>OX637865.1:16983714-18266651 GCA_951802705.1 Netelia virgata | reverse complement strand
GAAAACATTAGGTAAATATTCGATTTTGAGTTTTTGGGGGAACCATATTTGTATATCAACAACAATATCTTCCTTCAAAGATGGAAAAACGTGGTAGTGTTCGGTTTTTTAATATTTTTTTTCGTGATTTCCAGAAAATGTTCGTAAATTTTAAATTCCGTAAGCCTCAAGTTAGTTAGTGACAAAGATTGAAAAATAACGTTTTATGACAAAAAGTAAAAAATTACTTTTTTCATGCGGAAAGTTTTTGTTGATTCTAATTCTCAGCTTTTGAGAAATTCTCGGCATCAAGGTTGAATCAACGTGAAAACTTCCAGCCTAACTAGCGCTCGATGAGGAATTTTCGAATCGCGATCGATCGGGAAGTTTTCTACGAAAGTGGGGACAATACTTTTTTTCATCACAAATGACTTCATAGAGAGGTTTTTACCCGAAAATTTCTCGTAGATTACGAATATGTTGCACTTGTCATTGATTTTTTTAAATTGCCCGATCAAAAGACGATTCGATCAAACTAAACGGCCGGTTTTATCGTTGAAGGAAATTCCGTTATAAATAGAGTTGTCGTATTGCGATAATCATTATCAAACCAGCTACATAGTAATAAGACAAGAAGATTTAATTTTATAGTTGCACGAAAAGTCATCGACTGGATCTTATTTCTTATCTCTCTCCCCCCTTATCTCTATTCTCGATCGATGTCATGATTTCGCATGAGAATTTCATCAACGCGTTTGTCGAGACCATCCGATCTCCCGAGACTCCTAATCGATTTAACGATCGATCGTAATGAGCTCATGACTCGTGTACAGGACTTTACGAGATCCGTAGTGGAAAGTGCCGTGGGAAACGCGGGTCGCCCATATTCCACAAATCTGACAAATAAATAAATATTCATTAAGCATTAATCATAATTCCAGGGATACTTATTCTATTAGTCCGTTAATATTAAAAAGTGGTCCTCAAATGTTAAAACGTTCTTTTGACATTTTTTAAAACGCGATCTTTTTTCATTGTTAAATGTCCGGAGATTACGATCACATTGTTTCCCACCTCAATTAATTTAATTTGACCTGAAAATAGTCGCCATACTTTCTTCGCGTATTACAACATAACGTTAACTATAATATAATAGAATAAACACATTCAAGGTCGACTAATATCTAGCAAGGATTACGACAGAGAAATAATATGATCGAGAAAAAGAGAACGGGATGTGAATCGAGAAAAATAATAAGACGATAAGATTTTGTTTTCTTTTTCGTTCGATACGAACTCGAGAGCGAGGTGAATAATAGCTGGGTGGCACGTGTGCCATTCGAAGACCGGAAGGAAGAAAATGAGGAAGAAAGAGGAAGAATCGAATCGGGAGAAAGATAGGAATGAGGTGGGGAATCGTTGAGGCCAGATAGCGTTTACCAAAGCAGGACGACACCGATGAGTACTCGTCCACCCCCCCCCCCCCCCCCCTCCCGCCCGCCCCGCGACAAAGAGAAGGAGAAGAAGGAAAAAGATGAAGAAGAAGAAGAAGAAGAAGAAGACGAAGAAGAAAGAGGTGGCGGAAGCGCGAGGCTCGTCCCTACGGTATAAGAGGCTCTTGCCACGGCTCTTCGTCTGTTTAACACTCTCGCCTCGTTCCACGAAGGAGTTCCTCGTTCGTTCGACCTCGTGATCGCGATATCGAAGTATTTAATCCTCCCCGAATTATTCGGTCATCGGGAAACAATTCAAACGACGACGACGACGACGACGTCGCGGTCGTCGAAAACTAATCAGTTTCGTTATCTTCGTTTAATTTTCCGAGGACGAGTTTAAACTTCGGTGAATCTAGGAGGTGAGTTACGGGAAGATACGAATGATACGAATTCTTCGCGTTGCCTAAAGAAAGAAAAAAAAACGAGATATAATTTGTTCTTAAATCGACGTTTCGGTGTTAGAAAGAATGTGCACACGTTTCCGATAACTACATGTGACCAAAGTGTTGGAACTTTAGTGAGATTTCGATTCGTTCCGACACGTTTATACGTCCGTTATTTTTTGTTTTCCTTACATAGTTTTATAATGCATTCCGTACACGATACCGTATTAATCACGGTATCTGCCGTGCGTGCGCGAGACTGCCCGATACAGGAATGTCCTATCTAGCCGAGTCGTACGTGCGTTACACGGGATGTCCAGAAGTAAAAAAGAAAAAAGAGATCTTAAACCTTACTGTATCGCGACCCGGTCGCTTATCGCGTATCGTCTTCTTACCGAGATTCTTCGTTATATTTATCGATGAATAATGATAGTTAAATAAATACAGAATGTCAATTACTTATATGAGAATAAAAGAAAAATGAAATCATAATTAAATAAATATAATAAGTACGTAAACAAATTGAAAACGGCATTAAAACAGAATACAAACAAAATGAGAATAAAATAAACACAACATAAAAACGAAATGGAATAAAAAATAAATACAGAATGTGAACGCATATTTCTTATTTAAAAAAAAAATGGACAATAAATGAAAAACGAAATAATACATAAATGGACGTGAAATGAAATAAAATGACGATTAAATAAACGTTAGTAAATAATGAAAAAATTGTTTCTCGTTGTTATTTTTCAGAGTCATGAAGTCGGTGGGTGTGCTCGTGGTGATCTGCTGGTTGGCTCTTGGAGCGAGTTTGGCGAGTCCGGTACCCGAGATTTCGTCGAGCGGTGCGTTGAAAGCATCGAACTCGCTCGAAGCGTCCGGAAGACAGGCTGTAGCTCCGGCCGCACCGGCTGTGCCAGCTGCTGCCGACGACGATGACGACGACGACGACGATGAAGATGATGATCTCGACGTCGATCTCGACATCGCCGATGAAGACGACGATGATGAAGACGACGACGAGGACGAGGGCGGTGCCGGTGGTAGCGACGATGACGACGACGACGATGACGAAGATGACTATCTCGAGAGATTCATCGACGACATCCTCGGCGGTAAGCGCCAAAGAAAATCCTCCGATAACAATATATAAAACCGATAACAATATATATTTTTTCAACAAAATGAAAGTCACGGAAAGTGTCGGATAAACCTTCCATTTCTGCGGAAGATAAAAATCACGGAAGCATGTCGATTCGTGCGTGTCTTTTTAAACATTTGAAACTAATTTATTGAAAAGTTTGAACATTTTGTGTTTAACTCGATCTAATTAGTTTAAGCGAGATTTCGTAGGGAAAATATATTTAAAAGATATTTTACGTCGCGTGACACATACTTTTTTAATTCACTCTTGACGATTATGATTATGATTTTTAAATATTCACAGAAATAATTCAATGTTGATTGAACAGCAGAATTTCGATTCAATTCTGATCTTATTTATTAATCGGACATCAGCTTGTTCGATTTTATAGTTCGTTTTTTAATTATTTCTTTCCAAGTGTAAGCCATCGCGCTTTGTTTCGTGGCAACGTCTCGGTTTTCTGGAGTATATTTCCTTCATTACAGGATATTCGATTATAATCGCAAGTTAATTCAGTTTACGACTTCATTAATCAAATTTTCGTTATCGATTACGAAGATTGAGGGGAAACATCACGGGGCTCATTTCGATGGTGTACAGTGATTTTCATGCGAATGAAGCGAGTCAAGTATTGTACAATGCGTTGTCGATACGTCAAACAACAATAGAACTATGTTTATTCGAGAACTGAGTCTTACTTGTTTTATCAAACATTGTCAAACATCTATCAAACACTAAAAAAATTTACTTTATTTTTTTAAATATCTTTATTTACTACAGTCGAATGTTCATTAAAGTCAATAATCTCATCGGTCGAGCGATGATAAATGATATCTTTTTCGCAAAAATGTTCAAATCGACATGTTTTTTCCAAACTTTTAATTTTTTTTACATCTGCTCGAAACATTGGGGTCCTTTGATAAATTAATCAATGCGAGACCTCGACACTGCTCGGGTTTGGTCGAACCCCGAAAACGCTTTAATTCAGGGAGGTATCCGCCTTCCATTCTCGGTTCTTCCGGTCTCGTTTCTGCGAATTCCGAAGTTGTCTTTGCGCAAACATATTCACAAAAACTTCCCTTAACACCATAAATAGTACGACATCATTCTCAGTGTAGGATAGGTGTTTACCGTTATATTTTTCAAACATGTATACGCGTCCCGCATGTTAAATGTATAAAATAATAACGGGCGTAGAGTTGCGCGAGGGATTTTGTAGACTCTCTTCGTATGCACGAATGAACAGAAAACTAAAATATAATAGCTCAGTTTACGGAAAAGATTGTCAAGTTCGTCAGGGCAACGATGGTGTTTAATCTTACCTATAGAATAAACATGTGTATATATATGTGGGTTTTAATATACGCGTGTAAGATGTGCGAACGATAATAAGCCAGAGACCCCGCTGATGATTCGTGCCGATGCTCTTTTGAGTATATTAGCTTCTCGTCTCACCTGTGGTGTACATAACGGTACGCGAAGCTTGAGAAAGGCTCCGCGAGCCAAAATTAACATAATCCGTGCGTGGCTCTCGGAATCTCCGGCTTCGTGCCAGAGTATGAGAATAATACATCGGGAGCCGCGAGAGGCACAATAATTTACGGTGTCTCCAAAATTGGCCGGCTATTGTTACTTTGAAATGTCGACCGTTATTTAGTCATCCAGTCGCGCATTAATTATTCATTAATTGGTAGGTATTTAACAAACAAAAGTAATTAAAATTATTTTACTCCTTGTGAATTATTTATTTATCGTCTTACTCGTACGAAGGGTCGCGTATTTTAAGTTAACGATAGCTCATCGTGTCTCGTGGTCGAGACGACTCGAACGTTTACCGAGCGAGACAAATACGCGGAACGATTCGAATCGCGGCCGGCGTTCGTTTGCTCGGCATCTTATTTTTTTCCTTCGTCTCGTCTTCGTTTTGTTGCATCCGTCGTGGCAACGACCTACATACCTTCAAGATCGACTCCACGTTTTCGGGTCGAGCGACGCGCGGCTTCTCTCATCGTCCGATTGTTCAACTTAATTTCCGTCTCGATTTTTATGCGCCCCGCAGCCATTTCGCGGTGAGACCGGTCTCAGGGTCACGGTCGAGATTCAATAATCGATTGCAGGCCCGAGTAACCTTCCGTGACACAATTTCTCTACTAATCGCTCTCGTCACTGTGGACGCAGGCAAAATACGTACACGGTTGACAGATATTATTATTACTGGTAATAATAATAATATAAAGTACACGAAGAACAACAACTAAATAAGAAAAAAAGCTGAAGAATCCGGAACGAGGGACGATTCTCTTATTGGGTTTTCGAGCATTCCTTTTTGTGTCAGTGTCACGACTCGCAAGACTCTCTCTCTCTCTCTCTCTCTCGCTGTGAAACACCATGCTCGATTGCAGGTGAAGGTTAGATGAGGTCTGTCCGGAAACGAGTGGCGAATCTCTCGTTATAAACGACGAGCTAAAACCCTCCGCGTTCCCGTGAACGATAATAATTTCTTCAAATTTTATCATTTTCACGATAAATTCGCAGTCGGTTATTCAAATTTGGTAAATGAAATTCTGCTTCCCTGAACCGATAACCATGAATCTAACGTTATTTCCGGCCGGTTCTATTTTACTGTCGGACAATCATAGGGAGATGAAAAATACGATAGTTATTAATTAGTTAATCGGGGATTTTGGTTGCCTTGTCGGATTAGAAGCTTCCTTCGTACACTCGGCACATACCATATTCCCATCACTGGCTCAGACTGTGTATATGATCGCGGCAATTTTAGACGAGTGTCGAACCATCGAGCCCGCGGAGAAAGCATTTGGAAAAATAAACGCCCGACCGACTGTTTCCATTGCACGCTCGTTATAACTAGATAATATTAGCTTATGTAAATATTAGGTGAACAAAAAAGTCTTAAACCTTTTTTCGCAAAATTCAATCTTCATTCAAGCTTTCAGGGTAATCATAAAATCATCAATGCATTTTCGTATCTCTCGAAATCTCACGAAATGTGTATTAACGAAATGATGAGCCATGTCTGGGCTAGGTAGGTCGCATACGTCGCATGCGGGAGAAGTTGCCAGCCTAACGAAAAGATATGGTCCTGAGACGCATCACGCCAAGCTGCTCCGCAAGCTCCTTCTCAGTTTGCGAATTCGTGCGGTTCAATCTTTTTAGGGTTTATCGCCAACACGCGGTTCATCCTTAAGACTGAAATCTCTTTAGCGAAATTTCTGATGCCATCTTTTCCACGTAGCATAATTTACGTACAGCGTTCTCTCCATACGCAGCACAAATCATTTCAGAGTGTCTTCAACAGCATTTTTCTTAAGATAAAACGCGACGTGGATGGCAAATCGAATATCCTCTCTTATTATTGACATCGTCAACACCTTTAATTTTTAAAGTCATCTGCATCAAATGTCAAACCGCATGGTATTTTAGAAAACTAAATGTCAATGCTTTACAACCGTTAAAGGGCGGGAAAATGAATAATGTTTAAATCGTTGTTTCGATCGTATGAGATGGTCAGAGTTTCGTTGCTTATCTAAGAACGTAGATAAATGAAACTAGATGCAAGTGACTAATGTAACTTTTCGTATAATGAATTTGTTGATCAGGTGACGAAGACGAGGACGACGACGAGACGGCCTCGGTCGTCGAGCCGATTCAACCAGCGGCACCGGTGCCCGCACCAGCTCCAGTGCAAGCGGTTCAACCGATCGTTCAAGCCGCACCCTCGATCCCGGCGGCCGTGCAGGCCGACCTGAACGCCCTGAGCGCCGAGGCAGCGGCCGAGGAAGCCGCGAATATAGCGGAGACAAGTGCGAGCGAGGCCGAAAGTGCGAGTTACGAGGACGAGGAGGTCGGGGAAGCGGTGCCCGAGGGACAAGCCGCTACGAGTCTCGAGAGCGGATCGATCGGGGGGAGTATCGAAGGTGTCGAATCGCAAGGAAATCCCGTGGTGAACGCCCATCAGGTCGCACCCGTGATTATTCAACAGCCGACGGGAACGACGTCCGACGAGGATGACGATGACGACGACGATGACGACGACGAGGACGATGACGTTGACCTTGATATCCCGGAAATAGACGAAGACGATGACGACGACGATGACGAAGACGAGGACGATGACGATGACGACGACGACGACACCGATGCTCGTCAAGCACGTGAGTTCAAGGGCAAGACAAAGAAACACCAAACTAACACGCGCTCGTCGAGCAAACGTTCGAAAAAAGCGTCCAAGTCAAGCCTCGCGAAAGTCGAAGCACAGAATTGAAACGAGAGATACAGATAAATACACAGATACACGCACACCCCCCCACACACACACACACACACGCACAAAATATGCCTAAAAATACAAGAGCGAGCGAGCGAGCGAGCGAGCGATAGAGAGAGAGAGAGAGAGAGAGAGAGAGAGAGCACGAAGGTGTGAGAGTACGGGAGATGGACATAAGAGAAAATAAATCTCTCGTTCCAGCGAGGCTCGACTTTACAACGAGGCCGAACTTCCGCAATCTCGAACGAACGAAAACTCTTTAACGATTAGATGAAACAACAAAAGACCTTCGTAGCTCTTTGCTTCGAGCCTCCAGTGTTTTACGCTTAATTCTGTTTATTATCGTCTTTTTTTATTTATTCTTCTTTATTTGTTCTTTATTTATTTGACACATTGTTTCTATAGAATCGATTCGTTTCTTGTTTTTTTTTCTTCTCAAGCATGCGAATCGCTTTATGCGTGCGAAAGCCGGGTGTTACATTTTTGCCACTCGATTTTCCTCTTTTTAACGAGTTTTATGGTTTTTTTCTTCATTTTTAATCGCGTTTCACGAACAATTAATTTTCAACGACGGAATAACGTATGAGAGGGAAAGAAAAAAATCAGAGAAAACAAGGAAAGACTAGCATTAAAATGCCGTGGTCACCGATGACGTCACGCACGTCACAATTTTTTCTTTTCTTTCGTCGATGGTACCCGCCAACGCGTGCTTAAACGACTGTTTCGGTTCTTAATTGCGATTTTTTTCTCGTTCGCCTCTGATCGCCCACGGTGAACGAGTCCGAGAATGCACGTGCGTTATCTTTTAGAATTTTTTTTAATTATTTTTTTAAATCAAATTTTTTGTTTTCCATAAGAGTTTGGTAGTCGAAGATCGGGCGAATGATCGGAAAACGAAAGCGCATGATGCGTACCAGAGTGAGGGCGAATGAACCCTTGAGCCAAGTCTCGGTGGAAGATTCGAGAAAAATAAAATAAAAAAATACAAAGTCGTTTTCGTCGTCGTAAAGCACAAAAATTATAATCTTCATCAAAAAGGACAAAGTGGATGAGAGAGTGAGAGAGCGAGAGCGGGAGAGAGAGAGAGAGAGAGAGAAAAGAAAATGCTGTACAGAGACATTGTCCTATTCGGATTGATTAAATATAGATAATTTATTATTTTTACAAAAAAAACTGTGTCTTTTTCTTTGTTGTCGTGATTTACTCATCCACAATGTCATAGAGTCCATGCGATTCGTGTCCAGGGGCTGGTTGTTACAAAAGAGTGAAAAGAGGATAGAAGAAAAACTATAATTAATTGCGAAAAAAATGGTGGATTTTAAAAAAATTATTCGTCGAGTCAACTTTTTCTTAACTCTACTTCTTCGTCTGTATGTGAAAACACGCGCGGCGCGTCGCGATCGTATGAAAAGAAGAAGAAAAAAAACCACGAAGCATTTTAATGCGCGTTTTTTTAAAGAAAAAAAGTGTATTCTATACGCCGCTTTTATTAACGCGTGGTCTGTACGGTTTTAGTCGTTGCTCCTGGTACAATTTTCAATAAGTAGAATTTCTCTTCTTTTTACATCAATTTATTTACCATAATATGAAAACTACCCGTCTAATTCCCCGATTAACGTCATGATTTTTGGTAGACGGTGGACTGCCGACTGTAACAACGCGTAACTGGACAGAATCACTGGAACAAAATGGACTCACTATCCTCGATCCCGAAAACAGTCCACGATCATATTTCTTCCCTCTCACAGTAATTTTTAACGGAGCTGGGTAAAATATCGAATGACGGTCGAAATTCTTGAAATATTTTTCCAAAAACGCGAAATCACCTGAAAAACAAAAGATGGCTATGAATCATTAAATTTTTTGGAAATGTTCGCTAACCGTATGGTTATCAATCTGTCGGTGAACATATTTACTGTCATAAATAAAAACTCAAAAACTCAAATCAAAATAAACTTTGATTTAAGCAACCTTTAGTAAAATATTTCAATTGCTTCGTACGAAATGTGCGATAAATTTTTATCGAGCTCCGACCCGTAGTTACGTAGCGTAGTAGATAATAATTTTGCATCCGGTAGTCGTAGCGGTAGTGGGCCTTTAGCCTCGGTAGAACCATAATTTTTCTGGCAAACTGAACCAAAGAGGGAGGGACGAAGGGAACAAAGAAATACTCGATAAGAGAATTTGAGAGTAAAGAACCTGCAGGAACCCAGCCCTCCGGAAATACCTTGATCAGAAGACTGAATAGTTTTTCTTGCTGTTGAAGAATTAATCGGTCATGCTTTATTTTACTCGCTTGAAATTGTTAGTCTCAGGAATTTTAATACATCGTGACTCATAGAAAATTCGATACTTATTTTCGTCTCGAAACTTGCCGAGTGTTAAAGAACGAATTTCTCTATAGACCCGATTTTCTCACAACCTGAAGTCATCCGAAGTTGCATCAATGACCCTATGTTTTTTTTTTATCAAATTTGACCAACCAAGAATAAAAACTTGCGAAAGTTTTGTTCTTAAAAAAATTATGAATGTACGCAAACGCGTTTCTCTCGTTACATTTACCGGCATTATTGTCCACAAACTTCAGGGTCAGTTGGTCACCGATTTCGATGATCGACCTAATTTTTGGTCTCGTCGTTCGTTTTCTATGACCGCTATCACCTGCCCAAGAGTCGTAAATTCCGGCGCGACGTATGCTAATCGGCCGAAGAAAAAAGAAAAGTTAAACACCAGGGACAAAACACAAGTAGGGACGCAACTTTCTTCGAGAGAACTCGAGATGAATAATCGACTGGTCCGCGCTCATAATTTACGCCCGAATGCCCCGCAGCGCAGGAATATATTACGTTGAACGATATCTCGGCCTTGTTACGATCGAGTTTGACCTAAAAAATAGGCTGGGATAAAAAAAAGAGGGGGTGGGGGGGGGAGAGGGGTCAGGTCGGGCGTGGTTCGAAAGTCGATTGGCCGATTTTTCCAACTTTGCGAATGAGAGGAAGAGAGAAAAGAGTGTGTGTGCGTCAGAGAGAGAGAGGAAGAGATGAAGAAGACCTCTTCGGGACGACCGTGCGAACGATTCGAGCGATCGAGGGAATTTTTTGTCAGCTTTCACCGCAGTCAGCAGGAAATACCGAAGCGACCGGCTCGACCAAGAACGAGCGGGATAAGTAGTCGAGGGCTCGATGAACCGATGGAAATCGAGGCCACTGACCCGGACCGATAGAACACTCCCAACCGGCGACCCTGACCCATTCGGAACACCACGGAACTCACGTACGACTCCCATTAATCGTACGAACTAGGTGCCTCGGGTATTTTCGACCGATACCGGCAATTCGAAAAATTCGTTACACATGGCGAATGAAAAAGTTCGCAATTTTTTTACCCAAATTTTTGTTTTAACTTCATGTTGAAACAATTCCATAAGTAGCACACAGATTACGGGACTGTTTCTTTTTCGAATATATATTGTTTTTTATTATAACACGGATTTTGAAAAAAGTTGAATTTTTTTTGATGTGCCTCAATCCTATGTGGGCTTTTCAAGCTAGTCTTTATTCTTCCAACATGTCCAAATAATTTTGGATTTTCCAAATATTACACTTTTAAAAAAATCAATGTTTGAATAACGAACAGTACTTTACTTTTTATAATTGAAAAATATCAGCGATTATTAATTCCATGGAAACTTTGATTAAAGTGTTTCGTTACATATTATCGTTGTCCAAGTTCTGTTTTTGGAAACAAATAGTATCATTAATTTTTAACAAAATATTACAAAATAGGGAACATTTATGAACAGTTATCAAAATTCATCTGAGGATAATCAAGGTCATCTAAGCTTATTCAAGGTTGTTCAAGGCTATCGGAAGTTATTCGAGGGCATCCAAGACCATTCAAGGTCATATTTCCTGAAACGAGAGAGTGATTTAATACGTGACGTCCTGTTTAATTTTGTGTACTGTTAAAAAACGCGATAAGACATGTTCGAAAGCTCGTGGAAGTAGTTTTGTTTGTAGGTCCAGGCTGATTTTTCTAGAAATATTAACAGCCATCGTTTCATGCGATACGTCTATTAATTCTCTCCCGCCAGGATCAAGAAGAAGTACACGCATTATGAATGAAAAGATAAGAAAAATGGTCGGACATAAAGTAGGAGTGCGAAGACGATAAAAATAACTCGAGAGGCGAGAGAATCATCCGCGATCCGACAGCTGGCTAACCCACGTAGTTGGTTCGGTAGCGTTAATGGGTCGGTAGGTGAAGACGGAGTGGCGCATGGTGACCCACAATCGAATACCTGTTTGGTCTTGCGCGTGCTCGCGCCGACGAGAATTCCGCTATTATAACTTCGAGACTCGACCGTTAACATTGTTATATTTGGTCGTGGCGTTTGTCGACTTAAGTAGGCTAGCCGGTTCTCTCGATATATATGAAAATACACCTGAATGTATATAATTTCACGTGTATTTTCCTCATCCCGAAGAATCTTACTACTTGGCTTTCTTCCCGAATATGCAGACCAGTTTCTTGTTGTTGTTGTTGTTGTTGTTCTTCTTCTTCTTCGTCTTCTTCTTCTTCTTCTTCTTCTTCTTCTTCTTCTTCTTCTTCTTCTTCCACTCACGACACATTTATTTCTCTCTCGCGCTGTTTTTCCATCGAGAATTCAGTGGACTTCCAGTATCCCCGATGGTAGGAGACTTTCGAACGCGGAAGTAGGTCGACGACCACTAATAGCTGCGTAAGATGCCGATGCTCGTAAGATTGTAACAGCGGCATGCGAACGACGATGATCCTTCCGGGGAAGGTGGCGGGTACGCATTAACTCATGAAAAATGCGGACAGGGATGTGTAGTTTGGAAAAAAAGATCTGCGGATTAATTGTGCACATGAATCTGGATCGATCTCCTCTTCGAGACTTGATCGTTTTGAGTCTAATTTTGCTAGCGGTCTATCTATAAATGTTCTAACCTTTTTTTTTTATCAAATCAATAATTTTTTTTGGTCGAATTTGATTTATTCACGATCTTTTAGCTAGATGGAAAATATAATGAACGTGAAATTTATCGTAATAATCTCCCCGCTATATTGGGCTCGATAAGTTTTAAACCACAGAAAAACCAGGTAGACTTATTTCGTTTTTTAATTCATTCACACCATCGATCGTACTTTCAATGAGTCACGGAATGGTCGAAAATGGAATGAAAAACGAGTTTCAATGTAAAACTTAAAATCGAATGAGGAAATTTGGTTATTTTTATAAAAAATATTATTTCGTCTATGCTGACCATTATTCGGACGGCGAATAGACAACGAAATAGCAAAATAAGCAGTCTTCTGATCGGAATATTTCATAAAACCGCCCTAAGTCGGAAAACTATTAAGATGTATCGAAAATGTTGAAATAGTTTTTTGCCGCTTGCGCATTGTTTTTCTTCAAAATGTTACACACTAGAGCGCTTGTAAAACTCGGTGGCGTAAAGCTACTCAATTGAAAAACGACGGGTAATTGGACTTAAAAAAATTATTTATATGCCTTTAGGATCTGTTCATCGTCTGCTTAGCAGGCCCCCCCCCCGTCCCGTCCTTGATGGTTCAACAACGTATTAACGAATCAATATTTGTACAACTTTCTTTTCGCAAAAATATGAAAAAATATATGATGAAATAGCCAAAACGAAAATAGGTCATAGACAACAACGATTTCAGGTGCAATGGAGACCAGTACGAACAATCACGTACCGGCAATTTACGTGGCGAAATACAACCGTTTCGTCGACAATATACTCGGACGTATAAATAAAATTCTTCGAACGAATTACGATCCGGTGACGGTCAAATTGACCAATCCAAGCACGAGCACGAAAAGCAAGACGAAGACAACGAAGAAGAAGACGAAGAAGAACGGTAGCAAGAAGAACGGTTCGAAAAAGAGCGCGTCCGGCAGTTCCACCAGCGGCCAAAGCGTCGATAAGGTCGTCGTCAAGGAGTCGGCTACCTCTCCAGCGACTAAGGTAAATATTATCTGAAAAAAGATTAAGTCAAGAGAAAATATCTTATTACTTAAATAATGTCGATAATAGTTGCAGGAAATTGATCAAAAGAATTTCAAAGATGTCGCGACGACAGCGAGCCCGGAAAATATTTCTAACGCCATTCCCAAAGAAATTGCTACACTACGAGCCATGGAAACAGTGACCGTGCAGGAACCCGAGAACCGAGCTTCCGCCACTACGACCAACAAGAAACAAAAAGCAAAGAAAACCAAGACCAAGAACAAGAACAAGGCATCGTCCAGTGGAAGCACGACTGGCAAAAACAAGGTGAGAAAATAACGCGGGAATAAAAAAAACGTGTCGTCTTAAAACTACAGTTCTTCGATCACAAATTTCTCTGTGCCGGTGAATGTTTTGGGGAGAAGATGAGAACGGTGACCTGCACGATCGACAGGTGGTGTTCTCATCGTTCTCTTCGATCGTCCGAAACACGAACCGTTCCATAGAAATATGCACTACGGTTTTGGTTGCCGATCGAGCAGTTTCGAATTATCCTAAATTTTCTTTCGATTTATTGCGTTTCTTTCCGATCGAGTTGACGATGAGCCCCAAGCTCTCTTAAACACTAATATTTGTCAGTTTCTGGATCCAAAATAATTTCAAACAAACCAAAAAAACTAACTTACAGCCGAAAGTTAAGAAGCAGACCAAACCGAAAGCCCGCGCGACCCTCTACGGCCTGTCATCGCTGAAAAGATCCGGAGATGTTTCTGTCAACATGATGAGAGATCACACGACCATAAGAACGAAATTTGGTGTGGGACCATTGATGCTGAAAGTCGAGAAGGAGTTCGGCCGTGCGGCAAAAAAAGAGCTTAGAAGTGCAATAGCAACAACAGCTGAAATGTCAGGAAAATTGAGTCTGCGAGTAATGCATGGTGGCGCGGCCACTCTACATTCGATTCGTGTACTTCAACCCAAGCAGGTACGCGTCGAGAGCGCCGATGATCACGACAGAACGCGCGAATTCGTATGGCGGCGATCGTCACACATAGCCCATTTGGTTTCTCAGAAATTATCATCCGCCACGAGATCGATGCTTCGACCACCACCGCTTCCCGCAACCTCGGCATAATTACCATAAGATACATGTTGCCATTTTTTAAAATCCTCTCCTCCTTGTAAACGCATTGATATATATATATATATCTATAAATAGATATGTATAGAAGGATTTAACAGTCGAGACACTATATGGGTATTGAAAAAGAAGAAAAAAAAAACAATTCGTTCGAATCATTCGTTTCACGCAAACAATGATGAATCTATTTTCGAAAATACGCTCGATAAAGTGTTATATCAAGAATAAGTAGGTATTATTTTTCCCAAGATGTTTTCGTTGAAATGAATGTCGAACGAATGAATCGTTTAGTTGCATAGAAATATTGTAGGAAAGACTCCTCAACTTATTTATTTATTTATCCGTTGGGAAGTCTGATATTTAGGCGATAGTAACTTATAACCACAAGTGGGATCACCGTAGTGTGTACTATCATAGGTCGTTTTATATATTCTTTGTAGTATATTACGGAATCATATATCGTGACGATGTGTAAATAAAAAAAAAGTATTGTCAGTTCTTGGCAATAAATTCGAATTTCATTTACAGATTTGAATCATTCTCCGAAAAAAAGCATTCAAGTCACCCTAACTTTCCTAGTAATTCAGATGAAAATCATATAAATTTACTCACAATTAGTTACCTACTGTTACTAATAATGTTCTTCTTAGTAGTGAATTCTTCCTTACCGGCTGACGGTGCTGCGTTATCGACGAAGCTCTTGTCGACACCCCCGACTAATCGTAAGGGTTCTACGAGAAATCGCAACACATCTATTTGCGTATGTGTGTCGAACCGCGATCACTGTTAGCCGTTATGACATTCATTCCCACCCATCATTATCATACCATTCTCACAGTCCATCATACACCTCGTTCATAAGACCCTCTCACACAACTCATATCAATCTATTCCCACACGCTAATCCTACATCACCCTAACACTGTCACACATATACGCTGACTGTTGCGCCCTTATCAGCCTGAGTCAGCGTTTCACGGTCAACGCGAGATGCTTCACGTGACACGTGCACCTGCACTTGACCACTTCGTCCAGGCCCAAGACAAAGAGCCTAGACTCACGGACCCCGAGAACGTCGCAAGACGCTTTAGTTCATCGCCAGCACTTCAACAGCTCACACGCTACAACTTCCTCCCATCAATCATTCTAACGCACTCCTCCGTTCATCACTTACGCAATTCATCAATAAATTACAATATGTTAGTTCTACATTCATTCTCTTTACTGTCATTTCTACCCTCGACCATCACACGCCAAAGGACAAACACATATCCCAAACGAGCCAAATTATCGTAATGTTTATCTTTTTATAGGGTAAGCTTGCAACTTTTAGTTACTAACCTTAATCCTCTAACAAAAATCATTAAATTATTTATGAAAAACTATTATTTGGGAAGGCTTATTTCTGTGATGTTTTGCGTTCTAGAGCTTACAGATCAACACGGTGACATAACTGCGCTGTAGCAGACCATGTATCTGTGAACTGCTTCAACTTCACTAGTTATTTCAACTTGAAACATTGTGATGGCATTCAAAATGGGAAAACCAGAGCGAAATTAAGCGCGTGTGACCCTGTGAAAGGGCAATGCAGTCTGTTTGATATCAAACCTAGATGCACTCCAAGATTCCCATGAAAGCGATATTAGCCTGGGTCGAGTGTTACACAAATTTATCATCATCAGCCATAGTTCAGTTAATCAGTTTTCACTTTTTAACTTTATTGATAACCTCTGATAGGATACGACCGTTTCGTACAACGAGTTTCTGTGTACTGGTTTAATAGCTAGAGTGCGTGTACAATAGAAGCCCGTGATTTTTCACCGACAAATGCTAACAATGGTTCATTTTTATCCAGGCAACAATTTTCCGTTGTGATTTCTCATAGACTCTTGCAGATAAAAATTTGGAACCGCGCGGGGGGGGGGGCGGTAACCTAAGGGCTAAGTCCCGGAATTCTTCCTCATTTTGTTTGCGACCAGCGTACTCTTAAAATCGACGAAGGACACAAATTACCCATCGTTAGCTTCAACGTAAGTAAAAATTAATTTGTATTTTTTTTTTGTTTTTTCGTGTAAAATACGTTTATTTAGTAAGAAAAAGCGTATCTACATTGGTCTCGGATTTTTTTTTTTAGCAAAATGGCGGCGTGAAAAGGCCGCAAAAGTCGAATATTTCGACGGAGATGCATCGGAAGAAGAAGTAGATAATATCGCGGAAGAGGAAATCGCAAGTTCCGAAGAACAATGGAAACATTTTGAAAGTAATAGTGAAGAAACACTATTTTGTTGTATAGGGTGCACTATAACCGTATGCGAGGAGCATCGAACGGTTGTATGCTCAGACTACGAATAAAAAAATGTAAATAACTGTACATATTTCTATAATATACGCAAATTCATTTTTTAATACAAATTTAAGAAATATTATTAAAAAACACCATTTCATACGTGTAAAACTGTTTCTGAATACTCATCCCTTCCTTCATTAAACACATATCCGGAGGTCAGGAAATAGGCCTATTTCAGGATGAAAAATAAGGGTCCGATTTTAAGTCTCGAAATTACTCATATTATGGTTCGAAAACGGTGTTGTGTCAATGAAAAAACACCGTTGGATTTTTCAATTTATTTATAAAATCATAGGAGATATGATTTTTTAAACATAGTCATGAAAAATTCCTACATGTCTCCATATTTTGCATGAAATTTGTATTAACATTCTTTTTCCGACGGGCCAAAGTATTATCATTCAGTTAAGGGTTCAAAGAAGGTTCAAAGAAGGCATTTTTTTTAATTAAAATTTTTTTTTTTTAATTTAAACATTGTGAAATAAGCGAAGGATCCAGATGACCCATCGTTAGCTTTAACGGTTGCTCAAAAGTTCGTTGACGAGGGTTAATACTTGACCTGAGCCAAGTAGTACAAGATAGTTAGACTTAAAAATGACAAAACGGATGGGCAAGCCAAATTTTTTAGGACAAGTAGAGGGTCATTAGAGATGTCTAAATCTCCCGGAATCCAACAAAATTTGCTTGTGCTTCCGCCTCCATCTTGAAAAACAGATAATCGTCGATATCTCGGCTCCTACTGATTGGATTTTCGTTTTTATTTTTTAGTTTCGTAGGGAAAAACATTTTCTATGACTTTTGTTTGAAGAATTTTTCGATATCTGTGCAAGATAAAAAGTTACGATTAAAGAAGTGCGTCTAATTAATGTTTACAATTATTTATTGACAATTATAGTACCCCCTTTCGATTTTATCAATTAAAAAAAAAAAAACTTGTAGAGAACTCAATTTCCAATAATTTTTGTATAACTGATTTTGCGATAACTCGAATATTACCCGAGTTAGAAAGCGTCAATGTTGTCTTTGTTCATTATAATTGTAAGGAATCCAAACGCAATTGGCATCCAACAATGCAGGATAGCCTAAAAATATTATAATTTTATTATTAATTTTGTATTAATTATGTAATTATATATATTATTATAATAATAGAAATCTAATAATAATAATAATAATAATAAATTATTAACAAATTATTATTATCATTATTAAACAATTATAATGACGCATCATACATATGATCCCCTCCGACGGTCTGCCACCTTGTCGTGGTGAAGGGGCACAATCACGGCGGTCTACCACGCCAGGTATGTCGCCGCGGGGGTCAAGCGGAGCCCGATGGGACGGAGACCCAGAATCAAGAAACCCAGTATTCAAGTCGACTCAGCAGCGAACCTTATGGCGGAGGGAGTCGCTACCCCAGTGCCAGCGTCTGAACAGGGTGCGAAAGTAGGCCCACGGACGTCGTTATCCAAATACTGCAGCCGAAAACCGGTGAAACACTTGGCCAGATCGGGATCTAATGTTACAAGTGCAAATGGAGGGAAAACCCTTTCACATAGAAACCAAGGGTCAGAAGGTCTCCTCAATTCTCACAAACACCGAGGAAATATACACAATCCAACGGAACCCCCATGATAAACAGAGTGGAATCCGCAGAGAAACCCGCAGCAGCTCGCCTAGACGCCGGAAACTTCGGCGAAGACCCAACCTAAGAATACCATGGGTTTGGGGGGGGGGGCAATTATGCAGTTCAACGTAAACAAACAAGCTGCATCGAATGCGGCGCGGAAGGCCATATAAAAAAGGAGTGCAAAAACAAGCCGAAGCGCTTTCTATGCAAAGAACGTGGCCTGGCCACAGACAAGCTTAAGTATGTACCGGGCACGGGCAACTGCCAGGCTTACCGGCGCACAATCGCAGAAGCACAGAACACAAGCCAGCCGTGAATATCCTCCAGGAAAATCTCCACTGAGTGCGACGCGGTTACGATAGTAAGCAGCTACTTCACCCCGAACGAAAGCACCCATGATTTCAGGAATAAGATCAACGAACTGGAGGACACCATTATACAGCGGGGGGGGGGCTTCATCGTGGCCGGCGACTTTAACGCCAAGGCTGTGGAATGGGGACTGCCAACGACGGACGCGAAAGGGAGATATGTTCTCGACATGGCAGCCAGAACGGGACTAACGGTGGCCAACATCGGCAGTACGACGACCTTTAGGAGACCCGGCTACACCGAGAATACAGAATATAAACTACAGAAAAAAGGTGAACCCAGGGCATTAGTATTCCAGGGCGGAAGCCCGACTGAATCGCTAAAATGAACAAGGAGCTTCTACAACTGACCATCAACCGAAGGATGAAAGCGGTGCTACAGAAAACAGGCCCCCCTGAAAGCATTGTCAACACGACAATGAGCCTCATCCACAAGGCATGCGAGGCATCCATGCCGAGGAAATCCAAACCGCGAGGGATAAAAAGAGAAGGGTACTGGTGGAACCAACAGATCGCAGACCTCAGAAGAACGTGCCTACGCCTGAGACGAGCTGTCGATCGAGCCAGGAAGAAAAGAAGAGGCGAAGTAGCTGCGAAGGCAGAGGAGTTTGCTCAGGCCAAAAGAGACCGTAAAGAGATCGCGAAGACCAAGCGAGAATAGTGGGAAGAGCTTAGACGAGACGTAGACAAAGACCCTTGAGGGCTCGGATACAAGGTGGTTATAAGCAAACTTAGAGGTAAATTAGCCGGCCCTAACCTAGAGGCGAAGAAGATAGAGCGCATTGTGAGCGTGCTCTTCCCCTCACCCCCAGTACGTGGAAACAGAGACATACCTTTTATTGCCGGAAAATATGGTACCTTTCACGGAAGAAGAGCTCCGGGAAGCGTCTAATAACGCATCATACATATGATGCGTTATTATAATTTGTTAATAATATCAATAATTAATTAATCATTTATTATTATATATATATAATTAAAGAATTAATTGAAAATTAATAATAATAATAATAAAACTATAATATTTTTAGGTTATCCTGCACTGTTGGATGCCAATTGCGTTTGTATCCGGTGCAATTATAATGAACAAAGAAAACGTTGCAGCTTTCTAACTCGGGTAATATTCGAGTTATCGCAAATCCGTTATACGAAAATTGTTGTAAATTGAGTCCTCTACAAGTTTTATTTTTAAAAAATTTGATAAAATCGAAAGAGGGTTCTATAATTGACAATAAACAATTGTAAACATTAATTAGTCGCACTTTTGCCGGTAGTTGACCTAGGCCAATTTAACCAACGCCATTTTAAAGAGGAGAGATGTACCTTCATTTTGGCTTTTTTAAAAACAAATTACGATTTTTTTTACAATTAGCACCCAGTTTTTAAAATGACCATGTTTTGTGGGTTTTTAGTTCTTTTTCGAGTGGACCCCGTTTGTGGTAAAACTTTTTTAACACATTTCTTTGACCAAAATCATAAAAGAGGAACTAAGCTTCAATTTCATTTTTTAGAAAATTTTCTACGATTTTTTTCCAAAGATATTTCGTTTTTTCAGAAAAAATAGATACCTAATTTGAAAAATGCTCCGGAGGACGAAAACGATGAGGTTTACAATAAAACCTCAAGATGATAAAAAGTTGTATTACTTTTTGTTGAGTTCACGAGAATACTTTCAGATTTTTGTTTCGAATTTTTGTTTCCATCTATTTCCGGTCAAAGCTTGATTGCACAGCGAAATAGCGAATACAATTAATTACGATTGGTGAACACAACTAAACAATCAATAATTATGTGTTTCCAGAAATATCTTGAAATTTTATTTTCAGATTCATTATATTTCACAAAATAATATACTCGTCTTCGAAATTTTTGACGGCGATCGAAATATGCAAAAATAATGAAGAAAAAAAAAGAAAAAGCTGCTAATCCAAGGCTCTTCTATCTCTGCAAAATAATATCTTGATATAGCCCGAAAAATTGAAGCCCTAGCCTGATGGAGCTGGACCGACGACGATAAATTATATTTTTTCCACATTATTTAATTTTGTTTCAAAAATGTTTAATTCGTCTATACGGATTAAGTAGCTGAAAGAATAAAAAACACATTGGCGGCTTTACGCAAGTTGTACATGCGGATCTTTACATATATTTCGCTCGCTCGTATCTCGGAACATTCGAGCAACGCGTACGGGTCCCCAATACGAAGACATATGTCACCATTGTACGCCTGTCTCATTCCCGGAACGAGCCGATCGGCGTATACCACGGATATAGAAATATGGCGATGGAGTCATAACCGCGGGGGGTGAAGCTGGTTCGCGGGGTTGGGGGTGGGGGATTATGGTCACGTAGTTATTTTGGTGCCGCATTGCTGATTGGTTCTAGTATAAATGCGCGAAATTTAAATAGGAGATATGTTGTTTGCTTACAATTATTAATTCGTTCAGCAAAATCTTTTTTTTAAATCAATTTTATTGATTACATACATTCATTGTCCGTTAAACAAAATTAGCTTATTAAACGTATGCCGCATGCTCATTGACGTGTCTCCAGCTTGTTGCGCAATAAAATGTAATCTTATTTGAATGTATCTATTACATATTGAACGTATCAAATGAACAATATGATTATCGAGAACAGTTTGTTCCGATGTATGACTTTTTAAACTTGTACGTAAATTATGTCCAATAACCTTGTATAAAACTTCAACTGTTAAGTAAGCAGCAACTAATGAAATATAACCTATCTTACCGGTGATAAGATATATTATGTATGTTCCTTTCTGGTCTTTTTCTCAAAAATAGACGGCTTATTGTACGATTTTTGCAATTTTTTACAATACACAGTGGCATTGTACACAAATATTTTACGTATAAGTATGTAAAGATGTTTCTTTCCGTGACACACTAATTTTACTTTTATCTCACTCTTACTCGACCAAAATAAAGATATTGCACTTGCGCAGATTCTGCTCAATTATAACCAATCACCAATGCGGCACCAAAAGTACCACGTGACTACTCTCCTCCGCCCGCGCAAGCAGCTTCGCCATCCTCGACCAAAGTAGTGGTTTACGCTCCATCCCCTTATTTCTATATGCGTGGCGTATACGGACCGCCAGATTATATATATATATATATATATATATATATATATGTTCTTTTCGCCATATATATGACTCCGGTGGATGAGCCAACTTCGGGTCATGGGTACAAACAATACCCACAGTTCGATATTTGGCCGCTCAGATGTCGCCCCACCGAACCAGCTTTGGTGTCGGCAATGTCGTTGCCATCAACACCTACCGAACTCCACGGAGACGAGACCAGGCTCCGCGGGTTCTTCCTTGCCCCTCTCTACAAGAGAGTTATCGTCTGAGAGAACGCGAGACGATAACGCGTATTATAATAATAAAGATATGTAATCATCTTCTCAAACACGTGTCCTTAGCACGTATTCACTCGTATTTGATTACTGTTATCCTTAATTTGATGTGATCTGAGGTCAGTCTTAGCGTTTCCACGTCATATCTGCCAATTGGACCTTCTCATCGCTCGTTCCGCCTTTCGTTGCGCGTGACTTTTGAGCATCCGTTAAATTTGTTCACGGTCACAGAGTTATTTTTTAATATGGACTAAAGTCAAATAAACGCTGTGTTGCCATTGGAAAAAAATATCGTTTTTTTATGTCTTTTCGATACTTGGAATTTAAATCGATATTTCGATATTATCGAAATAAAAATATCGATATTTCGATATATCGATATTTTTTCGCCATGCCTAGGGTTGACCCTTTGGTCGCTTACATCAACGAATTCAGACGACTATAGAAGGAATATGCCTATGCTTCGGTTTGGCTCCAGAAATGGGGTACCCCAAGGAAGTTTGGTACCCCACGGCCAGGCGTCGCTGGCGTCGCTACAACAATGGTAGGTCACACAGCACGTTCACGTATACCTCACACAACTTCATGGCGTAGCTCCCGCCTCCTCTCTCACCAATCACGTACGAGCAAGCGCGCCTTCTCACTTTCTCTAATGCGAGGTATACACGGGGGGTACTCATGCCGACTTTTCTGCTCTCTTTTTCTGAGCTGCTACTGCCCTACCCCACTGATTCGACATATATAATATCGACCTTAAGAGAATGTTTATAGAATGTTTATAATATAAGTTGAGATAGCTGCAAAAAACTGATTATCTTTAATATTTGGGCACACGGATGCGTCCCTTTAAAACGCATACAACTACGTAGTCAAAGCTTCGCCGCTTTTCCCACTGGATAACCCCACTGACCTTCGACATGACAAATATATTATTTGTCATGTCGAAGGTCAGTGTATATGGCCCTAATATATTGTTAATTTTTGCAAGTGTACAGTGTAATGTAGTAAATAATGTAGGAAATAATAAAAAAACAAATTATTTGAGGGGAATTTGATCGTTCGACTCTCAGAGTTGTGAATTTAGAAACGGAAGAGCGTTCACGTTCTCGTGACTCCACCTACGGGGCGTATACAATCCCGAGTGACGTCACAAATCGCCCGATGCGACGCCAAGTGGCAGTTTCTGACGGAAAAAACTTGGAGCCGATCGAGGTATAAGCATATTCCTTCTAGAGTCGTCAGAATTCGTTGCTTATATGCTGCCCCCCCGGACCAACTCTTGAGGTTTCAACTTTTACTCGAGCGTTGTTGGTCTCCGTACTAATCTGTAACTGACGATCCTCATGATGTTCTAATTAATCCGAGGAATAACGACAGATGACTGACCGTGATCTGACGAAGAACAAAATTATAAAAGTTCATCCCGATCAGCCAAACTAAAATCCCTGAAATCAATCGTAATGTGGTTCACAGCGGTCTTCGTAGCAACTTGAAAAGCTAAACCTTCAATGTTTTCATGAAGATTCAGTCGAACGAGTTGTCGGAATTTTCTTGATAATTAGTATAGTAGTGGTGTGTATCAATCATTTTGTCGAAGCTACGCGAGGAAACGAGATTAAATTCAATAGGAAAATTGTTCAGTGTTAACAATTGAAACTCCTTTATCTCGGTTTTTTAAATACTTTTACGTTACAATGTTCTAACACAAGGCACAAACAGAACTTGCATTATGTTGCAATTTAATTGTAATAATTAATAAAGCTGTGGACTCCGGAACTAAAAAAATAACAAACCTATTCCGACGGTGGCGACGGGGATTAATAAATGTTACAAAACTAATCATTCGCGAATAACGTAAATAAGACAAAATTTCACAGGACGAAGGTGACGAGTTCGTTCTCGACTTTTTTCTACTCGTGTTGCTCATTTTGAGTTTGCATCGACATCGTTGTACGATGTTTACGCACTGTATGCTCGTATGATTTCACATATCATTCGATATAATTCCTGTTACTTCAACGAAATAGTATTCCTAATCGAGGTTATGTTACTTCGAACATTTCCAAAGATGATCAGATTCCATGAATTTAATTTTTGAGGAAAATCGTCGATGTCGAAGAATTGTGATGAATTCATGTATGGTATTTTATGTTCCAGAAGAAGGAAAATAGCGAGAGAGATGAATCATCCGGTTTGACAATCGATAAATCAGAGGATACCTATACGGTTTATTGATTTCCTTATAATCAACAATGGCAGATATAGCGAGTACAGTGGGATGCAACAGCGAAGAGGCAGAATCCCCCGAGGTTGACGTAGAAGGTGATGACATAGACGACGAAGGATCCGATGGAGCTATTGTTCCAGAGCTTCAGGGTACGCTATCCAAGTGGACAAACTACATACATGGCTGGCAAGCACGGTTCATTGTCCTCAGAGATGGTACTTTGTCCTATTACAAATCAGAACAGGACAGTGGTTTTGGCTGTCGTGGTTCGATCAGCCTGTACAAGGCTGATATCAAGGTATTAAATACAGGAAATCAAAGAAAAATGCATTCTTTGCAATTACTTGCCAATACAATCAGAACTTTGTAGGGTATGACGCAGGATTAATGAGCACGAAAATTCTCCAAAAATGGCTTTGTAATCGTTTTGCTTTGAGTCGAGAACATGGATTGCATTGACACATGGTCTTAACTCTATATGAAATACTAAGTTTTTTAAAAATAATGATATCTTAAAAAAAGTAATGTGACGTTACAACTTAAGTCAGGATATGTGTCTGACTCAAATGGACGTCGTATATTTTTTGTTGTTAAGGCTTTGCTTTGAAAATTACATTTATTCCTTTAGCAGTTGTACGGCTTAAACGACTAAATGCTTTCACTATTGTATACCTTAATTAACTTTTCATCCTATACTAAGTTTTGTCCGAAAGAATGGAAGATAAAAATAAAAAGATGCTTCCTTATAGAAGAATCATGGAGGTGGGACAATTGAGAAGCAACCTTGCGGGCATTTCGAATTCATATAAGCTTTTTCTTCACATTTTTCTTCGGTCCTCCTAAATCTTTCCATTTATCGCAATGATTGTACCCGTCTTGTGGTTCAGAGTGATTCTCTGCCGTGGTAGGTCCACGATTCACTAATTTTCAGTGCAAACAACTGGAAGTCAATGTCAATTATACAAATTTGCTTTGTAAACAAAGTTTCGGTTATTCACAAACACCCTGAATCCCTTTAATGGGACGGTGCTCACCTGACACTTTAGGATCAAGTTTTAGATTTGTCATTATTTTAATTAATATTTTTATTATCATCCCTTTGATTGATCTTATTCGTATGTTTAGTTAATTGCAATATACTACAATTTTCAATGGCACTAACTTTTTTTACATGACGATATAAGCTAAATACTCTTAATGAAGATTTAAAAATTTGAACGTACTCGAAAACAGAAGTGAGAAACGTTACGAAAGTAGTACAGATTGAATTTATGCTTACATTATTTTTAATGGTTTTACATGATATCTTGCCATCTAGAATATCTTGATGATTTACGATTCAAAGTACGAGAAGTATATGTAGTTGTTTTGTATGTTCGCATTTTGAATATTGTTGCATATCTTTCATGGTTTTCCGCAAGTCACTCGTATTATCAGGTTGTTAATGGAAATTCGAGAATTCGACAACATACGAGGTCATACATCGTCGAGGTTATCGGGGATTGACCGCGAACGTCGAAGGCCATGTAATTTTTTATCCATTAATTTTATTTGCAGGGTCATGAGTTTGACGAATGCAGATTCGACGTATCCGTCAATGATGGCTTGGTTTGGTACTTACGAGCCAACAGTCCCGAAGAGAAGCAGCGTTGGGTCGATGTCCTGAAATCCTACAAGGTCAATATCATAATATTATACCTCAATGCAAATAGTACATTCTGTGTCTTCCATCGTAGTAGAATTCATTTGTCACTTTGTTGATGACGTAGCAATCTTTCGTTTCTTTTTGTACACAGGCCGAATCTGGATATGGTAGCGAAAACAGTTTGAAACGTCATGGAAGCGCGATATCTCTAATATCGAACACCCAATCGACAACGAGTGCGGGCAGTTTCAGTAAGCGTGGCGCAAGAGGACTCAAGGAAAAACTTGCAGAATTGGAGACCTTCAAGGACATTCTCGCGCAACAGATTGATTCGTTGCAGAAATATTTCGATCAGTGTGCCGATAATGCGAGAAATTCGCCTGCTAAAGGTATATTAGATTGGACTGATAAATAGCTTAGAAATTTTAAAAATAGTATCAACAATATTGTTAGTTAATAATTACAAGAAAACTGGAATTAAGTGGCGGGGATGGATAAGGGTGAATACTATGTTCAGATATTCGTGATGAAAATTTATATTTTATTAAAATTAGCGCAAGTCAGTCGAGGTTTTGTATTAAAGATATTACGAACATTAAGTTTAAGCACTAATAATACTGCAGTTGTAATTTAGCATGTGACCTGAATTGGCTTTCTTACACAAATATCAAGCTTTTTCAAGTTTTTATTATTGCTTAATGGATTTTGATATCATCTTCCATACGAATTTGTGAGCGAACGCGTTTAAAAATTTGAAGAGCAATTAATCTCGTACCGAACATATTTTTTGTTACGCTCGTTTCACCAATAATAATTTTATCGGTAAAATCAACTTCAACGTTCTTACCGATCTCTACATGCCCCACTCGAAACTAAATCTCTTGCGGTCTTTCGTTAATTCACAGATACGTCGAGTAATTCGCATCAGGATTCTGTCGTGCAGTCCGTGGATTTCAAAGGCGAAGCGATAACATTCAAAGCAACGAGCGAAGGTGTACTGGCAACGCTACAGCACTGCGTGGAGTTGATGTCGCAGAGGGAGGACGCATGGCGACGTAGATGGGAAAAGGAGAACGAGAAGAAGCGCAAAATGCAGGAGCTTTGCAAAGCTTTGAAGGATCAGATAACCATTAATCGAGGCGATACGACGAGACCCAGAGTACTCATTCATGGCGGTCCGGATTATGAGGTAAACAATTTATGCTTTTTCACCCGTTTTTCCCTCCTTCCTCTTCTCTTATCCTGTTCATCTCGGATCTTCGTCATAAGATGACAGTGCCTCCTTATGTATGTTATTTTTAAATCCAACAAAGTTTACACGATCTCGTTTATACAATTTTCATTATTTATGCAAATCAAGTCATACGGCTTTTATACAGATTGTCTCATACGAATTAATCACCACATAATTCGTTTTTCCGCCCATCAACCACCAAGCTTTTTCCTGATATCTGAACGAAATATAAATATTGAATACATATATACATCTCGATGTACCAAAGCATCGACATTTCTTCAAAAGAATGATAATTTCGTCGAGGATCAAATTTGTATCGCTTAAACCGACGAAGTCTGTGAAAAAAGTTTTCGGGCAAAAACATTTTTGCGCTATGTGGGTCAGTTTATTAGATTGATGAATATTGAATAAATCCTGGGCTTCTTACATAAGGAGACGAATTTCAAAGTAAGGTGATCGCGCGGTATTTTACGACCTTGACCGAATCGGGTCGCCCCTTTCTCCCTCGAATTTTTCACACTCGTTCATACACTTTCTCGGTAAGTATTGTTGTGTCATCTATTACGAGCTCGCGTTATCGACGTGAGTTTGTAAGAAGCGAAAAGAAAATGACAACACAAGCCCGTCGAGACGCTTACTGCAATCTTTATTCAATATATGCAGCTATTTCGCGAGCTACAGCTTGACTACAAAAAATCGTATTATGTAACGAGCGTCCATGTGAGGAATTCGCGTTACAAAATCTCCGTTCCCATTTAACTCTTACTTTTCTGACCTTCTGGCTCATCTTGTGTCTCAACCAAAAATCAAATTATTTGTACAAAAAATTCCACGTATTCAAAATTCTCTCAGCGCTTCATTGCGAATTTTCCTCATTCCCAAAGTTGTGTCTGTGATCAAGGGTCTTTTTTTTCAATTTCGACTTTATCGTGGAGGAAGCTTTGTCAATGAGCGAAAGTTGCCAGAATCGATATAAAAATTTGAATTTGCGAGTTCTTTTTTGCAACACGACACGAGCAATTTTGGATCAAACCGATCCATTTTGCTGATTTTTCTGCCACTCGATACCAGCCTTTTATATCCTCCTCTTGACTATTCAAATAGAAAATCTCGGCTCGATCGTCGTGAATTTACGATCTTTATAAGATCTATTAATTATCCTCCAACAATTTCGTTAAAAACTGCAGCAAACGAATAGAGTACGGTAGAGCGTGAGTGTATCAAATTTTAGTATGATCGCTCTTTCGTAAAGAAAAAAAAACTAATAAAAACTATTAGGATGAATAATTTCTGGGTAGATTGGTGTGGCGGCACACGTGATTAATACGATCGTCTGACTTTTTGATATCGCTTAGATATCGATTTCGGCCGTCAGTTTTAAGAAATATAACGCCGATATTTCATGAAACCGATAATACTCGTACTCGTACGTATTCACCGTCTGTTTTCTTTTACATACAACCATTTATTATTATTATTATTATTATTATTATTATTATTTCGTCGACGATTTCAATGTTACAATTTTGTTATTCCCGTCTAATCTCCAAATGCTTATCGAAACGACAGAAACAACGGTTGCCAGAGTTGGCCAGAGAAATAGGAGTTAAAATTTGAGAAATAAGACGATTGATTCTGTGAACGTTAAATAAATAGAGAAAAAGATAGAAAAGAAAAACAGTACATAGTGTACACACATTCTTATCGCCGAATCGTGCAGAAAAAGAATCGAGTGCCACGTTCGTGTCAATGTCGACAAACCGCGGCGAAAGGCCGGTTAAATTATTCTTGCGCAATTTGTAGAGAACGCTCGATGAGTAATCCAAACGAAAGAGAGACCAGGCAACCGCAATTAGTGTGATGTTGAACGTCGAAGAGTTCGGTAGAGGCGTTGTAGTCCCCGGAACATTAAAACTAAAGCGATATAAGCGGCGAGAGTTGATCAAATTTTTCGTTTAAAAATACAACAATATCTGTTGACCAACAAAATCGTAATGGGAAAATTAAAAATGAGAGCCAAGTTCTTTCAAGTGAGTTTCGAATAGCTACAGTTCTATGATATGGTTAAAAGAGTGCGAAAAATACTTCAAACAATTTATTTAAATAATAATTTATCATAGCTATTACTTTTTCGAAAGATCTTTCGTAAATTAATGGATTTGAATTTTGCAATAAATTCCTGGTTTAGAAGAAGATTTTGTTCTACAGCTGAAACATTTTTTGACGATACAGCATGTTTTTTTTTTAATGTTGAAATTATAATTGAAGTCAAATACTGTAATAGAGAATTGGTTGGAAATAAAAATTGTCTGAAACGGAAAACTATTAAAAATCGATTTGGAAATTATTCGGGTAACGTGGTTTATGAACATGTGTATTAGTCTCAGAATGTTGTGCAGCTAATTAATTAGTGGTAAAAATCAAGTCTAATTAACACACTCAGATGTTATTGATACGTGAACTATTTTCATTCTCGAATTTATCAGTTTATCAGTTATGATTTATTCGATAAGGTAAAAACTTTATAAAAATAATACGCACTTTATCCAATTAGACGTTATCCGCCAGTTATTCAACGAAATGTAATCGTATTATGAGAAGTGATGAAACATTCGAGCCTAAATACGTATGCGCACTTGGATAAATAGCCTGGTCGCTCATCTCATGAAAAATTCCATGTTTGATTTTTTTTATCGCTCAAGCTGCATATTCACATATGCCCATAAAATATTTGTTTTCTCGTTACTAACAATCCTACTTTGATAATTTACAAGGAAGGCCCTCATAGTGCCCTGTGCGACGAGGAGTTCTACGACGCGGTGGAAACAGGATTGGACAAAATTGACGAAGACAATCAGTTGAGGGATCGTTTGAAACAGAAAGCCGTGGCTATACCGAAAAGTGCTGTTGGACCTGCTGTTACGCACAGACTCTGGCCCGAGGTTCGTACAGTCGCTGTTCACAATTAACTCTGGAGGAGAGGAAAAAGGCGCTGCTAACATACAAGATTTTTAAACGATCTCTATAGATTGAACAAGTGACGATGCAACAGCTTCATTATGCTCGTCTCGGTGTCGGAGCTGGGAGTTGGCAATTATTTGCCGAGGACGGGGATATGAGAATGTACAGACGTGAGGAAGAATGCAACGGTCTTGTGGTCGATCCCCTGAAGGCGTGCCACGTCGTTAAGGGCGTAACGGGAAGGGAAGTTTGTCAAATATTCTTTAGTCCTGAATACAGAAGCGGGTGGGAAGCGACGCTCGAGGATATGACGGTCGTTGAGAACATATCGAAGGATACTCTCGTATTTCTACAGACGCACAAACGCATATGGCCGGCCAGTCAGAGAGACGCACTATTCTGGTCTCACATGCGCAGCGCACCCGATACCGAGGATCCAGACGGTTCGGATCTTTGGATCGTATGCAACCACAGTACCGAACACCCGGACTATCCGGTAAGCCCGCAGATTATCTGATTCGCTCGTTTCATTACCAATACAAATTTATTGTTCTATTTATAAATCGTGAGTAACGCACAAGTGGCGAATCGTATCAACTGCTTGTGTATCAAGGCGGTTAAGAAAAAAACGTTTTTTATTTTTCAACTGGCTTGCTCATCGACATATTTACTTGTTACGAAAAAAAAGAAAGACTACGTCAATGACCACATCTTCTTTAACATTGCCTAATCGAAGTGGACATATCGAAAACTGTCATTATAGAGATTTTCAAAATTTATACATCGTAATCATAACCATTGTTAAATCTACGACTCGATCGATTTGTTGCAATATCGGATGTCTTTTTAATAACGTATGTTGCTTCATTCATATAAACAACAAACGCGCCAGAGGCTGCTCTTGTCTGTCTCGCCCGTTCGACAATTCTTCGTAAATTAAAGTTTGATGTAGCTATAGTTCAACAAATTTGTTTTGCCAAGGTACAAGAATGTCGACGAGCAAGTTGGTTGAGAAAGTATATTTTTGTTTGAAACACTTCAACGTACGTGTATGTATATCCATGGCCACTTCACCAAAGGAAATATTTTTTCTAATTTTTGCAGGCAAACGCGGGGAAATGCGTGAGGGTTTACCTGACTGTGTGTATCGTTTGTCAAACGTTTATCGATCCACCGAAAGAACCTGAAAAAATCGATCGTAACGACATTACGTGCAAAATAACATACTGTTCCGTGGGTAAGCAAGTTTTCAATTTTTTTTCCTCCACAAGAAAGCAAAAATCCATCAAACTTTGAGTTAACAGAAAATTTGTGATGAATGTAATTTTGTTAATTGTTCAATTGGAGTTGTTCGAAGTTGTTTGAATGAACGATTCGTTTGTTTAATTTTCAGTAAATCCGGGAGGTTGGGCACCCGCTTCCGTATTGCGTGCAGTCTACAAGCGCGAGTATCCAAAATTCTTAAAGCGCTTTACGAATTATTGCATTGACCAATGCAAAGGCAAACCGGTCGTATTTTAAAGATATGTGTATATATATATATATGTATATGTATATACATATATGAAACTTGCACACATACGCGCGTCCATGCGTGCATCCACACACACACACACACACATATACACCTTACATTTAAATATTTTTTTAAACTTCCGTAATTTGCATTCACGCAAAAACAAGAGCCCACTACTGTTTGTTTTTTCATCGCAAGCGCCCAATTTTCGAACGTGCGTGTGAACCTCCAGTGAGCACAAGAAGTAAAAAAGCAGAAAGACGCGGTTTATCTCGGATCGAGGATGAGCCAATTTTACTGTGTCTGCACGATATGTAACTTTTTGTTTTTCGGAATCCATTGGAACCAAGTATAGTGGGTGATGAAATGCCACATTTTCACACGGTAACGCTTACGATGTTATGGATTTATCGGTAGCGTTTGATGCTACGCGAATATCAATGTTCTGCCATGTTGCACGTGGTTATTATTACCAAGTGAAGAAAAGAAGAGAACAAAAAAAGGGAGAGAGAAGATATCGTCGCGAGAATCCAACTGTACAAATTTTAGGTATGAATATCTTTCATTGAATTATTGAACCGTTACATTCTGCCAATTATATATGCGAATCTGTATAGTCATGATACAAATTATATTGTTACTTTTATTTATATAATGAGAGGAAGACGAGGAAAAGACAAAAGAAAAGAAAGAAAGAAATATGCGAATATCAGAAATGCTTGAAACGCGGAGCGCTTATACGGATGAAATTTAATAAAGACTGTTAGAGGTTTATGCAATTTCTCGACAGTCACTTTTTCTTATTTCCTAACTATTGTACATCCCCCTTCTTTTATCCTGCTGCCCCTACGATCATTTAGCTTTTTCCAATTTGGCTCAGAAACGTCTCGTTATTTAATCTTCTTTGATAAATCATTCGATGAAACTTAAAATCACGATTATTTAAAAAGAAATAAAAGAAAACGATATTGAAAAAACAATTTTCTATTGACTTTTAATTATTTACATCATTGGAGTAAAAATAGTAAATGCAAAACTCGTGGAGAATCGATGGAACATTCGTAACAGTATCGTACAGTATCGCACGAAAACGCGAATAGGATCGTTTTCTTTTTAACGGATATCGGTAAATTACTAAGATTTTTCTGTCATATTGCCTGGCCAGCACATTTGGTTGATTCGACATAGACGCGACTCGAGAATGTATATATTCGCGGAGAGGCCAATCCGACTTCGACGAATCTTGGCTGACGAAACAAAAATCGTAGCTTCAATTACAATTAATTACTCTCACTCTCTCTTTCTCGGCACCCGTGTACGCGCATTGTATTTACATGTGAGCTCGTTTGGCGCAACTAACATTAGTACCTAACTAGAATTCGAACGCGTATCACGATCGATCGAACGATTGTTTATCGTCTTTTGGCCAAGATATCACCCCTCTTCTCACATGTTGTAGTCGATCATTTTTCAACGTGTTCGATCAGTGTTCATTTAACGACGTACATTTCATCACTTGGCGTCGTACGTTGTTAATTTTTTAAGCACACTCAAACCCTTCTCCTCGTACTCTTCCCTCATTATCCAAAAGGAATCGCGATTTTTCGTCAGCTCGGCTAATACAGCACCACCCATAAAGACCATGTCCTTACGTCTCGGCGAGTCTTCGATCTTAATCTTGAATTTCTAAAAAAGAAAAAAGAAATTTAATAAATTTAGTGAAAAAAAACAATTTATGCTCGTCCAATATTTTGGAAATAATTTTGTTACTGCTTTCAATATTAATCAACGATGTTTGCGAATTTGTTTTATAATACCCCGTGAAAAATTTGAGCTTCTCGAAATCTTTGAAACAACTAAGTTTTATAATTTAACGAATTTTCATGAAAAACTGTACCCCTAATTTGGATCCATCATTTTTCAGTACACGTTGAAGGTATAGTTGTTTAATTTCACGCTCGAGCCTCGACGGCAAGCCGGGATACATGGTACTTCCACCGCTAAGCACTATGTGCTTGTATAATTCGCTCCTCATATCGATATCGGCTGATTGTATAGTGTTGAAGACCAATTCGGCAATACCCGGAGCCTCGACGTTTATCAGATGAGGCTGAAACAAAGCTTCAGGCGCGGCGAATCTTTCTCCTCCGACTTTGACAACTCGACCGTCTGGAAGCTTCAAAATAAATCTTCGTGAGAGCAACCGTTGTTCATTTGGTGTGTTTGTTTGTTCGTTTGTTTATTCATTTTCATTATCATTATCGTCACTACTTACGGTATACGATTCTACGAGGACCGTCGTTTCACGTGCCAATTTAACCTCGGTCTCAATGTTATAACTGATGTAACATAGCTTCTCTTTCATCATTCGCACAGTCTCAAAGTCTGCCGAATGATTGAAAGCATAACCACGCAAAAGTAATAATTTAATGAGATACATCGTTATGTCGCGACCGGCTATGTCCAATCTTCGTGTGAGATGTGGCAGTGCGTATTCCTCGTAAACCGGACAGATATGCGTAACGCCATCGCCCGAGTCTATCACAACGCCGCTTATCAATCCTTGGGCGTATAGCGTCAGGACCGCTTGTATAGCTATGTACGTTCCAGCGAACCCGTATTTTTCAAACATCACCTAACACCCAACACGTTATTAACATGCATGAAACAACATAATGGCAACATTAATATCGGGAAAAATCATCGGGCCGCAACACACTAAGCGAACAAGTGCGAAAATTATGAAACATTGTTCGTAAAACTTTTTAAGAATTACGTGCACTTGCGCCAATTTAAAATTACTCGCTCATATTTTTCAGGAGCAGGGTCTGTCCTCATGGCCAAAATTCTATTATATTTATACAACGAAAACAAGTGATTCATTGAATTACTCAGCCTCAATTGGAGCGTCTCACCTCTATCATTTTTTCTCTGTTTGCCAGTGGATTCATCGGAGCCTCGGTGAGAAGAATTTTACACTCTCGAGGATTGATATTCATTTTTTCCTTGCCAAACGTGTGATCCCATACGTGGCACATATCCTCCCAGTTCCTAGAAACAATAAAAAGAAAACAATAATATAATCAAGATTAATTACCATACTTGAACTTGAACACAGTAAGAACTAAGATATGTTTTTCGCATACCTGACAATTCCATTTTGCATTGGGTAACTGACTTCCAGCAGTGAACGAAGCTTGCTCGCTTCATCGCCAATCATCAAGTCCTGCATACGAAAATGTTCGTTAAAAAGGATACGAGCGTTTGTATCAGAAGTTTTGTAACCAATCAAAGCAAAAAGCATCCCTACCAAAAAATGTCCGCGGATACGTAATAATAATGGAGAATAAGACAGAAAAAAAACGAAATATAATAGGGAACATGCATTTTTTTGTTTTTCCTAAGATAGATTGCAGAAACAACAGGAAATGCGAGTAACATGTATGTACGAAGAGGTAAAGCATGTTCCCTGTTCCCTGCATTACTTCAAAATGAAGAATATCCACAGTGTGAAATGCCACAGGTTTCTTGGAAATATCGTAATTGGTACAGAAAATGAGAGTGCACCTGAGTGAACTTCCTCATGGAAACAAAACTTTATAGAGTACTAAACTTTTAGAATCAGTTTTACAGCTTTTTAATGATCAACCAGCGATAATACATGATGATCTTGGCTACATGGCAAGTTAACTCGGCACAAAAATATAATAACGATAACCTATTGTCAAATAAATATATTAAATTATGCAATATTCTGATTAAATGCATTTCGTTGAATTTTTGGGGATTTTCCACCATTGTTCGGATTTCCACTTTACCCAAGACTTCAATATTCTATCAATGCTTATTAGAAATTTATATAGGTGGGTTAATGGTATATAATCCTGAAAATGCTGTTGTAGTCTCGTTTATTCGTTAAATAAAACAATGGATTATTTTGTACTAAACTGAATGAAACGTAATTTTTTTTCAAATTGCCTCTTGCAATGGGTCAGCAATATTTGGAAATAATTGGGCATTGACGGTTTTGCATGTCAAGCACCCATGGTGTAGCACCACCCTTGTCTCATCCAAATCAGTTGGTCTACCAAATTCTGGAAAAATTCATTTACAGAAATTGCCACTCAACCATCTAGTTCCATAATGCTGCATGTATCATATGGCAACGTGAAAAGGCAATTAAAAAGACTTTCTAAGCCATTTTTTCCAATGGTGCATGGAGATTTCTACATAAGTCAAATGCAGACAATATGTGGCACACTGTATCAATTTCCTTTTTGTCTAAATCTCAATATAGCTCTGAAAATAATTCTTACTAACATTACACGTTTCGCGTTGCCTCAATTAAATCCAGATTGTTCAAGATAATGTCTGTGGAAAAGATCAACGATCATCCCATATGACGAAAAAATAAAAATAATCAATCATCATATTTTACACGCTCTAAGAAGGTTTGTTTATTTCCATGAGGGCCGGTACAAAAGATACTTTATATCATGCGTTATCCATAATCTGGCAATCAGTAGTCATCAAAATTGCATCAGTAGTCATAAATGCAATTAACGTTAAAGAAAATCTATGAAACTTACAGGCATGTTAAGCACGTCCTATGATGGCAAATGCAAACACACAAACACAAATGACGATTATCATATGTAACATATTTTTGCTCAGTGATTTGCAATTAAAACAGATTTCAAAGATGTTTTTTCTGTTCTATTTGTACTTTTAAACAACTGCGGCATGTTTAATAAAAAAAAAAAAAGAAAAACTGAAGCAAATTGGACAAAGGACTCGGGTGTTTAAAGAGGACGCTGATAAAATGCAACAAAACTGTTAGTGATCGTAGTCTCTTCTTGGTGTTTGGAAGACGCTCAAAACATCAAACTAATACTGAATAATAAAACTTACACGAACGCAAAGGTTTTGCTGGAAATGAACCAGTCGCGATTAATCGATTTCTATTCTCAATATCCAGTCGTTAATATTCATAATGACATCGTAAATTATGTAGCTAAATTTTTAAAGCGCATCGAAAATCTTTTTTCTATCGTCGCTGCTGTAATTGCGTATATGGAATGATTGTTAAATTTGTTTTTTTCCGACAATTAATTCTTACTTTCACATCGATGTCACCGATCTTGTTGACAGCTCTAATAATTGGACGTCCCACTATCGATGGAAATATGTGAGCCGGAAAATTAGCACCTGCATATCCGCACTTGACGAACTGCAAGGAAAACACGAAAAGACGATTTTGTTTGGAAAGTACTTTTTATAAAACTAACATATAAGAGGACGATCAATTCTTTGCGATTCGTTGTTTAAACTTTAACCGGTTTCTCGAAAATACAGATTGGAACGTTGTACACAATACAAAATGCAGCATAAGCAAATTATAACCTTACCCCCGTTCCATTGTCGCATACAATGACTTTTCGTCCTTGATTATCCATAATCGTTTTATTCAGTCTTTCAACGATCGAAATGATATTTAATCGTGCGTGTGATAACGTTGAAATTATGTTTATGAGCGACGAGATGTGACTAATTCCGAGAGAGTTAAGGGCGTCACCGGTTGGCGAGCTGTCGCTCTCCCCGCGAAGACAAGCTAGAAGTGCTCGACATATATATGTACACACATGCGTATAGCTATAGAGGCAGTAGCGCTGTAGTAGACGTACGTACATGTACGCCGCACTCTCGTAGACTCGCGGTCTCTCTCGCACAAACGCGTGTACGTACAATACGCGATGACTTGGAGCGCCAAGCGTAAACTGGTCTCGCTCGCTCTCGCGTAATATCCCGTCGAGCCTGCGCACGCATACGTATGCGTCATGTCCTCTCTACCTACCACGCAGCTTTTATTGAAATTCCCTATACATATATGGAAAATACATCATTAACGTTAGGTATATTGCTTGACATAATTTCGAATGCCGAATATTTTACATTCAGTGCGAATTTAAGGAATTTCAAATGCTGATTTACGTTCGGAGAGAATAACTTTTTTGGTTTGCTCACTCGTATGTATATCTGCCATTTGGAATCTAAAAATCCTTATATCGCATTCGAAATAAAGCGATGAAAAAAACCAACATACCTACCTACCTACCTATCAATTTTCGTCGAGTCGACAAAATATAGAGAGAAGTTATTGTTTTTTTTAAACAAATTCACATTATGCTCTAAAGATATCATGTATTCAAGTTCCCTTTGAACTATAGACATACCATATAGTCAAATATATATATAGATGGGTTTAAATAAATATGCTACAGGAACAATAAAAAGAATTTCCAATTCCCACAATACATAGAAAATACAGTTGTGTAAATGTCGGTACATATGATTTTTTGAACGTACAAGTGTTATATGTGTGCTACCAATTACTCCTGAACCTTTTCGGATTTCAAGTGGTTCTTGAAATTATTAGCGATTTCCTTGATTGTGTCGAGGTCGTTTTCAAGAACTTTACGTGCTTCCTCCTTCGAGTCGTTGTCATTAGAGCTCAAAAATTCCAATACCCGATCTGTCGAATATTTTCAAAAAACATTTTTTTTATTATTACTTTCAACATTTTTCGCAATATAGAATATAAATTATAAATAAAAAAATGAATAAAATGAAGAGAGGTGGTGAAGTTTGTTATGTTTCTGGAGAAATACTCTTCCTAAAAGATATTAAGATCGTTTCTTCTAAATTTATCTATATGACTTGCTACAAAAAAACATCATTGTTAATATTTTTTTTTCACCAGATAACTCGCTTGAGACATATAAAACTGTTATTATTTTAATATACGAGAAGAATTTACTCGCGAATTATATATATTATATATTGACAAATCTTAGTAAATAAGTTATCTTTCGAATGTAATTTGATATAGTCAAAGTCTTTAAGAAAGTGTAACAGACGAGGAGCACTTCGGAAACGCGATCCGCATTTTGTCTGGCACTGACGACCGATAATTTTGAGGGTATCTAGAGAATTATGGCAAAAAGTGGCTCAGAGTTTTTTTCCCCAAAATTTGGAAAACAGTGTTACAGGCGACAAGCGATTCGAAAACGCGATCCGTGCTTTCTCCGGGACTGAGTAACCGAGGGCGTTAAAATTTGGAGGGAATTATGGCAACAATTTTGGGAAAAAAAACAAAACAATTTGGGCAAAAAGTGGCTTAGCCACTTTTTGCCAAAATTCTTTAGATGCCCTCAAAGTTTTAACGCTATCGGTAGCTCACAATCAGTGCCAGAGAAAATGCGGATCGCATTTTCGAAGCGCTCGTCGTCTGTTACGCTGACTCTTAATATGAAAATATGAACATACCATGGTACTGAGATAGAATCGATACCGTCGGAGCTTCCAGATAAGATTGAAGAAAGGAAAGAATCGATGCTACGTGTCGCCCTGACATGTGAAGAGCGCTCTGCGTCGCTGCGGTGAAGAGAACGCTCGTCACAAGATGAAGAACCAGTGCAGGATCCGCGGTTTCGCGCAATTGTTCTAAAAGGGCTTGACGATGGCCTAGAACCACTGGCCTCTCTTTCTTCTTGTCGAATTTTCTAAGTACCAAACAGCAGGCAGCCATGGCGGGTTCGATACTATTGAGAAATTCATCGATAGAACTACCGACAACGGTTCTGTGCAAATTGGCTAAAGGCTCTTTGACGTCAGCAGGAAAATCGATAAGTATTTTAGCTCGTGCCTCTGTGGTCAAATTACTAGGGCACTGAAGTACATTTTGTTGGGACGCTACCTTAAATATATCCGTAACAAAATCAACGGCCAGCGTCTTAATGAGATATTTGGTCAACGGAGTTTGCGATTGCTTGTCCAACAGTTTGATACCCTTATCGAATATACGTATGTTTGTCGTCAGCATATTAAGACGCTCCTCAACCTCCGTGAGATTATTATTTTTCGTAGATTGTGCCAATTGCTCGGCGTATGATAGCGCTAATTTGTTCAATTTTGGTTGCAAATTATCGGAGAGTTGATCGACCAAATCCTCGATATCCATGAGATTCTCGTCTTTACCGAGTGTTGATTTTATTTCATCGATCGCGATCAGCACGAGTTCGGTTTTACCGCTATTTTTCGTTATATGCTCGTCATCGCTATAATTATCTTGGATCTTGGATTGATTGTATTTCTTCTTCGTTGACCTCGTTTTCGTTTCGCGACCCTGGCTTCCACCACCAGCTTTTCCACTGGCAGCTTTCTTTCTTCGTTCTTCCTTCTTGTCAATCTTTCCGTCGGCGTTGCTCGTGTTCCTGGACGTTTTTAATTTATTCTCTGCTATCGATTGCAACCATTTACCGCTGTCCACAGCTTCTTTCGCACGTTTCTCGGCAATCGACTCGAACGTTTTCGACAAATTTTGCAAATAAGATTCGGAAACTATCACAGTATTTGCGAAAATGTGGAAATTCAGGTTCGTTCTCTTGATGGCTTCTCTCAAGAGATTTTCCGTATCATCGGTCGTGAAGACCGACGGTAATAATGGATATATATCAGCGAACGTGCTCGAGGCTACGGCCTCTTCGATGTTTGCGTCAACCTGATCTATTATGGCGATACCGACGGCCACGGAATTCAGATAGGTCAGTTTTTCATTTGCAAAATGACGCTTGACAAAACCCTGAGGATCGGTGATTCCAAGACGGGATAAGGCATCGTATTCTGGAAAATGTGGTTGAGATACGAAAGTATGAGTATTTTTTCTTTTCCATTTCCTCTTAAATGACGATTTTATTTCACTGAAATTGGTTTCTTTTTTCACGATTTTAATGCAAGGTTGACTATACGTAGTCTCCACAGTTGTGTTCAATCACCACTTGGACTCGAGGGAAATTTTGATGATTACTTTATCTTGAGCAAAGAGAGCACTTTTTTTCAAGATCAATAAATCGACATGAAGAAAATATTCTTGATTTTAGGAAAAGAAGGAAACCTTTACAAACGATAAAATTCGATATTGCTTCTAATCGTGAAAAAGATTCTTCCGGGAGTAAAAGGAAGAATCTTTTTCATCTTTAATTGTAAGATCGTTTCATCGCCACCTCGTTTGTCCGAAATAAATAAACAAATAAATAATCAATTGTTTGAAATTAATTTTTCAATTTTTTTTGTACGAACCAAGATATCCATTTTGCTTGTAGAAATTGTCGACCCAGTCGCTCTGACTCTTGGAATACATGGTAGGAACGTATATACTGTTGTGACCCTGTTTTCCTGTTACTACACCTGGCACTTGCATCATCTCTTGCAAGTTTTCCAAAATTGCTGAAACATCGTATTTCTATGTTAATAATTGTGTGAAGCTAATCGTTGAATAATTTGGTGAAATATTTATGGATAATGATTTATTAATTAAAATATCCTTACAGAAAAATATTCTCTCAGGAACTTTGCATTGTCCCAAAATAGCTATGATGGGAGTTGGTTTAGTAATAGCCGACAAAGCACCTCTGATCTTTGCCCTGTTTCTGGCAATGAAACCTTCGGTATAAAATATTCTAGGATCTTGTTTATCCTGTCTACCTTGAACATTTTTACCAAGTTCCTTTTCTATTGTAGATTGTAAGAAATCAGCCGGCAAATCATACTGCAAAGTTAACTCAGCAACGTTTATGTGACCATTTTGGGATAATTTGTCGTTTATTTCACCAACGATCTTGAGCATATAACTCTTATCGATAATCTGTCCTAATATGATTTTGAGTCCTTTGTCGTGCCTCTCGACATCGGTCGCCACTTTATTTATCTGGGACAAGTCGACATTGAGAATTTTCGCCAATTCGACAAGATTTATACGTCCACCATGGACGTACAATTCATCCTTGATCTCTTTGCCAAGATGCTCGGGAGTAACATACTCACGGCCGTCTACCGTAAATATTATATCAAGAAGTTTCGTAGCTGTTAACTTTGTGATTATTTCCACACAATTTCTTTCCGATAATCTGTTGAAGATTCAACATATAAAAAAATTAATGTCCTACATACATGGCGATGTAATAAAAGTAGATAAAAAATAAACAAAAGAGTAACAGATGGACATTCTAAATTAATCGAAGAACAGTAGAACGAACTTTTGCAGCGTGGAGCTCAGCTGAGCCTTCTGAAAGTCGGCGGCTAGTCTTTTGACTTCGTCCCAATCGACGGCAGTCATGTTGTTATTGTTAAACAATTGTAACCGTTATCACGTTTCACTTCACTATGATCCACTCTGACCGGTTAATTAAGACACCACTGAATTCACAGCTGACCGCATCGCGCGTCAGCCGCGTCACAGCGTCACGCCAGAGGACATAGATTTACATGGAACCGCAGGCCTTATGGGCGCACTTGGCTGGGTTTCGCTTAGTGCTAACCCCAGCCACCGTGGCGCTGTCTAATATCTCTGTGCATGCATGCACTGATGCTGGCTCTATAGCGCGCGTTTTCTCGCATCTAAGCGTTTAGCCATGTACCCCATGGGTTACTGTTTCGCTCTCGATCGCACCCACGAGCTGTGTACCTCGTGGTTGGGGTACTTAGGATTTCGATGTAAGGCAACCAGATTCCGAACTGCAGGCATATGCGTATCCTTTTTTTATTTGTAGAAGTTGTGTAATAGCGAAAATTGATTTTATTCATAACAGGCAATAAAGATACTTCTTTTCTAGAAAAGAAGTATCTTTATTAGATACTTCTTTTCTAGAAAGTTGAACAATGTTATTCTGAATTAACCGTGCGAAATTGAGCCTCCCTGATGAATGGGAGCGATAAATGATCCATTCTGACTTAAGTTTGTGAAATGGTCACTCGATGAGCGTGCAGATATGGCAATGAGAGGGTTGACTGATGGATTCCCCAGCATACAATTTGTTTTCTTTTTTTTTTCAGAAAATTAAAATTGATTCATTATGACCGAGAAATAAATTATTCGTGATTCAACTAAAATTGTGAATGGAAAAAAAATATTGACTCCTCGCGGAAAACATTTTAAGCAGATGTTTTTTTCACAAAATAATTTGAAAAACCGTTCTGGCAAAGGAAAAATTGTTGATGGTATTACAGTGGTTGTTGATATATTGTCGCGATTTTTAAATCACTATGAAGATAAAATACCAAATTAATAAAAAATCTCAAAATTTTAAGCCATACAAAGGATTTCATATTTTATTCACTATTATTATTATCAAACATTCTTCTTATTTGTCTGGGGTATTCGCATACTTCAGTTAGGCAGAAAAATTTGGTCACAAAATCATTCAACGCCTAAGCAAATGTAATTTGTCATCATGTTAGTAATATTTGTTAATTTCTTGTGATTGGTCTCGATATTTTTTAAATGACATTCCGTATCTGAATACGCTTTTTTTACATGCCATACGGTTATGATAGCGCGGCAAATTGATACGCACATATTTTTTTACAGACTGTATTTCGCGTTCGATTAAAAAATAGAATCATTTTTACCAAAAGCAGGAGTCAATATTTTGAAAAAAACGTTATTAAACTTTGATGAAAAAAAATATCTATTAAAAAAAAATCTCCAACACGATCCATGAACCGCTAGCATGTAATCCCCCCTTCGCTTTCGAGCGTGCCGTTGATACAAGAACAAGTGAGATACAGCTATCGGCAGCACGCATAAGTGCAAGCGAAATAGCATGAGAGTGGGGGTGTGTCGAGTGTGTCTGGCACACCGATGCATCGCCGCGCGCTCTACAGTCCATAAGTCGAACTACATTTTCTGTGCCAAAAGTTAACACGGGCTCTGTAGTTCCATGTAAATCTATGTTGTCTGGTCACACGTTAACACTATTCATTTCCGCGTAGCGTCACCGGCGATTAAGCGCGTGGCGCCATCTGTCGCCGGAACGTCCGCGCAAGCTTCGCGCCTGAAAAACTTGCACGATACCCCACTAGGCGGTACTGAGGGCATCTTCCTATGATACGAAATACGAATAAACATTGAACAATAGTTTATTTCACCAACTTATGGTTAACCGAAAACTATAGGCGTAACAAGAGAATTGATCTAATATCTTGGCGAAAGAAGCACAGTTCTTCGATCGATTCGCTACCAAATCCGGGAGTGACGAAAAAACGATGTTCGTCCGACAGTAAACAAAAGCGCGCCGTAGTTGCCGGTTCCTCTTCTGTAACACGAAAGATATACCTATATATATTGTTTTAATAACAAAGAGAGTTTATTCGTAAGGCTTATCGTTTCCTAAAACGATGGAAAATATTTGCCGCACCTGTTTGAGCATGGAAGGCGAGCTGGTCTCCTTATTGTCCGATACTTTGTGCACGGCAAATTTGTTGGAAAAAATTATGAACATCAGCACCGTTGTTGTGAGATTCAATCGTATTAATGTTTTTTTTCGGGAAGTTAAATTTCTGTGGTCCAAAGATTAGTCCCTACAATTTTTTCAGATTGACAAGCCCAATGATTTTCCATACATGATATGCAGGAAATGCATTCTTCTCGTCGAAGCATTCTTTTGCTTTAAAAAGCAGATCAAGTCGGTGGATATCCGCATAAAAAATGCTTGGAGACAAAGATGCAAAGAATTCGAGCAAGCGACCGAGAAGTTGAAGGAAATAGCGGATTGTTCTGGGAAAGTAGATGAATCTGAAGACTCGGATTATGAAGTAGAGTACATCTCGGAAGAAGTGAAGAAAGACGTAGAGGATGCTTTCAGAAGAAAAGAAGAGAATCAACATATACACAGCCTCGCCGAAGCATGCACAAGTTTACAAAAGGTGCAAGATATTTCGCTTGTTACCGACAAACTTATCATTGATGACAAAAAGGACAAGCAGGCCGAGGTTACGACAATTGATTGTTCAAACGAAATAATAAACAAGGATAATGAAAATTTTGACCTATCCAAAGAAAAAAAAATGATAAATACCAAAGACAGCGATGCCAAAAAAGACAAGAACGCATCCGAAGAAATTGAACGCATAACTTTAGAGCCTGAAAAAGTTTGTTGTTCCAAAGTAATCGCTCGTCGGGCTGTAAATCCTTGGTCTATTAACGAAAAAGTATTCTCGATAGCCCGAAAGTCTGAAAATATAGTGCACAATCTTGTCAATCATTGTAAACACGATGGTAGTAACGACGCGGTAATAACGTTCAACCCCGAAAAATCTGACAATGCAAATCAGACGTCTCTTGAATCCGACCAGTCTCACTGTGAAGGTAAAAAAGAAATTTTGGCGCACAAAAATCTTGACAACATGGATGAAGAAAACAGAGATTTGGGCAGAACTAATTATGGCAATATTGTAAAAGTAGCAAAAGATATAAATCTTGATATCAAGGAACAAGAACACGTCGAGATTTATGAGCTCAACCATGGTAAGAAAGAAAAAGTTACAGATATCGAGATTGGGGAGAAAAATTTTAAGCCCGATGAGAGAAACTGTGAAAATCACGATAAGAGCATGGAGATTAAAATGTTTAATGGCTTTGAAGAAGGAAATCTGGAGATAGATCTGACCGATTGTGACAATCCGAATCAAGATATGGAGGTAAACAAGTCAGACAACGTTGAGACTAAAGCTGTTGAACTTGAGCCGATTGTTTCTGGCAATCTACATGAAAATATAAACATTCAAATTATCATTGAAGAAAATAATTTTTCAAGTAAGCATATCGATCACGATTATGCGAATGAAAATTTGGACATTGAAAATGCTGAGAAAATCGAGGTAATAATACCCCAGTTTAAGAATTCCGATGATTCCAAAGAAAAACAGTGTACAGAAACCAAAAGACCCAAACGCGATGTAGCAGCACCTCAGCTTGAGAATTCAAATGATTTCAAGCCAAAACAAAATACACACGGTGAAAAACTCGAGGATGGCGGAATGGCTCCGCAGGCTGAAAATGCTGACGATGACGACAGTGAGAATCTATGCATGAACACCGAACAGCTAGACGGTGGTCGGGCCGTCTCGAATTCCGAAAATGTGAAGAAAGCTACCGAAGAGTCCGAAGAGTCTCGTTTAAGCCGGAACAAGAATTCCAAACCGTCCGTCCAAAGAAGTTGTAATCGTGGAAAAAGGAAGCTTGTGAAAAAAGTAAAACCAAGCGAGGACATAATTGTAATATCGTCCGACAGTTCGGACGAGGAACGCTACGAAGCTTTCATGAAAAATCGCACGGATAAGGTAAATCGCAGATGTTCGCGCAACTCGCGTACCACGAAAGAGAAATGGTTTCAAGCTCGAGACGAAGTTGCTGCCAAAATTCATCAATCGTGGATGGAGAACAAGAAAATTCTCAAAGAGTGTACGAACGAGAAAAATGTACGACAAGTAGAAACAAAGAATCGTTCGCCGGAAAAGTACTTCCAGTGTACATCCTGCAACATAAATCTTTACTCGGTAACGGCCGTGCTCTATCATCATAACGCGACTCACACATCGCACGAAGATTCGCTGTCTTGTCACATGTGCGAGATGGCATTTCCAACGAGAGACGATCTCCTCAAGCATTTCGATCAGCACCTCGAGTCGCATCTCTATCGGTGCCTGTACTGCAGTGGTCAATTTGTCCTGAAAAGAAATTTGCGATTTCATACGAATTGCCGCGTTGGACGGAAGCTCCAGGAGCCGGAGAAGAAGAAGCCGAGAGTCGATGATAAGAATTTGAAGCGGAACGTGAACGATAAGACGAAGCAAGATGTTGAGGATTCGGCAAAGGAGAACGCGATTCTCGGAAAACCGTAGATTCCAACAACGGAAATAAGCTCCGATGAGCACTGATGGGCCCTGATGTGTTCTAAAGAATATGATCGATCGAAGAAAAGATAGATCATAGAAAGTTATAATAACATTCGCATATAGTAGATTTAAACAAAAAACCCAAAGACGATATCTACGTTATTATAGTTATATTACACATTCCAAGTCATTTATTCGCTATCATAGTTCGAAAATGTGTTTTCAAATTTTTAATCTTGTTTATTGGTCTTAATTTCGCGTTTGATTAGAGGATCTCGAAATGTTTCTTTACACAATTGCATGCAAAAAACACTCCAATGCAAACAACTTGTCCACGGTATGAACTGTTCTTTTTTGGTTTTTGGATATTTCCCATTTTTTCTACTAATATTTGTTATTTGTTTATTACGCGGAGGATTCGTTTACCTCGTATCTGCGGGGGATTTCGGTGATTATTCTGTAATTGGTATTTTGTTTAATCATCCGGACAAAATTAGTCGAATCACGAGGGCTATGTGATGGATTTTTGTCGATGGAGTTTGGTACATCTCGAACGATGTTACGTACAAGTTGGTCTCATATCTGCGAACTACTTCAGTAACGTGTATATTTTCATTTCAATAACGAAACACAAGAAGGGGACAGTTGTATCGTATCAGTATGATTCGGCTCTTATCATCTTTGTGCAAAATGCTCCGATGTGCGAAGCTCGGTTAAACGAGTAGGAAAATTTGAAAAGCTCTGTACGTTGTAGCCGAATGAGAGGCAATTTTCGTTGTGACCATCTTCATAAGCCACATATCAAGTGATAGACAACAAGGATGCTTTGTACTGTTGTATGAGTTTTCAGCATAAAAAAAAGGAGCAATTATTATTATCCGTTAGTAGTAGTTTTTATTTAGATTTAAGTAGTTGCATACCAACACCAAAGTCATCATAGATGTAAAGGAAATTTGATCGGCCAATTGAATTTGTCCTGCATGTCGTTTTCACCTTTTCGTTTATATTCCCAATTCCATAGCATACGTTTAGCAGTTTGATCTATAATGAAAATTCACCTTGTCCGCCATTTTAATAAATTAATAAATTATTCGATTCAACGATAGTTCCCGGTTTTGTAAATTCAATAATTTCAAATAACTCAAATAACAAAGCTCGAATAACAAAGAAAAGAGTCGCGATGAGTCAACGATTCCAGATCAGGAGAATTTATACAAACACATTTTGCACGCTATAATTGCAAACACGAGGAGTTAAATACAAGGGGGTAACGAACGCGATGATATCCAAGCGAATGAATGGTAACGGTCTCGTATCGTTCTAGTTTGTTTATTAATTACATATTTCAGTACCTGATAGAAACTATAAATACAAACAAGATTTTTCGCTAAAAATTCAAATTCGTCATTGACCCAAAAATGTGAAATATTCCGACACATTTTGTTTTCTTTCCTCTTCAGATATTCGTTGGATGTAGCGGACGTATTCTTCGAGTGTCGAGTTAATTAGTTACTCGTGAATCGTGCGTTGTGCAAGGCACAATCAGTGATCGGTAGCGCGTCGCTCGGGAATTATGTATTTGCTCGTGTGCCTTGGCTACTCCGAATCGGGACAGTTGGTCGATGGAGCCCATGGTGAAATGCCCGATCGTTCGGAACAGAAAAAACTTTGTTGACTAGAAAATAGTGCCGAGCAAAAAGGAAAGAAAGGCAATCCGAGAAAATAAACGTGAGTCGATTTCGTAATGGACAAATAAATAATTACCAGTTTTATTAAAATATCGCGAGAAGTGGGACGTTGTGCGTCGATTGGGATACGCGAATATGTGATAAGGGAGAGGCCGTGACACGAGTACGAATTTCGGAGCTCTTTATTCTATCGAGAAATTTCTCGCGCTCACGGACTTTTATTTTTATTTTGCGCATTCGGCTTTTCCCAAATTCTCCATTCCTCTTTTTTGCTCGATTCGTCGCGACGAAAAATACAAAAATAACGCGTATTTTAACTTTCATTTTTTTACCGTACTTTAAAAAAATTACCGTATTTTAGCATTTAAACTTAAAAAAAAAAAATATTTATAGTTTATTATTAGTTGTTTGGAAAATATTGTATTTGTGTGTGTTTTTTATGGGAATCATTTCAGGTGCTGGCAAGATGCTTTATGCCAATTTGCACGTTTTACCGCTGAGCCTGTTCATCCTCATACCGGTCACATTTATGACAACGTGAGTGAAGCGCTAACATGTTTCAATTTTTTTAAATTAACCATTTTCAAGCTTCGCGATAGTGCGAGGTGTTCGAGAGGTCGAGATTTTGTTCTGTCTACATTTCGCTTGATCTTACAATTAAATATGAACCATAATGCAGGCGACGTCGATGAATCTCGAACGAGGAGAGTTTTGAGTTGCACAAAGAGATGTTATTGGAGACCGATAGGAGTGGATCGTAGACAGTGATATTGAGAGAAACAAAGAAAGAATAAAGAATGATCGATTGACTCAGCCGTACGGCGGTATGATCGATGTGAAAGGCCCTTGCTCATTTTTGTGGTCAAATCCCTTCCACGATCAAAAATCTTTATTTTATTTTCTAAGAGTATTTTTTCTGCACCACAAATAATTAATAAACCCCTTTTCGACATAAGACTAATCGCTTCATTTCTGTTATGCTTTATTCTTTAAAAACAAACATTTCACAGTTACAAGAGTATTTTTTACATACGCGAAATAATTATTGTTTTTTTATATGAACGTGATCGTTTGATCTTTTTTCTTCCTTCGTTCTTTCTTTATAGATTTTTTTTCCACAAGCTGAACGGAACGTTAATAGAACAATACGTTTTAGGAAGGTTGTTCGAGTTCAACTATGCAAAGAAGCATTTATTTGAAAAGTTATTTTTATTTTTTTTTGTCAACGGGTATTTTTACCACACGGTGGAAGTCGTACTTCAACGTATAGTAACCGCACTTTTGTTTGGCTGGGCGAACTGCGCGTCGTTTAAAAAAAATGTCTTTCCTCTGATACGCATTATCTCGCTGAAACCGGCCGAAAGACCAGGAGGAGTAAATTTTCCATCGATGCATCTAATATCGTTGAAACAGTGTAATGTAAGAAAAAAAAATACAAATGTTCAATATTAAAAAAAAAACAGAAATTCCAGATTATGATATTACATAAAAGTATTTGCAATTCTTTCACAGATCTAGAAGTCGAGGCGTAACGCATAAAAAATTATCAAATACAAATTCTACAATATCTCAATAGAATAATTAAAAACAATTGTATTCAAATTTCAAAGTAAAACAAGATTTTGTATTTTTCAAAATATTGAATATTTTCCGACGACGATCCAGAATTTTATTTTCGTTGCATCGTCTTATATTTTGTCGAAGTTTTTCCCGAAGTACGCAAGCTCCGAAATTGTAAAAAAAAAAGAAAACAACGAAAAAAACAGACCTTGCGAAACCGTCGCTGGAATAAGTGCGAGCAACTTACGGAAACAATGAGCGTGGCATGTTGGCCGATAATGTGACGGAGGTTTATTAATGGATCGTATTTCAGGTATACGATATCGGTGCAGTGGGACCACGTAGTGCCTGGATTTCCTTACATTTCCGAAACCGGAACGTTATCGCCAGAGTCGTGTATATTCACGCAATGTCTAAATATCGCCGCACTCTTGTGTAAGTACACGTTTTTTTCGTTGAGAAAAACAAAAAAATAAAATAGCAAGTGACGAAAAAAAAGGAGAAGAGAATTAATCGACATTAATAATTGCAGTCGGATGTTGCGTGTACATAAGGCATCGACAGGTCGAGCAATGGCGAAAAGAGCGCGGTGCCGATCTCGTCGATCGCCGAATCGTTCTTGTTGCGGCGTGGTGTGGTTCATTGGCGTGTTTCGGTCTCGATATATTGGCCAATTTTCAGGAAGCCCGGGTCGTAGCTGCTCACATGATCGGAGCACTTACGTGCTTCTCTGCGGGTACTCTTTATTTCTTCCTTCAGGTAGATGAACTTGTTTTTGGTCAGAATTTTTTTCTCAGTCGCAAGCCACCCGAATTATGACAACGAGCAATTTTAAAAAACGTTGCACTACGAAGATGGTACCGCCTTTCGAATTTGTATCCTCATTTATGACGGAGCATTGCGCAAATTTTCGTTTGCACCATGCAAATTGAAAATGGTCGTAAAAGTGTAGCGTTTACAAATTATCTTCTTTTCGAAAGTAAATTTTTCAATTTTGACCTCTTCCTAGAAGAAGATTCATTTATTCTCTAAAATTATGAATTCAAAATCCAATAAAATCTGAATTACCTACAACAATTTTTACTCACAATCTTTACTCGATGCAAATGACGCTTGTCCTCTGGGCCGTTTGCCTAGGGGACATCAAGCAATAGTTTCATGTCGATATCTTAAAATTTACGAAGATCAGGTTCTTTTTTCTCGGAAAGGTGCAAATCCTTCTTTCAATGAGAATACAGCTGTTTTTTTTCGATGGTAGCAAAGTACACTCTATTTGAAAAAGCAGCGAACAAACAAAAACATCAAAATATCTTCAAACTCCGTGAATTGTCGAATTAAATGGAAGGACGAAATAATAATTATTTGCGTTTATTAAATTAAGTGTTTATTCGTGATGACACTATTTTCTTTCCTTAAATTAGTTTGATGCGTAAATTCTTATATCGCAGACTTATCTGAGCTACAAGATGGAACCTGCCGTAAACGGATGGTTTGTCGTAGTCGTCAGAGCAGCTCTCTCCGTTCTGACATTCGTTCTCACAATCATGACGATTATTCCCGGCTACATATCAATGTCGGAATTTCGGGGCAAGTTTATTTACGAATTTATTTATTTTTATTAATTTCGTCAAATATCTATGACGGGAATTGATTCGAAATTGGTGCGAACGCAGGAAACGACTACAAGAAGTGGCTGCCGACCGACGGTGGATGGGGCTGGCACGTCGTAAGTGCAGTCTCCGAATGGATACTCGCGATAGTTTATTGCATATTTCTACTGACGTTCGTCCCAGAATTTCGTCTGATTAATTTCGAACCACCAGTGGTTACGGTAAGATCTGAATTTTTTCCACAGTACAGATGGCAATCATGACTGTGGCGATGATAATAATAACAGTAGTACAATCGTAATAGTAACAATTGTAATAAAATTAACAATAGTAATATAGTAGTAATGATAATGGATTTTTACTAATTATAGCTCTCGTATCTGGATAAGGATCGCAGTGATAAAGTTCCTGACAAATCAGGAACGATCTTGCAAGAAGTTTAATTCTCTAGTTTCAGTGAAAAAAAGGATAGCGTGGCCCTACTTACCTATTATTATCAGATTAACTAATGACACAAGGAATGGCGGTTATATATAGGTATATATGACACTTGATGTTGTTGTAGTACTCGGTGTAAGTAAATCAATTGTAAGTAAATTACCGAGAACGGGACAATTAATTCGACAGTGTCTGATCATATATGGTCATTATCCTCCGTCTTATACCATTATACTTTCGATCGAGCCCCTTGATCGAACCACTTATCGCTGTTGCCAGTTTTGACCATTTCGTACGACTCATTGCGAGTAGGCATATTAAATAAATCGTCGCCAACGCGAGATTGATAGAGGAATATACCGTGGCTGATCACCCATGGTCATTATCCCCTGTCGGACCAACTTTACATCAAATCCCTTGATCTAATCAATTATCGCTGTTGCCCGTCTTGACAGTTTGATAAGACTCGAGTAGGCGAATTATGTAAATTACCGACGACGCAAGGATTGATTTCGGAACGTGCAGTGTCCAATGACACGCGGTCATTATCCCCTGTCGGACCATCTTTGGGTCGATCCCTTCCGGGCTGATCCCTTGCCGCTGTTGCCACTGACAATGAGAGAATTTAGCCATGCCCATATGATTTGGCCTCGTGAGATATTTATTAAACTTCTTATATGTATATTAAAAAATTAATATTAACAAAGAAATTAATTGTATTACTAAATGTATAAACGTTTTATTCCTTATATGTAACATATGTACAGGGCGTTAGGCAACTACGAAGACACAGAAAATACCAAGGCAGTACAAACACAACGGTTGTTTTTTAATTGTTCCGCGATTAAAATTGGCCGAGATATTAATTCGCAGAGTATATCAATTTGAGCGATAATCTATCAATGTAATCGAAAGCCCTACCGATAAATGCCGGATTTGTTCTTTTTTACAGATTGTTGTTTCTTTCTAGACGTCTTGACAAAATTAATAAACTGAAGACGTGCCGACACGGAATGAAAATAGGGAGCCCTGACGACAACGTTTAAATTCTTAAACTTTGCGATTTAGTATCTCGGTCAATTTTCATCGCAGGACAATTGAAAAAAATCTTTCTGCTTGTACCAACGTCATCTACCTGTATATGGATAAAAGGTACCACGATGCCCAAAGATAGACTCGGTCGACAATTCAAACCTTAGTTTATTCCGAGATGGTCGATCAGTTGGAAAAAAAACTTTTTTTTCACAATTTCTTTACCATCGAACCTGAAACGAAAAATGTTTCGATTTACAAAAAAATCAATTATCTCAACTACTCATTGTCAGATTATCTCATCTCCGGTTATCTTCTCTTCATTTTCCAACTAAAATCCACCTTACCTGCCTTCGATAACACGAATCCCTAGTGTCGATAAAATGATTTTCGCGCTAAAGTACGATGAGAAGAAAGATCTCTCGTTTGAGGAGCTTACGTTAGATCGCGATAAAATTGTATCGTGTACGATAGCTTGCGCCCTCTCGAAATACCCTGAAAAGCTTGAAAAAGCTCTCTGCCGAATATGTAGATGCAAAACACAGCCCGACAGCTTCTTAGTAGGTACTTTTCGTCCGGCACAGTCTCGCTCTGGCCTACGCACTCGTCCATAACGTTTCGTACGTACGCTTTTTGTTGTCATTCGATATAAATAATCAGAATTCTAATTCGCTAAATCGAGTGCAGTGATAACTTTTAGTGTAATATTAAAAACATAAAAAATATCAATTAACATCGAGCTTCGTTGTCAGTGATAAAATAAAACATTAACAATTTGTATAAAAAGGGCCCTAGTGAAAAAAGCTCTGTCTCGTCGAGGATGTCAGACCTCCCCTGGTAGCTTGCCAAAAGACATTTTTCCCTGATTCTCATCGAGATATCTAACAAAAAGTTATAATAAATTAAATCAATCGTCTCAAGAATTTAACGAAATATTCGTTTCTATTCCACGAATACTGCGATTGTAAATAAAATTACTAATTTTTCTTTCGGTCAACAGGATCTAACAAATTTATTTCAATTGAAAGAAAAAAGTATCGCCGTGTTATTTATAAAATGTTTTATCGTCGAATTTGCTACAGCGACGAATAAATCTGGATCGTCGAGGGTCGCGAAAAATATTGATCGTAATCGTAAATTATTTTTATACCGACATATATATAGATATATTAACAATTATAAAAGAAGTAGTAAAGACGGAATTTGTCAAATCCACCATGAAATTTCGCACAAATTTGACAATTTATTTTTCGTCGCGTCGATGAACGTTCCTTTTCTTTCAGTTTTACAAAAATAAATCTTTGTTTTATTTAGTTCAACGTTAATAGCGAGATTTGTTAAGTATTGGCAAAAGCGTATTTATCAACGTCACGGAAACTCGCCCCACACGACCGAGACTGCTGGGCTCTCGTCAGCCGGGGGTTGCTTTTCCATTGGACAGTTTGGAAAATCGATTTAACCGGCCATAACCTCGGCTCCGTCTCGCGTGCGTCTCCTCTGCTCTTGAACGTGATTTTTTATTTCCGTCTTTCGTTTTATCAAACGAAATAAAAAGATCTCCATGTACTCGCTGTATCGATAATAAAATGATCCTAATCGACAAAAGTCATCGAGAATAGTATTTTCGCCCGTTTGCTTCTCTTCCGGATGTGACGATAAATTCGTGAACGACGTGCGAAAGGGAACGACGACGAGTTCGCCGCCTGTCACGAAAAAGTTGGAAAATTCGACGAATAGAAAATAGTACTCTTGGTTTATCCGATGGAACCCCAGAGGATATGCAAAAATAATGGGAGGATAATAAACAGCAACATCGATGGAAAACGTGCGACAAGAAAAATTATAGTGTCGGAATCCTAAAATTAAAAACGAGGAATCCAGGAGAAATTTTTTAATAAAAACGTATTCGACGAAGGTACGACGATTCGATGCTTATTCTTAATGATTTAGTGAATTCGATTTTATTGACGTATGATTATTATTATTTTTTTTCTTTCAAAAGAGTAATTTTTCGTTACTTGTTTTTTCATTAACTGGTTATATTTCTTATTTTTTTATTTATTTGTTTAAAAAAATTGTCAGGAAAAAAGTGTCGAATTGCGGTTGTTGCGGTTGCGATCGAGTGTAGGTTTTACACCCACGTGTGTTCTATCTTCACGTTATACTGTAACGCAGTCTATAAACCTACGTTATAACGCAAATAATCGACGCACTTGATAAGATAAGAATTTCTTGTGAACGTAGGAATAGAGGGGGGGGGGGAGAGCGAGAGAGAGAGAGAGAGAGTGAGAGAGGAAGGGGGAGGGGGTGAGGTGATAGGCTCAAGTGACAATGCTGATTATTCGCATGTGCGTCGACTTTTGAAGGCAATAGCGTCTCGTGGTTCGTCGTTTACGATCAAACGTAATTCGATATCTGCAATTCATAGACGATTCTCTTTTCTCTCTGTCTCTGACGCTATTCTATCGCTTAATTTTCCTCCGTTTTCGTCGTTAATGCCTTTTCGAATTGCAAAGCTCGCTATGGGCTCCTCGTGCGCGTGAGAGTGGCTTGGATTTTCTATGAACACGTGGCTGCGTACAATTATAGTTATGCAACTTAGATCGAACCTCGATTGGCTTCTTCAATTTTTCATGCTAAGCCGGTTATAAAATTGCGCGAGGATAAGAGATAGTCGTTATTCGATTGCTTCGCGAAGGGCGATGCAAATTTTTCTTCAAAGAAATATTACCGTCTTGGTTGAATCCGTGATGAAGCAGGAAAATAATGTTTTAGATTTTTGTTCCCTTTCTTTTGAAGCTACTATTGGTATTTTTAGTTGGGTATTTTATGTTTTTTTTAAGACAATATTTAGTCATTCGTTCGATAGGATACGTGCACGCTGCATTACTATTGAGTAACGGGTTCGACTTTAGAGGGCGCTAGTGTAGTTAGTAATGGCCGCCCAAAATATGCGAACACGTGCCGATGACGTCACAACTTTTGACAAAAATTGATAGAATCGCATATTTAGAGCAAACATTAGTAAGATTCACCGAACGACCACCGGACGTCCCATCCCAAAATCCGCGATTCGATAATACGATGCGCTATAAGATTTTCGCCTCTTTTTCATATTTTCCAATGCAGCAGTGTTATGATAATGGCCATTGTACCAGCTCGTGAATTTTTTTATATATCTACCTCGGTACCTACTACAAATAACGAGTGAAGAAACGTGTCTGTAAAAAATTCAACGAGGTTATTACCTATTTACTCTGAGTAAATACAACCAAAGTTCAGAGATTTCTTACGAAAACGCGTCGCGACCGGGTAACAAACATTCGATAAATCCTAACTAAAATCAAAATGTTAATGCGAATTGATGAAAATGTGAAAAGTATTCACCGTTTTCGAGATACTTGAGAAATCAATTATGAATAATAATAATGCCAAATCATTTCTGAGAATCTGAAAACACTACGTACGCGAAGCTGCTTGTTCGGTTGTTTTAAAAAGTTGAATCTTTGATATATTCAATTTTAGAACACCGTGCCTGTTTGTTTAAACAACCAGATGCATTCCAAATAGTTAGAGAATGTTAGCCGGGAGTTAAAGACAAATAATTCTTTCGATAGTGAACAAATTTTTATGTTAAGTTTTTCGTATTATTATTATTCAATATTAATTCGAGTAATTTTTAGTTGTTTTTCTCTTCGGATAATTTCCATCGTCGGCATTTTTCCGTTTCTGGCGTATTTGCGTTATTACAATCGAGCCGAAAGTCTCATTTAAGAATTTCGTCCGTTTTAGTAGGTGGAAGGTCGCCGCGAGACGACGAGGGCATTTGATGAGAAACCGGACGTCTTTCTCTCCCTCTCTCTCTCGCTCTCTCTCTCTCTCTCTCGCTCTCTCTTGCCGTCTGGGTACGAGTGCTCTTTCGATTTTGTATGAAGGCCGGAAGAAGGTTCATTGCGATGAAATGAACGGATTCGAGGAACTCGCACCGGGCGTCTCACTACTGGTATGCCGCACTATATCTACCTATCTCGATAAAAGAGAGAGAGAGAGAGAGAGAGAGAGAGAGAGAGAGAGAGAGAGAGAGAGAGAGAGAGAGCGAGAGGGAGGAAGGGAGAGAGAGAGAGAGAGAGAGAGAGATCTTGATACATCAGCAAAACGCACCCGGTTATCGGATCCTTCGACTCACGTTTGTTTGACGATGATTTCTCTCTCGCAGACTTGTCTCGTGCGTCGTCGATGACGGAACTAATCTGAGGAGAACCGTGCTGGGATATCCTTCGTTGATTTCATAAATATTTTATTCCTCGACCATGGAGAAACTGGAAGTGGTGGAAAATCTTCACTACATACCGATCATTCTATTTATCGCTTTTCCTACGACGATAATAGTAACGTGAGTAGATGATTTTTTTTTCTCAAGATTGGTCGAAAATTGTATCGAAATTTCGTTCGAAATTTGATAACAATACTTGATAACGTATAATTTTATAATTAACATTTAATTACATTATTTTTGATTATTTTGAGAAGTAGTTAAATATTACGGACGATAATGGTCGAATTGAAACCGAAAAATTATGCAAATAAAAACTTTCACACACTTTCAAAATTCTTTGAAATTTTGGTCCATTTTGAAACGTTCCTCAGTGAGCCATTTATAAAGCCAATTGGTTTTATTAAATGACAGAGAGCAAGTTGCATGAGTGAGGAAATATTACTCATGCACGTTATAATTAGCACGGTTTTTCCCATTCGTTTCCTACAATAGAGCCCTTGAACATAAGTTTTCAAGTTCACATAAAACAATTTGAAATTAAAGATCACCAGATCTACGTGGTCTCTATAAAGATATGTCTAAAATTTGTTCAATTCAAGTAACTGTCGAAAAACTGAGAACAATCCGTTGCTAACAAAAATTCGTATCATGGTGTTTCTAAGATAGCTCCATTGCAATTGAAATGCAAGAGTTCGGGTTTAAAAATCATCAACCAAAAGCCAAAAAATTATTCGCTTTGAAACGTGCTCTTTGTCGGCAAAATAATTTGACCGGTCGACGCCTGTTACTTGCGAAAGTATAGATAATTATATAATCAATATTAATCAATATAATCAATATTAATGATATAATAGAGAAAAAATAAAATATTAATAAATTCCTCATGTCAATTATTTTTTCACTTTTATCATAGGTACGTCATCGCAGTGGTTCTCGGTCACGTGGAGGCTGGGTTTCCTTATATCTCGGATGCTGCAACTTATGCGCCCGAGAGTTGCATATTCGCTCAGTTCATCAATATGACAGCAGCCCTCAGTGAGTATCGGAACCAAGATAGCCGATTAGAATGTCCATGACCACTTGCACGCATGAATTATGTCGACCATGAATCGTACAGATTGTCATTCATGCAGGTAGAATTTTGTATCTATACTTTTGGAACGACCGATTTAACGACCGAGTTACACAACACTCAATTTGCCTAATAATTCCTAATTTAGAAAGATCACTCGATTTATTTTTTTTTATAAGACGGTTTTTTTTAGAAATTTTGCAAAATCAACAACGTTTAATTTGCGCTGTAAAATGTTAATACGTGCTCGATACATTTTTATTTCGTCAAAATAGAATGGTTTTTCTGAGCTTGTATCGGTTGGACGGTCGGCAACTTTATCGAGAAATCTTACCTCGCCGCGATTCAATGACAAACGCTGACGCAGGTCCCCGACTCACGGACTCGTTATTCGCTGTATACTATACATCGTTTCCTCTCTCACCTTCTATTCTACTATTTAGTTCTCGTTCTCTCTCTCTCTCTCTCTCTCTCTCTCTCTCTCTCTCTCTCTCTCTCTCTCTCTCTCTCTCTCTCTCTCTCTTTCTCTCGTTATCTCGGCAGTCAATTAATCACTAGAGGCACGTTGCGCGATTAGACAATACGAGTTTTCGCTCATTTTTCTTTACTGCCTATTATTATTATCATTACCCATTATATTATTTCCCTCTTTTATTGCTCACCGCAAAATGGCACCGATTTAGGCATGAGAGCATCATTGTCATTGCTCAAACGTCTAATGACCGCGTTTTCAACGACGTTTTATGTATCACGTTTATCAATTACATTAGTACATGGGTGACTTTGCCAATTTCATCCAGTTGGATACAATCTTGTCTGATTATCGACATTGGATGTCGATTGAAAGTGTCGATTAAAAGTCGATAAAAGTGACGGACCGCAGAACCGTTACGGTGAAAGTATGAAAAAAATGTTTACGCTATCGAATGAAATAATTAATTTTTCCTTCTCAGCGAAGATCGATCGTACAAACTTCTATGGATAAATTATAAAGTAGACGATAGAAGTAAAATACCGAGTTTAAAATGAGAAACGATAAATCGGCGAATATGATCCACAAGAACGAACGGGATTGTCGTTTAATTGTCTCGATTGTTTGATGTTATTAAATCGATACGGGATTATAGATTTCTCGTGGCTGGCCGAAATAGATGACGCGATCGCACGGACATATAAAAATTGCAAATGAATGTAATTATCAATATCTGCGAATATAATTGAATATTATCATATTTTGGATCGATTTCGATAAAGAATAATTTCAGTAGTAGTAACTTGTTTTATTTGCATAACTTCCATGAAGTTTTTTACAAAGTAGAATAATTTCAGTAAATAAAAAGATTAATACAACGGTAAACTTCGACCATTATCATTATGGAATTTTCATTCGAAACGTTGTATAAAAATGTAACGTCCGGAAAATTTGAACAAGTCGAACAATTTTTATGGGAAGTCACATTTTTATTTGTTAAAATAAAAATTTGACCGTACCATTTGACAATGATAAAAAATTCTCTACTAATCCAATATTCTTTTATACGACCAGCACATTTTGTAGTTATATCATACGATCGTTAAAAGTAAAATTGCTCATCGTATCTATCATCGATTCGGCCAATTTTCAATGATCATTTTGAAAAATCGCTTTCGGGACAAGTTTGTCCATCATTGTGATCCGACAGATAACGATTGTCACGCACTATTTCTATTTTTAAATTTTCAGTGTCCTTCTTTATTTACATAAGATACTCGCAAATCAAGGAATGCACGATCGCATTTCGTCTCAACGAAGCTTTGCAAAAGTGGAATCGCGCTGGTCTTATTCTCGGCCTAACATCGACTCTTGGACTCTCGATGGTCGCTAATTTTCAAGAAACTTCGGTCATCGTCGTACATTTCATTGGTGCGTTTATGTGCTTCGGTTGTGGCACCTTATACTTCTGGTCGCAGGTAAAGCGATATATTTCTTTTACGCAATTAATTTAATTTCCTTAATAATTTGAATTTTGAGGAAAATGATTGAACGTGAATAAAATTATGAAAATTGATTTCAGGCTCTCTGCTCGTATTATCTTCATCCACTTGGTTGTTCACTCAGAATGGCTCACTTGAGACTCGTAATGTGCGTGTTCAACACAATTTGCTTCTTCGTCATTCTCGTTTGTGGAATTCTCGCTCACCAAGCGTACAGAGGTATTTATCACTTTTGCAAAATGTAGATAATTCCTCATGGATAACACGAATTATCTTATTAATTCTATTTCACTCGATGTAATCTGTTTAGTGATGAAAGAAATTTGCGAAAGTAGATAGTGCGTGGTATATCATGAATTATCCTAGGTAACAATACGATATATACATACGTACATATCCTATTGTTATACGTCAAGTTTGTACTGATTTAATCGATATACCTAAGTGGGATTTTTCAAAGAAAAGAATTGGCCCAATTTTATTTGATTTTTTGTTTGCGAATTATAATCTTTCTTTGATTTTACGTTGCGATATCGAATACAATTTGGGAAATCTATAAATATCGGCGAAAATAGATAGAGTTATCGGATTATTTTTAATAAAATTCATATCTACTCCAAGATTTTGGTGGGATGTTGATCATGACTGACTTCAATAGGAGCAACGAAAAAATAAGAAATAAGTCGGCTTCGGTGATAAATCGGTGTTCTTTTTAACATGGTGACTTCTCGGATTTCGCGAATTAAAAATTCTGGATAAAAATGTGGGAGTTTCGGTATTTTTAATGAAAACGTGAGAATTCTTAATCGACTTAAGGGGTCACGTACAGTTAGGACTTCGAAAAAAGGGGTTTTTTGCGAATTTTGTTTCGGGACACATTTAAATAATTAATCTTAAATCTTTTTCCATACAAAAGACATATATTTTAAGTAAATAATACAATTTTTTCATTGCAAAAGATGCAGAAATTTTTCCATAACCGCACGTAACGTAGGGGTCCCAAAAATAATAAAAGTAGGGATCATTAGTTAATGACATAATGCTCCGGTTGATCGAAGGATTTGAAAATTTTATGATTTTTCACAAAATGGTGGATGTTGGAAGTCAAAGTTGTGTTTTCGACCCAAATTTTGCTCACATTTTCAGCAATAAAAAAAAAAAATAATCGCATAGAAAAATCCTTCGTTCATCCGGAGGACAATTATGTCTAGAAAAAGTGAGCAAAATTTCAAGTCGATCGGTAAAGCCGTTTCCGAGGTACAGTGATCACCGTGTTCGAAAACATAGTTTCGAAAAAAACGCATTCAAAGTTTTCAGTACGATTTACATGCAGAAGAAAAATTTCCGTTCAAAGTTACATACCTCCATACCCAACAGTCGGATTCGTCTAAAATTTTCACAGAATACTTTTCAAATGTGCTACTTTTAGAAAATGTAAAAAAATCGATTTTTTGAAAATTCTAACTGTACGTGACCCCTTAATTGAAGCTTAGCATCTTCGCAGAGACTCGTAATGAAAATTTGAAAGCGCCAAATGGCGAAAGCAAAATGATCGAGTAAAATCGAATAATTGTTGGGATTCGATAAAAGGATACCTAAATAAATAAATGATATTGGATTAATTGTTGTGTAACTTATTTTCTCTTCTTCTCTTCTTCTCAGGGAAGAACGCAAGAAAATGGTACAAGGAGGACGGTGGTTGGGAATTGCACGTTGCGAGTACAGCGGCCGAATGGTTTTGCGCTTCGACGTTCTGTTTGTACATCCTTTCGTTTACGGACGAATTCAAGGAGATAGTATTGTTGCATCCGAAAGTGACGTACAAAGCGGGGACGGTGAGATCGAGCAACGAGGTATTGAACGAGAGCCAGGACGGAAACGTAACGTCGGGGACAAGTCCAGGTGGCGAAAGAACGATCACTTGATCGGTCGTTAGCCGCGGCGGCGTTTACGTTAATCTATTGTCCCATTCGCCCATAAACACACCGTGTCCGGACTATCGTGTTACCGATAACGATTTTATCGACGACGCGATAGGGACGAACGCGCGCTCGGTCATCGAGCCATCGAGAACAACGGGCAACAACGTATTGTGCGAGGTAGAAATTCACGATCACACGGAATCGGGCCGAGACGATCGCGACGTGAGAAATCTATTGGATTTTGATACCGACGACGAGAATTGTCTGAGCAGCTTGAACGTATTGATAAGCGACGGCTCGAGCCTCGATCTGACGCCCCGTACATTCGCATATCCGGACGCGAACAGTCACAGCAATTATAATTTATTGAACGACGATATCCCGAGCTCGGAAATATCCCGCCTGAGAAATCTCGATGTACCGAGCGTCGATACGAAGAACGGCGCGTTCATCAACGGGACGAAAAATCGTACGATCGATAACGAGAGAATTATCGGCTCCGACAATTCGGAGATAAACAAGCTCGTTGGCTCGTACGACGCGTGCTCCTCTTACTCGGTGGCGAATAGCCACGGTGTTTACGGCGTATCGTCCGAGGAAAGTGAAAAAATGTGCGAGAACGTGTCGCGCTCGAGACCGATCGATAACAGCGAGAGTTACGAGATCGCCAATAGCCACAGTAATTATCAAGTTTTTTACAATCGAAGCGACTATACCGATTGGGAGATAAGCGACGAGTCGAACAACGAGGACGACGACGATTGGCGCAAACGTTCGTCTTACGATCGGACGAGTTACGAGGATTTCAAAGATTTTGTCAGATCGCGAATGAAATCGTTGACGGTGGAGAGTTGACCTAACGAGAGTGAATCGATGAGCAACAGCTCGAGGAGTACCGAGGAAACGAGCACAAGTTGCGACATCGAGGATTGTCTCATACAGATCGAGGAAAGTCTCATAAATATCGAGCAAAATCTTTTGCACGTACAGGAACTCGGTATACCGGAATTAAAGACATTGTTGTACGAAAATCCGGGGATCGAGCGTAACGTTCAAGGTCTCCAGGATCTTTCGTCGATAGAGAAACGTGTTCCGACGAGAAAATCAATTGCAAGTGATAATAAGTGTGAGGAGGTTACCGACCGAGGGATTACCGACGGAGCTCACCCCGACGTACCACTTGCCGATAAGGATGTTACCGGCCGAGTCGTTATCGACATGGGAATTAATGAGAAAGAAAAAGCTTTGAAACCCGACGAGAATATTTGCCAATTTACCGACGAATTCTCGGTCAGCGAGACGATCGAATGTTCGACGAGCTTACCGAGCGATCCACGCGATCCCGCTGTACATACGAATTCCGGTAAAAATGTGAATTTCGTACGACAAAATAATTCGATGAAAATTTCGGCGAGATCGAAAATCGCGGAGACGCTCGAAAATTTAGCAGCCGGGAATACGCCGGAAAATATTAGAAATTCGACGAGGAGACGATCGCTCGACGACAACATCGTCGATCTCCTCAATTACAATCTCCATCATTTTGCGAACGACGAAAAAATAAACGGTCGTAAAGTATGTCATAGTAAAACGAATTCGCTCGATGAAAATTCGATATTCGAATGCAACGACAATTGCGACAGGCGCAAAGCTTCGTTGGAAAATTTTTACACGGAATTGCGAACGAATTATTTGGGTATTTGCGCGAAAGCCAAATCGGAGAACGCGATCGGGAATTTGGTGGGGGTCGAGTGTCCGATCGTCCGTGAAAAATTGCCAAGTCGTAAGAGAAAAAAATCTCGAGAAACGAGAATCGCCGAGGTCGAGGCGAAGGCCGACGAATTTCGTCGTATGATCGAGAATATCGTCACGAATCGTCGTATCGCTCGTAAATCGGCGTTCGACGAAGCGGCCAAGAGAACGTCGAAAAATTCTCATCGTTCGTTCGACGCGAGGGCCAATTCGTGCGAAAAATCGTCACCGAAATCGGCCTCGGTTGGTTACAAAGGTAGCGATAAAATTAACGAAACTTTACGGGACGGACAGCGAGACTCCCCACCGGCGAATAAGCCGCACATTTACGAGAAACGGAAGAGAAAAAAGATCGCGAATCGTGCACAATCGGCGGAAAATTCTTTAGTACCGAGCAAGATAATATCACTCTCGTTGTCATTGCTACTAGCGGCTCTGCTCCAGGCCGTTCGATGTCTCGCCGATCTCGTCGAGGATGCTTTTAGATCCGTGACTTTTGAAAAAAATTGTTTGATGGAATGAATCGTCCGGTTTTCAAGGAGAATCTTCGATCTACTCGGCCGGTAACGAAAACTCCGATTCTATTTCCTCGCAGATGCCTTGAGATATCGACGAAACCACATTTATATCGTCTGCAGCTTTGAATCCTGCATCGCGTAACATTTTGTCTTTGTGAAAAATCTCAATTCGTCTTTGAAAAATAATTGGATCAATGGCTCGAGGTCGAAGAAGCCGCCGATTCAAAATCAAGATTCGACGAGACTGAAAAATACTTTTCATCGTAACGAATCGACTATTAATTGCTTATTTTATATTACATTCTCTTTTAATATCCGTTTGTTTTTATTTTCAATAATTATATTCCCCTTGTTCCGAATAATGTTTTTCGAATTCTCGTTGAATCTTCATTTCGAACGTAACTGATAGGCTGAAAATCGTTGAAATTCTCTGCGACGGAACCCTAAATGAACGTGCGATAACGCGCGCGACGGACGACAGCTGTGAACATTAATTAATATTTAATCATTCGTGACGATCTAATCGGGCCTATAAGAATAATAGAACATGTAATATAACAATGTTATTGCATGATGATACGATATAAAATATTATTATTTATTATAGTACGATATATCATTCTATGGCATAATGAACCACAAAACTTGTGTGCAGTGCGAACTGTGATTAATATACAAAACTTATGATACCTTAAAAAAAGCGCGAGCTTGACAAATTCCTCCGCGCAAACTTGCCTCGATAGTTCTTCGAAAACATAAATTATATTTTGCACTTCGTATATTTAAATGTACCGTATACATACCTATTGTAAAATTAACTTTAGCATAAGTCAACTAATTAGTATAACAGAAAATTGGCCTTCGTTAACACTAGTACGATAGCGTAAAGAAATTATACCGACCCTCGATGGTGCTAAAGTACGAGAAAGTCGAAGACTCCGGTGATCGTTCACCATTTTTTTTTGTTTTTCCCCCTAGATCTACAATTTTTCGCGGCAGGTAGAGAAAAAATACAAAAGCGATTCTTCGCGGATCTCTATCTCTAGTCCCGTGCTAAATTCATTTATTATCTTTCAGTCACTTATGCTAGTTATATATTTATATTTACATATAAATATCAATTTAGACATTTTTCTTGAACGATTTTGTTTCACGTTGCTCGCTATTTCCGGAATATTCATTGTCGATAATCGATAATAAATGTGTTCTAAAATTCCGAAAATAAAAACGATACGTATCGCTTCCACGTTAGTAATTTCACATTATAGTCAAGCTCCACGACAGTTTAGAAAATTAGTCGAACGACCGATTGTTCTTCTACGACGTAAAACGTGTAAAATAGTTTCATGGAGACTTCCTACACCAAGAGCCGTCTTACGCAAACGCTGGGCCCGACAAAATTTCCTAGAACTTACTAAAGAATACGAAGACAAAAAAATGTATATCGAGCACGTTTAACCGAAAGGGAAATGAAGTGAAACGACGAAGTTGAATGGTTATTATTTGTTTTTAAGTGCCTGAAATGCGTGAGTGTGAGAACAAAAAAGTAGCTCCCACCTTTTCGAAACCGTGAGAGAGCAATGAAGAAATAAATTTGTATATCACGCTACGTTAATACGAGAAATAATCAATGAGACGAATCGTTGATTTATCATTTATACCTGCGCGATCCCTGAAAGAAAACGAAAACGCCAACGTTTTCGAAATAAGATAATTCTTAATTATCCTTCCAAATAAAATTATCCTTCCAAGGAAAATTATTATTACGAATATTTTGAAATTCCGCCACGAATATTTGAAATATTGCTTATATTTAAGAAAATCTTCAAACACTGAATCGGTTCCATCAAATATCTCGAGGAGGAGGCAGCCTTTTTTTCGTTGCCCATTTTTCACCCGACATAGCATTTCGTATCGACCAAGAAATGTTTTCGAAGCGATAATTTACCATAATATTAAATTATTTGTCGTATCTCATATGTAAGAATGCATATTTTTTCGTTTAATACTCACTATTTTATCTCGCAAAAAGATGAGCTTTGAAAATTATTGAAATTTTGAATAATAGTGCATGTAAATTGAATAATGCATTTTTTACTGCATCTTTAATAATAATGGTAGCCCCAACGTAACGCTCCAAAAAACTACCTTTTATATTGAAAATATTTGAATTATCATAATCATTAGCGGTATTACGATCGACTAAAGCATTCATAAAGCCTAAGCTCGCTATTCCTGAGATCACCCTTATTTCATCTTGAATATTTCCAATTTTTTTAAAATTATGGAGATCAAATATTTATTTAACGAGAAATTATCTCGCGCCCCGTATACGGGTAGGTACCATGCGCTCGCATGACATACAAGACGATTATTAATCAAACATCCGTATTAATCCTACATTTAGATACTCGCGTGCGTTATCTATTCTGGAGAAAACAATAATCAATAAGAATAATCCGAACCCAAACCCATCCTGAAAAAGATAACAATTAATAAGAATTATTATTATTTCTTTCCAGAATGATTAGTGCGCGTTTTTTTATAATTTTTTGTCCGATCAATTATTTATTTTCTATAATTTGTTTGATTTATTTTACATTTTGTGCAAAATATTAATTTACGAAAGAACGATACTTTGAAAAAAGAGTACATGCATTTTTGCGAATCTGGAAATGGTTGTCACGAGTCGATAGTCGTAAAAGACTACGAGGGAATAATATTGGAATTTTGCTGCCGGGTATAGGGTACCGGATGAGTACACCGTATGTTATTAATCGTTTAGGGAATGTCGCGCGTGATTCTCTCGCCTACGTTCACCATCGAGCTTCCAAGTTTTACCGCTCGGCCATCCGATCCAGTAATGCCCATAACGCCGTAAAAGCACCATTAGGCATTGGCTGCAAACTATCCAGTTGGCCGTAACAGTGGCGCACGTGCGATCGTTCACCAAGATCGTGAAATATTGTTCGCCAAGACTTTTTCAAGGAGAACGTACGGCGGTATAACCGACGATAGGAACGAGAACAGATGGTGGTTGCGAAGTGTACACGATGGGCTTCGTGCAAAATCGAAACGATCGGACGTTCAAATTTTGCGAAATATCATTTTTTTTTCTCAACGACGGTTCGGGTGATATTCTGAAAATTTTTATTTTCATATTTATTCTTAGTTTCGACTTTGAGTGTGACTTTGCGAAAAATGTCTTATTCGACAACTTTTACTCACTAGCTCAAGACAGTACGCTTTAGGAAGGAATAGGGAACGTTCAAGATTGCTATTAAATAAAATTCGATAACTATTCATCGTTCGAAAAGATTTGGATAGAAAATAGCAACGGATATTTGAAAAACAAAAAACCTTGCGCGCGAGTCTTTTTCAATAATTCATGGAAACCACCGTTTCGTTCTAAATGATCGAAAACGAAAAAATGGAAATATTATTAATATCGATAACTCGTTTGATTCATTATTAAGGCAGGACCCCATGCACTGTGACGGTCAGAAAAATAAGTTTTTTTAAATTCACTTAATCGTTCTTTTGGGCTTAATTAAACATATGTTATCCCACACACATTAAGTAGATTCAAGTAAATTTTTATTGACATAAAACAATGGTTGAAGTACAATAAATTTTTCTCGAACCACGTTTTTCGAACTGGTGCGGACAATACCTCGAACAATAATAGTCGGATATGTAAAGTTTTTGTAATTGTAATAGCTCTCGTTGAGCGTAGTCGTTTTTCTTTTGGAAAATTACTATTTCTTAAAGCACTTTTCTTACATAATTCTATACTTTTTATTTCGAAACGTAGCCATATTTCGAAAAATAAAATTTCGTGCGAAATTTTTATGCATTTGACTATTATTGCTGAAATTATCGTTCGCACCAGTCCGAAAAACTTCGGTGAGAGACAAATTTATTTGTACTTCAACTATTGTTTTTCATTTTAATTAAAATTTACTTGAATCTATGTTAATGTATGTGGAATGAAATATCTTTAATTAAGCCAAAAAGAAAACATTAAGTGATTTTAAAAAACTCATGAAAAGAAGATTATTTCTCTGGCCGTCACAGTGGGCCCCTGCCTTAATACCGACTACGGTGTACTTTTAATAATATTTGTTTATCACTTTCACAATCCGCTTGTCGTATTTTCCGTTTCAATGAGAGGTCGGGGTATTTCTCCTGGGATCGTCGGACGGAAAATGGCCTTAAGGGTTGGAGGTCGGAGTCACCGAGAGATTAAATCAAAGACCAACGATCGAGATAGATGCATTTTTGAAGAATCGAGAGAAGGAACTGTAATCTTCATCGATTAGACGGATGTTTGATGCGGAATAAGAGCCCCAGTGAGAAAAACGAATGTAATACATACCTATTTATAGCTGTATATAAAGAGGGTACTTCTATATAAAGCCGTATATAACGACATATAGGAGGGGTGTTTCGTGGGTAGGTATACGTACCTAGATATAGAGGAGGTGAGGATGTGGTTTTCGCTGGATACAACTATATATATAAATCTGGTGAATGGAAAAAGGATTCGTGATTGCTTCGCGTCGAGCAAATAGAGCCAGGCAGCGATAGATGCCTATTTCGGACTATTTTATACATACAGTTATACACCTCGTATTCCAACCGTATATAGAAAGCTTAATATCTTGATTACAGGAAGCTTTCATTCTCGTATAAAATCCTGAGTCCAACGGCTGGTGCCTTTTCCATTACCAGGGATCGAGTGAGCACTTGTGTCGTTCAGCCTTCGTCGATATGCTCCGTTGCCTTTATTCTTATTAGCGTTGACGATCTTTATCACGATTAAACGCAAAATAATTAATATTCGTGTATTTGAAGGTGAATTTGAAGGCAATTATTGTTACAAAAAAGATGGAATAGCGAAGTTAACTGTCGTTCCGAATGGATCGGCCTATTTTAAAGATTCCTCGAGACGATCGAAATTTTGGCATGTAAAAGACGAATGTAGAACATAATTGGAGCTCCGCGTTAAAATGTTCGAACACGGTTTGGCTTGAAGTGAAAAACGTAGGCTGTTGCTGTAGCTTGACATTCGCGTAGCGTCTGTCGCCGATTATCTTTTTGTCTAACATATATATAGAGTTAATATATATATATAGAGAGAGAGAGGGAGAGAGCCCCAACTGGACGGCCATTTTTTTAGACAATCTCTTGTATTAGAAAGGAAAGAAAAAGAGACGAACCACCGTATCGCCATTTTTCTCAGCGACTTGGGCCCGTTCTTGCTTTTTTCTCATTCTTTCGGGTTATCGATCCGAAACTACGGAAGGAAAGCTGCGGGTGACCCTGAAAGATCTGAAGATAGGAACAACGGGAAAGTAGGTAGCGTGGATAAGGACGATAGAGAATAATTTCCTGTGTACTTTGGATAAGATCACAATCCCGAGAGCCTCGATTTTATCGTATTATCTACGAGGATGTAGGGTAGCGGTTGAATTTGTACGATTACGCCGCTTTAATAAGCACTTCCGGTCCGATATCTACATAACCGAGATACGCGTTACAGGCAACATAGCGTTGTGGCCCAATCACTGTACGCGCTTGCTCGCTTTAAGAGTCAGTGATAGGGACAGGCGACGTGCACTTGGAAAATGCGATCGGCAATCATACGAGCACTAAACAACCGATCAGGTTAAAAATTGGCAGGTACACAGAGAATGGTGGCAAAAAGTGGCTCTTGGTATTTTTTTCCGAAATTTTGAAAAGAATGTTGCAGGCGACGAGTCATTCGAAAACGCCATCCGTCGTTTCTCCCGCACTGGAGCGTTCAAGTTTTCAGGGTATTTAGAGAATTATGACAAACATTTTGGAAAAACAATACCAAAAGAGACAATTTTAAATCTGATCGGTTGTGTAATGCTCGTATGATTGTTGATCAAATTTTTCAAGTGCACGTCGCCTGTATCACTGCCTCTTAACTCCGAAAGGGCTTTCGGGGAAACCGGGTTAAGTTAGTTCTATATAGAGGAGTAGGCAGATTATAAGACAACCACAAACGTTCTTCTACCCGTTACTTCGGTACACTATTAAGCTACGAGGTACGTCGATACAACCTGGTCCATGCAAGACGGTCGATAATATTAGTTCGACCATTTGCTGACCGAAACTACTTAACATTACTCCTCGAGCAATAGGATTACATATATTTAACCCTTTCGTTACGGCAGTCCGCCGGAGTGACGCCGCTGAACGGGGCACCCCGCCACGAAGTGTGCACATTGCACGTCGGTAGTCTTCGATGTTCGCACTTAAGTCTTTCAACGCCACTTTTTAAAAAGGTACTTAACAACTGTTCCGTCGTGTTATATGAAAAACACGAAGATGAGTATATTTTATGAGTATTCAGTTATTTACATATTTACCAATTTTGCTATTTTTATAAACAGAAATACAATTTAGGGTAGTTATACATGAAATTATAATTCCTAGTAATATAAGTAATATAATATAAGTATATTTAGCACATGATACACAGCCCGTCGCGCGAGTCACGACTACAGTGGGCACCCATAACGAAAGGGTTAAAAGTTACTATAACCACTGATATTTATAGACGGGATCGGTAAATCCCACTGGTCATTGGACCATGTACTAATATAAACTACTGTGTAAGTAAGACTACTTGTAGTAGTTTCTGTCAATGCATGGTGAGACGCAAGTCCATACCGAAGTAGTGACTACTCGTAGTAGTTTAGGTCAGTGCATGATCAGCCGAGTAGGACCCACCGGTCTTGCCCAAACCTGTTAGTAATTTTATGACCCTGTCGAGTAATCGTTTTGTTTGAAAACAACTTTTTCACGTCATACACACCAAATTATAAGTCTTTGTGCAATATAACAAAATGTTGGGCTCGTAGGTATATGTTTGTTCACTATGAGCGTTTAAAAATGTTTGAAAAAAGGACGTTTTTTTTCAAAATTCATAACGTTTTTTCGGGTCGGTAAAAAGATTTGAAAAAATACACAAAAATGTTTTTAGTGGGGGAGTATGACATAAAATTTTCAGCAAAGCAAAAAAGGGTCGGGTTAAAAAGTGGTCGATTTGACGTGGAATGCCTCATATATAGTTCATACATGTGAGTGCTGAAATTAGAACGCAGTCCAACATTACAAGAACTCGGTTCAAATAAACAGCTTGCATGATATTTCTCGTTATTTGATCGAGCGAATGAAGCTCGTTCTACGAACAAGGATATGCTGCGTTTTCAATTTCAGGTTCCTCATGGACGACGCTTTATGGATGAGATAAAACAATGACGATGCAACGTCCGAGGTTTTAACTCACGCGTGTTTTTTCGTCAATTCGAGATGAAAAAGTCGAATGTACCGCGCGGTTGTAAATACGAGTAAGCAATAATCGTATAAAAGAGAAAAACGAATAATCTCGAGAGTTTAAGTGAATTTTAACGCACATGATACGACGATATTTATGATTAATTTTGATACCCTCGTGATTTGTCAACTTACACCGACGAGTTGTAGGCAACTGAAAACCGTTCCCATACCGCTCGTACTTGTAGTCGTCAGTGCTATGTATGCCATAGTACATTTAGCTTCGTCGGCGAACCTGAAGAGATAACAGAATTTTATATTAAATATTAAAATTGATCGAATCTGCAAAATTTCGGATTATAAAAATTCAGAGAATATCCTCGGGATATTGAATTTTCAAAACATCAAATAGTCGAAAATCGATTTAGATCGAGGTGCCCCATTGAATGTGAATACACGATGGATCCCGTTCGAAAACCATGGCTGTTAGGTGGCTGTCTCTCCAAATCGATTTATCATTATGTACCTGAATAACTGTTGATGCTTTCGAACGAATTCGCAAAAATCTTTCATGCCAGCGATTTTCACAAGTTCAGCTGCGATTATTTCCAATCTCGCACCTATGTATCACATCAAGAGTTCGGCCTGACAGTCCATCGTGGCACCGACCGAACATTGATAGCCCACGAAGCTCTGATGAATGTAAATGAGATACATGATCGATTCACGATCGCTCGGCAATGGATATACGGCTGTTGTGGGAAATATTTCATCGTCGGGAATCATGAATGGCCCGCAAATTCCAACCGACGTAGTCATATAATTGATGAGCATTATAGCGGCGTGAAGTGACGAGCATTTGTCGACGTAGCGTTGAAATCGGGCGCGTTCGTCCGATCGAGCATTTTTCAAAAATTCTTCCATTTCGTAAATCAAAGCCTACGGCGTGATAATAATTTATAATTCATCGACGCCTATCGATTTAATCCACCGAAGCTATTCACAGCCACTACCGATTATGCGGATGTCTCGAAACGTCGTTAAGTGGCTCTGAGTGCATTCGAATGTATCCGAGTGTTTTTTTTAATGACCGAGACGCTTTTAAGTGCATTGGAAGTAGCTACGTTGGAGCCAATTAGATTATTCCCAAGTGCTTTTAAGCAGATTTTAATTAAATTCTTTGACGTTCTGTGTTCGAATCGTCTCGGAGTGTTTAAGTCGGTACGCCGTATTTTAATGTTGAGTCGATACGAAATTAAACGAATAGTTATTCTTCGTAAAACGATACGAGATCTACTTGCCTGTATAGGCTTGCGACGAAGCCTGCATACGACGATTTGAATAATGAAATCGGCAACGGTGACCACAAAATATGACGTTTTTCTAAGTACGAGAGAATCCGATGGAAATACGTAAAAGGAGTACAACAATGGAACGAAAAGTCCCAAACCGCTTACGAGCGACAACCACCAGAGTACGTCGAATTTAGCTTTTTTCCATTTTGTCGCATTTGGCGGAAGTGGCCAGCAACAGGCGAGACTCACGCTTAATTTTGTAAAATACACGGCTTCTTCGAGACCCAATTTCAATCCTATTGTTATACGGAAAAAGAACGTGCGACAAATTCGTAATTTTGTTGACGATCGAATCGTAAACTATTACATACATATATTTAAGATTAATAATTTTGAATAAAATATTATTGATATTACGGTAAAATTAAAACGAAGATTGATCTAACAATAAGTTTACCGAACGTCGAATAAAACGAAATCGCATTTAGTCGATTTATGGCCGATTAAAGTTAAGCCCAAGTGCGATTCGGTATTGAAGTGTTTTCTCCTGAGGACAAAGTCCAGGGTTACGTTCACAATGAAGTAAGACTCTGCTGGGAGGGTGAACGTTGTACTCGCTTTTGCTCCTAATTACGCTTGTAATACGAGACTTCCGATGGAGTTTCGTCGATGTATTATACGTTCATTTGTAATGCTTGGTAAATGTTGGGTAAATACATTTTTCCCTCTCGGATGGCGAAACCCTCCGGCCATACGTGCTGAATTGATAAAACGATGAAACTTGCACGGCGAGTTTCAAGAATCGTCGGACGTGATAAATTAATAAGTCGCTCAACCCTTTGGCATACGACCAGCAAACAGCGATATATAGTTTCACCCTTGCCCCTATCTGCAACGATCTCCGACGGTAAGTACAGTCTGTTATTATCATGCGAGAAATAAGTCGGAATGCGCTACAATTTGCATCATTATCGACCAGGGCTTACAATGTTACTGTTGATATTATTTCTTCGAGCGGTTGGAAATTTAGTCATGTACCAACCACGTTATGGACTTCTATACGAGGCCGATATCCGCAATATTCTTTGTGTACACGGAACGGACAAATAATTTCAAACTTTTTCAAAAAATAATAAAAATTAGTCGGTTTTTATCATCGATATGAAAAGATTTTTATTGGTTTTTCGGTGGGTAAACTCGCGTGTATTTAAACTCTTTGTACACGAACAAATCCGGTATAAAAGAGCGTATCGATTTGATTTTCTGGCAAACAATTCAGCTTTATAAAGGGAAAATGTTTGACGTCAATTCGTTGCCTTTCGATTAAACCCACCACTCTGAATACCAATGGTCTTGGAATGAAAATTTATTTTCATTTAAAGAAAATGTGTATTTGAATTTAGAAAATAATAATAGCCTCGAATCAACATCGCCTCGGTGTTAACGATCTCTGATAATTAATTGACCTGAACACTTTGCTTACTTTCTACCCTATTAACCTTTGTAAGGGGGGTGGCCACTCTGGCCGCTCGTAAAATGGGTATATTTTTTAAAAATTCATAAGCTCAAAAGTATAAGACGAAATATTTTCATTTTGTAATACAAGGTCAGAGACGGCTTTAAGAATGCCTCATATAAATGTTAGTTCAAAATATTGAAAATCGCGGCGCTGTAGAAATATCCGTGGAGGCCCTTCGCACGACACGGGCGTATGTGGCCCCATGTGTATCCCCAGGTGTGTTGCATCTGATTGTTGTGCAATTTGTACACAATACGTTTAGATGCATTATCTAAACGTTATTAAATTTTTAAATTTAATAACGTTTTAAAATTATTAAACGAAATTATGGTGGCCACCCCCTTATATATAATATACAAATTAAATTGTCGAAAAACGATTATTTGGATATGTTTTATTTTGTTATCACTATAAGAATTATGATAAAGAAAATCGCATTGCCCTCTTATCATGCGACGACTTTTCTACAGTCGTCAAAAAAGAGATTCAAATTCTCGCTAATGCCATTTTTAAATTCACGAATATTCCATTTTTCGAAATTGCACTGTAATAAGCGGGAGCGTCCTTTAACGATAAATAATTTGTATGACCGAAAATGATGGTTTTGTAAATTTACCAAGTCATCATTTGAGCTATCTTTCTTTGTAGCGGTGACATATGCACCTTTTAATGATGCTGGAAAATCTTGAACAAAATCATTTGGAAAAAATGGTCGAATACAGGTACGTTAAATATGGTACGGAAGTGAAGCTGAGATCCGGCGGAGAGATAACGATGTTCGTGGATTCGACGCTATTATCTTGAAACGTGAGAGCTAGTGAAGATGACAGCGAGGAGCAACGACGACGATGACGACGACAGCGACGACGACGAAGACAAGGAAGACGACGAGACGACAATTTCAAGGGAATATAAATTCTATGTGTACCAGACATGTGTTTAGTACGGGTGGGAGGAGAGAGGAAGACGAACATCGTCAATCTAACTTTCCTGGAACTTTGGATCGATCTTGTACCCCGCCAAGTTCTCACGCACCCTTATATCAACTCGCTCACTACTACGTGTATGCATGAATATCATATATGTATAGATATAAGATATTTTCTCTCGATTCGTCAAGGGATTCGATTTCGGAAAGGGATGAGAACTTTAACCGGAGAAAATTGACGAAAGAAGAGCCGTTAGTTATTTCGTAACTTGGAAAAGAAAAAACTCGCAAACTTGCGACTTTAAATGGAAAAAATGGGATATTTCAGCGTTATTCCTCACAGGTCTGGTTAGTCCGGTTAGTGGGGGGTATTATAGCAGTCATATTTTTACATTTAAGAAGAGCATTCGAATTAGTGGATAGAAATATTTTGGTAAGAAAATGCAATGGTATTGAATAAAAGGGAAAGTTCTTAGCTGGTTTAAGAGCAACCTGGAAGGAAGATCGCAAAGAGTAAAATTTAATGGACTTTTATCGTCAATTAAGATCTTCATGATCTTCAATTATACTCGTTACATGCATCTCTGTAAATCAAATTACGTGCGGCCTTAGTCCCTCTAAAAGTACATTTTCTATTTCGTCCTTATGTTTTAGAAGTCCTTGCGCGTTTAAACAGATCAGTCCATCTTTTGCTTTCTGACATTGAGTTATTTGCTATATTTTATTTTTCAGCTTCTCTATTTCTTTTTTGTAATATGGACAATTCGTAACGAATGCTGTATGCTCCGAGCTTATATTTTCCAGCTTAACTTTTGATCTTTTCTTCACAATTTACACATTTCCTTCTGCCACTGCTACACGCTTTTGTCGCATGCTTTCCTGCACATTTTCCGCACGCTACACCTTTTTTACAATCTTTTGCAAAGTCAAAATAACCACAGCATTTATAATATCTTAGGATCCCAATATAATCTTGCACTTTACAAATGTTCCATCCAATTTTCACTTTTTCTTCTTCCAGTATCGCTTCATGTGTGTTGTCATCTACTTCCGCTATGATTGTCACTCGTTGATATTTTTCATTCTGCGATTTGAGCACAATTTTTCCACTTATACCGTCCTTCACTAATCCGTTTTACTCTTCAATTTTTTCCCATAAATCTTTCTCATCCTCGCAGTCTTCTTTATCGACATAAAATATCTTTATCCTCCTTCTCCTCTTTTTTTGGCGCTTGTATATCGTACTTTTCACCCAGATCGTTCGTCACCTGCTCCTTCAATATTTCTGCCTGCTCACTATTCTCACATCCGGAGAGAGAGAGAGAGAGAGAGAGATGAGAGCAAGGAAGCGACAAAGGCTTTATTGGTAACAAGCTTCAATTTCATTCCGAGCATGGAGGCTCGATTTTCCCGACGACATAAAAATACAAGGATGAGCTTGAAATCTTACCGATGGATTCTCGCATTCTCGACGGACGTTGCGCGTTCCGGTAAAAGCTCTCTTCAATTTGTACGTATAACGTGATTAAACAAATAAAATTAAAAAAACCAATAAATTCCCGCACAGGCAATTATGTAATCCAAGTGCAGCTACGATATTATAAAGATGGAAAAGGCGTTTGTAGTGTTAACATTTTTTTTGCCGTTTGTTTGATTATTTATTTAAAAATGAATACGTCCCCACTCTTAACTATCTGAATTCATAAAAAGTATATTTACCAAAGAATTATATAATGTCTCGACATTACATTAATTCCCACGCATCATTATCACACCATTCTCACAGTCCATCATACACCCCATATCAATCTATTCCCACACGCTAATCCTGCACCACACTCTCACTGTCACACATATACGCCCTTATCACCCTGAGTCAGCGTCTCACGGTCAACGCGGGACGTTTCACACGACACGTGCACATGACCACTTCGCCCAGGCCCAAGACAAAGGGCCTAGACTCACGGACCCCGAGAATGTCGTAAGACGCTTCAGTCCATCGCCAACACTTCAACAGCTCACACGCTACAACTTCCTCCCATCAATCATCCTAGTGTACTCCTCCGTTCATCTCTTACGCAGTTCATCAATAAGCGACAATCGCTCTACGTTCATCCCCTTTATCACTATTTCTGCCCTCGACCATCACATATAAAACGAAATAATGTTTTTGCAAGAATTTTGTTTTCGCTACGTTCCAAATAGTTATAGTATTTTTACTCGATTTTAATGAAAACAATAGAATATTATTGAAGTCTTTTGCAATGCAATATATACTTTTTATGTGTCAACTTTCGTATATCAATATTTGTATTATCAACCATAGGATTCTTGCGAGCGAATAATACGAGTAATAAAAAACTTGAACTATGGCTTTTTATGTGACTATAAAATGAAAACATGTTTTTTCAACAAAAAAAGAAGACAGTTTTATTCGCACAAACTTAATGATTGATTATGTAAAAAAATGAGCAACGATGAAAAATAAGAATGAAAAACATTATGAAATTATTATTGTCTCACTAAAGGGTTGCACTTTCGAGAGTAAAATACGATGCCTCGCATTCTTGTCAAAACAAAAATGATTTTTCACTGTTACATAAATATTTCATACCATGTTTAATAACATAATTATTTTTCATTTAGCATTATTCTATTCTACGATCCATTCATCAAATTCGATCTTCATGTCACCTGTAAATCACTTTAATAAGCGAACGTGTAGTTTGTCCAACAGCTCGTGATGTTGTAAATGAAAACACCGAAGCTACGCCCATCATATGAGCGTAATGAAAAATTTTCACGGTGAGGTAAAGCTGGATTAAAATCCGTTGGAAATTATTTCCCACTTTTCAGAGTATTCTATTGCTGTTTCCTCTTTAATTAATAAATAATGTTATTCGAACGTCCATATACTATTACAAAATCTCAGTCTCCAAACGCGAATGTTTTATTATTCGATATTTTTCAGACCTTCGTGCAGTCTCACTTTCATTTTCACATGTATTTGATTTTATTGTATACCCTTATATTTCTTTTAGATATCTATAGATTTATGTGTTTTTTAATTTTTGTAAAAAAAATTATAGTCCTACGACAGTGAAGAGTTTTTATAATTAATTTTTGTTTTTTTCAGAAACCTCTTTCTAGCGAGACAGTAGTAGTCTGCGCGTGGAACTTGCGACGTGCTGTTCCACATAGCTTATCTTTAACGAAATATATCTGACCTACTTTTGCTTTATTGATGATGGAAAAAGATGAAGAAGCTTCGACGATTGTCGGACCAAGGAATCGTTGGAATCTTTTCCTGGTGGGTCTGTGGATTGAAATAGGGCGTGGAAACTTTGCAAGGATCAACGGGCTCCGCTATGCCAGGCTTTTCTCGATTGAATGGCTTTCGCGATTCACACAATTTTCGAGACGTGACCTGGAAACGAAAAAAATCGAGTTGCACGAAGTTTTTGGCGCGAAGAATGACCAATGGAATTTAGTGTGTATGCGATGTGGACCCTGACGATTTAACACCACGGACCTTATTGTATTAGCCTCATCTCGTGTTATTCAACAATAACTGTAATTGTGCAACGAACTGTAAAGAGCAAAAGATAATATGATATTTACAAAGACCCACGGTGACGAGCACTATATGAATAAAAAATCATAACTATTATAAGAATAAATAGGCGAATAATATTCATATTTCATAACAAAAAAAGTTTATTGACTGTATATGACTATAAAAAATGATATCGTTAATCCAGATATGGATGAAACTGAAACGAGAAACAGTAAATTTTATAAAAATAAATATGCGACTAAAATATTAATATTAGATACATCATAAAAATCTCGATTATTTAAAATTATGTTGGTTCGTTCTCAACAATTTAATACCTATTATTTTTCTTTTTAATTCCGCTATGGACAAAACTCGAAGAAAATACTTCGATTTTTATATAAATAAATATGCAAGTAAGATAAAATAAACAATTATTTTAGATCATTTGAGAAATGTAATGTCACTTGCGTTTTACTTTCAGCTATGGAGAATAAAAATACAGTAATAACAAATAACCATAAATTTGATAAAAATGAATATGCAAGTAAAATATTAAAATACCATATAATGGTAAAAATCATAATTATTTCAAATTTATCGGATTCAATCGTAAAAATTCCATTTAATATCCCTTATTTTCTCAACGACAAAACTCGAACAAAAATAAACACGCCTATCATAAAATTACATATGCGACTAAAGTAATAATATTGTATCACATAATTGCGATTACTTCAAATCGTTCAATTATTTCAAACACCACCATAAAATAAAACAAGAATAAACGTAAAAATAATTCTTATCGCTTTTTAACGCAAGCACTAGTCACGTGAAAGTAAGACAAATAAATCAATTTTAAGCAAAGCTGTAAATTTCGAACAGTTTCGACATCTGTATTTAATTTAATTTGAGATCCTTTAGAATATTCACCGGCATGTAACGTGCTCTTAATGCAGTGTAATGGATCGTAGTGTTCCGGGGTAAAATACCCCGGGGCATATGCTCGTATATCATCCTCCGCGATACACCCTTATCACACGATGAATGAGATATTATTCATCGCACCGTTAGCTTTCGCGGAACGACATGAAACCTCTGAATCATCCACCATGCCATAATATGTATAGAAATTTACGAGGTATCAGCGTTGCCATAGCATTGAGAGAATCCAGAAACTTCTCTCTGGAAGCATCGAAGTTATATATGTTATGTACGATTCTTGTTGTAGCCACGAGCGAATCGTCTTTTGGATGGAAATTCTTGCAATTGTCAACGTAATTGCGAAATGCCAAGCTTGACGTTTCGTATGCCAATGAAATGAGAACCAAGGGGGTTACATCGCGAGGAAAAAAATCAATGGGGTCACCAACATTGCACGCCTCTTTCATACTTTTCAACTTTTTTTTTTAAAGAAAACGACGAACCGAAATACTTCCCACTGTGCACTTATTTGATCAATTTAGCCTTTCGCCACTTACCAATTTCACTCATTGTCAGTGCTCACTGCTAAAGCCTTTTTCAAACCTAAATGCTTGTGCACTCGGCGTACCTACGCACTGTGAAAATGTGAAATTCCGAATTGCGGTGAAAAAATTGGAAGCGACTCACTCCAACGTTAGCTCAAGGTTTCGAGAAAAATTTAATTCTTTCCATAGGCAGGATTGATATTTCGTTTCCAAATTTTGACGTGTTTTCGAGGAAAATCTTTTTGAGAAAAAAGTAATCGAGGAAAAGTCTAGACGAGGGTGTCGAATCAGCAGGATAGAGTTTATATGTGGTAGTTTCTGTAGTTATTATGATTTCAGCGATTGGCCATTTTGGCATCGAATTTTATTTATCAGCAATATAGGGTACTTTTCTTATCATTTAAATTAATATACAAAGCTTCGTAATAATAATAAAGTAGTTTTCTTAACATTAGTGCTTCGCACCAAAAGTCACTTCGGCTCGAAATCTTATATCAAACTCAACAAAATTACAACCGCGTCAATGTAAAATTCTCAAAATAAAAATTCATCAAACCTCGTTTAGACATATACGTATTATTTTTTTATTTCTCGACGTACTGGATACATCAGACTTAGGGGAGCTGGGGGCATGTTGTAACACTTTTTGGGAAAATTTATGTAAAAACGAAACTACACAATATTTCTTAATTACAAAAACATGACTTGCAAGATTAACTATCGCTCGAGCTTCTTATGAAGTTTATATTTGAATATTTTATAGATTAGAATATTTGAAGATTCATTCGGATTGTTTAACCGGGGGCATTTAAACAAAAAAAAGGCACGTGTTACCACTTACCCCGTATTCGGGGTTAGTTGTAACATCCTTGGGGCATATAGCAAAGTTAAAACACTACAGTACGTGTTCAATCTATTTGTTTGTTAACTTTTTTTCAAAAGGATTAAAATATATAAGAATATAAAAGTATGTGACTTAGTACTTACTAACAAAAACAACATTATTAAACAACATCTGTTAATCTACTCTTTTATTATATGTATTCAGGTATGTTGAGGCTCACAACCCTTTGTAGTTTTAATAATAATAGTTATAGAATATTAAATCATGTTAACAATTATCGATTTTAGGCATAATATAAATCAGTTATTATCTGAAGTACAAATCGGGTATATAAATGAGATCGTATCTCCTGTCGCGTATTTCACGTGACACCACAATTTGCATATAATGCACTCTACCCATTCTTCGTTATTAGAATCACCATTGTGGCTTCGCCACACGCCAAACAAAACTACTCATCTGGCTCAGACTCGGAATCAGATGTAAAAATTTTCTTTTTAACTTTTTCTATTTTTTGCCGTTTTTTTTAGTCTTATGCTTTTCACTCTTTCTTCCTTTTCCTTTTCCCTTTCCTTTATTTTTTGACTGACTATGTGGTTTTTTCTTGATAATTTTCTGTTCATGTTCTTTCCCCAAAGCTTCATTTTCCGGTGTATCTGTTACAACGGAGCACTTTCTTTTACGCTGAATCTGGTTAATTTTGTTCTGTGGCGGAGCTTTTGGGAGAAGCCTAATTTTTTAAGGTGAGAAATTTGATTTGGTTTGGAGACTCGACGAACATGCAGTTGGTTCACAAGCGTGGACAATCGCTTGAGCAGGAGAATTTGAAGGAGGCGTAGTTTCGGTGTGTTGTAACATGTTACAACTTGCCCCACAGTACATTCTACACCTACCCTAGCTTCCCTAATTTGTGGTTGAAAAAAGTTACAGAAACCACGAATTAATTGTCTCGATGAGTTGCAAAGAATTTTTTTATTTGATATTTTAAGAATTGAGTAAAAGTTACAAAAATCTCGAATCAGTCGCCTCGGCCATTTTCGAGAAATAACCTTATCGCATTTTGTTGAAAACCCAAATTAACAAATTCGACAACTTTTGGGATATAATTTTTGTATTTTTTTCAAAATTCATCGATTATTACCGATTATCGAATAACTCGAACAATTTTTATTCCTGGTTTTCGTAGGTCTCAATGCCTCAGGGACGTATTCAGGGAAACTTTTTCATATCACCGGAAGCTACTACGAGCGAGCAGGAACTAAAGTGGGCAACAAGGGGTTGGCTTTTCACTCGAACAAACTTGATAAGGGCTGTTTTTCCGAAATCGGCGTAAAAATTTCCGGTCAGGGGAAAGAGAGAGGTGGTGGGAGGTGGAGATTTGCAACTGCAGCAAGATTCGGTGGAGCGTGTAAAACTTTGCTGGAGGTGCCCGAGTAACGTTCGAGTTATGGCTCGTATATTCCTCTTGTCTCCAATATTTTTGTCGACAAACGTAGAGCGATCCATCTAAAATTGAAAAAGTTGCCGATAGAGGAAAATTCACGTTTATATCAAAATTATGAGGGAACAACGTGGATTTTTCCGACATGCCTTCCCCAGCCGTTAAAATATTACGATATACAACTGGGAGCGGGGAGTGCGAATACGGGTTATTTAAAAATCCATAAAACGAAGCAATGTTTATTCGAAATATCTTTTTTTCTGAAAACAAACGAATTATTATTCGAAAATTCTTGAAAATTATTTTCTCGAGTGATTAATTCAATACGACATCTTGTGATTAGTTTGTCAACGTTACACCCGTCGTTCTTAAGGAATTTTTCAGTTTTCATTATTTCAATTCGTGATTGAAAATTTATGTCAAAATAATATATTAAAGGTTATTCGCGAGTTCTATTTAAGCGAAACAATAAACTCGTAAATAGAAGTTCGGTAACTCGATCGCACGGAAAAGCGAAGAAAACGGCGAAGGGCACGGCCCTGTCGATGACCTGGAATGCCCCATATATATATATATGCAGAGAGCAATATTATATATATACCTACATAAATACATATTGAGCGTATGCATAGAAACAAAAATGTGAAATCGATGACTCGCGTCCCATGGCGATTGGCGCTCTCGCGCTCCTAACCACCGCTCCTCTATCGACCATTTTCGCTTCGAGGTATTTCACGACTCTCGAATGTCGAGCGATCGCAGTAATACATAGGCACGTATCATCGGTAAAATTTCCATCGCCAATAATTATCCATGAATTTTCACGACTTTGATATTCTCGTCGTCGTGTATGCGTCGGAAGTCTATCAATCTGTACGTAAAGCTTTGCGAAATAACTTTATACGAGGCATTCCATGTCGACTGGACAGACGTCCAAATTGATTCACGTTGGTTTGCATAATTATTTGTTACGTCATTCCAAATTAAATGTATAGGGGATTCATGTTGTTGACCCGGCGGGATTATGGTGGGGTGTGACATACCCTAGCAATACCACATACTTGTAGTAACATTTCGTCACCACACTTCCGTCGGGTTAACCCTTTGAGGGGCACATTTTTCTATTGAACAAATTCCCAAAATCATAAGTATTCTTGAGGTTTTTGGGATCGCTGATTACAATTCTGGCGTCAAAATAACAAAATTAAATATGGCGGATCCAAAATGGCGACTATTTTAGGTGAAGTTCGCGGTTTTTCGTTCAATCGGCACGAAATTTAGTACATAGAGGGTTCTGGAGTCGCTGATTATGATTCTGGAGTCAGAATTCCAGAGTTCAAGATGGCGGATCCAATATGGCGACCACAATTAGTATAAAATTATACATAGGTCTCATTGAGTGTTGTAAATACACAAAATTCGTGAATATATTCTTCTCCCTCTCAGCATCATCATCCAACTCATTTGCATTGTCGTCGAATTCAAATGATTTCTCTGGTAAAAAATTTCCTGTGATACAAATATCATCTTCGCTGTTTTCAATATCGTCATCCGACTCACAGTTACCAGGGATGTCTGACTTCTTCAACATTTTCTTCGTCCCAGCTCATTTTGCAAAACCGGTGGGTCAGAAATTTTCCGAGGAGGGAAAGAGAATTGTGAAATAAAAGAAAAAATAATTCCAGCTATTTTTACGATCTACCGATGTCACTTCCGAACGCGTAATTTTCTATATCATTGCGTACCTAGCGGTAGGAAACAATTTTTCAGCCATTTTTTATGAACACTACTGCTCGCACCTAGTACTCGGGAAAAGAATTTTGCTTGAAAATTTGTTTCTAAACAACAAATAAAATATTTGATAACAATTTATAAATAATAATTTTTTTTTTATAATTCAATTTTTTGAAAATTGAAACATTTTTTTTGAAAATTCTAGCGGGTCGAAAAATCTGAAAAAATATATGTTATAGTACTAGACATAAAGTATATGTGAAAAAAATGTCAAAGTAATCCAACGTTCCGTTCAAGAACAGCTCAATTTATTCGAAAAAAACAAGTTTTTTCGGTTTCAATTACGTATAACTAATAATAAATAAACAAATTTACACTTTTTTCCATGAGTATCTTGTAGCTTGAACCTTCAAGTTACTAGAAACAACTTAGAAGTATAAAGGTATTGCAAAATACAACGACAATAAGAAAACTGCAGGAAAAAGGTGGTACATATATGTATCACTGCCCCTCAAAGGGTTAAAGAATCTTTCGAGGATAATTTTTTTTATCTCAAGCTTAAAGAAGTCGAAAAAAATTCATTTTTTTATCTACAAAAAATAACGAAATCACAAAGATTCGGAGTTACAATGGAAATATTTTAAGCTGCAATTCAGAGTGAAGACTTTTTTTATTGTTTAAGTATTTATTTAAATTGTCTATTTATAACCATCGTTCGGAAATTATTTATCATTTCAGAATCCTTCGGGACGTGGAGACAAACGAAGTTTTGAAATGTCGAAAAAATAACACGATTGAACTCATCCACTCTTATTATCACTCATAGGTAAAAATATTTTTTTCTTGTGCTCGAGTTTTCGAGAAAGTTTTGAAAAAATAAAGTCAAGATGACTTTTTACCTGATACAAAAATCTATGAAGATTTGGGAGTACCTATGTGTTTTGGTTTGTACGATAATATTGAAAAAAATTAACGTAATCGCAGAGGGCCACGTCAAACACAACCGTCGAGTTTTCATGGAACGACCCGTATATACGATGTATATACGTACACCCAACCCTTTGGGCACGGATGTCATGCTGAAACATTCACGACTAACGCGCGACTGGAGCTCCATTCTACTTGCAAAATATTCAGGCATGCCCTTTCGCCCCATTGCAAGCATTCGCCGGCTTTCGGAAATATTTCTAAAATAGCCGTTGCAAAACGGCGTAGCATGGAAAATAATGGGATATGGAAAAAGACGATAGAAGGAAGAGTATTTGCGAAATGCGAAATCAAGTACCGATGTTGGTAAAAGCTAATCATTTTTACAGTCACTAAAATAGTTATTTTTCGTTTTGATTTATTTTTGGATTGTTGAAAAACTCATGTCGATTAAACTCACTTAATGTCACGAAATTTTTGTTCCGGGAAAATCCAAATCATTGTGAATATCAATTTATTAGTAGGGCTTACTTGAAATTTATTTCTTCAAATTATATTTATTCGCATGAAACTAAATTGATTTTCATTCAATAAATGTTTTTACTGACCATATGTGATGCAACTTTTTTTTTTTCTTACGGAAACATTTCTTAAATCAATATATTTAAATGACTTTGAATGAATTTAAATCCTATCAATCATATCCTATCATTTATCTCATTATATGGCAAGTATCGTTTAATATACAATACATAATGCATGCCAACACATCAAGCCTCTACTTATGTGGCATCCGATATGAATCTATTTTCGGTGTTTAAATTTTACAGAGAGTACGTAAAAGGTGTGCATTCGAGCGGAAAAAGATCTATTCATAAATCGTCGGCAGTTGAACTTGTACATATACATGAGGCATTTCATACGATTTTTTATGGCCGAAAGCACGAGGAAATATCTCACGAAAAATGTCTACTCTCAAAAAAAAAATGTGTCTTCTAATTTTCATGGTTGTACTGCAATGTCACCTATTTTCAGAAGACGACGGATCAGAGCTTCTTCGAAAAACATCTCAAAAACGCTTTTTCTCAAACAAAAAATCCTCGCCCATAAAACCGTACATTTCAAAATTACTTTTCGAAAAAAAATGAAAAAAATCTTTATTCCCTTTCTCCCAAATAGTATTCACCAATATCAATAAGAGCCAGACTAAATGTGAATTTTAAACAACAGATTTTTTAGTATTCTCCGATTTTTTATTTTGGAAAGTTCCACGTTTCATGTAACTTTTTTTTATCAAAAAAATTGAATCTAGATATAAGCTCGTTAAAAAGACCGGTAAAACGCTGCATGCTTGTTAAAATGAAAAATACGATATGAAAACTTGAGGATCAATTCTCAGAAGATGGGGGCCATTAACCTATCGATTTAAATTGAAATGCCCCATATACGTATTCACATACGTGTGCGAAGAGTTATTTAGCTTTTCTGGCGCTGTCTCGTAGCGACGGATAGAGAAAGCTAGAAAGCGTGACTGCGAGAGGGAGGGAGAGAGAGAGAGAGACAGACATAGCGGATAGAGAAAGGAGCGAAATGACGAAGGGGGTAAACGAGGGGCAAGAGGAATGAGGCAGGAGATGGCCCTGTGTAATTTAGATTGCTCTGGCAGCCGTAGGCACGAATCTAATGGTCGAACGAGTGTTCGCAACCACATTTGCGCAACAGGAAGCAAACAGTGCGACAGCGAGAGAGAACAAGAGGAAAGGGTGGAGTGAGGGGTTGGCGAGGAGGTGTATGTATGTATATATCTCATCCCGTGCCAAATTGTAGCATCGTAACAACGTTTCTACATCGTGGCTGCGCGATGCAAGTGACGAGAGAGACTCGTGTAATAACGTGACGAAAATTTGTGTCGTTGACAGCACTCGTTTTGCGCGCTTGCACGCGTGTTTGTACACGCCGGATGGACGAGTTATCAAAGAATTATTCGTCCAGCGTCGAGGGTTTGATAACTTGATGCATAATATAAAAAGTATAGCTAGCGAGGGTTCGGATATTTAACCGACGCTCGAGGTCGGTCGGAGATATTTTCATGCAGCATGTAGGAAGAGGACACGTAAAGAGTGATAAAACGATTCGGAAATGCTGTACAAAGGGCCAGAAATGAACCACCCCTTGGATATGGGACACTTTTTTCCTGGGGATGAATAGTCTCAATTTCCTTCGTGTGTACAGTAGAACCTCGATCTGACGAACGAGTTGGGACCGGGGATCCGCGTAAGCCCCTCCTCTCTTCCCACCACAATGCGTCGGGCCAATCACGCGGTTGCAGCTGAGCCCAATACGCGTTAACGAGGCTAAGTGGGGGGAGAACAAGCGGAGATGTTCTTAGAATCAAGTTTCTTACGTAGCATTGAATACAATATTAGTAGGTAATAGAAACTGTAAGATTCTTTGAAACTATTGTCAGTATGCGTTATGTTAGACTGACCACGAGCTAGAAAAAGAAAAACCGCGTGAGTTCGCGACCCGACTTACCCACGCTCAGTCGATAGTCACATGTATATGGAATTTTTTTTGTGTTCTTAATGCACCGACTGTTGTTCTTTTTTTTAAATACTTCTCAACCGGATGAAAGAAAAGAAATGCCTTTTTAAAGCATTTCGTATTGCCGCGCGTATGCACACAATGTAAATGCATTTAATGTACCCCGTCGTAATAACGAAGGTCGGAATACTGCGAGCGCTATTTTTTAATTACTTCGCGTCCCGGCACCACCACCTCGCTTAAAATGAATACGATGTTTTTCGTTCCACGTACCTTTTATCGCGATGTTACTCGGACCGGATCGCGAAATTCACAATTCCGAAGCTTTCGGAAAAACATCGAGCCAAACTCCACAATTGTTACGCTTTTATTTATTTTGTAACGATGCATGGTCATGGTGAAATGGAAATTACGCAAGCGATCCAGTAATAAGAGACGGGGCGTCCAAAGGGGCGTGATAATGTTGAGATATCAAGCAGTTGAACAAAATGCTACATAAATGGAAAATACGCTTGATGCCATTGTTGATTATAAAATTAATTATCGCCGATGATTTTTTTACACCATTTTTTAACAAAGTGTAATTATTTAAGGTTCAAAAATTTTGAAAAGAACATGTCATTGCATCGACGTTGTACGAAACCACGATGTGAAAACCGTGAACATGGTGTAGCTCTAACTAGAAACCCTACAACTATAGTCGGATCAATGGCGTGCACGAAATCCTTTGATCACTCCCTAACTCCGACAGTGCTTTACACATATATGTAGACCACTAAATGTACATCGTGGATACACGTGTATCGGTATGAGTCTATTATAGCCCATCCATCTATATAGCTATCTATCTATTTGTTATACGTATAACGACGTACAGTCAAGACTTTTTCCAACCCGTCACAAATGCACAAGAAAACAACAAAATTTTGGTGACAATTTTTTACGATTATATGATTTTTTCACTGTTTTTACCAGAGAGCCATGGTTCCTCAGACGTGAATTTTTAAATATTGCAACCAATATACTTGATTTAAAAAAGGGCTAGTTTCAAAAACTCGTATCTAGGAAACCATTGATTTTAGGTAAATGCGTCTAATAACATTTTATTTTTTAAGTTCTTCTACGATACAGTAAATAAAGTTTGGTCGAACTAAGTCTGACAATTTCGACGTAAAACTCATCAGTTTAATGCAGAATTATTCGTACGGTCCGACCTTGATTTAACGGACAATTCCCTGTATGGTTTAGCCGGAGTGTGGTGGGGGTTACAGAGCGAGCGCGTGATCGGCCATACGCTCTCTGTGGGCTGGACTTAGGCGACCTAGCTTTAACGGTATCCCGACCCCGACGCGTCCCTTAAATCGAGGCCCTAGTGTACGTCACTCTGTCGAAGACCCGCAGTATCTCGCTGTCCTTTGTACACGGTTCGGTGGCCTGTACGAAAATGAAAATCTCCGTTGGCCACACCGTAGTACGCGTTCTCCAGGTTTGATCAATAAAGCATCGCGCCTGCGCCCGTTGCAACGAAACGCCTTCTCGTCCTCTCATTCTCATCATCGTTCTGTACTACCCTAACCGTCTATAATTCTTATCGACGCTCTCTCTCTCTCTTTCTCTCTCTCTCTCTCTCTCTCTCTCTGTCTCACTCTCTTTTCAACTCACCCTCCTCCTCTACTATTTCTCTCTTCGCGTCCTCTCCTTTTTGTTGTCCATATTCTCTCCATTAGAAGTCACTACTTGCGGGAACCAGTTTTTCCGCCTTGGACATTAACAGTTGACGAAATCAAAGGTTTTTATCGAGTATGTCACTGAGTTCCGGATTTCTGCCTATGAAACAGGGCAAAGATTATGCATGACAATTTCAATAAACCGTACACATTTATTTTTCACTGTAGATAATCCAGGCACTGGTCCAAGATTGCGTCACCAAATAAAAATTTTCGATAAAACATACGATTATATTTCGAACGGTTGAAAAACTAGGCATGGTTCGTAAGATGGTTCGTATTTCTACATGGAATCATGAACCAGTCGAGATTTTCAACGAGATGCGAGTGTAAAACGTCAACGTTAACGTAACAATGGAACAACGAGTTTATAAATTAATGCAAGGATTACGACTCAGAATCATTAATTGTGACGGAAATTTTCCAGGAACCGAAGAGCGGCAAACAACGACGAAACGCATTGTTCATTGGGCGAAGCCAAATGGGTCGGTGCTCGATATTAAAATATGCAATAGTCGTCAGGGTGCCCTGCGTAAAGTAGCAACGTAACGGTTGGCCGCGAATCTCGTAAAGGGCTTGGAAACGGGCAGGCAAGCAGCGTCACCAATATTTGGTTTAGTGCAACGTTTCGGGCTGACGATTGGTATAATAATACCGGCTATTTCGTACGCAACGAAGTAAAATGATTCTTGACCGAGACAATTTTAGTGTGTCATATAACGGGGTTACGCCCGTTGTAGTCAAATAAAGTAATTTAAAATAACGCTCGGAAAGTTGAAACAATTTTGACAATTTTCGAATTAAAAATATTTTTCATATAAAAGAAAATGAAAACCGATATTTTCTTTTCATTTTTGGTCGATTTGTTTTCGTTATATTTCGTTTACCCTTAGTAGATATGGTATGGTAACATGAATTTGCACATAAAAGAAAGGTAAACTTATTTTTGTTCATTATCGATCGATTCTATTTTGGTTAGATTTTATTCGTTGTTAGCCGATTCGTTCTGCTGACAGTAAGATGGCCGATTTTTAATCCGATGAAATCATTACTTAATGGCACAGGCACGTTTTGCCAAGGCCCCTCGTCGTTAAGTTAGGATCGATTTTAAAATAAAGCCAAGCAGTAATGGTTATTACCCTCGCTCCTCTTGCGCCTGCTTGATCGTTCATTATTTTTTTAAATTTAGTACCCGACAGGTGTGGTGGTTATCGGTCATGACAGTCCGTCGATGGTGGTATATAATAAGAAGATTTCGCCGCCACCGTTGTTATGTACAACAAGATCGGAGTGCATATACCGGGTGTCCCGTTAGAGAGAAAGACCAAATATATCGGGTGACATATTAGAGAGGGATAACGGATGTACCGAGTATCTTATATGAATGGTAAAAATATTCATGTTCAATGAGATTTGGAATATCCCGGGTTGTCGTTTTATGTGAAATAAAAAATATACCGAGAGTTTCATTTGAATGGTAAAAACGAGTATACCGAGTGATCGCGCTCGATTTATCTCTAACCACCGAACGATCTGGGATTACATTATTTTTCGTCATCCTACCATTTCCATAGTTTATTTCATATAAAAAATATGTTTTTTTGCTAAGAGATGTTGCTAAGACGTTCGATCGACAATACAAAAACAAACCTTCAACTACGCGTCACCATATATAAAAGTCCAAATGTTCCGAAACAAAGCGGTTTTTTTCGAGGGAGCAGTCTTACCCCTTAAAATCATCAATTTTTGTAATTTGACGTGAAACGTCAACGTCACAAATGAATCGAAAATTTGACGACGGATGAATCCGTGTTTCATTGTGAACGACCCCACGTGTTTGTATATATACACTGCCGGCGGAAAGTTTCCGGATAAAAGTTGAAAAGAGTGCAGGAACGGTGTTTTATGCCATTTCGCCGGTAGTTGGCCTAGGCCAATTTAACCAACGCCATTTTAAATAGGAAGGATTTGCCTTCATTTTGACTGTTTCAATTTTTTTTACAATTTTTTGTACAATTAGCACCCAGTTTTGAAAATGAAAATTTTTGTTCGTTTTTTTGTTCTTTTATGAGTAGACCCCGTTTGCAGTAAAAATTTGTTTATCGTATTTCTTTCACCGACATCATAAAGAGGGAAGTCTAAGCTTCAATTTTATTTTTTAGAACATTGTCTGCGATTTTTTTTCCAAAGATATTTTGTTTTTTAAGTCAAAATAGACAATTTGAAAATTGCTCCGGAGGACGAAGACGATGAGGTTTACAACAAAATCTCAAGACGGTAAAAAGTTGTATTACTTCTTGTTGAGTTCACGAGAATGTTTTCAGATTTTTTGTTCGAAATTTTGTTTTCAACTATTTCCGGTCAAAGCTCGATTGATCTGAATAGCATGAAAATAACTGAAATACATGAAATACATGAATACATGAAAAACACTGTTGATAAAAATCTTGGAAAGTAACACCCCGAGAGATATTTCAAAAACTTGTGGAGAGGATGCCGCGAGTGGTGAAAAGCGTGCTGTCGGCGAGAGGAGGTTTCTCCGATGAGACTAAAGTTTAATATGTAAGGGAAAAAATTAATTATATTATTTACATGGTATTCAGATCAATCGAGCTTTGACAGGAAATAGATGGAAACAAAATTTCGAAAAAAAAATCTGAAAAAATTCTCGTGAACTCAACAAGAAGCAATACAACTTCTTACCGTCTTGAGGTTTTGTTGTAAACCTCATCGTTTTCGTCCTCCGGAGCAATTTTCAAATTGTCTATTTTTTCTGAAAAAACAAAATATCTTTGGAAACAAAATCGTCGACCATTTTCTAAAAAACGAAATTGAAGCTTAGACTTCCCCCTTTATGAGGTCGGTGAAAGAAATGCGTTAAAAAAAATTGTACTGCAAAATTTCACTGTCCACTCATAAAAGTACAAAAAAACGACAACAAATTTTCGTTTTCAAAACTGGGTGCAAATTATTTAAAAAGTCGTAAAAATTTTTAAAATAGCCAAAATGAAGGTAAATTCTTCGTCTTTAAAATGGCGTTGGTTGAATTGGCCTAGGCCAACTACCGGCGAAATGGCATAAAAAACCGTTCCGGCGATCTTTTCAACTTTTGTTCGGAAACTATTCGCCGGCAGTGTACGTATGTATATATATCTGTTACATATATAACCGAGTGCTCATCCTGCGTTCCGTGTACCAAAATTGCACTGAGTTTTCAGGCCGAGTGCAACTGTATAAGTTGATCACAACAGCCTCGTGAGTTTGATAGACATGCGTGGCCACGACCTGAGTTCTCCCACATATTAATCCTCTCGGTATAGCTTTAAATGATCGTTCAGCCGAGAGAGGGAGAGAGAGAGGTGGTCAGAAAGAGAAGTACACGTGTACTTAACAAGGTCGAAACACCGCACCGGTTGTGGGTCTGCAGATCAAGTCCGTCAGACTCTCGATTCATTCTCTCTCTCTTTCGCTTCCTCTTCTCCTCTTTCTCTCTCTTTCTCGCTGTTTCTCTCTCTTTCTCTTCCAGATATACACATCTATATATACATATGATGCACTTTATGCTCAATCGACCAACCCTGACCCACTTAAGTCTTATTCATGCGGTTTTTAACCCATATAGTTGCAAATCTGAAGGGCAATTAGATTTTCTAAATATTATTCATGCTGAAATTTATTCAATCATTTTTTTTATTCGATCTAAATCATCATCATCATCATCAACATTGTTCTTGTTTCTTGCTTGTTTTTTTGTATGTTTGTTGTTGTTGTTGTTGTTGTTGTTGTTGCAGTTGTTGTTGCAGTTGTTGTTCAAAAGTTCAACGTTACAACACGTGTTCGAACGGTTCTCTATTGCAGTCCGAGCACTTTTCCATTCCTTTCTTGATGTTGCGCAACACGTTAATACTGGTAACTTCATGTTTCCATACATTGTAATACATTGGAATGGATAACGCACAGCCGGTCACGAAAATATTCGGACACCAGCACAGAGTTGCTTTGTTGTTCTTCATTTCAACCAAATATTCGAAGAACCATAAAATTATGGTATGGTATGTTAGAATGTACTTTTCATGCCACATGAACAAAAGAAAAAATATTCGGACACTGTACATATTTAGCATTGATCGTTAGCTTGATAATATTTAATACTGTATTCTATACTCATTTTAGCAGCATTTTTTTGTTATTTTTTGTAAAATGCTTACGTATTTGCACTTGTTCACAATACCTTCTACGAATACTAATTCGCCCACTCCATATGATCAAATACAGCCCCTGAACATTACCGGACTCCTATCGTGCTTAACACTTGGTTGTAAATGATTTATAATCTATACAATTCGATAAAAGATTTAACTCGTCTTTTCTTTTTTTCCACAATTTTACTCGTCCATCACCATTATAAGCATCAAATTTGCTTTCGTTAGTAAAAATTACGTCATTTCACCACTCATTTTTTCCAATCCGAAGCATTTGGAACCAACTGTGAAACACGGTGGCAGTTCGGTAATGCTCTAGGCATGTAGTTGGTCACACGGAGTGCGCGAATTAGTCTTCGTAGAAGGTATTGTGGATAAAGTGCAAATATCTAAGCATTTTATGAAAAAAATATTAAAAAATGCTGCTAAAATAAGCATAGAATACAGTATTAAATTCTACCAAGCTAACGATCGATGCTGAAGGTTTACAGTGTCCGAATATTTTGTCATGCTGTCATGTGGCCTGAAAAGTACATTCTAACATACCATACCATAATTTTATGGTTCTTCGGATATTTGGTTGAAATGGTGAACAACAAAGCAACTCTATGCTGGATGGTGTCCGAATATTTTCATGACCGACTGTAGGTACTCCTTGCCTGAACACCTGCTGAGAGTTGGAAATAATTCGAGAAGTTTTGGCTGCGAAAACTTCTTAACGAATGAGCCGAGGGCATAAGTATTTTATTGTTAGTATTTTTATGTAGAGCATAAAAACGGCATAGTGCAGTCAAAAATATAGGTTCCCATTTAAAAAAAAGTGCAGTTGCACTTTTCTGGTGTACTGATGCGCAAAAGTGCATACACATAGTTTCGTATTATGCACCACTTGACACCATTCAACTTTTACCAATAATATGTCCTTCTATTCCCAACCGTTTTGGAAGTACGGCCCGTTACAGTTGCGTGGGACATCCTGTCTATATACAGGGTGTACCTTTTATCTCTGCCACCCGAAATAACTCGGTAATTATCGACATCACAAAAAAATCTTCTAAACCAAAGTTGTACGGTGTAGAAGGGGCCATCAAATGCGACTATCTGTTTTATTTCGGTGGAGGCGTTTACGTACACTGAAGGTCACCTTCATTTTTTTAAACGAAATGGTACATTTTTTTAACCATCTTGTAGAGCACCTCAAGTCGCATAAAGAACGTTAGGGGTTGACCCTACCAAATATTTGGTAGTCTTATAAACATTTGGTAGAGAAACATTTAATAGTGATCCGAGCTGAAATTACCTGAAAATATTTGATTTCAATAGATGTTCAACGTGACCTCCATCAGCCTCCAAACATTTTTGCAGTCGGACAGTCAAGCACTGTTACGATCGTAAAATTATTTCTGGAGTGATGCTGTTACCACGCATTGATGATGCTGACAAAGACGATGTTCGGGCGAGTGTGCGAACCCTTTTCTGTCTTTAGTCATTATACCGACAGCAGCGGCTGACGGCAACACTGCTGGTCGTTTGCCTTTCGGTCAAGTCGGCTGTGCGTTTAGGTAGTCCTGAGAAGGACTAGTGGATGGTTTGAGAAACTTCTTCCTCCAGGGAGATAATCTAGATGGGAATTGATAGAGGGGCGGTTTCTGTAGAAGGGTTATAGGTGGTAAAGGGTTGGTGGAAATGTGAGTTAGATTGCAGAGAGTAGGTAGTGATGGTAGGTTTCTCGGTTCGTGTTTTATAGTAGGAGCGGCGGCCGCAAAAAAGCTGAGAATTTCTGAAAGGCGGAAATTTTCAGAAAAACCGGGTTCATCGTGACGATAAAGAAACGCCATGGTTGCCTAATCAGAACCTTTAACTAGAGGGAGAGGGGAGGGGTATCGCACAATTAAGTGCATTTTGGAACTCGCGTGATAAGCTGAAAGGATAAAAGCAACGCCAAAATGAAAGACTTGAAAAGTTGAAACAATATACAGGGTGATCCACGTAACGTGCTCACCTCGAATAATTCCTAAAATAGGCGTTGTATGAACAAAATGTTTAGACAAAAGATGCATGATTTCGAGGGGCAAATTACGTGGTCCATATGTTTCTTCAATAGGTGGAGGCGTTTCGGAGATTTGAAGGTCAACTTTCTTATCTTAAATGGAATGCTATATTTTTTCCACCGAAATATTAAAGAGCATAAAAAATTGAGTAGAAAAGTATTGTAACGGTTCTCGGTTGCGTTCAACATCTTAAATCCACGGTCCTATTCGAAATCCCATCTACTCGATACAAACTGTCTCCCCACTACGTCGCTGTATCATTGTGACATAAATTCGCGATTAATAGCGGGATAGGATAGCAATCTAAGAAGAAACGTCGAGTAACCAAGTCAGAGTTTAATAATAAGATCAGATAATACTCCAAACCGAACTTCAAGCATTTGAATATCTTAAAATAAGGTTCACTATAAGTCAATCTGCACGGACATCTGCATCCGGACCTAAATCATCCATCCCAACGGGAGAATCTTCTTCGAATAATAGAATTTTGTGAAGACATCCATCGTCATCTCAATACCAGCCGAAAGAAGGATGCTGAGATATCCCGCAGCCGACGCCAAGGAGAGCGAAGCCGAGTAGGATGTCAATGGTCAATACGATCCTCGCAAATAAAATATCCACCGCTTTATCCGGACTCAACGGAATTAGATAAGTTTTTAATAATAAATAATAATCGTATGTTCTGATTATGAATGAAAAGTAGGCATGTGACGAAATTGTAACTGTATCTTGATACCGGTCTCTAATGGTCGCTATGAGTTTTGATTCATTGTAGTTTTTTATTTTTGTGTCTTTGGTATAAATCTAATATAGCGGAAAATATGACCATTATTATATTTCAGAATTATATTGTATCTCATTGGAAACTTTGGAATTAAACACAATATGTTACAGCATTGACCTTTATTAGGGTTAAACCTACTAATTAACGAAAAATTTGGCCCCGTTGGTCAAACCCTTACGTAACCTAATAACACGTGAAAGATTCAATATCATCAATGATCTCTGTAGAATAGCGGTGTTCACGTGACAATGTTTATCAACACTATCTTTTACCTTACCGCAATCGGCTGCTATTTTTACAAACGATGGTTACGGTTGGTTAGCCCTAGATTAGTAGTGAAAGTATTACCTCGGTGTCCATGACTGAAAGCTAAAAGAAAAAATGAAATTTAGCAATAGCGAAAAGGTGGACATGCTTTTAGTTCATGGTGCGTGCGAAAAAAATGCGACAAGAGCTGTGGCTATGTATACCGAGAAATATCCTAAAAGATGATATCGAATCTTTTACGTGTTATTAGGCGGCGTAAGGTTTTGAGGAACGGGGCAAAATTTTTCGTTAATTATTAGGTTTAACCCCAACATAGGTCAATACTTTTCTGATCAATTTTTTATGCACTTTAATACTTCGGTATACAAAATATAGCATTCCATTTAAGATAAGAAAATTGACCTTCGAATCTTCGAAACCCCTCCACCTATTAAAAGAAAAACATATGCAGCACATAATGTGCCCCTCGAAATCATACAACTTTTGTCTAAACATTTTTTTCATACAACGCCTATTTCAGGAATTATTCGAGATGAGCAAATTACGTGGACCACCCTGTATATAGGGTTGCTTAAAAACCCCGCTTACAATCCTTGGCAACCCAAGGATTGTAAGGAGAACAATCCTTACAATCCTAAACCCAAGGAGAAACGCTGGAATCGTTGCGCCGCACGGCGGTGTGAGGTGGAACCCCCACAAGCGCGCTCGGCCAGGCGTCGCCCGTGGGCCGCTGTCGGAACTACATATAGGCCGCGTAGAGCGCGTGCTATAGAAACTCTATAAGTATGTTCATAATACCATCATGTTGATACCAGAGTTTTTGTCGATCCCACAAGGTTAGATCTTCAAGAAACACAGATAATATTTCTGGAAGAAATATTACCTCCGATCTCCGATATCTCTCATTTTCAGCTAATTTTAGCTCGGTTCACTACCAAATGTTTATAAGACTACCAAGTATTTGGTAGTCCGAGATATTTAGATTTGTATCATTGATACTGACCTTGAATGACCTTGGACGGTTTTGACCCCTAATGTTTTTCATGCGGCTTGAGGGGCTCTACAAGATGGTTGAAAAAATGTACCATTCCATTTAAAAAAGTGAAGGTCACCTTCACTGTGCGCAAACGCCTTTGCCGAAATAAATAACAAGGTCACTCTACCTTTTTCTATGTGGAGTAGCTTGCATTTATCCATTTCCAATTCCACTCTTGGATCGTTTGTAAATTCTTCGGTGATCCTTAAATGAAGGTACCTTCATTCGTGCGGTGGTTCCCTGCAAAAATCTTGATGTCGTCATGATGCGTCATATAAAGTAGATTTTGAAACCGCATATGCGTATGTTGAGAGCGCATCGCCGTCGATAATATCTCTGTTGATATTTATTTCGTTTGTTCCGATGTGCGCGGTTTGTCGTTAGTTGAACTGTAATTCTCCAGTCTGTCATGGTTTTGATTACGAAGTTTTGTAGGCAATGGTCAATCTTGTAGATCTTCATTATTTTTATTGGTCAGCTGTGGGGGACGGAGTCGAGAATGGACTATTGTTATTATTATTATTATTATTATTACTATTGTTAATAATATAAACATGGTACGACGTCTATTAAGACCTGATTTGTTGAATTTGTTTTTTTTTGTTATTAAGAAATTTCATACAGATTATTCGCACCAGTTATTTGGTACCGATCGAATGCTTGTGCACAATAGTGCACGTCGAACTAACGCGGCTGTATAAGCCAGCATGTTGTGCATATACGACATTACATGTTTCTTCACCAGATTGCACCTGATATCATGTAGCGATATCTCACATGCGCGTCCACGAGAATTGCACAACACGTTTGGGATTCGAGTGACTGTTTCATACCCGTTTCAATCGAGAACGCGTTACACCGATATCAACCGGGGTGTGCACATACCCCAAGGCGGCTCAGCTTCAATTTCCTCTGCCGCCCTTTCCAAAATATCGATAGTCAGCCAACCGTATCATTCAAATGGTTCCGTAACTATAGAGTCGGAGATATTTTTTAGATTGATTTTCTGAAATTCCCACATCGACGTATATCGACCTTTGGAGTTTTCGGCAAATAAATAAAGTTCAATTATTCGTAAATTAGATAGATACGGACGAATAGACAGATAACATTCGTCATTCATCATCTGTTGGCTTATTTTGCAAGATATAAAGTCGTTGATCTAACTTGAGTTCAGACCATCATACACGATTTTCATACACGTTGGCCTACTTATAATGTTCTATAGTGGCCTTTATAATACAAATCGCTTCAGAAAAAAACATATGGAAAATGTTTACACTTTGAGTGCCAAAATATGGGCAAAAATGAACGAGATTCTTCAACGGAATCTTCAACGACTGCTAAGCCGATTAAAAATAAGCTTGACCCTGGTGATATAATGTGCGTCACTAGGATCATATTCACTTTGTTTCAGACCTCGGCTCGATCACAATATGTATTTTCGAACAAAAGAGCACTAACGTCCTGAAACGTTTGTTGCTTTTAACAACGATTTTTTTCGTGGAATCTCATTCGGCCGAGCTTAATCATGCAGGTCTTTTCACAACACTTCTGGTATTCAAGGTTGCCTGACCAAGTATCATCATAACACAAAAAAAAAGAAGTAATGGTTGAAGCAGCAGAAATATTTCGAATACAGTTTTGTGGATGAAAAAATTTTCCTACTCGATGAATAATTCTACATGAGTGTTTCCGTCGAAAAGGTATTCGAATGCTGATTCAAACATTTATACAATTGCATAATTTTTAAATTATGAGTTTTTCGATATTTACTTAACTTTTACCTCATTACCTCATCTTTCTATAGACGTCCTCTGCACTTGCCCAATAAATAAAAGTATCTTTTTCGAAATATGCCGTAAGAGAAAAACCTTTGCAAAACTTTTCAATCCCTAAATATTTAGTGTCAGGTTTATCTAATTTTTAAAAGTATACGTTAGACATATTTTTCCATTATTTTATTATTTTTTTCGTCGTAACAAAGTTTTCGCTCTATACAAGGAAACGAAATATAACGAGCTGATCGCATGATCGATTTTGGACTATGACACGTAACTTTTGTCAAACAAGCGCCAAGGACCTATATCAGTAACAAGTTCTTGTCTCAAGGGGAGTTTTGGCTTCGACACTGTCCCCGATGGCAGCAACTTTGCCAGAATATGAGTTTTATCCATGTATATATATACATAGAAATGTATGTTAGAAAGTTTCGAGCTTTGCTTGATATTTGGATGAGACAAGATATCGCCTAACAGCCTGCTCTCAACTCGCAAAAGGAGAGACCTACAGCACCTGTAGTTCTGTGCACGGTATATACCTACTAACGTACACACAATCTCACGGACTCCCGATTCAAAGTGCCCATCTTCCAGCTAATCCAGCGAACAACTTCACCTCAAGTAAATTCGAAAGGGTCCCCTTTACCATTAGCGCGGATTCTCTTCCGATTGAGCCGTTTCTAATTAACTCAGATAATGCACCCGACCTCTGGGGTAACGCTATATGTATGCCTTCGGTGTACCGTTCCGATAAAATTGTTTCATCAGGACGATTAAACAATTTCCATAAAAGAAGGTAGAAGAACTAAAAATTTCGTGAGTGTCGATCTTTTTGCATTTATCAAGTAATTCCACAATTCAAAAACTTCGAAATATTAGATTTTTGGATCTTTAGAGTATTTTAGAAAATTTGTAAGTTCGTAATATGTATATTTGAGTTTTTTAAGTGATTTAGAAATTAGGAAATATTGAAAAAGTTGATTTTTGAATCAAACACAATTTTCTTAATGAACCCACCATACACAAAACTCTATGAAATCCGCAAAATTTCGAGTAAGCTATAACCTTACGATTGAGTAATTTTTTTTAAATATTTTCAAGGGCAGCATAGATCCTTTTATTATTCAGATATATATTACGATATCGGTTGATGATAAGATAGAAAAATAATCGTTAAAAATATTTAACAGAAACAAATAAATCTTAGAAAATGGAAAACCAAGAAAATCTATATATAACGATCTACACGAGGAGAACACTAACGACTCGACCGAAAAAAGTTTGTCAGACGCAAGCGAGGTCTGGGAGTAAAAAGTTTGTAATAAAAGGAGATCCATAATACTGCAGGTACGATAAGCATTTACCCCGAACAAAGTTTTGCATACCGTCACTTTGAAAGCATTTGGTTTTGCGCTAAAATAGTCGATATCATCAGAGAGTGAATTTGTACAGATTTGTCCCATGATAAATTATACGAAAATACCACAATGTCATAAATTACTCGTGGGTAAATACCCGGAGTATTTTAAATTCTAGGATTGCGGAAAAATCGATACTGCAACAGATGGAGTCCATCTTTAATGTTTCTCTTTAATCCGAGAGGTGTGTAATTAAAAATCGGATTATTATTTTAGTTCACTCGTTATTACATGTACCTACGTACAGTGGTACCGAGGCAAATACAACATTTTTGAAATAAATGTTAAGGGTTTATCAAATTGATTTAGCGTAACGAAGCTACATTGTAGAGAAAACCGCGTAGGGTCTGGTAGGGCTAGCAAAGTCCACCACCATTTTCTTATTACAGACAACCATTTTGCTATACCTAAGTATTATTGATCAGAAAGTTCAATTTGGCTTGAAAATGAAGAGATAGCTGTCAGCGATGACCAGCAGATCGAAACCCAGCGAATGTAGGGCAGCACAATTAAATGAAAAAGAGATCTTAACGCCGCTTCCTTCCCCGAAAATACGAAAATTAAACTCAAACACGTCCAGCTTCTTTCCGTTGACAGCGCACTATTGTCAAGGGTTTATAACTCCTCAGTCTGGAAGAAAACGACATCATTTGGACCATTAACGGTTGTGCCATAGCTTAAGATCGTCCTCACGAATAATAATATGTTAGAGAACTACATTACGTTTTTTCGACCGGTATTAATAGTTAACTGTTTAAAAATAGGGTCCCGGTATATTATTCCACAACTCTTAAAAGAGACATAGGTTAACGTTATTTATTCTTTAAAAAAGCAGATATTCATTATATTATATCATCCCTTTAAAAAAGATATATGATATAACGTGTATTCCTTTAAAAACGGAGACACCCGGTATACTATTTAATCCTTCGAAAAAGGGACATGGTATACACGATTTATTCCTCAAAAACGGACTCCCGGTATATCATTTAATCCTTTTAACAAGGGACATGCGGTATATTAGGTGTTTTTTTTAAAGAGAGATAACCAGTAGATCATTTGTCATAAAAAATGCAAGCATATATTATTTAACATTTTCGAAAAGGTACACGCGGTATATTATGTATCCGTTAAAAAAAAAGAGAACACCCGGTTTAAAAAATCCAGAATCCTTATACAAGATGCCAACGAAGATGGGATATTTTAATAAAATACGGAAAAACATTATATTCTTATTGTGTATCGTGTTGAAACGTAGTAGGTACCTATCATTACTGTGTCATATGGGACCGAGCGTATTTATCTCGTATATCGTGGTTTCAATCTGGTGATCCAATTGCTGTGTGCGCTTTCATCTGCTGAAAATCGGCTTCTCCACCTGAGCCACTCCACCTATACATACACATCCTCCATGAATCAGTCGGCGCCAAATCGAAATCGGGGCCATCCTGATTTCTCACTGGATATCGAGGTAGAGTGTGCCGGGTTTAATGGCGGTGCTTCTGTACCTGCCGCAATTAGGTTTCATTCAGGACGAATGATTCGATTCTCTAATTCATCGATTTGTTGCCGAGATGGATCGGCATACGAGATTCCATAAAGTACATACGTATATGTACACGAAACATTTACACGGCTGCCAATCTGTGGCAAGTAGTTCCGCGACAGCTGGCATATACTCAAACGTTTTTTTTTACGAATTCATTTGTTACAAATTTTTCGTTGCAAACATAAAAAAGGTTGTTACCAAATTATCAAATTAAAGAGGAGGAAACAAAGACCACACGTATAATTTAATTAAACTTCCTCAACATTTAATGTCTTTAAATGTTTTGCATCATTCGTAATGTTTCCTACATAGGTGTGTGAAGAGCCCATGTTTGAATATATTCGCTCACCGAGAGCAGTCGCGAGCGACGTATACGACTAACAATAAGGGAGTTATGTTAAAATTTTGAATTTTATTTTTTCGGTTCGACCTCGGGTTCCGTGCAATTGAAACGTTACCATTTTCAGGGTAACGAAGGCTCTTCTCCGTTACACGTCTCGCAGTGAATAAGAGCGACGTAACGAGGATCCGGATTACCATAATCCTTTTTCTCGCTGGTGCGCTTGCTGGCTTCGTAGAATATACTGGCCGCGGATAATCGATTAATTAAGATCGAAACGAGAATAACCCGGACGGGAAGCTAGAGTCCAGTAGAATCGGCAATAATCCAAATTATTTCCCGATCCGAGAGGTAACTCGGTCGTTTTCGTCGTTACAATTTCAAAATGCCTCCTCGCGCGAAGAATTGCAAATTTATCAATCGTTAAGAAACTAATCGAACGTCAATGAATGAATGATTTTTCAATAACCTTGAAAAAATTTATAGCAGAAAATCGGAGTGTAAAAATAAAGAATGGCAGTCGTAGTTGGTTTTATGGCAAAAACGCAAATTTTGACAAATAAATCGAAATCTTCGTCGAGTGACGCATTCGTCAGATTTGTCCTTTGCAAACCGTTTGTCGTACAACCGAGTGGAAAAACACGTGGCACCCGCTACAGATAAAACCCAAAACCATCTCGCGCCGACACGAAATTTTTGCGATTTTCACGGGTATGCTCGCACTTTAATTCACGCCCTCGACACTCGAGGACTTTCTCAACGCTCCATCTCCGCGTCTCCGTTTTTCTCCTTCACCCCTCGCCACTTACGAACGACCGGAGAACAATGCGAGGATTCTTTTTTTCGCCAAGCGTCTTTACATTATGAGGAAGATGAGATGAGCTTTCGTATGAAAATATATCGAATTGTGTTTCATGCACATAACAAATCAGCGAGATGACGCGTACCTATAGGGGATGATTGGCAAAAATGCGGATATCGACAATCGATGCCGATCGTTAATCCGTATTGTGCGCGATATTTGTATCGTCTTGTTGTCACGCGCTACCTCGCCTGTCACGATGACGTTGACAAAAAGTAATTTTTTTTTAATTTTCAAAGTGCCTTCGGTGAAAAAAAATGGGCGGTCAGGAAGGGCTTGTGCATTATTCACGTCACATCGAGGTATGATAAAGTGATTTGGTATTTTTCAACACGCAAATGAAGAAAGGGAGTTTCACTTCGATTCGGAATTTATCATTTGGTCGTCCGAAGCCTCGAACTTCCGATTCGTTGCTTTCGAGTTGATCCGTATTAAAATTGTTTGAGAATTTTATATCGGGCGTTACTGTCACCATTTTACGTTTAGTGATTAAAATTTTACGAATATTTGTAATTTCTTTTTATTTTATTTAGTTTTTTATATTTGGTGAACTTTTTTTGTGCAAAAAAAATTGGTCCTTCGTGTAGAGGCGCATGCTAAAAAAATCACGATTTCTCAAAATAAATTCATGAATTGTTCGTTTTCTTTTAATTTAACAATTTCACTGTCGGAAATTTCGTCGAATTTATTTGTCGTGTAGGTGTGTTTTTATTGGAATTATCATGAAGGAATTGGCCGAGGTAAATTAATGCTGGGTACGAAGAATTATTCGCGATAATGTGGCACGCGAGGAAATAAAACGGGAGTACAATTCATACGATCAATCTGCCAAAAGCCACCCCTATATATTTCACCTTGTATTAAATAAATCTTTTTCAATTCTGGCGGTAAATTTTATTTCATAAGAATAAAATTTACGCGCATCAAGTATATCGTACTTTTGTCACGGAAATTTCAAACTTGCGGGCGATTGGACCGGCACGGTTGTACATATACAATAGTTATAGTTATATATAGGGAGCTATAACCGGTTGACTTCAATTGGAATTGAGGGCATAGCCGGGAATTGGAATTTCGTCGGGTTTCCGAGCCATTTCAATTATCTCGCCGTCGCTTGTGGGAGTCTGGCTACTTCAAGCGAGTAGAACAGCTCGCGATACACGTTTCATGTCAATATTCCCATCGTGTATATCCATATGGACGCAACGTACAGGACGTTTCACCAAATCGGACGTAACTTCGGCTTGCTTCAATAACTGCAGCTTGATAAATTAGGAATATTATTGAACAAGGGGTTTATATAAATTTACATAATTGTGGAAAAAGTAATCGGTTTTTAGAAATGCATTTTTGCAATCACAAAAATGGTACGGGAATAAATGCATATTTCGAAGGATGTCTAATCTTTGTCGTATCTCGATTCGTCTATCAGCCGATTATTATAGTAAGTATTCGCCATTTTTTATATTCCGCCGACCTGTCCTCGACAGATTAACGGGGCTAATTGTAAGATCCATTACCGATAGTCTGTAACTTTCATTAGTTATCACTTTTACAAAATGGCAAACAGATTATGTTAAATACTCGATGTAAATTTTGGTCGGAACACTCCATACATCCCAATATTAAAAAAGAAAAAGATTCTTAAGGCTAGGTGAAACTACGAACCTAATACGAGGGCTATCAGCATACACCGCACTCGAAGATCCAAATCCAATCAGTAAAGATCTCATACCGGATGGGTTAACGCTTCATCTGCAAGATATAACTACGATTTCACGGTCCGGCTCTCTACTTCCATTACCGATTGTATATATATCCGAAATTCTGGAGCTTCGAGGGTTCTCGACCCAAAATACGTATTATCTTCACGGTCGTCGAACGCTTCCATATGGACCCTGCAGTGTTATCGTTCATGCGTACCACAACGATTCGCCAAATTGCGCGGAATTTCGGTCGCGATTGCGTGGGCAATATTGAGCTTTGGATATTTGCCCAGCTGGAAAATTAGCCAATAGTAACAATATCAATAATAATAATGCTAATGGTACCTAATAATGATAATAGCATATGATTTTTCTAATTATTACTTATATTAATAATAATGATAGTAATAATTAACAATAGCCTATAATAGGTGTATTATTATAATAATTACTATATTATTATTTGGCAAGCATTTCGTAGCAGAAACGAATCAACGAAACGAGCAGAATCTATATTTGAGAATATCTATATTATTTAATTATGGATTCTGTCATCTGTACACGATACAGAATTCCCTGTAGTAGCGAAAATAAACAAAATAGGATAAATGAATCCTTTCGAGTTATCCCATTGCGCACGACCTTCTGTTTTTCAGTTCAATTCAAGTTTTAATTCGAGGGTAAGCATGTGTGTCAATTGCTGGAAATAACGATTTATGAACTAATCGTAAGCCTTGCTCTATACCGTCGGGTTTCTCGTTCGCTTGCTTATTTCACAGGGAATATTTATTCACTGGTGTATTATACGAACGGAGTTTCAACGTTGGAGTTAACGAAGTTCGAACGTCAGTTCACGTTTCAGTCGCGCATACGTCTCCGTACACAGAATTGTATTTATATCGTCTGTATGCGCATATATACAATACTCGAAATATCGTGTGGAATAAATTTCAGAAACGCGTAGCTACTCGACTCCGAGAGATTTGCAAGGGTTCGCGTTGGACGAATATGGAAAGGGTTCGTTGGTTTTACTTGGGCGAACGTCTCTAACTGCGGGCAAAGCTTTGCAGCACTACGAGTACCCGGAATGAATATACGAATATATAAATATAGGGGGTTCCAAAAGTCCTGTATCATCTGGTACGTGCGGATAGCTGGCGGTCCCAATAATTCACGTGGAAAGTACACGCGTTCAATTCACGATAGTTTTCAAATGGGAGAGGATTTAAGTTGTTCGATCAGAGAATTCGAATCGGCAGCGTTCGAGCCCACGTTCCTATTACGGCAGTGTATGAGCAAAGATCGAACAAACTACGATCGTCGAGCTACAATTCGTAACCGATAGCTACAGTCTTCAATCTTACCTCGCACCGGCGTACATCGATGTCCCTTTAAATTCCGTATAATCGTCGCTGTCCTCATGGTCGCGTTCGGACCCAGATGGTATCATGCGGTCCAGGACTTGTGGTAAACCCTGTATATATGGCCGGAAGTATGAAATTCTCGGTGGAGAATCGAGCACTTGGAAGAGAACGCAACCCGAGAATGTTAACGGGAAACTTGTTTTGAAAATTAATGACGCTGCCCCCGTTTCTTTGATTAAAGCAATGAATTATCGAGGAATTAAATTTTCTCGCGGAAACGAACAACCTATTTCACTCGCGAGGTGTTTATCGGTAATAATATCAGTCATAACGTCAACGAGGGACTTGCATGTATTTAAAAAAATAAATCAACGTGTCGGGAAATAAAAATGACTGCGTTGTGTTTAATATCGAAATACCGGGTTAATTCGTAAATTAACGGTTTGAGATGAACAATAAAGAAATAATGTTTAGAAAATAAATGTAATGGATTGAATTTGTTTAATTCAGTGAAATATTGCGATGGGTAATTGAAAATAAGATTCAAATATCTGTCTTTGATATGAATTATTGTATCTTAAAATATTTGTTTCGTGTCTCAGAATTACAAACATTTTGAAAAAATCTGAAAAATTCGTTTTTTTAAAAGATAAATAGAAAAAATCGTTGCATGAAGAAATAGGTATACAAAGAATCGTATCTCGAGGAAAGTTAGAGGAATTCGTTTATTTCGAACGTTCAAACGTTACATATTTGTTTCGTGCCTCTGAAAATATAGAAAAATAATTAACCGAATTCGTGAGGGTCGGTTAAAGCACATTTGACGAGTTGGTGTGATAGCCCATGACCGCCGGTGGAAGATCTACGCTTGGTGCCATTAGCGCACCAATCAATCGGCTGTGCTGTCCAATCCTTTATCTCATCGTCGTCGTCATCTCGGTCGTCGTCGCCGTCACGGTTTCACTGAACTATAACATTCGACGATTCCCCTCGACCTAATCAACGTGATCGAGACGGATCCGGGACTCTGATGAAACGCCTATTTATCTGTATATCATTTTATACAGGGTGTTCAAAAAGTTTCGCAGCGGTTAAATAACTTTTAAGGAAAGTGTTTTCTGGAAAAATATTAAATATCAAAGTTGTCAGACTTGAGAAGACGGACGATCTCGAATGTAAACTTGAAATTGGTCTTTGAGGTTAAACTTGGGTTGTCTTGATTTTTTCAAATAGAAACCCCCATTATTTATTATTCATTTGCATTTCTTGTTAAAAAGTAAATACATTTGACTTTTGTCATTTTTCCGACCGAACCCTTCCTTTTGAACAGATTTCATATAGAAGTTCTCAGAATTTAAATTGTCTAACTTAACACTAGATTTACCACGCCAGTCAAAATGACTGTTGGTATAATGGAAAAGAGATGCTTTTAAAAAGAGCTGCTAAATCTAGTGTTAAATATCTGAGTAATTAAAGATGTTTTCTAAAAAATGGCAGTAACAAAAAAAGTTGTATTTTTTTGATCAGGAATCAAGCTCCATGAAAAAAAAAATTAAATCTTACAGTTTGTTTGAAACGGGTGGACGCCGAAAAAGAAACTTTTAAACTTACATTTTTTTCATGGACGTTTTGTTAAAGAATATACCTTTTTTATTATAGTCTTTTGTCAAAAAAAAATTTTGAACTCCATTTGAGAACTCCTAAATGAAATATCGTCAAAATGACGAGTTTAGAAGAAACAATAACAAGACTACATTCACTTTTTAACAAGAAACTTAAATGCATAAGAAAAAATAGCAGTTGCTATTTGCAAAAATAAAGTTGCCCTAGGTTTGACGTATCACAGCATGCTATGATGGGTGGCCCCTTGCCTTGGCCACGAGGTGCCGGCTAAGCTCGCGAGAATATATGAGACGCGGCACCGGGGTCCTAAGCTCGTTTCGAAACGTCCCAACAATCGAATTTAATGCGAAAATCCCACGAAGAGGAAGGTTAATCTCAAGGAAATAAATTTCATAACTTCGTTTATTGTTCGTTAAATGCCCTCTATTTCTTTTCGCAGCGTTGACTGGGCACGCACTCTCTCCTCTCTCACTGACTCTCCCACGCCTTTCCTTCTTTATACAAGCGGAGGATGCAGCGGCGAAATACTCTTCAGTTCGTCGCTTATTACTCCCATCGAGTCATAGGATGATGTAACTGACTGACTTGAGAACTGTGCTTGAGAATATTTTCCTTCAGACCTTAAAACTACGTGTAATGTTAAGGCTACATTTCTGACTCTAACTTTGCTAATAGCAGGTGAAGAAAATAGATCGATCCAGGTAGCCGGTCGATCTTAGAATAACTGTCTCTCGAAGCTCGCTAGCCTCCGACACACTCGGACACCGACGGCGCTGTGATAGCGCCGGGACAGTAGCGTCTCGACTCGAAAAATGTGTCAACTAGATTCAAATTCGAATTGTGACTCGATTAATTTTTCTATAAAGAGGCGGAAAAGTCCACCTCACCACAGTATTTAACATTTTTCCAGAAAACGTGTTTCTTAAGAGTTGCTCGACCGTTGCGGGTCTTTCTGATCCCCCTGGATATAAACACAAAAGCTAATTATAAATATCAGTAGCATACGAGTTACCTATTTTTGTCCGGCTTAACCATTTAGTGGAATAAAAACTCGATAAAACTCCTGATTGTGATTTAGTACCCCCTTCGGCCGCAGAGACCACATATTCAAAATTCCTATCTATATACAGACCCCTCACATCGAACGATTTCATTATTAGATAATACTTTTATGAATTCTGAGATAACGTTTATCCATCTCCCGTTTTTACAATTAAAATGTCATTTCGTCATGACACTACCATGATCGGAGATGAAGGAATAAATATAACTTGACCTTGAATGAATATGTACGACATTTGAATACGAATGAATATATTCTATACTAGATTTCACAGTCGTTGCGCTCGTCTAAATTGCACCAATTTATACAATTTGTTTTTCAATTAAGAGCGAATTGGTAAGATATTTCTAATTCGCCTTTATCTTGGTTACATGTTGATGGAATATTCGATGTTGATTATTATTATTATTAATGATTTTGTATATTAATATACTAGCTAGCAAAGAGAAAACCGATTGTTGTTCTCTCTCAGATTGAAAGTTGGATGACAGGAAAGGAGAAAAGCTTGTTAAAAGAAGAGCTGGTGAAGGCGCTAAGAGGAAAGTTAGATAGACGAGTATGTGAGTACTATAGGGAGATTGAAAAGGAGTGTAAGAGTGGGCTGGAAACAAGAGGGGAGGAGGGTGAGGAAAGAGAATGAAAATGTAAAAACGCTGGAGGTTTTTTAAAAAATCTGTAAAAGTTGTGCAAATAAAATTCTATATTATTATATTATTGTTGTTCTCTCTCAAAAAGGTTTATGATAATTTTGCGTCGTACATATACAATTTATGTACACACAAATATAGATATATTTAAAATTTATACGCAAATTTCATATATATTGTCATAACTTGATATTCTCGCATAATAAGCTCGCAGATCGAATCGACAAACTTTTTAAAATTCTTAGGGTTACAGAAACATACGAGGTTTTCGCGATCATTAAAAAAGATGTGAACATTGATAGCAATGTACATAAACAAAATTCTGAAGTTGCTGACTAACATTCAGCAACTGCAGTTTTGCAAAGTATCCATTTTACATTTTAATAAACCTCAGTTTTGCTGTCTCCTAAAAAATGTTGAACTCTTGCATGCTCGATAGAAACAAATATGTTCTCTCAACATTCATTAACGCGTTCTTACAAGCCGAACGATGGTAAGAATACACCCCTTGAAACGTACTCTAATGAAACAGTTGTTGATCGACAATAAGATTGATGGATGATCTCCCTATGAGAGTGTGAATAGCATCCTGATGGCATTGATCGCATAACACGCCCCCGTTTCAGGCTATTCACATCGAGTCTCCAAGGAAGTTGATAGTGGAATATAGCTCCGAGGAATTTCACGTTGCCTCGTTTCCGCCTATCATTAAATACTGATAATAATAATAATAATAATAATAATAATAATAATAATAATACAAATTTTTCGTTTTAATTTGTTTAGGGGGGGGGGGGTAATGCACATTTAACACACTACTGCGGGACTGTCTGGTCCCTAAAGATCCGGACTCGCCTTGCGGCACTACCGACTAAACCCACCCTCCAAGACTCCCAGCGCCACCCAGGAACTGCATTGTATTACCCTTCGGAGTGGTGCCTGAATGTTTCAAACCGCCATCATGGCGTTCCTCCCGTCCAGAACCGCCTTTTTATGGCGGAGGGCCCCTTTTATATAAGTCGCTACCGCCGCTCAGGCTTCTTTGTTCTGGAGCTTAACCCCAATTATGTTCTCCGGGGTTATGCCACCGAACTTTACCTCCAGTGGGGCCCTCCACTCGTTCCACTCATCGCAGTGGAATAATGTGTGGAGAGCGTCGTCTCTGGGGGACCCGCAGATGAAGTAGCACGGGCCCGGATCCTTCACCATTTTATGGAGATAAGTCCGAAAATACCCGTGCCCCGTCAGCATTTGACTGAGGTAGAAGTTTACCTCACCGTACTGACGGTTTACCCAGGTAGCCAGACAAGTGATGAGTCTTGTAGGCCACCTGCCCCGCGGGCCCTCTTCCCATCTTTCTTGCCAGGCCCGCATACTGCGAGTCCTGGCAAGTTCCTTCGCTCTGACCCTGTCTCCTCCAGGGTAGTGCTGGTATACGGGCATCCGCTCTTGTGCGAGGAGGTCGATGGGCATCACCCCGGCTACGACTAGCGCTGCCGGCTCAGAGCCCGTGCGGTAGGAGTAGGGGATGTTGAGGGCCCCTCCCCGCTGCACTCCGCTCATGCGTTTATAATACATCTTGTACCGCAGTGCACCGGCTCAGACTTCGGCGCCACAGAGCATCATGGACTCGGCGGCGCGTAATAAGATGCGACGTTTGCAGGGTCGGGGCCGCCAATATTGGCCATAACCCTAATTAGCAATGACGTCACCGCAACCGCCTTATCCGCTCTCCGTCGAATCTCTTCCCCGAAGGTGAGCTTCCAGTCGAGACTCATTCCGAGGTATTCGACAGACGCCTTACTCTGGACCGTCGCCTCTCGCACCTGCATATCCCGTAAGAGTGGGATATGCTTTTTGGTTAGGAGCATGATCTTGGTCTTCGTCAGCGCTAGCTCCAAGCCATGTTCGTCCATTCACAAGCGGTCCCGATGCATGAAGTGGTTGAGTAACATCTGTGCCGCCTCAACGCTACGAGCGATGATAACGGCGGAAATATCATCCGCATAACCAATCAGGCATGTAGCCTCCGGCATTTCCATACGGAGGATCCCGTCATAGGTGACATTCCATACGTCGGGACCGAGTATGGAACCTTGGGCTGCCCCAGCCGTGACCTCACGGCTCACTGGACCATTCGCGGTGGTGTACACTAAGGAACGGCCCATCAGATAATCCTCGTGTACCCGGAGAAGATATCCGAGCACTCGGAAATCTCGCTCCAGCGAGCTTATCGTATCGCTCCACCGCACCGAGTTGAAGGCGTTCTTCACATCCAGCGTGACCAGTAGGCAGATTGGGCGGGAAAAGTGGTTCCCCCGCTCCGTACCCCTGGCTGCCTCGACTACCTCCTGGATAGCACGGATCGTCAACCTCCCTTTGCGAAATCCGTACTGCATTTTGGAAAGGTCTCCAGCGGCTTGAATCGCCGCGTGGAGGCGAGGTCGAAGAAGCTTCTTCAGGAGCTGTCCGGGGGTATCTATCATGCACAGGGGCCTATAGGACGACGAGTTGCCCACTGGTCCCTCTTTTCCCTTCAGATTAGCACAAGCTGTGCCTGCTTGCAGCGGAGAGGAAAAATCCACGCCCGCAGGCAGACGTTGTACGTCTTCAGGAAGAGCGCAGGATGCCTTTCAACTGCGACTTTTAGCACCTCTGCTGGCAGACCATGTGGGCCTGGTGCCTGCTTACTTTTCGTCGACCGCGCCGCGCACGTCAGCTCCTCTTGGGTAAAGAGGTGCGTCGGCGCTTCCTCTGGTGTTTGATGGCGGCGCGGGAGCTTGAGGTGGCCGCGGAACAGGGCGTCGACCACACCACCGACGATCCCTACATCTGGGGGGGGGGGGGGGGGCTCTCAGCAAACGCCTCCAATTTGCGGAGGAACAACTTATACCCCAATCCCCAGGGGTCCTCGTTGAGATCCTCCCCAAGCTTCTTCCAGTAGTGGTGGTGACTCTTCTTGATGGTTCGGCAGAGTACTTTCCTCGCAGCCTTGTAGGCGGCAGTGCTCGGCGCTGCGTCGGGATAGCGGCGCTGGCCTCGTAGGGCGAGTCTCCTTTTCCGGATACACTCCCGCCTCAGCTCCGCGATTTCGGCCGTCCACCAGCACACTGAGCGTTGGTTGCCTCGGGCTTTCACCGTCTGCACGGCATCCCTGCAGGCCTGATGGAGGTGGGTCATAACATGTTCCACCACTCGATTAGCATGTGCAGGGAGGGATAATCCTTCCAGGATCCCGTCTAGGGCTCGCATACCGCGTATTAGGGGCGGAGACAGTTTCTCGGAGTTCATCTTGGCGATGTTTCACCTGGCAGTGACTTTGGACGGTTTAGCCCAGACTGAACCTACATCACGTACGCGGAACGTGATGTATTGGTGATCGCTGGCTGTGTAATCCTCGATCGCCATCTAGTCCTCAACTCGCGATGCTACGCTTTCCGTCGCCAGGGACACGTCGATGATTGTTTCCCTGTAGCCCGGCCTCCGGAACGTGAATGTCGAGCCCGTGTTTAGTACCATCAGCCTGAGTCTAGACACCATGCCCAGCACTCGTCCACCCCGGGAATCAGGCCGGTTCTCACCCCACTCCAGAGCTTAAGCATTAAATTCTCCTGCCACTACCAGCTGGCCCCCATGTTTCGGGCATCATCTTCCAGACCATCGAGTTTGGCCTGGAAGCCCACGATTGGTTCGTTCGGGGTGAGGTAACAGCTGATGTATGTGACGTCGTCGCTCCTCACCCAAATGAAACTGCTGTCCGAACTATGGTCGTCGACACTAAAGCGCCGCCGATCTGGGATCCAAATCGCCGTCCTGCCGAGGAAGTTCGAATACCATTCTGGCCTTTCTCTGTCCCGATATTACTGAGTGATAAGAGCAACATCGACGGTTTTCTCGAGGCAAATCTGGGCCAGGTCATCGGCAACTCGGCTCCGGTTCAGGTTGCCTTATAGGACCGTCGCCATTATCGCTTAGCCGGCGCGCGGGCCTTGCGGAAGACCCCGCACTGGCCCGAGCCAACGACATGGCAGCGAGCTTAGGGCTTGCCCTCCACCTCTGCGCAGAGAAAGCATACCGGGGTGGCATTGTTATTCACCGACTTATTTTCCTCTGCCCCTGACCGGTAGCAGGCGGCACTTTGGTCGGGTCCCTGCCGACTCTGGTGGCCGAAACCCAGGTATTTGAAACACCTGGGCACCTCCGCTCTTTTTTTGATTCGGGAGTTGACCCAACCGATTTTTATGCGAGCAGTTCGCATCAGTGCCGTGGCGCCTGCCTCGTCAGTTATTACGATGGCGGCGATCTGCTTCCGGGCGTTTGGTCGAGTCAATCGCACCTGAAGGAAACCTCCGTACCGGCAGAGGGCCGATTTACCACCTCTTCAACCTCTTCCTTTGTGGAGACGCTGTCCAGGTCGCTAATTTCCAGCGTAACTTTAGGTGTTAGTTCCCGGATACTGCTCCCGTCACCGACGGCCTTTTTAAGGGCCTCCGAAAACGCTGCGCTTCCCTCGGCTGGCGCCTTACGGAGCTCGAGGAGGATATCTCCCTCTCGCGTGCGCCGGACGAATTTAATATCAATCCCATGGATCTCGGGCTTTACCTTTTTGCGCACGGCGCTAAGGATTTGCACGTAAAGTTTGCCCTTCGACGGTGTTACGGCGAATATTAAATGGAAAGAGTCCAACCGAATTTTATTTCTGTAGAAATTAATAAATACGTATATAATAGGGAATTCCTTCGGAGAAAAATATTATCGTTCTCGAAACGTCGCTGCGACTAAACTGTCTAGCGATCGGCCGGTGTCTCGCACCGGCAAGGCCACCGAAACTCGGCCTCGGCGCGGCGTCAACCACCGCAGATGTAAACAAACGCCGGTACTAGCGCACCTTCGATGGTAAGAATAACGCGATCGACGACGAGTCAGTCAGTACTGTAACGGCTATCCGCGACACAACACCGAAATAAAAAATCTGGTAAAACCAATCGCCAGTATTTGCATTTCGACCGAGTAAAGTGCTTTTCTCCTTTCATCCATATTCCTGCTATCTTTGCTCTCGCACTGGAGTCTCAAGTAATTCGCAAACTAGACGGCCATAGGACGACCGCCTGCGGTCTCACGGGAGCCCTTCGCCTCGCCTTGCTTTCAGCCCTGGGTAGCGATTCTTTTTTCTTGTTTTGATCCTGGGAGGGAGGCACCTTCTTGCTTTTGCCTCCTTTCTTTCTCTATTTTTTCTTATCTTTTTTCTTTTTTTTAGGTCGTGTTAACGACCTCTGTCCATCCGCTTTGTGGGGGCGGGTCGCTTTTTGCCTTTTTTAGGCTCCTCTGTACCGAGGGGATTGGCGGGCTACAAGCGATCCGCTTGTGCCTACCAGCGGAGGTGGGCGGAGCGGGTTCTGAGGTGCTCGGGCTCGCCCTATTCGGAGTCGCAACCCTTCAACGGGTGATCCGCGGGATTCCCGGCCCGTCAAGAATATTACAAGTTTTCCTCAACTGGGGCTGGCATTCCTTTAATGCATCTAGATATTCTGCCAGGACTGGGATGCAGTCCTTGATTGTCTTGTTGACGTTTGACTGTTTCTTCAAAGCCTCCTTCATCCCTTTGATAAAACTTTGCATTTCTGCAAGTCTTGCCTCCGTCTTCTTCTTGCTGTCAATGATGAGCTCCTTAAGCGAAACCATATCATCACCTGCCAGGTCCGAATGTCCATTTGAATTAGTGTGCAAAGGGGTGGGCCGTAATAGTCAGCAACGGGTATACCCTCGGAGTACAATGACCCTAATAATGACAATAAATAGGATTAACATAAGATAACATATATCACGTAATAAATAATAATTCGAGAACACGATACGGAGAGTTTACAATAAATAAGACGGATACAATATCGTTTACAAGAAATAAATTCGACAAGAAATGATACAACGACAAGTCGACTCAACGGGTCTCGATCTACTGTCCCGAATTGACCATTAACATCTCGCTCCTCTATTCGCGAGGCGCCAGTAAAGACGGGGAGGGATCAGTCAACGCTGGCTGCAAATTCGGCGGTCGCTCACCTAGCGACGGCGAGATCTATTACACATTATATACCGACTCTGAGATTACTTTCCAATATATGAGTTTAGTTTCGGTGACTTTACAACTTTGTACTTAAACAGATGACGAGCAAGAATCCTCCGCAGATTCTGTCGCCCAAGGTATTTGCGTTGCTAGTCCTCTTTGAAATTGTAACTGGTTTTTTAACTAAAAATCCTTATATACTAATTCTTGGCAGATGCTTAGAGTTAGTTGAATCTTCTGATTGGTTGGTAGCATCATTGAGTTGTCTTGTGCTTGGTCACTAACAATATTGTTTCGACCTAGTTAACAATTAGGAGATTCTTGGAAAAGACACTGAGGCATGCTTATCGTTAGCTTGGACAGTGCGTGAATTACTGTTTCGTCTTAAACAGGGGCGATCTGCACTGGTATTTGGTATGTTGATCTCACCCTTGGGCCATGGTTCATGTGTTAGACGGAAGAGCTTATCAATGACGTGTTAATGTGTCAGGTAATAAATTCTGTTTCAGAGCGGTGATTCAGAAATCTCTTCTGAAGTGTGAGGTAGGAGTACCCGGTTGAAAAATCGATACTAAATTGGCAAATATTAAAACGTATTCTGTGTTTGTTATTGATATTCTTGTTCGAGACTCGACAAAGAACCAGAGTAATTGAGGTCATAGACAGGGGAGCATAGAATCATTAATTATATTTATCATATCATATCATATTTAACCGAGTGACATTTCTAGGTTTGAATTTGGCGCCAATGTCGGCATATTTCAGATGGGTCGGTATCGATTCTTCAATCGATTGCGGGGCGACCCGTACGTGGCTGCGAATGCGCGTGCCGGTACGAATATGGCCGCGGCCACATATTTGACAGCTCGCCGCATTTTGTGTCGAGTTCCCAGTGAAAGTATCGGTGTATTAACCTTTTGAGTGATTGTGCCCGGCTCGGTGCCAATCACGTGTAGAAATAAGGGGATGGAGCATAAACCTCTACTTTGGGCAAGGGGGGTGAAGCTGTTTGCGCAGGCGGAGGAAAGTAGTCACGTGGTACTTTTGGTGCCGCATTGGTGATTGGTTGTAATGTAGTAGAATCTGCGCAAGTGCAATATCTTTATTTTGGTCGAGTAAGAGTGAGATAAAAGTACACTTAGTGTGTCATGGAAAGAAAAATTGTTACATATACGTAAAATATTTCTGTACTCGTACAATGCCACTGTGTATTGCAACAAATTGAAAAAATCGCACAATAAGCCGTCCAATTTTGGGAAAAGACCAGAAAGGAACATACATAATATATCTTATCACCGGTAAGATAGGTTATATTTCATTAGTTGCTGCTTACTTAATAGTTAAAGTTTTAGACAAGTTTATTGGACATAATTTATTTACAAGTTTAGAAAGTCATACATCGGAACAAAGTGTTCTCGATAATCATATTGTTCATTCGATACGTTCAATATGTAATAGATACATTAAAATAAGATTACATTTTATTGCGCAACAAGCTGTAAAAACGTCAATGAGCATGCGGCATACGTTTAATAAGCTAATTTTGTTTAAAGGACAATTAATGTATGTAACAAATAAAATTTATAAAAAAAAAAGATTTTGCTGTGAAATACTTAAGTGCAAAGTATCTCTGTGCATCTTACGAATGCACACAATCTTGTCTGGAAGGATATTCATATAGCGCTAAGCACATAACCAAAAATCATAGATGTTCTTCATATTTATGTTATACACATGAATATATATGTTATCACGATACATATGCATTTATATGATATTATTAACATTTCTATATTGTTTTATAAGCAAAACATCCTGTTTCTGTATTTTGACTAAAATATTTAATCATACGAATTAATAATTGTACGCAAACTACATATCTCCTATTTAAATTACGTGCATTTATACTAGAACCGATCAGCAATACGGCACCAAAAGAACCACGTGACCATAATGCCTCCGCCTGCGAACCAGCTTCACCCCCCGCGGTTATGACTCCATCCCCTTATTTCTATATCCGTGGTGCCAATTCTTCGGATGCCGATTCTCTGTCCGTGACATTCGGAGTGGCTCGTGATTTCTGTGGTTTTCTTTTTTATCTGTCGCGGTCTTATCCTTTATAGGGTAGGGTGCCCACCGTCTCCTTATTTCCTACCTCCAGTTCGCTTTGCGAATTTATTCAACCGCCCTCTGGACTTTTCCTCCACCTTCTATGAGACGGAATTTAAACTAATCATGCTTGCCTTTCCCTAGCAGGTATACCGGTGGAGCTCCCGCAGCTTCGCCTTGGCTCTGCTGTGTCTCACTCTCGAACAAGGCATCTTCTATAGGCGACTGTTTCGGTCAGTGATTGTCCCGTGTTCGATGATTATACGAGGAATTGGCGATTTATTCCACTAGATCCATCCAGCGCTGATACAGCCGACGGTGACCCCTACGCGCGACTCGCTCCGTTGCCCTGCGTCCTCGCAGCGCTTCGCTGTGCCCCGCGCCACAGGGCGCTTGGATCCTCCTCACAGCGAAGGTATAAGTCTACTTATACATAGGGTTACCCGTTAACCGACGGGCCTTACGTCTTCCTCAGCACAACGCTGTGATGGCTAACTCTCAAAGTTGTCACCCATATGCGCCCCGCAGTCACACTTTCGTGTGTACTGTGGGTATCACGGTCGTATACTTTTTGAGTAACTATCCCAACAGCTTGTTGGAAGTTTTGAATATTTGTCTGTGCCGTGCCTTGCTTTTTATTTGTTTCTTGTACCTCCTTTCTTGCTAGAATGTTAATTTGTTTGTTAATCCCTCCGTCGCTTGTTTATGTAACTAACCTTTATCCTCCCAATATGGCCGTTCATCTAATTGTTTTTCTTCTAGCTTCGCAGTTTCACCCGTGGATATTTACTACTGCGGACTTTGCGACTTTTCAATATATATAGAGCCGCGTCAGGTATAATAATAATAATAACACCAATAATAATAAATGTTTGATTATGGCTTGTTTCAATTATCTATTTGAATTATTTTATTTTATTTATTTGAATCTTTTTTTTACTACTGAAAGACAAAACGTTAAGCTGAAATTGAACTACTTGAGTTATATTTTTCAAGTACCGCAAATGGTACGGTTCTCTAATTGAAGATCGTTTTGATCTTTGACAATCGGCTTAATTATTTTTTATGAAAGGAAATGCAGAAAAGCCCTTGCGAACAACCAATGATCTTCATTAGAAATTAAACTCGACTATACTCTATTTATGAAGTCCAGCTTCCTTCCCTTACGGCACAGGTTGCCTCTTACCGATACTGTTATTGTACCTATCATGCTAATGTTAGTAATCAAAGTCTATTTCAAGGGATAAAACTATAGTCCTCTCAACGATCCAGATAATGACCAATTTTGCGCACGAGACGACCAAAAATATCAATCATGATTCCGAAATTGCGTGATTCAGCACTTCGTTCAAGCACTGATAGTTATGCTAATTACTAAATGACTTCTCGCATGTGCATGCTACATCCTCGAGTACGCTACTTCTTCGAGCAATAAGTATTTAATCAATTTAATGTAATCACTGATGGGGCGATAAACGATATTTAAAAATTAATCATATACGCATGCTACATGTGAGTATCCAGGCACCTCATTTCGGCCCGTAATCTCCCACTTGTGGACATAATTAATGATTAAAGTATTTTTCCAAAACTCGATAAAACTTGGCTAAAAAATAATGATTTAATCATGTTACTTTCTTCGGCAATTAGTAATTATAGTATAATAATTACTGTTGACCCAACAAAACTTGCTTTATCTATGAACATGGATATATCCAAGTTACATATCAACCAGAAAATGGGTTTTTCGCAATACTCTCGTAAGTTTCCAAGTAAGCAAACGATTTCCGCAACTCGAAAGGGAGTTCGGGAGAAAGGGAGGACGGAACATATTGGAAACTTATTGTGAATAATACCGCCCCGGGTTAGTATTATGGTTATTTATGTAGAGACTGCTTATTTATCGCTTCGGGAATACACTCGGCGTTTTCGCAAGAGTATAATACCGTTATTGATGGAACAAGAAACAACGGGGCATTTCCTTGTCGTAAATGTTACGAGTTATTGGACAGGTCGGGATGGTACGTGATCTCATCCTTTGCCAAACTACGGCCGTTTATAGGCCCATACATACATATGCGAGGGTCGTTCCAGGCAAAATCGAGAGAAACGTTACCCCCAATATGTTCCCTTTGTTTTCTAGTTTCAACATATTTAGGGTGTAACGGGAATTGTACCTAATAAATAAAAGTATTTTGGTGAATACTTCTCGATGTTATAAATTTTCATAAATTGTTTACCATCAATTAGGGTTGTGGGACGATAATAAAGAAAACAATTTAACACAAATAATTTTACAGCGATAGTAAGTGCAGCTGCTTTCGTTGAACTATCGTTGAAATTAAAAATAAAATGTTCTCGCGACTAAGGCGTGCGAAGTCCATGTACTCACTAATACTTTCTGATCTGATGGCACCACGTTAGTAGCATACACGCATGCTTTTATGGAACGTGCGGAGGTGAAAATGTTCATATCACAATAGCTTGGAATTGAAGCGGACAAAACTTTAAAATATTCTTACAAGGGGAACACCAGAGTTCTGCCCCCAACGCCCTAGTTTTTGAGAAAATCGATGTTAAAGGTTGCTATTGCGCCTTTTATACTGTTAATTTTAATCAGTATTCATTAAAGCGACCCTAGCGTAGTGGATAAGGTATATGGCTACAACGCAAGGGGCGTCTGTTCAAATCCTGCCCACGAACTTTTTTTTCAATCTCATTGTCCATAATATGTATTAATAAATATATTTCATTTCATGCAAAAATTACACAAAAATAATATTTTTCGCCCCCCCCCCCCCCCCAGCGTTGTACCCGTAGACCTTATCCACTACGCTGTGCTCGCTTTGATGAATACTACTTAAAATTAATAGTATAAAAGGCGCAATAGGAACCTTTAACATCGATTTTCTCAAAAACTAGAGCACGTTAGGATAAAAGCTCATATTTAGGTACTCATGGACGGTTCCTCTATTACATATAATAAGCCCCATCAAAATCCGCGGGGGACAACCCTGGTGTTCCTCTTGTTAGTTCTCTTTTGACACTGTGAGTAAAGAAAATTTATATAGGGCTTAATGAAAATCCTGTTGACAACACTATAAACTATAGGAAATAACTTCTCATACTTGATACTCATTTCCATTAGTATGTCTATGACGTGCGAGGTCTTCTATTTAAGCTGCAGAGTTAATAGTTTTAGATTGCCGGTAAAATTGGTCAACACTATTTCCTCAATAAATTATCCGTCCATATTTTCCTTCATGAATCATGTAATACTAATAAGAGATATATACACTGTTCGCAGCACTTAGGTCGTATCCTTTTCAATTATCTCTCTGCAGTGCATGAATACATAATCATCTGACTCTCCGATCTTAGCTTTTTTGTGCAGCGTTCTTTCGGAATCGTACACGACGTTTTTATTGCTTGATACAAATATGGTAGTGCTCTAGCTAGCATTACGAGAATATCAATTTCCGTCATCTTAATACAGGTCTCCGTCACGTGTATTTGCAGGCTCGTGCCTATTAATTGAGACCTCTGTCTTGCAAAAAGTTCAAGACTAATCTAATTTCCTCACTATTGCGATTCATTCTCTCATAATTTCCTTCAAAACAACAAAGTTTCATTATCCTCTCCTTAGACAATGCAGTGCGAATCTAAATGAGAAATTGTGTATGGTAGAACGAAATGAGCTGTGACTCACTACAATTTGGATATTGACTAAGTATTTCTGATACGCGATGAAATCGTTTAAATGCTGATAGTATGATACAATCGATCAGCGAAAATGAATGTGCTACGAGAGATTGGTGAAATTTGGCAGGGTACTCAGCATCTTTCATAACCTGACTTCGACTCCGTGCCGTAGTCTTGAAAATTTCGATATTTATTTCTCACCATTAAAAATCTAATTTTCAGACGTATAGGTATTCGCCGACTGCAGAAAGGTAGAGGGGATAAGCACGACGATCGAGGCGTCCATGGTGGCAAAAAAGTTCCGAGGCGAAGTGTAGAAACGTCTGCTATTATTGCACATATCTGTGCCGTAAAGGCATATAAATATTGAACATTATTGTTTATTTCTACAATGGTTGATACTGTTGTGTATTTAATTGTAAGCATTCATGCAAATGTAGCAAGTATAAGTTTTACAAATTTCCTAAAGTTGCTTACAAAATCAATCAAAAGGAAAAGTGGTATTAAATTTCATATAAGTATATGAAATTTAATAAGTACAGAAGGAAACTTTACTTACCTTCAGTTTTGTACTTCCTCCGTATTTATAAATAATTTTGCTTTTTTTTAACGCATAATACTTTTATTTATATAAACTTTTATTTTAAGGGGGCACGTACAGTTAGGACTTCGAAAAAAGGGGTTTTTTGCGAATTTTTTTTGGGGACACATTTAAATAATTAATCGTAAATCTTTTTCCATACAAAAGACATATATTTTAAGTAAATAATACAATTTTTTCATTGCAAAATATGCAGAAATTTTTCCATAACCGCACGTAACGTAGGGGTCCCAAAAAAAAAGGTTCTCCGCGGTGATCAGTTCAGCTCGTCACCGGATCGTCCGAAATCAAAATAAAAGTAGGGATCATTAGTTAATGACATAATGCTCCGGTTGATCGAAGGATTTGAAAATTTTATGATTTTTCACAAAATGGTGGATGTTGGGAGTCAAAGTTGTGTTTTCGACCCAAATTTTGCTCACATTTTCAGCTATAAAAAAAAATAATAATCGCATAGAAAAATCCTTCGTTCATCCGGAGGACAATTATGTCTAGAAAAAGTGAGCAATTTCAAGTCGATCGGTAAAGCCGTTTCCGAGGTACAGTGATCACCGTGTTCGAAAACATAGTTTCGAGAAAAACGCATTCAAAGTTTTCAGTACGATTTACATGCAGAAGAAAAATTTCCGTTCAAAGTTACATATCTCCATACCCAACAGTCGGATTCGTCTAAAATTTTCACAGAATACTTTTCAAATGTACTACTTTTAGAAAATGTAAAAAAAATCGATTTTTTGAAAATTCTAACTGTACGTGACCCCTTAAGTCTCCTACAAGCTGACGTTTTACAAATGTCATCCGTCCTTCGCCTCGGACCGTTTTCGTCACGAGAGGCGCTATATATTCTTCTGCCATAAGCCAATACAGTCGGTCACGAAAATATTCGGACACCAGCATAGAGTTTCTTCGTTCTTCTCTATTTCAACCAAATATTCGAAGCACCATAAAATTATGATATGGTATGTTAGAACGCGCTTTTCAGGCCACATGAACGCAATACACAATTATTTCGTACATGCGATTGTTTAAATAATACGAGAGATTTGTGACGGATGGCTTTTTGAAGAGCGGAGAAAAATAAAGACGACGAACTTTGAGTTTGATGAAATATATTTGACTTTGAATAATAATTAAATTAAAGAGGTCTAATCAGTAAGGATGTCGGAGAAGAACTAATTTGGATATAGAGGAAGGTAATGAGGAAGGGTTTGAAAGAAAGAGTTTAGGAGTGGACTGGATGTCACGCGCGAGGGTGATAAGGGACCGTGGGACTGTGGAGTCAGCAGAGTTAGAGATTAGCAGGAAAGGAGATTAGGAGTGGTGAGAAAGGAACATATACAACAGTCGTCGGATGGGAGTACCAGCACAATTTTTATAAACATGAGGCTTAAGTGGTTTATGAAGAATGTCAATGATCGACTATTCACCAATTTCGTTTCAAATTCGGTGAGAAATGGGTCGAAAACCCAAAAATACTTCGTTTGACCTACAGTAATTGGCAATTTTCCACCAGGTGAAGTGAAAAACCCATTGTGAAATTGCAAATCTTTTACAAACAAGTAAGAATTGGTACTGTTGCCGACATAACAAAACGATATAAAAATAAAGAGAGGATTGATTCGATCCCCCAAAGTAGGCGCTCAGGCATTTCAAGCATTCGTGATCGACGTAGTATTATAAGAAAAATAAAAAAGAACCGAAGACAAGTGCTCAAAAATTGGCCACGATGCTTTGGGAAGACCGGAGTATTATTGTACACCCAGAAAATGTGCAAAGAGTGTCGCGAGAAGAAGGCTACAACGGTCGGATAGCCAGGAAAAAGCCGTATATTAATGCAACGAATCGAAGAAAGAGATTAGACTTTGCAAAAAACTATATAATCAAGGAAAACGAGTGGTGGAACAATGTAATTTTTACTGACGAAAGCAAATTTGATATTTATGGTGGTGATGGATGAGTAAAAGTGTGGAAAAAACGAAAAGAAGAGTTAAATCCGAAGCATTTACAACCAACTGTGAAGAATGGTGTGGAGGTCGGTGATGGTCTGGGGGCTGTATTTCGTCATACGGAGTGGGCGAATTAGTGTTCGTAGAAAGTATTGTGGACAAGTGCAAAACCCTAAGCATTTTACAAAATAATTTAAAAAAAGGTGCTGCCAAAATGGGTATAGAATACGGTATTACATTTTATCAAGATAACGATCCAAGCTTAATTCGTATAGTGTCCGAATATTGTTGTGACCTAAAATCTCGTCATTTCTTTGAATCTCTCGCATTATTTAAACAATCGTACGTACGAAATAATTTTATCTTGCGTTCATGAGACCTGAAAAGTAGGTTCTTACATACCATAACGTAATTTTATGGTTTTTCGAATATTTGGATAAAATAGAGAACAACAAAGCAACTCTCTGCTGGTTTCCGAATATTTTCGTGACCGACTATATTTTTTTCTAAATACGGCCACCGATCCAATTATCAACAAGCGAATTATAACTCGACAACGATACGACCAAGGGGCCTAGAGGGTAGGGGTGTCAACTCCGAGGTCATTTAGGCGATGCTGCCAACGTTAATTACAGACCAACCAGAGATAAATATTGATATTGCGAGATAAACAAACCACGAGAGTAACATAACCTAAAGCTGTAAGCACATCTACAAGCACTTATCAAAAGATTTATTTTTATCAATGCGTGATACGATATAACATAGTGGCATTCCGTATAAATTAGAACATATGATGTTCTCAAATTATCTCGGTTAAGTCTGTGAGTGTATAACGTGCAAGTTAAAAAGATAAGAAAAACGATTATATCATAACTAGATATCAATCCGTCTTTTTGTTTTCTGGGTTATGTTCGAGGCTTGCATTTAAAAAGCCCAAAAAAATAAAAACATATTTCGAAATGCATATGGAGGAGGAAACTTATGCATAAACAATTTCAATAAAATGAGAGGAGCAGTGGAACATTCCCATTGTAAAAATGAAATCACGTGAGAAGGTGATAATAACATTTTGAACAATCACTCATTACCTTCTAGAGTTCTTCGCCAACTTACGGCGATGATTGATCGATGATTTATCTTTGATGTTATCATAATTGTAGATTGGCGCCTACAAAATATCGTTTTGAGTGCGCTCACCTGTAGTTCGTCTCGAAATTGATAAATATTCCCAATTTTTCATATCTTGACCCAAATATTGTGCTCTGAAAAAAGATACGCCATTATCATTTCACGGTCAATGAAGATTTTAATGAAACGATTATTCTTATCATATTCGGTGACCGCAACGAGATTGTAGGAGATATTTGTAAATGATGTCACTAGACAATGGGTAATTATTGTAAGTATTTTATAAGCAACGGACAGCCGCCATAGTGTACTAACTCAAGGTTGTCTCAGTTATTCGTTATTATAAATTTGTTTTTCCCGCCTTATATTTCGTTGTTTTTAAATGATAGTTGCACCTCGAAATTCAACGGGATCAACTCTCGAACTTTTTTGTATTATACCGGGCTCTCGAAAAGAAGCGGACCCACCCCTTATCTCAGAATCTATCATAGGGCAAAATGACTTGAACAACAGTTTTATGGTTCATAAAGTTCTGTTTTTTGTGACCTCAGCTTTCACCTTGATGTTGACCTTGAAGGTTTTTTTAAGGTTATTTTGCCTTTTTTAAATGGGAATGGCTATTTTTACCCGGGATTTGGAAAGCGCGGGAAATTTTACGTTCAAATATGTAATTTTGTGAGGGTAAAATTACAGCCAAATCATACTTTAATCCTACTTTTAGCGCTATCCAAGAACAACTAATCTGGTAGATCTAAGTTAGCAACGAATGGTGAAAAAATGTTAAGTGTCTTATAGTCATTCATCGAAGATCCTCATAATTCCATACGTGAGAGGCGAGAAGACTCACGTTAATCAATAGAATTCTATTCCCTCAAAGGGAATAGAATTCTACTACGTCCACGTCGTTGCTCTTGGATAGCGCTAAAAGTAGAATTTGGCTGTAATTTTTACCATCACAAAACTACATATCGAATGCAAAATTAACCTTAAAACAACCTTCAAGGTCAACATCAAGATCAAATTTACGGTCACAAAAAACAGAACTTTATGGACCATACAATTTTTATTCGGGTCATTTTACGCTATGATACATCGATTCTGGGATAGGAGGTGGGTCCACGTCTTTTTGAAAGCCCGGTATATATGTATATATATATATTATATATATGACCCATTCCACGTCAAATCGATCACTTTTGAACCGGCCCTTTTTAATTTTACTGAAAATTTTATATAATATATGATACTATAGAATGGAATATCAAGTTTTATTCAATTGCAACTTTAAAGTCGTTTCTACGGCAACGATGAACTTATTTTACAAAATCTCGTTCTCGACCTCGACAACAATGCGCCGAGTTTAAAAAACGTAGAGGTTCGCCGTAGTGGCGGTAATTTTGAAGTATGGGTTTAGAATTTCCGCAACGCTTGCTCCGTTTGTACAGGGCGGAATTCTGTTCGTAAACAAATAGTCAGGCATGATTCATCATCAATAACTAAACAGTTAAAAAATATTCAAAATTTTCATTCCAGCTTCGTACTGTACCTACACCTTCTTCCTCTTGTATTTTCGTGTTTTTATGGTTTTCTACAATCTCTTATAAATTCTAGTTTCTATAACCGTCGTATAACTGACCTTGGTTTTTAAGAAACCCAGGTTTTGCGAACAAAAGAAATACGAAAGGCAGCTGTCGAGAGGGTCGCGGCAGTTAGCGAGGTAGCCGGTCCAACCAGATGTCCAGTCACAGTTATTGATATAACTTTCTAACGGAGTGGAATTTTCTTAAAATCGATTTTTTGAGAATCTCAGAGGGGTATGTGAGCCCTCAAGTTATACCAAAGACTGGCGTTGGTTCGTTTGCAAACTTTTACGCGGGTAAAATGATTGAAAATGTTTTTTTGACATATTAATGATCAACGTTTATTTGACCAGGACTATAATTGTTTTTATTGCAAAAAGAACAATAAGCCGTTCAAAGTTGTCCCGATTCATACGTATTTTTGTCCATGTATGTGTGGAAAGCAGGACGATAATGGTTATACGATTTTTCTCCTGAACACGCTCACTCATAAATTCTCAGTCGTATTATTCCATATATACGTTCTGTCCGCTATCCTGGCCACCGGCGGGTTGTCGTAAATTATCGGCCGACATTAGCTCATAAAATTACTCTCTTTTCGCGCCTGGTTCAAGGTCTGTAATAATTCAAGGCACCGTATTTATTAACGGAAAATTGCAGTGCAATTTTTTACATAATTTCTAACGATCGAATGAAATTTCAGAATAATTATGAAAATGCCCTACAAACATTCAGACTGTGAGATATTTCCAGTTTCATGTTGAGAGCCATGCATGAAATCACTCACTACGCTGAATGATATAGTTGAATATATACAGGGTTTTCGACAAGTAACGGACCCACCCCCTATCTCAGAATCTATGTATCGTAGGGCAAAATGACCCAAACAAAAGTTTTATGGTTCAAAAAGTTATTTTTTGTTGTGACCTCAAATTTGACCTTGAGCTTAACCTTGACGGTGTTTTAAGGTTAACTTGCGTTTTTTAAATGGGAACTACTATTTTTGACCCCGGATTTAGAAAGAGCGGGAAATTTTACGTTCAGATACATAATCACGCACGAAACAAGGTCAGTTATGAAATCCTGATAATTATGGATAGTTAGCTTACGGTAGAATGATAAATGTCATATAAACATTTTTTCTAAATTGTTTCGACGTCAAGTTTTTATTTTTCCACAATAATTATGCATAATTATCTCTTTACAAAAATGATTCATAATTATTGCGTTATCAATTCATTTTTAATCAATTTCTTCTTATCGTCCCAATTAAAACGTGAACTTTACTCAACTCAGTATCAGAAATCGAAAATACAAAAAGAGTTGTATTCGACGACCAATCTTGATATGTGTAATCTCTTATCGCATCATTAATAATGACCTCACATTTTATACCGTAGGATCTCGCCAATTTTTGTCCGAATATCTCGACCTTTTTCATGTCGAGTTACGAATCAGTGTAAACCTCTTTTATTAACTTACTCGGATTAAAGTTTCAAGATCTTTATAATAATTAATTCATAATTATTTATGTATAATACTTATTGATAATTATGTCTAGAAAATAATTATTGATAATTATCGGGATATAATTTAATTTTCAATTCACTATCTCGTATATATAAGAAACATAAAAATATGAAATATATCCGTAGTATTTTAAACATAAGACAGAAAAAAAAGAATTCCCGAGGTAGCAATCATCATACGTATCATCAGACTCAATAATGAGGGCGGAGTGAAATATTGCAAAATTTGTCCAATATCTGAACGATTGGCTAGACTTTTTTAATGACCATGTCCGTATTGTAGAAGCGATGGGCGAGATTAAATTCAAAGCGCCGTTGATCGCACCACGCTCAACTCATTCCTACGTCGGCCGCGCAACGAGCTACACCTCGACGTCTCACGAGAGTAAAAGTTGAATAAGCCGATATGGAACGTTGGGCGGGTAAAGTAGCTATTGTAACTGGTGCTAGTGTGGGCATCGGTGCGAAAACGACCGAGGCGCTCGTGAAACACGGTGTTACGGTCGTTGCGCTTGCACGACGTATCGAAAAGATCCACGAGCTTCAATGTCGACTTGCTAATGAAAAGGGACGAATCCATCCGATCAGGTGCGATCTGAGCAAAGAAAGTAATATTTTGAGTGCCTTCGAGACGGTCGAGCGGGAATTCGGCGGTGTCGATATTCTCATCAACAATGCCGGTGTTTTGAGCGGCGAAACCATTATCGGTAAATTTATGTTTTCATTTTATTAAAAACAAACAAACAAATCGCAAATCAAAATTGGCAAAAGTTATTCAATGTTTTACAGTTTTTAGTTGTTCGAAGTGAAAAGTTCTTGATTTTTTTATCTGAACGTACCTGAGACACAAAAAGAAACATTTTCATCGTCAGAAATTTTATTCTATGGGAAAAGAAAGTTACGGAGAAATGTCGTAAGAAAATTATTGTGAATTACTCTGCACTAAGTGCGGCTTATTTTTGTGAGAAAATCGTTTTTTTCAGAATACTTGTACTGTGGGTTCATGTATTTTTTATATTCAAATCGATATTTAAAGAATGATTGAGAACATTAAAAAGCTCATGAACTAAAATCGAAAACTTCAATTCATAGTTATTTTTTATTTCGTTTTTCGGAACAATTATTCTTAAATATCTTTGTGTAAATTTGCTGTGATTATAATTGAAATTATAAAAAGAAAAGTAATATTATATTGAGTTATTCAGAATCTGCAAGTAAAGTGGACATTTTCCAAATATTATCATTGTTCGTTTTTTTCCGAATCTATCTTTATTCTATGATGTATCGTGTAAAACAATTCGCGTTGAGGATTGTTTGAGAATTCCGATAGTAAAATATTATTCATCGACTTTGATTCGTACTAAATTATTTTTCTCTCGCAGAATTTTGTTCAATATGCGATATAAACCGGTTGCGATATCTTGATAAAATATCGATAAGCTTAATATTTATCGCAACTCCTTGCGTAAAATGTCCAGCCAATAAACTATATAATTTTATGCAGACGGTAAAACGGAGACCTTCCGAAACATTTTCGACGTGAATGTTATCGCGTTCGCTATTTGTGCTAGAGAAGCTATAAAGTCCATGAGGAAACGTAACTTCGATGGTCACATTATCGTCGTAAACAGGTATTAATTTTATCTATTTATCACTCGTCTAATATCGCGATTTTTAAGGCAGGAGATTCATATACACTTTTCAAAAAAACATTTTTTTTTATTTTATAAAATGACATCTTAGCAATACATCAGCAAAATTATAAAACTTAATTGAAAGTATTTCTCATGGTATCTTGTGTAAACGTGTCCCTCCTATACTGAGAGTTCTCAAGCCGTCAAAACGTTAAACACGTTTTTCTCAAAACTATGTTTTTCAAATCGGCGGGGCAGATAACTCATAAAGTTTGTTACCAATCATGCTGAATTTTTGCACACATATATGCCATTATTTTCTAAGTGAGCCTACTTGTTTTGAAAATTACAAAAAAAAATATAATTTTTTTGAGGCAAAAACGATTGAAAAATGGAGTAAAAATTGCAAAGTTTTTTTTATAAAGTGTCTCAACCCGCGATTTATTTTTGTTTTTTTTTTCATTTTTTTCGGTTCACAGATGAATTATAATGTTAATACCCAATCAGAAATTGTTTGTTTTCACATCAATACAATAAGAGCTAGAAACCCCACCAATCAACAACTCGCGCTACGATCTTCCCAGAAGACTGGACAATAAACCGGCCATTTTTCACATAAAAAAAAAATCTCGTAGCAGTTAAAAATATAAATAAACAATATGCCAAACGGAAAGAAAAGGAAAATTTTCGTTATTACTGAACAAATAATTTTATGTTTATCTGTTATTATCGTCGTTCGAGGGTTTCTTTTGCCGGGCCTAAAGAAGTTTCGCCCGCAAGCGTTATTGCAGGCTTTTAATTAATTTATTTATCGTTGAAAAACATCGAATTTGTCTCAAAATTACATGGTCAAAGTCGCTGGCCACGAGATCTAAAAAATCGCACAATCGATCGGTATGAAATTTGTACAGTATCGATATAATTTTATTCCTTAAAATCTTCGAACAAGGCGCAGATAAAATAATAAATTAACTCAATTTATTTGTTCTATTCAGCTCAAATTTATTAGTAAAGAGAGTTAATCGTGACCGGGCAGCTGTGTTTGAAACAAACGATTCACGAACTTCCACATAACTTCTTCCAGAGTTTATTTTTATAATTAAATTTTGGATGGATCAACTATTATATAATTACTTGGCAAAACATTTATAAAATAATATATAGGTAGAAGCGTTTTGCTGCATTTTGATTTTCCCAGGCTAATAACTTTAAAGGGTGAACGAATGATGTAAAATTGGTTCCCTAACAGTTGCATTATTTTTAAGAGGACGTACATTTTCAAGGGAAAATTCTTTTTTGTCGACCTCTTAAGGTCAAATGGGGATTGGGCTCACTTTTTAAAATAGAAATCTACATTTTTTATTGCAAATTCGGCATTTCCCGGAGAAAGCACTATTCTCTGGCCCCGCGAGAAAGCTAGGGACCGAGCTGACGCGCTTCGACCGGTCTCAAGTGAGATTGGTGGTGGGGCTAGTTACGGGTCACTGGCACACCGAAGGGCACCTAGTGCAACTCGAACTCGCAGAAGACCCGGTCTGCAAGAAGTGCCACAACGGGATGGACACACCCCTTCTTTTAAGTACAAGATGCAGCGGGCTCGAGGACGTCAGAAGTGACACCCTAGGGACCACTGTCATTAATAACTTCGACCTGGCGGACGCGGGGGCGACGAGACTCCTAAGATTTGCGCGGGAGGCTGGCTTGCCCGTGGGCCTGCCTCGGTAACGGTTATGCCCCACCAGGGGCTCGGGCACAATGGTTCAATAGACTGAGCGCCCGGCTAAATACCAATTTAAAAAAAAAACATCCACTTAATACAAAAGTTGACAAACAGTTTTTAAAAAATCACGAATGATTTTTTATTTAAAAAAATCTTTTGTTTCATACATTTTTCTTATCAAATTGGAATTAATTAAATAATGACTTAACTTGATTATTTTTTACAATTAAGTGTTTGTATCTTAAAAAATTAAGAACTCATTATCAGTCAAAAGTACCTATTTCCTGCAATAATTCTGTACTTTTTCGCGAAAAATACGGGTCTGCAATAAAAAAAATGCGAGTTTTTATGTAGGAAAATGAAGCTGACCTCTACTTGAACTTGAAAAGTTGACGAAACAAAGTTTGATCTCCACAATTTGTGCACCCTTCAAATAATGCAACTTTTATGGAGGAAATTTTTCATGATTATTCCACCCTGGAAAGCCTGGGGAAATAAAAATAAAGCACCCTGTACGAATTGCCCGTAAAAATGGCAAGAATACGTTTGTTTTAACTCGCCGACTCTGCTGAAGTCCTTAACGATGTTCGTCCCTGAAACGTGAAACAATGGATAAATTCTAGAACCGAGAACTCATGGGACTGATCAAAGAAATGCTTGATAAATATTTAAATCGACGACGTTGATCTTTTTCCTAATGAAATGTAAATTATTGAGCTTCGATCGTTTAATATTCTTTTCATGTTATTTTTCTATCCGTAGCGTTCTCGGACACAATGCCGATTTGTACAACCTGCCCGTAAGCGTGTATTCGGCGAGTAAATATGCCGTCACGGGTTTGGTAGCCACGTTGCGTATCGAATTATCAAGAGCCCAATCGTACATTAAGTTGACGAGCGTTAGTCCGGGTCTCGTCGATACCCAGATGGCGGTAGATGCTGGATTTAACAGAGACGACCCGCGTGCCGCAATTGTTCTTCAGCCGAAGGATGTCACGGACGCTATTATTTACGCCCTTGGCACACCACCAGACATCGTGGTCAAGGAATTAATGATCACCGGTTCCTACAAATTAAAAACCCCTTCGACCAACTGAATATCTCATAACAAGCAACTTATATATTTTTGGGTGTATACCTTGAAAAAGAAATATATTTATATATACACATACTGGAACAAGTCTGTCGTTACGAATAATATCGTCAGCCTTCACAGCGAAGAACTACAGCTTATTTTTATTCAACTCGAATGCCCGTGTCGAAAAATTAATCGATTATTTTTCTATTTGTAGACAAATTCTCAATCTTATTTTTACGTAAACATATAAACAAAAAATAAATGTAATTTAATTACGTTTTTATTGATTATGAAAAGATGTATTTTCGAAGATACGTAAAGCACATCGTGAACTATCGAAAGTAACGCGTTTAAGTTCAGAGGACGAGGAATTAGTCAACGAAATCGATAGATAACAATCTTGAATACAATGTTAACGACAAAGTCGACTCACGATACGAACAAGATGCGTTTTGTTCTTGTGGTTATTTTTTTTAATAAAAATTCACAATATATATTTGTACCGTGTACATGAAGAATATCGGGAATGACAGGTTCCGCTACGTGTCTATAACGCGATTGGTAAACGTTCAACTTTTCATCCACTTGAAGAAACGTTATCGAGCGTAAAATAATTTCATCGAGATATTTGCAACGATAATCATGCAAATAGCACTACATTTCGACTTATTTCTCGCCGATAATAACAGGCTACGCCAACTATCGGGGATTATTATAGCGCGATATTACCACGAGACGGAAACTATAGCTACCCCATCGGTTTGCTAGGTACGTGCCGCGGGGTTGTGCGATTTATTAATTTATCACGTCCAACAATCGTGCAAACTACCCGTTCGAATTTCATCGATTTATCAATTTAGCCTGCAGGAGGGAGGAAAGGGGATTGCACTATACGAAGGGGGCGAAAAGGTATTTATTCGAAATTTACCAAGCATGTCTAATGGACCCGTAATACTTTGACGATTACTTCATTGAAATTATCGTATTACAAGTGCAATTACGGAAAAGAGCGAGACGAATTTTCATCCTTTCAAACGAATCTTCGTCAGTGTGGCAGTAATCGTGGACTTGACCGTTATGAGAAACTACAATGTTTCAGTATCGAATCGCATTTCGGCATAAGTTTTAATCGCGTACAATTCAACTAAAACCGTTCTATTGGACAATTGATAAACCTGTATCGATCTTCGTTTTTAATTTTACCGTAATTACTATAGATGATAATCGCCAAATATAAATAATAGTTTTATTCAAAATTATTACACCGCATATAAAATTGTATGTAAAATTGACCGTTAACAAAAAAACAGTCAATTTTTGGCACGACATTTTTCTGCATAACGATGAGACTGAAATCGGGTCTCGAGGGAGCTGTGTATTTTACAAAATTGAGCGTAACACTCGCGTACTGTTGGCCCCCGCCCGCAAATTCGACCAATTGGGAAAAAACGAAGTTCGACGTACTCTGGTGGCTATCGCTCGTAAGCGCTTTTGGACTTTTCATTCCATTGTTGTACTCGATTTACGAGTTTCAATCAAATTCCCTTATACTTACGAAATCGGCATGTTTTTTGGGGGCTGTTGCCGGTTTTATTATTAAAATCGTCGTGTGCAGGCTTCATCGCGAGCGTATACAGGCAAGTAGATCTCGTATCATTGCACAAAGAAGAATAATTCGTTTGATTTAGTCTCGACTATGTAGCGCCATAGTAACATTAAAATACGGCCGTACCTACTTAAACACTCCCAGACGATTCGGACATGGGACGTCAACCGTCTTTAATTAAAATCTGTTTAAAAACACTTGGGAATAATCGGATCAATTCCAACGGACTTTCAATGCACTCAAAGGAGCCTCGGTCATAAAAAAAACACTCGGATAGATTCGAATGCACTCAGAGCCACTTAACGGCGTTTCGAGACACTCGCGAGTATGTACTTTTAATCAATCGGCGAGCCTCGAATCTTAGCCTTGAGGCTATCCGAATAATCGGTAGCGGCTGTGAACAGCTTCGGTGGATTAAAGCGATAAGCGTCGATGAATTGTAAATTATTATCACGTCGTAGGCTCTGATTTACGAGATGGAAGAATTTTTGAAAAACGCTCGATCTCACGAACGCGCCGTGTTTCAACGCTACGTCGACAGATGCTCGTCACTTCACGCCGCTATAACGTTCATCAATTATATGACTACGTCGTTCGTGATTTGCGGACCATTTTTGATGCCCGACGATCAACGATTTCCCACACCCGCGGTTTATCCATTTTCATACGACGACGGACCGATCATGTATCTCGTCTACCTTCATCAGAGCTTCGTCGGCTTTCAATGTTCCGTCGGTGCTACGATCGACTGTCAGGCTGCTCTCTTGGTGTGGTACGTTGGCGCGAGATTGGAAATTCTCGCGGCTGAAGCTAAGAAAATCAAGGACAGGAGAACCTTTTACGAATTTATTCGAAATCATCAAGAGTGCCTCAGGTAAATTATTCAACCTTTTCATTAAGCAAGACATGATTTTGCATTATATTCAAATGTAAGAGAGAAAATCTGTTCTTTTTTCGCAGATTCGATCAATTTGAATATTTAATGTGATATTCTGTTATCTCTTCAGATCGGCTCACGAAGCCAAATGTACTATGTCGTACATAGCAATAACGACCACCAGTATGAGCGGCATTGGGACAGTTTTCAGTTGCCTGCAACTCGTCGGTGTAAGTTGATAAATCGCGTGGGTAACAAAATCAATAATTGCGTCGTTTCGCGTAGCTTTAAATGCACTTAAACTCTCGAGATTATTTCTCTTTCGATTTTATACGATTATTGCTTACTCGTATTTACAACCACGCGGTACAGTCGAATTTGTCATCTCGAGCCATCAAAAAAAACACGATCGAATTAAAAACTCGGACGCTGCTGCCCCATTGTTTTGTCTCGTTCGATTCTGAAATTGTAAAACACAGCATGCCCTTATTCGTACACGGAGCTTCATTCGTTCGATCGAATAACAAGAAACATCATGCAAGCTTTTTATTTGAACAGAGTTCTCGTAATGTTTAACTGCGTTTTAATATTAACATATACACATATGCACTATTTATATTCGATTATGCACTTAAAAGTATTATCGTTGCTTTCCTTTTTTCAATTAATATTAGCACCGTCGCTCAAATTATTTCGATGTAGTCATTTAATGCATTTAAACGATCAAATTTCAAGAATCAACCGTTTGCCGTTAAAATGCAATTCGCCCCGGTGGCATTGATATCGATAGTGTGCCTCTTCGTTTGCGCCTGGCCTGCGGATAATCTCATCAAAGTGGTGAGAATAATGATAAAAACGATATTATAATTATCGATCGATGGGATCACATTTTTCACCGAGAGACATTAGATTATGGAGAAAACGATCAGGTGCAGTGCGATTTTATAGGAACTGACGTCTACAACCTCCCATGGTTCGACATGTCACCGAATATGATGAAAAATGTATTGATGATTCTCCGAAGGTCCCAGCGACCGGTAGTTGCTTCCATCGGTGGTTTCCTTCCTGCTCTATCGTTGCGATTCTATGCATCGGTAACGAATTAACGTACGAAAAGACTAACGAAAATGCCGTAATTTCATACGATAATGATGACTTTTTTCAGTTTCTTTCCGGAGCGTTCTCGTACTTCACGACACTTCGTATCACCGTAAAAGTCGACGATTCATAATTATACCATTCTCACGCCTTACATATTTCTTAAATAAATTATCATCAATCGTCAAAAAGGATATACCCTCGTACAGTTTTTTCTCGATGGAATTATAATTAGGCATTATCAAACGTCCAATCAACAGTGATAACAGCGTGACTACTGCAGTTTTTCCAACAAAAGCGTTCTTGAAATAAAAAAAGACGTGTAGTTGATTATCAGGAAGCGCTTCGACAGAAACGATGAGCGTTTCAATATTATTGTTTCGAAAACTCAATATTTCGACCAAAATAAAATCAATTTTTCATAATTTTTTTATTCCACGTCCTATATTGATTTTCTTTCGTGAAAGGTATCGGACATCTCTTACAATCAGTAAATACAGAAACATTGAACCGCCCCTTTATTTCACAGACTTCTGGTAGCACAATTTTCTACCGCCGATACCTAAACCTGTCACCATTTACTGGTCTGATCACACACGGATAAAACTACTACAAGTAGTTTTGGACGGTACACGATCAGCCCGCTGGGGTCGACCGGCCCACACTTTATAAATTTATCAGTGGTTTCGGTAGCTGTTCTATGTACTGTAAGTAGTTTTGGTCGCTACATAGTCGGGCCACTGTGTTTAAGGGTTGTATCGACGTATCCCGAAGCTTGATAGTGCACTGAGTTAACGGTCCCAAGGACGTTTATGCCCGCCCTATATTCCGTCCATTCTCTACACAATACTACCTTAACCCATTTCCATACGACGCTTGGCCCACGGCACCATGTGCGTGTAACGCCTATCTCGATTGTATATCGGGCGTGGAATGATAATTAGAGCCGCATAATCGTGCAAATTCAACCGCGAGCATACATCCTCCAAGATAATACGATAACTCGAGGCTCGAACGAACGCGACTTTGCCCAATTCACCGAGGAAGTAATTCTTCGTCGTTCTTATCCGCGTTGCTTGCTTTCTGCTGGTTTCTCTCTTTGGATCTTCAAGGTCACACACATCTTTTCCTTCGGAGTTTCGCGATCGATGTTCAGAAGGACGAGAAAAACGGCGAGAACGGGCCCGAGTCGTCGAGAAAGGTGGCGACACAACGATTCGTCTTTTTTGTTTTGTTTCGTCTCTTATTCAAGCGACCCTCTCAAAGAAAGGGCCGTCCAGTTGGGGCTTCGAGCTCTTGTCTCCCCTACCCTTCACTCTCCGTTCTCATCAACTCGAGAACTTGCATAGGGTGTATACATGTATTGATAAGGATGTCGGACAAAAAGGTAGTCGGTAGCAGACGCTACACGAATGTTTAATCGAGCTTCGGCTACGCTCCACGTTTTTCTTTACGAACCGTACCGTATTCGGTCCTCTCAAAATCGAGCTGGAATTTGTTTTTCACATTTGCCCTTTACGCCAAAAAGTTCGATTTTGTCAATCAATGTACAAAATGAAAGAACAAGCCATTTCGAAACTTGACTATTTTTCTGTGACCTTTCACTATTTAAATTCACCATTAAGGCACGAGTATTAATCATTTTCCATTGAATCGCGAAAGTTATTGTTGAATCGGGTCAACGGGATATTGAGAATAAAAGCGAACGTACATACCGAACGACAAGGATCAGCGACAAAATTGCTCACTCGATGCCTGGAAATGGTACCAGCCATTGGCCTCGGGATTTTATGCGAGAGGGAAATCTTCGTGTATGTAACCAAGATATTAAGCTTTATATGTACAGTTGGCATACACGGGGTGTAACTGTACGTATAAAATACTCCGAAATATCCATCGTCTCTTCGCTCTATTTGCGCAACGCGAAGCAATCACGAATCCTCTTCCTATTCGCCGGCTTTATACATATCCATACAACGAAACCACATCGTCACCCCTCGTACATTCACCTATAAGTATGTAAATATGTATAAAAGTATGGAAAGGAAGTTCTATGCATGAGACAGTCTTTTCACGTATATATGTACAATACATAGTACGATATATTGTAACAAAGCAACGGGCTCACTCCCCTCACTCCTACCTGCCTCGGCGGTGCCACGGCGGTGCCACGTACAGTCGTTAGTTCACCCGACACCACACAGATGGACACGGGCTCTCACAGGTGAAAGGGAACTAAGAGAATATAAATATACGACAATAAATTGAACGAGCACCGGAGAGATCACCATACCTGATACCGACCAAGGTAGACCTAGCCGGATTGAACTTACAATTAGTGAAGCGCGGTTCTGATAAAAGTTTGCACGCAGGGAATTTCATCTTCAGAGATTAATATAGTGTACCGTGGGAGAAAAGGGTACTTACGAGAAATCTCGATCAAAAAGTCGAGAGAATCGAATTGAAAATTGGAAAACTCAGGAGCGCGAGAGTGTTCTCACCGAAGAGGAGAGGCAACTTGTAATAATTCTGATTTTATTTTCGGTCGAATTATTATCATTTAAGTCAAAAATATTTAACAAGTCAAATATTGGCATCGAACATAGAATACTTATATAGAACGATTCGTATTGAAGTAAGATTGATAATGATCTTGAATCATTCTCACACAACACACACACACATACACCTACATACTCCTTATATCACACATCATACGCATGGGTAATTTTGATCATGATCGATCTGGTCAAAATGAAGTAAACGTTAAAAATCCTTATCTTATATTTCAAGATCGATATCCCTCGTTGGCCCTTCCGTTCCGGGGTTTGCCTTGGATTTATGATATTTCCAGTTCTGAACATCGGTGGCCACTCCGATGTTGTTGTAATAATGATACGACTGGTGATGGTTGATGAGAAGAAGTTCCAACGGTGTTGGCGGTACGACGACCCGGAACGAAAGAGATCGAGCCTTGCGGATGGATCCGCAATTCGCCGTTCGATCGACAGACCTGCGCATTGATCCATCGACCGAACGGGGAAAAATCACGTGACCCGGCAAAGTGCGCGTAGATTCAAATATATAAGGCGAACGTTTCGTTACAAACTACAGTAGAAAAGGAGAGGAAGTGTCAGCAGTAGGAAGAGGCAACACCATTCCGAACGTAAATCATACGATAAAATAGGGAGCAGCGTGATAAGTTATCGATTATAATCAAAGGAATAGACTGTAAAGGCGGTAAATACAAACAGAATAAAGGCTTGTTAGTTTGGTAAACGGTTTCTACTCCGCTCAGTAACCTCTCGAGTCCTGAACTTTAAAATTATTGAAAAGACAAGAATTCGTCATTTCAATTTATATATTGGACGAAGTGTTCTATAAATAAAACACGCCGCATATATTCAACTTTAAATTTATAACTATTACTTTCGAGTAATAGCTGTATACTATACTCATCGAGTATTAAACTAATCGATAAATTATACCTCTTTTCTCGATCCCTCGATATACATCTATCTCACCCCTTGTTTGTTGGCTTCTTGTCTTCAGCCCCTCTTTAATTCCGATAGATAAATCTATTTCGGGTGGGTCGACCCCAAGAGACATACTCGTATACTACTACCACTTCAAACTAGGAAATATGCCGATTCATTTTTCATTTGGTGATGATATAGTGATTGGCACGTTCACGTTTACATTGAAATATTATCAAAAGTGATTTTCAGGAAAATGAATTCACCGACCGAATAAGCTTTAAAAATGAATAGATCATTTTCTTTTTTTTTTGTCATAATATTAAGCGTCCATGTGATATGGATGGTTAACTTATTCGACTTATTCAGACCGAGTCAAGGGCAAAAGATCGAGTGTTTGTCCAGCGGATTTCGAGATAATTAGTGAGTTTCCTCGACAATCAGTTGATTTGAATTTCTCGCCCGGATAACGAATGTCTGAGGTACCTTTGATATTTCGCGACACTGATGAGTATCGAAAATGTGGATTGAAGAGCCACTATTATTATTTACTCCCCTCAATTATACTACAGTACAAATGATCACGTTCTTCCAGTCACGAAAGACAAGGATGAAAATTTAACGACTTTTCTTTTTCCCCACTATTACTCATATGGTAAATTGCCTCGCTTCCGCCGTAGTTTTTAACTGCGGATTTTTCAATAGTCTTGTTAGTTCCGCTATCGGATCCACTAACGACTATTATTTCTCAAAGAAAAACGCCTTGACAGTACACTATTGAAAACAATATATATATATATGTACATAATTCCATGTTTTCTTTATATTTCTTTACTCATATACTTTTAGATTTTATTTTTTCCTTTAGAAAGGTTTTTATCCATACTGTGCGGTGGTCTCGCTTTTCTTACCGTCGTAAAATCTTCACGGCCTCCGCATAGGCGAGCTCCGTCTCCTCGTCTGTAGTAGAAATGACGGGGAGAATACCGGAAGAAAAAAGAGAAAGATGGGAGAAGCTGGTATCTTGCCAGCGACAGCTGAGCTCGCTATGGCCGTCAGTCGCAAGACCACGAAAGTTTTTCAACGTTCAACCTTTTCTCTCCGTTACAGAAAAAGGAAAGAGATATCTTAACGACGTGAATATCGAGTAGAAAGTTGCAAGAAACGAAGTTTCAATATAAGTAAAAACGCGTGAAATTCAAAAGTTTTGTCGGCATTTACCTCGGATTTTGTTCGTGACGACAAATTTTTTAAGCTGCTTTGGGTTTTCGTCGTATTTATTTTGGATATGGCACGAGGTTGAAGTTTTTATTCGAAACGTTTATTCAAAACGGAAATTATCATTGATATCGAAACAAGTTTAGCGATCTTTTTCGTAGAGAATGAATCCAACTTTATACTCGTATTTAAAATTTCGAAATATCAATGGCTTACAATGCGTTGTTATTAAAAATGAAAATAAATTTAAGAAATAAGACCAGAGTTCAAACCTTTGACGATAAGAAACGTTAAAGTTTACTCTTTTCGGCTTCTGAGCGACGAATTGCGACAGACACATATACTCATGTTCAAAACAACATTCAGTTAATTCGGATCGGATAATTAGTCTCTGAGATATGACGTTATTTCTGTACGCGTGTCGATTCCGAAAAGTCGAAAATCGTGGGTTCCCTTTGCGCGCGCAGTTCGCGACGTTCACGAATGCCACAATTGTCGGAGGAGTACTGACATAAACGTTCACCCTTCCTCTTTAAAACGAGATCAAGATGGCGGCGCTGTGTCTATTTTTAGCTGAGTTATTGAAGTTTGAAATTACCCCAATGAAGGCTGCCGCCCATTTATTGTTAGACGCGATGGTCTCTGGACACTCAGCACCGATTTTATAGACATTTTCACGTAGAAAAATTCAACTCTCATTGCCAGGATTTAAATTAGTTCGAGCGGACGGAATCGGAAATTTCCCATACGATTCGAATATCGGCTGCCGTAGAAGCGAAGAAAATGAAAAAAGCTAATAAGCATTGAGAAAAGTTCAAAAAGCAACAAAAATAATATTGTTAAATTTAACGAAAGTCGAACTTTGGTTTTTTTTCTTAATTTTTTTCATTTTCAATAAAAGTATAATATGAACAATTGGCATTCCAAAACAAAAAAGTTTGACGACCTTTATACACAAAAATCAATATCTACAATGTTTTCGACATGGGAAATCACCCGTGTTTTTATCCGAAAACTGAACATTGTATTCGTAACAATGCAATCTTTTTCCATCTCATTGATTGTTTTCATCTGCTACACACCAAATATATTTATCAATCAAGGTTAAAAAAATGGTCGACGATAACGAGACGGGCAAATGTTACGCGTGAACAAGTTACGAAGGGAAAAGCAAATCTGGGATCATGGAAAACTCTTGTCATTTTGGAGAACGGCTCGTACGTTGTATAGATATACTTATGCATAAAGTATAATACACGCTTCGCTCACCTGCTCCAGCTTACAACGAATTTACTGTCATCCACGTTCGAAATAATGCAGGTCTCGGCGAAGCTTGCGAGTGGTATAGAATATGTATAACATGGATCTTTCTCTCTCACTCCCTCCCTCGTCGGTTTGCATGCAACACGTCTCGCTGACCCAAGCCTCGCCGTATATGCACGCAGTTACGTGCGTCGCGTTTATGTGTAATATAATCTTTTTGTTTTTTGTTTTGTATTCCTATATTTCGACCATAATCATTTTATATTTGTTGAGGATAGTTCGGTCTTTGTAGTTGTATTTTTATTATTATAAAAAATGAGAAGGACTGACGCAAATATATTATTATAATGATTATAATGATTAATATTATTATGGTAGGAACTGTATTATTTAAATGTGTTGGCATTATATAATGATTTTACTAATTATTTATCTATATGTATATATGTATATGTTATAAGCGAGAGAGAGAGAGAGAGAGAGAAGTATGATACGAATATATATATATCTTGGTTTATTAATGTCGTAAGGCTATTTGGTGGTCTTATTTTGTTTAATAATGAAAATGTTTTTCTTATTGTTAAATCTTTTATTTATTAATATACTTAGCTGTATTATTTGCGGCGATGGTGAAGTCCAAAATGGAACGTGTGTCACTTATCGATATATATATATATTTATTCTCTTGATAATTTCGAATGTTCTGGTAGCACAGTACTCGTAATAGGCAATTGGTCTTTCTCTATCAAATGCCTTGATCGAACTATCGTTTACTCCTCTCAGCGCGGAGAAGGACCTACGCGATCCCCTCTATTGCTCTATATTATAGTGTCTCCGTGTGAGTTATAGAAGAATATAGCTATATCATACGGACAGCATTCCGCTACTAAATATCATTACATTATCCCCCTTTATTTTGGGTTCGACAATATCAGAAGAATACAAAATAACCATTTATACTCATAATCAGTCACGCTACATAGCACTCACACTGGAATCCATCCCTCGAAGGATCTCATCCTTACAATATATCCATTATAAACATTCATGCAACAAAGATTCTTCATATCGGTGAATATTATTATTGATATAAAATATCATAGTCCATTTATGACGAATTGTCAGTAGTCAGACAAAGTATTTACATTTTAACAAGATCCGTTAAGCTTAACGGAATACAGTAAACATAATATAACATAATGATTTATAAGCGAAAGGATTTTCAAACAAATACATCATTTAACATCTTATCATACATATATCTCAACGAGAGTGGTCCAATCTTAAAAAGTACTATCAACGGGTTGGTAATACTTCCTAAGGCTAGCACGGTTATAGGTCCCCTTTACTTGTTTTGGATTGTTTACACCGACAAGAATAAATGCGTGGGAACAACACGTTTTACTGATCCTATATGGATCTTCGAAAAGATGAAAAAATTTGCTAGTGATATGATCATTACTACTTGATAAGTGTGGAACACGAATCAAGACCATGTCAACTATCTGAAGTTCAATTTGGGACTTTGATTTCTGCTGTCCCTTTCTCCGTTCAAAATTTCTTTGCAAGCGTTATGTAGCTATAGTGATCATCATTTCATGAGAAGCATTATCAGATGGCGAGAATGAGAACAATTCGCCGATTTTATCATGCGGTTTTTCTCCCCTATGTAATTCATATGGGACAAAACCGGTACTACTATGAGTAGTCAAATTCAGCAGCATCTCAATTTTCAGTATATATTTAGCCCATCAAGTGTGTTGATTTGAGCAAAAGGTTTTGAACAATTTTCCAAGTTCCCTCATGACCCGCTCAGTAGGGTTAGATTGAGGGCGTCTAATTGAAGAAAATATAACTTTAATACCGTTTTGTTCTAACTCACTTTTCCACCGTTTCGCTGTAAACTGTGAGCCATTATCAGATAAAATACGTTTAGGCTTCCCTACTTTATTCACATAATCTTCAAGAATTTTTTTAAGAACGATTTTCGTGGTCGCCCCTTTGATTGTATATAAACGCGCAAATTTGGAAAATGCATCTAACACTACAAAAATGTATTGTACTCCACCAATTGATCTAGGTAGAGGCCCATAGAAGTCAACCGTAACCAACCATACAATATTGACCCTCCATTGTACGAGTTAGATGTTTAACACGTTGACAAAGATCGCAGCTCATTGTATATCGTTTAACATCTTTAAACATGCCTTTCCAGTAAAAATAATTTTTTAAGTGACACATCATTTTATATACCCCCGTATGATCAAAACGATCATGTTCACTTGTAACTACCAGTTTTATTAATTTAGATGGCAGAATAACACACCAATGATCTGAACAGGCACTATGATGAAACCATATGTCATTATATCTTTGTACATCCGCTTCGTTTCGATCTTTGCGTCAATTAATAAAATTTTGGATTGCAATGTCTTGTTCTTGCAATTCCACTAATTTCTTCAACTCTCTTATTAACATAGGATTGACTTCGAGTTTACCACCAGCATCAATTGAATTCAGAGATAGATCATTGATGAATGAAGCATATGGCAAAAGTATACTTGAAATCATGATCTTCTCTGATTCGTTATCATTAAATTTCCCGTTTGGGTTTCGGCTCAAAAAATCTGCTACCACGTTGTCTCGTCCATGACAATAGATAACATCAAAAGAATACTCTTGCAACAATAGACTCCACCGACACAAGCGCGCTGTATGGTACGGTATTCTACTAAGGAAGGTAAGACCCTGATGATCCGTTATAATGTTAAATTTTCTTCCCAACAGATATATTCTGAATTTGCTAACTGAGTAAACTATAGCTAGCAGCTCCTTTTCTGTCGTAGTATAGTTCACTTCAGCTGGTATGAGACCTCGACCGACAATGGATATACTTCTTTGATTATCATGATAGTCTAATTGATAAAGGATACCACTGATTCCCTGGTCGGAGGCATCTGTTTGTACATTAAATGTCTTGTCCAGTTGATAGTGGGATAACTCTACCACTTTAAGAAAATTAGTTTTTAGTTCTTCAAAAGCTCGTGTATGTTCTGAAGTCCAGTTCCATTTAGTGTCCTTTTTTAATAATAATCTTAAAGGTTTCACATACTTGGCGTGATTAAAGACAAATTGACGATAATAGTTACATACCCCGAAAAATCGTTGCAGATGCAACTTACTTCGTGGCTCCTCGAAATTCTTGATCGCGCTGAGTTTTTTTGGGTCTGGTGTCACCCCAGTCGACGTTATTACGAAACCGAGAAAGGGAACTGAATTTTGACAGAACGATGCCTTTTTTAATTGGAGAGTAAAATTATGTTCTGTGAGTCTAGCAAAAAGTCTCTTTATATCCTTTAGATGCTGGTCAAAAGTTTCAGACGCTACAAGTAAATCGTTTATATAATACGTCAAGCAATCAGTAGAGTCATTTCTTAGGGCAAGGCTAAGAGCTCGTATGAAACCACTGCCCGCGGTTTTCAATCCAAAAGGGATCCTTCGAAAGTTATAAAAATTTGACCCGAAAAGAAATGATGTATATTGGCGAGATTCCGGAGCTAAGGGGATCTGCCAATAGCCATGAGTGAGATCAAGCGTCGTAAAAAATTGTTTTCCATAATATTTTTGCGTAAGTTCACATATATTAGGGGGTTTTTTATTATCTCCTTCTATAGCATTGTTTATAAATCGAGCGTCTAAGCATAATCGAATGCGTCCATCTTTCTTTTTTACAATACGAAGTGGATTGCAGTATTGGCTTGTTGATCTTTCGATAATTCCACTTTCCAACATTAGTTGTATCTCTTTACCTACGGCTTCTCGCAAATAGATTGGTACCGGATACGATATTTGTATTACAGGATTTTTATTCAATAGCTTAATCCGATGTTCGTATATTGTGGTACAACCCGCTTTATCCCAAAATAATTGTATGTTTTGTTTTATCACCTCAAGTATGCAATCCGATTGATCCCAACGCAGTGCCGTTAGGTTACGCGCGATAGAACGGACGCTCTCCCAGAAAGCTCCATCACCAACAGACTCGTGATCGTTGCGTGACTCTATATTAGATGTATTTAATTTCAGTAATTCAGTTTCTATACTAGGCTCATCTTCGTCATAATACAACATATCATTCCGAAGAATGCTTCCAATCTCATATTCATTGTTCGAATCGCTTACCGATATCAGTTTATTATTCTTATTAGAATCACGGTCACATTGATTATCGCATTGCGCGCAGTCATTTACTTTGTTTTGATTTAAAGAATATTCTCTCATATTAGACGTATTCTTCTCCATAGAGTCGACTTTTTCATCAGTCACATATACATTCAAATTTTTACTTTTATTATTGATTACGATCGACACTATAGACTCATCGTACAACTTGTCGTCATCGACTTTATTTACTTGATCTATCAATTCACCTTGATACGGTTTATCATGGTTTATACCATAACTCCCTTTATTTTGAGAATTTTCCGGATCCTCAAAATTGGCCCTATTTGAAACTTCGTTAGGAATATCTGTCGCTGTAAGACTCGGATGACTCTCCTTTTCATTGACATTATTTTTTAACTGAATTACTTCTATGTGAGCAAAATCTCGCCCATCGGTAACTTCGAGCTTCTCGGAAGACGCTCGCCCAAACGACACCGCATCTGAGTCCACCCGAACATTACATAAAGTGAGGGACCTTGCGTCATAATCAATTATTGCACGGGTTCGTTCGAGTAAATCATTTCCTATAATAATATCAGATGTAAGTAACGGGATGACCAAAACTACCTGTACGATTTTTAATACATCTATCTCGATTTCCAGTAGAATTTGTTTTTTAACTGTTATAGACTTTCTGCCTATTGCTACAGAAACCGAGATGTTTGTTACTGGAAATTCTTTAAGTAATGTCTGTTGACACAATTGGTTATATAGATCCTTAGATATGCATGAAATCTGACTTCCCGTGTCGATCAATGCGTTTACTTTTATGTTATTAATTTTGCACTTGAGTCTTGGACTTGGTTCAATGATAATTTTTGGTTTATGGCGCTGTAATTTATCCCCCTCGACGTCTCTGTATAGCTCATTGACAAAATCGAAATGCTTTTGGCACGACACTATATTTTGTTGTATCGTGCCAATATCTAGTTTAAACGGTTTTCTTGAGATTCATATTGCGGCGATTGTTTAGCATTTTGTCTCGTGGAATCGGCGGGAAAGTTTGGTGGTGGTCTACTAAAATCGCAAAACGGTATGTGAGTTCCATCGGTATGAATCGTGGCTGAATAGTTTCGGTATTGATTCGATTGTTGATAATGCTTTTCACGCCCACGGTGACTTGCGTTCGGATTTGAAAAGTTTCTATTACATGAACTTTTTCAATTACCGGAATTATTAGGGATCTGTTCATAGAATCTTGGCTTTTGTTCACTCTGGGATATTTGTATACTATTCAAACGACCTGGTTGCAAAAAATTCCCTTGATTTCCGCCCTATTGATTTTTTCTATCTTTGTTTTTTAGAAATTCTTCTTGCAACTGCACTCGCGTCTGCGAAATTGACGGTAGCTAATGATGATTTTATTCTGAGAGGAAACTGCTGAACTATTGTGTAATTGATTTCGTATGGAGGAAGTTTTGGTTAAAAATGTCGAGTATCGTGTAATTGCTTATAATAATAAGAATGCATTGTTCCATCAATGTATACTTTATATTTGCGTGCGGACCATTGATTCTTGAATCGGACTTTAGCCGGTATTGAATAAAATTCGTTACTGAACGCCTGCTTGAATTGTTCAAAAGTGGAGATGTTTTATTTTGCTATTTCATACCATAATTTAACTCTTCCTTCAATTAGACTCTCTGTTACTATCAGTTGGTGTTCCAAACGCAATTTCTTGAATTTAAAATATCTTTCTAATTCTTCCAAAAACTCTAGGGGATTGGTTTCTTCATTAAATTTGGGGATTTTTATATTAACGTGTAAATATTGTAAGGCATTTACCAATCCGTTGATGAGTTGATCATTTACATCGCCATTTTGTTGTTGTTGTTCTTGTTCAGGTTGAACGTTGTTACGAGCTGCATTTTCTGCTCTCAATCTTTCCAGTTCCGCTCGTTCTTTTGCCATTTTTGCATGCTCCGCTCTTAACTGTTGCCACTCGTCGTTCAGTTCACGACGTGAATTATCTTCCTCATCATACATATTTTCCGTTGACTTTATTGTCCTGCGATTATTCAAAGGTGTCTTAATTTTCTTTTTACCTTTTCGAATAATATTCGATTCAACGCTCTTAGGTTTCGATATTAATTGTTCGATAGGCTGTATTGTCTTATTAGGTGTAAGAACTGCTGCTATTGATTTGTCTTTCGACCGGGTGTTATGATAAGTATTGGTTTTTGCCTTATTGGGCATTCGAATATCGATAGAAGAAAAAAAACGGTCGTAGCCGTGCCTTAAAGTTGGGCGCTAAATGTAATATAACCTTTTTTTGTTTTATTTTGTAGTATACTATTTCGACCATAATCATTTTATATTTGTTGAGGATAGTTCGATCAAGGCATTTGATAGAGAAAGACCAATTGCCTATTACGAGTACTGTGCTACCAGAACATTCGAAATTATCAAGAAAATAAATATATATATATCGATAAGTGACACACGCTCCATTTTTTTTTGACTTCACACTCGCCGCAAATAATACAGCTAAGTATATTAATAAATAAAAGATTTAACAATAAGAAAAACATTTTCATTATTAAACAAAATAAGACCACCAAATAGCCTTACGACATTAATAAACCAAGATATATATATATATTCGTATCATATTTCTCTCTCTCTCTCTCTCTCGCTTATAGCATATACATATTGTTACCGGAGGATTTTCTCGACAGCATAAGAGCCCGAGATTGACGGGTGTTGTCGAGACGCCCTGTAGTGAGTCGGGCCTACGACGTCGTGCGTTAGCCACACTCGCGGCTCACTACGCTTTTCGTGAATCTTCGTTGACAAAGGGCCGAGAGGCTCGAAGTTAGCACGACGATTCTCCTCTTCCCCTCCCCCTCTTTACCTATTGACTCCGTTTGCCGATCAGAGACGATGGACAAGCACTCGATCGCGCACCGTCTTGATGTTAACACACGCGTCCCGAGACAGTAATTTGACTACTAATTTTCACATTGGGGAATAGCGGTAAAGGGTCAGAAGAAAGTGCGTGTCTGGTTTTGTCAAGTGGCTTGTCGAAGAATCAGCGAAGAACGCTGTAATACGAACTTATGTCAAAATACACGTAAGAATAAATCTCTTTATCTGATTATTTGGGTCTTCCATTGATCTTGCCAACTTATTTGGTCCTACAACGGAATCCTCCCCTGAGAATCCTGTCTCTCAATTTATTTGTCAAAAGAGTGTCGTTCGTCAGAACGTAAAACTGACTGGCACCCAAAGCGAAATATAGATATTGAAAACGTTGTCAAAAGAGCCCCGGCAGCCGACGGACCACGGCCGCGCCGGGTGGATATTTCGGAATAATAGTCAGAAAGAAAATATCGGTCTCAATATATACATATAGATAAAAAATTAGTAAAATCATTATATAATGCCAACACATTTAAATAATATAGTTCCTTCCATAATAATATTAATCATTATAATCATTATAATAATACATTTGCGTCAGTCCTTCTCATTTTTTATAATAATAAAAATACAACTACAAAGACCGAACTATCCTCAACAAATATAAAATGATTATGGTCGAAATAGTATAATACAATATAAAACAAAAAAAGGTTATATTACAACTTGAACTTGAAAAGTTGACGAAACGAAATTTGACCCCCACAAGTTATGCACCCTTCAAAATAATGCAATTTTGATGGAGGAAATTTTTGATGATTTTTCCAGCCTGAAAAGCCTGGGGAAATAAAAATAAAGCACCCTGTACGAATTGCCCTAAAAATAGCAAAAATACGTTTTTTTTAACTCGCCGACTCTGCTGGAGTCCTTAACGATCGACGTTCGTCCCTGAAACGTGAAACAATGGATAAATTCTAGAATCTAGAACTCGTGGAACTGATCAAAGAAATGCTTGATAAACATTTAAATCGACGACGTTGATCAATAGCTTTTTCCTAATGAAATGTAAATTGTTGAGCTTCGATCGTTCAATATTCTTTTCGTGTTATTTTTCTATCCGTAGCGTTCTCGGACACAATGCCGATTTGTACAACCTGCCCGTAAGCGTGTATTCGGCGAGTAAATATGCCATCACGGGTTTGGTAGCCACGTTGCGTATCGAATTATCAAGAGCCCAATCGTACATTAAGTTGAGCAGCGTTAGTCCGGGTCTCGTCGATACCAAGATGGCAGTTAATGCTGGATATAACAGAGACGACCCGCGTGCCGCAATTGTTCTTCAGCCGAAGGATGTCACGGACGCTATTATTTACGCCCTTGGCACACCACCAGACATCGTGGTCAAGGAATTAATGATCACCGGTTCCTACAAATTAAAAACCCCTTCGACCAACTGAATATCTCATAACAAGCAACTTATATATTTTTGGGTGTATACCTTGAAAAAGAAATATATTTATATATACACATACTGGAACGAGTCTATGGTTAAGAATAATATCGTCAGCCTTCACAGCGAAGAACTACAGCTTATTGTTATTCAACTCGAATGCCCGTGTCGAAAAATTAATCGATTATTTTTCTGTGTAGACAAATTCTCAATTTTATTTTTACGTAAACATATGAACAAAAAATAAATGTAATTTAATTACATTTTTATTGATTATGAAAAGATGTATATTCGAAGATACGTAAAGCACATCGTGAACTATCGAAAGTGACGCGTTTAAGTTCAGAGGACGAGGAATTAGTCAACGAAATCGATAGATAACAATCTTGAATACAATGTTAACGACGATAAAAGTCGACTCACGATACGAGCAAGATGCTTTTTGTTCTTGTGGTTATTTTTTTTAATAAAAATTCACAATATATATTTGTACCGTGTACATGAAGAATACCGGCAATGACAGGTTCCGCTACGTGTCTATAACGCGATTGGTAAACATTCAACTTTTCATCCACTTGAAGAAGTGTTATCGAGCGTAAAATAATTTCATCGAGATATTTGCAACGATAATCATGCAAATAGTATCACATTTCGACTTATTTCTCGCCGATAATAACAGGCTACGCCAACTATCGGGGATTATTATAGCGCGATATTACCACGAGACGGAAACTATAGCTACCCCATCGGTTTGCTAGGTACGTGCCGAGGGGTTGTGCGATTTATTAATTTATCACATCCAACAATCGTGCAAACTACCCGTTCGAGTTTCATCGATTTATCAATTTAGCCTGCAGGAGGGAGGAAAGGGGATTGCACATACGAAGGGGGTGAAAAGGTATTTATTCGAAATTTACCAAGCATGTCTAATGGACCCGTAATACTTTGACGATTACGTCATTGAAATTATCGTATTACAAGTGCAATTACGGAAAAGAGCGAGAACAATTTTCATCCTTTCAAACGAATCTTCGTCAGTGTGGCAGTAATCCTCGACTTGACCGTTATGAGAAACTACAATATTTCACTATCGAATCGCACTTCGGCATAGTTTTAATCGCGTACAATTCCACTAAAATCGTTCTATTGGACATTTGATAAACCTGCATCGATCTTCGTTTTAATTTTACCGTAATTACTATTGATGATAATCGCCAAATATAAATAATAGTTTTATTCAAAATTATTACACCGCATATAAAATTGTATGTAAAATTGACCGTTAACAAAAAAAAAGTCAATTTTTGGCACGACATTTTTCTGCATAACGATGAGACTGAAATCGGGTCTCGAGGGAGCTGTGTATTTTACAAAATTGAGCGTAACACTCGCGTACTGTTGGCCCCCGCCCGCAAATTCGACCAATTGGGAAAAAACGAAGTTCGACGTACTCTGGTGGCTATCGCTCGTAAGCGCTTTTGGACTTTTCATTCCATTGTTGTACTCGCTTTACGAGTTTCGATCAAATTCCCTTATACTTACGAAATCGGCATGTTTTTTGGGGGCTGTTGCCGGTTTTATTATTAAAATCATCGTGTGCAGGCTTCATCGCGAGCGTATACAGGCAAGTAGATCCCGTATCATTGCACAAAGAAGAATAATTCGTTTGATTTAGTCTCGACTATGTAGCGCCATAGTAACATTAAAATACGGCCGTACCTACTTAAACACTCCCAGACGATTCGGACATGGGACGTCAACCGTCTTTAATTAAAATCTGTTTAAAAACACTTGGGAATAATCGGATCAATTCCAACGGACTTTCAATGCACTCAAAGGAGCCTCGGTCATAAAAAAACACTCGGATAGATTCGAATGCACTCAGAGCCACTTAACGGCGTTTCGAGACACTCGCGAATATGTACTTTTAATCAATCGGCGAGCCTCGAATCTTAGCCTTGAGGCTATCCGAAAAATCGGTAGCGGCTGTGAACAACTAGGGTGGATTAAAGCCATAAGCGTCGATGAATTGTAAATTATTATCACGTCGTAGGCTCTGATTTACGAGATGGAAGAATATTTGAAAAACGCTCGATCTCACGAACGCGCCGTGTTTCAACGCTACGTCGACAGATGCTCGTCACTTCACGTCGCTATAACATTCATCAATTATATGACTACGTCGATTGGAATTTGCGGACCATTTTTGATGCCCGACGATCAACGATTTCCCACAACCGCGGTTTATCCATTTTCATGCGACGACGGACCGATCATGTATCTCGTCTACCTTCATCAGAGCTTCGTCGGCTATCAATGTTCCGTCGGTGCTACGATCGACTGTCAGGCTGCTCTCTTAGTGTGGTACGTTGGCGCGAGATTGGAAATTCTCGCGGCTGAAGCTAAGAAAATCAAGGACAGGAGAACCTTTTACGAATTTATTCGAAATCATCAAGAGTGCCTCAGGTAAATTATTCAACCTTTTCATTAAGCAAGACATGATTTTGCATTATATTCAAATGTAAGAGAGAAAATCTGTTCTTTTTTCGCAGATTCGATCAATTTGAATATTTAATGTGATATTCTGTTATCTCTTCAGATCGGCTCACGAAGCCAAATGTACTATGTCGTACATAGCAATAACGACCACCAGTATGAGCGGCATTGGGACAGTTTTCAGTTGCCTGCAACTCGTCGGTGTAAGTTGATAAATCGCGTGGGTAACAAAATCAATAATTGCGTCGTTTCGCGTAGCTTTAAATGCACTTAAACTCTCGAGATTATTTCTCTTTCGATTTTATACGATTATTGCTTACTCGTATTTACAACCACGTGGTACAGTCGAATTTGTCATCTCGAGCCATCGAAAAAAACACGATCGAATTAAAAACTCGGACGCTGCTGCCCCATTGTTTTGTCTCGTTCGATTCTGAAATTGTAAAACACAGCATGCCCTTATTCGTACACCGAGCTTCATTCGTTCGATCGAATAACAAGAAACATCATGCAAGCTTTTTATTTGAACAGAGTTCTCGTAATGTTTAACTGCGTTTTAATATTAACATATACACATATGCACTATTTATATTCGATTATGCACTTAAAAGTATTATCGTTGCTTTCCTTTTTTCAATTAATATTAGCACCGTCGCTCAAATTATTTCGATGTAGTCATTTAATGCATTTAAACGATCAAATTTCAAGAATCAACCGTTTGCCGTTAAAATGCAATTCGCCCCGGTGGCATTGATATCGATAGTGTGCCTCTTCGTTTGCGCTTGGCCTGCGGATAATCTCATCAAAGTGGTGAGAATAACGATAAAAACGATATTATAATTATCGATCGATGAGATCACATTTTTCACCGAGAGACATAAGATTATGGAGAAAACGATCAGGTGCAGTGCGATTTTATAGGAACTGGCGTCTACAACCTCCCATGGTTCGACATGTCACCGAATATGGTGAAAAATGTATTGATGATTCTCGGAAGGTCCCACCGACCGGTAGTTGCTTCCATCGGTGGTTTCATTCCTGCTCTATCGTTGCGATTCTATGCATCGGTAACGAATTAACGTATCGAAAAGACTAACGAAAATGCCGTAATTTCATACGATAATGATGACTTTTTTCAGTTTCTTTCCGGAGCGTTCTCGTACTTCACGACACTTCGTATCACCGTAAAAGTCGACGATTCATAATTATACTATTCTCACATCTTAGATATTTCTTAAATGAATTATCATCAATCGTCAAAAAGGATATACCCTCGTACAGTTTTTTCTCGATGGAATTATAATTAGGTATTATCAAAGTCCAACCAACAGTAATAACAGCGTGACTACTGCAGTTTTTCCAATAAAAGCGTTCTTGAAATAAAAAAAGACGTGTAGTTGATTATCAGGAAGCGCTTCGACAGAAACGATGAGCGTTTCTATATTATTTTTTTCGAAAACTCAATATTTCGACCAAAATAAAATCAATTTTTCATCATTTTTTTATTCCACGTCATATATTGATTTTCTTTCGTGGAAGGTATCGGACATCTCTTACAATCAGTAAATACAGAAACATTGAACCGCCCGTTTATTTCACAGACTTCTGGTAGCACAATTTTCTACCGCCGATACCTAAACGTGTCACCATTTACTTGTCTGATCACACACGGATAAAACTACTACAAGTAGTTTTGGACGGTACACGATCAGCCCGCTGGGGTCGACCGGCCCACACTTTATAAATTTATCAGTGGTTTCGGTAGCTGTTCTATGTACTGTAAGTAGTTTTGGTCACTACATAGTCGGGCCACTGTGTTTAAACGTTGTATCGACGTATCCCGAAGCTTGATAGTGCACTGAGTTAACGGTCCCAAGGACGTTTATGCCCGCCCTATATTCCGTCCATTCTCTACACAATACTAACTTAACCCATTTCCATACGACGCTTGGCCCACGGCACCATGTGCGTGTAACGCCTATCTCGATTGTATATCGGGCGTGGAATGATAATTAGAGCCGCATAATCGTGCAAATTCAACCGCGAGCATACATCTTCGAAGATAATACGATAACTCGAGGCTCGAACGAACGCGACTTTGCCCAATTCACCGAGGAAGTAATTCTTCGTCGTTCTTATCCGCGTTGCTTGCTTTCTCCTGGTTTCTCTCTTTGGATCTTCAAGGTCACACACATCTTTTCCTTCGGAGTTTCGCGATCGATGTTCGGAAGGACGAGAAAAACGGCGAGAACGGGCCCGAGTCGTCGAGAAAGGTGGCGACACAACGATTCGTCTTTTTTGTTTTGTTTCGTCTCTTATTCAAGCGACCCTCTCAAAGAAAGGGCCGTCCAGTTGGGGCTTCGAGCTCTTGTCCCCCCTACCCTTCACTCTCCATTCTCATCAACTCGAGAACTTGCATAGGGTGTATACATGTATTGATAAGGATGTCGGACAAAAAGGTAGTCGGTAGCAGACGCTACACGAATGTTTAATCGAGCTTCGGCTACGCTCCACGTTTTTCTTTACGAACCGTACCGTATTCAGTCCTCTCAAAATCGAGCTGGAATTTTTTTTTCACATTCGCCCTTTACGCCAAAAAGTTCGATTTTGTCAATCAATGTACAAAATGAAAGAACAAGCCATTTCGAAACTTGACTATTTTCTGTGACCTTTCACTATTTGGTTGTTTTTATAATAAAAAAAAAAACGAATTGCCTTCAAATTCACCATTAAGGCCCGAGTATTAATCATTTTCCATTGAATCGCGAAAGTTATTGTTGAATCGGGTCAACGGGATATTGAGAATAAAAGCGAACGCACATACCGAACGACAAGGATCAGCGACAAAATTGTTCACTCGATGCCTGGAAATGGTACCAGCCATTGGCCTCGGGATTTTATGCGAGAGGGAAATCTTCGTGTATGTAACCAAGATATTAAGCTTTATATGTACAGTTGGCATACACGGGGTGTAACTGTACGTATAAAATACTCCGAAATATCCATCGTCTCTTCGCTCTATTTGCGCAACGCGAAGCAATCACGAATCCTCTTCCTATTCGCCGGCTTTATACATATCCAGACAACGAAACCACATCGTCACCCCTCGTACATTCACCTATAAGTATGTAAATATGTATAAAAGTATGGAAAGGAAGTTCTATGCATGAGACAGTCTTTTCACGTATATATGTACAATACATAGTACGATATATTGTAACAAAGCAACGGGCTCACTCCCCTCACTCCTACCTGCCTCGGCGGTGCCACGGCGGTGCCACGTACAGTCGTTAGTTCACCCGACACCACACAGATGGACACGGGCTCTCACAGGTGAAAGGGAACTAAGAGAATATAAATATACGACAATAAATTGAACGAGCACCGGAGAGATCACCATACCTGATACCGACCAAGGTAGACCTAGCCGGATTGAACTTACAATTAGTGAAGCGCGGTTCTGATAAAAGTCTGTACGCAGGGAATTTCATCTTCAGAGATTAAGATAGTGTACCGCGGGAGAAAAGGGTTCTTACGAGAGATCTCGATCAAAAAGTCGAGAGAATCGACTTGAAAATTGGTAAACTCAGGAGCGCGAGAGTGTTCTCACCGAAGAGGAGAGGCAACTACAGTAGAAAAGGAGAGGAAGTGTCAGAGTAGGAAGAGGCAACACCATTCCGAACGTAAATCATACGATAAAATAGGGAGCAGCGTGATAAGTTATCGATTATAATCAAAGGAATAGACAGCCTGTAAAGGCGGTAAATACAAACAGAATAAAGGCTTGTTAGTTTGGTAAACGGTTTCTACTCCGCTCAATAACCTCTCGAGTCCTGAACTTTAAAATTATTGAAAAGACAAGAATTCGTCATTTCAATTTATATATTGGACGAAGTGTTCTATAAATAAAACACGCCGCATATATTCAACTTTAAATTTATAACTATTACTTTCGAGTAATAGCTGTATACTATACTCATCGAGTATTAAACTAATCGATAAATTATACCTCTTTTCTCGATCCCTCGATATACATCTATCTCACCCCTTGTTTGTTGGCTTCTTGTCTTCAGCCCCTCTTTAATTCCGATAGATAAATCTATTTCGGGTGGGTCGACCCCAAGAGACATACTCGTATACTACTACCACTTCAAACTAGGAAATATGCCGATTCATTTTTCATTTGGTGATGATATAGTGATTGGCACGTTCACGTTTACATTGAAATATTATCAAAAGTGATTTTCAGGAAAATGAATTCACCGACCGAATAAGCTTTAAAAATGAATAGATCATTTTCTTTTTTTTTGTCATAATATTAAGCGTCCATGTGATATGGATGGTTAACTTATTCGACTTATTCAGACCGAGTCAAGGGCAAAAGATCGAGTGTTTGTCCAGCGGATTTCGAGATAATTAGTGAGTTTCCTCGACAATCAGTTGATTTGAATTTCTCGCCCGGATAACGAATGTCTGAGGTACCTTTGATATTTCGCGACACTGATGAGTATCGAAAATGTGGATTGAAGAGCCACTATTATTATTTACTCCCCTCAATTATACTACAGTACAAATGATCACGTTCTTCCAGTCACGAAAGACAAGGATGAAAATTTAACGACTTTTCTTTTTTCCCACTATTACTCATATGGTAAATTGCCTCGCTTCCGCCGTAGTTTTTAACTGCGGATTTTTCAATAGTCTTGTTAGTTCCGCTATCGGATCCACTAACGACTATTATTTCTCAAAGAAAAACGCCTTGACAGTACACTATTGAAAACAATATATATATATATGTACATAATTCCATGTTTTCTTTATATTTCTTTACTCATATACTTTTAGATTTTATTTTTTCCTTTAGAAAGGTTTTTATCCATACTGTGCGGTGGTCGTGCTTTTCTTACCGTCGTAAAATCTTCACGGCCTGCGCATAGGCGAGCTCCGTCTCCTCGTCTGTAGTAGAAATGACGGGGAGAATACCGGAAGAAAAAAGAGAAAGATGGGAGAAGCTGGTATCTTGCCAGCGACAGCTGAGCTCGCTATGGCCGTCAGTCGCAAGACCACGAAAGTTTTTCAACGTTCAACCTTTTCTCTCCGTTACAGAAAAAGGAAAGAGATATCTTAACGACGTGAATATCGAGTAGAAAGTTGCAAGAAACGAAGTTTCAATATAAGTAAAAACGCGTGAAATTCAAAAGTTTTGTCGGCATTTACCTCGGATTTTGTTCGATCGAAACAAGTTTAGCGATCTTTTTCGTAGAGAATGAATCCAACTTTATACTCGTATTTGAAATTTCGAAATATCAATGGCTTACAATGCGTTGTTATTAAAAATGAAAATAAATTTAAGAAATAAGACCAGAGTTCAAACCTTTGACGATAAGAAACGTTAAAGTTTACTCTTTTCGGCTTCTGAGCGACGAATTGCGACAGACACATATACTCATGTTCAAAACAACATTCAGTTAATTCGGATCGGATAATTAGTCTCTGAGATATGACGTTATTTCTGTACGCGTGTCGATTCCGAAAAGTCGAAAATCGTGGGTTCCCTTTGCGCGCGCAGTTCGCGACGTTCACGAATGCCACAATTGTCGGAGGAGTACTGACATAAACGTTCACCCTTCCTCTTTAAAACGAGATCAAGATGGCGGCGCTGTGTCTATTTTTAGCTGAGTTATTGAAGTTTGAAATTACCCCAATGAAGGCTGCCGCCCATTTATTGTTAGACGCGATGGTCTCTGGACACTCAGCACCGATTTTATAGACATTTTCACGTAGAAAATTCAACTCTCATTGCCAGGATTTAAATTAGTTCGAGCGGACGGAATCGGAAATTTCCCATACGATTCGAATATCGGCTGCCGTAAAAGCGAAGAAAATGAAAAAAGCTAACAAGCATTGAGAAAAGTTCAAAAAGCAACAAAAATAATATTGTTAAATTTAACGAATATTGTTAAGTCGAACTTTGGTTTTTTTTCTTAATTTTGTTCATTTTCAATAAAAGTATAATATGAACAATTGGCATTCCAAAACAAAAAAGTTTGACGACCTTTATACACAAAAATCAATATCTACAATGTTTTCGACATGGGTGATAGAGTCCGTGATATGTCGGTTCCAAAAAGTTCTCAAGCAAAAATTTTCGAACAATTTCACCATTCGTACCGGAAATCACCCGTGTTTTTATCCGAAAACTGAACATTGTATTCGTAACAATGCAATCTTTTTCCATTTCATTGATTATTTTCATCTGCTACACACCAAATATATTTATCAATCAAGGTTAAAAAAATGGTCGACGATAACGAGAGGGGCAAATGTTACGCGTGAACAAGTTACGAAGGGAAAAGCAAATCTGGGATCATGGAAAACTCTTGTCATTTTGGAGAACGGCTCGTACGTTGTATAGATATACTTATGCATAAAGTATAATACACGCTTCGCTCACCTGCTCCAGCTTACAACGAATTTACTGTCATCCACGTTCGAAATAATGCAGGTCTCGGCGAAGCTTGCGAGTGGTATAGAATATGTATAACATGGATCTTTCTCTCTCACTCCCTCCCTCGTCGGCTTGCATGCAACACGTCTCGCTGCCCCAAGCCTCGCCGTATATGCACGCAGTTACGTGCGTCGCGTTTATGATCAATCTAAATTCATAACGCGAAAATTGTGTATCAAGAAGGGTGTGCAGCTCCAGTTATCAGAACATGCATTGCCCGTTTGAACGTATAACGCGTATTTGTATGGCATTTCTACCAGGCATCGATTCGTCGAATAGATATGATATATAAATTATTAATCAAATTGAAGAGGTGATAATAGATAATATGTAAAAACTGTTCAAATAATTAATCGCGATCGTGCGCAACTTGATGCGATTTATTGCATTAAGTGGGTATTATAACGTATCTACCCTGTGCCATACATTCGGTATATTGTTCCTGACTTTCAGATCGAACACCTGGTATATATTTCATCCTTTACAAAGTCGTCAGCCCGTATATTTTTATTTCTTAGCAACTTGACATCCTGGTATATGCTTAATCTTTTTCGAACAGAAGGATACCCGTTAGATTTTGCATCTCCTTTGCCAACGAGCAGTTGTTACATTCAGCACAGTTTTTAAACGGGACACACGGTAGGCGTGCCTTCCCTTTCGAATAAGGCCCTTCCTATTCCTTCATTCTTTTGACGGGGGACACCCGGTATACGATCGATCCGCTTCGAAAGTAACACGCAGTACACATTTTATCTCTCTTAAAAATAAATCTCTGATTATATTCCTTATCGTTTTCAAACACGACACCCGGTAGACTTTACATCCATTCTAAATTGAAAACCCGGTATATCCTCCGTCGATTCCCGTTCGCAGTAGCTTTCCGTACGTGCGATCGATCGAACGGGACTTCGGAAAGTACATTGTTCAAAGAAATTCAATGTTCGACCCAATTTTATTGACTCATTCGGATTAAAATGCGAACTTTGAATAGTTTTTGAAAAATTAATACACAACAATCTTTAGACCCGAAAATACAATGACAATACGTATTCGTGCATTCGCGGTATGTGCCATTTATCGAGAGTGCATATTGCGAAAGGGTAAGAATTTATACACCTACGAGGATCAGACGCTCCGCAAAGAAAATTCTTCAAATGACAAAATTTCATATGGTTTCGTCTTTACGGATTTTTATACAGGTATGCCCGAGTATTATTTACGCGAATTGTCCGTGCCTTCGCGGTGTCGCTAGAATCGCAAAAAATCTCGATGGTGATGACGGAATTTTTTTCAGATGTATACCCACGTATATGGATATGAACGAGGGAAAAATAAGAGGCAGGAAGAGATGATCTTCTCGTCGACGGAGAATCGAATCAGGAATTCGCACTCCGCGATTCCGTATCCGCCCTATTTTATACGATATTCCTTTGAATGTGAAAATTGTCGAATATCGTAGCAGGAATATATAGTTCGATATAGGGATGGATAAAATTGACGTATAATATATCCATGGGCTATTCTGTGAGTCTTCCACCAAATCACGAGAAAAAAAGCTGTTCAATGTTTGTTATTATTATTGTTGACCTTTTCCTCTCCAACTGCCATTTTTTGAATAGCTTATTCAAACTTTTGTCAGATGATGTTTTTTTATATCGCCCTCGAAATATAGAAAATTTTCCGTTGAAATATTTATCATTTCTATTAAACAAATTAATCGTAAATGTCGAATTTGTTGTCAATGTGTAGTGAAATCTCGATTCGACAGTTTCGGATTCATACGTCGACTATCGACGAGAAAAAAAATAAAACGTTTCTCATTCCCATGCCAGGGGTTGATCGGGTACACGTGGAACATCCCATACCCCAAGATTCGCCGAAGGGCGAGCTTCCCAGAGGAGTTTACCGTGGACGTGGGATAGGCTTGCTGTGAGCTGGCTCAGCTCGCCTAATGGAAAATAAAATCTATTGGAACGCAGGAGCGATGAGAGGTTTGGGAATAACAACTGTTGGAGAAATATGAATATCGCATCTGTTCTTGTAAAATAATTCAACTGCTTTTGTTGTTTGTTATAAGCCTGTGATGTTTTCGTTTTTTGAAGTTATTGAAGTTACACTTCTTTAGGCGCGTTGGGCAGCTCTGATGGGAGTATATTTTCTCGATGTCACGAACTGCGCGCGCACCGTCACACACTATAAAGTTAGTTGCGAGTGAGAATTACTTTTCTTTTCGGTCTGAAGTTATCGGAGTGGGGTGCAAATGCCAGAAGGCCGATTCTGGCCCAGGCGCAACAGCATAGCGTCCGACGCAAACTATAGCTATTATCGTTTTGCATCGACGCTATGCCATTGCGCCAAGTACACAATCGCCCCTCGGCTCTATTTTACAGTAATATGCTGAAATCGTACGTAAGATTTCCGCAGATCCAAGTGGTTTTTTAAACTCTGAATATTATTATTGTTCATATTCATACAACTTTATTTATATTGTAGTGTAGATATTTCTTTTTTATGAAAATTGTGTTTTAGGATTTGAGGTTATATTAATGTAAGTATTATTATTATTGAGTCGTCTGATTTAATATTATTTTTTGCAGTATTGATATTTACACATATTTATATTTCTATTTTTGTTAACTGTCTTCATTACACTTAAATTATTTAATTTAATTTAAGTGTTATTGGTTAAAACTTGTAGTCATGGTATTTAATGTCATTTATCGATCATTTGGCTTAGTTCAAATTTGTTTGAATGCGTAAAATAATAATATCATAATATTTAAATGTAACGGAAAATCATTTAACGCTTACTTAATCGCGATCCTTAATCGCAATTTAGCGACGTCGAAGTTCTTATTTAGAAAAACAAAGAAAAAACCTGTGTGTACTTATGTACGCACGTAAGAAGTTATATTTCTTTAGCGTGAATAAAAAAAAAAATTCTTTAGACATTCAAATAAATTTAAACCGAGTCAAATGATCGATAAGCAACATTAAATACCATGAATACAAGTTTAAATAAATAACACTTAAATTAAATTAAATAAAAATCACATATTAGAATCTTTTAAATGAAGGCAGTTAAAAATAATATAAATATCAATATCAATTTTGCGAAAATAATATTAAATCGGACGATTCAATGAAAATAATACTGACATTAATACAACCTCAAATCTTAAAATGCAATTTCCACAACAAAAAAAGATATCTACACTGCAATATAAAAAATTATGTTTTTATTCACGCCAAATAAGTATAACCTCTTATGTGCGTACATAAATACACACAGTTTTTTTTTATTTCGTCCGGGAAAGAGCTTTGTACCGACTATTAATGTTATTACTATTACTACTACTACTACTACTATTATTATTATTATTATTATTATTATTATTATTATTATTATACAATAATTGTCATTATGATAAGTGTTATCATAGTGACAATTTGTATATACCATCGCATTTCCATCCACTTTCCCATATAAGGACATTTTCGCGAATTGTACTTTATTAACATCGACTTTGAGCGACTTTTTGTCACCCTTCACCCGATAGCCGCATATACCGACTCACTTTTCCCGATATCTGACCGTCGGAAGAAACTCTCGAAGTAAATTTGTCCTCTCGTAATGTAGGTACTCGAGAAGAAACTTGGCTCCCTTCCCAATAAGCCAAAGCATATATATCATTCCTTTCTGTTACTCTCGCGTATAACTATTTACTGTGATACGGAGATCGAAATTGAGGAATAAAGTGATGGGAGAAAAAAGATGGAATAAAATGGGTGAAGGGATAGGTTCACGACAATTACCGAGTAATTTATTACAATCGGTTAAACGATACGTGTATTTATCGTTTCTTTTTTTCTTTAAATGAAAATAAAAACAAAATATACATGTAAACGCGTTTATTAAGGATCTCTGTTTAAGCCACCAGGGTCTTTGAAAATCAAATCAACAGGCAAACTATATTCAATGTTCCATGAAAATCTTGAAATATACGACTCACTCTAAACGGAGAACATACAGTCTTCCTTGAGCTTTCGATTGCGTGTATTGATATAGTGTATTTTATTGATTCATATATATATAGCTATCCCTAGACTGTACGTCATGTGCCAAGGGAAAACCTTTCTGACTGCTCGTTGAACCACAGGCAAAGTATTTGTTGGAGATTGTAAGTGTTTTCGGGGGCTTCCGGGTCAATGACGACGCTTTTGACGGATATAGACAGGGGTACTGTTAGCCATAACGTCGCTTCCTATATCTTTATCGATAACAAGAATTATCAGCGATCTGACGAATCTGACAATCATAATTCAGCATTTCGTTCGAACATTGATAATGTTTTTTTAATCGATATCAATAATCAAATCTCGCGCAATTTATTATTTAAATCATTATTTTTTGTCATTATCGCCCTATAGAATACGTTTCTATTTGAGTAAGAGGGGTCGAAATATTGAAGAATACAAAAAATATGAATTATTACGTTTCTAAAATTTGACAAGAGCGAGTATCGAGAGACAAAAAATATCGTAACGTGTAATATGTGTTGATTTAAGAGACTATAGTCGTTTAAAATTTTTCAAAAAAATGTATTTATTGCGGAAAATTTAACACATCTTAAAAATATTCTGCAAAAATTTCGAGGTGAAATGCATTTCACTCGAATCTGTTTTTATTAAATTCGGTGGCCACTTTTTATCAAAAACCTCTTAATCGATCGATATTGAATTTCGTGAGTATGTTTTAGTCATAAAAAACTAGTTCTTAATCAAAGAATTTTCTTTTCGAACAATTCTTAATCCAAAGATTTTTAACAACTATACGTTTTTTTCGGCGAACATCACTTATCCAACCTTGAACATTCGGCATTTCTTTAAAAATTATAATTTTTTAAAAAGCTTTGATGAACCTTAACGTTCGAAAACTCGAACATTTGTTTAACCAAATAATTTTCTCAATAAATGTACGTACTTACTAAATATTAAAAAAAAAATATTGTTGACGATTCGATTTAATTTCACTGCGCAAATCTATACACGCAAATTAAACGCAATCAAATCGTGAATTCTGAATTTAAGAGGAAATAAAAAAAATGATGATACAAAATTAATACCGAATTAGTTAAGAATTCTGAAGGGATCAAATTATTACCTGAAACTTGCAAATGAAAATATGAAATTTCATGCTCCATTTATCCAACATCCTTCTGGGTTCGTTTGCAGAAAAAAAAAACTCAAGCGCTCCGTAAGATGGGGGAGAACCGTTCCTTCGCGCTATCGGAGTAATTTATCTCGTTGACGAATTATCCATGAACCGAACTCCTCGTTCCAGGGACGCGAATTTTCCGCTGTAGGCGGAAGAAGACTTTTCTGATACTCGGCTTCCCGATACAATGAGGAGAGAATTTTTTATTCCTACAAACAACGTAGACCAAGCTCCATCGTCTTTACTTCCCCATATATATACGTATACGTACGTGGAGGGAAAAGAATTGAAAACTTTTTCACAAAGGACGCTCACGCGACGAGGCGAGGGCCGAAGTCTTTCTGAAAAAGAAGCTTCGAGCTTCTGGTGGGATTTTCTCAATGAAAAGAACAAAAAATGGTACCTTCGTCTCTCCAGAAGGGAAAAACAACAAAAGCTGATATCCAATTGAATTCAAAAATAAAAACGAGAATACATTCGAGCGACAATTGTACAAAGGAAAATGGAATACGTATACACGATCGTTTCCCGTTTCTTCGTTCTCCGAAGAAACAAATCAGACGAAAATATAGTTCATCCCGATAAACAACCGTTTTTAATAAATATCAATAACAAATTTTTTATAAAAAATGTAATTCAATTTGATATGAAAAATTATCAAAGATATAAAATAAATAAAAATTTTAAGAATTATCCGTTCGCAAAAAAACTCGATAATTAAAGTTTATCACATGTTTTATGAAAAGCATAAGTCTTAAAGACGAACGATGTTAATGAATTTTCATCTTTCTCAAATTTTGTCCCGTGTCGACTAATATAACGAATCAAAATGCGGAACTTGTTTACATTTTTAACACATCAGTGATTCGAAAAAGAAATTAAAGTACTGTACCACGACCTACTAAAGAACTTTACCTCGGCCTATCGGATTGAACTAACAATGCATGCGTTTATTAAAGGTGCTTGAATGTTTTCGAGATTCTTTTTACACGGACATTTTCTTCAGTCCCTTAATACGCTTTTGTCATGAAGACACTGTGAAATTTTTACTGAGAGCTTATACAGGGGTGCATATAACTTCAAGCATTCGTACGGAAGCGCTAATGACAAAGTTTGTCATTTATGAGCCACTCGCAAGGCGCGCCACGTTGTGTACCTACCTAGAAATGCTCAAATACGTCAACAGTCAACCGGTTGAATGAGTTTACTTTTTAAAGGGAACTGAATAAAGGGTGCACGTATATTTATTAGTTTATTTATAACAATATAGACTTTTTATCAGCAAGCGGTCCTTTTAAAATAAAAAAGTGTTCATATTGCGAACATCTATAATGATGGTTTTATTCATATTACAAGATGACATTTTGCAAAATTCTCGGTGTTATTTCCAACCCATATAAGACGGTAAGCTGAGAAAGGGATATCAATTTTTGAATAAATCGTCCATATAAACATTGCCTTGGCAAGCGCTTTTAATTAAAGATACAGCGCATGCAATTTCTTGCAGCGGACCTTCAGAAGAAGTGTGGGTTCTTTGAGGGTTTATTCAACGTTTCGTAAATAATTTTGGTATTTACGTGTTGCTTCCGATGTCAGTATGTGTATATTACGAAAATTATGTAGGTACCATATACATATATACGCGTACGTATATTCTGTACAGATGCAATGTATTATAAATATATACATTAGTCAGATGGCGGTCGATGTTAACGGCTGAGATGAAAGAGCCTCGTAAAAATTTTAAGATGCTCGAGACCATGGAACGTGTTGCTAAGAAGCAGCTTGGTCGTTCGATTGTATTCGGCATTATTCGGAAGAGGCCAACCATTTTGTTAACTGGTTTTACCTCTCCAATGGCGAAAACCACCATCTACCGGTGGCGCCTCACGATGAACAGTTTCCCTTTAGATACTAAATAAATTGGAATTGTACAGGGTCTCTTGTATATAATTATTGGTTTATGAAAGACAATGTTAACAAGTTTTTAAGATTTATCACTATTATTTCTCTATTGAATTATTTATATATTTATTTGTTCGTTTATATATTTATTAGAGAGAGAGAGAGAGAGAGAGAGAGAGCGAGAGAGAGAGAGAGAGAGAGAGAGAGAGAGAGAGAGAGAGAGAGAGAGAGAGAGAGACAGAGACAGAGACAGAGAGAGAGATGCGAATTTTCCTCCAAATGCGACGAGCAAGATAACGCTCACCATTAAAGATCTACCTTCCGATCGTTAAATGGGCTGAGCCCGGTCAAACAGAGGTCTACTGGCATGTAGATGCGGGATCTACCTTACCGACGTTAAGAAAAAAAGGGGTTCAAGTCCGAGCTAACCGATTTTTATTGTTCGACATCCGATGAATCTGCCTTACCGACGCCCCCCTCCCAGCTCCGCGTATCCCCGCGTTTTGCCTTACCGATTTCTACTTACCAATATTTCAAAAAGAGGAAATATTATCGATTTACCGACCGACGGCTATTTGACCCTTTTTTGGCAGCAAGCAGCTAACGTACCCCAGCCAACGAACTCTCGGGATAGCATCGATCATGATATTTTGACCGAGACTTCCGGTTCGGCGGGAAATTTTAAATATGCAATCGCAATTACCCACTCATGGAGTCATCATATGCGGAGCAATTGAATTTTCCGGCGCCAAATTTGAATTCTGCTGGAGGAATTACCGACTTGTGATATTTACAGTTCGGAAGTACGGGATATTGAAATTTATGTACAGAGCTTATTTATTAGAATATATGAACTCAATGTAATACGGGAAAAATCTTGTTTTATTTTAGCAAATTTGCTTTACACACACACACGCCCACACTATCGATGACAATAATTGTTGATATATTTAATGCACTCTCGCTTCATTGGTGCAGCTAATTCATTTTCCATTGGAAAGTGTTCTCGGCATTGTAGACACTCGGCGACTTCAGGGTCTTGCTTGAGAGACTCGGGCAATTTATTCCACGCAAGCTCGACGCTTTTTGCAGCGAAGGTGCTGATGAATTCTTTGGGCAGCTGGGCAATGTCTCTAGCTTCCATGAACGATAGTAGTCCGATGCGATGGAATAGTTTGAGCGATCTTCCCCATCGATGGCACGTTGTTTCGAAGAACTTTCTTCAGCAGCTGTGCGTTTTGAAGTGCGCAGCCGGTTTTAACCGCCAAATCGTTGTGGTGGGGGCAAAACGTCTTCAATATCACGGGATGTTGCTTCTTCAGCGCTGGACAATCCGGGACATCGCGTACATTGAAGCCAAACTGTTCGAGCCATTTTTTCTTGTGTCCCCCCTTTACGTGGATGATACTCGCGTTGTACAAGACCGACCGAAGCCCGTTTTCAACGTCGTTATAGGGCAACTCTCCCGAGTGCCAGGAGAGATGATGATAATTGCGTTCCAGCCAAAGATTCACGCTCTTGTACTTAGCCGGAAGATTACCCCACTGTGTCGGAGGTTTGAACAGGAAGATCATAGGTGGTAGGTCATCGTTGAGCGGAATCGTTGCCAGCCCTTTTATGACAAAGTCGTTTATGGGCTGCGGGAACCCTTGTGTATTAACAACGTACTCTATGGCAGTTGATTACGAGTCCGCTCCGTCCGCGTCTTTTATAGGCGTCTTTCACGTCACCACTTATTGGATTATATTCGACAATTCGGTCGTGCAAGATCAAACAGTAGGCGGTAGTTCCGACGGGGAAATTTGTTTCAGCCTCCAACTCGAGCCGAACATCGACTAGAGCCTATTTGAGCGAGTCGTTCTGTTTCGAGGAATCGATTACGATTAGCAGAACATGCGCGAGGAATTCTTCCTTCGTCAGCATGGGTTCCGAATCCTTGCCGTAGTATATATTCTGGAATTTGACGTACATCTTGTACAACACATCGTACTGATTGCGACTCACATCGAGATTGAGGTTACTGTACGGATAGCACTGGGAGTTGAGGAAGAGTTTGGCGTTGGTTATTTTGCAATGATCAAAGCGGCTAGCGTTAGCAGGTTGACGGCTCTTCGATTCGTCAGGAAGCCACAATGACGAAACAGGGTTTCTCCAACTGACTGGCCGTTTTCACCGTCCACACGTGTTTCGTCGTGTTTGGAAGCATGGGATACTCGTACAATTCCCAGGTACGAAAGCTCATGATGATTTATTTTTCAATGTGGTTGAGCAGGCGTATCTTACGTTTATCCGACAACGTACGGCATCAGCCACTCAATTGTTGTAAGTTCAATCTAGAATTCCTCAAAGGTTCCATTTTCGAGCGCTATTTGCACAACTGCAATCATGTCGCTCCGCGATTACGTGAGAATTGAGCTCGTGCTTTGTGTTGACGATGATTTCTGGTAGCTTCGGTAAAACCGAGAATCATAGTGAGGGGTATGTATACATCGAAATAAACACTGTCATCCGTTAGCTGTTTAGGCTCTTTGACATCGAGTCAGCCGGCATTTTCAACGAGGGCAGTGTGCCCAGGACCCAACGACGCATTACCCTTCATGAGATATGTCAAGCCGTCATTCTTATTTCGGTCCATCTCTATGGTATTGATCTCGTGATGAATTTCCTCGAAGAGATCGGCGATGGCGTTGTTCATCAACTTCGTCGAAGCGGCTACAGTCCCATCCCCTTTGGTGAGTCTTCCACAAACGTGCAGCGAACTATATCCGGGGAAGAGGCATATATCTTGATGTTGAATAGATATTCGAATCTCATCGGTATTGTTGAAGGTTGATGGAGTGTAGGGCTGATGCGCATGAATCTCGTAATGTGTTACGGATTCGTCAAATACCACGTTCGATTGAGCATTCCAGCAAAAATAAAATATCAGACAGGTTACTTTCTTCCACCAGGGATGCGGAGGCCTAGACTTCTCAGATATTGAATGTTGCGACGTGTTAGTGTATTCAGCGTTCGTTGGCGACTGATGGTTGGGCGCCATGGTGCCTTTCTTTTATAGCCGTGACCAACGTTGTTGTGGACGATACCCATGACAACTACTTGACTTCCTTGATGTGCTGTCTAATGATAATAATTTCGCCCCGAAAATTCACCAGTTCTCCATCCGGATATACTATGCGTAATTGAATGTGATCAATGACCTTAACGGCGATCGGAAGGTAAATGATTTGCGATGGAACTTCGATGATCTTATATCTTGGCGGTACTGCTAGGAAGATTTCGTATATCGCGTACACATTCCATTCGTTGACGTACGCGCCTCATCTGATGTTGAACTCTACTCGTAAAGCATTAACCTTGAGGATAGTGTTAGGATCCACCGAATTCTCCCGGGTATGGGAATGCGTAACACAGTTCGATTTCTCTTTTCGAGGCAGGGCAATTAAGTCTATACCTCAGGGACGGAAATTTCGCCTTTATTGTACCGCAAGATTCGGTTGGACGGGTTTTCAACTAGGACGGCACCCTCGGTTTCGACAGTCCGATGGTCGTTTTGACCATGCGAAGGATTGTACGATGCATCATTCGACTCACTCTTTCGTTGGTCGTGTGGTGCTGAAGATTCGTGGATGCTTGATGTACCGCAGCAGTGACTCTGGAGACTCGGTGAGGAGCGAAGGAAATATGCTGGATACTCGAGATTTAATATAAAGTCTTCATTCATAGCACAACTTTACTGACTCTAAGATATTTTACAATATACGACTTTAGTCTGGGTGAATTTACAAGTTGATACTCAAACGGGCGACGAGCGAGAATGCTCCACAGATTCTGTTGCGCAAGGTGGTTGCATTGCTGGTCCCCGTTGAAATTGCAACTGCCTCCTTAGCGGAAGGATGACCCTTTTATACTAATTTTTGGTGGTTGCTTAGGGCTAGTAAAATCTTCTGATTGGTTGGTTACATTTTGATTCATCCTATGATTGGTCATTTACACATGGTGACCTAGCTAATAAGTAAGGGATTCTTGGAAAGAGCACTTAAGCTCGGTTAGGTTGGACAGTACATGAATTGTTGTTTCGTCCTAAAAAGGGGTGATTTGTACAGATATTGGGTATGCTCATCTCGCTCGTGAGTCACGGTTCATGTGTTAAACGGAAGTGACTTCTCAACGAAGTGTCAAGGTGTCGGCTAATGGATTAATTTGAGAGTGGTGACTCCAATGCCTCCTCTCGTGCATGCAGGTCGGGAATGTCGATTAAATAATCAATATCGAATTACCTTATGTGTATCAAATGGGTACGCAAGGCAGGCGGTGCGTCGTTCGTGAATTTCATATTGTGCGGTTTTCTCGAATTGTGCAAAGGGCGTTTAGACGACGATACTTTGATCATAGCAGATGGTAAGTGCAGTTCTTACATTGTGCGATATGGTAAATGAGGGTTGGAAGTATTTCAAATTCGTTAAGAAACGATGCTTGGATCGTAACAGTACGCACGCCAGGTGATGTATCGGTTGTGAATTTCGTATTGCGCGGTTTTCTCGAGTTCTACAAAAATGCGTTAGACAACGATACTTGGGTCGTGGCAGGTGATAAGTGAAGTTCCCAAATTGTGCGATATGCTAGATGAGGATTGGAATTATATCAAATTCTTTAAATAACGATCCTCGAATCGTAACAATGGCAACAGATAATTCTCAGCTGTGAGCCTTATTTTGCGATATCTTACGTTGAGTGAATCCTAAAAGACCAGCGATTGAGTCTTGCGGCCGGAAATACATGTTTTGATTGCAGTTTATGATGCTGCGCAGTGTATTGTTGTTGGGACGGAGATTGATGGATACGCCTTTCGGTGCAAGCGCATCCTGCAAATATTTTTCAATATCTTTGATTTCATAACTTCCGGTTGGCAGCACGATCACCTCGTTACCCACGTAAAACTTGTTTTTACCAGTATCGACGTTGGGTACAGAGTTGAAGGTTAGTAATTCCACTAGTCCAAGACCGTAGTGTTTATTGGCTGAGAGTTCAATTGGCGGAAAGTATTGAGTCTCCAGTATAGATGACGGTCTAGATAAGCTGACAGTCAATGAATGTTCTATGACGATGAAGCCTGCTGAATTGATTCAACGCACGCACTACAAACTCTTAAATAGGAGGTCCAGGCGTAGATGGCCACACTCGTACGTATTATAATCCTGATATTGCGCGTAATTGTACCGAACCTCATCGACTCGAAGATACTCCATTAGCTCTCGAGGAGGCTGAAGATCTCCGAAACTATCAACGTAAAGGACATTACTGCCATTATTTCTATATGCTACCCAGTGGGTTCCAGGCCCATCTTCGGCGTCGAGGTTAATTACAGCTATCTCGCGATAACGAGGTCCATCAGTTGGTAAGGCATTTCTTCGCATAAATACGCCGCAAAATGGTGGAATCCCCAGAGCACGTGCGTGCTTGAGAAAATCAGCGTCCGTTGGAGCGCGTTTGAGCACACGAACTTTGAGCATTTTTTTCGCGCATCGAGATGTATACCGAAGCCGCTCTTGTGCGGCTTGAGACAGGCCCCTTTGCCGAGAGCGATGGCTTCCATCGCCTTATTGTGACGATGACTCTCTCCCAACTGCTGCTTCGCGGCGCTGGCGTCGTTTACGGCTTTTACCACTCCCGCAGCGCCACCTGCGAATGCTCCCGTTGCACTCAAGCCGGCAAACAGGGGTATGAGAGACGGCAAAAATCCATCAACTTTTTCAGGGACCAGTAGTATGCGCCGACACGAACGTTCTTTCTTCCGCCCACTTTCTTCGCGGCATCGCGTGCCTTCTTCAATGCTGATCGAATAACGTCTCGAGAGTTTTCCCAGGTCGACGTCGAGGCAGCTTTCACGATCCCAGACAGTATGATCGTCGGCTTTTTCTTCCTCGTCAGCCCATTGCCGAATTTCAATTTCAGTTTCATGGTGTTTGTTATAGGGTAAGCGGCAACTTTCTTATCCGCGCCAGAGTTATTTGACCAGACACGCTGCTAAGCTCTTTCAGCCAAAACTTTGTCAGCTTTGTTACGCGCTTCGACGTTCTCGCGATTCTCCAAGTAAGCAATATCGCGTTCCGTGCAGGCTGCGTCCAGAGGATTAATACCGGGATCACCGCGAGCGACACGTTTGGTTAGCTTTGTGCCCGGCCCACAGTATTGGTAGCCCGGTCAACGAAGTTCGACAGACAGGTTGTTGATAAACTTGTTAAGGAGACCTTGGCCCTTGTGTATGATCATCCCGCTAGCGCAGCTCGGCGATAAGTGAGTCCCGACGGTATATAAGCGTGCTATTTACACCCTGGCCGCCACAGTACCCATGGAGTTCAGAGACCAATCGCACAAACTACCGGTAATGAACTTCGATGCTCTTCCCGAGCAAAAAAATGTTCGCGCACGCCATGGTGAAATGCTTCCTGATCGTATTCGCACAGTATTTTGCGGCCCATCGAATTGCGGCAAAACTAACGCATTGCTCACTCTCCTCACGCACCCCAATGGCCTAAGTTTCGAAAATGTCTACGTATATTCCAAGTCCCTGAGTCAATCAAAGTACAATTTTCTCGAGAAACTCCTCGCACCCCTGCAGGGTATCGAGTACTTTGCCTTCGGGGAACACGATTAAGTTGTTTCGCCCGCCGACGCTAATCCCAATTCTATTATGATTTTCGATGATATCGCCTATGAGAAACAAGACTATGTCAGAGCGTTCTACTGCATGGGCAGACACAACAACATTGATCGTTATCTGTGCCAGTCCTATGCACAAATTCCTAAACATCTAGGGCGCGATAATGTTAATTTGCTGGTGATTTTTCGACAAGACGGTGTAAATCTCAAACACGTCTATGCCGACCATGTGAATACAGACATGTCGTACTCACAATTCAAAGCTTTGTGCTTGACATGCTGGAACGACGATGATCATGGATTCCTCGTAATCGACAAAGATCGTAGGAATCTCGACCTCGGTCGTTACAGAAAGGGCTTCGACTGCTTTGCTATAAATATATCGCACGTAAAACGAAAGTGGCAGTGTATCATGGAAGGTCGAAGCGACGGTATTGCGGCAGAGTTCCGTCGAAAGGAAAAAAATACTTTGGCAGATGGACAAAGCGAGGGACGCCGTTAGACGCAAATATGAACTTCATTGCCAGGGGTAAACACCTCAATTGAACATTGAGTATTCAATTGAGTTCAATTTGATGAACAAATTCGACGTGCGAAGTCTTGATGAAACGTGGCAAGCTGATCTTGTCGAGATGCAGCGTATCTTTATTATTGGCAGGTATCTTTATTTTCACGAGCCTTACGCTCGCGAAGATAAAGATACCAAATACCTGCTCGCAATTATCGATGTTTTGTCGAAGTTTGCCTGGGCTGTTTCCGTAAAGCGAAAGACAGCGCACGATGTCACTGCAGCTATGGAATCTGTGCTGCGACAAGACCGAGTACCGGCGAATCTTCAAACGGACAAAGGCAAAGAATTCTACAATACGAATTTCCAGAATCTCATGTCACGATACAGCATCAATCATTATTCGACATATAGAAATCTCAAGGCATCAATTGTGGAACGTTTGAATCGCACACTGAAAACAGAATGTGGCTAATATTTAGTCTGCGAGGCACGTACAAGTGGCTCGACATTTTGCCTGATCTCGTAAAAGCATACAACAGCGCCAGGCATCGTACTATCGGAATGAAGCCCGGCAAAGTCACGGCAGCCTACGTGGAAACATGGCTGCAACGTTTTTCTCGTGACTATCGCAATCGTAAGATAGCCAGATTTACAGCGAGTGACAGAGTACGTGTTAGCAAGAACAAACACATTTTCGAGAAAGACTCCGTCCCCAACTGGACAACGAATTTTTTTACTGTGAGTCGAGTGATGCCAACGACGCCAGTGACGTACAAGCTAAAGGACTATCAAGACGAATCCATCGCCGGTGGTTTCTACGAGGAGGAGCTTCTAAAGGCCAAGTACCCCGATGTCTATCTTATGGAGAAAGTGTTGAAGAACCGTGGAGATCGAGTTTACGTCAAGTCACTTCACACAATAGTCGGACAAGTATGATTTGTAAAATATAAAAATACACTATTTTTTGTATTATGAAAACATCATTTATTAGCAATTAATAAAGATACACAAAGTTATTTATTGCTGATGCTAAATTCAATCTGATGCTTATAGGCTCCACCGCCCAAGTACTTTGAGAACAATTCTCCTTCCGCTACCATGTGTACCATTTGATCCAACATGATCTGATCTTTCTCAAATGCCTCCGCGATGCGTTTCGGCAGGAAAACTTGTCAATTGTCATCGAGACTGGCGACGGCTTTCAGCCCGTACTTTGTTGTGACTTGTCGCAAGTTAGTGACCTTGTAGATCTCGCTGATCGTCAACGCCCTGAGTTGCTTCGTCGGGAGGAAATCCTCCAAAAGAGCGATTTTGTTGAGCTTTGCAATGTCCATTGAGAGAACGACTGCCAGTGTCTCATGTGAAAGCTGCTGGTATACCCGTATCCCCCCTCGTTTGTATATTTGAGCATGGCGCCCCATGTGAATCCGGGCGTTGTATAGTAGTGAGCTGGATCAACGCCGTAGGCTTCGATGCTGTTGTCTTGGAAATTTTCAAATAGATCGACCAAGAGGAGCACGTCGGTTTTTAGATAGAGGTCCGGGTATTCGCCCAGGTCTACGATGCTAAATTCTTGCCACTAACACATCGCAACATTCAATTTCTGAGAAGTCTAGGCCTCCGCGTTCCTGATGGAAGAAAGTTACCTGTTTGATATTTTGTTTTTGCTGGCATGGGAGAGGTTCTGCACGTTAAATCGAACGTGATATTCGACGAATCCGTAACACATTACGAGATTCATGCGCATCAGCCCTACACTTCATCAAACTTCAGCAATACCGATGAGATTCGAATATCTATTCAACATCAAGATATGTGCCTCTTGCCCGGACATAGTTCGCTGCACGTTTGTGGAAGACTCACCGAACGCGATGGGACTGTAGCCGCTTCGACGAAGTTGATGAACATGCCATCGCCGATCTCTTCGACGAAACTCGTTACGAGATCAGTACCATATAGATCGACCGAAATAAGAACGTTGGCTTGACATATCTCATGAAAGGTAATGCGTCGTTGGATATTAATAGTGGATATTTCAATGTATGCATACCCCTCACTATGATTCGCGGTTTTACCGAAGACTATCCGAAAATCATCGTCAACGTAAAGCACGAGCTCACTCTCGCGAGATCGTGGAGCGACACGATTGCAGTTGTGCAAATAGCGTTCGAAAATGGAATCTTTGAGGAATTCTAGATTGAACTTACACGAATTGAGTGGCTGATGCCGTACGTGACGTTGTCGGACAAACGTACGATACGTCTGGTCAACCATATTGAAAAAGAAATCACCATGAGTTTTCATACCTGGGAATTGTAGGAGTACCCCATGCTTCCAAACCCGACGAAATACGTGTGAACGGTGAAAGCGGCCAATCAGTTGGAGAAACCCCGTTCCGTCATTGTGGCCTTCCAGCCGAATTGAAGAGCTGTCAAAACTGCTAACGCTAGCCGCTTTGATCATTGCCAAATAACCAACGTCAAACTCTTCCTCAACTCCCAGTGTTATCCGTACAGTAACCTCAATCTCGATGTCAGTTGCAATCAGTACGATGTGTTGTACGAGATGTACGCCAAATTCCAGAATGTATACTACGGCAAGGATTCGGAACCCATGCTGGCGAAGGAAGAATTCCTTCCTCGCGCATGCTCCGCTAATCGTAATCAATTGTTCGAAACAGCACGAATCGCTCAAACAGGCTTCAGTCGATGTTCAGCTCAAGTTGGAGACTGAAACAAATTTCCCCGTCGGAACTACCGCCTACTGTTCGATCTTGCACGACCGAATTGTCGAATATAATCCAATAAGTGGGGACGTGAAAGGCGCCTATAAAAGACGCGGACGGAGCGGACTCGTAATCAATTGCCATAGAGTACGTTGTTAATACACAAGAGTTCCCGCAGCCCATAAACGACTTTGTCATAAAAGGGCTGGCAACGATTCCGCTCAACGATGACCTACCACCTATGATCTTCCTGTTCAAACCTCCGACACAGTGGGGTAATCTGCCGGCTAAGTACAAGAGCGTGAATCTTTGGCTGGAACGCAATTATCGTCATCTCTCCTGGTGCTCGGGAGAGTTGCCCTATAACGACGTTGAAAACGTGCTTCGGTCGGTCTTGCACAACGAGAGTATCATCCACGTAAAAGGGGGACAGAAGAAAAAATGGCTCGAACAGTTTGGCTTCAATGTACGCGATGTCCCGGATTGCCCAGCGCTAAAGAAGCTACATACCGCGGTACTAAAGACGTTTTGCCCTCGCCACAACGATTTGGCGGTTAAAATCGGCTGCGCACTTCAAAACGCACAGCTATTGAAGAAAGTTCTTCGAAAAAACGTGCCATTGATGGGGAAGATCACTCAAGCTATTCCATCGCATCGGACTACTTTCGTTCATGGAAGCTCGAGACATTGCTCAGCTGCCCAATGAATTCATCAGCACCTTCGCTGCAAAAAGCGTCGAGCTTGTATGGAACAAATTGCCCGAGTTTCTCAAGCAAGACCCTGAAGTCACCGAGTAGGTATCTACGATGCCGAGAACACTTTCCAATGGAAAATGAATTATCTGCACCAATGACGCGGGAGTGCATTACATGTATCAATAATTATTGGCATCGATAGTGTGTGCGTGTGTGTGTGTGTGTAAAGCAATTTTGCTAAAAAGGAACACGATTTTTTCCGTATTACATTGAATTCATATATTCTGATAAATACGCCCTGTAGATAAATTCCAATATCCCGATCTCCCGAACTGTACCATAAATATCACTACTCCGTAATTCCTCCAGCAGAATTCAAATTTAGCGCCGGAAAATTCAAATGTTCCGCATATTATAACTTCATGAGTGAGTAATTCCGATTGCATATTTAAAATTTCTCGCCAAACGAGACGTCTCGGTCGAAATATCATGATCGATGCTAACCCGAAAATTGGTTGGCTGGGGTAGGTTAGCTATTTGCCGCCAAAAAAAGGCCAAATAACCGTCGGCCGGTAAATCGATAATATTTCCTTCTTTTGAAATATCGGTAAGGCGAAATGGGACACGGGGGCCTGGGGGAGCGGGGCGTCGGTAAGGCAGACTCGTCGGATGCCGAAGAATAGAAATCGGTTAGTCCGAACTCGACTAACTTAACTACTATTTGGTATTGAATGCAGCAGCGAACAAGGGGCATGCCACCTCAATACCATGAGGCTTTCACTGTAACAACACCGGGCGACGATACGCATTGTTGTTATCTCCAACGACAATGGCGATGGTGTAAATGACAAGAGTCTCGTCGTCACGTTCTATTGTATGCAACATGGTGCACTGCTTGTATCCACGTACTCGATCATCATCATCCTTCATTTCTCAATGTATATTGGACATTTCAACAATTTCAATTACTTTTACGATACAAAAATTTCAATAAACAAAAAAATATTTGTCAGTTTTCGGTACAACCTTGCCACTATAGTATTTTGACAAAACATTTTTCTTTTTTCAATTATAATATTGATATTAATATTTTTAATTTAATTTTGTTGAGGAGCCCAGTGGTTTAGTGGGTAAGGCACTGGGTTCGCACGCAGCGGACCCGGGTTCGATTCCCATAGCCGACACCAATGGAAACAAATTTTTCTACGTGTTTTTTCTGCAATCCTGGCGGTTCGGATCCCACCAAAACAAATGCCTAACACAAACCTCGCTGTGATGGGTGGGGGGATCGGTGTTCGACTTCGGTGCTCCCGCAAGGCGGTTCTCATCCCACGGATGGTGACGCCTTAGTCGGACACCGGGCATCGTATCACAGATGAGGAGGTGCCGGCCCTTGGCGACTCTGGTGGACGTGCTTGAGTTTACTCGCATTGACACTGGGGGAGATTAGGTAGGTACCGACCTGTATCGACGGAGGTTTTCTGCAGTTTCCTTCCGTCCGTGGCAAATGCGGTACAGGGAGATTAGGGAGAATGCGAAGCGGCTACAGCCGGGACAGCATAAAGGAAGTCGGAGTGCGAGTAGAGGAAAGAAAAAAGGATGTCGGAGCGCGAGTAGAGCAACAGAATAACATTGTAAAAACCCCGAAAAACGGGTATACAATTCAAACTCCCACTTACTTAGTTTAATTTTTTTAGAATAATTTAGCGGATCATTATTTTAAGAAAATGATAATAATTCAAAATGTGCAAAATGCTATCGCATGTTTATTCAAAAGTTGATCCTATATTGATGCGGTTCTATATTAAACGACAAATTTTGACCGTTGCCGAAATTGGATGAGCCAAATTTGAGGAGCGAATAGATATTTTATTTGGGCAGTCGGAGAGGGGGGGGGAGTATGGTGTGATGTTGATTTATTGAAAGATAGTGAGAGAGTAAAGGACTTGGACCGATTGATACGAAACGCCCCATGGCCAAGCATAAAAGCTGTACCGCTAGGTTCGAGCTATACATCACCTTTGTTCTCTTTGTTCCTCATCAGCGCCTTCAGGATATCAAGTTACCTTTCATAAGCAGTTCGTAGATCAGTTCCCTTTCCTTTGTTACCTCTGTCCCTCATTCCGTGTATCTTGCTTTTGGTTGCAAATCAGCGGCTTTCTTCGCTAAACACACGTCGGGGAATTCGCGTAGGACGATGGACTACCCCTACCGATAGTAAGGGAACCCGAGAAAAGTTGTAGAGACTGATGGCCGCCGAGAGGAGGGGCGCGTGAATCGAGAAGGGGAGCGGGGGGGGGCACAATAAACGATTCTTGTTTAGTTCACACATAATTATAGTTGTTAGCCCCCAGGAACACCGTGAAATGTGAAATACACAGGGATGCGATAATGTGGTGAAAATTCTTATTTTTTAAATACTGACAAAGAAACAAAGATAAACACAGTTGGCCGATCGATCTACGGAACAAATTATAATGGTCACGGTTCATGCGCCGATCATCTTTTAATAATGTATCATGCCAGTTCGTACGATAAATCGGCAAAATACAAACGGTGATTCGATTCACCCCGAACAAAACTGATGCGAGTTATACCAATAAAGCGAACCAGCGAGGCGCTAAATGTTAATTGTTGGGCTTCAGTAGCCAACGATAATTGCGTACCGCGAGAAATTGGAGCCTCAGAGGCAACAGCCTTTAGCCAAGAGAAATTTTAATTCGACCTATGTGCACTCTAGGCTGGTATTTTACTACTTCGATGGCACAGAGTCATAATTCCTAGGTAAAACTGTTTTTGTGGGATACGTATTTAATTTCAACTATTTTTTCTATTGAATAATCGTTGAGTTGTAACGTATAGTATATAGTCACTGGATAAAGAAATAGTTAACTACCGGTTGAAATAGTGGTTAACGAAGCTAACTTGCAAGTAAGTAACACGTTAACCAATAATTAACCACGTCAACTAGTAGTTATGTAAGGCCAATTAGACGGCTCGAATTAAGTCATTTTCGTGAAGCGTTGTAGAACGGGGAAAAACAATTAACCACTTAACTTTTGGGGGTAGTTTGATATGTGTTTGTACTAACAAAAAAAAATTGTTTATTGTCCAACAATGTATTATAACCCAAGTTATAAATGGATTCGTGGAGCGCCTCGCCATTGAAGTGTCCAATTTGTATACAAGATACAGCTCGCAATTTGTGTCTGAAAAAAAAACCCCAAAAAAGATTTTTAATTTTAATGTAATATTCTTCGATATGAACTAAAAGAATCTGGAAAAACACGTAAATTCTAATGTTCGTGGAAGGTTTAACAAAAAAGTGATTTTGCAAGAAAAAAATCCCTTCAACTGGGTACAAAAGACGCTGAAAAAAACGTTTTCTAGGATTTTTAAGCTCACATAGAAGGAAAAACAATACCGAAGATAACGCAATTTGAATGAAATCGATATCTCGTTTAGTTTTTTTGCAATCCTGTACACAAATTTGATAAAATCGTAAAAATGAAAAGTCGAGAAAACGCGCTTTAATTAAAGTCGACGGTCAACGGGCGGAGCACTACGACAACGGGCACGCAGCTGCTCGACGCTTCGCTGCTTTCGGCTCTGTATCTCTGGAAAACTTAGAATTTGACTCTGAAATTGTGTGGACATTTTTTTGAATATTTGAGCTGTTAATTTCAGTAATATAATTTTATATATTTTTTTCGATTTTCTAATTGGACCGCCGGCCTTAACTACGTTAATTAAAATTTGCCCACGGTACCTAGTAGTTAATCGCGCTAATTAGTAGTTTACCACTTCAACTAGTAGTTAGGGAAGAGTGGCATGAAAGAGCCAGTTTTGAAAGAAATGGCAAATAATACAAAAGGAAATAGATAAACAATAAGACTTGTATCATAAGTTATTATTTATTTATTTATGTACGATATATTATAAAACATTTTCCAAAAGTAACAATATTCATTGAGCTGTAACCATTAAAAAAAAAGCGTTAGGTTGGGCTTTTTCATCACACATAGGCATTGAAAGAGCCAACAAAAGTTTTGAAAGAGCCAAGTCCTTATTACTAGGACTTGAACTGTAAATTAACAAACATACTATTGAAAATATTTATTATTATATTGAAGGTTTTATATAATGCCAACTCTGAATAAACAATTTACTTAAATCTAAGAAACTAACAAACTCAGCTGGTTGAGATCAATCATTGCAAACTAACTAGGTATATGCATTTTAAGAACATATAAAGTTAATTAAAAACTAAAATAAAGAATTCAAAAAACTTAAAAACATTTTTAGCAAAAATAATGCAATCTCCCTTTTACACCATAGGATTCATGTTTCATGTCCCCAACCGGCATATGGAAAGAGCCGGCTTTTTCATTACATTGCAGCCCGGCTCTTTCAAGACATATTCTCTTAGTTGTAAGAAATATAAACTCGAAAATTAGTACGGAATTAAAGCTTGCCTGCAAAATATTATTGAAACGTCTAATATATCCACAAAGTTATAGTATAGGTAATAATATTGCTGTTAGTTTTATACGTGTAGACGCCTGAAAAACAAATAAAAAAAACTTCAAAAATTTACGCCATCTGTTTCGGTGAACAGTCAAATATTTGTGGGCGATGGTCGACCAGTATTACTATTTAAAAATTAGAATTCGTGCATCATTTCGGCCAGTAGCTGACCACGTTAAGTAGTAGCCAATTACTTCAACTGGCAGTTAACCGCATTAACTAAATAACATCTTAAATTCCAACTTTTTTGCTCCAATAAAACAATGTGTTATTTGGCTATCAAATGTATAAGAAAGTCAATCCCCCCCCCCCCATTTTTCTTATAGATTTAAAAAATATATCAAAGTAACTACGAGTGTGGGGTTTCTTTGACGAGGCATTGGAAGTAAATGAAATACGACGATTTTTTACAGCAAATTGTCATCTTTAGGAAACATTTCACATAAACATATCAAGTACCTAGGGTACAATTATAGGTACTTAATCAGTCTTATATATGAGATCAAAATCAACTTGAGCAACATTACAATAAACTTTAGCAACATTTTAATAAATTGGAACAACAAATTTGAGCAGCATTAGAAAAAAAAAAACGTTAAAAAAGCATTAGTCTATGTCCTGGGACACCACACTTTCATAGGCAGGATTGGTCGAGCCTTTGTTACATATGCCGCGGACCCAGTTTTTGCAAATGATGCAGCATATCCAGTCTGGATCATGGCGGTAGAACCGGAAATCACATTTACAGATGTAACAGAGGTTGTTGTCCTTCTTCTTGTCCTTTATTCCTTTCTTGCTCACTAAATCATTACGGCTTGAATGTGTGCGCTGCGAACACATTTAAATCGTATTTTGGCGCTTTGTTAAAGTAGCCCCAAGAACAGTCAAAGTTACCCGTAATGTCAATGTAACTCCATTTTACGGTACATTAATTGAAGTAGCTAGTACCGAAATAAGGTACTTCGATATCAAACTCAAAAACAAATAACGCAGAAAATACAACTGGACGAACCAAAAAAAAAAGACAGAATTTAACTTCGATGAATTCATGGAATATCATGTTGCTTCCCAACCGCTGCCAGTGAAGCTGTAAATCATTTGATAAAATACAGGAGTTAAGACGTCAAAGACAGCCACCCTGAGTAACGATATTTCATGGTACCTACTATCGATAACGTGGTCGGCAAAACAAGTAAAAAGAAAGATGATAAAACACGAGTAAATACAGTCGTAACGTTCGGTATACAAATAGGTACGGTCGAGTTTATTCAACAAAAAGAAAAAGAAGTTATGAAATGGCTCCGGACACTTTAACGTAGCACTCCCACGAGAAATAAGTTTTCCTCGCAAACGATATACAAGGTGGTCCGGCGTTGTATGAAAAAAATGTTTAGACAAAAGTTGGATGATTTCGAAGGGCACATTATGTGGTGCATATGTTCTTTTAATAGGCGGAGATGTTTCGGAGATTTGAAGGTCAACTTTCTTATCTTAAATGGAATGTTTTTATACCGAAATAAGCATAAAAAATTGAGTAGAAAAGTACTGACCTTTGTTGGGGCTAAACCTAATAATTAACGAAAAATTTAGCCCCGTTCCTCAATACCTTACGGAGCCTAATAACATGTGAAAGATTCGATATCATCTTTCAGAATATTTCTCGACATACATAGCTACAGCTCTTCTCGCATTTTTTTCGCACGCACCATAAACTAAAAGCATGTCCACCTTTTCGCTATTGCTAAATTTCATATTTTCTTTTAGCTTACAGTCATGAACACCAAAGTAATACTTTCACTACTAATACAGGGCTAACCAGCCGTAACCATCGTTTGTAAAACTAGCAGCCGATTGCGGTAAGATACAAGATAGCGTTGATAAACATTGTTACGTGAACACCGTTATTCTACATAGATCATTGATGGTATCGAATCTTTCACGTGATATTAGGCTACGTAAGGTTTTAACCAAAGGGGCCAAACTTTTCGTTAATTATTGAATTTAACTCCAACAAAGATCAATACTTTTCTACTCAATGTTTTATGCTTATTTCGGTATAACAAATATAGCATTCCATTTAAGATAAGAAAGGTGACCTTCAAATCTCCGAAACGCCTCCACCTATTAAAAAAACATATGCACCACATAATGTGCCCCTCGAAATCATGCAACTTTTGTCTAAAATTGTTTTTCATAATGGCACAAAAAAAATACGTATAACGTTTTCCTCACGCGTCACTAGCACTGAAGCTCGTCCTCGTGTGTAACATATACTATAATTTACCACAAGAAATATACAGGGCGGGGAAAAAGTCTGGCAACGGCCCGATAATTCAAAATGGGCGGTTTGTTTCTGAAAAAGTTACAGACAAAAATTGCTTGATTTAGAAGTTTCCATCTTTTGAACATAACCCCCCCCCCCTGCCGCCATCTCATCCCCTCACAGGGGGTGGAGGTGACTTCGAAATTTTGGTTGGTAAACCCCACTTTTTTCATGGATTCATAATCCAGGAGGTATTTAAGATTTCGAAGTCATCTCCACCCCGCGCAAGAGGGTGATTGGGTGAGGGGTGAGGGGTATTATTCTGCTGCACCGATGCACAAAAGTGCATACACATAGTTTCGTATCATGCACCACTTTATACCATTCAACTTTTACCAATAACATTTCCTTCTATTCCCAACCGTTTAGGAGGTACAGCTCGATTACAGTTGCGTAGGACACCCTGTATAGATTTCCGATCCTTACGAGATCCATTACTTATAACAGAAATTTCGTGACAGAAACTTCATTCACCCGATTTGCCCGAATTCGTGACATTGAAGAGATTATGGCAAGCGAGATTGCCTTAAATTTAGCGAATTAAGACAATTTTTATAGAAATTAATACTTTGAAATTTGTATTACGAATTTAGATTGAAGAATTGAAATTCGAACTAAACATAATAAAATTAATTGGTGTAGTCAGTGATTAATCAACTCGACTTCGATAGACATCGATACATCTTTAATGTTTCCAATATCGTCTCATTTACATTGAATTATAAAAATAGTACATTTTCAAATAATGAAATGGAGTAAAATAGACCGCCTGTGGAAACTAATATTTGATCATTCACTTTTGTGTGTTTCATCGAAAAACAAAGTATGATTTTGTTTATCTTTCAAGAATGCAACGATCGGTCATAATTTTCCATCAATTCGGACACACAACTGGACAAGACAACACAAAAATACGGTTGGGCGAACGAAAGCTCCCCCCCCCCCCTCCGTCCCTCCGCCACCTTTTCCCCTCGCTCGTCCCAACAGCTGCAGCAGAGTTTCACGTCTGTTTGATACCCTCGGAGAATATCTCCAATCACGCTAAAGTCAATATTAGGTTAAACTATGCATATACCTGAATGCCAAGTACGAGTGTAGGATATGCTCAGGTCACGTATATCGTATGGACGCGTATTATCTCTGCTCGACAAAGTTTATCCAACCAGAAAGAGACGCGGTGCGGGATGAGCGAAACTACACAATACACAAATGCATCGAAAATGATACGATCATCGTCACAATACAAAATATATTTCAATAGTACGAACGAATAAATTAATCCGCCATAACTCATAATTAGTCCGATAAATTTGTTATTTTCGCCTCGTCGAATTTGGGGCAATGTTTACGTGATTACGATAAAAGAAAAAAATATGCCGCTATAGATATTAAGTAATATTTGATTGTCTCGTATCGAGATATTTATTAATGATCAATAGCGTTGTGTGCGTTTTCATATTTTATAAAAAAAGAACGATTTCGATCGTGCTATACGCTCGTTGTGAGAGGTATTGAAAGAATGGGAAGGTAAATAATATTGAACGAGAGGATATAGAAAGAAGAAAACGATTCCAGCCTGTGAGTTTCCGAGCGATTCCTATATTGTTATATATCCGGCAGGTGGAATCGTCGAGCATCCCATCAAGAATTTTTATGTCGTTTCGTATCGAGCAACAGATAATTAAAAAGTATTGGATTCTACTTTGGAAGTTCGCAATGGCAACCGCCTTATTATTAACTTTAACAATACCTATATACATAACTAAATGGTATATGCGTACATATATACAATACAGTTTTAGTTCCACGTTATTTCGAAGCCGCGAGACCATGCGGCCACGATGTTCCAAAAAAGTGCTAAATTACAAACTATTGATAAAAAAATGATAATCGTCAAATTTTCATATAAAATGTAAAAATTACAAATCGATCGCTTATAATGTTATAACTATCGCCTGAAAGAAAATTTAGAAATGGCATTTTTTCATCAAATATCTATTCGGTGAATTTTGTAATTTACAATTTCTCGACAGTTGAGACTAGACTTAATTGACTAAAAGTCCAATTAGAGGAATGCCGGTTCCCTGGTGGGTTGAGAAAATAGTTTATCATAAGATATTATTGTTCCTTCTTTATGGCCATTTTTTTCCGTTCACCGTTAATTTTCTAACGACTCTCGAAGGCTTGTGAACAAATTCAATCATGCGGAATTGACAACGTACCGACACGTGGCACAAACACCCGTAAACAGAAGATTTGCTTCGACGGAAATACATCGTAAACATATAAATATATATGTAAAGTGAATATTCAAACGATAATTAATAGGCGTCGTTAGCACAAAAATAATTCTGGCCGGGCGGCACCCCTCGAAGTATTCCCCTTCTGCGCGAACCTTTTTGTCAGATCGAAGAGACGCAATTTTCTTACCTTCGTCACGACCACAAAAATTGAGATATCCAAACAAACTTGAGAGCATCTTTTAGATATTCGCTTTAATAATATTATTGCCACTTTCGTGTCAGACGAACGACAATGGAGATATAGCCACTAATATGTGGATTTTTTGGGCTTTCACAAAAACGCTCGAAGTAGCGATATGTTGTATTCCGGTAAATTTACATCTTCCTGCATAATAGGAAAGCCATGGGTCCGTTTTTAATGTTCCAGTATTAATCGGCCTTAAATGGGAAAACCGTAATTTCGGAGGTTCGCGTTTTTCTCCGATAATTGTTGACGTTTCGCAAAAAAAAATGCGATATTTTTTTTTAGGGAGAAATGTCCGACCGACCGTGGCTATTTGCAATACGCTCACTTCGGAATTCGAAAAAATAACGTGCTAATTTAAATGAAGAATATTTCCCTCTGCCGGTGGTTTATTTTTCTATTTTGCTGCTCGCCGTCGTCTGCCGAGAAAACTACCTCTCTCAAACGTCCCAAACGAATCAATTTATAATTCCTGTACTAAGAGAGGCGTGAAACGAGTTTTTTTGGTCGACATCCCAGATTTGCAATAAAAAGCGCACGGACCTAGATGACCTTTTTTTTATATTTTCCAGGAGTTGGAAAACGAATATATAATACAGGTCGAGAAAAATGTTGTTTGTCTCGGTTTCTGTTTTAATGCATAGATTCTCATGCTAGGCATCGAAAAACATCAAAATATCCATTTTTAGCTTTTAACCTTGATATACTCGCGTCAAATAGTGTAAACATTAAAATATTTATACCCGCGCACGGTGTGTGAGACCGAAAGTGCTAGGGCCATTTTAGTACGTTATTTAGTAAAATATCATCATAAAATCTAGTTTACGCTCAGATGGGAATGTGTGAAAATATATCAAATAAAAATGTACAGAAAATATTTACTTTTATTAGCAACTAACAGTCTTTCATTACAGCCTTTGGAAAATTACAATATTATTAATAGCTATAAAAACTTGAACAAAAATATACTTCTTATTGTATTGAACTAAAAGAAACTCTGAAACTTCAAAGAACAATATATAAAATTGAAAAAAACGTCTAACATCAGACGTTGAGGCAAACGTCTGCCTCATCATGGCAGTCGGAGCATATCATAATAGCATTATCCGTACAAAAATATTTCTTACAAGAAATGCAATTGTATCGAGTCTCGCGATTTTGTTTAGAGCTGCAGTAATTATAACGACCTATATTGTTATTATTTCCTCTCACAGTAGATTCTAATCCATCTAATTTGCAAATTTCAGCAATTCTTTGCCTTATCAATCTTGGTAGACAAGTGTTCGCTGCACGTCTCCTCAGATGTGGGTTTATGAGATCGGTTGATTTTTTTATTAGGATTGTTTTCAACATATATGATGTAAGAATTTATTCCCGTTACATTCATTAGACTATAAAATATTACCATAGGCCATCTGTTAGTACCCCTTGCGACATTGTAAGTTTCACACATTTCATCCACCGTAACAACACCTCCCTTGGTTGCATTGTAGTCCATTATAATGTCTGCTTTTCCAGTTTCTTTATTAATTTTTGCATCAAATCCAGGGCGACGGGACTATGTTTTGATTGATTTTCGGCAAACATGAACTGAGAAATTGGATGCTCGTAGTGGTAACGCGACAAAGGGATATCGCAAAGATCTGTGTCACTCATCCCATGCCGATTCATCCACCTCCGCGTGGTCAGTGTCAAGGTCAATCCCGACGTTTCTTGATTGCAATTAATAAAAATTAATGTGTCTGCGTTGAAAGCCTTTATTATAATGATTAAAACTCTTATTCCGTGTTCCTTCAAACAATATTTCGTAAGAACGCACTTGTTCGATTTTTTTTCGAACTGACGTTGCTGTTTCGGGTTGAAGGACACATCTCCAACCTATGGTTCCATGGAGACTTTTGTTCCTCTTGATAGGTAGAATTGTTTAAGCAAATAAAAAAATTTGACCTTGACCTTCAGTCTCAAGGTTAATTTTGCGGGTCTATGTTTTGATAGATCTTCGCCGAACATAATCTGCAGATTTACTGGGCGAAGTGGCAACACGTCATTTTTATACACCCTGTACAACGAGAATAGGATGGAAGATTACATTTGAGGTTTAATACGAGTCTGTACAAACGTAAGAAGATCACTAAGAATATTCATTTTTGAACTTGATTTTTTATTATTTTCCATTTGTATGCTATCACTAATCATTATTCTTGAGTTAAAAAGACCCCGATATCCAGCAACAAAATATCTGATTGTAATTTATAGTAAAATTATGAAAAAATCAAAAAAATTATGTTTCCCTTTATTAGTAACGTAGAAAAAACTAAAATTTGACATTCAGAAGTCAGACTGAAAATCGTGTCGACCGGTATAATCAATCAAAAAAACACGATAAATGGTAAGTCAAAAGAAAGAAAGGTTTCGCTTTATTGTTTTCCTTGTTTTTCTCTCTTTGTTGGCCATCCAATTGCTTTTCAAGAATTTCTCAGATTTTCATGAAGGTACGATGGATTTTTTACAATACAAAGAATCATTCCATCGCTATCTAATAAAACTTGGACTCATTGTTTGCTTTTATAGTAGGCATGTGAGAGAAAAATATTGAACGAACTGAATTTAGGTGAGTCCTGGTGTTTAGCCTTGGTCACGGTAGCTACCCTGCGCCACCCCAACCAATTTACTGCCTCTTTCCAGTCTCATTGTGGGTTAGCCTCGTGGCTAATTTTGGGCACGGTGTAGATAGCTGAAGGCCATAATCGATTCTCGCCAAATTTGATAACAATCATCCATCCGCCTGTCTGTACCAGTCTATTTTAGTGAACGGGACATTCGGTGGTCAGTTGCAGGGATGTCTAAAGATCTTATCCGATACTCATAAAAATTACGAATAATTCACTATAATTTACGAACAATAATCATTAATATCATTGTTGTCGTTATTATTATTATTATTATTATTATTATTGTTGTTGTTGTTGTTATTATTATTAATTTATTTAATTATTAATTAATTAATTAGTCAATTCATTCATTCATTTGTTAATTCGTTCATCAATCGATTGATTGATTGGTTGATTGGTTTATATATATATCGCTCATTAGCGATTCCACTTTTCCATGAAATTTTATTCTCGGATTTCTCTTTTCTTCGTTGCTATTTTACGTATTTTTGAACAGACTGTTTTCTTTGGAAAACAAGCTTTGCGTTTTCATTTCATCGTCACCGAAAGCTTTCACCACGAAAAAGAACAAAAAAGCGTCAAGCTGGGTTGACGAATAAAAGATTTGTGTCCTAGTAAAAAAAAGCTTATTTCTTTGGTAGGTATCCCGTACTATTCTTATTCCATCCTCTTTTCCCGCGACCCTGTCGTTTTTTATCGCGAGAAGAGCTCTCCTTGCGCTAATACTAAGAGTAGAAGACGCGCGCGCTTGCTTCTGTCGGATCCACGTTTGTACGGGTTTCTCTGCTTTATCATAGGTGTATACGTCCATATATATGGCTCATGATGCCGAGGGCAGACGTATCTTTATGTATGTATGTATGTATATTCATATGAGGTATTCCACGGCGAATCGGCCATCAAACTGCCGGCCCCTCTTCGATTTTGACAACAAAAAATTCCCTCGTAGTACTTAATGAAAAGAGCAAGTCATGAAATTTTTAGATTTTTTTCGCCATTTTTTTTTTAGTTATGAATTTTTGAAAATTCCGAAAACAAAATTCAAATGCAAACAACTCCAGAACAAGACATTTTTAGTAATGTTATAAGTGCTTAAAATTATGCGCCCTAAACTGTTTTTTGAGAAAAGAATAACGAAAACATTATTTACAAATTTCTCGATGTTTTTTTTTGTTGATAAAATAAAAAAACGTATGACATTACCGATTTTTTTCAATTTTTTCCGAATTCCTCTGGCGATTTCGAAAAAATCTAGACTAGTTTAATCGTGGGATCTCGATATTTACTATTTTTTTCAATATTTTGAAAATTATGGGAAAATCTAAATTTCAATGAAAGTCAATCAATATGGTAAGAGATTGAGATAGAAACCATTTATTCTTGACAATAATAATTTTATCCGTGTTTTTCTTCAATTTTTGGTTCAAGATTTTGAATGATTCAGATTTTTCTGAAGATGAAAAAACTTTCACGAGATTTTCATTATTCATACTTCATTCGTTATATCATACTCGACCATGCATATCCACCTTCACAATGAATGACTGGACCTGTGCATATTAAAATTGACGTGTTGGAAAATGTGGCTTGCCAGCGGCAGCCGCTTCGCCATTTTGGGCAGCACCTAGTGGGCGCCCGCACTTATTCGCCAGTTCGAATGGGCATCGAAACCCAACAATTTACCAAATATCATGGTCAAGTTTTTACCTCAAGAGGATTACGAAGCTGCCAAAGTGCGTTTGGAATCACGATTCAAACAAACCCAAAGGATACCACGAACGCAACAAAAACATTGCATAATCCTCGCAAATAATGAATGTAAAGAAAATTTCATCTTCCGACAATTTTGAATCTCTCAATATCTTAAAACCATCAATTCGCGAATAATATTATTATTGTCTTGTTCTGGAATTATTTGCTTGTGAATTTTTGTTCGGAATTTTCAAAAATTCACAACTCAAAAAAAATGGCGAAAGAAATCTAAAAATGTCATGACTTGCTCTTTTGATGAAGTACTACGAGGGAAATTTTATTTGTCAAAATCGAAGAGGGGTCGGCAGTTTGATGGCCGATTAGCCATGGAATACCTCATATATATACGCGGGTATAAAGAGGGAGCTTTTGGCGTCCAGCCAAAAAGCGAAAACCACGCCACGTTGGTATGGCCATAAGTGCTCCCTCACTCGCAATATGTTTATATCTCGCTTGCTTTTGCCTTCCCCACCTCGGACCTGGGATGGGTTGTATGTTAAAGCTCGGATATCCGGTGTTATTATCACAGAGAGACGGTTTGGATGGTTGAGTGGTATAAGCCGCTTTTCAGCGATTCAACACTTCTCATCGTTCCTTTCGTCGTCGCCACACTACCCGAGTCCTGCAAATAGCGGATTCGGTATATGCGTCTCTCTTTCCCTCGTTCCGCATCCCCCTATTCCAAAATTTTCAGGAAAAGCTATGAACGAAGCTATGAGCTCTTATATTCTTGGACTAATAATTCTCGCAGGTTTTGCTCGAAGTGCGAACTATCTTGCGAGGTCTCGCTGGCTCTTGGTTCTTGAAAGCAATTACGTCTCGGGATCAACGCCATTTACTTTGAATTAAATTACAGAATAATCTTTACGATTCGCATTTAAAGATATTTTGTATTAATTTGAACTCAGACGTGTTTTTTGTTAAACGCCGAGAACGTTCAAGTTACTTGAAAAATGTTCCTCATATATATTTAGAGCTCTTACTTATTCGAACTTATAATTAGAACTGCAGTTCGAATTTTTTGGTTGAATTTCGGGGAAATTCGGGTAGAAAATGTTTACTCCGTATATTTAGAAAGATCCCTCATTACTTTAGATGTAAACTTTTCGTTAATCGAACTTAGCAAAAGCTTAAGTTACGTCGAAAATTATTACGTCTTATGTTTAGAGAAAAATCTCATATAAGTATATTTAATAGTCGAACTTTTTATTGGTTGAACTTAGAGAAAAATAGAATTAGGTACCTGTTACTCTCTCACAATTTGTGTTTGGATAAAGCTCTCGCTTATTTAGACTCGGACTGTTTATCCCTTGAAATGGAGCTTGGAAAATGTTCATAACTTATATTTAAAGAAGGCTGTCATTTATGTAGCCTCGAGCTTTTAGTCTCGAGCTTAGAGAAAACTTCAGTTTCTTCAGTTTATACATTTTTCCGCTCGCCTTCGATACTTCGTATCGAGCCATCCAACCCACACACGGCACGAACACGCTTTCAAGTTGAAGTAGCTCTCTCGTTTTGTCTCTGCCAGCCATTGATCCCGTCATATTCTCAAATACTCGTTCTCAATGCCGTACAACCCGATAAACCGCACTCCCTCGTTCGCATCCGGAACCACGAAGCGCCATGCCCTTACCGGGTGATTGTGATCGACCATCTACTTAGGAACTGTCACCCTTCGTTCGATCGAACATGATAGAGAGAGAGAGAGAGAGGGGCGGAGAGGGAGAGAGAGGGGGAGAGAGAGAGAGAGAGAGAGAGAGAAACGGAGAAGGAGAGAGAAAGACACACACACACAGAGGCAGAGACAGAGTAAGAGAGCGAGAGTGAGAGCGAGCTGTCAAGGGTGATCGGGTTGACAAGCATGTAACCGAAGTGATTTTCGTGACGTAGCCATCCTCGACCACCTGACATGCGATATCGCCATAGCTCTGCGAGGCTTCGTACGCAAATCAATATTTAAAAAGAATTAATTTCATTAAATAATAATTCATCTGCGTATTTATATAAATTATAATTATGATAGTATAGTTACATCAAATATGATTTAATAATCTTATATATAAAAATTGAAGAATGATTGTTTGTTTCTTTGCTTGATTGTCCTGCATAAGTTCCTATCATTCATCAGATTGCGATAAAAAGATTACTGAATTAGTAGAATAATCTAGACACGCGGCAGCTCGTCAAGCCAAGTTCAAGCCAAGGAACAGGCGACGCAATAACCGTGTGTATATTTACACGAACCATTTGGAGCCACTTTTGACCCCTTAATAACTTAATAACTAAGTTAATAACCCCTTAATAATTTATGTTAAAATAAATTTTAAGCATAATTTATTTTAGAATGTTGTGAGTTCTTATAAATAAATTTCAGGATTATCTGCAGCACTTGGCACCCATTTAGATCTGAATTCTTTTATCGGCGAAGTCGACAACCACGCATTTTCTTAATATTGGACTTGGCTCCTATTTTTACGGGGTATTACTGTGCCCCCAGAAAGTGTGAGGAAAGTCTTTCGAGAAGACGCCTATCACGGACAGATAACCAGGAAAAACCGTACATTAACGCAACAAATAGAAGGTTGCGATTAGACTTTGCAAAAGACTATATTATCAAAGAATACGAGTGATGGAATAACGTAATTTTTTCTGACCATCCTAAATTTGATATTTATGGTGGTTATGGAAGAGTAAAGGTGCCTCTCCATGTGAGAATAAAACTGTCGAGAGTCGCTCTGGAGAGCAGTTCTCGCCAATGACATGGTGCTGCGAGTAACTAGTAGGCAGTGACGTCATTCTCGCCGAGAGTAGACTCGCGAGAGCGCGCTCTCACGTGGACGAGGTGAAACTCGCTCCCAGCGAGTTACTCGCAGAAGTTCAAAGCCGGTTCGTATTTCGAGAGTACTGTCAGGACTGTCGGCATAGCACGATGCGCTTGGAGCAAGGAAGAGACAACCCAATTAATTGAAGAATTTGAAAAAAATGTTATACCATGGGATGATACGAAGGAGGAATATCGGAATAGGGATTTTAAATCGCAAGTAATTTCTAATCTTGCATGAAAATTTAAGTGTACCGCCGGAGAAATCCAAAGGAAAATATGAGGGAAAATACACAGATTACGAAACGAGTTTTACGAGTTAAAAATGTATTTTTTTATTTTTACCATTTTCTTTGAGAATATGTAAAACGACAATTACGGCTGCAGCGACTCGCTGCTCCTGCGAAGGCGTTTTAAATAGTACTGGCGCGATGCGTCATTCGCGAGCTACAGACGCTCACCAGTGGAGACATGAGAGTAAACTTGCGAGAAACTATCAGACTGCTGTCTAAATTGCTCGTGAGAGCGAAATGGTCGTGAGAGTACTTTCGAGAGAAATTCTCAGAATTTATTGTCCCGTGGAGAGGCACCTTAAGGGTGAGAGAAAACGGAAAGAAGAATGAAATCCAAAATATTGGCAATGTACAGTGAAGCACAGTGGCGATTCGGGAATTATATGGGGTAGATTTCGTCGCAAGGAGTGAATTAACTAGTATTTATAGAGCGTATTCTGGACGAGTGTAAATACCCAACGATTTTACAAAAGAATTTTAAAAAGTGCTGCTGAAATGAGGATTGGACAAGGCTTAAAATCAAGACAACGATTCGAAGCACAACGCACGGATTTTTCACGAATATTCAATGTATACATGTGCTAATGTTATGCACCCACCTTCACAATCGACGGATTTGAATCCTACTGAAAATTTTTGGGACAAACTGTACCGATAAATTCGGAAAACCCCCATAATAACGACGGTGGAGTTGAAAAAACGGCTTGTGGAGGAATGGGGTCGTATTAGCCCAGATGATTTAAAAAAATATATTTCGACCATGCCAACCCGTTTAAGGCATGTTGTACAACATCAAGGATATTCAATAAAATATTGATCTTAAGGTAAAAATTATGATTTAAACGTTGTAAGCTTAATTCATATAGCGCCCGAATATTTGTGTGACCTAAAAATACGTCATTTCTTTGAATCTCTCGCAATATTTAAACAATCGTACGCACGAAATAATTATTTTTTGCGTTCGTGTTACCTGAAAAGTATGTTCTGATATATCATACCATAATTTACTGATGGTCCTTCGAACATTTACTTGAAATCAAGAACAGAAACAGCAACTCTATGCTGGTGTCCGAATATTTTCGTGACCGACTAGGTATATCTGTAATTTTGTCTACTTTATTCTTTTCCATAGCTGGTGATACTTTTTTAAAGCCCAAAAACTACGTAAAATACTTTGTTATTTGCGATTAAATTCACAACTGACATAAAATGTTTGCGATATCATAAAATTAGATTAAACGAATGCATACAATGTGTTGTTAATTACGTGGAAATTCGACGAAAGCTAAGATATGCACCATATTGAATGAACAATCCAACCAGCTGTATAATTTTTCATGTCAGGGCAGAAACTATAAAGGTAACGAAGCCAACTCGGTCAAGTATTTATTAACGAAATATCGTAAAAGCTGAAAAAGAAGATTAATGTCGGGGTGCAAATCCGCTTCGTTGACATTACCAGCCAGAGACTCGCGAAATAATGAGCCGTCTTCGTCTTTTTTGACGGCAATCGAAATGTGTAAAAATAATGAAGCCAGGTACATTAAACGAAAAAAAGTGAAAAAGCCGCGGCGATGACCCGCTGCTGGTCCAAGGTTCTATTACTGCAAAATAATATCCTGCTATAGCACAAAACATTGAAGCCTTATCTTGATAAAGCTGGACCGACGATGATAAATTATATTTTTTCCACATTATTTAATTGTGTTAAAACAAATTCTAATTCGTCTATACAGATTTGATAGCTGAAAGAATAAAAAAACATCGGCGGCTTTAGGCAAGATGTACATGCGGATCTTTACATATATTTCGCTCGCTCGGATCTCGGAACATTCGAGCAAAACGTACGGGCCTAGAATATATAGATATATATCATCATTGCAAACCTGCCTCATTCACGGAAACACCCGACCGGCGTACACGGATCGCCTGATTATATATTTACAGAGCTTTAAGAGTCAGTGGTACAGGCGGCGTGCACTTCGAAAATTTGATCAGCAATCATACGAGCACTAAACAACCGATCAGGTAAAAAATTGGCAGATACACAGAGAATGATGGCAAAAAGTGGCTATTGGTATTTTTTTCCGAAGTTTTGAAAATAGTGTCGCAAGCGACGAGCGATTCGAAAACGCCATCCGTACTTTCTCCAGCACTGAGCTTTGAGGGTATCTAGAGGGTGTTGAGGGTATCTAGCAACGATTTTGGCAATCATTTTGGAAAAACAATACCAAGAGCCACTTTTTGCCATAATTCTCTGTGCACCTACCAATTTTTAACCTGATCGGTTGTTTAGTGCTCGTATGATTGCTGACCAAATTTTCGAAGTGCACGTCGCATGTACCACTGCCTCTTAACCGTATTTGCACTGACATATTATGCTAGCTTGAGATTGCGACGGTGCGAATATGGCCGCGAACTCTTGACAGGTCTTGAAGCAGACACAAAAACCCATTCCGAGGAGAAACCAGGCACGAACAGACGTGAATGCTGTGAACGGTCGTGCAAAAGCCATCCACACTCGAGGTCACATCAGTGACCAGTGACTGAAGACGGCTGTGAACATTGTGAGCAGGGAGATTGTGAGTGTCGACAGCCGTTATTGTTGCGCGGAGTTCACGCCTATTCGCGGGTGGCACGGCGTGAAGTTGCGCCGCGAAGTCGCGGCGTGAGTCTAGAACTCTGGAGCCGCCAGTACATAATTGCAAAAATCATAAGTGCTTACATGAACGTGCTATATTAGCAGCAAGAAATAACGATGTCCCTTAGATAAATTTTACGATTCAAAACAAAATACCAGGAGTAGCTAAGACGTACAAGTCGATTGATACTTTAATCAATCAAGAAGTTGTTAATTATCCCTTGAATTCATGAATTCACTTGATTTGACAGGCACACCGCCATACTTTTTAATATTGAAAATTTATCGAAAAAATATAATAATAAAATATGTAAAATATATAAAAATATAATAATAAAATATAAAAATATTATCGAAGCTGCGATTAAAAATGGAAAATTTAAAGGAGAAGATGTGCTATAGCCGCGTATTCCAATGATACCAATAGATATGCCATTCAAATTGAAACATTTGCAGTTTCCGGTGCGACCCGCATTTGCAATGACCACTAATAAAGCACAGAGAAAATCGCTACAAGTGTGTAGATCAAATTTGGAAAATCCATGATTTACACATTGGACAGTGATATGTGGCCTGCTCACGCGTCGGAAAATCTAATTTTTTCGTATACGCACAAGATGTAAAACAACAAATATTGTGTATTAAAAAATCCTTGAATAATCATAATTAAAAACAAAATTCTCATTGACACCTGCTGTAAAATAAATTATGACACAAAAACAGCATTGCAACGCGTGCCGGGTACCGCTAGTATTATATAATTATGAAACAATCGAAATTATTTAGCTCATTGATTTCGAAAATAATTGAACATTTGTCTTTATAATATCGCATGTTTATTTGCGATACAAATTTTGGAGTTCAGAATCTTGTTAAACAAATTGCTTGCGTTATTTGAACTCGATGTTTTTCGATTCTATAAACAAATAAAATGAATCGGGCGCCCCATCGATGTTTATACATCGATGGGGCGCCCGATCAGGTCAGCATTTAAGAATGATTGAAAGCTCCGGGTTTATCGAATTGACGTATTAACCTACGAGCCTCTCAAATGCGCGGAGCTCATGCAAATATATCGAGAATACAGCCGAGAACAATATTGTTACGCTGAAAAATATCCCCGAACACCGTGTACTCCGAGAATAATGGAGATCGAGACGTTTTTTCATTTTCTTGCGACGTTTTCTTTCGCGGCTTACAGTGAATTCCTTTCAGATCTTTACGACCTCACGTATCTTCTCGGAGGGAAGCACCGCCATCAAATTCACTTTCGTCTAACTTTATATTTTCCGCAAGAAAATACCTTACTGGTATTTAAAGACCGAAAGCACGAACTGCATGTTACGAAAATTCAACTATATTTTTTCCAAATATCTCAAATGTTTCTTCACGACGCAATAATGTTTCTATAAATCGATTTTTAAAGCATCTCTTTTCTTCTGTTGTTAAATTCTTGATTTATTTCATTCTGTTTTACCAATACATTTTTCATGAGAAAGCTCAAACTTTTTTTTCCGGGGCATTTCGTAAAAACAAAAGGAGTAAGAAAACGTCGCGATACAAAATTTTCGATATTAATAAATGTTTCATGGACCAAGTAATGGGTAAATCGATAACCGTGAATTAACATTTATAGTCGGTTTAACGTTAATTTTCATAATGGCGAATGTAATTAATGTTGGATAAATGGTCGAACCGAATGGACCGAAAAATTAGGGAAGCGCTACGTTTCTGTATTATGGACCGGGAATGTCCTCTATAATAACGTTATATGAATGTGTATTGGTCAAACAGCGAATAATGTCGAGCTTATGGACTGCTGAGAGAATTGTGGGCTGAAACCCCTTACACACTTTTATATGAGGAAGAGATTATCGTCGAATGGCTCGACCAACTTCAGCAGTACGCTCACAGTTGCAAAAAAATGATCTTTGTATATGCCATTGCGCTTAAGGGGGCTTAGCGCGTATCTACAGACGTTACAAAAAATTGCGTTTCAATAAACAAATTTGTGCGACGCGATAAAATTTAAATCTCGAAAAATCAACATTACGAAAAAGAAAGGTTTCTTTTTCATTAAAACTTATTTTTTCACAATCAAAAAATATAATTTCCGATGGTTGTCTAACACATTCAATTATACGAAAAGGGCCAATCTCGATTCCTCCAATATAAAAAATTTCTCAAAAATCTTAAATACATCACAAAAAAAATCCCAGTGTTCAAAATCTCAAGTGACTCGACTGAATTATTTACTCTCAGGATCAGCAGTTTTCATATTTTTCATTACCCTCATGAAATAGCTTATCAAATTTTCACACTCTTCTATTATCCCCGAAAAGCGTAAAAAGTAACTATAACAAACAAATATTCCGGAGATTTATCGTAAGGATATAATTATGAAATCAATGACCTTGAAATACCCACTCAAACTACATTATGAAGTGTAATGAAAAATATTCAAATTATGAACTTTTTGCAAATAGTTCATAAAATCGAAATTTGGTATATTAGTATAAAGATTAAACATTATGGACGCCAGCTGAATCGCGTACACGAGGTTCGAGAAAAATCGATCAGCATAAAAATCGTCGAGAATCTTCTGCCAGGTCAGGTCGGAGATGATGTTCACTCCTGGTCCTTGCAGATCTATATTACAGACGTACGTCTATATTACACCCACATACACCCACATGTATATATGCACACGTGGGTGACTATGTGTATGTACCGAGGAGAAAGGTACAATATGCCAGTGACCCGAATGCATAAGTATTCGCACCACTTCCTGGATAAAAGAAACCCACCTCCACGCGTACGAGAGGCTCCTAAATCTCGCTTAAGTGCATCGTCATTCTAGCAGCACCAGCGCCACACCCGCACCATCGCCGGTACATTCCCCCAGGCGAGCTTTAACGCGCTTTCGCGATAAGCGAAAATGTCGCGGGGACGGAAAAGCGATATAAATTTACACCTACGAGAATTCTACACGCGGACAGATTAACACCGTACGAACGATCGGCGATTTTCCTGAAAATGAGAGTCGAGCGTTTTTCAGAAATGCTCAAACGGCCATCGTACGAAGTAAAATGAGTCGTTGATAATTGTCGCGCGAAATATGAATTCTTTTCGGTACGGGATTCGTGCCGACCGGTCGCTTTTATTTATTCTGTGAAAATAAATCTTTTTAACAGAAGTAAATATAATAAACGATCGTGAATCATTTTTTATGAACCGTTGAAAAATATAAATCATTTTTATGGCGAAATAATAAGCTTTGACTACAATCGAAATGAATTGTGGAATAACGAAAAATGATGAAAAGGGAAAAAGAATTTGCCCCTTTTAGATCACATCATGTCGCATTTATTCTCCTCTTTCGTCGAAATTTTGTTATATATACATGTATAATATATACCGGATATTCGCGAACTGTCTGGGCACAGAGAATGTCCTGCGATGAAAATTAAACGAGACATTAATTCGTAAAGTTTGAAAGTTTGAGCCATCAACTTAAGATCGCGATCGAACGCTCGATCGATAAAAACTGATTGTGAGATTTTTTGTTTGCACAGTTTTTTGGTTTTTTTTGTGTATATCTTCGATAAATAACTATTAATAAACGAACGAAGAGTCGACACGGTAAAAATGAACAATTGTTGTTGATCTCTCAACGGAAAAGAGTTCGAGTGCATTATTGAACTCAAACTTTCAAACATTGCGAACTAATAACCCAATCAATTTTCATCGTAGGACAATTAAACAAAAACCGTCTTGCTCGTACCGATGCCAACTGCATACACATTTTTCGTGTTCACATAGTTTACGAACACCCTGTATATATAAAATAGTACAGCGCCTTACGTTAAAACTGTATTACACATCGGTTTCTGTTTTTCATCCATCGCAATATTCCATCACTCGTTAACTCGACGGGTTTATTATTATTTTTCGACAAGTCATTAAATGAACGTGTGCGTGAGAAAAATCTAAAAATAAAAGTAAAAATAAAGTAAACGAATAATCTTCGAAGATAATGTCAAATAAGAACGCACGTACGTATTTACGCAGACCCGCACGATTCGTGAGCGCAAAGACAGACGAGAACTGCACTCGGGTGCGCATATTTGTATTTCGTACTTTTTTCTTGTTAATTCTTTGCTTTATTTTTCTAAACTTATATATGTATATATTCGGTGAATTATAAAAAATCGTCGAAAGAATGACATTGTATAAGGAACGAGAGCGTGTATAACGCGCGAAAAATTTCGATCGTCTTTCATACATTTGGTACGATAATACAATATACGAAGTGTAAATTATGTTTGTGCCTAAGATAGATTGTCCCACGTACAGAGAATATATTTTTATCTTTTTTTGTTTGTTTTTCTTCAATGTAACAGTCTGACGAGAATTCTGCTTGAAAACTTATGCACTCGTGAATTAAACAATGATTGAATTTTCTAATAATCGTTTTTCGCTCGATCACTCGTTAATTCATTCGCTTATACACTTCTTTTTGCATTTGTATATTTACAAAGGGTAAATACACAGTCTCTCCTATACGTATAGGAGTGTGGGTGTCTGTGTATATTTATAAATAACACGAGTATATATAGTAGACATGCCCAGAAAAAAATCATTTATTTACGATTCAGCCATTTCGTTTCGATGTGTATTAATTTGTGTAATTCGAATTAAACAAAATTCCATTTCTTCTTCATATTTTTAAATATCTTTCTTTTAAATATTTAACTCGAATGATTTTGTTTGTTAATACTTAACTCAATTGTGGGTACAATTTTTTTCTGGGTACTCTGATTTTCCTCGTTAATTTCGTCATTTTTCTTAGTTTTTTTACATCACATCGAGCTACTTTAGTTAAAACGAGGATTGATGTCCCCCGAGCGTCACTTATACGTACAGCACACGATATATACGCACCAACTTATGCGCAATCTTACACATTATTAGTTTTCATGTATATATATTCTCTCTATTGTAAATATTAATTATTGGTCGTAAATTCTCAATTCACGGTATATTAAGGTTTCTTGTTCTTTTTTCTTTTCTTTTCTTCGTTTTTCTTTGCATTTATTTTTATTTTCAGTGCTTATCACTTTTTCCGTCTGTCGGTCGTATCATCCGAGATTATGACGGAAGAGCGAGAAAAGACGCGATTGTTCAGAGGATACATTACGTGCGATTTTACAACACGAAAATTCCAATGGCTAATAATCAATACATGTTATACCCGTTTATGCCAGCTAAGGCCCAAAAGTCATATATAGAGCATTATCTTATAGTTATCGATATAGTTTTGTGTTGCTTGGTTTTTTGGTTTCTTCATCCTTTGTTTTTCCTTATTTTGTTTTTTATATATATATTACAATGGAGCCTAAACGCTCTTAAGCTACATCTAAAAATAAAATTCGATGAAAGTTCAACGCGATGAAAAACAAAAATCGAAAAATTCAATAGTATCGAAAAATATTGTGAAAAACTCATCGTATAAGAATCTGTTTATAAAAGGATTATCCAACGAAAGCTCTTTCGAGATTCTTTAGAATAAAATGCGGATGAAACCGATACGCCAATAACTAAAATTGAACGAGTGAACGAAAACATTTCTCTTCAAAAAACGAATGTTATTTTTCTTCAATTTTTATTGAATTTAACTTTTGAAGGTGGCTGTATAAACGTCCTCAATTTCACGATTTCCCAAGAAGCCAAAACGTTGCACGGTCTCTCGAAAGGTCTTTTCAGTTTGAAACGAAACTATTTAAACAAAGAGTGAGAGAGAGAGAGGGAGAGGGAGTGAAAAAAAATCATTATTCGAGTCGCTCGGAAGCACGTTCTTATCAACGAGGCAAGAGCCCCAGGGGAGAGAGACTAAATAAATCCTGGCGAGGATGATGAGGTACCGATTATCAACGCCTGAATGAGCCCTAGGGTTCGAAGATACATGTTGAAAGTCACCCTGACAGAGAACAGCACGAGTTTTTCTTTCGTTAATTTTTTTTATTCACACCCACCCACACACATACACGCAGACACACGCACATGGCGAAGTGTGTAAGATAATCAGAGTGACCTCGATACGGTCACTGAGTTAATTGTGCGGGGTTTTCTACTGAAGAACGAATAACTTTGGACTTTGCCATCAACAAATAAGTTTAAAAAAACGACTTCTTATATTTTGAAACGAACCGAATGCTTATTATTACTTATTATTTATATGTAGCGATTTAAATAATTATTCCTGTTTCAATAATCATGAAACGACCAATGAAAAAGTAAAAATAATTAACAATAGAGATCGGTTAATTCACTATAGACTCGCTCACTTTTTATTCTTCAGGCCTCATTTTTATTCCGAACTCGTTCTGTACCTCCGACCAGGTGAGAGAAAAAATCACGAAAAAACCACAAAAAAAGAAATCCGAGATCCCTAGGGTCGAGGGTTAATCCTCGTCACAAATCTGTTCGTGTCAGCGCCAACATGATTCATGGAATTTTACGGCGATACGATCATCGAACCATGCGAATGTACGACGACCAAAAAGATTGTTTTGGGACACGTGAGCGAATATTCGAATCGTGATTCGATTTATGAAAAGTGTGAGGTCGAAAAATGTTTATCTCGTCGTTTAAATAGATTTTACTCGATTTTTCAAAGTTAACAAATTATCGTTATTACCCGTTTGACAAACTTTTAAGAACAAAATAAAATGTGATGTGTAATGTTATAATCGTTTCACTAAAAGCTGCATTTGTCGTTATTGCGTTTACGTAAATATGAATAATTATCAAAATTGGAAGAATTCGAATCGTGTCCGAAAGAAAATCGAAAAAATCGTCCAGCGAACCAACTTTTTTATCGTTGTAATAAATTTAATTTGCTTATTTAACTCTTTGCTTTAAATCTTGGAAATAATTTACGAAAAATGCGGTCATGGAAAAATGTTACAATTCAAACGAGAATAATTAAAGTAAGGTTTGACTCACTGGACAAAGAATTTGTGCAAATTCTGTTTTTAAAAAAGATCTTTTTCCCTGATAAAAAAGAAAGAAAACAAGCGTGATTACAAGAAAAAAGATTGATGGTCTGACGGATTACTTCGGCCCTAACGATGCCTGGGATATATATAAGCTCCCTGATGGATAATTATCCAAATTTGGGGGATAAAAAGAAATTTGGAGGCGTTTGTGGTCTTTACAGCCCGAAAGTAATCGCTCAATTATACACATTGGCCTCGTGAATGATTAATTATAAAAACGTATCAGAGGATGAGAATATAAAAATTCTTTAAACAGGCAAAATGAACCACGACTAACAATAAAGGCGGAAAGAAAGAGGGTGAGTGAACGTTTTTCCCCCGGGAGTATCGTATTTTTTATTATTTCTTTTTTTCCTCATTCTCGTCAATCAGCGTCTCCTTTGCCGCGAGAAAATAACGATCTACGTATAAATAATATTCATTCGATTCGAATAATTTGTTTCAATTATTTATCATAATTAATGATTTTCTAAATTACAACAAACTATTTTTAATAATTAATACTTTGCTAAGGTCCAACAATTTTTCTTCGAGTCCAAAAAAATAATTTAACATTATGCACATTGAAGAAGAGAGATATTTTTTGTAATAAAATTAATTAAATGTGTTTGAACGACTGTTGGATCAGGCATAAATTTGGAATTCAACAAATTTCAAAATACAATTTTTCTCGGCGTGTGTCTCCAATATTGAGATTTTCTTTCACTTATTTCTTTTTCGTATTATTTTTCTGTTTCATTTTCGCATTTGCGAGATATTGCCACACTCGTACTACCTATGACATATATATCTATGTAAACTTCACATACGCACATTCTGTTTTTTTTGTTTTTTTTTTCATTTGTACGTCCGTCGTTTTGACACCCCGCAGTCGAACACGCGCATTCATAAGCCATCGGCATTCACGCACATCGTCCATAATTACCCTAGTTTTACCCTTATAGCCTCATACAGCGAGCTGAGGTACGGGAGGAAGAATTATGCGCTCCGCCGAGGAGCCACTTTGTCGTTTTTTTTTCTTTCTTTTTTCACTTTTTTTCAAGTGCTATGTAGTTCATAGCCCGAGTACAATTACTATTTTCTTTTTTCTTTTTTCGTTCACGGAACGTATCCCGTGAAAAGAAGCTCGAGTGAAATCTACCGCACGAGCTGAGGTGGAATTGCGTATGAAAAATAATGAAAATAATTAACTATCAATTATCAACGCAAAAGTCTGATTTCTCCGAAATTTTCTATTCGATAAAAAAAATTCAGAAATGGAAAATATATTTTCGTCTCGATATTCAATGTCACTCTCGTCGGAAACGTATCGCTTCGAACGAAACGTTAATCCGGACAAGGGAGGAATGTTATTTTCCGTAATTTGTCAAATAAAATATTTACAGGAATAATCTTTAGGACTACAAATATTCAAAAAGGAATTTTCGTCAGACGAGACGGTAGAAATCAGATACTTGCGATCGAATCTGCATTGTTAATACATTGATCAAATTTCACTCGACATTTTTCACGATTTCCTAGAACGAAAAAAAAAATTAATCGTACACGATTAATAGTTCTCTTAATAGTTACACCGGACGTCGGCAGCTCGAGTAACCCGCTTCCTCTCTCTCTCTCTCTCTCTCTCTCTCACTCTCTCTTTGTATATATATATACGCCGATGGATATTTCGAGAAAGTTGAAAAATCGATCTCAAAGTTCCCGTTGATAGTGAAAACGGTAATAGGGAAGGGGATGACGCAATATTTTTGTTCCAGGATTACATTTACCGTAAAATGCGAAAGTCCGAAGATTTTTAACAACAAAATAATTGGACCTACATGACCGCAGCGTCGTCTAAAAAATTGTCCCCGTTTTTTCACGTAATTTTGTCTTTTTCTTCGTTTTCTTATATTCTTCAATATCGTTTGATTATCTTGTCGGCTGCCTCGTTAACGATCAGAAGAGTCCCTTCGAAGATACTCGGTGCATCGAGCGTCGACCGATCGGCGGTGGAAAAAAATTCGAACGCTGGTGCGACGGTCCGACCACACAGGGACTTGTACTACTAGATGTAAGGAGTATAACGCTATTTACGTCCATTCGCAATTCGAAGATCCTCGCTGCGATTCCTCGGGGACTCTTCCATCTTCTCCTCTTCGGATTCTTCTTCTTTTTTCATCATCGTCCTTCCCTCCTCACTTTTCCTTCAATTTTTTACCTCGTTTCTACACCATTCGTCCCGCCTTTTCTTCTTCAGCCTCCCTCTTCACCCTTCTCTCCGTGCTTCTCGCTCTTATCCTTCGCCGTCGTTCTTTTCTCCATTTTTCACCCTCAGCCACATGCCTCGATGTTATTCATTCCTCCCGATCGATATTAGGGGTAGATAGACATTCTCTTCGGGTTCGCGAAAAACAAGCTTTTCTTCGACGTAACGGAAAGCTTTCTTAGCCCCGGCAGAAGTTTTTCCCTCTAGAACAGAAAGCTCTCTATTCTCAAATCGCGTCTTCGATATTTTTTTCGAACGAAACTGGAAAATTAGCCTTGCTTTTGATCCCGAAAACATGACAAATATTTTATTTGATTTTCCAAATCCTTGGAATTTTCAACGAAGCAGCTTCCTCTTTGATCAACAGAGATCCGTTATCGAATCCATCGATCAAAATTCTTTCATCTCTAGTATAAAGTCTCTCTCGTCCTCTTAGAGCCCGGAAAATAAATAATCTTCGCTTCAACTTTTTCCGAAAGATCCGCGTTGTATTTCCATGAAACGATCGATCCTCGATTTCGATCTTTCACCAATCCCCTCCGGTAACGTACAATCATCGCTCACTCATCGAAAAAAAAGGATTTATCGATATCTTCGGAAATTCGTCGCGCCGATGTGGACGAAAGATCGAGACTCGTTTCATCTTCTCAACATCATCGAAAGTTGTTCCGTAATCCGTTTAGTCTCTGACGAAGACAAACTCATTGTAATGATTCCAGCGATTTTCCTCGGAATCAACACCGGGTTTCAATTGTTCGGTACTGCCACCTGCCGTACCAGAGCCGCAGCTCGCGACGAGCTTGAACCCTTGTTCCTGGAGCATATCAAAAGCTTGCTCGATAGAGCTGTGCTTGAGAAAGAATCTCGAGGTGTAACGATCGGACATGCCGTGATCGGGATCGCGACTCTCGTTCAGAGTCTCGCCAAAAACATCCCTGCAAAGGGCCATTCGTCCGCAAACCAATATTCTCGCTAATTTACGAAACTTAACGTCGGCGAGACCGTCCCGTCCGAATGCAAAACTACCCCTGTAACCGACGGTTATATAACCGACGCCGACCCTCTTACCGGCGTTGCTCGAGCTCGAGGAAACGCTCGTATCGCTACCGGACTCGAGGGTCGCTTTCTCGAGGCCCGGTAAACCGTAGAACAGCGCCTCCTTTCGCAATCTTTCGCGCTCGCGAAAGCCCTCGGGTAGCGTAAGTGCCTGATTGCGCAAAAAATCGAGCACGTAACGAAACAGTACGCCGTCCCGATCCAGAAAATATTTGCCCTTGGCGTCTTTCTCGACCGATTTCTTGCCGGTAAATATGGCCGCCAGGTAAGAATCCGTCTCTCTCGTTAAGGTAGTCAATGACGTCGTGTAGAACACACCACCGACGTTCAACTCGACGACACTCGGCATCTCGCTCGCTGCTGACTCCTTCTGTTCCATTTTTTTTTTACTTCCAATATTATATTTATATACTTTTTATTTTTTAATTTATCTTCTTTCCTTCGTCACTTGGAACAAATCGTCCCTGCTCTCACATGTACCGAGAACAGTTGGAAGAATTCTCCAAAACGATGAACGAGCTCCGAGCTTTTTTAATCGAGTCACGCGGCTCGAGGAAATAGAGCTTGGGGTCGATGTTCTATTACGTTTTTTCGTTCAGCCCCCCGACCCCCCGCCCCTCCTGCCCCGTGGGTCTATTGTCGAAAGACGTGAGAACGTATATCGCGCGCTTTTCACCAAGAGCTTTTCTCTTCGCTGGAGAGATCCGACGGACTCTCGAACCCGACAGATACTGAACTGAGGTCAGTCAGCTCCGTCGCGCTGATCTCGACACTAACGAATGAGAAAACGATGGTGGAGACGCGCGTATGCGCGTTTTCGTGCGGGGAGCCAACGAAGCAACGAACACGAAATGCGATGCCACACTGTTGGTGTGACGTACCGACGACGTGCACGACCTCCATACCTTTTATTCTCCACCTCTTCTCCTTCCTCTCTCTCTCTCACTCTCTCTCTCTCTCTCTCTCTCTCTCTCTCTCTCTGTTTCTCTCTCGCTCTCCCTCTGTGCAACCCTACGGGGCGCTGACGCTCGTCGTTGCTCTCGCGCGTCTCCAAACGCGCAGCTACAACGCTCACGTGAACGCGCGCAGCATCATTCGCGAAAGCCTCCTGATGCCTGCCTGTAGTTGGTCGTCTGCCTTTCGTATATTCGATCTATTCCATCTCCCGTGATACCGACAAAGACACCTACGAATCCCACTAACTCTCGCACGGATAGTTAATTTAGACTCGCGGGAGGAACAACGGGAGGAACAATGATGGCCATTGAACCGTATTCGGATTGTAAGCATAAATCGAAGCTATACAGTTATTGGCAATTCGCACGGTACTTGGGCTCTATTTTGGACGATCTACCGATGAAAATTGGGTTCGGTTCGTTATACAAAAATTTATTTGGGGGCACGGCAGTGCCGCCGCCTTGTATATATTATCTATATACCTTTTTTAGATTATATTATACCTTTTCTCGAAGCGTTTCCTCGTATTTTCAAACCCTCGTAGCTTCGGTCGGGATAATACTAGAGAGCCCGAATTCTCAAGATAAGATGAAACACACTGAGTTTCATTTATCTAGCTTTTATAATTTAGATTTTATTAATACCTAAAATACGTCGATTTAGTCAGTCACCCTAGAGGGTTTGATGATCATCAAAGCCTCTAGGGTACTGCCTGAAGACCTAGAAAGCTGAAATTTGATATGCAGGCTAGGATTTGCACACGAACAACAACAAAATTAAAAAATCTGTTACTTTCACCCTCCAACCCCCCATAAAGGGGGATACAAGTCTGTATATAAAATTTCGAAAGCTGGAACTCGATATGAAAGCTAAATTAGCACATAAACAACGAAAAAGAGAGTGGGCTACGAAGAAATGAACTGCTGGCGTGCAAGAAATACCTTTTTTATCCGACGATGGTAGAAGGCAGGGTTATGATTTTAATATGTCAGAAAGATCAGTACAATCACCTCTTAAGAGAAACAAAAGCAATAAAAATCACGGCATATAATCTTAAATCCTATATTTCAACATTTCAATTGAACAAAAATTACCTGCGTTCCGAAGGTTGAGACGCGCAAGAAATAATAAAAAGCCTGAAAAATAAAAAGAACTAGGGCATCTTACAAAAGAAATGAAATACTACCAAAAACATTTCATATAAAGTAGGTTGCCATGACTCGCAAGCTCATAACGCTTTCACTGTTAAAAAGTTATCAGATCTCATGAAGGGCCAAGCTCCTAACTCTACAAACCCTGCATCTTGGTCAAAAAGTATGGCTTGGCTGTTTCGCGGCCGTCTTTGATTAATGTTGTGTCATGCAATAGTTCCATGAAACGGCCAAACCATACTCTTTGAGATATTCGATGGACTAGGTCGATAATACGAGTGCGAGAATGAATGTTAACGTTTCCGTATCGCGAAAAGACAACCGGCAGAAAAAACAATCGAAAAACGCTTTCCTGACTCGAGATTTTGCTCAAACCTACTTTTCAGCAGCCGCCTTGAATTTTTGAACGAAAAAGTGTATAAATCATGGAATCAAATTCATGGACACCTATAGAGCGCTATCTCTTTTGTACTCGAAGACCCCATTGGGGGTTTACATCGTCTTGATGTAATGTCACCCAACCAGCGAGGCTGTCGCGAGCGCGAGAAAGAAAGCTGCATCATTCTGTCTCGAATATCCTCGAAATGATTAATGTATCGAGTAAAAGACGAGAACAGAGGTGAACTGCTTCATTGTTGAGCAAAGCTCCTCGTTCTTTTCATACGTCCAAAACATCAACCGTCTCGAAGAAAATTGCGTTACAACTCTTATTACCGACTGAGTCTTAAGACATTTATTTAACAGTCTCAAATGAACACAGTCGGTAATAACAAACTGTAATAAAAGTTGCTCATGCGCCAAAGAGAATTTTGACAAACGCAAAATCGTGTACCCTTGAAAATCCCTTAACGGAGGCTTTGTAAATTGCATTTACCCCGGGAGACGAATATTTCCCATAAAAGTATGTACTGTGAAAAGACATCGTTTGTCTCTTTGGCACTCACGTGGGTCTCGGATGACTTTAAGTGTTCGTATTTGCTCAGAGGAAAGTATATCGTACGTGGTGGGCCTCGACAGTTCAAATAATTTGTCTCTTCCGTCAAATTACTCCTAGTACAATCGCTCACCGCCAGGAAGCAATTTGGTGTTTGGACTAAACAAGATGGCTACTACTTCCCAGGGAGCTTATTCTGCAACTTGCATCACTGGCGATGAGGGTTCCACAGTTATACGGTAATAGTATTGCCGGAAATTTACGTGTGGCACGGGCAAACTTGGGAGAAAAATAAGAAGAACAAACAAATAACGGCGTATATGACTATAACAGTTTTATGACCGGTGATAAAAGTCAGAGAATACGCCGGCGGTTAAATCGGACTCGAGTGGAAAACGGATTTTCAAGCGTTTCTAAAGCTTCGTTGACATCGCTAATTCATTAAGGGCATAGAGACTGGCTTTCTATAAAAAAAACTAGAAAATAATAAGGTTATCAAGATCTACATTTGAGACGAATTAATCAAAACGTACTCTCTTTATAAGAAAGGTAATAAGATAGGAACTTCGTTATTTCGCCGAACTGTTTTTAATTAACCCATCGATCTACAATGTAAAGGGATCAAACAAAATAAATCTCACGATTTACATCGAGGAAAAAAGCTGTAGTTTCTTCTTCCTTCTTAGACGCTTGCATCATTTATCAACCCTCGCTTATCGTTTGACAAATCCATCGCTCTTAATGACGGCTTAGACGCCTTTAAAGTAGGGTCTTAAACGGTATATCGTATTTCGCTTTCACAATATTCTATGAGACTTATTTTGGGCTTATTATGAATAATTTCGCGAACCAAAAAAGCAAAAAAAGTCTTGAATTATGGATTCGTTTGTATTAGCTACAAAAGCGACGACTCATACACAATATCACACGAAAGATAGAAGAAAAATAAATCGTTGTAATAATTATTCGTAACATGAGAATTTTTTCGTATGAGCATAAACTTTTTTATTGCTACAAATCTATTTTTCCGAGAAAAAAAATATCAAGAGTAAGAATGAATTCACGTTTAATGCTATTAACATCATTCGGACATCATCGTGCTCGCGTACACACGCATACGAATACGTAAATCGAATTGTCGATGGGACGAAGGGGTAGTACAGAGGATGTTGTGGGCGAGAGAGGATGTGGGGGGAGAGGAAACCTTTCGGTAGTTTTAAACGACACCTATCATTTATTCGCCCCATTGCTCATTCGATATTCGTCATTTATTGACAAAACCCACTAATAGGATTACCTACCTACATGTTTGAACTGAGGGGGTCGGTGAGTCGGCGTGGAATAAAAATAACTAATTAGTGAGGATTAAATATAACTGTTTATTCGATAATCTTAAAAAAACTCTTTTAACCAAAATAGTCGACTTGTAATAAAAGTGTAGGGTAAGCGAAGGGTCGGTGGTGTTATCGCGATGCTGGTTCGATAGTAACTGAAAATATTTTAAGATTCATCCCGACGCTTTGCTTGTCGACAATGGAAAAATATCGGAGAAAGGGAAGGAAAGTTTTTATAACTTTAAGCGGAAAATGCGAAAGCGCGAGTGGGCCCTTTTGGCCGCCAGATTTGGCTGACAATAACCAGGCCTTGTCTCGGTGGAGACTCGACTTGGGTCCTCGCGCCACTCGACTTTATTACCGGGGATTTTGTAAATGAAAGGTTTGGAAGGAGGCAAAGGGATACATGCGAATAAAGAATCGAATGTTTTAGAAAGAATGTTGGGAAATGAAATATTTGTTTAAAATCAACTTCGGCTGTTTATGAGCGGCAAGAGCATAGTGGAGACAACGTTACCATAGCACTATCCATTAATCTACTCTGATCACCTTCAACTTTCGAACGACGGTAAAAGTTCTTGGTTTACAATAAGATTTGACCCGAGAAAATCAAATGGACCCTTTCCACCTCCCAAAATAAAATAGGCCCTTTACAAATGACGGAACGAATTACCTTTTTTTAAATGCTCCGTATGAGATAAAATTTGTTTTCAATGTACCATATAATATCGGTATAAGTACCTAAGTTTATCAACAAAATGTAAAAAATTAAAAAGTTACGATTTGTTATAGAGAAATTGTTGACTTTTTTTAAACTTATTTGTTACTTAAGAATCTCTGTTACTTTTCTATATATTCTCGCTCCGTTCGTAATTAAGCGAATTAAGAAATCGAAGGGTTTAATAAGGAGTTGAAACATGTGAGACTAAGAAATTGTGGTAGATATGGTAAAATTATTAATATTTGATTAATTATGGCAATTTATGAAAATCAAGTATTTTGTAATAAAGAAAAGTGACGATTTATAGACGCGATCAGGTACGTCGCTTCTGATGAGATATGTGAGAAACTTTTAGACAATATTACAAAATGTTGTACGGAAACATTAGACAATGTTCATTGTGGCAAACAGAGAAAAGATAGATCTCAAAAAATTCGTATTACTCTGTATAAGTTGTTATCGTACGTCATATCGACGTAAGAAATAATGAATTTTTCTTTTTCTCATGTATCTCCCTTTACCTATGACCTGATTTTAATTTTATATGAAACTTGATTTATTTGAAAAATACAATTAATTAGCCTAGTGAATTTGCATTCCAATCGCAAGTACTTGCTACCTACACTATTGTATTCTTTGGTAACTATATTACCGACTGCGCGAGCTTAACTAGCGCCATTATACGGTCGACAAACTACTCGATCGGTGTTGTTCAGCTCTGACGGTAACGTGTCAACAGTGTCACATGAATGACCTAACGACAAAAAAAAGGCGAAAACGTGACTAACCGTCCGAACTTGGGTCATAGCTCGTCCAGGTCGGCTACGTTTTACTTTAGAAGTGTCTCTGAAATATTGGAAATTGCTCCATTACCCCTACTTTCGAAGGGAAACATTTGGTACCAATTTTCACAATTTCTTAAATTTCGCCAAGGAGCTTCTACTATGTACTTTCTTCTTAGCTGTCTATACAGCTATGAATTTTGAATATCGACCGTTGTTTCGATCGATGCGATAAATCTTTTGAGAAACGCAGAGTAATATTCATTGATCGATTTACTAGCGTCTAGGAAGGTACTTGCTGGAGAAATTTTCATGTAATTTTATATAAAATAGTTCATAATCTTTATACCGACCGAGATGATTCCGTCACGCGCGAGATCGCCTTGACTCCTACTGTTATACGGTAAAACACTACTTAATTGCAATAACAACTATGCACATTCAGCCATTCGACACTAATACAACATACTTTCACACAGTTATAACATTTGTTTTTGCGATTTATCACATATGATTTGATAAATTGTTTTCCTTTGAGGCTGACGACGAGCATAATCATTCGAGCTTTTGGACGACCAAGATTTTGCCGCGTTTTCCCTACTGTGGCGACACGGAACGAATTACCGGCGAGCTACCACAAACATAATCACCAGTTTTTTGAATCGGTCGAATTTTCTCCCGTATTTTATCACTTGGTGTGAAAACTTGATCGGAAGATGTAGGATAATTCATAGTGAAAATCTCACCGTAAATAACACCGAGGATATCTTGAGAACATATTAGGTATGTACGAAGTATTCGCAAATTGTTGGTGACAATGATCTTTCGATCATCACAGAAATCTCGCCGTCTTGCACTGTCAACAATGTTAGGAGGCGAGGTTGTTCGAGGTTAAGCCTTTGTGCCGCCTTACACTTATGTCAAAACATAATTGTCAAAATTATCGCTGAATAATTCTTAATTTTTGGAAAATTAATTTTTCCTCGATTCATCCATGAAATGTTTAAACCCACGATCGGTATAAACGTTCGAAGCAACCGCCACAATAAATTGTTTACGCAATTCTGTGCAATTTATTGCCCACATTCTTTTACCTTATGTTACTATTGTATGCACTATTGTATATTGTTTGTATATGTTACAGATCGAAAGACCGATTCGTGAAAATGCGACAAGTACCACGTCTCACACGCTCTCTAAGGGCATTTACAGATCTCGATTGTAAAAAGAAAGATGCAGAACGATACACGATTGACTTGACGAAAAGAAAGCTCGAACAGGCCGAAGATCTGACACGGTTATTATTCTTGGTTTAAATGTATTAGAATGAATTTCCAAATTTAAGATGCGTCTATGTTGGCTCTGGTTTGTTTTCAGCAAGTTCAGCTGGAAAGAGTTCTGCAACCATTTGCCCGATACTGTCCAACCCAATCTAGCAAAGATATACAATATTGTTGCACAATTTTTTGGTAAGAATCTTTATGCGAAATCTCGTACTCATCGTATAAGAATTTCGACTACCTCTGTGCAATTTTATCTATGTATTTTGTATTACATAGAAAATATCCCACATCTTTCTTTTTATAAGATCTTCATTTATGCAAAGGTAGTACTATTTAATCTTTTGTTAGAAGGTAAGCACTATGCTCAAAAACAAGACTGAGATGGCAATCGGATGGCTGCAATTACATATAATAAAAATTAATTAAAATCATAAAAAAACGATAATATTCACAAAGTCAGCAAAGTCCTCGGTTTCTTAAAAAGAGACTTACAATCCATTCTTAAGAAATTCAACTTTTAGACGAAAATATGCGCTTGAAGTAATTATAATGTTTTCATTTAACCCCTTACCTCATATAAAGTTATATATGGTTGCTAAAGTTTCTTTCTTTTTTTCTTGCTTCTAGTTTGCAAAGAAATGTACAATTCGGATTCAAAGTTGGTTGTGAAAAAAAAATCTTTTAGCATACTGAAACTTCAACAGCCATAAAGCTGCTAAAGTTTATATGTGGTAAGGGAGACAAATAAAAGAGGTATCCACTAAAAAAAAAATTTTCTTCCATCTTCATAATTCATGCAATAATTAAGATATATAATATCTAGATCTTTATTCTCATAGTTATTTAAAATCACAAACGAAATTTCGTAGCGAATAAAAAAGCAGGGTTTTTTACATTTTGTGATACCAAAAATGATGGTGAGATGTAGATTCTACTCGTGCTTCTTCCGACAAAAACAAATTTAAATTAATAATTAGCGCATTGCCTCGTCCCTATCTCGTTACGCTGAGTTTTTTTCTCTGTGAAGATGCAAAGTATAGATTGATTTTTAAACTAGACCAAGCATAAAAGTGTTTGTTTTCTTTTTTAGGTGGGGAGCTGCCGGTAATAATAGATCAGGCAGTTATATCAGTTCTGAAAATTCTCATAAAGGAGAAACACATTAGCCAAAAGAATATGAAACTTTTTGAAAACATGATGGTTGGCATAACACCTGATATAGCAAACGAAATCATGCAGGTTTGTAAAACAATCGAGAGAACAATGTTTATGTTTGTGGAATTAACAACAAAAGATTCTTGTCCCAAAAGGCTGTAAACATGATCAAGGAAAGTTTAACCAACAACAAAGTCGATTTCATTGTTACATTCAACGAAAAAGATTCAGAAAATGATTTTGTTGACTCGAATGGATTCGATGAAAACATGCCCTTCAACCCAGTGATCACATGGCCACACGTTCAAGAAATCCGCAACATGTGTCCGCTACAAGTATCGAGACCAGCCGATGACTTTACAATGTCGTATGAAAGGGTCGTTGAAACGAGCAACAAAACTGGGGTCAGTATCTCTACAAGTACTTTAAAGGAATGATAAAGAATTGGTGGAAAATCAAATTTTCTTAAAATGCACTTATGGACATAACAAATTTACGGGAAAGTGCCAGTATCCATTTTTGTTTCGTTGTGCGATAGATAGTGTGAGATTGGCTTGAGTTAACGACTATTAGTTTTTTTTAAAGAATCCCCGGTTTTATTGAGATTTAAATGGAAAATGGTTCTGTGGTGAACACGGACACATGCAGATATACACATGACGTTTAAATGTCAATTCTACACCTCTTACATCATTTTAAACATTCCACCACAAATATCTCGGAGAAGGTTGTTTTTCTTTTTTTTTTTCACGAATGATGTGGACTAACAGGCTCGAATACCTTTTGTATAGTTCGAGAAAAACGCCTTCGTCAAAAGCCTGAAAGAGTGTCACGGGAAATCTGCCGGCGGCATGACGTATCAAGAGTTCGTCTCAAAAATCGAGAATACATTAAAAGTTCCGGGTGATAATCTTCAGAATGAATTGTTCGAGTTGTTGGGTTACGAGAATATACCATTCATAGAATACATAATTCAGCATCGTCAGAGCATAGCTTCGTTGCTATCAAATCAGATCTCTCGAAGATCTCTTCCCGGTTAGTACAAAATAATTTATCCATCCTCTGGAGATAATCGTGATACGATAGTGCCAAGTGTTTTCATTATTCAATTTTTTCTAGCCAAACCTCATGAACAGCCGGGCTACGGTTGTCAGGTGATTGTCCAATCAGCAAAGGAGAAACAGTTGCTGAAGCAAGTTCGGAAGGAAGAGAAGAAGCTGATGAAAGCCTCGAACAGGCACGAGGCTAACGGCGATGAATCGGACGAAGAATTCGACCCTCGTGCTCTACGGATAAAACGACAAGAAGCTCTTTTGGCACAAAGAGCTCCGATTCTCTCGACAACGAAAAGAACGATGTTGGCTAGTAGTAGTACACGTGAATTTTATCCATTCGTCTTCGATTGCAAACTCACGACCAAGATCGCGGCAGGTATCGTGTCCGGTAAGAGTATCATGTTACCCGAGGATGTAACTAGAAAAGATTCGCAACTTTGTGAGGAAGTCCACATACCGATACCGCCGGAAAATCCCCTGGAAGTTGGAAATGATCGAGTTCACACCTCGACACTAGACGAGGTGAGAAAGCGTAATATCAGAAATCTCGTTTTACCATGGTTGATCGAATAATGAGGGTAATAATGATAAATTATTTGTATAAATTATCAAAGAGACGGAGTAAATGATTTCCGTACGTTTTGGAAATACTAATATTAATCTTGTATTTTGGACAACTAACAAAGTCCGAAATGTGGACAGACTTGAAGTAAGATTTTTTAAATATATATATCGGTATGGTGTTTGAAATATTCAACTACCATAATTAATGCATAGTCATCCGTTTATTAAGGAGGCATCTTTGTCTCGTGGAGATTAACTTTTTATATCTTGATACTCGACTATTTCATTTGTATCATGAAAGTTTCCTCAATTTCTTTGCGTCGGCTATTTACTAAAACTTCAATATATACTTTTCAGATCGGTCAAATGGCATTTAGCGGGATCGAGACACTGAATCGAATTCAGAGTATCGTGTTCGATGCTGCTTATCATAGCAATGAGAATCTCTTGATATGCGCACCGACTGGGGCTGGGAAAACGAACGTCGCTATGCTGGCTGTTGTTCATCAGTTGAAACTCCACATGGATAATCACATACTCAAGAAGAATGATTTCAAGATAATCTACATCGCACCGATGAAGGCACTGGCAGCCGAGGTTACGTCGAGTTTCAACAAAAGACTAGGCTGCCTGGGTGTAACAGTCCGGGAATTGACCGGCGACATGCAGCTGACGAAAACGGAGATTCAAAAGACTCAGATGATCGTAACGACACCTGAAAAGTGGGACGTCGTAACGAGAAAAGGTTCCGGTGACATGGCGTTAACGAAAATCGTAAAATTGCTCATCATCGACGAGGTTCATCTTCTTCACGGTGATCGCGGTCCCGTCGTTGAGGCTCTCGTTGCTCGTACACTTCGACAGGTCGAATCGTCGCAGAGCATGATTAGAATCGTAGGACTATCGGCAACACTGCCGAATTACGTTGATGTCGCAAGATTTTTACGAGTAAATCCTTACAAGGGCCTCTTCTACTTCGATCATCGTTTCCGGCCAGTTCCACTCAGTCAGACTTTCATCGGAGTAAAGTCGATAAAACCATTCCAACAGATACATGACACGGACCTCGTTTGTTACAATCAAGTCGTCGAGATGGTACGAAAGGGCCATCAAGTTATGGTTTTCGTTCACGCTCGCAACGCGACGATACGAACGGCTAATGCCCTCAAGGATATCGCGGGTCGGAACGACACTTTGAAATTATTCAGATCGGAGGGTTCGACTAAGGGACTGGCTCAAAAGGCACTCGAAAATTCGCGAAACAAGTATCTCGGACAATTGTTTCAGTACGGGTTTTCCTGTCATCATGCTGGTATGCTGAGAACCGATAGAAATATGGTGGAAAAGTATTTTTCGCAGAAACTGATCAAAGTTTTAGTCTGCACTTCGACTCTCGCCTGGGGTGTCAATTTACCGGCTCACGGAGTCGTTATTCGCGTAAGCTATTCTTCAATATATATTTTACATTGAGATGAAGCTCGTTGGATCTTTCCAGCTAATTCTCTTACCTAATATATAATCATTATTCAACAGGGAACCGAGATATACGATTCGAAGCACGGAAATTTCATCGACTTGGGAATTCTCGATGTACTGCAAATTTTCGGCCGAGCTGGAAGACCACAATTCGATACATCCGGTCATGCCGTTATAATAACCACGCACAACAAGCTCTCTCACTATTTGTCCCTTCTAACTAATCAATTTCCGATCGAAAGCAGTTTTATAACTTATCTCGCCGATAATCTGAACGCCGAAATAGCACTCGGGACAATATCGAACGTCGAAGAAGCTGTCGAATGGCTGAGTTATACCTATCTATTTGTTAGAATGAAGCTCAATCCGCTCGCGTACGGTATCCCGATGCAAACAGTCGTAGATGACCCGAATTTGGACCGTAAGAGAAAAGAATTGATACACACCGCTGCGACAGCTCTGGACAAGGCGAGAATGATTCGGTATCATGTTAGAACTGGAGATCTCAGTTCCACGGGTAAGTGTTCGTCGAAAATGAAATGGTAAATTTAATCGAGAGATTGTTTTGCATAGAAACAAAGTTTAAAAGCAACAAATATTTTCTCCGTGTCGAATCTCGATAAACCCACTTTATACTTTATTAATTGATAATTCGCCGTTTATGATTCAAGATCTCGGTCGTACAGCCAGCCACTTCTACCTCAAGTACGATACTGTCGAAATATTCAACGATTTGACTAAGCCGATAATGACCGAAGCCGATATATTGGGTATGATATCGCGGTCGCAAGAATTTGAGCAGCTTAAAGTACGCGACGATGAGATGGTAGAGCTAGACAATTTGTCGGCCGATTATTGTGAGGTAATACCACAAGGAGGAACCGAAAATATTCACGGGAAAGTGAATATCCTCATACAGACTTATCTCTCCCAAGGACATCTCACTTCGTTCTCTTTGCAATCCGATCAAGCTTACATAACACAGGTAATAATTGTTCAATCAAAATCTACACTACCGCGACGGCTTTCCTTTTTATCATTTATACGTTTATGCGTTTATTGTCCATCGTAATTTTGATTGTTTGACCGAATGTTGAAAAAAAAAACAAAAAAAAACCTACAGAATGCGATAAGAATCTGCCGAGCGATATTCGAAGTGATGCTCCGTAAGAATAACGCGATAATGGCCGGACGATTGCTCAGTATGGCGAAAATGCTCGAAACTCAGCAATGGGATCACATGAGCCCATTGCGACAGTTTCGTTCCTTAGGACGCGATATACTGGAAAAGATCGAGGCACGATGTCTGACTATCGACAGGTTACGCGAAATGGACGTCAGAGAAATCGGTAAGATCTCATGGTTTAGTACAAAACTTGATAATTATTTTGTCCAATCACAATTGAATACTTCGACAGCGTATGTACCTCGATTTAATGAATTTTTAGGAGAGTTCCTACGCAATCAAAAGACAGCGCTTCACATAAAAAAATGCTGCAACGAATTTCCCGCTCTGGAGCTGGAATCGAGCCTTCAGCCTATCACACGAACGATTTTACGTATTCGCCTAAAGATATATCCAAATTTCAATTGGAATGATCACATTCACGGCAAGACTTCCGAGAACTTTTGGATATGGATCGAGGATGTCGATAACAATTTCATCTATCATTACGAATATTTTCTCGTCACGAAAAAAATGGTATGTAGCAATACCTTAAAAAGCCAGAACGGGAAGACAAATGTGTAAAATTATTTGACGCTAGAATTTTGTTTGACATACCAGAGAATGTCTTTAATATTTTTAGTGTTTTTCGAAAAGGGATTTTTTCAACGAAAACTCGATGGGACTTGGAATCAGTTGAATTTAGCTCTGAGTTCGATCAACCCCGAATATCACGTAACGCCTATTAAATATAATTAGTTATTAGTTATTTTTGACGTTTCAGGTTGTCACCAATACTGAACAAGAACTCGTAATGACGATACCGCTGATCGAGCCCATGCCGTCTCAGTATTTGGTGAAAGCAACGAGTGACCGATGGCTTGGTTGCGAGATAGTCTTGCCCCTTACATTTCATAATCTCATACTGCCGGATCTGGATCCACCGCACACGGATCTTCTCGGTCTTCAGCCAATACCCGTCACAGCCCTCAAAGATTCCAATTTCGAGAAACTTTACAAATTTTCCCACTTCAATCCCATACAAACGCAGATATTTCATTGTCTCTATCATACCGACAACAATGTTCTTCTTGGTGCCCCGACCGGTTCGGGAAAGACCATTGCCGCCGAGATAGCGATGTTTCGCGTGTTCAAACAATATCCCGGCCAAAAAGTTGTTTATATCGCACCGATGAAAGCGCTCGTGCGTGAACGTATAAACGATTGGAAAATACGAATCGAGGAAAAACTTGGAAAATCCGTTGTCGAATTGACCGGCGACATAACGCCTGACATGAGACAGGTCGCTCGTGCGAGTGTTATCGTAACGACACCGGAAAAATGGGACGGCATCAGCAGAAGTTGGCAGACTCGCAGTTACGTGCAAAAAGTCGGTCTGATAATAATCGACGAGATTCATCTACTGGGAGAGGACCGTGGCCCCGTTCTCGAAGTTATCGTTTCGCGCACAAACTTTATCGCGTCTCACACGAAGAAAACACTACGAATCGTTGGTCTCTCTACTGCACTGGCCAATGCCGTTGATCTCGGCAATTGGCTCGGTATTAAAAAAATGGGGCTCTATAACTTCCGTCCTTCCGTACGTCCTGTACCGTTGGAAGTTTACACGAGCGGCTTTCCTGGAAAACAATATTGTCCGCGCATGGCCACGATGAATCGTCCAACTTTTCAAGCTATAAGGCAACACGCGCCCTGCAGTCCAGCCCTCGTTTTTGTCTCTTCGCGTCGACAAACACGTCTAACGGCTCTCGATCTTATTGCCTATCTCGCCGCTGAGGATAAGCCAAAACAGTGGCTTCACATGCCTGAAAACGAGATGGCCAATATTGTAGAAAATATCAAAGACTCGAATCTGAAGCTTACACTCGCTTTTGGCATCGGTCTTCATCACGCCGGATTGCAGGAGAGAGATCGTCGCACTGTGGAGGAATTATTCGTCAATAGCAAGATACAGGCACGTCCTTGATCATGACTTTAAATGTTTCGTAGTAGAAAAATTCACAGTGAAACTTAATTCACTCGAGCGAATAAAATTATTCGTAAAATAATAATATAAAAAATTATTCCAGGTCCTCGTAGCAACGGCTACTTTAGCTTGGGGCGTCAATTTCCCAGCTCACTTGGTCGTCATAAAAGGAACCGAATTTTACGATGGAAAGACCAAGCGTTACGTCGACATGCCGATAACCGACGTTCTACAAATGATGGGCCGTGCCGGTAGGCCCCAATTCGACGCTTCCGGTGTCGCGGTAGTTCTCGTGCATGACATAAAGAAAAATTTTTACAAGAAATTCCTGTACGAACCGTTTCCCGTTGAATCGAGCTTGCTCCAAGTACTACCCAATCACGTTAACGCCGAGATCGTTGCTGGCACGATTAAAACGAAACAAGAATTTCTTGACTACATGACGTGGACGTATTTCTTCAGAAGATTGTTGAAAAATCCACGATACTACGATCTCGAGATTTTGCACCCTGAACATATAAACGAGTATCTCTCGGGATTGGTGGAAAAAACTCTAAAGGTTTTAATGGATTGTCATTGCGTCGATTTGGATGAGGTGAGCCCCCGGAACCGGAGCAGCGAATTTATCGTTGTTTATAGTATTGCGATTCGTTTTATTATTTTGCATTACTTTGACGTCTTTTGTTTGAATCCCGCAGGAAGAACAAACGATATATCCGCTTTCTATGGGAAAAATTGCTTCGTTCTACTATTTGTCGTATATGACGATCGCCAAATTCGACGCGGCCTTGAAGGACAATCTCGCGATAGCGCATTATCTGAAGATAATGTGCGACGCTCAAGAGTACGACCAATTACCGGTTCGACACAACGAGGATCTATTGAACGAGGAACTATCGAAACGATGTAGATTTCCGGTGGATCGGTTGCAGTACGATTCGCCGAATACCAAAGCCTTTCTTCTCCTTCAAGCACACTTTTCGCGTCTCACGATGCCATGCGCCGATTACATAACGGATCTAAAATCTGTTCTCGATCAGGCGATAAGAATATTGCAAGCTATGATCGACATCGTTGCCGAACGCGGCTGGCTCATCAGCACACTAAGAATCATTCAACTTTTGCAAATGATTATTCAGGCACGATGGATCGATGAATCAGCTATCACAACGCTGCCACATATTCGGAAAGAGCATCTACATTTGTTCTCGTCACTTCCCAAATGCTTGCCGGCTCTCTGCGCAAGTATGAGCAACAATTATAAAAAATTAGCTCAGGCATTGGAGATGGAACTATCGACGGACGAAGTGCACGAGGTAAATTTGTTATTCGTCGATAAAAAATGTATTGATAACTATTAGCAGAGCAAGCATTTTGATCCAATTATTTTTTCTTCTCACGTGAAACTTTTTTAATTGCAATACAAATTCGGCGTATCTCGCGAATAGTGGGATAGAGAACGTGTGGAAAAACACAGAGCTATAGTTATAGTAAAACAGCTTACTTTTAACCAAAATTAAAGTAATTTTTATAATTTGCTTTCTCATCGTAAATCGATTAGTTTCTCTACTTTGGTCACGAATCCGGTAGCCATTTTCTATAAAATCCCAACATTCCTACGGAAAATGGGTTTTCAGTTAATAACTTATGGGCATCTCATTTTTATAGACGTAGATTCCTTTCTATTCGGCCAAATCCCTCATTCTATGCATTTTTATCATAATTTCCAGATCCATCAAGTGATGAAGTCAATGCCTATAATATGCGTCGAATTATCGCTGCACTACTCGACGGACGATGGTAACGATGAAAAAAGGACAATAAATTTGTCATCGAAAGATAATGATTATATAGACGTGTGGGCAAATCAAAACTGCACTATCGAAATAAATCTACGGCGTAAGAATCGCTCGAACAACCTACGAGCTCATAGCCCGATGTTCCAACGTGGCAAAGACGAAGGATGGTTCCTCGTTTTGGGTGATGCTCCTACGGAAGAATTGTGTGCATTAAAAAGAGCTTCGGGTATCAACAATCAAACGAAGACCAACCAATTAGAATTCACCGCACCTTCGTTTCCAGGTAAATGAAATGGCTGTTTTTCTTCAAACTTATGCCACATACGAAATGTTATCTATTTTTTGTTTTAATACTTTGGCCAAACGCAGTAAAATTACGAAGACAGATAAAAGTATGCAAATCAGAAAGAATAAATTTTGGTCTTACTAGGAACATAATAAAAGCATAATATGGGATGGTATTTCAATGAAAAAATCGACAGTTGAAAATTGAATGAGCAGTCGCATTTGCGTAGATAGTTCAATAGGTGTTGTTGCTTTAGTTGTTGAATCCCGCACACGATAATCAATGTTTCAAAATTATTTCTTGTTTCAGGACGAACGGCACTAACGTTTTACCTCATGTCAGATTCCTACATTGGTTTTGATCAACAATACGAGGTCAATCTCAATGTGATATCTTAATTTATCCAACGATACAGCCAAGTTTTTACCGCAGTGATTTCGTACATGGACCTAGGGGGGAAAAAAGAGAAAAAACACGGAGGCATGCTGTATATACTGTATAAACGGTGAAACATTAAAATGATAGATTTATTAATGGCAAGAACATGATTAAAACGAAAGAAACAACGCGTTTCTAATTCATTGATAAACTTTGGTATTAACAATTACATCGAGATTCCTGTACTACAATATTGTATCTAATACTTTTCGATATCTCGTCGCGCGAGGAAGAAACAAAATTGTCGCGTTAATCCGCGTATGCAACGAAAATAGATGAATATTTTCTACGCCCTCTTCGAGGTTCCCATATCCGTCAAATCGTACAGTGGATTTATATTGAGAGCATTAAGGAAGTGCGTGAGATGCGGTTGATAACCGCTGCTCGCCAATTTATCGGCCACATGAGCGAGATACGTTCTGGCGTCGCAGAAACTCTTGTACATATTTTCCAATCTGTCGAAATTCGCTTGCGTGTAACCGTGCGTGCTCGAGGACCAATTTTGAGAACGTATACAATTGTGAAATTTCAATATCACCTTGAATATGTTGCACATAAAAGTTCGCATCTTCTCGCCCCTCATCGTGAGCATGCAACGTGACAAAATTTTTTTCACGTAATTCACATGAGTCAAGTAAATTTGATCAAGGGTACCTGCGTTGACGAGTTCTTTCTCAAATTCTGTCCAACTGGCATGCAGTACACTGCAGGTGAGATAGTTGTGCAGCGCCGTTATGAATTGCATCATTGAATGACGATACAACTGTAATTTGTGATACTGTGACGAGATCGTCGCTTTTCTCTCGGCCTTGAGAATATGAAAATCTTCTTGCAGAACGTGCAAAACGCGACCGACCATGAGCAGAAATTTAAATACCTTGCTGTACTGTTGCAATAGTCTATCATCGAGTATTATATTCAATGGCCACGATACTTTATAATTTAGACAGAGGCAATTGAGAAATTCGGGATTCGATACTTTGAGCTGCACAGGTATATCCGTGGCCGAGAGACTGAGGCATTCCGAATTCTCGTAAGTGCTACTCAGCGAACTGTTTAGAGCAGTTTCCAAAAAATTCGTCAGAGTCGCCGATTTGAATAGTTCGATAGGAACGGAAATCTCGTACAGTCGCTTGTACACCGAGCTTGTAAGACTCTTAGCAAATTCCCCGTTCAACAGAAAGAAGAAACTTCTCAAGCTGCGCAGATGCGAGAGCATTTTAGAGTCGAATGTGAGATACTTGACTATCGCTGCGTTTGCTAAACGACTCTGAACTCTCAGCGGTATTGCGACAGATTTTTCAAGATAAACCTGAAGCGAAGTGTTGTCGATCATCTCGACATCGGCGATCGTAAGTGATGACTCCAACACCGGTGTTGCCGCTGTCTCGAGAACGAAAAATTTCGTGCGGGAACTGCTGCGAAGCGAAAAATTATGGTTCGTAATCGCCCCTTCCGGATGACCAAGGGAGGCAGAGTCGAAGGGTGTCTCGACGTTGCTGCTCACACCAGTTTTCGTCCCAGTGAAGAAATAATCATTGCAGTTCTGCAATTGCCCCGAGGCACTGCTAATCGAAGTTGCAAATGTATCGGTGGTGCAAGACATCGGTGTAACGCCGTTCATATCGTCGACAACTTGACTCATCGGTGTCAAAGTTTCCAACCCGGTTGTACCAAACTTTATTTCATCGTTCGCGAAGTCACGATAATTTCGATTATCGTGACCCATTATTGTCGCCCGATTTTTCTGCAGATCTGTGGAATTCACAGAATATGTCCTCTCGTCGTTTCCGTCGGTACAAGAATCGTCGCGATAAGTGTGTGCCATGTTTCTCCTGCGATTTTTCTGAGCTTCCGTCATTGCTACGACTTGTTCGTTATCTCGTGGTAGCTTCGAAAATTCTTCCTCCTCACTGTAAACGACATTTCTGTTACGATGTTTTTCAGTGTCCGTCAAATTCTCTTGCTTAGCCTTCACGATTGATTCGGATGTCCACGAATCGGTCCGATGTCGAGTATTCCGATTGCGATTTCGTAACTTCTCGATATCACGATCGTTTCGCATATTGTCATTTGCAATGGTCGAGGCGTCTATGCTTATCGTATTTTCATTGCCCTGGGCATCGACGACTATTATATTGAGCTCGTTGTTGTTCGGTGTCATCCCGTACTCCTGTTGCAACACTTTGAGCTTGTTTCTCTGCGCGTCGGTCATAATCTCAGTCGCAATCAGTCGCAAATCCGTCGGCCTTCCTGTTATATTTTCCGAATTTACATTCGTCTGAATAACACGATATTCGTTGAGATTCGTCGAATCCACCTCGGACTTGACTCGTATTTTTTTAATATCAAGGACGCAGGGACGAGGCGATTTGATAGGGCCAATTTCGACTTTGGCGTCTTTTTTATCTTCGGTATTTGTCGGAGGATTTTTCGGAATCTCAGGTGCCACAACGTCCGACGAGTTTTCTTCGCTTGTTTTCGACGTCGTAGAATTTATATTCGCGTCTTCGGTGGTGAGCGGTTCGTCGGGCGTTCCATCGATCACTCGGATCGTTTCCAACGCCTCGGTGTTGTTTTCGGTGTTGTTCACATTCTTCATAGGTTTGATCAATTTCTCGATGTCCTCGAACTCTTGCCTCGATCGATCGATCGAATCCGCGCGCTCTTGAAACAATTTCATTCGTCTCTTGCGCCAATCGACTCGCACCTTGCGTCTGCAAGCTTCAGCTGCCAATTCATTGTAATAATCGAGAGTATTTTTCTTCTCGGCAATTTCAGCATTTTTCGCTATCTCGTCAGCAGCATTCATATCCTCCAAATATTTCTTGTCTTTCCGCAATTCATCCTCTTTCTCGCGTTCTTTTCTGTTAGCAACTTCTACCGCCTGATCTTTCAGCTGCGCCAAGAATTCACGTTTGTTGCGGACCTCTTCCCTCTTGCTTTCCTCCCGTTCGCGCTTTATACGCACAAGCGTATCACGCTGGGCGTTTATAACGAGCTCCGCTCGTTCCCTTTCCGCGCGTCTTTGCTGCTCGAACGCGTGAAAGATGGAAACTTCGTGGCCCAGGCATTTTTCGCCTCTATTCGTAAAATCCCGGCAAATAATTTCTTGCTCTCGTACCATTCCAACGGACAGACAAACGCGTACAGTCGGACAAGACGTTGCAAAAACCGTTGTCAGTGGGTTTTTTGGATCGCAAATCTTCAAGAGTCTGACTGTTTTGCCGCACTCGAGTATCGATTCGGTCAGGTGACTCAAAAATCCTGGTACTGAATGTTTATTTATCGCGAATGCTTTTGTCCAAAAACTATGGCCCTTGTTACGAGCGAATTGCGGGCGTATTTTTATCATAAATTCGCCATACTCATCCTCGCACGTACCCTCGAAAATCCATTTTTGCAAAAAACGAAAATATACCTCACAGCATGCTTTTAAAATCGAATAAAAGACAAGCGCGACGCGTGGTTTGGTTATTCTCGTTACTTGCTCGTAAATGTGCGACAATAGTCCCAAACCCTCGTCCAAGGTTTCTCGATTGTTTCGATCGCATCGGCAGAGCCTCGCTACTTCGGCTATCAACGATCCGACCGGTCTCACGCTGTTCAATAACTTCAAGAGACCCTGCGAATCTTCGCTATCCAAGGTTATTCGTAATATCACAGCCTGATAATAAACCAACAGTTCTTTAACGCTGCTGCACATGGCACGAAATATGAAACCCTCCTGCTGCATTTTACCAGTATGTGGATCGCGTTTTATCATTATACACAAGGACTTGTAACATTCTCCCCAATACGTGATTTCTGTGCATGCACTTTTCAAAGCTTCCACGCTTATCCCGGATATGATTATGTTTCTCGTGAGAGTGAACCCCGCCTATAAACAATGAAAAATATTTCAGGTTAATAATTATATTTGTTTGCAAATAATTCGTGTTTCTTTTACTTCCTCATAAAACAAGTTTGAGAGCCATTGAACGAAAAAAAAATACAATGTTTTATAATTTTGTTTTCCTACCTTCTCGTCCCAGGTAAACGTACTCGATACTACACCAAGAAGAAGCAACTTTATATTTTCCACGAATTCTCTCGTAGGAACTTCGGTTATCGTATCGACTGAATTAACAATTTTCAGTGGCAATAGCAACAGAACTCCTGCCTCCTTTATTCTCTCAAGATGCAGCATTGCCTCGGTAGTTTCTGTGATATAAGGAGGCTCTTTTGGAGCATCAAAACGTCCCAGCATTTCCCAATTACGATGATCCTTGACCTCCGTAAAATCCCCGCTCTCTTCCCAAATAGCGAGTCGGTTTTCTGTTACATTCGTACTTTTGTGATCGGAGACAACATTCGTGGATTCAATGTCGGATATTTCAGAAATCGCGTCATAATTGTGGTACGCCGATGTCACGCATTCCCATGGAGGATCTACTTCTGGGAAAAAACCTGTGTGACCTGTAGCGTAGTTGTTTTTACGCTCGTCACTGTTGTCCTCGGTTATGTGAGGCATGAAATAAGACGACATGGAGAATTCACGAGTAGAAACGAGTTTCACCGTGTATCTCGGAACAGACAGCATTGATCCTATCGTACGTTCACTTCGAGCACTGAAACAAGATATCCCCGTTGTTGGATTAGTTTTGGAAATGAAATCATTTAACGCCTTACTCCATGAATTATGAAGGAGATGGAATAACAATTTTGTTATTAGTGAAAACCTCTTTTATTTGTCTCCCTTAGCGCATACAAACTTCAGCAGCCCTACATGGCTGCTAAAAATTCTAATTTTTGTTCTCTATGTTAAAAGCTTTTTTGTTTTTTAAAACCAACTGTGAAGCCTAATTTTACATTTCTTCGTGTAACGGAACGCATTCTTTCTTGTTGCAAATCAAATTGAGAAAAAAAATAAACTTTAGCAGCTATATACCGCTTTATATGCGGTAAGGGGTTAATGGGCACAATTACCTGAGAGTTTGTATGCCGACAGTAGATACAGATCTAAACTGACTTTCAAAGGAGAGACTGCCCCGTGGTTCTCCTGGCTTATCCGCTAATGTATGATTGCTTTCTATACCCAACATTGCCTCAAATCGCTCTGGTACTATGAATGATTCTATAGGATAAACCTGATATCGTGGCACTCCTTTAACATCTTGAAGTTGCTCCGGAAGAAGAGGATTTGGTTTACCAAAATGGAATATATCCTGAAAAACAGCCAATTCCCATAAGACCAAATTTTCAATTCTGTAACTTGGTAATTTTCACAATGACTTAGATAAATACGGAACTACTTTCATAAGTATCTTTGTCAATCTATTGGCTTTAAAATAAAGGAATCTTCATGAAGTACAGAAAATTACAAGTAACAGACAAAGATGTTATATCCGTTTAAGTAAACTCCCTAAAAAACTTGAATGCCACTATATATTCTGGCTCAAATGTAGTTCTTTGTAGAACTTTGTCGAACTTCACAAGATGATGTACTTGACTAAGATCCAATAACATAATACTTTTACACTTAAAGAAATTCTTCTAAGAAATATTGTAAAAAAAAGTTTTACAATTTATCTTATAGTCAGTCTAGATATCCAAACTTACTAGCGTGCCTTTGCTTTTCATATCAAAGGATTTCAAGCCATTGAGAAAAAGCAAAACAGAATGAACGCCAGGTTCAAGTTCGTCATTGCCATTGCACAAACGATCCAACAAAGTTTCCAACTCTTTGGCATGAGAAAAACGCCGTAGAGCACTTTTCAATACAAAAGTGTGTTTCAATAATTCTACTATAGGATCAGCACCTCCGGATTCTGTGGAAACAAAAGTAAATGTTAACAGGCGCAATGCTGAAGCGAATTGCGACAAGGCTAAATTTTTAAACTTAAACGACACATTACGCTATCGTTTAAAAATCGTCTACTACTCACTATTCTCCTCGTACTGGCTGGAAGATTTCTTCAACAATATCTCGAAAGCTCTTCCTCTCATTTTTTTCAAAACATCGGAATCATCTTTTTGTGGTAAATAAGGATGTTCCTCGATTTTGTTTTTGTCGAGTAAACGCTTGCACAATTCTGTTACCAGACCGTAAACACTGACTTCCTCGGTACACGAATGCATTGTATTTTCTTTATATCATAAAATTTACACTATTGTTTCTACTGTACGTTTTTTCGTAACAAAAATAACCAAAAAATATTGTGTGCTCAGTTTCACTGACAGACACAGAGTATTTCAACGTTCCGACGGTTCCGACGTTTCCGACGAACGTAGAGTTTACATGGTTTACATTTTATCGGCAAGCTGTCATCGTAAAATGCGGCCCGTGAATTTTCATAAGGATCGAGATAGAGGACTATAAGAAATTTCTGCGATGCCACCTGCTGGTGGAATGAATCAACCCAATCAAAGAAAGAAGAACGATATAATCAACGAAAGGATAGTAACAGTACGCTGTTTTATCGATCGAATATATACGTTTTAAATAGATATAATTTTTTCTCAAAGTATCGTCCATATTCTTAGAGGGAAGAAAATATTAAAAAATACAAACGGACAGAAAAATCTAAAACTGTTAACATCACACGCGTCCAAAACTCTGTCTCTGTCTTTCTCTCTCCCTAACATGCCAAGCATATATATCAAGCTGTCTACAACTAAATCTATATTTGTTCACATTAGAACACTATGATCCAGATTTGGACTTTATCAGTTTTAATTATTTTCACATTAGCTTAAAGATACAAACGGAAATGAGAAACATGTATATATCTAACTTCCTCATCACATTATAAACACACATTTATAATGCCTCGATATAGTTTTGCGTGAAAAAGTGTGGGAAGGTCGCTGACAAAAGGCTTCGATGGTTTGTACTTGTCAAATTGCGAATTATTGTGGAAAACTCGATGAGCGAATCCACAGAAAACAAAATTCTGAGTGACCACGTTTTTGTTCTCTCTAAATCACGCGACGAAAGTTTTGAGAGGAGTTTACGCATGCATTTTTCAGCTTAAGAAATTTAGATAATCAATCACATTAGAAAATGATATTCCATGAAAATTGAGAGTAATTGTCGAATTTTGTTTAACATATTTTCTTAAATTTTTTTATATCAGTTAAAAGCAAACATTGGACAATCGGCATGTAGTGAGATGCAAGAGACATTACTTTTGTTCTTTTGAAGAAGAGGTGTTTTTTTATCATTGTTCAAACTTTTCAAAGTGATGAATCGTTGGGTTTAATTTACACATATATCACTGGTCCATCAGTTACTAAATTATATACACAGATGCGAATTAATAAATATTTTATATATCCACGTGTTAATTTTGATGAAATTTTAGAGAGCATAGAAATCTTTAAAAGCAATGTTTATTCGTCTTATATGGATACATATGTAATGTGAAACGAGTATGAACTGTTCTGCATTCATTCATTACACAGATGGAAGAGATGGAAGAAACACCAAATAGTAATTTTTCGATTGGTCAATTAGCATGGGCACGGACTGGTAAATTTCCATATTGGCCATGCACTGTCACGCTAGATAGGAAAGAGAAAAGATACAAAAAATTCAGAAGTAAGCTCAAGGGTATATTGAGATAAAAATGCACGAAAAGTTATAAAATTGATATCAAAGAAGAATGTATCATTGCAACGTTACAGAGTATGGGACAGCAAAGTCGATCGCCATTCATGTACAATATTTTGGATATAATTATTCTCACAATTGGGTAGCTGAGCGTTCGTTGATACCTTTTACCGGCTCAGCTGATTTTCATAAACTAGCTGAAACTGCAAAGTGCAAGGTAAAAGTTAAGAATGGAAACTTTAATCCATACAGAGTCAAATCAATGATTCGTGACAAATGGAACCTTGCGATCGAAGAAGCCACTAGGGTTCTGACAATGAAGAGGGATAATGGAATGAAACCTTCAAATATACAAGTTGAAACAAAAAACAGTGAGCATGAAACCACAGAGACATTAGGTGATCATTGTCAAAAGGGAAAATTTATAGTCGGATCGGTGGTTCCTAGTGAGAAACACCTGGAATATGAAGAAGTAAGTACTCTTACTCTACAGACATAAGCTCCACCTAATTCGACCTCAAAACTATTAACATTATTACCCTTAAAATTGATCTTCGATTAAGCAATAATGACCTGGTTCACACTATGTGACCACAATATTTGCTCAAGTTTGGTGTTGATATAAGAATTTCAAGTTCCGAAGTTTACCCCATCTATGTCGTATGTTTATGAACAATCGCAAAATTTGTATTTAGGTGAATGTTTTGGAAAGGACATTTGAAAAATTGGCTGATTATCAAATAGTGTATCCAAACGGTTCGTCAGATTACAAAGATTCAAGCATGAAATACAAGGACGTGGAAGATGGGAAGATCGTGGAGCTGAAGGATTATCCGGATGATTCTCTGTCGTATTACACGAGCACGTGTCAAGAAATAAAGGCTGTGAAGAAGGCAAGTTTGACACACAAGACAGAGTTAATCCCAAAGTGGTGAGAAAGCTAAAAATCAAAAGAACTCTCAATGGAATTGCACTAAAGATTCAAGGAAAGCCGAAGTACATTAAAATACATACCCTTTTTCTTTGATGCAATATTTTTTGACCGACTTGTGGTAGATGTTTGCGTCGATGAAAGAAAATCTCAAGTAACAAGAAGAAGTAATAAAACATACATTGCAAGATTATACTAAAGGACGTGCAATTATGTACTGATATTACGACACTTATAGTGTCTTTCATGTTTTCTTTTTTGTTTTGTGTTTTCTTTTTACAGTTAGCCTTAATTATACTTCACCTTCATATTTCAATACGTTTTCCCTGGCCTATTTTTAGACTGGACAATTGACAGAAAATAAAGAGAAACGAGATCGTCGTTTCGCGATCGGTGATTTGGCATGGGCGCAGGTTGGTACATATCCATACTGGCCATGCATTGTCGTGCTCGGTAAAAAGGAGAAACTATATACAAAATTCAGAAGTAAGGGATCTCACGGCCCCTTTGGAATAAATAAAAATGAACATGAACTGAGTCATTAATTGAAAAAAATATTCGTTAAAACATTGCAGAGTATGGTAAAGTAACGACAACTGTCTTTCACGTACAATTCTTCGGGGACAATAATTCTCACACTTGGGTATCCGATCGTTTTATGATACCGTTTACGGGTCTTGCTGATTTTCATAAACTGGCCAATATCTCGAAGTCCGCGATTCAAAGAAAGAATAGGCACAGCTGCAATCTTTACAGCCCTCAACCGTCGTTGCGCAGTAAATGGAACCATGCGATCGACGAAGCGACCGAGGCATTGATGATGACTAATGACGATAGAGTTGAACTGTTTAATCCACGGAATGGCAGGGCAATTCATGAGCGTATAATGGCACTATGGTTGTACAAGAAACGCCTAAAACACCTAGGTTCCAATGATAACCGTTTAAAGCGGGAAATGATAAGAACCGCTTCAGGCAATACCAATGTAAGATTGATTTTGACAAATCTTGCTTCAAAAGAAGATAATAGTCTACACATATTTATGGTAATCTAGACCATTAGGTGACGCTGAGAAATACAGTAATGAGCAGGTCAAATATTTTCGATCCAACCATTTCCCAAACTTACTTTCTGGCTATGAGATTTGCAAGCGAACACCGATTTTCTTTTTTATTATAAACGATAATTCTAGTTTCATCTATAAGGAGCATCCAACGATAATCACAAATTCTGTATACAGAACCGTGCATCCGAGGGAACAGTACCGAGATCCGTGGAATTCCCGAAAATGAATACAGAGACACCACCAACAAGACCACCGAGTGACCAAAATTTTAGTGAAAGATATAAAACCGTGATACAAGTATCAGATTCACAGCTGGAGGAAGAATTACTTAATTCGGAATCGTATTACACGAGCAATGGCAAGAAGATAGAGGGTGACCAGGAGGATAGTTTGACAGACATGAAATACAAGATGAGATCAACATCCACGTGGGAAAAATCACAACAGGAGCCGAGCTTGGTCGACTCGTACTTGGAATACAACGAAATACCGTTGTACGAATTTTTCTTAAAATCGTTTCAAAGGCATTTCCGAATTATTTCACATTACTTGCGAGTGTCATCCGTATTTCTCTGGTTTTTAACAATGCCATTTAAGATTCTACGATCGTACATCGGTCTATATTTTTGTTTAATTAGGCCATTTTGCAGGAAAAAATTATCAACATGTCCAAGAACATATTGGATATTATTCGGAATTTCTCACAACATTCATCCCTAACTGATCACAGATTATTAGGAGAAATTCATAACTTTCAGGAAAAAAATGTTTTTTTTTTCTAGACAATATTTGGGATTGTTATGACAATTCCTCATAAAGTTAAAGACATGACATATCCTAGTAATCATTGGCCATATTTTTCACTAGTGCTCAAAAAAAGAAGGTATGGACCATCGCCGCTAACAAGAAATTATTTCCGTATGACTTATTCTACAATACCGAATATGAAAGAGTGTGTCGAAAGTGCGAAAAACCAGGCGATTTAAGGAGATGCAAGGGGCCATGCCGCTTTTATTTTCATTCGTCGTGCAATGATGGTCTCGAACGATCCAACAGAAAAAAGAAAAATATTATTGACGGTGGTGAGTTTTCATATTTTTCCTCCTGATTAACAACGCTTAAAGATTTAACAAGATTTAAAAACGCAGCTTTATTATGCTATGCTAGATCATAGCATGTGTTATCTTTGTTAAAAGACGTGTAAAAGTGTTTTTATCAAACAATGGATGCATTTTTTTTTAGAAAGAAACGTCGAAATTGTGAGCAACGAGCCTTTCCAGTGTACCGATTGCCTTGCTGGTATCGAGCCCGATTGCTTAATATGTACTGGACACGGCGTAGTAGACAAAGTTATATGTTCAACTGCCCATTGTGAAAGAAATTATCACGGCAAATGTTTGAACGCTTGGCCACAGTCCTATTGGCAAAACGGCCGATTGACTTGTCCGCGTCACACGTGTCATACGTGCACTGCGATTCATCCACAAAACGATGTTTTCAAATTCGCGAAAGATGAGTTGGTACGTTGCGTGAAATGTCCATCGGCTTATCATACTGCAACGTCATGTATACCAGCTGCATCGAGAATTCAGTCCAATAGTCTGGAAATCATATGCGCAAAACATTTCACGTCAACAGATCCGTTGATTAAAGCAGATTGGTGTTTTATGTGCAAACGTGGTGGGAATCTCGTTCGCTGTGACACATGCCCAAAATCTGTCCACCTGAAATGCCTCGGTAAGCTCTATTTTATATCATCATTTCTTCTGAAAACAAATTTTTCCATGCACCCCAGGGAATCTTCAAGTTCTATTGAAATACATGACAATAGTTTTTCTGTAAATCGTCTCTAAGAATTCTTAAGAAACAATGAGGAAGCAATGTATAAATTTCTAATAGTTTAGTAAATCAGTTAAAAATTTGCCGAGTCAAAAAGTTTGCAGCCTTTTTCCCCACTTTTCTTTTTATTTTTGTGAAAAACATCAACTATCCCTCTTGCACTCGTAGTGACTTTGCCAATGTTTCACATAATCTTAAACTTTCACCATAGTAAAGTAAATTTTTATGAACGAACGCAGGTTTGAAATCCCCTCATGATCACTTCACGTGTAAAAATTGCAAGTACGGTAGGTTGCCAGTATACGGCGAGGTCGTTTGGGTAAAACTGAAGAAATTTCGTTGGTGGCCAGCGCGCATATCTCTTCCTCATCATGAACTACCAGGAAGTCTCTACACTATGAAGCACGGTCCTGGCGAATTCGGCGTCAATTTTCTCGGCACGGTTAATTTCCAATGGGTTCATAGGTACAAATCATATTTCTTATGACAAACATTTTACACCGACATTAACTCGCTAGGATTTCATTGTCCTGTCGAAATTCGTGTTTCTTCCGAAGGGGTCAAGTTTTTCCGTATGAGAATGGCGACGCGAGTGGTGAAATTGCGTCAAAATATGGAGAAAGAAACGTGGATGGGGCTTACGCTCAGGCTTTGAAGGAAGCAAAAGATCTTCACGAAAGCTTTAAGATTGAACGCCAAAAAGCAATATCATTCATTGAGGACGAGTCGGAAGACGACAAAATTGCGAACTTATCAACATTTTATAAATTCAAATAAATAATCTATGTACTGATATAATTGCTCATCAGATGTAAGTCATTATATAGAACAGAGTCACAAAACATATCACAATTTCCAGCCTTTGGGAGACTCAAACATAGCATTTTATTATTTTTCGAAGGAACCAACATTAACATGCAGAGAGTAGTCGAGGGTTAACGAATCTACAATTATGTCCCCAACAAACGAAATTCGCCAGAAGAGAAAAAGAAACTGGCTCTCTGATTGGTTTTGTTTGATTTGAAAACATAACTTTTTCCTTTTATAATGAAAATGTGGCAGCAAAGATTCTCGCATATTTGTAACTATTATCGAATCGACAAACAAGCAGTAATTCTTGACATTGGAATACCATTAGATGCCAATCGACATATCTTCTTCTTATATATAAAAATGGAAGAATGTTTGTTTATTTCTTTGCTTGTTTGATGATAAATTATATTTTTTCCACATTATCTAATTTTCTTTAAAAAAATTCTAATTCGTCTATACAAATTTGAAAGCTGAAAGAATAAAAACACATCGGCGGCATTACGCAAGTTGTACATGCGGATCTTTACATATTCGCTCGCTCGAATTTCGGAACATTCGAGCAAGGCGGACGGGCCTAGAATATATATACAGGTTATCATTGCAAGCTTACTACATTCCCCGAAAAACACCCGACCGGCGTATACGGATCGCCAGATTATATATATATATATATATTAGGGTGTCCCTTATATGGGGAATTTTTTTTGCAGTTATCGAAACGCATACTCCCTAATTTTGTTTTGATACGCATGTTACTGCAATATAAAATTTTAGCTTCCTAAGTGCATGTTAACCCGTGCCGACTAGGCCGCAAAGATTATGTAAATAGGCCGTTTTAGACACTAAATACTATGTAGCTAGGTTATTATAAATATGCATGGATAATGGGTAAATATGGATAAAATTATGAAACAACAGCTTTTATAAAGTGTAGTTATTATTTAGTACATTATTATATAGGATACTTTCTTTTCAAGGTATCTTTCTTACAGTCAGGATAGACTCTCCTGTGTTCCTACACACAACGCAACAAAAATTGCTTTTGTTCTTCTTGGGCAGTAATTAAGCCATGGAAATCATTTACTGGAAGTCATTTACTGCCTTTAAGCTATACATTTTTCTTTTAGATTCCACAAACACTGCATTTTCTTCCCATGAAGACACGTTTACGTCTAGGAAACTACTATCAATTTTCAACCTCGAAAACAAGTTTTTGCTCTTGTCGGAGACAAAATCGCTCAAGGATTTACCTGAAAAATGATTATTATTAAATTAGTATCGCATTAAAATAACCAGATTAAGAAATATAAAATACAAAACGAATTCTCACTATACAAAGACACGGCAATCTCTTCCTTTGAGGGGACATACTCTTCCCAGAGTCATACAAGCTTTTTCTCTCTAAGTTTGCTACGATATTTATCTTAGTTTCTTCATCAACATCATCGTCAAAGAGAGATAATACGGTTATTTCTTCTGATAAATACCACAAATGTTGAATAAATTTCCTCAGGGCACCTTCAGAAATAGATTTGTCAACAGTTTCGTACTATTTCAAAATCTTTAAAAATCGCAAATCTTGATTCGGTGCTTTCACCGCCAAACTACATCCAAGCCAAAACTTCACATAAACTGCCACAATAAAAATACAAACATCCTGTAATGCTCGTTTATCTTTAACGGCCGGATTTTAAGCTCATTCTCGTTGTCTCCTCCCAAAATAATTATAGACAGTTCTATGAGTTCCTGGTAGTCATTGCGTGTAATGTTTTTTTTTCAATTCGTTGTAAAAAACGTCACCAAATCTTTAATTGTTCCGTCAGAGAGATGCTGTTTTACAAAATCAGTAGGTATTTCTATCAAATTACAATTCATGTTTTTCCAGTTCTCTCTGAACTTTTTGAATAGTGGGATATCCGCACTGATGGCGACAAGGGAATAGTAACAATTCTCTTTCTAGGCCCTGTTCTAAAAGAACACAAGCTCCATTGAAGCGACCTGTATTAGAAGCTGTCGTATCACAGCACATTATTTGTACATTATAATTGAGGTTCCAATCATGTAGCGCAGTCAAAATTGCTTTAGCTTGATCTTTGCGGTATGAACTGTCTAGCTTTGGCATTGCAAGAAGTTGCTCTTTCTCTCCAAATGAAATTGGCAAGCGTTTTTCTTCTTTAGAACCTCTTACATCCAAGCCTGGTAACAATTTTCCGTCCCAATGAACAGTAACCACTTCAGGCACGTTATTCAGAAAATCAAATTTGATGGATTCAGCACGATCCATTCTCATTTGTGTTCGAATCCGTTGAATGGAAGATTTGTTTATTGGGTACTCGTCGCAACTATGACCTAGAGCTTCTATCACAGCCTGAACTATGTACACTGAATCCCTTACGCTCAGCTGGCATCGTCTAAAGCTGCAACCAACTTTGACGTAATAAAGACCTTGCGCCCTCTTTTTGTAGTAGTTAGAGAACTTACTGATTGAGATATAGACAGCAGAGGTTCTTCTGAGCTTCCTTCGGAGTTGGTGGATTGGTTTTCTAGTTCTTCAGGAGATGTAAATCCGTATGGAGTAAAAGTGGTCACTACGTTTTCTGAAGATTTTTGCTTGAATCTTCTGGTTTCTTCTTCTGTTTTTCTCTGTCTTGCCCGTTCTTCTTTTTCCGCTAATTTGTTATCAACTCCCGCCAAGCAACCTAGTCGCCCCGGGTGTCTATGATTTTGTAGGAATAGTTTATCTTCTTCTATTTTCATGATTTTTAGGACATCAGCGTGTGCGATATCGAATAAATTATCCAAATTCTTTTGAAAATCCTCCTCACGATGTTTATAAACATCCTGCGTTTTTTTGCAATTTTTTTGCAGCTCTTGCCAAGTTTGATAAAGGTTCATAAGCTTTTGTACACAGTTAGGTAGAGCTCTAGTAGGTATTCTAGCCTTTTCCCAGAAGATAATACACTCCCGAATTACTAGATTCGCACTTTCACTTACAGTCAATTTAACTTCGCGAATGTTAAAAAAAAGAACCGCGAGAACTTGACGATTGGACGGCAATTTCGCACGCACTATTTGAGAATGTACAGCACCAACTAAGCAGATGCTTTTTTTATTACTTCGCAATTCCACTGACATCTTGAAAAAGTAATAAAATCGACATTCATTACTCGACGATTCGGGAATAACTGACAAAAAGAGTGACGACGCGCCGCACGACTGCACGAGCGGCGCGACTTGTATGAACATGTTTTGCACGCAAGTCGGCATGGGTTGCAGTGGTCGAAATTAGGTAAACAAATATTTGTATGTGTTTTATGTTCAAACGAATAAAATTAGGAGGGATGCGTTAAAAAAAATGAAGTTTGAAAAATAAGGGACACCCTAATATATATATATGTTCCCTTCGCCATACATATGACTACGATAGCTTGCGGCCAACTTAACGTGGGTACAAAATAGTTGGCGCTTTGGCCACTAAGATGTCGCAGAACAAATCCCCCAGGTTTCAACTTTTGTCGAGCGTTGCTGATCTCCCCCTAATCCCTATAAATATATATATAATTTATTTGACAGCTGTCAAAGTATGCCACCAAAATGAAAAGTGAAATAAAACACAATCATTTATTATAACGACTCGATATTATATATATATATTTAAAACAAATGAGTGTCTTTTATTTTGCTTTTCGTTTTAGTTCCATAATTCATTTGACAGCGAATGTCAAATCAATCATGCCACCAAAACGAAACCCGATTGTTCAATCAACACCTCAATCAAAAAAGAAAAAAATACGTGTGTGCAATCACTTGCCATGGAAGTGAATACTTGTATGCATTTCGCTGACGCGACAAATTATTTCTGCCGATTAATTAAAAGAGAGAGGGAGAAAGAGAGAGAAGGAGAGGAGAGAAGAGGAAGAGGTAATGCAAGGAAGTCGAAAATAGACCACATGTTGATATTTGTGTTTTTCAAAAAAAAATTGTATTAATACAAAAAGAATTATAACCATTTTGGTTCAGCTTTTCTTTTTTCAGTATTTATTCTTGTGTGTTGGGTGACTATCGTGATTTTTGAAATTCGCCCGATCAACGATTGTTACAATTGGGTTGTGATAGCTGAAGTATGAAATACAATGTTTCAATTCAATGCTTTCCAAATTTCTTGCAAAGACAGCGTCCATGGTCGTCCCACCTTTAGCGGTTGGATCATTTCTCCCGTTTACCATTCGCAAAGAGGTGTTCCTCCAGAAATTTGAGCAATGGTTCTGCTTAGAACCATTGCTAAAAAGCCATTGAGACGGAGGTGTGAGCGAGAGAGAGTGATGCTCTCTCCCTCTCTCACGCATCGGTGTGCTAGAGGGAGTGATACTCCCTCTCGCTCACACATCAGTCTCTCGTTATCTTCTTCGATTCCTCCATTGTCTTGTCCGGTTTAACTTGCGCAGTGAGAGAGAGAGAGAGAGAGAGAGAGAGAGAGAGAGAGAGAGAGAGAGAATATCGCTCTCTCGCTTACACCTCCGTCTTTATCTATCTTCTTCGATCTTCCATTCTCTTGTCCGGTTTACCACGAGCGTCTATCCAGCGTCCCATAAGAAGTATTCACTTCAAAAAGACGTTCCAACAGTACGTATGACGTACAACCTTCTGTGAAATAACTGCAACAACAAACAAATTGATTAACAAAGTTTTTGAAAATATTAAGTATAATTGGAAAAATCATAACTGGTCAAATAAACGTGTTATATTAGCAGCAAAAAACAACGCTGTCAATTATATAAATGTCCCGATTCAAAATAAAATACCAGGAGATGCTAAAACGTACAAGTCGATTGATACTTAAATGAATCAAGAACGAGTTGTTAATTATTCAACTGAATTCTTAAATTCACTTGATTTGCCAGGCACACCGCTGCACGTTTTAACATTGAAAATTGGCGTGTCTATCATTCTTCTACGAAAGTGAAAAATATGATAAACAATATCATCGAAGCTGCAATTAAAAATGGGAAATTTAAAAGAGAAGCTGCCACGTATCTCAATGATACCAACAGATATGCTATTCAAATTCAAATATTTGCAGTTTCCGGTGCGACGCGCATTTGCAATGATCATTAACAAAGTACAGAGGCAATCGCTCCAAGTGTGTAGATTAAATTTGGAAAATCCATGCTTTACACATTCGACAGCGATATGTGGCCTGCTCATGCGTCGAAAAATCTAATTTATTCGTTTACACACAAGATGGTACAGCAACAAATATTGTGTATTAAAAAATCCTTGAATAATCATAATTTAAAAAAAATTCTCATTGACAGTCGCTGTAAAATAGATTATGACACAAAAACGGCATTGCAACGCATGCCGGGTACCGCTAGTTTTATATATTTTGCGAAAATCGTTTCAATGCTCACCAAGGATGTCAATAAATTGTGATATTATCGAACCATGGATGTGAACGGGAGTAGAAAAGGCCTCGGGGCACTCGACATCGATCAATAGGGCGCTAGATTATAGCGCAGGTTTGTATAGTCTTTAACGTATATTTCATGTTCATAAGAAATTAATACATTATAATTTGTATATAATTCATTACTAAAATTAGCATCTTTCGTTGAATAGGAAAAACAAAACTGAAAAATAAAAAAAAGAATTCGACAGACACGACGAAAATTAAAAACGTAGGTCGCTTTGTCGAATGGCTAAAAAGCTCTGGAAAAAGGCTTATTTCCTATAAGTGTGTCGTGTTTGTGTGTACAAGTGTCAGCAATATAACGTATATATAAAATTGTGACTGTGTGTTGCGCCTACGGCGCCAAAAAATACGATAAAACTCATATACAGTTCGGGTGTATCATTTATCCTGTGAATAGCTTCGCAATAATAACCGTTAATACTATACAGTGAGGATTACAAATGGCAAAGTTTTACATGTAATAAATTAATATATTCGGATATACGAAAACTAAGCATCAGATGACTACCACTCAAAATGCGACACTTTTAAGAAATATTTTTTTCAAGCTTAATAATATTTTATAATCATTTTTAAATGCCGATCAACGGTCAACCAGGCACAAGATTCTCGAACTCAGGGATGTTGGATTTTTTTCTCGTTTCTATTAGCGAATTTATATAGAAACAATAGCCGCTGAGAGAACATATCAATAGAAACTTATTACGAATTGAAAAGAAAAACAAAAGTAATTGCTCTCAAATTTCGTATTCTACAACACAGGAGCTTTTCTTTTCCTAACCTTGCGAAATATATTCAATGATCCTTCGTTGAGGCAAGTGCCGAATAATAATAATAATAATAATAATGATAAGTGCTTGCGCGTTTAAATACAATATTAATCAATAAATATGGATGCTTGGGCATATTGATTCGTATTTACATTTGATAATCGTTTTTTAGTCAGCATCGCCCTATACGGTCGGTATAGTAAAAGAACAATGATAATAATAATAATAATAATTTAAATATCTCTATAAAGTTTAATTATCAGTTTAGTTATCTCTACTTTACAATTACAATCCCAATAACACCGGGGATGATAAGGGCTGGGGTTATTAAAAATATAATATTCCCTTTGTGCAACAAAGCTCTACACGCAAACCACCTTGCGGGTAATTTCTTTTTCATTTCTTTTTTTTTCGTTTTTATAAATTTGTACAATCAACTTTCTGGACTCAACAACGTTTGGTCTGATAAAAATTAAAGAATAATTTATACAAGTAACTTCTGTACACGTTTTCGACCGCATTTTTTGCTTTTTTTTTCTTTCCCAACGGATTGGAGCCGTTTTTTTGCTAATTTATCGAAAATAAAAATAAAACAAAAATTTCGTTTTCGTCACCGAGTCTCTGTGAGTTTGATTCTTATCTTCAGCCACGTGTCTATTTCATAACTAAGTGATACTTCGACATATTCACAGAACTATGTTCCACAATTAAACCGTACGAGGGGAGACGCAAAATTGTTCTCGGTAGTGATTATTCCCGAAATGCGCACAAGCTTAGAGTCCGATTCTTTCTCACTCTTCTCTCGTGATGTCGTTGCTTTTTGCTTCTCTTCAATATTTTTTCGTACAAAAATTGCGACGAAACGAGCGAGAAACTTGTTGCAAATCGTTCCGAGAATAAATATTAACGTCTATAAACATCTGATAAAAGCTATAAGCTGAATGGACGGGATGTTTTGAAAAATCTAATCATCGTTATATTGATTACGTACATTAAGTGACGTACTTAGAAGTAATATATGATTTATACATATAACGTAATGATACTGACCACTCGAAAAACTTCGGTCTTTCAGTTTCTCTCATTTTCGAGATTTAACGAAATTTCAACAACTGGTTTACTAATCATGTAGACTCTCAATCAGGCCGTGATAAAGGATAAAAATTCACTCGTTTGCCCGTGCTTTCGTTTTTTCCCCAGATGCGTTTTCAAAGCGTACAACACGCAAATAGGGAAAAGCTTTCGGGTGGGCTCATTCTTCGTTCCAAGGAACGCCGAGCCACCATTTACACATGACACTGTACTGTCCACGTGACAAGTGAAATGACAGCAGCCTTGTGTCATTTTCATTGCTCTCTCTCCCTCTCTCTTTTTTTGTTGCTTGAAAGATTTTCATTTTGCGCTCTTGATTGTTTCTGACTCTTTGCGACCGACCTACATTACGCAATGTGTCACCGACGTCGCGTAATCCACCGTCACGGATTCAGATTTCCTATCCTCTTGCGGTTTCGCCTGTTTCGATCCAATAAAAACGAAAGATCAAGAGGGTCCTTTTTATTTGGCATTCTCTGAAGAAGATTCATGAGAATGGTGTTCAGCCTCTTACGCTGTTCGTCCTTCTGTAAAAGTAAAATTAATTCATCGACACGTTGCACGAGGAAATACATATTATTCGTGATATAGCTTTCTCAGAGACGTAAGAGGGCAAAAAATGACTTGCCCCACTGCTTATCCTATTTATTTATCCCCCTTTTTTATTTTGGGTTTTTCACAAAGGAAAAGCTTTTCTCATACTCGAAAATTATAGTTCAATAAGCAACGAGCAAAGCTCATACCGTTGAGTTAGAAGGGAAAAAATGGAAATATAAATTCGCACATTATTTTCCCGCTTTCTTTCAATTTGTTTTCACTTTGTCGTTATTTTGTTGGATCAGAAACATTTGTTCGGGATATTTGTATTTTCACCTGAGCACAGGAAACAGCGAACGTTTGAACAACGTTATTGTCGCACGATCTCCTTCGTGTTCTGTTGCTGAACGATTTCGTTTGTTCCTTGCCATTGGTCTTGGTTGTTTCGGTTCCTTCATTCTGAGCGTTATTCTCGTGTTCATGACTCGTTTTTTTCTTACTGTCCTTGGGTACTTTGCTGCTAGCACTACCTTCGATACCGTCTAGACTGTGAGGCTGCGAGAAGAAAAAGAAATACAAATTATTATATGCGCAAATATTATGAAATGAGAAAATATATATATTCTTTTATATAAATGGTTACCAAGTATGTCCTATAGTGTTTGATACGTTCGGGAAAGACCTCGAAGGCGTAAGGTTTCACACAAACTTGATGGCGAGCCCTGGCTACTTTTGTGAAAAGCCGCGCAGCTCGATCGACTCTATACTCGCAAACATACGTGTGCTCCGGCGTCGAACCCACCGGACGTCCTGCGTTAAAATCAAAATAATTATTTGCGAATAATCTCTCACAACTATTACGTATCGTCTTTTCTTCTCAAAGTATTAAACAGCTTATCTTGCCTTTGCAATAAGTATTAGGATCGAGAACCCAGCATCGTTCAGCCACGAGATCACACGGTACGGCTTCGTAGAGTGGTGCGCATACAACTTCGTTCTCGTAAAATTTTCTTGTTGGTTCGTGATACGTCTCGTGAGGCCGAAGATAATGATGACCGAAGACAAAACGTTCGCCCCTGCGTCAGTTAATTCGTTAATACATCACGATTGCTCGTAAAAAACCAGTGAAATGGCTGGTTGGGAAAAATTACTAACGAAAAATAACTCACTCTGGATTTTTCCACAGTCGCTCGATTCTGAAAATATCCATTTCCTCGTAATCGGGCTTTTGTATAGTTTTGTAGGTATGCTTTTCCGGTGTGTCACGTAGAACGTAAACCGTATCGCCCTGTCTTAGCTGCAATTCCCCTCTGAGCAACGTGACGAATTGCTTTTTGCCCTCTTCCTCCTCTTCGCCCTCCAGAGGAATTTCCAAATCGACTTCGCGGGGCTGACACCTCTCGCAGAGATACGATTCCGCAGAAGTATCGGCTTTCACGCAATCGCAATGCTGCCAAACGAGACAACGCTCGCACTGAATCATGAGCCCTTCGTCCCTAAAGAAATTAATCAACCCTCCATTAATTAGTTTGTACACACAATATTTCTTCTATACGATCAATGCCCTCAATTTTAGATCAACTTTAAGATAATGGAACGATGTAATTTTTAGTTAAAACAGCTAACTATAATTTTGTTCTGACAACAAATTTTGTGCAATTTTTTGTACCTTCGAAATTTGTTCCGATTAGTAGGCTAAAATACGGTTTGGATAGCAAAAAATCGCTTACTATGCTAACTTCAAAACGTATTTCAATCCCCCTGAGTATAAATTTGGTCAAATCAAGAATATTCTTTCTCAACGTGTACGAATAACACATTTTTTCATGTTGGAAAATTATGTTCTACACTATATCGATTTAAATAATGCATTCCAAAATTAATATACTTAAATGAAATGTAAATGAGCAAGAGTCGCTAATTTTGTTCAACTGTCCACCACCACAACTTTTGTTGAAAGTTTTCGAAAATGTTGAGGATAATTTATTTTTCTCGCGGCTTATTTGATCGAAATTGGGAATTCGAGTTATATATTCTACAATAGCGAATAGTTCCCTATTCAGAAATAAACAATAAAACGTGCCACCTTTCCCTTCCCTTGAAATAAAATTTTAATTCTAATTATTGTACTCGTGCATTAGAAAAATAGCTATCAACAATTTCGCAAACCTGTGAAGTCCGCATATACACCGAATAACATCTTCCTCTCCAGCTGTCAAACCTTGAGGCGGTAGGAAACCTTGAGCTGGTGGGGAACCCGTTGCCTCGGTAATGGCCTCGATGAAATCGGCCTTACTGCCAAGATACAATTTTCTCAGCCTCGCCGCTGCAATCCCGAATTCGGAAGTTCTGCCGAAAAACCGAACGTTGTTGTCGAACAGCTTGATCAAATCTTGATCGAATTGCTCGGCGGTTTTGTAATGACCCGTGCCGATACCCTGTTCTATCATCGTCAGATCAATAGGATCCAAAATTTTATCGTAGTATTCCGGCAATTTTCGTTTCGGTGGCAACGTCACGAATGGCGAGCAAAGCAGCTGACTATTTTCATCATTGGCAGTCGCAACCACGGTGTATAGATCTTTTAGCACCTGGGAATGAAAAGATAACGGAATAATCATAAACAAAAAGTAAGAAAGATAAAACAGATTAAATCGGAAAAAAGTCTCGAATTACATTATTGTTTATTTACTTACTTTAGCCAATTTTGCGGTTTTGTTAACTTCCGGATCATCTTGCGCCTGCGCAAGTCTCCGGGTTCGAACAGTACGGCAAGTAACATTGTTCAGTGCCGTTAATTGCGAATAAAAAGCATCCGACTGTGTTTTCAAATCAACGACGGTCTTTTCCTTGGGCGTCTGCACGATTTTCTCTTTACCCTTGCCAGTCTGTGACTGCGTGTTGCTGCTCGATGGAGCCTTGAGGCGACGAACTTTTTCTAAATTTCTCAGCAGGAAACAATGATGCTGCTGGGCGAAACACCGCTGCTGATGTGACATTGGTTTTATCGAAGGCGGATGAATAATCGTCGATTCACCGATCTTGCGAGTTTTACACAATCCTTTGGAATTCGACGATTGAACGATGTTGGATTTACGAACGTTTTTACGTGGTCGACCCACCGATCTTCTCTCCGTATTATCAACCTGAGACGGTGTGATCGCCAGTAATCTCGCCACCCTCTGACTCTTCCCACCTGATTTCAAATTGCAATAGGATCGGTATCACAAAAAATTGCATTACAAATTAAGTGAAAATTAATCTAAGAACGTTTAAGCTGCAAGTCACGTTTAATAATTGAATTTGATACGAATTTTAGCAAACGCCAATAGAAAAAAATCGAAATACCAATCGTACAGAAGATAATAAAAATATTGAAATTAAACAAGCAAAATAAAAGATGTATATTTCATCAACTAATAAATTTAATTAACTAATTAATCATTGTTCACTAGATTGTACGAGTAAATGAATAAAGCAGTTGATTATTCAGCCTGCTATTTTGTGAAACGTTAGTTGTTCAACGAAAGCAAAATTCTTCTCGAAAGTTAGAACAATTACACTTTTCAATTAGAATTTTCAATTGTTTTAATAATTATTATAATTATTCAGTTCTCGTAAAAAAATTAATATGCCGGTGAATTATCAGCTTCACATCTGTTAAATTGGTCTATAATTGTATCTTTCAAATTTGCAAGTATAATATGGCCTTCGACTATAAAAAAAACGCGTCGAAAACCCACGACTTTATCTCAACTTCCGAGCTCTTCTTTTAACTTTTGGACAGCTATAAATAAATAAATAAGTAAATAAAATTCTTCCGGACAAACGGAAGAAAAATACACAAACATACCTATGACACCTCTGCAGCCTTCGCTGTCGCATCTGCACTGCTGTCCCTCGGAAGGATTGAAGAGTGCAAAGTTGTAATCGTATGTTAATTCTTCACCAGGCTTGATGTCCCTCGATGCGAAGAGTGCCATCCGCGGTAAGCCGTGAACGCTCCATTTCTGCATCTCGCAATTGGGCTCACAGGAATGATTCACGAAACGTCCATCGCCCCCCATCCGATGACCATCGATTACCAATCCGCCGTCGAGATGAAGACAGTAGTGATGAGTGTCATTAGCATACCTGTAAAAGATAAATAAATGTAACAAAACACACAAAAACAAGTAGTAAACAAATTGAACAAAATAATTGTAATAAAATAAAGGTGAAAGTTTGAAAATGAACATTACGTACCTTGTAGCCATACGAGATTTGAATTCTCGTTCGGAGACAACTTCGCCAACGTATTCTAGAATGAAGTCGCCAATTTTGATGGAATCCTTGGTTCTAATGCCCCACCCTTTGCAATCGGTCATGAAACGTTGCAAACCTGGTGACCACTCGTGTCTCTGTATTTTTTGGTTCTCGCATTTCTCACCGCACGGGCAAAATTGGGGCGAACATTCGCTGAATACCATGCGATTAATGCAATCATCGCCGCAACCACTTTCCGGCTTGCACTCGCAAGCCTGAGCTTCGTAGAGAGTCGTCGGTTTGACGTCGAAATAAATGTTTGTCCGGATTTTCCTGAAATCGAATATTAGTTAATATTAATTATCAATTTTTTTCGCAAACTAAAACAATTTACATTTAGTTCAACGGTACATCGTTGATTAATTCGTATTCATGAATCAATATTATTAGATTTGACGATTCCACTAGCTAGCCCCGATCGACTTCTCAATATCATCGAAAAACGATATCGAGGAAGATATATTTGAATGACACAAGAGGAAATTCGAGACCAAAGTGAAAATTCCAAGACTAATTCCTAAAGTATGTCGTCGTAATCATACCTATAATTCCAGGAAGGTACGAGATCTCTTCCGGGCAAACGCGAGTGCGTGTGCAACCACCAAAGGTCGTAAGGTAGCTGGAAGTGTATCTTGCGTTGCCGCAAAAATTTGCCACAGTGATATGGCGGTGGTAGCAGACCATGAGGATGTTCCGTTGGATCATAAACCATTTTATTCTTGCCAGAGGCATTCTCGGAATTGGTGACTCTACGGGGCTCGTCCTCCTTGTAATAATCCGAGAAGAGACCCGCTTGAAGATATCGCTTTTTCCAGCGTGGCTGTTTCCTTTTGCCTTGCGACGAGCCCAATCGTTTTCCAATCTCGGGTTCATCGCTAGCAACGTCGCTACTCGGAAGCGCGTCGCTCTCCGTGTCGTATCCGGCATTTCTGAGCCGTTTTATATTTCTAATGGTTAAATTGCAGGGACTCGCCGAACCTCGTCGTCGTTTATGATTATTATTGAGACATCCGGAGATTTCGAGCTTTACGCCGTTGTCGGAACCCGCGCGTTCGAGTCTCTTAACATTCTCGATGCTCAGTTCTCCAATCCGTTGACTCTGATTGTAGCGCTCGAGAGATTCCTCGAGCGTCGCGTTCTCGTCGTGCATTCGCGAATCTTGGATCTTCTCGAATTTAACGGGACAAAGTTTGTCACAGGGACGCGTACCATCGCATTCGACCAAGTCTCGTCGTACACGAAGCTTTCCCGAACGCGAGTGCGTCGTGGAGTCGCAATAATTTTCCGAGTTGTCGTTGTGAACGATCAGACCGTATTCTTCGAAATCCTTGTACTCGTCGATTTTTTCGTCGTCGCCGCTTTCCTTTATCGGCGTATCCTTCACTATCGGAAGTATCTCCTGGATATCGTTCTCCGTTAAAATGTTTATTTCCTCGTTAATATCCACTTCCGAAGCGTGACATTTCTCCATCACGTCCGTCCGACGAATGAGCTTCAACTCTCCACACTCTTCGCCATTCTCGACAATCTCAGAAGGCAACTTTTTCTTTTTCTTTTTCTTCAGGGTCGGAAAACCGGTGCGATTTATCGGTTTTCTACGGCGTATTTTCTTTTTGGCGACGATCGTAGCGACAATTAGTGAATTAATAGGATTCGATACATTTTTGATCGCATCGTTTTTTTGTTCCTTTCCCTCTGGCGCGACGACCTTGGCGATAGTGGGCTTGGAGTCGCACGGATCGACGACGATCTTCTGAGCGTTCGTCACGGCCACGTTGAGGCTCACTTTTTCCGGAATTTCCGTGCTAGTTTTATCAATCTTTATCGTCTTCTCCGTCACGACTTTGTCGTTCTTGACGATTTTTTCATTCTGAGACTTTGGGCTCTTGTCGCTCGGGTTTTGATGATTCTCCGCTTTTTCCGATTTCTCGCAGTGATTGTCAGAATTGAGTTTTGTTACGGTGACACGAAGATCCTTGACGATCTTTTTCTTTCTTCTCGGCTGTATCTCCAAGCGATTCGCCGGTTTTTCATCGCTCGATTCGCAACTCTCGCTTATCGTCGTGGACGTCTCGACCGACGCAATTTCAGCGTCTCGATGGCGTTTCTTCGGTGTCACAGGAACGCTTTCGCGTTGCGCGGCATTACCGATACTCTCGCTGTATCTCGTTATCGTCGCCTCGATGGCCTCCTCGATATGATTTTCCGTCGCATTAGTTTCGCTCGCGTTCGTTTCAATTCCACTTGCGTTCGAGCTCTGCGAACTATGAGGGCTTGATACGTGATAATGCCGTTTCTTCAATGGTAATCTTTGCTCGTTCGAGTTTGAATTACTGCTGAGATTGAGATTGCTCCTCGCGTCCCCATTTCCAGGCAACTTCTCTTTCTTCAAGCGTCGCTTTAATTTTTGTTCCTCGCTTGAATTTACGTCGCTGCCTTTCCGTTTTTTAATCATCTTCTTTACACGAAATATTTGAGGCAATTCGGAATGTACGACATTCGCGTTGTTTCTGCCGAGAGTGCACGATCTTGCGAATTCGTCGATCAATTGTTCGAGCTCCACGCTCACGCTCGGATTAATCTTGATCGGTTCTCTCGGTGGGACAACGACGCGTCGTCGATGCTTGTGATGATGGTGATGATGATGGTGATGATGATGGTGATGGTGATGATTATGCTTGTGACGATTATTTTGTGTTATTTGCAATGTTTTTTCGCATTTGTACGTTTCGATCTCGATGCTCTCCGATTTAAGGGTATTTACGACGGGAAGGGAAATTACAGCTTGCACGCCAACTAAGTTGGTCTCCAACGCACTCGTTACGCTTTTCTTGCTACTCTTGTTCTCTTTTAGCACTCGTCTCGGCGCCGTCGATGACGCCGACGAACATTTTTTCGACGTCAATGACTTTTTGCCCGCCAACGAAGTCTCGATACGATTCTCTTTCGAGCTCTTTCTGCCACTGGTGCTACTTCGCTCCTCCTGCGTCTGCGATTGCTCGCGACGAACGCTTTTTTGAACAATCGGCGCTATGGTTTTGTTACTCGCATTGCTGAGTTTTTCCGTTTTCGGGTTTTTACACATTTCGACGGTCTGTTTGCTCTCTTTGGCGCAAGATTTTTTCGTTGTTTGTTCACTCGTGTGTTTTTCCTGCGTCTCTGGCGTCACTTTGTGACTGTCTGAGGCCGTTTTTTCTTCGACCTCCAGGGTTTTTTCGTCATCCTCACCGGTGGAACATATTTTTTTGCTTTTGGGTTTCTTACTCTTCCTCACAATGGGATTTTTGTTCATTTGCGGTGTCGTGGCTTTGCTCGTTTCGAGCTTAGACGTTTTCACATCGCTCGTCTCGATTTGTTTAGACTTTTGATTGTTCGAGGGTTCGTTTCGTTCGATCTTCTCGATCTTCTCGATCTTCTCAACGACTTCCGGTCGCAGTCTCGGCCTGCCGGGACCGCGAGGCTGTGTCGATACCATTTTTGCTGGTCTGCCGGGTTTGCGTTTTGGCGGATACAGAACACGATCGACGTTGACGGCGGGCTTGGTCGGTGCGGTTTGGGCCGGGGATTGAGAAGCGATCGGTGGACTCGTCGGACTTATCGCAAGGTGAAGCGGACTATTGTCGACCGACTGAATTCCCGAATCTGGTGAAACATTCGATACACAAGCGTACTCGGGGTCGGTAGATTTTTTCACGAGTTTGCTTCGCCGCTTGCGTGGTTCCGACAGCAAAGCCGTTTTCTCGACGAATTGCTGGAGCAACGTCGACGAATACACCGGTACGGGATTCGCGTCAGCAGTCTCGCTAGAGTCCGAATCAGCACCGAGCGACATACGTTCGATCGCTTTCGAGACCAAACGACCCGACTCTGAATCTTCGAAACCGTCGAAAGGCGCATCCTCGTGCTCCTGATCCGGCAATATTGCTGCCAGATCCTCCTGATTTATCTCTTGCAGCGGTTGCTGCTGCGTCGGTGGCTGGGCCGGTTGCGATGCTGCGGTTGCCACCGGAGCCGAAGCTTGAGACGTTTGCTCCTGCGAATTCGTCGCGCTTGATGTACTCGACGAGTCTGAATCGTCTGTTGTGTATTCACCACTCTGCCAAAAGTAATATATCGTTAGTTAGTTAGGGCAAAAATCGCATCGAACGAACTTTAATATCAAGCGTCTTTAGAATACTTCGAATAAACTCCTTTGTTATCTGTGTTGTTTCTTTACCTTTACGCTGTTATTAGACACTTTGGTCTTTCTCGTACCGACCCTACGTCCTTTTTCACACTTTGTCTTGTCAATTTCTTCCTTTTTCTGTGCTTTCATACTGATTTTCAGCTTTAACGCACCCTTTTGTGTAAAAATAAAAATGAAATAGATATATAGTTGTTTTTGGATAAATCATTGGATCGAAATTTGTGATTGTGAAATTACCTGCTCAAAATTCGTCTCTCTTATGGAGAAGGTTTGTTCACTCGTCTCGGACGAACAGTCCGTGTTCGAGCCCGAATCTCCGCATTCTTCCTCAGCACTGCTCTCATTTTCGGATTCCGAATCGGAGTAGGAACAACTGCCCTCGGTACCGCCTGAGCTGTCCTCGTCAGAGTCCGAATCGTCTTCGGAATCAACCGAATCTGTATCTTTAACGTAAAATAAAAATTGAATAACGGGATTATGTTGATTCTGGTTATAGACTAGTGTTGAATATTAAAAACGAGTTAAAATTGATATAATCTGAACAAGATTTGTTTTTCTTTACTTTTTTTTCAAACTGTTATTGAAGTCGTGGCATTACTGACTGAAGTTCTGGCTTGAGCGCGAGACAGATAGCTGCAAAATGTGATTCATAAATTCTCCCGGAACGGCCAACGACCAGGATGAAACTGAGCTCGACCACTCTTTGCGAACATTCTGCATTAACTGACCGAAATTTCATCGTAATCTGTCATACCATAACGGAGAATTTACGAATTGTCTGTTTCAAAGCGATCGTAGGATGTATGCCTGCGCTTAAGCGTTGCTTAAATATATTCGATGTTCTTGGATCGCGCATCGATCGGTCGCTACATTGTCATTGTAGCGTCGAGTAACCGACTTTACAGCAATCTTTCTAACTAGGATTTCAATCAATCGACGATGTACCATTTCTGCCAGTTGCCGGATCCCAGCTTCCGCCTCCTTTTATAGCGTCCATATCAACGGTCGAGGGTAACTCTCTCTCTGCCTCCTCATCGTTCTCGTCCCAGTTCCAATTTTGTAGCTCGAGCTCCGACGGATGATGAATGACGGCGTTCCATCCCGAATCACCGGACATTTTTCCGATTGTCAGACATCCACGGTCGCCGAGTATTCGCTCATTCCTTGGAGTGACGTTTATTATCCAAAGGACCCCATCAAAGAGTCAAACCTCGTGTTTCTCTCAAGAATTCTGGATGGCAAACAAAAAACCTTCCGATTAGAGATGAAACTTTGTCCAAATATCACTGACGTCTAATTTTACGCCGGGATTAAATTGTTCATCGAGGTGAAATCTGTATTTACGTGGATTCACGAAAAGGAGACGAACGCGAGGGTGCTCCAAAACATTTTACGAACAAGTGTCCCTGGTAAACATCGTACGATATTATACTACGTATGTATACATATATGTCGAACGTTGTGTCAAAGAACGAACACGATTGTCAAATTTCCGTTCGCGAATTGTTTCGAGTTGTTTTCTTTCTATTTTCTTCGAGTTTATCACAAAGCGAGATCGTGCATTGCGATACTGTCGACCGGTATGATTCCAGGGGTAGAAGCTTAACAACGCTACTGATAAGAATCCTGCATTAACGGTGGCTGGACAGCTGTTTATTCGGGGTTGATAATATGTAAAAGCAGATGTACGAGGCGGGCCCAGGTGCGGCATATTATGGACGACAAGCGAATTGGCGCGAAAAATCGACGTTACTGATAAGACGACGAACGAAAATGAGAATCGTCTTATCGATATGACGCGAATGTACTTTTATCTCACGTGTGATCGAGCCTAAAGCGAGAAAAATGGCACGATTTTCGCGTCTCGTCAACGACGTTCGAGTAAACTCGATTAGAAAGTTTGTTTCGATGTTTACGTTCTCCGTGCGTGTTGGTCACAAAATGGCGCTGAACGACGAAGACATTTATCGGACGATACGTGAGAGGGAGGCAAAAAAACGACGAAGCAACACATACGTGCACACACGCGCGCATACACGAGCACTCGTACACAGACGGAAAATACACGAAACTACGGGACCAACTCCGGTACGGTAAACTCTTTATCAGAGACTTTCGTGTCTCGGGACTTTCTCGGTGGATCCTTGTCTTTCCCCTCGATAACCCATAATCGCGGCGTTAACACTTATCGTTGTCTAAGGGAGAAAAAAAATCACATACAAGTATGTTTTTTCACGGGTTTATACGTCGAACGCACACAACGCGCGCGTCTCACACGTTTCTCGGTCATTGCTTTACTGACTCCGCACGTCGGTGACTAATTGAACGCGTTCGTTCTCTCCTTGTATTTGCCCCATCGATAACGAAGAGAGGTAGACAAATTGTTTTTTTTTAAATTTTGCTACGTTTTCTTTGTTTTCTTTTTTTTTAATTTCTTTCGGTGCGGAATGAAAGTTGTACAAATATTTATAAGATATGATTAGCATCAAATTCAAATGTGTACAACTATCGATGATATTGTAGCGCAAATATATGTAGGCGGAAAGAGACAAATGCAATATTCTGGACAACTTTTTTCTTACATACCGAAATAACGGTTTTCGAGCAATGACCCAATCCTATTGGATGTAAGAATCAATTGTGTATATTTCGTGTTAAAAAATCGGTTTGTTAAATTTGTCCAGGGTTCCGAAAAAATTATCCGAAAGCTTTTGTTATCGGTTGAGCGACTTTCATATTTCATATTGGGATAGGATGATGTGGAATCTGTTCGACATGGATCTCTGTCGTCCCTTCATGGACATCGGTGCTAAATATCATAGTAAAGTAATATGCAAAAGTCTCGATTGGTTTTACGAGTGGGACAGAGTGGGATAGTAGTATTGGCATTATAGAGAAGCCGGCGAGAACGACCGACTAGGTGTTACGGACGTTATCGAAACGGCGAAACACCGGCGGCAACATCATTAGTGGGAGAGAAAAAATTGACTTTTCAGGTAAAAGATGAGAGCAGTGAACCGCAAAAATGGGTAGATCCAGTTTGTCGCGGATTGTTCTCAAAGAATTCAAACATCTCGGAGAAAAGTCAATCCCATTTTACCATTACCGGCTAAATCTATCGCATAAAGAAAAGTGTAATCCTTCCGTCGGTAACAACAACTATAATCCAATTTACCGCGACGACTATTCCATCTAAAAATATATGAGTATGGCGAACCTTATCAACGAATTAAGCAGTTTATATTTCATGTCTTTATTCCAAAATATTGACCGTTTGAGAAATATTTCTAGCAGAAAATTGCCCACCCCCGCTAATGCCTATCCTATTAGCATCTTACATTATTTCAATACGAAACATAGAAAAAGACGAATAGAATAATTACAAATTGACATTGTTGGTCAATATTCCGAATTTGAAATTTGGCGGAAAATAATGAGAGGGAGCTTCGTGGCTGCAGCCGTAAGATGGCGCTATAAGGACATTCCGCTTCTCTGTGGGGTATAACAAAACGATGCCCCGAATTTAGCGTCTCAGTCGTATTTCTATGCATCGTGGTGGAGTATATACATTCGGAGAGTAAAGAATATTTCGTGTTCCGGCAAGATGGCCGGCCAGATGTGCAGAAGTAGGGTGGTGTCACAGTGGTGTTAGTGACGTTATTATTTATGTCGTATTATCGCAAATCCTGTCCGAATCTCGCGTGTTTTCATGGACTGGGCGAGATACTACTGTGCAGAAGCAGAAATTCGGTTTGCATGAGCTCATAGCACTCGACCCAAAGCTCAGCGAATATGAAGTGAGTCTATACATTATATACCATGTACCAAAGAAGAGGAGAGCGACCGAAAGAAAAAAAAACGGAACGAAACTAAGCGAGATCCAACTTCCTCCCTCGACCAGTAACACGGCGAAGCTATACTTTCCCTTTTATTTACGAACTTTTGTCGTACTTTGGTTCCTTTGTACATATCGCCCATTGTTTATACCGATTGACGTGGGCGTCGCAAACTTGCCGACGATAGGCGATTTTTTTTAATTCCCAGAGACGTTTTTTATCGCACCAAATTTATCGTCGCGAATGACTAGCCTTCTTCGATATTTCTGTCGTTCGTAATGTACCGAGGGGGTCGCAGAAAAGTAAACTCGCGGTCGTCACGAGAGCGGAGCGCTGGCTGGGGGCGAGAAGGGGAGGGCGTACCGGGGTAAGGCGTTTTTCTCGAGAAATTGACTCCGTGAGAGAGTAAGAGAGATGGAAAGATAGAGCGAGTGTAGTAGATCGCGGAGAGCGGAATGGCTGGGTAACGATTTTTGACAGATTATTGTTATTATTGTATTATACTGCGTTCGAGTTTTGTTGACAAGTGAGCTTTTGTTCTATAATTGTGATATCCGACGGTCGTTGTGAATATCGCGTGTGTTACATGGTGGAAGGTCCGTTGATTTAGTTGGGTAATTAAACAAAATTCTGCACAACGCGGTGGCAGGTTACGTGTAAAAATATATAAAGGATCTATGTGCCTATTATCTCACGACGAAAAGCTACGTTTATATGTTTTCGAGTGACGGGAAATAATGTCGATGCGTTTTCGAAGTAACCGCGGACGAATTAATAATGAAAAATCTTTCAAAAAAATTGTAACGGGGTAAAAACGAATTATTTTTGTTCGAGGTTTCGATGATTGATAGTTTGATAGTGAGAATGTGAATAAACGTCATGTGATAAAATCTCGGAAGTGCGCATGACGATATCTCGCGCGTGAATCGGCCGAGCGACTCATGGCTTCCGGAAAAACACGTTCTTTTTTTGTGCAAACAGATACGTAAAAAATGTCAGATAAAGGAATCGTAGTTGATGGAGGAAATTTTGGGTACGTATCGACGAGAAATTTGTCATCGGTTTCTCCAGGAAATGGTGAATGGGCTTTCGGTTGGTTGGCTCCTTGGGGAGGTACATGGGGATTCTCAGTTTTATTAGTATCGGACTGTTTCGCCACCCTTGATTCTAACGACCCTCTCTTCCCCCATCGTTGTAATATCACGACCGTTGCACGCGCAGTCACACGCTTACAGACACCGGGTCGTGGTCGACTATGTCGTGGGCTGAATTTGCTAACTGGTCGCACACGCCCTAGCACACATCTACGTTTAATACTATATATATACCATTGTAGGGAAATCGAAAACGATAGTCGGGCCGCTTGGGGGTCAAACATGAGTAATAATAATAATAATAATAATAATAATATTATTATTAAGCCTCTTCGTGCCCGGTTATCTTTAATGTCACAAACATTTTCGATTAAATTTCCATTTTTTTTATCAAATCCGAATTTTATGAAAATTGAGATAAACAAGGGATACGAGAGTTTAGGTATTTTTAAAAAATTTCCCTATCGTTTTGCTTGATTCGTGAAACTAATTTTCTTTTTTCTTACTACGAAGATAAAAACTACCGCCAATGTTTTATAGATTTTGACGATTAGTCTCCATCTTTTTAATTATGTTCTTGAATTTAAAAACAAATGTTCTAAAATACTCGAAATTTTAGTACTTAAATCAATAATCTCGAATTTAGATCGTTAAAAATTATTAAGTAGAAAATTCTATGCTCACGGACTTATTGTTTGCATCAACCACAAAATTCTCATTTAAACGTTCCAGAAAGTTTTCCGACTTTTTGTCTTTATATGCATAAAACAACTTAACTCGATTTCCAAGTAATCGTCTGCTTAAATTTGTTGATCTTGAGTTTTTTCAATACCGTAAATAGTGTATGCGAATGACCACCAATGAATAAAGTAATCGATCGGCAAGTAATCGATTTATTGTCGTTACAAAATCGTCAATCTTTGACGGTTTTGTTAATCTATTTGCATTGAGTCCTGATGTATCGTTGGAGACAATTTGTCTACTAAATTCACACGTTCCGATATAGATCTTCGTTTAAGGTAGGACAACACTGTGACGATCAGAACAATAAGCGTCTTTCATTCACTTAATGGGTTTTGGGCTCAATTAAAGATATGTTATTGCACATACATTAAAGAAGATTCAAGTACATTTTTATTGAAAAAAAAAACAATAGTTGAAGTACAATCAATTTTTGTCGAAACCACGATTTTCGAACTGGTGCGGACGAAAACTCGAGCAATAATAGTCGGATACGTATAATTTTTGAACGATTTTATTTGTAATTGTAATAGCTATCGTTGAGCGTAAACGTTCGTGATTCTGTTCATTTTTCGAAATATAGCCACGTTTCGAAGTAGAAAGTATTATTTTCACCTAAAATATTTTCATTCAAGAAATAGTAATAATTTTCCAAAAAGAATAAAAATGGCTACCGTCAACGATAGCTATTGGAATTACAACAAATTATCGTCCCCACTAGTTCGAAAAACGCGGTAAAAATGGAGAAAAATGGAGAAAAATGTAGTGTACTTCAAAACTATTGTTTTTTTTTTCAATACAAATTTACTTGTATTTACTTAAATATACGTGGAATAACATATCTTTAATTGAGCCCAAAAAACTGTTAAGTCAATTAAAACAAATTCGTGAAACAAAACTCATTTTTGTGACTGTCTTGAGAGTCTTACGAAATGAATTTTCCATTGATCGAACCGTATAATTAAGTATTAATTGCTCATTAAACAAACTGACCGATTTATCGATCAATTCGATAAAACAGTTTATTAATTATTCGTCAAATTTATCGACACATCCATTGGGAATACATTTATGAGCAATCGATTAATCGAACATCGACTTCCTCAATCACGATAAAAATTCACACAAATCGTGGATTGTACAACTAAACCCGTTTTATTTTATTGTATTCCTCATATCTCTGAAATAATCTTGGAATTAAGAAATGGCACCGTGGGAAGTAGTCACTTGTATGAAAAAGTACAAAGGGCGATTAATATTCGACGGTACGAAAGACAGTCATTTTTTTTCATTTCGTCAATTTATTTTTCATTTCCTACAACATCGTAGCATTATATCGGGGGATTGCTTCGAAAATATTATTCAATTGAGACGTGATTGTGTCATCTGGCGGTTATCTCTCTCGTTGCTGGAAGTTAGTATCGGGCTCACGGACGAACCAATCGGTATCCCTCGCCTCTTTTTGCCATTATAACATTTAGACCACTCTCCGATAAATTCTATCAGGCGAGACGGAAAGACGCGTAGTTTTTTTTTTTAATGACGACTTTTTATAAAAATGATAAATAAGTCGATTTAGAAAAAATCGAATAAAAATGCAAACAAAAATAAACAATCAACGACCAAAACAGTCGAACGAAAACTTACAATTTTTTATTCGACCGAATTTTTGGGGATATCGAAGAACGAAATAACAATCGGGTCATTTCGCCAAAACAATCAAAATACGACATTTTTGTTTGTTTGTAAATACGAACGATGAATTTCACGAAGAAAAGTTACTACTAAATCGATTTCTCTTTCTTTCCATCGACCATTCAGGTGACCGCACGTTGCAAGAGGCGAAAAGATCTCACCGTTGTTCCGAGAACAAGGCTACTGATACGAGTTGTCGTCGTCGTCGTCATTGTCGTCGTCGTCGTCGTCGTCGTCAGCATGAGAGTGTCGCGATTGAGTTCAACTCACCTCGTTCGGTTATCGTCGTTCGACGCTTAACCGAGATTACATACTGCGACGAACAAAAATTGTGGACGAATCTTATTTTTTCGATACATACATATATACACACACATACACACACATATATATATATATATATATATATATATATATATATATATATTTTTTTTTTTCATTTTGTTTTTTTCGAAGATACGCGTACGGCAAAAACACGACGAGGGCGGAGACAGTGATAGACTTGCGTTCCACGTGTCAGCTTACCACCCCGCTCAATTAGCCATATGCTTCTCGTGGCATGCAATCCATATCGGATGACTCAAGGTGCGGAAGCCATACGACATTCGGTCAGGCAACGTCATACCGATCGAACAACGATATTGGAAGTTTTCATACCGAATATTAAATCGTTTCCTTCTTTTTAGAAAAAAATACATATCGGAGAATTCGTTAAAAACGATTTTCGACGTTTGAAGTATTTCTTTTTGAATTCAACGATTTGAAGGAGTCATGTACGGTGGCTGTATTTATTGGATTTGTCGAAAGAGCATTTTCTGGCGGAGAAAAAAAATTAAAATGCCGAATCAATTTCAGGCATAGAAAATTCAAATAAGTTAAATCAGTCTTGAAGCGCGTGCTTGATTTAAAAAAAAATTTGTCGAAAAACGCGATATTCCAGAACTCTCTTTGAAAGTACATACACGTTTTATGGTCTAATATTATTTTCGAAAGATTTTTACGTGTCGTGCGAAGCATAATCACACGTGTTTAAATTAGTGAATCTTTTCTAATGAAAATTAGGTATTGCAGAATTGTTACCTGAAAGTCAATATTCAAACGTGAAATTGTTTGCAAATCTGTCAGGCTCTAGCGTTGTTGAGCATAAATTATGACTTCACTGACATAGTAACAATTTTTAAATTTCTCTGTGAAAAAAAAAACGATTATAGGGTTTGTCGCAAAATAAAAATTTCAGACCTTTTTAAAAGCTTTCGATGCTTCATATCAAGTACGTCTTCCCGTATCATCATCGCCAACAAAAATCGTATACTTTTTAATAAAAATTTCATAACATTATTAACGTCGCGACTATGTTTAGAAATATTATTTTTGTAAGAAATAGAGATATTACTGGAATTTTCCAAGCGCGAATAATTACGGAATTGAAAAATATTTTCAACGTTTCATACGAATTTTATGAATTCTAAATAAAACCGAGTCTTCTTTTCCTTCAACTTTTTCGTTCCATTTCTTAAGAATATTTTCTGTTTTGCTCGCCAACGAATTTTATTTAATTGACCCGATTCAATCCACGAGTAGATTTTTTGTTGTTTTGTGGGTCCAGGTTAATTGTACGAGGTAGGGGGTAGTAATAGCATCGGTCGAATTGAAGTCAACGTCTTCCGTCATATATATATATATGAAGTTGTTTTTAAAACCATTCCTTTCATACCGTTCAGACGTTCGAAGGGGGGTGTAACATACGCGACTCGCGAAAAGTACCTCTCCGACATGGTAACCGAATACTACACCGTCAGGAAAGAGGAAGGCACGGCTCTTTCTCTCGTATAAGGTAACCTGGGACACACGCTCCAATGAACTATTCGCGAGGGGGTCTCGCTGTTGCACAGCTCGCCTAGTTTCGCTAGTTTCGCTTCTCTCTTTCATCCCTCGTTCGCCCCCTTGCCCCATCGCCCTTCGCGACCCATCGACCCTTACAGACACAGCGCTTTTCTGACGTTCTTCCGTGGCCATTTCAAAAAGTCCTTTTACTCCAAAATACTCGGGGATGCTCGCGATCATTAAGGCAGGACGCCACTGTGACGATCAGAAAAATAAGCTTTTTTTTCATGAACTTTTAAAAATTTACTTAATGGTTTTTTTGGACTCAATTAAAGATATGTTATTTGACATACATTAAACTAGATTCAAGTAAATGTGTATTGAAAAAAAAATAATAGTTGAAGAAGTACAATAGAAATTTTCTCGAAACCACGTTTTTCCAACTGGTGCGGACGATAATGCGAGCAATAATAGTCGGATATATACAATTTATGCACGACATTTTTTGTAATTTTAACAGCTATCGTTAAGCGTAGCCGTTTTTTTTGTAATTACTATTGCTTGAATGAAAATATTGTAGGTGACAATAATACTTTTCATTTCGGAACGTGGCCATATTTCGAAAAATAAAGAAAATCAAGAACGACTACGGTTAACAATAGATATAACAATTATAACGAATTTTACATATTAGATTATTATTGCTCGAGTTATCGTCCGCACCAGTTTGAAAAAACGTGGTTTCGAGGAAGATTTTGTGTACTTCAACTATGGTTTTTTTTCAGTAAAAATTTACTCGCATCTACTTAACTATATGTAGAATAACATATTTTTAATTGATCCCAAAAAAACCGTCAAGTGATTTTACAAGATCATGAACAAAAGCTTACTTTTCTGACCGTCACCAGTGGTACCCTGCCTTAATCGGGCTTGGCATCTCTCTTTACGACGAGTCGCTTCGTTTTATTTTTTATTTTTCGCCTCGAAACAGAGCTCGTTCGTTTTTCGAGGGAATTCCAAAAAAGAGAGTAATCGAAATTTTGTGCTTTGTCAATTTGAAGCTGGATGAAAGTATCGCATCTTTAATGTAAGTCTTTGCAAAATTTATAGCGATTGAAAGAGTGATGGGAACAAAAAAAATAAAAAATAAAATAACGTGAAATACAAATTTAAAAAGGGTGAAAAAGGTCAACTATTGTCATTATTAACTGAATCATTAGTTGGTTCGCGTATCTTTAGTCGCAATGAAATTATATTACAATTAGATCATTTTTACAACTGGCAAAATAAAGTTTTATCCGATAAGAACAATTCAACATATAAGTAACGTGCTTTTGTTACGTATATCGTAAATCTTCAAAATAGCGGTAATGGCAGAACTTTTCTCGAATCATCTCTAGCAAAACACCCTCTACGGTAATCTTCAGCTTTTATTAGTTGACAAATAAACAATATAAATATTCCATTGCAGTAGAGATAAACAAAACTCGTACTTTTCGTAAGCAAGTATTATTTTTTTTTAAATAACAATGATTCGAAGTAAGGAATAAATATTGTAACGTTTGAATCAATATTGTTTTGTTTATAAAAAAAACTTCAGCACGAATGCAAACAAATCCTACGACACGTAGGTACTAGATAATAAGTATGACAAGTGACCGTATAAAATGTTATTCGACCAGGATCGATAGTTTTGAAAATATTTCTGGCACCGATTGTAAAAAAAGGTTGGTTCGAGAAAAATGCATGTAAAACATAGAAATAATGGTATACTCGCACGTCAGCTATTGCTTGTCGAGACTCTAGCGCCTATCCCCTTTCGACTAGAGCGATTTTTATTTCTTAGTACTTTGCTTCAATTATTTTCCTTTCTCGGAACTTTTTCGACTCTGAAAATGCACCTTGACGAATAATAACAGTCTCGTAGATTGTTAGGATGTGCGTTATCAAGGAGAGTTTCTCAAGACTGGGGAATACGGAAGTTACGGTATAGATCCTCCGCGCCACATCCTCTTTCACGATCTCGATGAATTTCTTCTGGTGGGAAAGTAATAATTAAGGAGTTCGCGCGGGGCCCCGTGAGGCGGAAGCTCGAATGATATTTTGCATAACTCGTTAAAACTTTCTGGACGAGTTCTCGGTTAATTGCAACGCCTCAAATTTATCGCAATGAGAAATTTTTATTATAACGCGTATAGTGTAATAATCGTCGTACGATAATTGATCGTGATTTTAGGTTTGACCTCGAATTAAAAAAAAGAAAATTCGACGGTTATAGGACAATTTAAGGAATCGGCCCCTCGAGAATGGGGAGATCATTCCGGATGAAGATTTATGTGAAAATATCGCCGAAATAATTGATCACGTTATTTAGTTACTTTTTTCCGTTTCACCGGAAATATTTCTTTCGCTCGGTCCCATAATTAACGTAATTGAGGTTCAATTTACCTACTCGCGGCAATTGGGTTCGAGCAAAGAATAATTGGAATCTTCGACGTTGACGAACGATTGTAAAGTTTTTCCATCGTGTGTGGCTGACGCTTACGTCGACGAGCTCGTTTAGGCCCACGTGGAATTTCCTATTATCACCGACGCCAATTCGTTGATACGAGCTTTCGTTGGAACGTGCGGACAGAGTCAGTCGCAGCGTGGGCTTAACTGTCGTTCGACCAACGTACACGACTGTTTACAAATTATTTCAAAAATAAAACCGAAAAGATTGACGTAAAGCGAAACTTTTAAAGAAATCAACTGTTTACATCGTATCTCGGAACTTTCGACGTACTTACTCGTGCAAACGTTCATTGGCTACGTTCAAACAAATTTATTTTACAACAAACAATCGCCATTATTCTTCAAGTTAATTATTTTTAAGATTTACAATTTTGTACAAATTACTATTCCAACGGAGAGATTTCGCGAAGGATGTTTTTACAAACATTGTATCGACGAAATGATTATTTGTACTCGTACAATAATTATATGCATCGTACAATCATTTGTTTGATTGTTTACCGAATAACTAAAAAAATATATAAAAGCCCAGTTTATACTTTTTAATACTAGGTGATAAAAAACACTCTGTGATGGCAAAATAAAATTTGCCACATAAATTACCAATGAATTTAAAAATTGATAATAACAAAAACTTGAGAACATCGATAACGAGTCGTTAATATACGTGGTCAATGAAACTATCGTTTAAAAAAACTAGACCGTTTCGTTTTTTTTTAATGAAAATTTGTCTTTTTAACAAACCAATCTTCCTTTGGACGAAGAAATTTGTCCATGCTTGTTTATTCGCCAACAAATATTTGTAAACATTGTTAAAACGCTATGTAACTAACACAAACGTACTTTTTATGTTTACAGCGAAGTGAGCATATCATCAGCCCGCGCGTCGGTGATGGTCTACGATGACGTCAACAAAAAATGGATACCGAGTGGCACGTCGTCGGGACTATCGAAGGTTCAGCTTTATCATCATCTCGTTAACAATACCTTTCGCGTCGTGGGAAGAAAGCTGCAAGATCACGAGATAGTTATAAACTGCGCGATACTGAAAGGACTGAAGTACAATCAGGCGACCGCTACGTTTCATCAATGGCGAGATAACAAGCAGGTTTACGGTCTCAATTTTTCGAGCAAGGACGATGCCGATGCTTTCGCACGTGCGATGCTCCAGGTACTCGACGTAAGTACTTATTAATTCTTTTGTTTCACCAATCGTCCTCGATCGTCTATACATTTTGAAACAATGGCCCAACGATATTGGAAACGATTCTAACAATTTTATTCTATTTTATTGAGAACAAATTTGCAGTCCGCCCGTAGATTTTCTTACGTATAATCTGCTTCTATTCACAAAAAGAAAGAAAATAAGAGAACTCGGAGAAAGTAAAAAATCAAAAATACTATTAATCACATTTGAGAATTCTAAGAATAATGAAAATAATTCTCGAAGAAGAAATAAAAACCCGAAAAAAGTGGCGTTTGAAATTCGTCGTACTTTCAAATTCTAAGATAATCGTATATTACTGCTGTGAGAGAAGGAGCGCGCGCCCTCGCTGCTAATTGTAGAAAATAGACGAACCACTAAATTCTGCGATTACAGTCTTCAACATCGTATTAACTCGATAATTGATATTGGTCATCGTTAATTAACCATTTTTGTTGGAACGTTTAACGCGTTAGGTGCTGAGCAATGGAAGCAACATATCACGCAGTCTCGGTCCGTCGGTCACACCGGCAACACAGCAGCAGCAGCAGCAGCAGCAGCAACAGCAGCAGCAACAGCAGCAACAACAACAGCCGCAGCAACCGGCTTATCCGCAACAGCCGCAGCAACAGCCGCCGCAACAGCCGCAACAACAACCATCCCAACAACAACCACCGCAAATGAACTCGCAATACGACGAGGATATGGGCTACAGGTTGGTCATCGGATTTCTTCGATTGTTTTCCTTCTTTAATCGAATTTTTCACAAGTCGACGAAAGTACGGGATGAAGCGGTCGGGCACAAAACGAGACACTTTTGTTTCTCATCGGATTCACATTAAGTACTCGCGCTCTTTTGACACGTTCGTTAAAATCGCAACGTTCGCGATTTTTGGCACGAACAAACCATTCTTAGCCACGATTTTTTCGGTCGTCGTACGAATCTTTCGACGATGCCAACATTTTGTTTTGCGAATTGGTTGGAAATTTCGCCAATGGATGGCTTAGGGGCTGCGTGCTGATAAAAAATGGAAAAAAAGAAACAAATTTAAAAATAAAAAATAAAACAGAATGGACGACGGGACTAGAGAATATTATTTGGATTCGACGATGCGAGTTTCGTTGAACGAGTATTAAAATCTGAGATGAAATTGGTGGTGGCGAATTTTCAAAAAAGCGAGGGAGAACGCATATTTGAATAATCGACATAAAGATGCGTTGTTGGTAAAGGCTGTTAATCCAACGCGAGCAACTTGTTTAATTTATTGATTCACGTCTAACGCATTTTTTTTACTATCAACGATTTATTAAATGTCGTTGATCGTTTAATATCTTTGTGAAGAAACGGACGAATAGATTTTCTCATAGAAATATTCACCATTCTGTTGACTGAACACCGGTATCACGTTTGAAAAGAAAGCACAATCAATTTTTTCAATTTATTACTCAATTTACTTTACTATGTTGTTCAAGTTTCCTTAAGAATGTTTCACTCGTACAGTTGAATTCCAAAGTACAATTCGATGAGAATTCTAATACATTGTCGGCAGATAAAACTATTTAAGAAATGTCGCGATATTAAAGTTACTAACGAAATTCAGTTTATCTAATAATTATGCCAAAAAGGAATTGACTAAGCCAATGAGATAAAAAATTCGCCTAATGTCAATATTTACATACATATAGATTTATCCAATTCAGAAAAATTATCAATTATTAGAAAGTTTTGGTAACGTTGAAAATTTGCGAAATATAAACTTTTTAATTTCAAAATAGAAGCACCACATCGAACAATTTACAACAATGTCCGTAATTTTCATTACATAAGCGGCACGAACAAGATTCTCGACATTCACGAGAGAAATATTTACTGTTCGCCGACTCTGTAATCCGCCAAACGGAATTTGTCCGATATTTTCATCGAATTTTTCATCGAATCTTCTGAAATCACCGACTGTACGGGCGAAAGATTCTCAGAACACTTTATCCTGTACATATCGGTAAAAGAATTTATAATTTTGTTTTGTTCTGTCTTTGTTTTTTTTCTTCTTCTTTTTAATCGCGTCCCGACGGCCAGAAGAATTCGTTTGATTGTACAGTGTAAGTAGCCCTCAAGGAACGTAAAACTGGATGCACGTGCCATTTTATCATCGCGACATGTATTTCCGTTTGATCCATTTTTGTTGTCTTTTTTTTCGTTCGTTTTCATTCATACTCGCGCGAAATCATTCGTCTCGGTGCGAGACCGAGGGAGAACTTGATCATTCTCTCCCTCTCATTTCGCGTCTAGTCTGTCCGTCGATTCATTTCATTGAATGCCCTCGTGGATGTCGTTACAGTCAAGGTCAGGCTCATGTACAAGACATTAGCACGATGGGATCTGTATCGCGGGTCTCGTTGTCACTTGGTCGTCTTACTTCGAGAGGTACCTCGAACTCCTCCGTGCCCCCGACCCCAAGCCCAAACCACAGCCACCCGTCTATTAGTAACGGTACGACGACCGTCATACAGGTTGGCGGCTGCACACCCTGTGCCCGCGGTTCGCCAGCTGAGGCCCCTATGAGGTGACTTCTCGATCTATAAACTAAAACAGAAACCAAAAGCAAAAGCACAAAATCTAATAAATCCAGAAAAACAAATGCAAAAAACAGACGAACAGCGATTATTTTTGGAGGATTTTTTAACTCGCAGACGCATCCAAAAATGAGTGTGACATGGCATTGGGAGGAAAAGTCTGATGAAAAATGAATCATCTCGAAGATACAAGAAGATTGAGAACTAAATGCTAATAAGGCATCTTCGATATATTGATTTATCAAATCTTTTTTAAACGCAATTTCAGTATCGGGTATTTTTTAAAAGGGTTTGAAAATTCGAGGATTTAGTTTCTGTCGCGTTGAATTAAATTAGTCCATCATCGGACATTTTTAAGAATTTTTGTCATTCTCAACGACCGTAAAAAATAAATAGAAATAAGAATATTTGTATTGTCGTATGAAAAATCAATTGTTTTTAAGATTCCTGCTATAAATATGATTCGTCAAACTTATAGCATATTTATGAGATATGAAAATTTATATTTAAAAACACGACTTTCTCTCAATTTTCATCGAATCTCATTTTTTAATGTGACTGTATAGACTGAACATCCTTGAGGACAATCGAGCGATGCAGATTAAACGAATAATCGGTGAAAAAATTGTTAAACGAAAGATTTTTGCATCATCTCGAAGTTGTTGATTCGATACAATTTTATCTAGAATAATAACTGTGTCATGAACATGGAGAAGAAAAATTAATAATGACCCGTCGATCATCACTTATTATTCAGTCGATCATTCGCAAAAGATAAATATCTGTAAATTTTCGAAAAATGTTCTCGAATAATTTAAATATTTATTAGAATTTTGTTAATAGCTCTTCGAATATTCGTAGTCGTCATTTTCTTTTATTTCGGGGACACATTGATCCACTCGGAATTTATATTGTATTCATTTCAATTGTCCTTCGCGAGTCACGAGACGACAATTTTTCAATTATTAATACCGATTTCGAGTCGATCGAATCGCTCGATTGTCCGTATGAGCGTTGTCAAAATTGATTTCTCGCAATCTAACGGGTGGCGTTCGTCCGAATAGCTTTCATTAACAAAGTCAATGATACATGTCGAATTACCACGTGGTGCATGCAGTTCGATGTCGATCCGATCACCGCCATAGCTAAAAAGAAAAGCCAAAGCTAAAAGCTAAAAATTAACAGCGTCATATATATGTACATACTTAGTTCCACACATATAAAAGACAAGATAATTAAAAATTTATCATTTTCGTTGATATTTCGTTTCACGCCTTCACCATCTCGCTTACAGAGGGTCACTTCTCCGAGCATTCTCGATGTTCATTCGAACGTTTGTAAAACACGTATACGTTTTTTGTCCTTTCAATAATCAGTAGAGAAGAAACTTTAGCGCAGAGATGATAAATTTGCCAAAATGCCCGAATGGAACAAAAACAAAAATAGCTGTTTTAGCGAGGTCATTTTGTACACCATGAAATAACGCGCATTCCTTCATACAAAAAAGGATATAATTGCATATACGTTCCATATGCAGTTTGCCTTGCAACACGGCCTTGAAATAAAAGATAAAAGTCATTCCGCAAAGCGGAACGTAAAATTATACTAATGCGTATACCACCTTAGCGATAACCGCATGCGTGATCGAGGGTATCTACAGGATTTTTGGCCGAAGCAACGTACGATCGAATAACTCTTCTATAATGGATATGTAAAGAAAATTTAGAGTTTAAATGACAAATTAGATATTCGAATGCGTTTGAAAATTTTATCTCGTTGAATTTTCAACGATTTTTCTACTCGAGACATTATTTTCGTTTCATTCTTCACCACAATGAGGAAAATTAACTTTACTTGGTGAAAGGAAAACGAAACAAATGTTGACTTTAAAGCTACTAGTCGCTAAGGTGGTCGATACGACAATTTCATCATCTTTCATAGGTAGCTGTGGTTCCTAGAGGTATAACACACATTTTACTTTAATACGTTAGTCTAGCTGGCTGACTAATCCTGCTTTGCATTACTCTATAAATGAACTATGTTCCGGGAAGAGAGAGAAAGAGAGAGATTGAGAGAGAGAGAGAGAGAGAGAGAGAGAGAGAGAGAGAGAGAGAGAGAGAGAGAGAGAGAGAGAGAGATAAAGACAAAGAAAGAAAAACGCGGACACGAAAGAGGCATTTTTCGACGAAAATTCAAACGATTGTGAATTCTTTATAGGACCATGACCAGAGAAGACGTGGCTATAATTCAGGAGCGTAGGATGTCACAGCAAAATCAAGGTAAAATTAATTTATAACGATTTAAAGAGGTACGTAGAAACTTGGGACCGTCTCTCATAATTGTTAATCAATTTGTTATCATCCCCAGCTACAAATGGTCCGAGCGCAATATCTCCAAGTTGTCCACCGGCTGCAGGACAACAACAGCAGCAGCAACAGCAACAGGCTCAACAAGCATCGGGTCATCACAGAACATCGTCGGCACCACCGGCGCCACAGCCACCTGTAGTGGCATTGCAACAATTGCCGATGGTGGCGCCGGCAGTACAACAAGTGTGTATTGCCGGACCGCCGGTACCGCCTCCGCAACCACCGGCGGCGCCACCCGCACCGCCGTGTCCACCGTCGATGATGAACTTCGTGACTCCCGTGCCACCCCCAATGATGACACAGTATGCACAACAAACACAGCCTTCCCAATCGAGTATCCCGAGTCAGTCGCAATCCCAGCCTATTTACGCCACGAATCAATTGAGCAATTACGTCGCTAACGTGCCACAAACGAGTAGTCAGTATTCCGGCAATACGCAGCCGCAACAACAGAGCCAATATGGGCCACCGGTTGGAAATCAGAATAATAGTATTTACGGTCAGAGCAATGGTCAGAGCAGCGGTTACAGTCAGACAAGCGCGATCGTCGGTCAGAATGCTCAGAACCCTCCGAACGTTCAGACCGTTCAGAACGTTCAGAACGTTCAGAACGTTCAGAACGCTCAGAATGCTCAGAATAGTCAGTTCGCCGGTAACAACGGAAACGCGAACGGTACGCAACAGTTTGGCGGTAGTCAGTACGGTAGCAGTACTTCGATAAATCAGTACGCGAGTGGTTCGGCTCAGTACGCGGCGGGACAAAATTCATTCGGTAATAACGTTCTTCAAACGTCGCAACTGCAATACGGTAACAACGGTCAAAACGTAGTTGCTACCACGAATCCATACGGTACCCCGGCGAATACGGTCAATCAATATGCAAGCGGTGGTACGACCTTAAATTCTAATGCTTATAATACGATCAGCAGCAGTGGACCACCACCACCCCCTATGGGACCATCGGGTGGTCCAGCTGCTCCACCTCCACCTCCACCCCCGCCCGCTCCCAACGCTAACAACAGCGGTGTCATACCGAACGCTCCCTCTATGGCACCAGGAATGATTAGCAACAGTTCTATGGACGCCCCACCTGATACGAATTCGTTGGCAGCGGCTCTCCAGGCAGCGAGACTGAAGAAAAAACAGGTCAATATCGTCCCGAGGGACTCGTGGCTCGTTTATCGTTCAATTCAATTTAATTCGCAAATATGCAATCTCGATGTTTCGAACGACACGAGGGCGATCGTAATATTGAGTCTTTTTCAAAACGACCTGATCGTATTTGAAGCAGACTCCCAGGCTGCCAGGCTTTTTACGTCTGTCAGACTTTTTTAGTTGATGACTTTGTCACCTGGCCTGCTAAAACTGTCGTGCGCGGCTTTGGTGGCAGAATCAGCAACTAATAAAGTATTGCAGGTATTACTCCCATATTCCATGCCAATTCCAGTGTTCTTATGAATTATTGTTGACACGCAGCAATCGCAACCCGTGGAGAACAGCGGCTCGAGTACGAGCAGCAGCGGAAGTGGCGGGGGTAGCGGTAACTATGGAACGCTTGGGCGCGGAGGTGGCGGTGGCATGGCATCGATGATGGACGAAATGGCAAAAACTCTCGCACGGCGTCGAGCAGCTGTCGAGAAAAAACAACCCGAACAGCTACCGGTAATATATTTATTCTCTTTTTTTCAAGGCTGTTTCAAGGGTTCGTTAGGAATTTCAAGGCTCGTCCTGTCCAGTAAAACACGCAGTACTTTCCTTATAGATATATCGATCCACGAGTAGTCTTTTACCATACAGAAATTTATCACGCTAACTGTATTTCTTGGTTTGCAAAGGAACCGGAAAACTCGCCTGACAAAAAGTGGGATAAAAGCAATTCTTCGAACAATAAGTTTTCGAACGGTGGTGAATCCCCAAAATCGGCGCGCAAGAGGTTTGGCTCCGCATCGGAAGACACCCTTCTAAAAGTCAACGGTGTCGGTGATGGTTCGTCATTTTCTGCTCAAGAGATGGAGGCCTTTAAAGCGGAAATAATCAAGGAAGTTCGGAAAGAATTTCAGAAAATGAAGCAAGAAATAGTCGACGGTGAGTTCGAACAAATTCGCCAAAATCTTTATATTAAATAACGTTTTTACGATCATATTACGAATATCGATCGATTTTATTTACAGCCTTGAAGGGAGAACTTAGAAATGGGTGAAAATGAGTTTGTAAAACTGCACTGACGAATGACGAGAATGATCAGCGAAAAAAAGAGAGATTTGACTAGATAGCTCAACCGCAGCATCATCGACAGCCACAATACAGGTTTTTATTACATACTTGCGAATACGATGTAACAAAGAAAGGAAGAAACGAAAAGAGAAAAGAACCGTCGTGTATATCAGGCATTTGCGTGTAAGTCCGGTCAGACCAGTTTAGTATTGTAAGTAAGGTTTACTCTGTCCCTCCGTTGCCCATGACTATTATTATTATTATTATTATTATTATTACTATTATTATTATCATCCGTTGAAAGTTTTGCGAGCTAGCATGGGATGAATTGAGTGCGATCTAGACCAACATTATCCATACTTTTTTTTGCCACACATCAGCGCACAATTTGACATTAGAAATTTTGTCTTGAGACCCACAGTTCACAACAATAATCAAAGTTATAGTTGTACGTAATTGCTCATTGAAGTGGAAACGGACGGTTCTTTTTCTTTTGTGCACAAAACAAAAAGGGATGAAAATAAGTTTGCAGTCAAACACTCGATGCTTACTCGGCTTTGCGTTATAGCATAAGAGCCAAGACTCGTGGAAAACAATTTGTGCATGCCCGTAAACGAGAAAATCAATCACGTTGGCCGGGAGAGGAATTTTGTGAAGATTGAAAAAAGAATATTTCTCCAAACGTTCCTATGTGTCAGCAAAGAGAACTGCGACCTCGCAATGCCTTGTGAGAATTTGTTTCGTTATTTGTAACGATAGTGGCGAAGCGGGCAGTTAGATGTACAAAAAGCAAAAGAGGAGAGATAAGTCGAGTACGAAATACGGGACTGTCGATTTTACGATTCTGACATATCGCAATCATTCCAATAAACAACAAATTTCCGTTACGCTCAATTATTCTTGTACCGAGGAATAACAATGCGATGTTGCATTTATCACGATTTTCGTCCACGACAAATCTCATCTCGGATATTTTAACTGCCAATTTGTTCGTAGAACCCGTATTGTCCACGATGTTCTATCGCGTATTCAGAATTTCGTTGTCACGATTGAAAAACGTAAAGATAAATAAATAAATAAATGTAACGAAATCAAATCAAAAACGATTGCGAGCTGCAGCATTGCTCTTCTTAAGATACGGCACAAGTTATTTCTATTCTGATCAGTCTTTGAACGGAGGGCTTACTCCACACTTACATGAATAAGCGTCGATCTCTATTAGTCATTTAATTTTTAGGAACAAAAACATTTCGAAAAGAATTTGTGATTTTTTGTTTATTCGCAACGAGTTTTATAATAATACGTATAGAGTTACGTACGAGCATTTCTCGTTTGTTTCTTTTTTCTTTCTCGATCCTCGTCCACCGACGAGTGGAAGGACTTTCGCGACGAATCCAGCGTTGGAAAATATTGTTTCGGCACCATAAGAATACATTGAACGAAACGATCGTTCGCTTCATCGAGTATCGTAGCTAGATTTTCAATTGACAATTTGTGTCGATTGAAACGCTTGAAAAGCAACATTCATACAATCAATCAAGTCGATGGGGATTTAGGAGAGAACAAAAATAAAAACAACTCATTCAAATTTGGCAGGATACCTCCCATCCGTGTCGTTGTCGACGTACAAGATTTTTCAAAGGCTGATCGTAAATTTTACACGACTCGATGCGCCAATCGCGTTCTCGTCCCGTCTCGCAAGCTTTCTCGCGATCTTCGCCCAGTAAGCCTATCGATAAAAAAAAATAAAATAAGCAAATTGAATTATAAAATAAATTTAACAAACTTAAGTTACGAAGCAATCGCAAGATTTTAAGTCGTCGTGTTTATCATCGAAAGAGTGGCTGGATTCGTTCCGTAGAATCGAACAATTTCTAAAAAATCTGGCGAAGTACGGGCGAAGCTTGCGGAACGGGCCAAAGCTTTTTAAGGAAGATACACAGATACTCTTTTTCAATTTATTGCTATCGACCTAGGAGCTTTATCAGAATGGTATATCTGTATAAATATACATATACATACTTTCGTTCTGGTAACAAAAGAGCTCGCGAATTAGAATTTGTCCTGTATGAAAGAGAGAAAGAGAGAAAGAGCGAGAGAGAGAGAGAGAAAGAGAAAGAGTGACAAAAATAAGGAAAACGATAAATATTAAGACTGCGTCTTAATTCGTGTGGCATATTCGTTAACAACGTAGCCCAGTTCGCTGTAATCGTCATACAGGGCCCATTCGGCGCGCACATGAACTCGGAACCCCTCGTTTTTTAAATATATTTTATACGTCCCTTTTGTAAATATAATTCTTATATCTTCCAGTATAATATATTTATTTTTCATTTTTCTACAAAAATAATAAAAAAAAACAATACAAAACAAAACATGAGGATTAAAAAAAGGAACAAAAAGCGAGAGAAAAAGAAATAGCGCGGACATTGCTTTTTCATAGACCTAGTGTCACCGATACGTCGGAGATTCTCTTACCAGCGTCGGCTATTTTATTCTGATTTAAACGAATACCTTTGTCTCGTAAACGATCATCGATCCGAACGCGATTAGTCTTGAAAGTAGGGACGTGCGACGCGATTCGTGTTTTATTTGCGGGGAAATTATGTGCGGGTTTCGATATTTCCCACCAGTGAAGATCAAATGATATTTTTTTTTTCTTTTTCACAATCCGTACCGCGCGATAAAAAGTTTAACGCCGAAACGCACGACCGGCGCTATAAGACGAATCGAAAGGAATTTTAGCCGTCGCGTACGAGAAGCTCCGATGATTTTTCTTTCGTCAAATTAAAACTTTGTTTTTCTTTCCGAAAAGATAATCACATGTCGGACGCCGACGAAAGATTTTTCTAGCGTTTAAGACCGCATTTACAATGTGTAAAACTTTATGGTTTCGAAAGCGGAGGTTGACAAACGAAACTGGATTAGAAATTAGACGGTTCGCTAGAAGAAGTGTGTTGTGTCAAATTCGTTAAGAGCTGATGTACGGCGATATAAAGAAACAAAAATGCGTTTGCGATGCGATTAGTTAAACGTCACGTCGAACGGAGAACAATTTCTCGTGTAATAATGCTGGAGGTATATAAGTGTAACCGAGGCCATTATAATATCTTGTACTGTATTAACACATTACCAACATTCGACAACCGACAACAAGAGGAATTTTTCGTTTTTTACATCTCTTTTTTGTTTAAATAGTAATTTTTGTCTCTCGACTCGCCGAAAAAAATCACATCTTTTTCAAGCTTTTGTTGACGGTTGCGAATGCGACTCAAGAACTACCGCAAAAACAAAAATAAATAAACAAATATTATGAAATATTTTATAATTCTCCGAGTAAAAGAGAAAGAGAGAGAGAGAGAGAGAGAGAGAGAGAGAGAGAGAGAGCGAGAGAGCGAGAACGATTTGAAAGAGTTGCGATTGACACAGGAGACGAGCGTTACGAGATCTAACGTGAAAAGTAAAAATCTTTATTTTCACTAAATGAAAATCTTAAACTCTGTTTTTTGTTTTTGATTGTCTTCGAATGTCCAATTTGTCCTGCGAGTTCACATTGATTGGGAGTTGATTTATCACGATTATCGCGTTATTCGTTTGTCGCGTGTGCTTTGTATTATTAAAGAAAAAAGAAAAACGTATATATATCATTCGATTATTGAAACACGTCGTAATTTCGTCGTAGGATAATTTTGTATTTTTCTACTACATTGATTCGACGAAACTCGATCGGCCGTGCGATGAAAATATCATCGTGTTGAAGCACGTAAAAGGAGAAAAAGATTGCAGATGAGGGCTGTGATTTAATCGATACAACGTACGGTGGCAAACGATCGTCTCGCCTATTTATAAATTCGAGACTAATGAAAGGAATGAAATACAAATTTGCAAAAAAAAACGACTCGTAAAGGCTCGTTCTCGAGTGAAAATCGAACTCTAATTGTATTTATTGTACAAGAGACTAGAGGAAGAACGTGAAAGATTGTAAGAAACATTGATTCAATTTAAAAAATATTAAAACAACGTTGTTACAATTGTTCCCTCGTTTTGTCGTTCGCGTTTTACGAGAGAAGAATGAATCTGCGAGCAATGAAAAAATGTGTCAATTCAAACATTACGCATTAAAAATATTCCACTTAGGGTCTCTCGTATCGTGACTAAGACAGAATTTACATCCGAAAACATTTATAATGATCGATGTGGCCATTCGATTTTTTCCTACGACACTGATTGTCGCGTTATTAATTTTTTCATTCATTAACTAGGAATGAAAAAAAAGTCAAAATACGAAAGAGTTGGGCGCGTGTGTATGTACGTGTGTGCGCGTGTATATGTCATAAGAAAGAAGAAAGAAAAAGAAACGATCCCGTGATTAAATTCGCCCACGTTCCCTCGAAGTGTTTTGTCCATATTTTGATTATAATCTACTTATTGTCACGATCGCCGTGTGTACAGACACCCTGCGACCTGCGCAAATGCAACACGTCGAGTATACATTGTCGCGAGTACAAATTAAAAACAAATTACACCCTAGTTAATTCTCTTGGCGTTGAATTAAATAAAGCATGATGTACACGACTAATAATGCTGCTCGGGGACTTTAACCCGTGAGATTCCAGGGTCGCCCATGCACATCCGAGACTTGAATTTTTCCTCACCTCCGCTCTCGACACCTTGTGCCCACGTATCAACGAGAGGATTCGATCGACTCGTCGTCGAATACGAATTCGTGGAGAATGAGAAATTCTTCGCGTTTCTTTTTTCTTCTTTTTTCAAACTTTTTTGTAACTCGAGAAAAAAATAACACGAACGAGCAAAAAATAACAGAATACCGAAGAGTCAGCGAGCATGCGTATAAATATACATACACTTATACATATTATACGATTGAGATATTGGGGAAGTGATTTGACAACGCCACATAGTATTTGGAAGAAGAATAAATAAAAAGAAAAAAAAACAACCAGAACTAGACGATAAGTAATGTAAAAGTAATTTGTATGAATACGTTTAAATTATGAATATCAACACCGACATTATAGATGATAAATAAGGCGAGGCGAGGCGGGAGTAATACGACTAAAATAGGTTCATTTCATAAACGTATCTTGAACCGACAACAACAAAAATTATTAAGAAAAAATAATGACAAAAAACATAAAAAATAAATATTTGTATGTAAATGAATGACGAACAAAATATATTAAAAAAAATAATAATAAAAACAAAATATCGTATGTACGTAAAGAGCAATTTCTTTGTGACGTTCGAACTTGGATCGAAATTATGTCCCGACGTTGAACCTGCCGATTAAAAAAGTAGGAAAAAAAAAAACAAAAAAAAACAAGAATCGAAAGAAATTTTCGCGATTCGACGCAGCAGCATCGAGCTTTGTTTATCACCGATATTTTCTCATGTTGATTTTGCCGTTTTGCCGTTGATCTCGTATACAACAAGGTGTTCCGTGACTCCTGGACTTCTGTCAGAGCAATATAAGGCCGATTCCAGTGAATCATTTCTATAAATAGCGCATTACCGACCTTCGTGAGAAAGATAGACGGCGAGCGAGAGCAAGAAGAAGAAGAAGAAAACGAAGAAAAAAAGAGGGATAACGTTACGTCGCGATGAGATAAGCCGAAGATTTTGCACTTAAAAGTTTTTTTTGTAAACGAGAAAGAGAAAAAAGCGAATTTTCTCGGATAATCTATTAATATCGATGTGTCTCATTTTATTCGATTTTATCGTATAAATATATTAATCCATCGATCTTGAACTAACTAACTGATAAATACGTGGTGAAATTATTATCAAATAAATTTTGGTGCTCCAGTCTCGCAAACTTAAGTCGACTTTGTCGAGTGTTAATCACCCGAATTGATTTGCTTTTCTTTTTTACAGAACTTTCGTTACAAGGAGCGGCGGTCACCTATGCAGGAAATGCAACGAGAGGAGAAAATTTGAAAAACAAAAAACAAAAAGAAAAAAAATACAAAATCTCCTTCAAAGAAGAAATTTGTTAGAGTTTGTTACGAAAAAGGTAATCGTGGTTCGAAATTTGAAACGAACAATGATTTATGATCGTTTAGTTATTTATTTTGTTATTCTTGCAGCGTTGTTCCGGGCGTGTTTAACGAGCCGCGTTGTAAGACGGAAATCGAGCCGTGGGTGCGCATCGGATCGATAGGGAGACTCAGCCAGGAACGGCTCCGAGGGCTACGAAGTTTCGACTAACACCATGACTCTTCGCTTCTCGGTGGAGGCATGCAGACTTGTCCGAGATAGAAACGTGGGAGGGTGGGGAAAGATATAGAAAATACAAGGGGGATTGCCGAAGCATTACTACAAAACCAGCCAACGAGTAATCGGAGTGGGAGAAATGCTGTGAAAGGAGAATTACGTGGGGGTGGGGTGGGGGTGTATGTGTGTGCGCGCGCGTGTGGGGAATATACGAAGCGATATACGTCGCCGGCGTGGCGGTGCTATACACTCGGTACTCTTTGATCGAGAGAGCGAGAAAGAGCCGTAACGAAAAAAGAAACCAAAACGTCAGCTAGTCGTGAACTGTCGCACATGGGAGTTGCGGAGAATAATTTCCTTTCTCTCTTCCTTTTAAAATACATAAAAACTATAGTTTTCTTTTGCTATTTAAATTATCTCGTCGATTAATTTCATATCCGGTCAAGAATTATCGAGTTATCGGTTCGGTGAGATTTTGCGTTTCATCGAGAACTTGTTTGGACGGGATCTTTTGCATTGATTCGGTTAATTTGTACGGTGACGTGTTTATCTTTTTTGTTTCTTTCTTATTTTGGAAAGAGCGAGACTGCGCGTCGAAGTAACACTCGAGTGTGCGACGAAATATTGAAGAAAATTTTAAGCAGATGGATATTATTAGATAAAAAAAAAGAAAAAATAATTGTAATTTATTCGATCGCGGGGACGAATTTTGTAAGCGATAGACAGGCCTAGCCTTTCTATTGTTCGAATATCGTGCGGTTAATCTTGCTTGTCTCACCGAGGACATCGGACTGTCGGAACGAAAAATTGTGTCGTTGGTGCAGGCCACTCGTGTGAGTACGGTAATATTTGTTTACCTGCGTCATAATCGGCAGTAGGCTGTGCGTGACGAAGACTCGATTTATTCAGCTCATGTGCTTCGGTTGATGTTCGTCTACCTCGATCATCCAGCGATTTTATTTGAATTCTTCAATCATTTCTTATAATTTAAAAAATATTTTGTGGCCATACGTATGTTTATGATATTTTTCTATCGCGCGACACGAACAGAAAAGATTATGCGCGTAAGTGGTCCGTGCTTATACGAAAATATTTTTGGAATTTTCACCTATATGTAGAACCGGATTGCCAGTTTCTCGAGCTCCACCAATTTTTATGAATTTCACGCGTTTTCATACATTGTTCGTTACTTTATTTATTCTTTTCGCTCGAACAACTTCTGTTTATCGAAATATTGTTTCCGAAACCGGTTTTTCCTTCTACGCTATAGTTTTCGTTTCGATATGCGAAAAAAAGTTTTTGATTGCGTAAGAAGTGGGTTTGAAGAGTTCGAGGCATTTTTATTTCTTTTCTTTGTTACGAGTTCATACTTTTTTTTCGTGGATGAAAATTTTTGCTTATCTCTGAAAGAAAGAACCATTTATCCGTTCGGATTCATTTCTATATTTTTTAAAACGTGGGATTTGAGATTTTCATTAGCGTTTCTCTTGCTTTAAGGGGTCACGTACAGTTAGAATTTTCAAAAAATCGATTTTTGTTTTTTTACATTTTCTAAAAGTAGCACATTTGAAAAGTATTCTGTGAAAATTTTAGACGAATCCGACTGTTGGGTATGGAGATATGTAACTTTGAACGGAAATTTTTCTTCTGCATGTAAATCGCACTGAAAACTTTGAATGCGTTTTTCTCGAAACTATGTTTTCGAACACGGTGATCACTGTACCTCGGAAACGGCTTTACCGATCGACTTGAAATTTTGCTCACTTTTTCTAGACATAATTGTCCTCCGGATGAACGAAGGATTTTTCTATGCGATTATTATTTTTTTTTTATAGCTGAAAATGTGAGCAAAATTTGTGTCGAAAACACAACTTTGACTTCCAACATCCACCATTTTGTGAAAAATCATAAAATTTTCAAATCCTTCGATCAACCGGAGCATTATGTCATTAACTAATGATCCCTACTTTTATTTTGATTTCGGACGATCCGGTGACGAGCTGCACTGATCACCGCGAAGGACCTTTTTTTTTTGGGACCCCTACGTTACGTGCGGTTATGGAAAAATTTCTGCATATTTTGCAATGAAAAAATTGTATTATTTACTTAAAATATATGTCTTTTGTATGGAAAAAGATTTACGATTAATTATTTAAATGTGTCCCCAAAAAAAATTCGCAAAAAACCCCTTTTTTTCGAAGTCCTAACTGTACGTGACCCGTTAAATGTGATTTCTCTCCGGCTGACATTAATTAATTGATCAGTTACAAATCTTTTGGAGATTTATTTACAAGTCAATGTATGGATCGATAGATTTTTTATAGAATTCTTTCACTGTATACGAGTGCGTTCTTAACAAAAAACACTTCAGTTCGAGTGGACAATATTGTTTATTGGAAAAGACAGTTTTATTAATATGTGATTTTAGAGAAATTATGAATTCGACCGGCTGTGCCGCAACCATTCGACATTTTTCACCCATATTTTGTATTTCATTTTTTGTTTTTTTTTCATATCATTCATTCTATGGAAATTTATAACAATACATATAACATATATAATATTGTTTGTTTATTTAAGTACTTAATTTTTTTATTTAAAAACTGATGCCAAACCGATGACAAGCTAATTGGAAAAAACCATATTCATAATCGGCAATTACAAAGTTGTCCACATTGATTGGATCAACAGACCCTCTTGGGTTATCATTAGTCAAAGGTTGCCCTCTGTCGGTCTAACAAGTTTAATGACCGCGGAATAAAAATCATCGCCGAAAAATAGACATTGTTTTGTAAATCATTCTTTGGCAATTTTTCGGAAATCGCGTCTAAATGAATACTTCTCAATCATTCGACAGGATCTTGACCACGTACGGATTTACGTTTGTTGTTGTTTTTCTATTCCAGTTCTCACCGAAGCCGTCAAAATCTCGTGCGCCACAAGGACAGCTCGTGTCGACGAAACGACGGCTTAGGAAATCCAAATTTATGACGGCGAAAAAAAAATAGAAGATCCAATAAACGACGAGAAATTCTGATTGTCCGAAAAACAAGTTTCCCATCCTCTTCGTTGGATCGAATTACAAAGTCGGTAACAAAATACGTTATGCGTGCCTTTTTCGTTTCGTACGTTACAAACAAAATAAAGCACACTTTTATTTATTTAATTTCAGAATATTCACAAAAATATCAACTCGTCTTTCTCTGACTAGCTCAAACTTGTCCCGGTGAACATTCTCAGGTCGGGATCGTTTATGCACGAACATGGCACTGAGGAAGATCGTCCGGCACGAAATATTCCTGGAACTCGGCTAAATTGTCAAAATCAACGTTTAGCTGCGTCCGGACATTCAGCGAGGAGAATCGAACCGAACAAAATCTGAACTTTCTACGAAATTGTTAAGAAAGAAGGAAGAAGAAGAAGAAGAAGAAGAACAATAAAATAAAAACGAATCAAAGCATCGTAAAACGAAAAATAGCTTTCGACCTCGTCACTGAATAGTACAAGAACGTTGCACGAAATAAAAAGCTATCGAAGTTAAAAGACGTCGACGTCAAGATTACCGAGGACGAGTCCGCAAGAGTACGAACGAATTCGCGTTGGATCAAAAGCTCGCGGTTAACCGGAAGAACGGCTCGCGACAGCCTGAAAATTTTCATCTCGTAGCGGCGTCGACGGGGAAAGAAAGAAAGAGAGAGAGAGAGAGAGAGAGAGAGAGAGAGAGAGAGAGAGAGATGTCCGTCAGCCAGGGTGTATACCGAGGTGTATAAATAGAGTTAAAACACCATCTCGTGGAAGCGGTGAATCCGTCGTTGGGTGGACGTTAGGTGTGTGTGTGTGGGCTGGTAACCGGGGTTGAAAAGCATAGGCGAACCAACACACGATCGGCGAATAAGTTAAGGGGACGTTAAGGTGGGGGTATCCTAAGCGCCCGCTCGTCGGTGGAAATAGAAAAGAATGTTTTCGGAATCCAATTGGACTTGGTTGGCAGAACGATGGGGCAATATGGCCGACTTGGCCGAGCGTGTGGACGATCTGATATGCAGTTTCGATTCTACTGGTGATACAACGATGGATACCCTATCGATGCTAATTTTCGGCTGGATGTTGTTCGGTCTTGTTGTACTTTGCGTCGGTAAATTCGTTTACAACCGTTTCGTCAACAACGAGCTGACCAAACGGGAGAACGCTGGCGTTGGTCAAACTACGTCGAGCATCGGGTCTTCGACTAATTCGTCGACGAAGGAACAACAGCAGCAGCAACATGCATTCCACATTGGTGAAAGTGTCGTCGGTGCGGGTAATATCGCGAGTAAATTATTGGCTAATGAGAAACCGATAAGGGCGATGATGGCGAAAAGTGCATCGATGGGGATTGCCGGTGGTGGTGGTGGTGGTGGTGGTGGTGTTGGTGGTGGTGGTGGCGGTGGTAGTGGTAGCGGTGGTGGTGGTGGTTTTATCAGTGGTGGTACCAGCGGGGCTGGAATTCTCATGTCCTCGACGTCCTTCGGCTCACCAGGAGGCGGTAGCGGCGGATACGTACCACCGACACCACCGATCAGGAAACGTCTCACCAGAAAAACTTCCGGTCCGCTCTTGAGCCCATCGAGAAGCTCGAGATCGCTCAATCTACCAGCTGCTACCGGGGCCGATACCGAAGCAGTTAGATGGGTCAACGAGCTCGTTTCTTGGCTGCACAGCGACCTCGTTATTCTCAACGAAATTCTCGGCACATGGGTCTTATCTCTTAATGATTTTGTCAGCAGCTCCGTCGAGGAAGTAAGCATTTTCCATTCTCAACTCGATCGTATTAATTTTTCCTTATTTTTATTCGAGTTTGATTGAGTCCAATTTGTTTACTTTGTCATTTTTAATTTGAATTATGTGATATTTTCAATGAATTTTCTTTACCTCGATTTAACGTCGATTCGTCTTTATATGTTTGATTTCATATTCATTTTGAAATCAAATTATTCCTGCCTGAATTGTTTCTATTTGTTTATTCAAATAATAACTACATTTTTATGTTTTGTTGTTCGGTGAAAAATTGTTTACGCATTACGAGAACGAAGCGAAGAAAACTGCTGAGGTTGCGGGGGTTTTAGCTTTCACCCCCTGCCGAGGGATTATAAATAAACGGCTCGGTTAGATAGACTCGATGGTTTTACCTTGACTATCTTGTATACAGCTTTTGTTGTTTTTCTCCTTTTTTCCGTTTTCCCATGCAAGAAGCAATATTGCGATAGTATCGATTTTTTAAATTTAATCAGAGAAGCATTATTAATCGGACCTAATTATTCCATATTAATAATTCAATAATTAATAAATCTTAAATAAAAGAAAAAGAATAAAAAATGAAAATAAACTTAAATTAGGACTACATTTCTTTAAGAAAAATACGACGTATTGCCCAAGGTATTGTCGAAGCTAACATTCGCGTCGAAAATAATTGCATTGATTTCGACTGACCCGCCAAAGTTGCGTTTCTTGATAAAACAAATATTTAGCAATTTTAAAAAACTTCAAAAAACTACATCGCAGTTACTTAAAAAAACTTCAAAAAACTACATCGCAGTTACTTAAAAAAACTACATCGTAGATATATGTATACATATATAAAATCCTAAAGAGGAGGGAGAGAGAGAGAGAGAGAACGAGAAGGAAAAATAAAATCGTATTTGGCAACAACATTGGTAATTTGGTCGAGACAACTGATTGAGTGATGAGACACGTGTAAAATGCCAAGTTATTCTGTACCATCGGAGTATACGTTTTAATAGATGGAAGTATAAATAATTGCATACCCGGTACTAAATACAGTACTGTTTTCAATCGCTATGGTTATAAATATTACAAATTAAAAAATAAATAAACCTTCCAATTTATTCGTGAGAACTCGGCGAATTTTGGCGAAATTTTCAATCATAATGAATTACAATTTGGTAAATTACCTAAGTTGAACAAAAATGGATATCATTTTTTTTTTTAATTAAGCAATTTATAAATTTAATAATTTATTACTCAATTTGATAATTTGAGTAATAAAATGATTGTGTAGTTATACATGTTAATATAATTAACAAATATAATTTTTATTAAAATTCAGAAATTTAATTTGTCGGAATTTAAATATTGTATGAATTAATTAAAATTTCAAACAGAAATTTATAAAAAAATTAATAAGAATTAATCGCGATACGATTGCATAAAGTTTAACGATCTCGAGCTTCGACGCCGGCTCGCGATTAGTAGCTAAACAAATTAAATTCCACGTCGGGAATGAGCAACGAATTATCATTCACTTATCGAGAAGGTGTGATTCTCTCTCGGTATAATCAGACCTTCTTGGCTTTGTCGTCTCGTTCTATCGTCGTATATTCTTAGCTCATCATTATAGTTTGACGTTTTGAGCTTTGTAGACATTGTGCACTTTTATCATTTATCATTGCTGAATAATGTCCTGCATGGAAAATCACGCAAACTCGCGTACGCCGAGCGAGGGAGTTTTTTTTCATTTTCTCGTTCAATCCAGTTCAATGTTCGTTTAATACTGCTGCGTTTGTCAAAATATAATTCGCGGAGTATGTCAAATTTGGAATTATCATGTTTTAAATTAATAAATTATTCGATCTTTAATCGAACGATAAATCCGTATTTATTTTTTTGTTATATCCAAGTCGATATGAAAATTTGCATTATCGTAAATTAAATATCAAATATGATTCTTAATCGAAAAACATAGCCGACCATTAGTTCAACCAAACTGTCAATTTCCGAATATTTTCAAAACATGATTGTCCGTCTAATTGTAAGTGGCAGATGTTTATTTACAATTTTCGAACAAATGATTAAAACGTTGTATTTTTATTGGACCATTGAATTCAACGCTGTTCGATCCGATCTAAAAGAAAAACGTCAAATTCCGCCGAAATCCGCGTTCGACACAATTCGCCCGACCAGATTCGAGTTGTACAATAATGATACAACGGAATTGTTGTGCTCCTACGCGAACGCGAAAAAAGAGGACGATTTATTTATAGTTAAAATTTAACTCGGCAAAAGCGCTTCTTTGGCACAGCGCGAGAGAGCAAGAAGGAGCGAGATAGAAACCGTGAGACACTTTTTTAAACATGAATTTTCATCTCGAGCTCAATAGTCATTCGATACTGTCGACATACTCTTTTTTACTCCCTAAATTCATCATCAAACATTTTCGCTGCGACCAAAAAAACTAAATTGGACTTTTATGATTGAATAAATAATGCAACAAAGAAATTGTCAAAAAATCGATATTTAGACAGTAATTAATTCTTATGAAATAAGTAGAGAGAGAGAGAGAGAGAGAGCAAGAGAAATGAACGAGTTGAATAATCGTTCGTTCAATTTAATTCCAATTGAAGCATCCGATTAAAAGCGAATGCACCGATATTGCGAGTTTGTTGTTACAAAGAAGGTTCGAACGTAGGTATTAGAGAGTCGAAAGTCGGTTGTAATATGAGGTCATGCCGATTACGTCGTTGAGACACACACCCGGACAGGATAGTGTAAGATATTTCGTCACGCAACCTGTCAACGGCCTTGTGTATGCCGGCCGTACCAGAAAGAGAGAGAGAGAGAGAGAGAGAGAGAGAGAGAGAGAGAGAGAGAGAGAGAGAGAGAGAGAGAGGGAGTGACGTCATACTGTCAAAAATAACGTTGAGTTCCACGCTAAAACCTTGGGGCTCTCCCTCACTCGAGATTCCTCGTGTTTTATCGACAACCTCTTTCTGTGTTTAATTATTATTTTTTTTTTTTTTTACAAAAAAATACACAAAAAATCAAAAGCATTGAAATTTCGTGCTCGCTTCGAAATTGTAAGACTGCAGTTTCACCACTTTGAGAGATAATTCGCGTGACACGTTTCTCAGGACTGGAGGTCAACGATTCCACTTCGTTTGGTCGATTATAAAGTACTACCTATGCGTAATTTTAATGATCGACGAATGTTACCGGCAGAAATTGTTTTTTTTTCTTTTTTCTTTTTAAGTCGTTCAATAAACGGCAGAAATTGTTTTTTTTTCTTTTTTCTTTTTAAGTCGTTCAATAAAGTACACGCTCTTATTAGCCCCGAAGCTACTTTTTTGCCGATTGAATAGATAAGCAATTGTATTGAGTTTTTAATTAAATACAGTGGATCTGATTCTAATTGATTGGAAAAATAATTTATTTGAGTTTTCAACAAAATACAATGGATTTTAATAAATATATTCTTTTTAAGGCGGAAGAACGGGGGGTTGCAGTAGTTGGCTTGATTTCATATGAAAATTTTGTCTCGTCGATCATTCGAAATCTATTAAACATAATAAAAATTAAAAAAAAAAAAAAAAAATAGATTTTGCTCAACGCCCACAGGTGAAATCCCATTTGAATTTTTTTCGTTCTCGCCGTATCGAAATCATTGAGAGTGATGACGAGAAGTGAAAAGTTCAAGGTGCCAATTGCCGACCGTCTGGCCTTGATTGAATTACTGCGATTGCTGCACGTGTCGACATTCTCAGATGGACAGGTTCTTCGTTCGAGTCGAATTTCGATTTGTAACGAGACGTACCGTTTCTTTCTTCCCTCGTGCGTACAAAATAAAAATGATAGAGCGAAACGAGGTTTTTTATCAGCGACCTTCGGTTCTACAACAAGTTAGAATATGCAAGGAACAACGAAACGACCACGATACATTTTTAAATGAGTCAAGCGGCACATTAAATTTGTCACTATCGTCGCGCCGTGAATATGGATCAATTTCTCACAAATGGGGTTTTTGAGAAATTGAGATTTTTCTCTAAAAAAATGAAAAATTTTATAGAATATGATTTGAATATTTTATTTATGTTTTTTTTTCTGAAAAGCGCGTTTAAAACGATCAATTTGGAAAAAAGCGTCTTGATTAACCAATTTTTAAAAAAGTTACGAACGTTTGAAAATGGTTGAAAAAAGAGGTTTTTTTTTAAATTCATAAATCATTTTCGATTGGGTAAAAAAATTTGAAAAAATTCACAAAAATGGTTTTGGTGGGGTAGTATAACACATAAAATTTTCAGCAAAATTAAGAATGGTCGGGATCAAACGTGGTCTATTTCCTGTGGAATGTGTCATATATATAAAAAGATGAAAACAAAATTGGCTCCGAAATGATATTTTTGGGCAATTGTTGTTTTCATCTTGGTACCAGGTTGTAAACTTGCAGGAAGGTAATCCAAGAGGCCTGTCAATATTCGAGCTCTTAATATTAATATTTAGAGGTCTCGAAAAACATATCTCTATTTTCCATTTAAATAACACGGGGACAATTTCTTTTTATTTTTCGAATTTTATACCACGTTCATGGCATATTGTACAAATAAGCTCCTGTCATGTTCTTGTAGAGAATTAAGTGCTCTACAAAAAAGATCTCTTATACTTTTTTGATAAACTTAGCCATTCAAATGATATTCCAGTTCAAACTTCAAAATGGATGTAAATTCGGTTTTAAATTATTTCAGCGAAACTATTGACTCTATTGAATAACATCAAATAACTTTTTTGTAGATCATTAAATTTACTATACAAATTCTTTAATTGACAATTAATAAATATTGATCGATAGTTTTTTAAAGCTTTAGAAACGTAATTTTTGTCAGAAAACTGGTTAACAAAATTGACGAACTAATTTGTTCCACTGTTATTGGGAGTAAAGAATGATATGTGAGTATTTTATGGATTTTTTTTGTAGATATTGTAACAACTGCTACTCATCAGAACCAGTTTTCTGACAAAAAATAAGTTTCTGAAGCCTTAAAAAAGTAATTATCCATTGAAGATCTATTATACTAAATTAAACAAAGTTATTTGATGTTTTTCAATAGAGTCAATAGTTTCGCTGTAATATTAAAAAAACAACGATGAATTTTCATACATTTAGAACTTTGTTCTAAGTTTATTTAAAAAGTATAAGAGATCTTTTTTGTAGAGCATTCAATTCTCTATAAGAATATGCCAGATGCTTGTTCGTACAATATGCCATGATCGTGGTATAAAATTCCAAACATAAAACGAAAATTTCCCCGTGTTATTTAAATGGAAAATGTGCAATGGAATGGAGATGTGCATTGAGCGACCTCTAAATATTAATATCAAGAGCTCAAATTTGAACAGGCTTCTTTTTTTACCTTTCTGGAAGTTTACAACCTGGTACCAAGATGAAAAAGAAAGTTGTCAAAAAATGACACAATCTAATATTATATAATATAATATTTTTAATGGATGATTTATCCATTATCATCTACTACAATTATTATTTCATAAAATTTACCCAAATATTTTGGATCGAAATGCATTATCGGTCTAATAATTGTTTAACGGTTTTCTAGCATGGGGTTGGTGTCGAATTCGTACGTGTCCTACCGGAAACGCATCCACCAGTACTGTCCAATATCTTCTGCGAGTGTGACTCGAAAGATGATGTCGTGAGTAAACCACGACAGTAATTTATTCTTAGAAGTAATGTATTTAGAAGAAAAATTGGAAGAAATTCTGAAAACTATGTCATTAAAAAATACGCACTTGCTCGGATGTGAGAAAAAATGGTACAACAGGTAGAATTTTTCTCTTAACTGGAAAAACAATTTTTAAACAAAATTCTGTGCTTGTTTCTCTTGTAAGGGGAAGGAGGTGTAGATTTTTATTTTTTAGAATTGTCAATAAAATCTGAGAGATATGGCCAATTAAAAGGAAAATATATCGATTAATTCTATCAGTTTTAGAAATTTTATTAAAGATATTGATTTTGTTGTGTGGTCGAATCGGCATGGAATATCCTATATATTTATTTCCTGGATTGAACTCATTTCCATGACCACGCTCAACATTATTATTTGGATATTTTTCAGACGATCACATGTGACTGCGAGGCAACGCCGGCCCTCCAGCTGAAGGCATTTCGCCAGAAAGGCGATAAGGTCGAGGTTAGCCACTATCGCGTAAACGTTAATCGCTTCCGGGCGCGCCTAAACGTAGTGTGCATAACGGAAAAAATGCTGCTCGATCTAAAATGCGATGGTTGGCCTGAGGTATGTATTTATTATACGCGAATTAAAATTTATTAATTATCCCAATCAAATAATTTGAGTGAGAATGTACAATTTCTATATGTATCTTATCAAGTAATGTCATTTATTCAATAAAATGGATTTAAGTTCCAGCAAAATTATAAATTTATGTTCTTTTTTTTAAATTTTAATAATGTTATTTTATATTTGAAGGTGAAAGTTTCGCTGGCTGCGGTCGGCACAATCAAGAAGGACTTGGACGAAAGTCAGCTTCAGGAAGTAGTAACGGAAATTGTTGTCGGTGCACTGAGAGGTACGAACGTGCATCTCAATCTCGGGCAATATCCAACATGCCCGCGCCTCTGGCGAGAACCACCACCGGCGTCTGGTCATCCTTTGCCTCTCCATTATGACAGCATGGTGAGACACTTTTTTAAATATGAATTTTTAATTACACGCCCAGTATTTATTTTATTCTGCTGACATGCTTTATTGAGCACGTCAGCAGATTTTTCATTAGCCATCTTCGCAGTGATAAACAAAAATTGTTTGGAATTTTATCATTGAATATTAATTGGAGAAAAGGCATCGTTAAAAATTCGACAGTTAGAGTTAGAGAAATTCGGTAGTTAACGCTTATAAATCGAATCGCTCATTAGTTTTTCTTATCTTATCATTAATTATCAATAATGAATTTCAAATGGTTAAAAGTTCAATTATCGATTGTCAATTGTAAATCGTTTAAAACGTATACTTTTCAATGTATGTACGATTAATGATTTTTTGTTTCGTTTTCATTAACGCCAAAGTTCTATGTTATCAGCAACCCCAACAACGTCATCAGACTCACCACTCGTCTGCCTCGACGATTCATCAATACGCACCGGGTGAAAGACGTTTGCTCGTCAAAGTTGTCAAGGCAGCCGAACTGGGAGGTCAGGGTGGTTGTCGCGAACCATACTGCGTCGTCGAGCTCGACGAACCTCCTCAGAAGCATCAAACGTCGATAAAAAAGGACACGTCAGATCCGATTTGGGAAGAGGCTTTCTTATTGTAAGCACGAAATTTGCATTTCTACGTAACCGGCGAGTTTTTTTCAGTCGGTCTTTTTGAACTAATTTTATTTTTCCATTTCATTACGTTTTTACAGCGACATAAGTCACAATACTTCGGAGGTACTTTTGGAAATTTATGATCGCTTCAACAAGGGCCAAAGATTTTTAGGTCTCGGAATCGTCGGGGTCGAAGAACTTCTCGCTAATCCGAGCCAGAGACAGATTATTCCACTTCAGGCTCGACCGTACGAGGCGGACGAAGTTACCGGAACTCTGACCGTGGAGGTATTGAACACTTTGTTTACTTTCTTATCTGACAGAGAAACTTTTTAAGTACATTACAAAATGCCAATATTAAAAATATTCCAAATAGTCAAAACATCTTGCGCACAAATGAATTATAATACGCTTAAGCATTGCCATTCATGACAATTATGAAAAATAGTGAAAGTTTCGAACGGTAATTCATTTTTATCGGCAATCAGCGAAGAGGTTTCCGGTAATTAGTACTTTGCACCTGATATGTAGAACTCAGTGGTGAGCACTGTTTCATTAACACTTTCCTCTATTTTGCCCAGGTTTAACGATTAACGTACTCTTACGATACATCTTGGTATAATTTCGAGTCGAACGACACTCATTTTCTGATATCGATGAAGTTAAAGAAAGAAATAATTATTTTATAGTCAATAAAAGTTACAGCAATTTCAGCGCAAACGATCTGCAAATCGTTGCGTTGAATAGTCGTCCGGTCCGATCAATGAATAATGAAAATGTTCGGTTTATGGTCTTTTATATTTTCTTATTTTCTTATGGAACGGCGGACCAGCCTGATTTTCGCTTATCTCTTCCAAAACGTTCGTGTTGTTCGTTCATCGGGATTTTAAATTGGAAAGTGTCTATGGCGAAAAACGGTGAAGCGCTATAAAAACGGGTTTTTACTTTTATTTTATTTTTGCCTACTGTATGGTAAAACTAATTCCATCTTAAGAAACACACTCTAGCGATATATACTGCACAGCAAAATTAAAGGTATTTTCTTTCCTGAATAAAATTGCTAATATTTGACAGCACGTAACTTTGGTTGTATTCGTCGTATGGGGATGAAAAAAAGCAATTTAAAGCTTGAAGTCTCTTCTTTAATATCTTTCGAAAGGTTCTTTTTTCATTGACATTCTACAAAGGTATATGTCAATAAGTAATGAGAACAAAATTCCTTAAATTCCCTTCGTCTAGGGTTGGCTAATACTTTTCCGAAAGCAATTTTTTGGACGGATTTTTTGATTCAATTGAAAAGTTCATAGATTCGGCTACAAAATATTTGTTTTTGTTTCTGTGAGCCTGTTTCTTCAAAAACAAAAGTACAACTTTTCATTCAACTAGCCATAATTGAGTGATAAACAATCGTTTGATTCAGGGAAACAAAATTTCTTTATTTTTTTTCGAGCAGTGTATATACTTTAATCTAATCACAAATTTACAGGTCTATGTTGATTTCAGATGAATATAAACATAATCTTGAAACATTGGGACTTTTTTTTTTAAACCGGAGATTCGTAATTTGTTCAAACAGATTGTATGTTATTGAAGTAATACGATTTAAATATAATTTTCACGTTTGTTTTAGTTCTTGTTCATCGAAGGCGCCGAGGTACCTCAGATCGGATCGAAACCTTTCAAAGTAAAGGAATCGATAAAACCGGTATCGCCGACGAGAACGTACAGCCCACCGAGTCTACTCAGCAATAGTAGCCTAAATTATAACAATGGTAACAGCACACTTATCTTGTACGACTCTACCAGTCAGTCTGCCGGCGGTAATTAACGTTTATTATATCTGGAACGTTATTTATTATTCCTGCGTGGAACCTTTAGTCCCGTAGGGCACGTTCCTCTTATTCAAGATTTATGAGACGCTTTGAAAAACAAAAACAAAAACGAAAGTTCGGGAGAATCGACGAATAAGAATAAGTCAACGAAACTAATAATGGAAAATTTGACGTGTTATGGCCCAGATTGATTTCCAAAAGTTGGCAACCCACACTTTTTCATGTAGTTGGCAGCATGAACGACTTCATTTCCCAAAGCTTGATGATTTTTCTTAAAAATTCTTCATGTTCGATTTTGTTGTGACATCGATTTCTCTTGTCCCACACCCTACCCCGGATTCGCCCATTATAGGCGAATCGTAGAGTTATCAATGATTTTCTTGATTTTCGTGAGCATTCGTGGGATTTTTCGAAGATGAACGAAAGAAATTTTTGAAACGATGTGTCGAAAGTGTTGGATTTTATGAAATAATGAAATAATCGAATAATTAGTTTGACAAATCTCTTGAAAACTAATAACTCGACTTTTCAAAAAATTTCTTTCTTCGTCCATCTCGGAGAGCCACGGAAAAAGGTTTCATCTTTATCTAAACGGCGATATTTGTATATTACTCAGATAAAGATAAACAGAAAAAGTAATAAGTACGTACATTTTTCGATGAACTGCATTTCTTTTTTACAACTTTTTCAGATTTTCTTACGAACGGTAACACCGAAGAATCGCCTTATCGAACAGGACAGACAAACGGCAACAAAGGAACCCTCATCGTTCACAGCCAGCAGAGGGTGAGCCTTTCGTTATTTCTCTGGACATTCCGGTGTGAATTTTTTTCGTGAAGATTTTATCGTTAATTTTTCAAAGTTTGCTATCTACTTTTATTTTTGTAGCAATCGGAGCGACAAATAGTCAAGGTAAGATAAAACAATTCAAGTGTATTGAAATTTTGGGACACGTAGAGCTATGACATAAAACATGTCGCATAAATTGTCGCAGACCGCAGTGCGGAAACCGTTACAGACAACAGAGCTTGCAGTAGCAAGCTCTGTTGGAGTAGCTTTACGTCAAATTTATAAGGTCGTAAATAAAAATCTGCTCGTACTTCCGCGACGAACGATAAAAAAATGGACGTTAACAACGCGAGTTTAGGACTCTAAGATAGGTTTCACTGGCATAGTTCCAAAATCTCAAATCCGCTCGAATTTCACATAACCCATAAAAATAAAAAAGGCGATGGTCTATTTTGTTTTCATTGAATTTTGTCGTGACCCCCTAATTAACATTTCCTGAATGCCGTGTGTTTACTAATCCAACAGGTCGCCTTGTCTGACAAGGGAAGTTGGCAGGAAATTTCACCGGAGGTAATTCATTTTTTCTTCTTTTTTCTTCGTCAAATGTAAAAATCATCGTTTCAGATCTGTTCAAAATTTTATAACAATAACGAGTAATACAATTTCGTGTCGTGCTTATGATTTGTCTTTCGTTTTCTTTTAGCATAGCAACAGGGATACAAGCGCCACTTCCGGTCCGGAGAGCACTCCCAATTCGTCCAATTCTGAAAGTATGAGAGGTACAAAGATCGTCTAACCATTTACGATTGAGTTATCGAGTAGAATCGGATGTTTACAGAAATTTATCTTTTCTTTTTGTTCCTACATTTTGACACAGAACGTGGAAGAACGAGGAGAAAACGACGGGACTTTTTTGGTACTATCAAGAGACGTCTCGGTCGATCAAAAACGAGAAGTCGCTCGGTTGGACCGGAAGGTGACACGAATCATGAGGAAGCACACTCAAGATCGATATCCGCCGACAGAGCGAGAGATCCAGGTTCCAGTGAGTCTATGGTCTAATTATTTAAGGGGGGAAATACATGTAGAAGCGCGAAAATGAGGCGTTTTTTGGGAATGTCTTTGGGGGTGATACAACTATTTATTATTTATGAAACTTCGATAAAATTTTATTATCGTATTTCACTTCGTCAAAAGATTTTGTTATTTAAATGGACAAAAGAAAATGGCGGAGTTATCCAGCGCTGTTGCAGCCATAGTCACGCGCGACTTTTAAAGCGGCAGAGACCTCTATACTTTTTTGGCTCATTTGAAACAGAAAAATGAACAAGTTTTTAATTAATAACATAATTCCACTCTATGTGAGCGAAAAAAAAGATAAAAAATTACAAAATTGTCAATTTGGGGATTTTGGAAGAAAAACTTCATTTTTTTTACACCTTTTTTGTTACATTAATGTAAAAAAGTAATTTCTTTAACTAATAACTTCAAATTTATCTTACAATATTATAAAGTAAATTCAAGATTGCAAGATTTCAGCAAGATCGGCCAAATACATTATAAGTAAGACTCCCCGCTGATTTGAAAAAAGTAGTTTTGAGAAAAACTCGTTTAAAGTTTGTACATATGAAAATACATACCCGCTCCGAAACAAGTTACGGCCACAGGCTGCAACTTTCATATGGCTTCGAATTTCGCTTCCAAACTTGGACACAATATTCTTACAGATATAAACTAATGTTTGATGTAAAAAAAGTCAATTTGTGAAAATTTTATTTGGATTTCCGCCCTTAAGAAGTTTCGGCTTATATTATAAAGTTGATCCGTTCGATTCGGTAAAAATTGAAAGAAAGTCGCACATTTTGGTTGTTTCCATGAATCGACGGTGAATAAGGATGTTCCTAAATCATATTCCTTTGTCAACGTCGAGTATGATTCTTTCGATTGAACGAGATGATTCGGACGAGGAAGATAAAAATATTCGATCCAGGCTCTTCTGAATTTTCAAATTTTTGCTTCAATTTCTTAACGGACTTTTGTTATTGCGGATCATGCTTTGATCCGGCTTTGAAACAATGTTGCAATCGGCGAGCACTGGAAATTGCGATCAATTTTGTTTTTCGTTGGAAACCATGTAAAGTTTTTTTCAGAAAAAACTGTAAAATTCTTTAAATACATTGAAACGAAACAGGGTCGATTTTTTAAAACGAATAAACTCGAACTTGTCGGCGAAAATATTTATCAAGAACTTATAATTTCTCAACGATTGAAATCGTCTAATATTTTTTTATTTACTTTCCTTTTCTCTTGCGGGCCGAGAGTATTGTATGAAATTAAAAATCTTATAATGAGAATTTCTAATGTTATATTTGATGTATATTTTATTTTGTGTGACCAATCTGAACGCACATACGTAGCTACGGATACTTCAGTGCTAATCTGTAAAAACATACGGTGGGCAAACAATATTCAGTTTATTGAATAAATTGAAAATTGATTGAAGATTTTAATATCTCAGACCGATTTATTAGTACTAAAACTGTAAATAAAAAATGCGTGTACCATAGAAAAATAAATTGCATAATGCGATAATTTGATTTTTATCGTAATTAACAATAACAACGATATTAATGATTTCTTAAACAAAAAAATAATAATTTCTCTGAATATTTGGTTGATAAGTTTTTTAAGTTGCTTTATTAATAATACTTATTATTGTATCGTTCAAACGGAGTGTTCTTAATATCTCGAATATAATTAATTTTTGTCTGAATCTGACTCCAATGATTTGACGTGGTCGTTTTTTCTATTATTTGATTTTATTTGAAATTTTGTTGGAATCTATTTTTTCCAGCATTACTGTCTGTACCAGGAAAAGAGGAACACTCGAGAAGGTCAAGTCTGAGCGAAGCTTCGGCGATAAGTGGCACCTCGACCAGGACATACGTCAATGAGGCGTCTACCTTGGTTCTCGAGACCCTAGAAAATGGAATTAAAAAGTACATTTTTTGTCTTCAATCTTCAATCGATCCTAATAAAAATCAATCTGACTTAAAAACTAATAATTTTTATAATTCTTTTCTTTCAGACACTACCTCGTCCCGTTGTCTCTCGCGCAGAAGAGCAAGTGGCGAAAAAAGGGCACAAAACTTCATATATTCAACGATCACACATTCATTGCGAAACACATGCCTGGGTAACTTTATTGATTTTTGCCATTTTCGATTATTCGTTGGCGATATTTATGTAGAAAAACAAAAACAAAAAAAAACCTCTTGACGCGAAATAATTCTTAGGCATTGAAAAAACGTGGTTCTTCCTTTTTGCTAAGAGAGTTTCTAACTTTTTAACAACATTTAGCGATGAGCTGAAAATTTACTCTAACAGCTCGGTGATTTCATCTCATCATAAAAAGTCTAAATATATATGAGTTCGATAATGAAATTTAATTATTTTCGCGAGTCTCCTTTACCGTTCAATATGTTGTCAATACAATTGTTATTATATTAATTTTTCAGCGGGACGATTTGCGAGGTGTGCAAAAGAACTTTGGCTCGAAGATTGGGAAAGCAGGGCTACGAGTGCCGAGACTGCTTGATGAAGTGTCACAAGCATTGTCATGTGAAAGTCGAGATGATGTGTTCAATGTCGACTATTCAAAGCATTGAACTGTAAGTTTTTTTTCTTCTCATTTTTACTACAATTTATACTTAACTTCTTTTTTCAAGACGTCATACATATATATTCACAGTTTATTCGCATAATATATATGAATGAACCACTCTAATAACGTTTACGTATATGTGCCAACAAAAATGAAACGGAAATTATGAAAAAAGAATTCGAAGAGAACGTAGCGTCATCCAAAGAATTAATTTTAACCCATATTTCTTTCGACGACTTTTTTTTAAAAGGTCCCTACTACCGATACTGAGCGAATGAGATAGGTAAGCTAATGACGGAGAAAAAGGTTGCTACTAAACAAGCAAACAAGCATGAAGATTAGGTCACCAGCAGTAGTGAAAGATAGTCCTGCTAATTAATTAATGGTAGTGCTGCAATTAGGATTGAATGTGAATTATTGTTCATTTTTGTTTACCGATGATCGATGATGTTCGATAAGTGGCTTGTCAACTGCTTAAACGCATCGCCATTGTGCCAGAATTTAAATGTCGAATAATTCATGGCAATTGGAACGAATTTGTATTTCGATCTAACAACAAAATTCTAACACGATATGCACGAATTTTCGCCTACATTGCTTATCCCGGATCGACCGTTGAATTCTGACGATGCTATGTGCTTCACACTTGCTTTTATACTCCATACGTGCAAAAAAAAGAATTCATTTGCGCTCAAATTAATATTGCCCATTGTTTTTGCTTAATCAATTTTAATAAACCCATATTTCTATCGAAACGAAATATTTTCAATGAATTTCAACGAGTGGTCAAAGTAGAATATTATTTGATCAACCCCTCACACACAAGTATTATTCGTGTTAGAAACAAAAGTAGTAAAACCTCTGGAACCGTTAACGAATTACTTAACGAGTTAACATATTCAAGGATTTTCAATTTTTCAATAAATATTTGTGGATGTAAAAAATTATACGAAAAAAGGTGTCCACCGATGAAATTCAACTCGTCTAAACGAATGAAATGGATTTAGAATTTCGAGAGTGATTCGTAATGCCCATTTTTTTGCTGGCAAACTGAGACAGCTTCGACCAATTTCGTGCGGACGAGTACCTAATTACCCTAAAAAATAATGCAATGTGAAAGCTCGTTTTTTGTATTAACAAATAATTGCAATAATATTTTTCGAGTGTTCGTATTGCTCCGAAAAATTAATCAATCACCACGTTTTTGTAATCTCGAAAATTTTATGACATGATTTTCTTTCTCTTTCAGAACGTGCATCAAGACACCGCTGCTGGAGAGAAAATTTTCAACTCGACGATGCTAGCCACGAAGAATTTATTGCGACCGATACGACTTCGAACGAGGACTTTGTTGAAGAATTTCGTAAAACACGAAATTTGTTATGTTAATCATCCTGTGTTTTATTTATTTTATATCCCCCGCGAATATCTCACATACAAGAGGTATGTTCAAACAATATCGGACCTTAATTTTTCCCGCGTAAATAAATTCAGCGTGAGAGATGCGCTTCGGCGAAGATGTGTAAGAGATACTCATGCGCATGCGTGGATTTTTCCCGCCCGCAGAAAGCGTCAGTCGCTGGCATTCGGCCTACAAGTGAGGAAGGGTTTAAGCGTCCGCTGAATTGTGAATCGCTGCAAAATGACTCGTAGAACGACTTGAACCGCAGTATTGGATCAGATTGTGCTAAAAGCGTGGTGATACCTAAGGGGAATCTATTCACAAAACTTAACAGGCTTTCGGGGACGAAGCCACGAGCAGCTCGCGGATAAAGAAGTGGAACCACCGCTTCAAAAATAGCTGCACCATAACCCGTCCATAACCTTGAAATTGCTGCCGACCTGCGATGCGTTTTTGTTCTCTGAGTTCCTAGCTCGTATCCATAAAGCCACGACTCATCACCAGAGATCAGGGTGTCGGGAAGTTGGAGTCACTGTTTGCATTGTCCAGCATGTCCCGTGCGGTTTCCAAACGGGCATGCTGCTTCTGCTCCACCGTTAGCAGTTTCGATACGGATTTTGCTGACCGATCTAATGCTTTGCCCCACCTCGTTCGCAAGGTTTCGGTCTGTGATACGACGATCCTGCATGATCGAAGTTCGCGCTTGTTTAAATTTGATGCAAAACGTTTTGTCATTTCCTGACAACTAACAATCCGCCGACCGCTCGCTAGACTTTCTCACTCCTCGACCGACTGCCAGCGACTGATGCTATTTGCGGGCGGGAAAAAAACTGACGCATGCGCATGAATACCTCCAACAAAGGGCACCTCCCGTGCTTCATTTGTTTACGTGCGAAAAATCATGATCGATGTTTTTCGAACTTTGAATGATTCTAGCTGATAAAGCTGTTAGCTGGTAATGCTTAAGGGCAGGGTACGGTATTAAAAAAAAATCTTTTGCATTTTTTGTTGTTGTTTTTTTTAAATGAATGTATAACATCTTAAGAATATTGTGTAAAAATTTCAAGTCGATTGGAGAAACATTACCGAAGTTACGAGCAGTTGAGCGTCCGTTGCGCCATACCGGGTGCCCATACCTCTCTAACTTTAAAGGGTTTTCTGAGGCTTGCCTTTCTCAAAGTCGGTGTACACTCTTACTCAAAATGTAATGCACCAATTCTTTTGAAATTCTGTACTCTACTTCTACACACAAATCACCAGGTAACGCGGTTGAGTTATTTTTTTAATTATTTTTTATTTTACAATAAAAACCGTGCGGATTTTGTTTGCGAAAATCGCGTTTTTGACTTCCAAGTACTACCAAAAATAGAAAAATCGATTAAAAAAAACACCTCGACCGCGTTACCTCGGGAACATCTCACCTAATAAACGCACTTTGATTTTTTCGTTTCGGATGATCCAGTGACGCGTGATCGCGTACACCGCAAACCAACTTTTTGTCGAGGCGCCAAAATTTATATAAAAATTAATTAAATAATCCAGCGTTATCAGTATCGCGTAAACAAATTCTTGAAAATGGGCGGGATTTTGACCGAATTAGCCATACTCTGCTCTTAACAACGTTTCACAAGACCTTATATATATATATATAGTTAAAGATGCGTCTCCTAAACATCTTTTTTCTAACGTGTACGTCACAACCTTCTAATCTTTCCAACTTTGTACGCTGATTTTTGTTTCTCCGCTAGTCCCTACCCATCATTCGCACTGCTAGAATTCAAAATTCATCGTACAGCTGAAACCAACGAGGTTTTCTTTTTTGTTTTTTCAAAAATCACTACTATTGTTACCGAGAATCATAATATAATTCAAAAAGCATATTATGTTGGAAGATAGGTTGAAATATCGAAAATATTTTGACAATACTTTCGAAGCAATGATTCACACCAGCGAAGTGGAAACTGTCTTGCAACATTATTACGTATATTACCGTTTTAGCCCAACTTTCCTCGCTTTGATACTCGACGCTAATATAGCTTCCTAGGCAGCTGCCTGGCATAATTTTTCTAGCAAAAATCTCGGGCGTATTCGTAAATGATAACGAAACGACGGATGTTTGACACAACGATGAAGGGATTAAAAAAAGTAACGATATCTTCCGTTTCGACTCGTTCTTCCAACGAACACTTGTTTTTTCGCACGAGATCCAGGCACTTTCGAGAAAGACATGCGAAATCGTCATTTCTGTGGCGCTGATCGAGTCAGACGTGATTGGAAGTGATAAAGAAGTGTCTTCGATAAATGGGAATAGATTTTTTAACGTAAATGAAAAATCAAATATAATTCTTAATTTATCCTCAACGAAGGAAACAAACGATTGAGCACGATCCAATATTGTTTTTTCATAACGGAGAAGCAAACGAACGACGAAACGATTTTATTCAACGAAAACTTCGGACTAATGCGCGACGAATCGGCGAAGCAATAAAACTGTTTTCTACGACAAAGTTTTTGTTTTTTTTGTTTGTATTGTACGAATTATTGTATGATTATAAAAAAAAAGAAAATGGTAATAAATCTTGATCGATTGTATAGACATTCGATATTATATAATCGCAGTCTACTGCACAAGCTTGGCAAAACGGAGGCGGACAATCAATAGCAATTTTTTTCATGAGAAAGAGACGACAAAGATCGATTTACACAGATGTGTTTGTGTAAATAAAGAAAAAATACACGCACATACGGTCACTCGTACATTTCTACTGCAACGATAGATGATATAGTTTCGACTGATTTTAACTTAACTATAATTCTCTGATTATTTGCGCTACAAAAATATATTTCTATATATATATAGTTTTCATCGCTCTTTCATTTTCGCGTCGTCCAGTATGTTTCATTCGAAATTTTGAAAACGTATGACATATTGATAAATATTGTAATTTTAAATTTTCGATTATTTACATATATTATAATCGCTTTTGTCCAATTTGACAAAAGTCAAAGCACTAGTGACTATTACAATTATTATTGTTAATTATTTGATCAGTTCGGCAATAACATGTTTCTTTTTTTCACGAAATTTCTCCAATTGCGATATTTCATATTCGCCCAGGATCGAAATTGTTTCTCTTTCTCTCAAGAAATAATGTGTTCAATCGGGCTCGTCATTAGTAACATTAATCTTGGAAGAGTAATTTATGGTTAAATATTAATAATAATGATAATATTAACGATGATATACGGCCTCGTGATAAATTCGTCATTTAATAATCACACACTCATTTAATAATCAGCGAAGACGATAAATGAGATTTTTTAAAACGCCACAAGTTTTTGCAGTCGAAGAAAGCTTCGGATAATTAATAAAATAATGACTTTATATGGGCTGTGAATGAAAAAAAGAAATAAAACTAAAATGGACAATTGTTAAAAGCGATGAGAAAGTTGAACTTGGACGAATATCTATCTCTCCCTGCTTATTAAGGCTAACGATTGCCCTCTAATTACCCAAAAAGACTTCTTTTGTTTAACTCAAAATCCAATCAAATTCACAATGTGAATAATTTTTAAACTCGCTATATAATTTGTTTATTAACCGACATGTATTTTTTATGAAAACTAAAAATAGTGTCCATCGCGTGGGTAAGTTTCTTGGTACACTCATGAGTGGTGGACTCGTTTTTGAATTTCAAAAAACTCTTAACGTATTCTGATTATGAGTGAGTAAAAAGTCTAAAGATAAGTCATTCAATTTTCCTATTAAGACAAATTTGTAATTAGGTACGCAGAAAATCTTTATCGAAGTAAAGAAATCTTGAAACCGCTTTTTTTAACAATTTTATTAATGAGTAACCATCCCCTTAAATCACGAATCTCATCGTTTTCCTTATTTTCAAGCATAGGAAAGTCTTTCTCGTCAATTATAATCGATTTTAAATAGTTTCGATTATCCGAACGTGGAGTGAATGAGAAATTGCAAAAAAAATCAAAATCGCGATAGATAATGTTTTTTTTTAATACCAAAATAAAGTATAATCGGCGCATATGGCAACAAGTATAATATTAAAAAGGGCGTGCAAGCCTAAATTAAATAATAATAATATTTTGAAATTCGCTTTACAGTTCGATTGATATTTGATTTTAGGTTTCGCCTCCATTCGGCTTCTCCGAGAAAATCATCGACCGTTTCATCTTTTTGAAAATTCATAACAATTATAAGATATGATTGGAACGATGAAACAAAACTTTGAGCCCTTTTAAACAAAAACAAAATAATCACATTTAAAAAAACGATACTCTATTCCAATCAGAATTTGTTTAAATCCAAAATTTATAAATTCAAATAATATGATCGAAACTCGTGAAAATGAATAATGGCGAAAATTTAAATAAATATGCATCGACGCGCCTCCGTGCTAAAGCACACTTGTTATTAAAAAACGGAAATGATACCGGTCAAACATATAAAAATGGCGATATTCTGTCCAAAAAAGAATACCCAGAGTATGGAAATGGGACTTCTAGCATAGAGCTTTGCCCCTTGCAAAGGCTAATTGCAGAATTTAAGCGAATATATGTATAAGGAAATTTAACATACATTAATATAAATATAAAAAATTGGAGGAACGTGGATCGCTTGCGAGCTTTCCAATATCTTATTGCAGGAACAAACGAATTTGTCAAATATGTCCTTAAGGTCGCGGTTATGAGTGTATAATTTCATTTTTAACTACGGGAACGAGATAAATCATTGAAAACAAAAAAAAATGGGAAAACAAACAAAAACGTAAGGTCCACAAGGTCTGATGACAAAAAAGAAAATAGAAGGAAATAAAAACAAGATCCAGGTGCCTATATGGGTGTTATCGTTATATACAATACGATTTATCATACGTTTAAACATATTTATTATGCTGTTGCTCTATTTATTGACACGGCATCCGCATGTGTAACGCAAATGCTACAAACATGTTAATCAATCATCGAACTCGCGACAATGTTAATTATACAGACATATGAAAACTCATGCATCTCTTTATTTTATATAGAGGGTGTCCCAATAACTATGAGCACCTTACATATCTTCGAAACTATAAGGTTCGCAAAAATATTTGCTGAAATAAAGTTGCACAGTACGAAGGGGGTCATCCAATGGTACCGAAGTACCCACCCCCACTCCCCTGGGCTGGGGGTGGGGGTAATTGTATTTACTACCGAAACTGTAAGTATGATTGCCTTTCTGTACTTTCGGGGATTTTTTGCCATTACAGCGCCATCTATCACGAATCGAAAACACCTTTTTAAATAAAAGTTACGTATTTTTTTATGGGGAATTCAGATCTGTAATAAAAAATGGGGGTTCCTATTTAAGATTTCAAAGTTGACCCACGCCCAGCCCACGGGGTGGGTACGTTGGTACCATTGGAGTTTATAGTTTCGAAGATATCTAAAGTGCTAATAGTTATTGCAACACCCTGTATATACAGGGTCTCCCATTTGAAACCCCCCAGTAGAATGTCGTTGAACAATTGCATTTTTTTAAAACAAGGTTTCATATAAAACTTTCATAGTCCGAAGGGGGACATAAAATGGCATTACTCGTTTGAACTTCGGTGGAGGTTTTCAATTGTAAGGTCCACTTCGTCATTTTAAATGGAAATTTAAAACCAGTATATTTGTTTACATTTTCGTATTCAACATAAAAGGATAAGAAGATGTGTTCGAAACGTTTTTTCATAAAATCTTAATTTGTTAACATAATTAATAAAACTTGCAGCAATTTTTGGATTTATATAAATCTTTCACTCGAAAAATATAGCTCGTTAAGAGAAGACGGAGGACATAAGAAATGTTAAAACCCGGGTAAGAATTTTTAAAGTATATTTCCAAAAAAGTTTTAAGTAATTCGTAAAAAATAATTGTATTTTATTTTTAATTAATTGTTTTAAATTATTCAAACTTTTTTGAAATATTCTCTAAGAATTCGGATCTAAATTGAAGCACGATTTACCTGCGGCGACTTCTCTTAAAAAGCTTTAGTTTTTGAGTAAAAAAAGTGATGAAAATTCAATGATTGCAGCATATTTGCGAATTATCTTAAAAAATTGAGATTTTCTGAAAAAATTGTTTTGAACAAGAGCTTCTTATTTTTTTATGTAGAATACGAATCTGTAAAAAATATACTAATTCCTATTTAAAAAATACATAAATTGACCTTGCCATGGCCTTGAAAACCTCCATCTAAGATCAAACAAGTAACGCTATTTTACGTTCCCCTTCAAACCTTGAAACGTTTCTACGATACATTTGTTTAAAAACTGCTATTGTTAAAAGATATTCAGCCGGGGAGTTTAAAATGGGACACCCTGTATATATATATATATATATGTCTGTGTGTACGTATAGATTTTTCAGACCATGACGAGTCGGCTTAGGACGCACAAAATTCGTTTTATTATCGCAATTAATAATGCATCTCGCCGACGAAGCAAAGCACATTATTGTATAATCGCGGGCCGAACTCTGTTTCAACAACGTGTACATTTCGGATAAAAGTACGATGAAAAAAAAAAAGAAAAAAAATGGCAAAATATTACAAAAACTTGTCTTACGATTATTTATTACTTTTCATTGTCATCGTGGTGGTGGAGGTGCCCTAGCCCGCTCATCCTTCTTTTTCCACTTAATTCTCCAAAAATTATGGAATATGCATAACAATAATTTGTCTCAGAATTTTTTAGTTTCTTTCTAGACTATTTTTTCTCAAATAAATTTTAGTTCCATCACTTCCGTTTACCTATATATATGTATAAACAAATGTTACCGATGATTCGAATTATTTGGGGTGGTCTCGTTTCTCCAAGTGCATTAGTTTTTTTTTACGCTTAGCATGAAATACAATGGCGTTTTTACCGGCACCCTCTGAGGCGCGCGTATACCGATAATTAGGGCTGTACATTTTCCGCGGGGCTGATATCTCCTTACAACCCAACATTTAAGTGTTTGTCATTTTGCGTATTTAAAAGTTCACAGTTCTCTCCCAGTCCGCTATGACGCCACCGTCACTGTCTCCCTCGCAGTTAGTCAACTACCTACCGAGTCTGTCGTGCATAGTTTAGGCGGCCCGGTTCAAAATTTTCGGCATAAGTTCTATTTCTCTCCGTCACGACGCTACTATAGCGCTATTATTGCGTTGTCTTACGATCATCGGTTACAATTTCGACAGTAGTTTTCAAATCCGTTCACGCGTGAACCATTTAAATACAAGGACATGGGGAGAACGATAAAAATATTCTCGTACATGATTATCTTGCGTATAGAGCATTGGGTATACCTAAGTATCATACAAAGTATAAAAAAAGAATAAAGACGAGCGAGTAAATCGATCAACCCAACGAGGGGAGCCAGCAACAATGCCCATCGAGCGTGCCATTATGGTATTACGGTTAGAAAGGGTGAACCGTCAAATTACTCGACTGATCGATACCCACGCGTACTGTACGTATATATATATATATATAACTCGGGGTATACGCATATTTATGTCGGCCGGCGTGTGCTCGCTGATGTCTGAACGGGCGCGCACAATTTTATACTGCTCTCAGACTCTCCGCTTCTTGCGCCGTAATCGGTGGCAAAAGGGTTAAAAAGAAAATGGCGGATACTCGACGCCCTTTTCCCACCACTCTCGCGACGCGGAGAGAAAGGGTTAAGGGAGGGGGGAACGCTGGTGCGCGCCTCTCGGCTCGAATTGAAAGAAGCACGCACTATGCAGGACACGGAATAACGAGGCATTGAAAATTGTCAAACTGGTTATTGCGTTAAGGCAGGGCTGACGGACCTCGTAACCCCAACAAGAAAAATCACAACGCATTCGTTTTGAACGCGGTTAGACTCCATCGCATCTCATTAGTCGGAGTATCTTCGTTCGGATGGCTGTATTTATACGTCATTCTATTAAGTCACGTTCTCGAGATATTTGTTGAAAAAATTGGGCCTGATTTGAAATGCTTGACATATTTGTATTCTCAGTTTAGCCGATGAAATTTTTCAACTCGTCGGCTGAATTTTTATACATTTCGCGCGTCGATAGAAGCTCCAATCAAGGATGTTCAATGTTATAGTCGTGTCAAATTTTTATCAGGTTTATAAAATTTGAAATATTTGCAAAACCCGCGTGACGCTACGACTCCCGTGATTAGCGAATGACTGAGATCGAACTTTATCGAATTTTATGACTGCTCGAGAACGCTTAATACGGACTTTGATTGATTTTAACGATTATCATTCGCTAGAATTGTAATAGTGGCATAAATGAAGACTATTTTATTTATTATCTCGTTAAAATCGTTTTAGAAATGGCGAGTTGCGCCTCGTTTACGTTTGATAGGTTAGCTTTTTCAAAATGGTGGTTGTTACGTTGCTACGTTGGCTTTTCAAAAGTCGAGGTAACCAGTTGAAATTTGTGATTTCTATCACGACTTGGAAAAATTATAACCACGCTACTATTCGTTACTAATAAAGGTACCTAACATTTTATTCAATTTCGCCATTTTTGGATCATTCGGTAAACAAAAAATAATTCTCGCCCGGCCCGTAAACAGTTCGCGCATTTATTTGGGGCACTGAAGCGTCTAGCTGTAGGTAGGTACGCGAACTATTAAACATAAACGTAAATAAATCAATGACGAATCATTAAAATACGATGAAATAGTACCTAATCGTCGTAAATAATAAAACAAAAAGAAGGAAAAGAAAGTCATCAATCGTTACGCCAACAAAATTTCCATAAATGAATTCACGGCCGGTTGAGTCGGACTCGCCCTTATTCGTTAATGGTTTCGCTAGTCCAAAATGACAAATTGAAAATTGTTTCTGCGAGGGGGCAGCGTGTACGGGCGATTTTTCACCTATACCTCATAGGTGTATAAACCCTTTTATCACGAGTGCGGATGTCTTTTTAAGAGGCGGTGCCTCGGTTAGGCAACACCCACGTGTACGAGGAACGAAAATATTATCTCCTCCTTTCGCGAACGACGTACTAAACGGGTATGTATACGATCTCACGATTTTACGAGCTACATTTATGTGTATACAAGAGCGAGAACCGTGTCGAGAACGTGCGCGCTCTGACGACACTTTTTCGTACTGAAACAAGGTGGTGCTGAGATGGGGAGTGGGTGGGGGAGGCTCGTCGAGATTGGAAACGCCTATAGGCCGTTAACGTTGACGAATCGGGCCTCGAGAGACCAAAGGATTGAAACTGTAACCTTTGCAAATCGCGATTATGAAGCTTGTATCAATATAGAAGGACGAAGACTCGCTCGTTACTTGACGAGTAATAACCGGAGACTGCCTCGACAACGACACTCCTGAAAATCGTTTTGAAAATATTTTCTTGTTTTTTTTTTCTCAAGAGTTCGATCGAACTTAAGGCGGTACGAAGTTCGATCGATTTCCGCACGATTCATATTTCATTAAAAAAAAACATTCGTTCGAATGAAATTTAATATATTTCCTTTTGGCAATAAATTGTGGGATGACGCACGAACCGAGTAAAATTGATTACGCGAAACAAAAATTCTGCCGTAGATATGTTTTGTTTATTTCAAATTTTCTTTTTTGTTTTTATAAGAAACCAAATAATAGTTATCTTGGTTGAAAAAATCGATGTTTTTTTCTTATTTCATAATTATACAATTCCCTAGAATTCCCTATTAGCGAAACGTTCGCTCCAATATCGTACGTCGTCGATGCAATTATTACCTACTTCTTAGGCACTGTAGATAAAAACCTAATTTTGTACAAACACTTTTTTGTATTGAATTTACCAATTCGCATTATTGAGAAAAATATAATTATGAACCGGTTCGCTCGGCTCGTATAAATTATTATTGCGTAAACGATGGGATATTGATGATGATTGTGATTAGAAAGTAACGATAGATGGTAATTTTCGCTTGTCTCTTTAATACAATATTCTATTGTGTGGGCAGTAATCGCCATTGAACGTAAAATGGCGAATTCAATTTATCTTTTTCCGGCGGAGAATGGCTCGTGAAAAATGTTTGCAAATCACTTGTACACTTATAGTATATATATCTCACTTTACCACTTACTGCGGTTAACATGTTCGCTCATAGAAATACTCTTATACGTATATGTGTGTGTGTGTACCTATGTATATATTTTTTCATTACTTACTACGTACAGAACGCATGTAATATCTACCGCAAATTGGATGCACGATACTGCATCGAGTATATATTATCAAGCAAAGGGATACACGTTTTCCGACCTCGCGTTACGCGTATCTACATATATCCTTTCATGCTTTATTCAGACCAACTTTATCCTGTCATTTACATCTCTAATACTCCCCCGAGGAGTGTTCGTCGAGCTTCCATGCCCAACGAAATGACACACGATTTTTTTTTATTACGTTCGATTATCAAGGACACGATTTCTGAAAAACTTGAATTATCGACACCGTTTTCTTTTTCTTTATGCCATGAAACTAATAATTTTCCTTAAAATAAGTATTTCAAATATAGAAATACGGTGAGGTTTTTTTGTCATTAGTTTTAGAAAAATTGGACTATTTTTAATACGAACTATGGAATAATTTGTATTTAATTTCTGTTTCTTTTTTTTACAATTTCAACATTTTTAAACAATTTTAAAGTTTAATAGGACTAATTTTTCCGTTATTTAAATTTTTATGTATTTTTTTAAAATCGTTTTTTTATAATCGTTTGATAATCTGAGTATACTATTTGTATAATAATAACAACAATTGTATACTTATAAGAGAGGCAGTGGCACAGTGGTAACGTTAGCGGTTCACACGCTGTGGATCCAGGTGTTCGATTCCCATTGGCACCAAACTGGAATTTTCTATCTGTGCTTTTCCTGCTCTCTCGGTAGTGCGGAATCCACCTAAGAAAATCGTATGCCTTGGATGGCGATCAAAAAAACTGTTACGAGGTGTCTCGGGTTCGATTCCCAGGTAACTAACTACTCGTAGTCTCGTCGCAGATTAAGGCGAATGGCGTAGGATTAGCTTCAGATATTCCAGGACGTTGCGAATATTGTCTGTGGCAGTAGGTACCAACTAATTGAAAGACCTAGCGGGACGCGACGAGCTCCGATGCGGGAGGGAACGAATCAGAGACAAACCAATAAGGGAGGACCGAGAAAAATATATAAAACAAATTTTTTACCACAAATACACACAATTGTACACTTATAAGTATTCCATTTTTAATCAAACAAATTTGTAAATTAATTACTAGGTGTCAGCTTCCTAATTTTTAATCATTTTTATAATCTCGATTCTACCAAATCGTGCGAAAAAATTAAATTAATACTTCCACGTTCAACCTCAAAATTTTCCCTCGATACGAGTAATCGCAACTCCCCGCACGACGGGGAACTCTGCAGCGTCCCAAGAATCTGCTCACCAGCATTCGCGTTCATTTCACTCACCGAGAAAAAGAAGGAAACAAAATCGTTCGGAAGTCGTTTTTTTAATATACCACAATAATAAAGTTTATATGTACCTATACGCAATGGCCCGTCGGTTTTCCCCAACTTTTATACTCTCCCCCATTACTTTTGCCGCTCGCTCATGGTTATAACGCTTGCGGTATAAAAAGCGCGTTATACTGCAAAACGAGAGATACATTGTAGAGAATATTTTCTCAGATATTACTTACAATTGCTCGCTCTCGAAGAGTTTAAACGTAATGATTCAAGAACGGTCTTTTAACACGCTAAACAAGATTTTACGTTTTATCATACGCTTTAGCTCGACATGCCACGATTTTAGCTAATGGCCCATGAGGATTTAACGATCCTTGTGATATCCTTCCCTCGCAGTCGCGCTGCCAAGTGGCATGAAAAATTTTCAAACTTTCCAAGAAAACGATCTTGGTCCAGACGGTCGTAGGAGTTTATACGCTAAATCATATCTATGTATGTATGTATGTTAGAGATCGTAAAGAAAAATAATGCGTATGTATCGCAGCGACTCGTGAAAAACTTGATACAGAAAGTTATACGACCATGTGAGAAAGAATAAACCGAGAGAACGTTTCTTATCGACAATGAAAGTCAGTTTTTTATACCGAATAATCCAAACTTGGAATTATAGGTTAGGCTGACATTTTCTTTCTCCGACATTAATTTACTAATTGTAAGATTTTTCAGTTCGAAAAAATCTAATTGGAATAACGATTTTATCTTATTGTTTGCAACGATTTTTCATTCGTTATTTTCGCCTATGCTATCGAAATCTGACCACAAGATGGCGGAAAATGCAATCGAAAAAAATGTCACGGCACGAAATAACGCTTTGCAGATACTTACGTAAACTCCTCGAGCCATGGGTATCGAGTCGACATTTATTACGCAAACAGCCGAATTCAAGCAGGAACGAAATAATAAACGTTGTTCAAATTTCTCACATTTGGATCGACTGTCGCGAACAGCGCATCTCGGTTGCCAAAATTCGCCACTACGAGCGCTGTCAGCGACTCTGCGAACCCCTCTGATGCACCAAGGTATATACATATATATAATATATATTCTCGTTGTAAATCGTATAGAACAGTGCGTGTCTGTCACTCATTGTCAAACGGATACATATATATGTTCGAAAGACGCGAAAACGAGCCTCGTATACAGGTATGTATAGAAGTTAACATACATGGTGTCCTGTTTGAGTTCGTAGGACGAGAAATTGAAATGAGTCGAGAAAATGCGATAGAATATTAAGGGGACACCCTATATGCATACTTATATGGGTATACTATATGTATGTATATATAATATAACGCCGATATAACTCGTACATAGAATGTTTCGGGGTGCTCGATGGCGCGGTACATAAATAAGTTTCCGACTCTTTCGCGTTGCCCAGCCCCCGATCCCTCTCCCCCCTCTCCGCCCCGCGACTTCGCTCGTTCTCTCTCTCTCTCTCTCTCTCTCTTCCTCTTCTTCGCAACAAACTCAGATACGGTGCGATATCAATTATTGTTACTTAGCAGTTAAACCGCACTACGGGATCGTAAAAGTTGGCGAGTTTGCTGCTGGTGGCTGGTGCGTTTGTGTTATCCGTGCTGGCTTTAATAGCAAAGTTGCTTTTTTTCTCTCGGGGTATCTCTCTTTCTCTCTCTCTCTCTCTCTCTCTCTTTCGCTCTCCCTCTATCTCTCTCTCTCTCTCTCTCTCTCTCTTTCTGTGAGAGTTTAGCTGCGAACGCCAGCAGCGCGTCAGCGTGCGACTCTGTAAATGCATTTTTTTACGATCTCTCTCTCTCTCTCTTTCTCTCTCTTTCTCGACGCGTAACGTTACCCTCTCTCGTCCAATGAGATTCCCAGTTACGTTTTCACGTGGGCCAACGAGAGAACCGCTCGCCGATCGTAAACGCGCGAGGCAAATTATTGCGCTACTCCACGAGAAAAAAAAGAATTTCTGTTTTTTATTTTTAATAAAAAAAAAGAAAGAAAAATATAACAAGAAATAAAGAACGAGATATTACTATGCGCGATGGGTTTCCTGCGTCGACCGCGAGGCTACGATTTTACGTCGTATTATGTGTAACATCGACGGTATACGACTGTGTTATTCTTCCTCGATCACGATACGACGAATGATGATCGGTGTAAATCGGTTTTCATGAAACCACGGAATTTATTCTACGCTTCTCGATCGACGATACGGTTTCAATCTTTCGTTGTTTTCGATCCATTCTTTTCTCTTCTAATTTTCATTCGTAAGCTCACGCAGATCCGATCGTAGATCACGACGAGATATCGTACAGACATCAAATCGAGGTTGTATGAATTATTTAGATCGATTGGCAGAGCAAACGTTCTTCTTTCCGAGTCTCGAAATGATGCGAAATATTATTGGTGGACAGTTTGTAAAAATCTCATATTCGCGTTTAAAAGAATCGTTTTTTGAGTCGAGGTCCTTTGAAAAAAAGAGTTTAGTAATGTCCTTTGAGAGAAGAAGTGTCCTCGAGGTTCTTGAGAAAAGGACCTTGAGAGTATTCGATCCGAAGAACGTTTTTTTTTAACGATCCAAAGGACTATTATTGTCAATGGACCTTATCGGCTCGCGCTTCGTCCCTCTTATACCGATAAATTGCCATTTATTTCCTCCACGTTACAAATTCAAAATGGTTGACAATGTTGACCAGAACTCTTCGGAACGACGACGAGTCATCTATAAACCTCTTCAAATTCACCTTGTAATGTTTTCAAATTCGTTAAATTATCGTCCGTTTAATAAAATCACCCTAAAACGCAAACTCTAGGAGGTACGCAAATAAAAATAGAACAAGTACTTACACCGTTGCTCGTTCACGAATTCGCAACGAAGAAAAAAAAAGACTCGGTAATCTTCCTGCTCAGTCAAAGAGGCCATCGATAATAACGTAATTGGTCCGATCGATAATCGGCGTATACAATGTTCAACGTACCTCTTATACCACAGTCAATTATCGTAACGTACTCCCAACTTCCCAACGACCGGCATTTCTTTTTTCTCTCCAGTTTTTCTATAATACAACGTCGCCTGGTCAAATGTCGTCGAGCAAGGCCCGAAAACATTTCTCGCACGCGACGGAACGAGAATCGGCCACATATTGCTGCACACACATTTTTCTTTTATAACAAAAGCCACGCTACGAAATTATCAAGTCGTATTAGCGATCCGCCATATTTCATAGTAACTGGCATGATCCTCGAAAATAAAACGTATAAATAACAAATAAAAAGAAATGAGAAAACGAACGATAAGAAGTTGGCATGGGACGTTTATAGGGCTGTAAAGGTATAAGGGAGGATGAGTTATCCGATACGAGAAAGGAACGCATATGAAAGCGAGCGTGCGCGAGAGAGAGAGAGAGAGGGAGAGTAAACGATATACGACAGAAAGAACAGAACGTAATATCTATTAAATTATTCACAGGCAGTTACCAGCTCATCAGACGGCCCCGCCTTCCGCTCGCTTTTTGTCGCCCACTTTCACCCGAGGATCTCTCGAGTCTCCACATCCTCTTTGTCTTCTACGTGCGAAAAAGGTGGTCAACTTCGACCGGCATATTAATCAGTCATTCCGGGACAATTATCGCTTCGAAAATAAATTATCTCGGTAATTGTTCGATTATTCGAAAAAAACGAAACGAGAAGAAAAAACACGCACACACAAATTAAAATGAAAGATAGAAAAAAAGATATTGCGATGTCGTCGACTTTTTCGACAAAATATGATCGGCGCTTGATCGACGAGAGAGGACAAATTGTTTGGAAACGTCGAAACCGCGATCGAGCGAATATCCGCGAAATCTCTCACGGCCGCAAATATTATTTTCGTCCCGAGAAATCGTCAAAGGATCACGATCGCGGTATAAAAGATTTCACGCCGAGACGGATGCCACGGTGTAGTTTTTTTTTTCTTTCTTTATTTGATATTTCTTTATATTTTCTTTTCGGTTCCTTATTTTTCTTTTTTTTTTTGTTGTTGTCGGTTGGATCTGCCCCGAAGCGTGGAATCGGAAGCTTCTTCTCGGCGGTAGCTTCGCGCGCTCTCTCGATCTCACAATATAATTCGATGCTCGGAATCGAGATGGAAAAAAACGTCCCGAGTCAAAGACTCTTTCCTTTCTCGCTCTTTCTCGTTCTCTCTCTCCCTCTCTCTGTCTCCCTCGCTCTCTTTCTCTCTTCCTCTCTCCCTCTCAATCTTCGTTTTCGTCTCGAATATAAAAGTTCGTGACGCGTGGGACCCAATTACTATCACGGTGGTCCACGGTGGTTCTTTCCATTTCAGATATATAACGGACTCGAACTATTGACTAAAAAGCAAACAATACAAAATTAATCTCTTTTACAACTCCTTAAAAGCTTTTTCAAAAATTGTGAAAAATTAGTTCGCCATTTTTTCCAATCGTACGTTCATTCGTTTGTAAGCCAACGTGAAATTCGTGCGGGTGCGAGAAAGATGAAAAAAAAAATTATTTAAAAAAAAGCCAATTGCGAGAAATATTTTCAAGATGGCGAGAGAAGAAAAATGATTTTTTCGAGTTCGAGGAATGAAACGTCGATCGGACTGACGACAATATGTTCATTGAGAAATCTCACTTGACTCGATACGAGGACGAAGCTAATAACTTGTTTCGTTAAATTTATCGTACCTAATTGAGTTCGACGATAATTTTTCACGTCGATATTGAAAAGATAAGTTGAAAAGCGACGAATCACTATCGAAGCACCAAAAAAAGGGGAAAAAATGCAAATGTCATAAGTTTTTTTTTTCATCCAATCGGTCGTAACGATTATTTCCGAGGATTATTTTCCACGCCGCGATGAAAGTGAAAAACATGTCGCAATGTAGACGAAGCTATTAATCGTAATCGGACATGACGTTCGAAAATTTAATTAGCGCGCGAGTGATTAAAAAAATCTCGAAAAGAAATAAAAAGACATAGTGGTTTATCGTATTATAATAGAGAGCAATTTAAAAAAAAACGTCGTCTCGAGTATATATTGAATTAGTTGCGTATATAGGTGTAAAATATCACGGTCGAGCTCGATGATCTTCCCGCATAATGGAGGAGAACCGTGAATAATCGAAACGACTAGCGCTGGCCCAGACGCGATACTCTCTAATTGATTCGACGTTGATGATCAACGTTACGGAATGTTAGGCGCCAAAAAAGTGTACGTAGAGGCGTTTCTATAGGCATATAATAGAAATACAGTTTCGACACGAGGTTTCCGCGGACGGTATAAGGGGCTCGAGGGTGGGAGAGAATTTTGTCCGATTCGCGTGACAAGACGAACAATGAGGTTCTATCGCGGCGGCACTGATCCTCCCGGATACGCCATCAACGTCTTTTAAACACGGAACTAAACCGCCGTGGACCACCGTCATCGTGGCCGAACCCATAAAACAAAATCAAATCGGTTGTGTGCGCTAAATGGCAGATTTCGGTGCCCTAAAATTGTTATAGTTTAAATTAAAGCCCAAAAAATAAGCGTCGAAGTATTTTCGAGGGAATGCCGGTAAATATAAAATAGGGGTAGTATTTTTTATTGTTGAAGTAAGACTCGGATTAAAACAATTTTTTAAATTGTTTATTATATTAATTTGTTGTTGCTAAAATGAGATAAGCGGTTGTGAGAGTCAGTGATGCTGAAAAACATAAATATATCGAGGTTCTTAAGAACAAACTCAAACACGTAATCGTGCATGTGTACAAATAGCTTTCGTTGCAGGTTTAATGCAATCGAGATTTGAGACGCAGTAGGTTTTGTTCACATCTCATTTCCTGATCATAAATCTGTAAGCTTTTTCAAAAATAGCAAATTATTTGTATTCGAATGACAAATAGCTGTCGAAAAAAGTACCGTAAAAGGGGGTTACTTTGAACAGGTTTTGGAAGTTTTTTGTAGGTAGGTATCTTTTTTTTTAACATCATAAACTCCAACTTTTTTTGTTCCAATAGAAGATTGTATTCTTTGGTTATCAAATGCACCAATAAGAAAGTCAATCCCCTCCACAATTATATATATATATATTTTTAAACTCTCAAAGTAACCTCGGCTGATGTGGGGTTTCTTTGACAAGGCATTGAAACACAACTTATGTGTGTAAGATCTAAAAATTTTGTTATGCATTGTACATGGAATTAAATGGAAAACAAAGACTTTTTACAATTAAATTGTCATCTTTAGGAAACATTTTACAAAAACTGCCAAAGTTACCAAAGCTGTCAAAGGTAATGTCAATGTAACCGCGTTTTACGGTAGCAATTTTCCGCTCGAGTGAAAAAACAATAACGTATCTAAAATCGTATAGGTATACGAAAGTTCCGAGCTATATTGCATTAATTACATCTACCTTTGGTACGCACTTTACGTTTTATGCAGAAAATAGTGAGTCGTTAATTTTCCCTGCACAGTTCTGGAATCGTTGAGTAAGCCAGATGGATAAAAGAGAAAAATATGATTAAAAAACGACCTAACGTTTATTAGAAACACAAAGAAAAAGAACCTCTAACTCCTACGACCATCGTATTCCTAGGGAATTTTAATAACGTATCAAAAATCATAGTAACGTTTAAAAAAAAGAACTACATATATATAGTTCATTAACGTATTAGACCGCGCCCTCGGTAATTTTTCGATAAATGTCACCATAACGCATCGTGTCGCATAATATTGCAGAATTCTAGTGATATTTAGTGAATTTTTGTGCCACATAGGAAATTACTCTCCCACGCAATGCTTCGTTCGTAGCTTAAAAAATTGAAGACCTCATTTCATTGAAGTCACGTTTACGATTTCAGATCTAACGTTACAGTGCTGATTCGTGATTTAGAGAAATCTAGAAACTTTTAGAGAATTTTAGTAACAACCTTCGTATCCACTGTCGTCGTATCGAAATGTCGCTCACGGCGTAATTCCAGCATTCGGTCCCCTTTGACGATACTTTCATGGAAATAAATCACTATGGAAACCATCGCAAAAAGTGTCTCGTAACATTTGCACGAATCCATACGTACTACGGTAGTTACCGAGAGACCGCCACGAAGTAAACCCGACGGCACGATGAGCGTTCCTTGTTTGCAACGCCGTTGTGCGCATCGCGAGACTCGACCATACTTACGTATATAAATTGTAAATCCGAGCTACATCATTTGTTACCGACTAATGTATCCTGATGCACTCACCCCCCACCCCCCTCTCCCACCTTCCAATCCGTCACCCCAACCCCTTAACCCTTACACCACTTAAAGTTGCTGTCTCGAATTGTAAAATCTTTCTCGTATTTGCGCGATATGTAATAATTCAATTGAGATGAGTTAGCGCTTTTCTTTTTACATTCAATTGCTCGTTGATTGCGACAATATAAGCAATTCCACGAACACTTGTCCCTTCATATCTGACGAGATGAAAATTTTCTCTCAGCCCCTCGCTCCGCCGTCTCTCTGTCTATCTCTCTCTCTCTCGCAACGATTTTATCATGAGATGCTTTATTCACGCTGGTTTATATTCCCCCCCCCCCCCCCTCCCTCTCTCTTCTGCCCGCGGATGTATATTTCAAGCGTAAATTGCCGTCCTCCTTCCAATGAGAAAACAAGAGATGCCTCCTGTATAAACGTAATAGAAGAAAAACAATCTGTCTCGTTTCTCTCTCTCTCTCTCTCTCTCTCTCTCTCTCTCTCTCTCTCTCTCTCTCTCTCTCTGGCCATCGTATTCGCCGGCGGGAACGAAGGCTTTGGTGTTACTTTTGCTGCTGGTTGTTGCTTCTTCTTCGCAGTCACTGATGGTGATGGCCGCGTTGCTCATTTAGCGATTCGACACGCGCGCCACAGATCGAGGAGCCTCCGGCTCGGGGCTTCTTCGTTCACGAATCGTCCGCGTCTATCCACGTACGTATACCGCAATATATTTCCTCATCCGCAAACTCACGAAAGACTTAACGTACATATATTGTTTATATCTTTTCGAAAGAACGACGAACGTTTCTCGGACTCGCGTCATTGTTGTTCGTTATGCATTTTACATACATCGCAGAAATCAATCGGATTATTGATTTTCGGTACTTAACGTTGCGAGTTATCGACAAAAAATGGCATTTCTTTCCTTGACATTAAGAGCTTTTCAATGTCATTATCGATATCGTTATCATTATCGGAAGAATGTTTATTTACCTATTTGCATCGATAAATCGACCGATTGATTAATTAATTGGTTTCTTCCCATCTCAAGCTCTAAATAATCGATACAAATTGTCGTATAATTCTCGAAGATATAGGTCCACGAATAAGCGTGCATTCTACAATTCCCGTAATGGCGAAACGTACAAGAAAAAAATGCAACGCTGAAGTATCCTTACCCTCTTAATAATGTATTAAACGTACGGGAGATGAGCTCAAAACCGGTAAGTGCCCCGCCTAAAACGGTGCGCATTAGGTACAATCATTTGTGAGAATATGTGAGAGCCAACCGACGTCCCGACCGTCGACCAATTACGGGTAGTCGGCTCGATTCGGTGGTGCAAATGCTTACAAGATAAGACAAAAACAAAGTCTTTGCTACTTTCATTAAGAAAAAATCCAAGTTCTGATTACTCGAGTAATTTCGATATTCTACACCATACTCGAGTATGGCGTAGAATGGATTTTGCTAAGTTTTGTCTTATGTTTTCATTAGTACCTAATGTTCTTCTTGTCTTCACAAATTCGCACCTACCTGCATTTTAATCTTGAGGTATTAATGATGGAAAATTAAATCGTGATTTTAGGCAAAGCGGGCGGGGTAGGAGCAAACACGATTTACCCTAGAATAGTCCTACGAGTAGTTTGAGAGGCTCTTATTACTGTGATGTTTGTCAGGAATAACTTTAGATCTTTTCACAAATTAGAGATTATAATTTTGACTTATTATAAATAAAAGTTGATTTTTATTTAAAACACTAAATTTATAATTCGTTGATTATTGTGGAGACTAACTGATGTTTCAAAAGATCTGTACTTTTACATAAAACTTAGATATTACGTTGTTGACGAACAACAAAAACTTTGGAATTCTATTGAATTTGATTGATCTCATTATGTTCGCCTTTACCCGTTTCAGACCCTCCCCTACGGGTAAAGCGGGTAATTCAAAGAGCTTTCCTTTTTTTCTATGATTATTGTGGGAAATGATTCTTTTTGTTTTTTATTTTCAAAACTTTATTGAATATACATTTTCGCGAATAAAAATGTAAGTTACATTTACGTTTCTAACAATAAGTCTGTTTTATTAAACATCTCCCTTAGCATACCCGTTTTAGGCTCATCTCCCCTACATACGTTGCCGACGCACACTTTTGTAGAACATCGTGGCCAATAAGTCTCGGCGGAGGTAGACGCGAAGCTCGACGAAAAAATTAATTACCACTATCGTGGTAGCCTCGGGTGCTTATTCGTTCAATTCGAAACACCTTTCATTCCGACGTGAGGCTTCTTAGCTCCCTCGGGGGGTCTTGCTTGCACGAAACGCTTTTTACATAGCCGATATATATGTAATACGATATATATATATATATACCGGATGTTTCTATGTGGCAGGAATCAGGAGGATATGAGCACGACGCAAGAATGTTTACTCGGCTCGTAAAGTGTTTGGAGTCATGCGTACGGTTGAGTTGCGTCGGTGCGTGCGTCGGAGCACACGCGCCGCGTGTGCCGGCCACGTGGAAAAGTCAGGAGGCTGCCGCATGCCCCGAAGTTCATCCGTTTACACTTATGTATGTATGTATGTACGTATAAGTAGTCATAGTAGTTTTCACATGCATAGTGGGACGTATAGTAGTTTAATCACTGGAATATCGGTCACCGCAAATAGATCTTCGAAGGTAACACGATGGGTTAAAATGGCAAAAAAGAAGTGATATTTTTGTGAAGCGTACTTTTTATCAAGTGTACCTACTTGGTTTTCAAAGAAAGTGATCAATGTTCGCAAAAATATTTAATACTGATAATCGAAAGGCTTGGAGCGTAAATTTATTTTTCTTACTCGCTGTGAGGAAAAATTCTGGTATATTTTGTGTTTTTGAAAATATCTTTGAAAATATATGAGGAACGTTGGTAGATTTGGTAAACGTATAATGTCCCAAGTTGTTAGGGGAAATATTGAAAATTCCTTAGGGGATTGTGGAAATTTAGAAAAGTTATGAAAATTATAAGGTTAACGAACTTTTTATTGTAATTTTTTTTACTCTAAATTTCAATCTGAACTTAAGTTTCTTTTAGTAGAAAATTATTCTCACCGACAAATTATACACGTTGACAGATAAAAATTTTGTTGTTTCTTCCTAAAACAATAACATTGGTCAACAACGGGCTTGTGGCCCTTAATGTAAGAGTGGTTTCGAATACTTCTAAGCCAACAATTCACAAAACTATGGACGGTTTTGGAACATTGGCTCTGGATTTTTGTTTATTTTAATTTTCATATTTTACTAAAAAATCAGTAAAAATGAGAAAGAAATAACAAGTATATTCTTAAATATCAATTTTGTATTGAAAATAATTACTAATTTTTTTGTTGCAGTACTTAATTAATATACATAGAAGTTGAAAAAGAGAAAACATTATAAAATTTATGTTAAACTTCAGAAAAATGCCTTTTATAAGATCTTCTTTTATAATTATTTTGGGGACAATCTCTTTTTAAATACCAGCAGTAATCTGCGATCATGTAACGGTCCCATCTAACCTGGTCCCATATACCTTTCTTCCATCACTTTTAAATTCTGATGGAAACGTTCTCCCTGTTCTTCACTATAATTTCCCAGATTGTCAAGAAATCTATCCAGATGATTGTGGAAAAAGTGTAACTTTATGCTCATATTTGCTCCTAAATTTTTTAAGCTTTCCAACATTTGTTGCACAATTTCTCTACAATTTGGTGCTTTATAGTTACCTAGAAAATGTTCTACCACCAACACAAAACTTTTCCACACTTCACTTTTAGAATCAGTCATAACTTCTATAAAGTTTGTATCTTTCATCAATGTCCGAATTTGAGGGCCATCAAATATTCCAGCTTCTAACTTTTCCATACTCAGCTTAGGAAATGCCTTACAAATGTATTTAAAGCATTCTCTAAAGAATATTTAAAGCAGTATCTAAAGAAGTATGATCTACTTAACAATGGCTCATTTATTACATTGGCTTTGCCAACAATTAAGGCTTCTCTAGAGGGCCACACATCTTGTTCCCAGTAAACTTGCTTCGCTCTACTATCCCGCAAACAAATAAAGCAAGGGTATTTTGGATATCGACTTTGCTGACCAAGTAAAAAGTTCACCATTTTTAAAACAACACAAACCAGGCATTGATGTTCATTGTAATTAATATTTTGCAAAACCAATTGAATATTTTGATATTCTTCTTTGAGTTTTATTAAATGGGCAATCGGTATTCATGCAAATCGATTTCCATTATGGAGTAAAACATATTTTAAACTCTTTTTGCAGCTATCAATAAAGAGCCGACGGACAATCCGTAGATTTGTATTCCTTTAAACCAGTAGACAAGTTCTTCATTTTCACTAAAAAATTGTAATATCTCACTTTTCCGTGATCTGTATACTGTAATTGTGACATTTGGTCCCATTAAGTTCTTTTCTTTCAGTCTTGAAGCTAACAGTTCCGATGCTTATTTTGATAAATTTAGATCTCGTGTTAAATTCACTTCCATTTGTAGATTGTACTGAATGCTGTGAATTTGGCAACATCATAGTTTCTGAGGTTATACGAACTACTTTTGAAGCATAAATAGGCCGAGGAAGATCTTCATTGTGCTAGGCAGAACATCTTGTAGACTGTACATCTGGGTATTGCCACGTTTTATTTCTATTGAAACCTTTAATGTCAACTACGCAAGAGTAGCAATCAACGAAATGATTCTTGGGCTCCATCCAGATCATAGGGCTACCAAAATCTAACCCATTGCGCTCTCCTTTCTTCCACAAACGTAAAGACTCAACACAAGATTTACAAACCTTATGAGGAACCCATGACGTATTTAGTTTTTTAACGTGTAATCCGAAATAATCGGTATAAACTTTCTTGACAAAGTCTGTAATATTTCTTATCTATTTCCTTGTCATATAAACATTAAAAATATAACAAAATACATCAGCACTATATTTGCATTTTCTTCGCGATGAACTCATATTTCTAGAACAATAGAGTATATTAGAATCGGAATTCAACAAATAAAATACAACAAAGTATTAACCTCATATTAGCAACTTACCCGAAAGCGCGTCGTGCGTCCTTTAACCTTGTCAAATCACTAATTGTAAGTTCTCGGGCAGTTACACGGAGTGAGGGGCCAAATAAATGCGCAGAAAACGAATGTTAACTAATAATAACGAATGATAAATAATTCGTATTCTGAAGAGCCGACTTAACGTGTAAATTATTAAAAATATAAAATAGATCAAAGTCATAAAAACCAGAGCCAATTCAGTACTTTCATGAATATATTCGACAACTGTGGACTTGAAAACACAGAGATCCGTAGAGATATCCAAGGCAATAAAAAACAATTTTTTTTTTGTGAGTTGTGTAATTAATCAATAGCGTAAGAAAAGCCCTAATGCCCTCACTATCATAAAAATTCTGTTTATAAAAAATGGTTGTGGCAAACGTTAATTGAAAAGTCAGGCCTACCGATTTTTTAATAATAATTCACGTTGCTGCATTTAGGAGGCGTTTTTCGAAGTGTTTCAGTACTTTTGAGCATTTAGATATGAGATTTTCAGGTATAAAATTATTACATAAATCATTAGTTATAGGTAATAAATATGAATTGTGCATTAATTAATTACAACTTTAATGGTAATTATAAAACATTTAAAAAATATTTTTCAAAACTCAATTTTACACAGAATTCACAATTTTCAAGCCATAACTCATATTTCCATGTCACTATGATCATATGCCGGACGTTTTACACAAATTCGTGAAAGTTTTCGAGACAATTTCGATTACAGACCGAACAATCGCTTCGAAAATACGTTACACCATTGTCAAAATTTTGTATACGACGTCGAACTGTTTTTTTAAATTCAAGCGCACAAAATTATTCATGTAGCGAATTTTGCACTGCAAAAATGTTTCAATACAGCGTGGCGTACTTTTACGGCAATAATTCACACTCGCGTCTAGAAAACACATACGTATTATGTACTTTGCCGCATAGCTCACCGATGGTTGCGATTACAACTTGTCACGTGTCCATCGTCCGTTAAATTAAATAGTGTGGTTCACCGGTGAGATGCTGAATGGTCAATATATTTCCCCGGCTCGTATAACGTTGTCGTGTCATTGTAACCGCACGAGAGAGATTTGCACTGTAGCCGTGCTACCGCAGTTTACACGTGGAGAGTCTTACCGTTGCGCGAAGATACTGTTCTCGCGCCTCCTGAGGTCTCATGATTATTCATTAGTTGGCTTATTATTTTATTTTTGCATACTTGATGGTCACGGTGATGATTGAATTAATTTCACTCGACGATCGATACATTGTAGTGGAAAAGTTCATAGCGCAATTATAAAATATTAAAATTCACGCGGTTAACACCAGCTCGTAATTTGTATGATTAAGAAAACTCAAGTGCAGATATTCTTGAGTTACGTCAAGTTTCGAATCGCGAAACTTCGCTCTAGTTTTAACTACTTTCTTTTATCAAAATACGACAACAACACATATTTTGTTTTAATTCTCCTAGTTCATTATAATCGAGGTTCGTCACTGTTGCGATTAACGTCAATTCGTAATTTGTATAGTTGAACAATTTCAAATTTCGCTATCAATCGCGTCGAGTATCAAAATATGACAATTTAATTGCGCGAGCTTCTAATCGTAAGAAAAAATTTAAGACAATCAGGATTTATATGGATCAAAGGCCATGTATTTAAACTAGTGGTGTTCACTATATTTTTTAAGTTTTCTAAAAATTTGTCATTTTTTAATAGTTAGTATATATATATATATAATTTTCAAAATATTGAAAAAAATAGTAAATATCGAGATTCCATGATGAAACTAGTCTAGATTTTTTCGAAAACGCAAGTGGAATTCGGAAAAAATTGAAACAAAAAATCGGTAACGTCACACTTGATGTTTTTTGATTTTATAAAAAAAACATCGAGAAATTAGTAAATTAGAAATTTCGTTATTCTTTTCTCAAAAAGCAGTTTAGGACGCATAATTTGACGCACTTATAACATTACTAAAAATGTCTTGTTCTGGAGTTATTTGCACATGAATTGTTTTTTCGAAATATTCAAAAATTTATAACTCAAAAAAATAGCGGAAAAATCTAAAAATTTCATGACTTGCTCTTTTCATTAGGTACTACGAGGGCATTTTTTTCAAAATCGAAGAGGGGTCGGCAGTTTGATGGCCGATTAGCCGTGGGATACCTCATATATATATAATATATATAGAGAGAGAGTGAGAAAGAGATTGATTATTTCGCGTTTATTTGAATTATTGTTCTATGTAAATATATATAAATAGTTTATACGTATTTAAATAGTTATCCTAGTGCGTGCTAGGATAGTTAATTAATAATTTCTTCTTACTTTATACAACATCATTTTTTTGTGAGATTAGTTTTAGCTGATTAATTTTGTTTGTTAATATTTCTACTATTATTATTTTATTTAATATATTTAATATATTTATTTATATATGTCTGCATATGTGAACAAAAAATCCTAATAAATTAGTTGATTCAGAATCATTCAGAAGCTTTCCCAAGTAAAGCGTATCGAACAACGGATATGAGATTGCCTGCGTCATCCAAATCCATTGTTCAAGATTGAACGAAGAGGAACTTCCGTCCGACTCTTCTTTGGCCTAACGAGCGCCTGAAATTCTCCGAGCTCTTCGGATTCACACCACTATTTCTTATATTATATAAGAAATGGTGTGAATCTTGAGTTGAACGTATATATATATATATATATATACAGTCTAGTAGTCTGTGAATTAGTGTCGGATATATACGGCTACTGACGCGAGGCAATCGGCGTGACAAAGTGAAAAAAATTCAAGGGACCACCTTGAACGTTGGAAGCTGGTATACCAAGTTTTTTGCAAATTATACGGCACGAACGATCGGTCTCCACGAGAAAAAAAGCGATTAATTGTACAAAAACTGGATTAGTGTAGAAAACGGACAGCAGCCAAAATGGTCCTTGGATAAAATTATCATCGATAATCGTTTTACAATCACAATCGAAAAAATAATTTCTTTAAAATAATTATTTTTTCACAACAATTAGCCTTCTAGCGAATATACTTCAAATGAATTTCAAATCGTGACGTACATCGATATTCAAACTTGATACATTTAAAAATATTTTACTTATTCTCAAATACCTATCATGCATTTTTTTTTTTATTACGATCACTTAATTAATTTAAATCGATTTCGGGCTCACGCAAGCTTACCTTGTGCTGTAAAACAGTTGATGCATGTGTCGTAATAATTTGCCACAAACGAAAAAAGAAAAATGTTTGAAAATCGTATTTGTTTACCTAAAAAAAAATATTTTTTGTAGCGAAAGTTAATTACGCGAAGTTCTTTCAAATTTTATTGCCCCGGTAGGTAGTTCGACACTTGACAATCGACGAAATTCCGGAGCGAGCCATCAGCCTGTTCAACGCTCCAGTTTATTGCGTCAACGTCGAAATAATTGAATCGAAGAGAGTTATACATCACCACAGATTTACAAATGGTGGGAAAATCGTCGATCTAAAAATCCATCAGTTCTCAAGAACCATTGGTCGTCGATTGTTTGCGCGGTCTGGCTATTCCGATCGTTCCGCTGTTTAATTGTAAAACATTGTAAGAAAATAACAAAAACAAAAAATTGACGGTTATTCGGGGCCAATGGTCGATTCTGTGGTTGGGCGCGATAACAGAGAAAGACTTTGACGTTTTTTTTATTCGTTTTTTTATTAACTTGACGAGGTGGTGTCGTGCCTTGCGGGATTCAATAATTTCGTCACGGATACGCTCGTGTCGACGAGCGGACGTCGATTATTGGTCGGCGGATTTAATCGCGATCGATCTCTCGCACCGACCGACCGTTTCATTTCCTTCTTCTTTCATCTTCTTCTTGTCCTTCTTATTGCTCTACGTTCCTCTTCGTACACGAACAACATGACCGATGGGAGGACCGACGGTGTACAACAGCGCGCGTGCTTCAACGGGATAAACTGTGAATAATTCGATTCTACACTCCCACTCGTGTGCCCCATCGTTTTTATCAGCCGATACTTCGACTCTTGGCGTTCCCACAATCCCGATCCATTGACGAATGTGGTATTTTGAAATCATTTCTTTACAATAGTCAATTTGTATATTGGTAAGAGGATTATTTTTGTTTTGTTATTTTAATGGATATTTATTGTTTGTTATGTTATTTATTGATTGTAAAAGTTCATAGGTGCGGTGATAAATGACAATGCTACCTTTACCGTTGCGCCCTTCTTCCGATTTTTTCTTCTCACACCTCCGGCAGTCAATTTTAATTCTCATTAGGACGATGCGATGGCTCGACATAACCTCAAACGTTTTTGTTTGAGGTTCCGTTGATCTCGAAGATGGTTAACGTCTGAGCCGAAAGCAAACCATTAATCCTTGCGTAATTGACCCACAAGGACCGTTATTCTTTGATTTTGCCACGAATATTAATCATTATAGAGAGTTATTTGGCCGAAAGTGTTCACAATCTTTCTCGCACTCGTGTATCACGCGATACAACTCTGACCTCGCTTTACGCGATTCGCGAACTCAATTTATCAACGCGAAATGTAAGATAGCCGTTTCTTGCTATAATTCTGCATTGTCTAGTCAAAATTTCATCCCGATACGTTGCGGTTATCCGGAGAATTTACGAATTCCATTTTCGAAATGGTCCGAGCGCGACGTGCTGCGTCCTAACCTCAAAATGCGTCTCCATCCTTCCCTCCTACTCCACAAAATTCTCTCGCAAACCACTATATTCGACCAAGCGACGCTGTAATCGCGAATAATCTATGGGAACCATATTAGCAACCTTCGCGAATGGAATTAACTCGAGATTAGAGACTGAAAGTCTGTAATGACGATTTGTACACGACGATACCTGACGAAAACTTGCACGGCGTCATTCTCCACGAGATCGTGTGCGTGGGTAACGCACGTTACAACGCTTTGCCGCCCGCTGCGAAACTAAGGAAGAAAAATTAAATAAAAAGAAAAGAAAACCCCGGCATTAAGTATATTCTTTGCTCTGCGTTGACTTTCTCGTGTATAAACGTACGAGTACACCGGATCGCTTATGTATATTCATGTAGATACGAATACGTAGGTGCTCTGTTATATTACAGCGTGAGGTGGAGAAATAAATTAATAAGTGGACGAATTAATTACGTAGAGGCACATACGTGTGTATATAGTATAAATACAATATGTACGCATGTGTGTACGTGTGTGTGTGTGTATAATACATGTGTATACAAGAGCTCGTGTGGCGGTGCGCCGAGCGGCACGATAGACTCCGCGCAACGATTAAGGCCTACCCTAATCAACGGGATAAGAATCTGAATGCGGGTTTTACCGTCGGTCTCTTAGTATGTATCGCGTATTTGCATTTAGTATCGTGTATGCACACATATACATATATATATATATATATATATATATATATATATATATATACATATATACTCGCTCTCTCGGTGGCATACATGCGGGCCCGATAGAGAACGATTTTGCCCGTTGCTCCTGATGATCATATATCAGCCGGTTTTCCGATTCGCTCCCACCTTCTACGTGGTTCTAGTCTCACAATTATATATATATATATATATATACGGGATTAAAGTTTTTTGTACGAACCTTTATAAATATAAATCCATTGTATATGTAGGTATTTATAAAAGATGGAGATATTGTATATAAATGTACGGGGACGCGTTCGGGCGAGAGGAGAGGAGCGGGTAACTAATTTAATGGCACCAAACATGCACATTATTTGCATAATTACACGGTTCTATGAGCACATACACTCTCGTTCCTATTTTCTCGAGAGCGTGCATGCATACCGGCGTTGCAGCACGAACCCGTTTCGCCGCCGAGAGCTTTCACGTGTATGGGACCCAAAGCCCGATTATAATGAAAATTGTCGATTAGGAGGTCGCATAAAGGAAATATAAGATCTTGTCGAATGTTTCAGCTGTCTAATGAGTGACGAAGACATTTATGTTAAGCATTGGATAAAGTTGGAGTAATTTTATCGACAAGTTTCCGCGAGAAGTTAAATTTTACGCGTTCTTCGAAGAAATTAGCGTGTCGATATTTTGGTAAATTATTATCATTTTTAAATTAATTTTCAATCTTCGTACTGATTTGTGTAGTCACCTAAAAATCAAGTGTGCAGAATATACGGATTTGTTTATTTGAAATTGTTCGACCTTACGGCAAATTTATGAAGGTGGTCGAAAAGTCGTTGCGTTTTTTTATCTAACGGATATCCATACGCGTTTCCGTGTGTTAAAAACCCAATTACTTTTTGGCCACGAAGATAAAAGATTAAACAAACGGAGAAATAACTATCCGAATTAAATGAAAAAATAGGCGTACGGTTAAAACTAAATTAACGTAATATTCTATACGTTACATAGCACTTTAGCAGGTGGTTCTGGGTCTTCAGCGTGCATCAGTGACACGAGAAGCATTACGGGTCACGGGAGTTAAAGAGCCCTGTTACGGAGCGTGCAAAATGCCCGCCGCATTAAGAGGGCTTGCAACAACAACAACGACGACGCCGGTGACGCCAAGGCATATTTTACTGTATCTATATATATATATGCATATCGTGCAACGGACAACGAAAACAAAAAAATGCGAGTTGTTGTACCCGTCACCTCACTCTGCACTATATCATATATTATGTACCTATGTAAGCGAGTGCTATCGCTTTGTAACGCAACCATATACAGCAGGATTATACTACATGCGTGTATATAAATATAAGGTATAATATGAAATATCGTATAACAAAGTATAATATCGATCGTTTGTTATATATACATATATATATATATATATATATACATGCACATGTATGTGTGCGTACGATATCGACACGAGAGATCGTCTCTCATCGCGCGCGGTAGGTAAAGCACATTTCCACGGGAAATTAGATACAGTTTAGTCGGTTAATTCATCGGGTAGAACGCAATTCGTTGCGCTCAGCTGGTTAAGAATACCGATGGACCGTGACGGATCATCTTTCACCTTTTTTTCGTACTATATATACTCTACGATATTCTTTACCTTCGTCTTTCATCTCACGACTAATATCCTTCTCGCATGTGTGATATGTATTGTTATTCGTGGTCCTAAGAGTATGCACGTGTTTATCTATAAACTTCAAGAATTTATCGGTGATCGCAATTTATTGGCGAAAACAGGGTTAGGTAATGCGTTTCTTACGATTGATATTTGAGAAGACTGTTTGAAAGAACATTTAAACAAATTAACTGATGATTTGATTCAACTGTGCCTGAGTTATTTAAGGGAGAGCGGGGTCATTCGCATCGGCCGCGTTTTCGATCGCTGACACCTCTAAGACCACCGCTTGATGTGGTGTACATTCTTTGAGCCCCCCGCCCCTTTTTCTGCAGATTTCTATTTCATTTTTACAACCGCTGAGTGAAGATTGGTTTTCGAGTAAAACGGGTTACCCTTCTATTATCGACGCGATTTTTCAAGATGATCGACCACGGGAAGAAAATTGCGTCACTCATTACACGACGGAGTTCAACAAGGTCTCAAGACCAAACTAGTGCCACCGGCTATTTTTAAGGTCAACCATTGCACTTTATCGATCAACCATTTTTTTACGTCCAAGCGGATATTTTAATACCTACCCGAAATCGCTATTACTGCGTAGCAGTTAACAACGAGGCTTAATTCAATGTACCTAAGTATTTTATTTATCATCAATGCATTTGACCCCGCTCTTCTGTATATCCACAGATATATAGATATAGGGGCGAGTTTGAGGTGCAGTATAGCAGTATAACTCGCACGAGAAGCTCTCTCAGATTGCATTACGTGTCTCATCTATATATGAGACGCGTAATGCAAGCCGAGCGCGTCTCGTTATTCAGAAAGGAAGAGGAGGGCATACAGTCCTCGAGCGGAATCGAGTCCCGCGGGAGCCCCTTGGCTCTCTTAATGCCAGTAATCAGGCTTGTGAAGCAGTAATGTTTATACTGTGCTCCGAACGGGCATTCATGTTATGCACATGCGTATACTAGCTACATATATATATATATATATATATATGTGTGTGTGTGTGTGTATGCTGCGTGGGCCTATCTATGAAACACGCAGACGCGCACACATACACATATATCAGTATAAATTCCATATGGACATATATACACATATAACATATATTTTACACGTATATATGTATATGTATATGGTATTGTATAGAGAATAAAGGGACGTGTACCTACCACACGCATGTACGCGTGGGCGGTGTTCTATGTGCGTTCTATGTGACTTTGAGTGGCGCTACACGTGAATTGTACTCCGATGATCTGCCTACGAATCACTATCTGTCAGCGCGTGTATTTTCCTTGGCTCCGGTAATATATCTTCTCCTCTGCATGAGACAAAGGATAGCCTAGGCTAAATTTCATACCGCGATAAATATGTACTAGGGAATAAAAAAGTACAGAGACCTTGTTTTTCTTGGTTTCTTTCTTGTTTTTTTTTTTTTTTTTTTCTTTTTCTACAGAGAAAACGTGGAAACGGAGAAAAGTTCCCGCACCCATGGGCATTGACATACGCGCGATACGTACCGAAACTTCCCATGACATACGCGAGTTCCCTTGTCAATTGCCAAATGTTTTTGTTTCTTTATTTTCAAAAGACGTTGTGATTATGGAAATGTACGGTAAGAGTTAATTACGGACAAAAAATATTGAAGAAAATTATCTGGGTGGAGATATCAGCGAGTTTGTTATCTCAGGACGTAAAACATGGGATACGCGAATGGAAAACATATTAATGGATTTTTTTTGCGCGCTATATCGTCATCGGAACGTTTCTGCCACTGAATTGTGTTTGTAGTTTATTGTTTTAAAAAGACATCTTTTTTCTGTAGTCAACTCTTCTGATTATGGGTTGCTTCGATGGGCAAGGGTGATTTATGAAAAATATTTAGAAAATCGCTAAGTTACAATTATCATTCGAGAAGAAGTTTTTTTTTCTATAATCATCATCATCTCTCTCTCTCTCTCTCTCTCTCTCTCTCTGTTCAATTAACATCCTTTTGATATATTCCCCCCTAATCTTTCGTAATCGTAAATTCCACATGCAACAAATATTCGATATTCATCGAGTCGATTTCTCTTTTGCGATCCGAATGTTGCATGTCGAAAATTAAACATGCAATCTAGCAACCATCATTTTTTTCCTAACAAGACGAGAATCTACCGACGTATAATTAATTAATTATCCATGGAAAGATAATTAATAGTGACTTGGATCAATTTGATTATCAATTACGTAAAGGTTACCAGTAGAAAATATTGGTGCTAATATGGCGATAACCAATGAGTGGAAGAAATAAATTTCAGTCTCGTTAATTCTTTTCAATTATTCTCACTACCACGATCATTTACGGGTAAGTACCGATATGAAATGGTACCTGCAAAATTGTTGGCAGTTGGAATAAATATAAAAAATTAATGAGACTCAAATTTATTTCTCCAACCGATTGGTTCTTTCAGCGTATATACATATACATGTGATATAAATTACGTTATGGGAGTAGCGCAGCTGAGCGGGCCAACTTTGTTCCCTCGATGCAATTTGCTTACGGATATGCGTGCGAGTGTACAATTTGAGAATTCGTTGAATTTATATCGAAATGACCGATGAGTTCGAGGGGGTGAGATTCTCTCTCGATATCAATACCCGTTGGTCGTAGCAAAAATAAAAACCTACCGACAAACAGTCATTTTCTCTCGACTAACAATAAATTTAATTTGTCTTCGTGAGGATATACACAGTTCGAATGTTCGTACGCTGAATGAATCGCTGTAAAGACCGCAGATATTTCCGCTTCGAAAGATCCCACGAGCGTATAACCGTGCAAACCAAAACCACCGAACTTGTTTTTGTTTTTTTTCGATTTTTTGCGTTTTAAGAATATGCCCAATTTCGGGCATGCGAAAGAAGGGAACTCAACGAGATCAAATCATATGTCATAGATTTGAAATTTGTTTGCGGAGGTAATTTAAACTAGAAGATGTCTACTAAAAAAATGTATAAGTATTTAACTTGATTGATTTTTGTACCGAATAAGGAATTAACGTAGGAGAACAATATTCATCAGATTTATGCAAAACAACGTACATATAGAGTGGTTTTCATAGCCTTTGGTGGGGGATTGACTTTGATATAAGTAGGTAAATTTATTATTTAACTAAATTATTATTTTATATTTTTGTGTACGTGTTATATTTATATAAATATAATATGTGCCTTCGTTCACAGTATCCCACAAAGACAACCCTGAGGGCAGTTTTACTTTCCTGAACTGAAAAATACGAATTTAAAAAAACTGATTTTTTAAAGGATTAAAGTTGAAAAAAAGTTCAATTTTTAGTAAGAATTTGACAAATTAGGGACGTTACGAGTCGCCAATGAGCCGAATATTCTGCCCCAACAAAGCAGCAACCTCTCTTAAGTAAAGTATTTCAAGAAAATAATCATTCTTCTTGAAAATTAGTAGATTTTTACATGGCTTTTTACACTACATATTACTGAAAATATGTTTCGGGAAATGCACGAATAACTTACGAGATACACAATTGATAATGGAACAATTCATTGCGACGGTTATTATACATTTTTGTAATAACCAAAAAAAAAATGGTGATTCGAATCGATAAAACGATGTCCACGTCAAATTCTAGTTTGACAGAAATATAGCCGAAATCACGAGCTTTTTCCGTACTTTCTGGGAGAAATTACCCTTTTATAACTGAAATGCCATTTCTTTCGTTATTTTAGTCAGCGGGTCAAAGGCATCGAAGTTGTAAAACCATTCGCGTAATTTAGGCCCAAAAGTGGTGAAACGCGTCGTTTAGGCCAAAGAGGCATTAAAGCATTTCCGGCGAATAAAAAAAGTGGCTCAGGTCTTCACGCCCGTGTGTCAAAGCCTTCTTCCTCGTGGGCATTGGATGTTTGGGTCCCTCTCGTTTCCTCCTTTCGTGCTGTGATCCGTTTGAAAAAAATACAAGCTGTCGCGCGGAAAGACGGTCTCGACGACAATACGATTGCACGATGGGCGAGGATGTGGTCACTCCATTGTCCGTTCACTTACCAATCTGTTTCGTTGCACATCTGGCTTTTCTGCTGTCCTCTCTTCTGTCAATAGTTCTCGTGAGTTCGCACAAGGGACCACATATATATATATATATATATATATATATATATATATATATATATATATATATATATATATATATATATACATACCCGTATATGTGTATTATTATATGTGCAGACGAGCAAAGTGCGGAGTACCTCTCTGTCACGTGTGGGACGTTCTCGCGTTTGACCGCTTCACACGCATGTTCCCGGACAAACATTGTGCCTCTTTTTCAAAATTGCATCACTACAGTGAAATTGAAAAAATGCAATTTCTAATGAAAAAAAATGTTATTATACGATAATATTATGTTGTTTTCATTCCTCTCTGCACGGGAAAATAATATTTTCTTCTTAGTGGTTTTAGTTTACCTACATATTTTAACGGTAAACATTGCTCGAAACAGTAAATACGGTTATATATAGTACTAGCGGTACCCAGCCTGCGTTGCAATGCCGTTTTTATGTCATAATTTATTTTACAGCAAATGACAATGGAAGAAATTTTTCTTTTTCATTATGTTCATTCAAGTACTTTTGGATACACAATATTTTTTGTTTTTCCGTCTAGTGTGTACACGAATAAATCCGAAGGTTTTCCTACGCGTGAGCAGGCCACATATAGCTGTCCATGTGTGAAGGACGGATTTTTCAAATTTAATCTACATACTTGCTTTGTTGATGGTCATAGCAATTGCGAGTCGCACCGGAAGCTGCAAACATTTGGAATCGAATGGCATCATTGGGATACCCGACAACAGTACATCTTCTCCTTTAAATTTTTCATTTAAAATTGTAGCTTCGATGTTATTATTAATCATATTTTTCACTGAAAGCCTGGTACCGTTGCTACATCGTTTTTTTGCTGCTAATATAGCACGGGCACCGAGCCAATGATGATTTTTATAATTATGTGAAATATTAGGAAAAATGTTGTTAATCAATCCGTGTGTTGTTGCTGTGATTTCTACAGATGTTTGTTGGCAATGTGATACATTATGTCGATCCATCCATCGTCATTTTCCCATTTCCAATATCCAGCAATTGTTTTTCGAAATGTTCAGCCGATGTATCATGTTATAGTTGTATACGCATATTAGTTTTCAAAGTCAATTTATTAACGTGTCGCCATAGAAATGATGAATTCAGACATGCATCAATTTCATCAGCACATGTTGAACCGGTAGAGTTTGTCTAAAATTACCAGATAATCAAATTAGTGCTCCGTCGAAGATCTGCTCATTTCCTCTTAAATCTTTACGTGTAACGATGAAGCGTTTCCAATGGTTTTTTGTGCGTCATAATACATTCGTCCATTATTTACCCATGTTTACATGATTTGAGTACTTTTCCCATTCCCGAATTTGTCGTTATATTGCATGTTAGTGGTCAGTGATTTCCATATTCAACGGCAATTTTAGTGCTGAATGCGCCGTTCTGCAACTATCCCAAAGAGTTGCTGTGATTCCAGACGATGCGATAGCCAGTACAATATTTGTTTCAATCGTATTGTTGCCAACAGAATTGGAATGAGAAAAGTATAGTATAATTGAAATTATCAGGATTTCTGCATTAGCAGAATAATTTTATGGGAGTCCGGGAGAGTTGAACCGCTTTTTATCTACAACGTCATAGTTTCTTAACGGTAGCGTTTAAAAATTCGATTTTTATATGAACGTTAGCTCCACTTCTTAGTCATTAGTTGGTGCCATTACCATTTCAATAAAATAAAAACTTGAAAAAATATGGCGCTTTTATATATATGTATATGGGGCATTCCACGCCAGATCTGACACCATTTAGCCTTTGCATCTCCGATTTTTTTGAAAATTTGTTATGTTCTAGCATTTCTTGAAAGAGGCTTCCATAATTTTTTTCAATTTTATTTGTAGAACCATTTTCAAGATATCGATTTTTCGAAAATTACGAAAAATGGGCCAAATCGGACGTTTTTGTTTTGAAAATTTTCTTTTTGAACGCACTTTTGATAAAAAATATCGAACAAATTTTTCGAACCATATTTCTATGATATTTTCAAGTTTCAAATAAAGTGTCTTTTATTTCCCTTTTCATTTTGGTGGCATCCTTCAATTAACAGCTGTCAAATTAATCTCTATATTCTATACATAAATGTTAATTTTGTTTTGTCCCGTATGCGATTAATTTGATATTCGCCGTCAAATGAATTAATTCACCAAAATGAAAAGCGAAATAAAAGACACTCATTTGTTTTCAATCTATAATATATGATACCGAGTCGATCGAGTCTTTAAAAAAAAAGATTGCGTTTACTTTGACAGCTGTCAGATTAATCTCTATATATAGATATACATAAATGTTAATTTTCTTTTGCCCCGTACGCGTTTATTTTTGTAAATACAGTTATTTTAGTAAAACCTTCGCGGGAGTGCGGACTACAACTCACCAAATATTCATCGCAATCGGATGATGAATGGCATATGTGTGCTCACATATAGCTGAGTATAGGTACTCAGTCGTGACAAACAAACAAACAAACATTCTTCCATTTTTATATATAACATATATAATTTTATAATATTACGTCTTAAAAAAACCATTGTTCTATCACGCACAGAGCAGAAAGTAATTTTTTGCCCTAAAAATATTGATATTTACACTTTTAACATCAAAGTACCAAATCACTTTGTAAATTCGTTCTGAAAAGTTATTTCGATCAGTGGAAAAATAAATTCTGAAAATATCGAAGAAAAAGCTTGAGAAAGCAGAAATAATTCGCAAATTTGACTTTCCCAATTATCCAATTTTCCAATAATCGAAAAAATATTGTCGTCGTCCGAAATAACGATCGGAAAATATATTAAAAAAGGTGATATTCTCACTTTTGTCCTCAAATTCAAATTTTGTCCTAAAATCACTTTAGAAAATGAATTTCAAATGCAATAATTTACCCAACGCAGGCAATACGTGTCACGCAATACATTTTTCAATACGTTTCCGAACACTTTACATTACGTATCGATGTACAGTCATTTTTTATCGATACAAAACTCTCGTGCAATAATCGAACAGTGACAATATATATATATATAGAGAGAGAGCACTGTTATTTCCATCGTGGTATATACATGATTCAGCTGTAACGTGATACATTAATGTTCGAGGAAACGATTCGAAAGGAAGAGAGTCGAGGCAACTATGTAGACCGAATCGGCAAATTAATAGTCGAGAGCCAACGACGATGATCGCAGTACGTTGAAGCAAATTGACGGTTCGTAAAGACGATGTAACGTACCGAGTTGTTTTTGTTCCTTTTCAAGGAACTATATCGCTAACTGCAAATTAGAAGCATGGAACGTTGAAGAATGGTCAGTTACATGAAAATCTCTCGGTAAGATACCTTCCCGTATCGTATTTGCTACAATTGAGGCAATAAAACATTATATATACCATATATGCGTAGTGACTTCCTAGGTTTTGATTTTTCTTTTCCTCCTCATTTTAATTCTCATCTTGTAATTGGGATTCAGCGCCGATTTGAGGTTTCCGTATGGTTAGCTATCGTCGTTGACCGTTACACGCGAGGGTACATGATTGCGGGCCACTTCTGAACTGGCTCGTATACAACATCGTGGTCATCTTTTTTCTTTTTTTTTTCAACTCATTTAATGTAATACAATGTTTCGACCTGTATTACACGTACGCGCGTCCTGCAACAGAAAAGTACGTACGTTAATAATCAACGAACTACGGTACACTGTACTTCGCGTCGCGTTTAAACCGGAAATGAGCTCCATTGAAATGAAGAACCATCTAAGATAATTCACCGACGAAACAATTGGGCATAATTATTTTTGAAAATAAAACCGCGGCACTGCTTATACAATTTTTTACACGTGTTATAATATTTATATCGCGCGCACGTACGGCACGTTAATTGAAGACGATGGTTCGACGGAGCACGTTGCCAATCCGATTATAATTAAAAATAAATTTTGAGATTTTTAACGTCGAGGATGATTGTCCAATTGAAAAATATTTTTCTTCCCCAAAGAACGGAACGATATATTTTCTTAAATAATATATCGGCGGATGGTAAATAAATAAATAATAGATGGTAAATAAATCTCGTTGTACGCGTCGGAAGAAAACATTGAAGTAATAAAAAGAAACGGAACTGCAATTCTGCCGATCACGTTGTTCTTCCTCCTCGAGGTAACAACGGCTTTCGTCCTTGGGGCTACTTTTCGCGTGGGTTTTCGGAAAATCGCGAGTTCCACGGCCGGAGCACGCTTATTAGACCAACTCGGAAACGCGGAAGCTTAATTGGTATGCGCGGATCGCGCATTACCTTTCCCCTCCGTCTTCGCGTAACTCCTCTTCGTCCCAACCGCCGTTCTACTCTCTCATCGGACAGCTTTTCAACGCCCTGTCTTACGTTCCTCTCTCACGTTTCGCAATGTTTTATGTTTCTCGGTCTTATGGGAACTCCGAGCATTACTAGGAATGGTTTACATGCTAAATGTACTCTGTCAATGACTACCATAGTCGGTAGTCTAAAAGATGTATATAGGGGAGAGTGGGGTAATTTGCAGTACTTTTCGAATTTTCTTACGGTTTTCGCTTTGATCGTAGGAACAGCCTCGATTGTTCCTACGATCAAAGAGTACCACAATGATCAGAAATACTAGTAATGAGGCCTAATGCAGTTGACCCCGTTCTCCCTGATTAGATATAAGGTAGGTGTGTAAGTACTCGATTCTTTCCTAGTAGATATACTAGAAAATGTATACACTTTCGAGAGCTCTTCTTCGATTTTATGAGAAAGTCCCAGTAGGTAGGTAAAACAGCGAAACTTTGCAAATCCCGAATATATAGCTCGCCCGTCATCATCATCGCCATCGTCTCTCCCGGCTTTTTGCAAACCTTATTTCATTGAACGATCGGACACGTGTGCAAACTTTTGTAGCCACGAGACCCTACACCTGTAAGCCAGGTAAAAAGAGAAATATTGCTGTGGACAAAACTTTACCTGTGTCATCCATGAATTATTCATGAGTCACAACTACTTTGTAAGTATAGATACATGCGTACACGTCACACATTGTCTTAATGCATCCTGTAACCAACTTCAGACACGCGGGATGTTTATTATCTATACCTATGGTTCGGAATAAAAGTTACTATTTTTCCGGAAAAAACAATGTCTATTGCCGTAAACTACCACAATAAAAGTATCCAGTACATCATTTATTATTGATAGATGTATTTTTCGATGCATTATTAATACCGGATGGACAATTTGTACGAAAACACAGCCACGAGTGCTGCCTTTGTTTTTTAATGTTGGCTAATAGTCACGCAGTACTTCACGATTCTGTATTCTTTGAGCTATTTTCATAGAATGAAACGATCGAGAACGAACCTATATATAATTTTTGTTTTCGATTTTATAAATGTCATGGCTTTCCATGCGACATGTTCCAAAAAGTAGGACTTTGTCTGTAAACGGGGGTATTTCGCGTCTGCGTCTGAGCCAAAACGATTTTGGTTCGGAACTTTCTAGAAAGGGAGAGGGAGGCGTGGCTAACTCTCCCTAAACAAATTATTTAGAAGGAGTACCGAAGCCGGGACTAGAAATTTCCAGGACCTTTTCCATAGTTGCGGTGAGCAAGTGAACTTCGAAGAGGCTATGAACGACCCCCGTTTACAAGCGACATGTACTCGACGTGCAGGTAAAGGATTTTCTTTCTTTTAACGTGTTTTTTTTGTCAGTGATACTGCAGTATGAATGCAGAAAATTATTTTTCGATAAATCTATATTTTGGTCTTATCGTTAGTTTGACCCAAAATGAAGCAGCCATCCGAGCCTGTGAATACTCTGCGCCATCGAGAGGAAATTGTTTATTTCGGAGATGAAGACAGCGAGTAACAGCCTACAGATAATAATTTCCAGTTTGTAAAATAGAAGAAAAAACAATATCTTTGGTAATAAAATGTGTTAACAGCAATGCATAGCAAATGCTTCATTGCCTCTTTACCTGTCCAAACTTAAGCATTTACTTTAGAACAAATGAAACGGCGTATTTTGTCTTTTCACCGAAATATGAAAATACCCAAACTAGCCGAAACCGACTTTCGTACGCCAAACCAACACTCTATCTCTCTCTACACCTCCTGGGATCTATACCCTTAGAAAAAAAACACATTATCGTAGAACGAAATAGTTGTCGCCCAAATGTGAAAAATACTCGGACTAAGTAATCTGCCTGTACACTCGCGCAGTCATCTATGATATTTCTCTGTCGCGCGATTGGCTCACACCGCAGCGACTACGAACATCTGCACGCGCATAGAAACAGCGGACCTCTTGGCGCGACAAGTAATACAAATTCTAAGACAAGAAGCCCAAACGCAACACCAGTTGACAGGCAATAATATTTGATTTTTATTATCGTCAGGCAGGAGGTCTGGAAAATTGTGGAAGAAATCCGTAGAACGCATCCGTACCAAATATGGAGAATCGATCTCCCACTAACAATAAGTAAGACTAATTCTTCTATATAAACCCTGCCCTTCTTAGCAAATACGTACAGTTTACTCTGAACTTTGCATCGTGTTACTGAATCTTCGACTCCGGATCTTCTGTAGAAGAGAGCGAGTACAAAGGTCACAATCAGTCGTCATAATTGGGCTTCTCGAAGTGGTAATCGTAGTAACCAAAGTATAGGGTACGCGATTATTTTATCCGACAACTGAAAACAATACGTGTAAAGTGAAAGTTAATACATACAAGAGAAAACCATCTGAATCAATTACCAAATCAACATACTTCATTGCAAACTCATCTCACCGAGCAAAAGAACACGACACATCTCCGATAAGGTTATTGAATAATTGTACTATAAACTCCGTGTCATTAGTTTTAAGCATTCACTAACAATCAGAATATGATACAATAAAAGTATTGTATGCATATAATTTGGGTAAACCTACTCTTCATTATTTCACCGATACTAATTTCACCACCGAAACTAACAAGACTTCTCGAGGTCTCTCGGCAAACGAACCCTCTACCCTCATTCTCTATTTTGAAATATTTTGAAAAAAACCTCGTCCAAATATATAAAGGGTATGGCAAAATTGCCTTCTCTATTATCTAAACGATTGTAAATACATCTCACAATTAGATAGGTACATAATAAGTACATCATAAGTACAACATGCGGTGTATTCAGAGTATCGAGTTCAATTAACGTTATCTTTTCGTTCAAACTCATTGTCCCCGTGCATTAGTAACAAATCAACGATAGGAATGATCCCGGTACCATATAATATACTCAAATTATCCATATGGGCATCAAAGTTGAAAGCAAAATGAAACGGAATAAGACGTGTTATTATAAACACGAAGCGCTTCGGTTATCTTAAAAGAAGCAAAATTATATTCACTCGTACTCGGATACTCGCTTCGAATACATGCAACTCATCACGTCTATATACTCGTATATATGAATCGCAGACTGTCCATTTGAGGGCGATCGTGCCAATCAGTGACACGCAACCGAGCCAATCGCTTCGCGTTTTTCAACGTGTAAAATATCCTCGACGTATGTACATATATAAATGTGCATTTACAAATATATTAAATGTGTACAATGATGATAGACGCGAGAGAAGCGCAAGCCGGAGGATCTGCAGTTGAATCGCCGTCTGGCACATGTTACAGTGATCAATTTGCACGAAATTATCCATCTTTCATTTTTCTCTCTCCGTTTTTATTTTTTATTTTATCTCGAACCATCCCTTTTCTTCGTTGCAATTTATCCCCAGCTTAGCAAAAATCTCAAAGGGGCACTCTACATAGTACCGTTCCGTGAGGGAAGATGACGTATTTATGTGAGTATGCCACGGTGAAGGTAAATTCCATGATACAGCCAGTTGGGAACGAGTACGTATGCTGCGCAAAAAAATTCTTTACCATACATGCGTTGCGTGTGAATGATTGGAAGAGCAAAGAAATTGGTAATCGTCGGAGATATAGAGCTTTTCTTTATTATGACGTCTGTATTCATACTGATATACGCCGAGAGTACTTTATCAGGCGATATAACATTTGCGGAACTTGAGTATACAAATATTCCAGCATTTATATGCGTTCAAGAGTTTTATTTCTTCGAATTTTCAACTAAAGTACTTTTTTCGTATACCTACATGTAACGACAATATAGTTAACTCAAAATTTCAACGTATATTGGAAAATGTCTCTTATCGTTTGGTCATGAAACAGTCCGTGCCGGATCGATCGGAGCCAAATACGGGAGAGCGGGGTCAATTGCATCAGTGGCAAATTTGGTCACAGACATTCTTGATCACTGTGGCATTTTTATATCGCTATCTTGCCAAGTGTTTATTCGCAGGGTTGCTATACAAAAAGGATTTGCCCCCTCCCCCGCAATTCCTGTTTTTATTCTGATAATAGTTTACTTTTCCCAACCACTTTAGTAAAATCATGTTTTCGAATAAAAAAAACGCGCGATAGTCACGAATTTAATATAAAAAGTTGAATGCCCCGCGAATATATTGTGGATTAGATTGTCGAGCTTCAATTCCAACCTTGTTCTCATATGTTTATAAAACAATCAGCCGAAGCATAGCCAGTGGACAGGATCAAAAGTGAATGAGTTCCTGTTCCAGATATAACGCGCTTTTATCGTCATCTTATTCGTCGATATTTCGTACGATAATTGGCCAGTAGACAGAAAAATTGCTACGGGAAACCGCTCTTTAACGCAAACAACTGAGAAGCCCGTTACGTTAGAAAAAGATTAGTTTTTACGATCTGTGCTCATCAAACATTCCAAAAATAAGATCGACCTACAACTAGAAGCCCATTGTCTCACTGTGGTTCACCATCGAGAGAAAACTATAGAGGTAAGAAAGGATTACTGACCGTTACGCGCAATTTTTCAAAATACATTTTTGCCTATCCGCTGGTGCAATTGACTTTAACAAGGTGTGTGTTATGGCTGATTAATTAGAGCTACGCAGTCGAACCATCCGTCGTTTCGAACATAAATAATCGCACTTTACGGATCAATCGTTTTTTTTAAACTATTAATCGAGGGTTTTTATAGCGAAAACAGATCGAATGAAAAAAGTGCTCCAACTCTCCCCTACATAGTACAATAATTCGTGAAAGTACTTTAAATAACTATAGCGTACACACGCACTCGTGATGCTCGTGTTTACGCTACTTAATCGTCCGATATACAGGCCGTTCGTACAATAGCACACGGAGTTTAGGTTTTAGGTGTGTTACCACAGGAAGCTGCGCACCGAGAAAATCCCACCTATATAGATATATGTTCCATATAAGAGACTTCTCCGGCGCGAAGTAACCAAGAAGAGATGCACACCAATACCGGGCTCTTGCTCCTGCCCGGCGGCGAATCCTGCACACCGTAGACTCAAACTCGGCCATAAACGACCGAAACGTTAATTTATAGCTCACCAGGCCCGCAATGCACGGTAATCTAATTAGTTTAACGACCGATAAAACATTCTTCGGCTTTTTACCCCGTATCCAGCGCAATAATGATTCTGTTTTCTCTCTCTCTCTCTCTCTCTCTCTCTCTCTCCCTCTCTCTCTCTCTCTCTCTCTCTTTAATACGTCATCACACCGCAAAGAATTTGCTCGGAATCCTTGTAAAACATATAATTAAGTATACCGTTGCATATATATGAATTCGTTTTCGATATTCTTGGGAATTACGATATTACCTGATAGACATAAAAACGACAAAGCAACGTTTTCTATAGTCAAATATTATTCCTAACAATTTTATACTCCTCGCTAGATGTTTCGAAGAGAATAACAAACAAAATAATATAAATTAAAAGTTAGTTCATACGATACGTTTCGATTTTTAATAATTACATAAAATATTACATTTATATGGCAACTGATCGAATTATCGGGCCCGCTAAGAAGCAATTGCGTTTCGAACAGACGGAAACGCATGCCCATAGACTAGAAGAAATGCAATTACCTCGACCGGAATAAGGCGATGCGGATGTATAAAAAGAAATAAAATAAAAATACAATAACACAAACGAAAATGAAGTCAAAGAAAAGAACACAAAACAAAAATAAGTAAAGTAAAATAAAATAAAATATACACATTACAAAATTCTAAAGTAGGACCACTTCGTTAATCGGAAACAAAATTGATGTATTACCAATATTGCGTTACGATTGGGACGGTGGTGGGGGTCAGTAACATTTCTCATGGTCCAACATCGATGAGCGTGGCAAATGGGACAAAGGTGTGAAGGGAACGATTTCGTGAGGTGTAAAGGAGAAGAAGGAGAAACCCGTGGGGCCCCCCAGGTGGCTGACTGACGGTTCCCTAATCGCGGCAGGGCGGAAAACAAGCGCGATGAGTTGCCGGTTCCTTGGAACCGAGAACTGATCTACCTGCGCGAGAGCCCAATGGAATCGGCAACACCAGGGGGTAAGGAGAAAAACACGAGCCCTCTGTTGTACATGGATTCGTGTATATACAATACATCCTTTTTTTTCTATGGAGAACAAACCGCGCATGCATCTTCGTCATGTTACACATATAGGTAGGTACCAAATTTCTCATGCACACCTGACAACGAGTTTGTATATGGGCCATTCCAGCCCAAGTCGATCGGTTGTTGACCTGCATCACCACCTGCAATTTTATAAATAATTTTTTACGCAGTTGTTTCAACCCCGATCAAGTTTTTCAAAATTATTTTAAAAAAAGTCTGCGTACCAAGAAATTTGGAACAATTTGAAAATCTGACATATATTTCACGGAAATTGTGTTTTCAAGATTGACATTTCTAGAACATTTTTTAAAGTGGGCCCGCCCTTCCATTAAGTTTTTGTTCGCACACGATGGTTGTTTTTTAATGTTTTCACGTTTCGAAAAAAATTGCGTTTTATATTTCATTTGGATTAAAAAAAAAACGTCACAATGGAGAATACGTATTATGTGGCAACAATTTGACGTAACACTTAATCGCGCATTACTATCGTCGCAACTTTCTCCATACAATATTGATCGACGGCCACATTATTACGAGTTTTAATCAGCGATGAATAATATCTTTCGATTACCAGCCTCTTGAAATGAAAATGTGACAAAGTAATTAAGAATAATTACTTTGACCATTGAGAAATTCGAGATATAAAGAAAAAAAACCGTAACACACGATTTGAAATATGAAAGTGCCACGTATGTATTTATAAAACAATGTATTACAATTAATAAACGCAATTAAAAATAACATTTTTATAATGACGATTAACAAACATATTGTAGTCGAAAAATGTGAAGTATGGAGAAAAAAAAAACAATACTGAAATATGAAATTATAAAATCGTAAATTATAGGAAATAGGTTATGGAATAAGTAACACTTTGTCTATATACACAGACTTGAGAATTTATTCTTTATAGAACAGATTAAAGAACAGATTAGAACATTAAGATTAAAGAACAGCAGAGTCCGATTTAAGGGATCGGTTATTCGGTCCGTACTTATCGCCCTGGCCTAATACGAACGTAATATAAACATAAACAGTATCAGCCACATATATCGTTCTCAGTATATGATAGATTAGTCTTGTACACACACATATGCATATAAAGAAACCAACATAAACTTTATTCGAAAAATTAAAGATAATTAGAATTATTAATCGTCACCAATGAAAATACTCGTTCCACTAATTACTCCGTTACAAAATAACATTCGGCACATATCTTCGAAGATAATTTTTGAAACGTCGATGAGATGATATAGGATTGAAAATTCTTCGGTTCCAACAATGCCATTTCGTTAATCAAGGACGTTATTAAAATAAAAAAAATAAGGAAAAACAAATTCGACGAAGCTGGTCCTATTTATGGAAAAAGACACAACGGTATAAACAAGCCGCTCGGCATTAACCCGCATACACACATTCGAACTGGAGAGCTTTCGAGATAGTAATCCTTCGGCTCTCTCGCGAGGCTCGACGAACGATTTTAATACTTATATCGCTGTCGGCTACGGTGTAGGATAGCGGCGTCTCTACCAAACGCCGCCTGCGAGATTTAGAAATAATTAATGTAAATTACAGACGTCCGAGCTACTGGTTATGCAGATGTAGCTGGGATATGACTCCTGGCTCGGATATACGATATACTCTTGGATGTTTGTGTATACAGTAGGATCGTTGTATAAGATACACATGAGGATAAAAAAATTGACGTTGAATAGCGCGTCCTGGTGAGCTCGATATGTGATGACGGTGGACGGTGTCTTTACCCACTGTGAGGATGTTGGAGCTGTAACATTCACCACGATGCGTATATTTTATGGATTTCTATATATTCTACATGGATTTTTTTTATTTTTGGCAGAAGTTAATCTTCACATATTGAAATTGTCAGCGAAAATTAATTTCGGCATTTTTTAATTATTGGCAGAAGTTAATATTCGCATATTGAAATTCTTTGCGAAAGTTAATTTTGGCGTTTTATAATTATTGACTAATTATTGGCTAATTTGGGCATTTTTTACATTTTTGGCAAAAATAATTTCAGTGTGCTTTAATTTTTGGCAAACGGAAAAAATTTGGCTAATTTTTCTTTACCTACCTTTGGCAAAAATGAATTTTGCCATTTTATTAATTGTGGCGAAAGCGAATTTTGGCAATCTACAGCAAAAAACTGATTCTGGCATTTCTTAATTTTTGCCTAAAAGTAATTTTATACGGAGATAACCCTTCGAAAATTACAATGTAGGTAATGGGGATCGAACTACAAATGAATTGACATTATTTATTCATTATTGTCGAATGAGACAAGTAAATTTCCGAAACTCGTATGAAGATAATTAAAAAATTTATGGAATAGTCGATGGCACGTGAAAATGACGTCGATATGTAACACTACAGTAAACAATAAGACAACAAAATAACAGGAACAAATATCATACCAAAATAAGACGTGTAAGAATAACACGTTCTCAATCCATATTTTATTTCCCGACGTTCTTTTTCAAATAACGTTTTCCTGATAACGACACCTTGCCATATAACGATATAATTTGAATTCAATAAATCCAAATAAACTGAAATTCAATCCAATATCTTTAACGATAATTTATAGCCAAGTGTTATTTATGGTTCTCGATTTTCGAAACGTGTTATTTCGTGACAAAACGAAATATTCATAACTAGACTTTAAGCAAACACTAGTTATATCCAATGTCGTTCAGCATCTACTAAATTAGATGTGCGATTTAAAATATTATTTATCCACACTTGCTTACAATTGGTCGTTATTTCGAATGACGATTCGCCGGAAGTGTTTCAATATTTCAACCAGTACCTATTTCGAACTATGGTGATAGTTTATCCACGATTTCTGCTCCCATTATCCCAAAAAGTCTCGATTCCATCGAATGCTTTCGACAATCTTGCGTAACGAGCGACCAGAGAAAAAACCGAAAAGCCTGCACTCGGGGTGTTCAGCTTCCCCATTTCACCTCGTAGTTTGACCGGTACGTTTACATTATATATATATATATATATATATATATATATATATATATATATAGAATATCGGCGTCGATATTTCTTCTCGTACCTATACTATCTTGCTTACGACTTAAGAGCGTTTCAGGTCCCCCTCGCTCTTACTTCGAAGTAAGTGAGTGAGAGATAGAAAGCGCGGTGTTCTCCACTCTTCCCGAAGTATATAGTACCACAATAGTCGTGACGCTAAACACAGCTCGCCCGGTGAAGATGAACAACAATATTCTTAACATGGAAATTGCGCTGGTGAACATTCTAAATCGATTTTTATTACATTTTTATCGTCGCTAAATCGTTAAGATTGCGCCGGTCGTACAGTCGCACTAACAAAATATTAAGCTAACATTATCTTTGTAATATCTTCAAAAACGACATATCATTTAATTATTCGGTGATTGGTATGTTAAACCTGGTAATATTAAAAAAAGATAAATCGCTAATGATTAACCTTTCACGTTAATGATTCCATTTTAGTTTTATATTCGTCGCGTTTGATACGTTGAAAAAATCATCTACTTTTTCAGTAACATAAGTTTCGACTATTATTATTACTATTGATGTTATTTACATTAATTATTAACTTAAGAATAATAAATGCCATTAAGGATAGTAATAATAATAATGGAGACATCGGTAACGTTCGCGACTCACACGCAGTGGGTCCCGGGTCGATTCTCGCCAGCACCAATCACATTTTCATATGTGCTTTTTCTGCACTTTCGTTGGTTCGGAATTGACCTAATTATCAGAAAAATTGTAGGTCCACGGGAAAAACGAGATGGATTGGGTCATGACCAAAAAAATGTTACGAGGTGTCTCGGTTTCGATTCCCGGTACCGTAGTGTCGTCGCGAATGGAGGCGAATATCGCGTTACAATTAGCTCCAGATATTATAGAACGTGCGAATCACGACTATACCTACGCCAACGCTGACACCTCGAACAGAACGCGACGAGCTCCGATGCGGGGGAGATAATAATAACATTTAATCATCGATATTGTTTAAGAATAGTTTAGAAGACGTTTGTTTAAGAATTGTTTACGTTAAGAAATTTAATGAGGTGAATATTATCGACCTTTAAAGTGATGCAAAATTTGGTCTTGGAACGATCGTAGAAAGAATTTTCGAAAATTGAATACCTTTTGAAAGTGGCTGTACCGCCAGTTAATCCTTAAACGTATTTCCCGGTATTTGGCTGACATGCGCAAGCCCGTACCGCTCGGAGGCCGACCGCTAAACAGATGCCCCGGCTATAATTTATGAATTATTATTTTGTAGTATAATGTCGAGCGGTCTCGTTGTGAAATTTTCTCGACACGGTGTTGACTATACGGTGTTGAGAGAAATATTTTTTTCGAGCTTCACCGACCGTCTCGAGTGAAAGATCGATTCTCACTATTACATAGCAGAATTTGATGTACCTATAAAAGAAACTTAGGTATGCGCGATAGCGCAAATTTTTGACAAACATTGCTTTGACAATTTAGATTTATACACGGTTAAAAATGATTCGATGAAATTTAGAGTTTTCACGGTAACAAAAGATTTCGTGAACTTTTGTTTTTCCTCGGTAAAAAATAATTTCATAATAAGAATTGCAAAATTTGCATAAAATAAAAAAAAATTATGTAATTTTTATTTCAAAATTGTCCAATTTAAAATCGTTAAATTAAATGTCTCTTCCAAACTGTCTTAATTGTTAGTTCAAGTCGTGATAACAGTAGAATTAAAATTGATGAACTTTATTTTGACAATTTTGATTTTAAATTTGATCCATACTTGTTCGTGGCTCGACTCAGCGACTCGAGGCGATCGACTTATAATCGTTTTTGCATAATTACGTCGTGCCACTTTTACGATAGCCCATCTACAGGTATCTATATACCTACTTCTTAGTACTTAAGTACGGAATCGAATCTGGGCCGTTGGTTCATTTTCCTACGTATCTTTTATTCATTTCCGAAGCTCGGTCTCTCGTTTCCGGCACCATTAAAGACGGACACCGTGCATTTTACTATTGTATGCGCCGTTTGCACCACATTAGCTATATATGGACGGCGACGTTTCGCGATAAGAAGGCACCAACGGAAAATCCAATACACGTCGTCCGTTACTACTTACAGTCTATTGTATAGATATATATATACTATACCTGTTGTAAATGCTCTTGACAACCACTCGCACATGGTGAACCGTTCTCAAATTACTTTTCCAGTTATTATTGGAAGAGAAACCATTCGAGACAATTTTCTAACAAAATAATTATCACAAATTATTCTACAGAAATATTAAGATGCGCTACAAAAGAATAATCCTTCCAAATGATTCGTAATTATTCGAAAAAAGTTGTAATTTTTGTTCGCCTCACAATTATTATCATTTTGTTGTTGTAGTAAAATGTGTTGCTTCTGGACAATACAACGGAGGCCCTCGTTATTTTAAACGAAGAAAAAAATCAACTATACACAATTTCCGAGAATATCGAGATCTCGGATATGGCATCTTTTTATTTTCAAAAAACAATCTCATTATGCGTTAGAACCGAAAACATAATCAACTAAGTTAACTAATTTGTGATAATACTTAAGCTTCGATTTTAGGCTTTTTGATTTTGCTAAAATTCAATTCTCGACATTGTCAACAGTTTTCATTGATACTTCGATTTAATATTGTTTCTTTATTTTGGCTAAAATCGAGGTAAACGGTGGTCGACGATTGAAATTCCACATCACGATATTAGGCAAATGGGAGTTATATGGCCACCACATTTTTTCATGGCACATAAAACAGTGTGGATAAAGCATGATTCATACACGCATCAGTGTAAAGGTACGAGAGAACGAGGATTCGACAGAACTATAAGAGTCGAAAAGGGCTGGTGGGCAAGCGAGAACTAGAATCACCGAATATTTCGAGCTTCTCTCGTTGTCCATCTCTCTCGCTCCCTCTCCGAGGCCCCACTGGACTATCCTATAATTACGAGTAACTCAGCCACATTTGCGTTGATCCGACACCTTAAAGATAGCATTTAGCGGCCCCTTTCATCTCAGCGGCAAACAAACCAATTTATACCGTAGGCCGCTTTGTGCCCTCTCAATAGGCGTGGTTCCCTTCTATCTCTTTCGCCCCCCCCACCCCTCCCGCCCGTTCCCGTGAACTACGAGAGACCCAGTCAGGCTCATGTTCTATCTATAACATCTCGAGAATACATCGAGGAACTTTATAGTTATTTCTCGTATAGTCCCTGCACATATACCGATCTGTGTATGAAAGGGAAACACGTCTGTCACGGTCTCACAGTTGTTTACTGTATCCTTGTCCCAATGCTTCGTCATTCCTTTTTCATCGCTGATTAAAAATTACACCTTTGGTATTTGCATTTTCATGCAAATTTTTGTGAATATTGCCAATGAGTCACGAGTCAGTGGTCGGCAGGCCAATATCTATCGATATTGTTGGTCTTGAAAACGATCAAGGAAAAAAGATTTTTTCCTTTCGCACGGTGACACAAAAAAGGAGTACTTAGACTTTTGATAAGCTTAACGTAAGACATTTCAAATCTCGTCGATAGAGTATTCTAGGAAATTCCCTAGTTTATCTTAAGACGCTGAATGACGTCGCGCTCGGTTCACTTCGAAAAAGGGATTTGTTAAATCTTCGCGACGATAATTCCGATTGGAAGGAAGTTTGGTCCAGTCGGGACAGAATAGTGGCAAGAAGTGGCTACGTCATACTTGGAACCGATCGATTGAGCCGTACCGAAGAATTTGTCAATCGTATTTTCCCATATTTAACCTGTAAATTTGAAAATTCTCAAACTCCGTCGGTATTAGCCCACCGAAGTGAATATTCCTCTCCAGGTTTGTAATACTTTCCATTAACGAGCAGTAGCCTGCTCATTGTTTTCTTAAAATTCTTGTCGCGATAGCCCCGACTAGAAATTGTACTAGGGTTCGCATAAGGTTGCCTTTTTTTAAAAACAAGGTCCTTACCCGGTTACCTTATCAGGCCCTGCCCAGGGGTGTAACGCGATGGACACATACGAGCCTGATCATGACAACCACTCAAGGATCTGATAAAGTTGACAGGACGAGGTCTAAATAGAGGTCACCGGCCGTGGGCCGGATAAAAATTCCAGACAAGGGCCAGACAACGAAAACCAAATAAGGCCCGCCTAAAGTTAATCATTCCAGGGCTTCATAGGGTTCACCATTTAGAGACCTGACAAAATTAGTCATTTCTTCTTTTGATTTATTTATTCATGTTTTGACTTTTTGATTGATAATTACAGTGTTTTCATGGCGCCTACTTTTCATTGCTGTCTTGGCTGCAGCCGGTTCGCACTCTATCTTGAGTACTCCTGTGTCGCATTTTCTCCGGACAGAGGGGCACTGCAGAAAACCTCCGCCGATACAGGTCGGTACCTACCTAGTCCTCCCCCAATGGCAATGCGAGAAAAATGGCATAGAATTTGTTTTTCCTTTGGTGCGTCGGCTGTGGGGATCGAATCCGGGTCCACTGCGTGAGAGCCACAGGGCTCCACAGAGCCCTGGGCTCCTTTGCATTCAAGTTCTTATTAAATATATAATATGATATTGGAGAATTCAGACCTATTTACGTTTTGGAATAATTTAATACTTCATTCAACAACAATCCGGTGATTCTGATTAGGAAGAGGTCAGGGACGTGTATGGAATCGCGGACATATAAAACAAATATATATTTTTTTAAACATCTAGGAAACCTTATACGGGCCTGGTGTTTGCCAGATCAGGATTGCCCCATCGAAACTTAGGATTTTTAACGTGAAAATAACCTGAAAAGTCCCATATCTGGGCTTGATCTGGTCGACCTGATCAGACTCCCCTTTTCTATGTCCGACCAATTGTTTAGCTTTTTCGAGGTTGGGTTCGTTATTCGAGCAAACCCAAAAGTCACGATAATCAACTCTAGCTTTCCGTAGTCGACAATAATTTTAATAAAATAATGAGCAGGGTATCCTTCATGACTGTACCTATTACAACTCTGAAAAAATAATGAATTCTGTTGACTAGCAATTCTTACCTCAGTCGGTAAACAAGAACGTATTTCGTTTTGTTCCAACAGCCGGACCATGGTCCTCGATTCCATACCTCTGTCTTGTACTACAGTTGAGTGCAAAAATTCGGGCCACCCTATTTTTTCAGTAAAAATGATAAAATATTTATTTTCTGAGTTCGTTGAGTGTTTACAATTTTCGAGACGATTATAACGCGAAAACTAGCGTGGTATATTATGTTTTTGGATGGCACATTGTGTGTATCCAAGGTCGAACGAGTTTCGTCGGTGTTCAAAAGTATTGGGCCGCTGTCTCATCTGGCTTCGCACGCACGAATGGTGTACATTCTCTGCCGTACTATTTTCCAAACATAACTTACAAAGGAAAATCAGTATTCTTTTTGACGTCATGGCGAAACACACGAAAATTCAAGTCCGCGAAATTATTCTAAAACTTGCGTCACAAGGAAAGAGTTCTCGCGATAATGCGAACACTTTATCTATTGGAAAAAGTACGGTCAATCGTATTATTCGTAAATATAAATTAACAAACTCGTTATGTGATGGAAATAAAAGTGGTAGACCGCGAAAAACGATGGAAAGAGTGGACAAAATGATGAGAAGGAAGTGCGTTATAGATCCACGAAAAACTGCAGCAGGCATTTCGAGGGAATTGCGCAGTGAAAATCTTGCTGATATTAGTCGTAGCACGGTTTCCCGACGTTTGAAGGCCGTAGGACTAATTGGACGCATTGCTGTTAAAAACCCACTTATCAGCAAAAAAAAATAAAAAGGCCAAACTGAATTTCGTAGAAAAATATAAGCACTGGACTGCATTAGATTGGCGGAAAGTTCTTTTTTCCGACGAATCTAAGTTCGAATTATTCGGGAGTGATGATCGAAAGTACGTGAGATGTCCAACAGGTACCAGGTACAATTTTAGGTATCAAATTCCTACCGTAAAACACGGTGGCGGAAACATTAAAGTTTGGGGAGCATTTTCTGACGACGGCGTTGGTCCTCTGGTAGAAATTGAAGGCGACATGGACGCTACAATGTATAAGAATATATTGCAAGACCACATGCTTCCATTCGCAATAACAAATATGCAGCGCGGTTGGCTCCTTCAACACGATAATGACCCCAAACATGCTTCACGTCTTGTAAAAGATTTTCTCCAAAGACGAAAAGCGCGCCTTTTTGACTGGCCATCGCAATCACCGGATGTAAATCCGATTGAACATTTGTGACACGACTTAAAACAACATATTGGGATGAAAAATCACTCAAATAAAAAGGAATTGTGGAACCAATTGGGTCTCGAGTGGGAAAAATTGCCACAAGAACGGATCTCACAATTAATAGCGTCCATGCCTCGTCAATGTGCTGCAGTTATCGCTGCTAAGCGCATGGCAACAAAGTATTGAGTCAATTGAAGAGTGTCGAATCTCATTTTGTTATTTTGAAAATTTATTGTTATGCACGCGCAATAGTATGTGGCCCAATACTTTTGCGCTCTCGTTAAATGAAAAATGTTTGACAATCAAATATTTAGCAACAATGTCCATGGGTGTTATTCGATACTTTCAAATATTAGTGAATACATGTTGTCATTACTCGTTTATTTTTTCTCCACCGTCGTATTTCAATGCAACATGCATGAAAAAAGGGATGGCCCAAAACTTTTGCACGCCACTGTATATATATTCTTGTGATATTCTCGATCATCATATCTTTGTCTCGTGTTTTCGCATATAAACCGATCAGATCGGATGTCCGGACCGCATCGATGCGAACGATGGGATAAGACCAATTGTCCTCAAGGACTTTCACTGGAAAATTCGAGTTATTTATGATGACAACTGTCACCGACCGTGCGACGATCCTTTCATGGATAGAAACGACCATCTGACCGTCGACCAATACTCATTTACATCCCACGATCCCAACATTGGGAACAGATGACTCTTGCAACCCTTTCGTACGAAATTCTCATACGCCGCATATGAATGGACACCGGAAGACATCGATGCCTCCTTTAAAAAAAATAATAAACAACCTGAAAATAATTCCAAATCGTACGATACATCTATCAATCGACATAAATATTTCTGTGGATTATATGAATGTTTCATGCCTAATTGACCAGCGTCTCGTTCCTCACCCTGCCGGCCTATAATTCTTTTTTTACATCTTCTCACTCGTACTTAATATAAAACAAAGATACTTACATTTATTTAGACTGGCCAACTATTGCCAACAAAGTATTATCGAGTGATTTGTAAAATGTCAAAAATTCGTGTAACATTGCAAATTTGCCATTTGTAATTATATCTAATAGGTACATGGGTAAAAACTATTACTTAAAACGGTTCTCTTCCATTACCCGTAATCGTTTCATGACGCAGATTCAACATTTCTCGTTCATTGAAATTGTAAAAAACTTTCGGTATGATTTAAAAAAACCGCTCGGAAATAGCAATTGAATGACAAATTTTCTTTTACTTTACATATTTTCACGGGTACAGCAAAAGTGTCAAAAATAATGTACCTATAAGATGGAGAAATACTAAGGATCGTTATTATTCGTTGGTCGAGATGACAAGGCTCCCTTCCAATGCTCATATACGTACGTATCCATCTGCGGTATTATCTTTCCGCAGTTTTGTAACGACGTCGACACGATGCTCTTTTTCTCGCGAATAATATTACGCGGGTATGGATGATATTAGTAGGCGCTCGATATATCCGCGGGAAATAACGATCGACTTGCGTCCTGTCGTTCGTACCACTACACGTATAGGATCCACATATATATAACACTTACACTTTTGAGACAAAGAAGAAGAAGAAGCAAAAGAAGATGAAGAAGACGAAGAAGAAGAAGAAGAAGAAGAAGAAGAAGAAGAAGGGCCACCCCGCATTTAAGCAAAGTGGCACGTATACGAGCACCTTCTTCGGCTCGGGAGTATCTGTAGAGGCCGTGCGGCAAAGGCATTTTTTAACGCAGCGGCCTCGCCGCCGCCGACCAAACCAGTACCCTTCCTTTTTCTCTTTTCACTATCTTTACCTCTCTCTCTCTCTCTCTCGCTCTCTCTCTCTCACTCGCTCTCTCTCTCTCTCTCTCTCTCGCTCTCTCTCTCTCTCTCTCTCGTCGTATCAACTTTAAAGGAAGTATACCGATTAACTTCTTGTCAAATCAATGTTGAACGGAAAAAAATCATTTTTGTGCGTTTACAAAACTTTGTCGAGATTATTCGTATTAAGCTCTACTTTGTTTGTATACCATACTCGAAGGATTGAAAATAATTAAAAGTGATTAATTAATCAAGAGGTATACGTTCGTTTAAAATAAAATGGAGGTGAATACGGGTAGCTGGTAGTCACCATCGCGTGATCCGCTATAGCGTTTAATGCCTCGAGGAAAAGAGATTTTATGTACGCGTGTTGTCGAGCTTGTATTTATTCCCGGGGTGTCAACAATACCTTTTTATAAATTTGACGAGAAGCGGAGGCTGATCTTATGTTTACCGACGGAGATAATTCAGCGCGTTGTCGAACAACATCGTTATTTATGCACAGAACAGAGATTATTTTTCATTAGGATCGTAGAATTTATATTAATCAAGGATATACGGCTCATCATTTTTATTAAACTCGTGTTAGAAGTCCTGATTTACGACTCGCAACCGCCAAACGGGGCTACTTTGAACAAGTTTTGGTAGTTATTTGTACTTACGTAACTTTTCTTTAACATCCTACATTCCAACTTATTTTGCTCCAATAGAACAATTCTTTGGCTATGAAATGTATAGGAAAGTCAAGCCCCCCCCCCCCCACTATTTTTTATATATTAAAAAAAAGGCATTAAAAGGCGATTTATATCGAAGATCCAAAGCGTAATGGTAACATTTGACATCATTTTGATAACAAATTTAATATGTCATATATTCTACATAAAATTAAATGAAAACCAACGATTTTTTACTAGCAAATTGTCATCTTTAGGCCTTAACGATAATAAGTATATAATACTTATTATGCTCAAAATCGAAAAACTAAATATTTACGTAAATTGGAATATATAGAGATTATAATGGCGATATTCGTGTTGCGCGGTAAATTTTCTGCAGGAGACTTTCTAGGGGGCGCATAGCCCCTCTGGAAAATCTTTTTGGTCGAAAACAAAAATTGTCAAAGTTACCCTCAATGTCAAAGTAGCATTATTTGACGATAACTTCTGAAACATCGATATAATCTTATGGCCGCCATTTTGCTGTTGTTAAAACAAAATGGCCGCAATCGTGATTTCAAATATTCCTATAACAACATGGCCTCCATGGCCAACATGGCATTATTGTCTTAGAAAATCAATATAAGCACATGGCGACAATATTGCTTTCCAAAAAGAGGATGAATAACAAATTTATCTTTCATAAAATATTTTAGAACTTTTACCGATTACCTATCACTTTTCAGTCCGACTTACAAGCCAATACGCGATGCCTACTGTATTTACAATTTTTCAGCCAACAAATTGCACGCGCATGACCGAATTAATAACGTAATATTGTTTATATATAAAATATCTGATGTTAATTCACCAATGGCAGAATTTATTTTTCAATATAATTCGAAGACGATGTTTTTGCAGAGCCTGTTCCGTCGAAATTTCTCGGTGCGCTACCATATAACCATATGGTGCAAGCATCGTTGATCAGATCATTTCTCATTTCGTTGATTATACTTACGCTCGATTAGTTGTATATAGTCGTGTTTCAATTGTCTTTTTGTGCCGTTGTTCCATCGTCATTGAGACAACTATGTAGAATATGCCGCTCACGAAAATTGACGCGCACCTACTTGTATAACGACACGGACGATCACCGTTACGGTGGTAGTAGGTATTATTTCAACGGGCTGGTCCGTCACCGCAGTGTAATGTCCCACCAACGTTAATAGATATCCATTAATCACTTGTGCTGGTACCGCTTTGTCGTAGATGATGAGATTTATAAAATGCTTCCACTTAAATAACCTCAGAGTCTTGAGTGCGACGGCTATCATAAATCGCTTTGGAAATTGTAACGTACTTTCACGCAAATCCAAAATTGATACATTTTATTCTTGTATTTCTGATAATTGGTTCAGGATAGCTTGGATGCGATTAAAGTTTTATTATTCGACATTTTATTTATTTTTAATGTGACTGAGGAATATGGGAAAACTAGTTTATAAAAGCAACGTTATTTAGTAATTTTTTCCAGAAACCAACCGTTTGCGGACGCCGCCAATTTGAATTTATGTCCTTTTTTTATTTTATTGTTTCACTTCTTTAACTTGTGTGTGTAAAGTAATCAATGGAGTAATCAGGAGTCAAATATCAACGAGTACCTACACGTACACGGCTCATGTATCGAGAGAAAACGTCTTATATCATAAAATTCTTCGCAACATAGCGTCGACTCCTAACTGAAAACTATAGATAACATCTTTCGTTAAGCGAGATGCATCGAGTAACATAGTAACAAAGGAAAGCATAGTTTGTTTTTCAGAAAATAACTTACAATTAGAAACGATTTGCTCAAATTTAGCAAGTAAAAACAAAAAAACAAGATGGCCGCCGCTGGGTCAGCACCAGCCATCTTGTTTTTTGATTTACAGGAGTCAATAATGTTGTAATTAAAAGTTCATATCACTCATAACAGATTGGTTGACAAATTTTCACATTTTTTTCCAATACCCGATTAGTTGTTGCGATGAACAATTCGGCGAACGATCGCAAAATACGGTGTACCTAGCGCATACGGATTTGCGAAATTTACGGCGATGTGAAACGAACGTTGTAGGTAATAAAAATTGCAAACAATGCCATTTAGAGAATGCTGAGATTTCGAGAAAACGAAAATTTAGGCCATACGCATCTACCTATCAGGTAGGTATATGACCTGGTTTTACGTCTGCGTGAAAGATGAATCTTCTCGGAGTAGCATCGTCTCCAAAATTGCAGCAATCTCTCTTGCATTCGTACGAGTTTCACATAATCTCAAAACTATCTATCCAACTTCTCTACAAATAATACGAGTACCTACATTGGCTAGTTGCCTAATTATGTAAAATTGTAGTCGTTTCGCTTGAATTATGAGAACACAGACTTGAATTATAGAAACACTGATTTTAATTATGACAACAGAAATGTAAATTTTGGGAACTGGCCGTTCTAGAGCAGCGCATAGAGCGACAAATACACTTTTTCAAGTTACTTTAGACTTTTTAACATATCTTACAAAAATATTTTATTCCTTACAAAAAAGTTTATTTATCGAAGTTTTTAATCGACTAAATGTCCATTAAAGTAATCTTCGATCCGTCCAAAATTATCCAACTCTGATTTCGTTCAATTTCATTCCCTCAAGTAGGTACCTACAAATTCACTTACAATTATAGTCGTTGCTCGATTCGAGACGCAGCTCGACCGAAATAAAACGTCGCTCGTCTCAAATAAGTTTTATTGGGACCAAACGAATTCCTATACCTATCGATTTTTTTTCTCCGATACGTTCGATATCTCGTAGAAAAGAAAAAAAAATTAACGTTCCACGCTTATTTCGTACTGGAGTCGCGTCAATTCGCGTCGAGCTTACTTTTCATGAGCTCTCGAACGCCCCTTTTCAACGGATCTCCTTGGCTCTCTCTCTCTCTCTCTCTCTCTCTCTCTTTGTGGAAACAGATCTGCGATACTTGGTGTGTTCCCGCGAAGATGCTGCCGTGAGGCACTCTTTTGAACGAGAAAGCGTCTATCGAGGATAGACGAACGGAGAAAGAGAGTAAGAGAAAAAGAGAGGGAAAACAAAAGTTGGAAAAGGACGAGGTCGGACTTTAACGGCCCGAACGAGCCGTCGGCTTCGCGCCCTCGAATCGCCTTTCTTCTTCGCCGACGCTACTACCCATCTTCGAGGCGTTGCTCTCTCTCTCTTTCTCTCTCTCTCTCTCTCTCTCGATCTTTCTCCTTCTCTCTCGGCTCATCGCACCTCGCGCGAACGAGAGTATATAGCGCGAAAGACGAGAAAGCCTCTCGGGCTGCGGTTTACGATGCCCACGGAATCCTTGAAATAACTTCGGGGCTCCATGGCGTGTGAGAGCGTGTGTATTTGTGTGACCGCGTGAAGTAGCTCAACTCTCGGAGGCCTCGTGTGCACGAAGCACGAAACACACGTTCCTTCTTTGCCGTTTTCTTACTATCGAACTCTCCTACTCGTGAGCGCCACGGTTACGAACGTATATAGGGCGGTCGTTAAGCCGCCTCCTTCGTTCGTCCTCCTCCACCTCCTCCTCCCTCTCTTTCTCCTCGTCGTCGTCGTCGTCGTCGTCCTCCTCCTCGTCTTCCTTCTCGCCACCCTTCCTTCCGAGTTGGTACAAGCGAGATATCTTCCGATACCGATAGGTAGGTACACGTGCTATCTCGTACGAGATGTCTACGCCGTTTGGAAATTACGATGGTGCTTGAGATTTCAAAAAATCATGAACCTTACGCGAATACTAATTTCTGTTTAAACCGATACAAATATTCGAGGAAGAAAAAGTTCGATAGAATTCAGGAAAGTGTGCTCGTATTTTGGGCAAGTTTCGTAGATGAATTCCACCATTTCGAATCTCTGCAGTGTTTACATTGGGATTCACGATCAGTGACGGAAAAACTGTCTTAGGTATCGCTGTATCCGGAAATCATATCGACTCGTAGGTGTTCCGGTAGCCATTTTGATATTGCTACCGCCATTTTGAATAAAAAAATGTTGTCTGTGATCCCGAATACAATCGTGTGGCAATGTACATTCTGATGTAATGTGATTGTTTATCATTTCGTCCGCCATCTTGGTGCCGCATTTGTCAATTGCAAAATTTCAATATTAACCACGATGCAAGTGATCCGAAATACTATTAACTCGAATTCAAACAGATATGAAATGTCGAATTATTCCTTCGATTAAAGGGACAATTTGCGGTTTGGTGAGAAATATTTCAATTAATTATCTCGAATAAACTCGCTCGGAGACGCATCCTTATATCGGCCGAATTTGGCCGTGAGCGCGAAGGAAATAACTGCAAACCTCGATTCGCAAATTCGTTGGCACGGTGTAACTGATCGGCTGGAAATGTAGCTTATCGTTAGCTATTTCTTGCTACGATACTGCGTCGGTTCAGCAAATTTTCATCCCGATCGGTTGCGTTTTCGAGGTGGTCGCAACTTATCGTATCATCGGTTAATCCTTTCAGGCAACTCTGTGAGATTCTTGACCTGTCCCGAAATTTTTTCGTTTTCTATAGTAAAGATATAATTCATTCGATTCAGAATTCTCCACATCCGAAAACACCATGCCGAATTTTGCACGAAGAATAATTGATTATCCAATGAGACGTTAATCAATCTCACAGTTCAGTAAAGTTCACATTCTCTCCTCCATCAATGATACATGCTACAACGCAAATCACAGCTCATTAACCGCGGTTAATTATTGCAAGTTCGTCCAAATCAAATATCCGCGCAAATTACTGGAGGAGGACGCCACCCTGCGGCCATACACAGAATCAATGAAATTCGTTTTTCTCCACACCCGGGTTCATCCGCTTCATCGTCTCACTTCCAACGTTACGTCGGACTACGACCGAGGTGTGCTACATACCGAGACGCTTCACAAAATGTCCGGTATGGATCGTCGGTTCGTATACGTGTCTGTTCCAACATCATTGATCTGTGTATGCGTGCGTGTGCACTCTAGCTGCATACAAGCGTGACGTACGTTGTATTATGACTTTGCCAAGAAAACCGTAGAGTCGTTAAAACGAAACTCTATATTAGTATAATGGAACATTGTGATGCTCCCTGCCGGTATTTCGAACCTTCAATATATATGTATACATGACCACTTGAGCGTGGCTGTATATATATATATATATATATATACGTAACGTGGTATCCAGGCTAGTTGGCATGAATATATGCGTAACATGAATATTGAATATGCGGAAATAATGGTCGTGCGTGTTTTGGAGGGTTGAGTTTCGCCACTACCAACCAGCTCCTATCGTCATCGTTGCTTTCGTGACGTCTCACAGATGTCAGTGAGGTGTCCCTCTCGCAGAAAACATATATCGGCACTCTATTTCTTCCGAGAGTCCTCGGTTCCAACCCTCTCACGTCTCGTTCGGAGGTCGTGGAAATTATACCGAGAAGAGACGCGTTACCCAGAGAAAGAGAGAGAGCGAGAGAGAGAGGGGGAGAGAGCGAGCAGCCCAGGGTTGAAAATAAATAAAGACAGAGGGAGTAAAAACAGAAAGGAGCCTCCACTACTTCTGGTATCCCGCCACGAGATGGCACAGGTGTAACGTGTCATTAGCGAGGGCGATCTCTACGCCCACAGAACAAACAGATTGTTTCGGGGTGTTGTGCCCTGGACACACCTAACACCTACCTGGAGTACGGCTCGACTCGTAAGCCAGAGTCACGGAGCACAAAAGAATGCCGACTAATTTGAAAGAGATCCTCGTGTCCAATTGTCTCGAACAAAAGAGCCTGCGCGCACACTTTCGAACTATGTTGAAAAGAAAAATTGGGGGTAGGGGGCGCTGTTGCGCCGGGGATTAAATTTGTGGCTGGTACACGGGTTCAGGTTTATGTGTTGATCTATTTATCTATAATTGTGACAAGGTAGGAGCATTTTTTGTTGATTCAATGTCGTTTTTGTAATCTAAACTATCACTTGATCAGTTTGTTTTTTCGAAACGAAATAAGAAGGCATTTGGAGACTTTCATTAAGGGTGATGAATGATCGAGTCCTCCCGATTATCATTGAGACTACGAAATTATTCAAAAATATTGTTTCTCTTTGAAATTGTTAGACTAAAATATATCAGAAATATACATATATATCGCACCTCTGATAAATTGAGGTTACAACTCGAAAAAGTCGAATGTTGAGCTAAATATACAGAAATACTTGAAATTTTATTCCATGTCTCCTCTCGAATAATTATAAGTGTAACTCTAAAACTCACCTCTAGGTGGAGTTGTTACGCTATATAAATAATTGTAAGGAAGACCATGTAACCATCCTTGACTTTGGTTTCCCTCTCCTGAAAATATAGGTTTTTCGAGTCCCTATTTTATCGGAGGTGATATATGATCAAAATACATTTAGGTACTGATATTTAAGGGAAGGTGGGAGTATTTTTGCTTGATTCGATATTTTACAGCCGATCTAAAATTGTATTAGAAGCGATGAATGATCGAATCCTCCTGATTAGTGTTGCGACTATGAATTAATCAAACAATCCATTTTCTTTTTTTCTTCTTGCATTTTTTGTAATGCCTCAGGTTTCGTGAAGATATTTTGCAAGTTTTGTGAACGAAGTTATCTTGTAGAAATTATTGGAAAATATTATAGTGAAATAGTCGATACAGCGTTGATTGATTTCATTCGTTTCGTATCACTGACAATTTTGTACATTTTTTTGTTAAACGGTACGACGACGACACCTCTCTCCTGTGCGAACATACATATTCATATTTGATGTCTATAATGGGTATAATAAATACGTAACATATATGGCACGGTGAGGTATTATACTGTCCACATGTGAGAGCCAGGGTGCACACACATAATAAATAAGCTGCTTACACCATGTTGTATCATGCAACAGATAATATCTAGTTCACACAAACGATCATACGTGCGTTGTATATACTCGGTGAACTATCGAGCGAGAAAATTTCCTCTTAGCACGGGATAATTTTTATTACATTAGCCTTTAGATAGATGGAATACTCCTGTTATGAAACTTGCGTAGAGTTGTTTTGAAAAAAGCGCGAAATCTCGCGCTGATATCAAAGGCAGATACCAACATAAGAGTTTTTATTAATCGTAAAACACATACTTCGTAGATAACACGGTTTTACGGTGAACTTTATATACTTGATATGGAATTATAACGTACCGAGATAAAATGATTTATTTCATTTCCTGAAAAAATTCATTCCAATAAAAATACTTTTATTTCGCTGACATTACATTTTATCAGAGCATTGTTAATAACAATGATTGTAATCAATTTTATTTCGTTTGAATAAACATCTGTTCGATACAATTAATTCCGTTTTCATTCGAATGAATTGCTTGCGCTTCGATAGCACTTGTACTCGTTTCGGAAAAATAAGTTTTCGATTCATTCAACCTTTAAACTGGGAAAAATATATTTAACAGAAGCTACCATCGATACTTTGCTTCCGTTTGCCCCTACCTCGTTCGAAATATGTCGAAGATAATATGTAATACTTCAAATTCGATTTAATAAATTTACTCTTTGTCGGTATTATGCACTCGTGTACGAATTACGAATTGTCATCTGTAAGATCACCAGATGGCGAACGCTCGATGACTTTTATCTTGTTTTTCTTAAATAATAATTTGTTTCACAATCTTTGCGCATATACACTTTCTTTTTACGGTCGTACGCCCGAATAATGGTCCAGTTGATTTTCATACGGCTAACATCAGCGATACATCCTCGAGACAGCGAATAATGTTACGTGTTGTCAGGTTACGCTTTCGTGACGTCCCGAGCAACCAATTCGTTAGTATACCAAGATTTAATAGAAGATGGTCATGCATCCGAGTGCAAGGTAGTATAAATTTCACCCGCTAGTCAGCGGTCTACCGTTTGATGTTGGCTACTTGTTATAGCGCGCAAGCCGCGTTCCCGTTTCATACGGATATTCTTTTTCTCCCTTTTATTTCTTTAAATCATACGTTTAGTGTTTACCATTTTTTAACCATATTTTATTATCCTTTGGCACGTCATATCGCATCCTCTGCGCGGTATCGCTTCGGTGAAATGCCGTCGGCTATTCGCTGTGTGCAATGAGCACCTTTGATGCCCACGATTTCAATGAAAAAACACTCGAATTAATTTTTCGACATAATATTTATCAATAATTATCGGGCGCTAATAAAAGTTACAATTCTTTTAATTTATGTATTAATTGATATTTTGAAATCATTGTTTTTTAACGATAAAACCTAATATTTTTCGAAATAAATGTAAGAACAGTCGATGTGATTTTCCAACGTAGTATTTGTGAATAATTATCGAGCGCTAACGCTAATTACATTTTTTTTTATTAACGTATTCATTAACATTTTGTGATAATTATTTTTATCCATAATCATTAATACCTTTCGAAATCAATCAAAAATACTCAATTCGATTTTTAACACAATACTTACTCGTATGAGTAATTATCGAGCTTTAATGGAAACGACAATTTTTTTTATTTACGTGTTGATAATATTTTATTTTGAATCATTACTTTTTATTGATAAAATTGAAAATTTTTCGATATCAATACGAAACAGGTATTTATGAATATTTACTCAGAATTAGTGAAAATTACAGGTTTTTTTCGTCAATTAAAATATTAACGATATTTTGTAATGATTATTATTTCATGATAAGCATTAATAATTTTCCTATTATTTTGCAGACTAATGTTTCGTAACGATTTCTATTTCAATTTTGAAATGCTAAGTAATTCTTAAATATTTGGCCTTTTTACGGTAGAAAATTGTGTTTACATTTTCAGTCGAAAGGCGCTCATTCCTATGTCCACTTTGCTAAGGCTGGAATATCTTTTGACTCGAACGTTTATTACTCTTGCAATATACATGCCTATCGATTCGAGAAAGGTATATAAATGTAAAATTTCCGGGTATACGTATAACCATATACGCGTTATCGATTAGTCACTATTGTTCGCAATAAGACATACTTGTACGATTAAATAGAGTAAAATAATAGACGCGTTTTGACTGTAACTATATATAACGAAAATAAGTAGTGCGAGCTCAAATTTGTACTATAGAATCAGGCATCGATCTCATACTCGTAACATTTAACCATGAATTTATAATCGAGGTAAAATACTTTTGATGATAGACCGTCACCGTTCGCATGATAAATTACCAAAGCTAATTAATCTCTGTCCATAAATCGAAATAATTTTTTCACGTAAACCCGCATTTCTTCACACATCGAAATATTTATTCAAATTACATTTTTATAATTGATATTAATTTCTTTAGAAAATTCTTTTCATTATCACCTCATAATTTTGAAACAAAAATTGAAATCATTTCTTCAAAAGCTGACAACTTTTTCACCCAGTCAAATATTCTTTCCAACTGTGCTTTTATAATTGACATTAATCTCTCGAAAAGATTGAAATTAATTTTTTTGTTTTAATTACAATAGCTTATAAGTATCGACTATTTATGTCCGACGATGAGCCCGACGAGAATAATATTTGGCAAATTTCGTATCGCGAACAAAAAGTTTTGTGACAGCTCCATGACACGCTTTGGTGAATTTTTTAAAAATGCTGTAGCCATAAATAATTTGTTCCTCCTCGAGTCACCTGGCTCACGTTGTGCTCTCTCTCTGTCTCAACTTTGCTTCTTCCTCTTATTCACGCTTGATCGCGTGAACGTAATATCTTCGTGTGATATATATATATATATACATATATAATATATATGTATGTATATTACGAAAAGCCGCGTCGAAACTCTGTCCACGAAATCGGGCGCCTATGGGCGAACAGACTGATGTTTAGGTTGTTTGACTTGGCGGCCCGAGAGCGCTCTGTAATTATCTCGCCTGGCATGTACCTGGTTTCTCGCGATGCCTCAGCTGTATACTGTCTCGCTTTCAATATATATATATATATAGATATATGTAAAGACACATACATGCGAGAAACGCTAAGCCTGAGACGCAGCACATTTTTCCTCGCTTGCCCGAAATATTACTAACCGTCGGGGTAAAACTCTACCCATCGGGCACGCTTGTAACCTAACCTCCGTGCACACGCACGCGCTGGGTCTCGAGAGACCGAGGTAGAGGCAGTAGCTGATCGAGAAAAACGTCAGTCTCTCTGATCCTTTGGAATGCCCCTAAATGGAACACTGCAGCTATGTACAGGAATTTATTCTCGTAGTATCCGTCTTGTCTCTTGTCACACAAAGTGTCGCTAAACCATCAACCCTACATGCTCCATCGCGCATTCTCCACCGCCACGTGCGCCATCTCGCGAAACGCTATACAACTCGTACAGTTTATAGGTTAGGTAACGTCGATTTGGTCCATCTTATCGTATTTTCGATCATTACGAATCTTTTCCAGAATAAAATTCGTCGCGAAATGTAGGTACGTTGCGAATTGGCGTAATTTTAAAAATTCATACATTTATACGTCACGACGGATATTCGTCATTTGTAATTACTGCACTTAAAAGACACCAGCTGCGACTACTGCAAACACAGTTAGCATTAGTTGCATCAACGAGACTTTTTTATCGTTCCGTATATACGGAAAACGGAACAGCCGATATGACCGTCGTTGAACAATTACTTTTTCGACGATTTAAAGATGAATAATACCTTACGTAAATACCAATGAATTTCTTGTTTCCAGGGACAAAGTACTTTTTATCAAGTTATCGGACAAGGGCTAGAGTTCAGGTAGTGGTGGTCGTTAGTCTCTGGTAAAGATCTGATAATATAATTCACGTTCAAAGGCGCGGGCGGTCGTATCGATCCGTACCTATATGGTAACCACTCACATCAGTTACATACAGTACAGCAAGTATAACAGGTGCAACCGAGTACAAAGCTCCCAAGTCTGTATGTCTTCGTACTCGTACGAGTAGGTACGTATATAGGGCGATGTCTATAAAATACTCTTCTATATTTGTGTATATATTTTATTCATCGATTATAGTGCCTTCGCTACATATATTTATACGACATATGCGCGTATATTAGCTAACAATAAGTCTGTCCAGAACGGTAAATAATTCGCATGCGCGAAGCATTGCGCTTGGGCCGCGATCGCACAGCGTTCACGAGAACACGCTTCGGCTTTATAAAGTAAATTTATCAACGTTCAATGAAACTTAATATATTCATCCGCACGATAGGGAAGTACGGAATCTTGATATCGCTCGGCCTCCTGAAAATTACTTCATCCTCGATCTCGCACGAAATTCGATCAAACTTATTCACAAGTTTTATAATAGACAACCCTTCCAGACAATAATTTGCGACAACAATTTTTCATTTGATCTTCAACACTGGTTTTTCGATCGGTTAAGTTGTAATCTCTTTTCAAATAGAGAAGTAGTCGAAAGTTTTCGCGATTAGCAAATTTTTAAATTGCCGCAAATTTAGAGTTTTTTGGGATTTTCCAAAGTTCCAAATTCGACACGGCAATGTTGTAAAAATCCCAAACGGGCTTCGCGTGAGCTATTTTTTTCGTGGTAAGGTACAAGAATCTCGATGAGCGAGTCAATCTAAAAAAAATGTTATTTTTTTTAACCGCCCTGATACGTATACAGTGCGAGGCATTTGCAGTGTTACGATATCAAGGACGCGTTCACACGCGAACATTTCATCTACACTTCTTTCAACTGTAATAACGCATTATTACTTACATTACAAATACCAAAATTCGCCGATAAAACAAAATCCATAACATGCATAAATCTTCGCAAACCCTTTAATATTTCGACCCTCGTGTGATCTTGCACGTTCTCCTATCATAGCCCATCAATCTCGTCTAAGCATGAATATTCATAATACGAAAAAACAGAACAAAAATTCATCGTTTCATTAAAAAATGGAGATGATCTTATCCCAGTTACAATATCCTCCCAAACACAAAGAAAATGGCCCTGTATAATCGCCGCGAATAAAAATTCCCCCCCCCCCCCTCTTAAACATCATAAAACTTATGTTCGAAACATCTCCTGACATCACCATCGTATTGGGTACCATTAGTCCGTATAACACTTTAAGTGGTCCAAACTGTACGTATACAATATACACACACCCTACTACACGGTATATACGAGTATAGTAAACTCTGGCTACTCTTCCAACTCCAGCACAAATATCGTTACCCGCGTGTGTCGTAGTAGGTAACACGTATATACGTACACACCTCTACGTATAAATATCTATCTATCTATATATACTTATACATACTATGTTTATATATATATATATATATAAACATAGGAGTCGGCAGATATACGATCGAGGTCCAGAAGATCAGAGGTGGTGGCGGCTGCTGAGGCTAATCACAGGCGGCCGAGCTCCCCGCCAATTAATACCACCGCCGGCAACACCTCGGCACGGAGTTAACCCATCCTCTCGGGCACCGTCGGCATGCACATCGCGCCCACAACTGCACCATGCTCTCCTTCTTCTGCCTCTTCTTATATACACCTCTCTTCTTCTTACTTCACGTCTTTCCCGCTCGCTCGCTCACTCTCTCTCCCCCACCCCCCGTTTCTCTCTCGTTCGCAACTCATTCTCGCAAAGCGTCTCACACACTGCGCGTTCGACGCTGGCGTGTTATAAACTCCCTTGGGGTGTCCCCACACCGCGAGCATCTCCGCGGCCCCGGGGGATTGTGCTCTCTCGCAAAAGACCGGCTCTCTATCCGATGAATATCGGAGATTTCGAGGCTTCTACGAGACAAGAGGTAGCTCGAGAGACGCTGCCTCTGGCTGAAATTGTCATATATATATTTCTTATGTATATAGCGTCTATATGCTCGTATACTATATACGAGACTGTGCAGCATAATGTTTTTTCTCGTTCGTACAGCAGCTTCATTACATTGATGAGAGACTGTATGTTGTCATCGATGAAGAACGATAAGGCGAAGTGAATGGTTCCTAAGGGTTTTAACGTTGCAAAACGCGGTTAACGTGTATTTCCGATATATCGAGGGTCAATGATCGATCGCGATGAGAGGAAGATGCAAAGTGAGGTTACTTCTTTCCTGCGGGGGTTTCACGTCGGTCGAACGTAATCGTTTTTTGAAAACGAAAACCCTGCTGTTTTTCTGAAAACGTGATATAATAGCAACAGCTTTTTAACGTAACAACTGCAATCTGTCAATCGATAATAATGAAACGTAACAAGGGGAATAGGGAAAGGGTAAAGGGTAATGAATTTTCTGTCCCATTGTAGCAGAATTCGTCCCCATATTTATCGACGATAAAATGACAGTATGTGGCTCGTTGCTGTAATGGCAGCAATATAAAACACGAATTATTGTGGAAGAGAGGGTCTCGAAAGTTACAATTGGATAACGAGCATTACAGTTTGCAAGGGTAAAGCGCGGACAACCCTTATTACGTCAGCACAGAGGGGCCATGCGAGTTATATCGTAAATTCTATATAACTATTTAACCCTTATTCTCTAGCATATTTTATGGCATATAACGAGTAAAGTCCGCTACTGCCCGGTTCTGTTTTGCTTACGCCGCCATGTTGCCTCCACCACCTTGAAAACGGAATCCGAAAATTCTCCAGTACGAAGTGACCGATCGAGCTGAAATATGGTCAGCTAAAGGAAGGTTTTGGCAGAAAGCGAGAGAGTCACATTTCATCCCGATCGGTTGAGTAACGGCGGAGAATTTACAAATCGTATTTGCAGCTGACTCTCTCGAGCTCGACCTATAGGGAGTACCAAAACCGACTAAGAGCGATGTCACGCGCATGTCCACTACTTCTTCGCTCGTACGATTATCTCTCCGGAGGTTATCTACGCGCCGTGAGTCATCTACATGCGCCTATCGAATAAATAAGTTATTAAATAAGAGCGATTCATTAGAACTATGTTCCTCTGCATTTCCAATCATTTCAATTCAATGAACTCATTTCATTATAATTCTCCAATATCACTATTTCAGTGAAAACAATAAAGAATTATTGATTCGTATAATATTCCAAAATCCATGAACATCCCCCACAAACCACACGAGGTCGAGCGCACTAACCATACTAACAATAAGAGAGAGAGAGAGAGAGAGAGAGGGAGAGAGCGCGATATCCAAACTGCGGAATGCTCATGCGAACAAGAACAAATGAAACAAAAATAACCTGCGCACTCGTATTAAAGCGCATGCGCGAAAGATCGCGATCGAATCAGCCACAGTGAAAGAGAGCGGCAATGCTATTCGATAGGAGAGAAAATATATCCGAGGGTTTGCCGATCGGAGCTTAGGATCAGATCACGTGGACGAGATTACGAGAGAAAGAGGTGGACGCGGCCGATCGTCGATGCACGAGAGTGAGATCGTGCGGGACGCGGGACGGAGAGGGGGAGTTAGTCGGTAAGAGCGAACGAGTCGCTTCGGCGCGGTGCACAGTGTGGCGGGGGAACTCGAGTGCGCTGTAGCAGTAGAAGAGCGACAGGATAGGAGCGCGACGAGGGGGAGGTGGAGAGATCCGATGGTGTTTTCGGGGCGTGGCGAGAGCGTATGATTACCGCGCGAGGATCGGTCAGAGCGGTGAGAGTTCAAAGCATCAAAGAGTCTCCCGACCAGCGAGAAATTGCTCAGAATTCATCTGCCTGGGATCTCTCTCGCACCCCTCTCGACTCGTACTCTCTCGCTCCTCGCCCTCTCTCTCTCTCTCTCTCTCTCTCTCTCTCTCTCTCTCTCTCTCTCTTTCTCTCTCTCCCTCACTCACTCACTCTCTCTCTCTCTCTCTCTTTCACCCAGGGCCTTCGCGGCCTTGTTAGAAAAGCCCATGCCAGTATATCGAGAAGCTAATATACCGTAAACGTCTCGTTCGATCTCTCCCGCGTGGTAGGTGGGTACGTGTGTATATATAGGTAGTATGTATGGCATGTATATAGTCCATACATAGATTCAACCAATTTTATCGCTACATATACATACTTATACATACATATATATATAGCTATAAAATTGGTCGAACCGGCGTGATATTATTTAGGTACTGTACATATACGCACCATGCCTATGTATATACGTATATTTAAGGCTGTTTTAAAGTATGCATGTGTATATTATATATATATGCGTATGCATGTGTGTGTATATAGATGCATGTGTGCGAACTTGGCGCTCTCAACGGGCTGCGAGCTCATCCTTAACTGGCTCTCGATCCACGAAAGCTCGTTTAAGCTGAAAGAACCTGACCGATAGCAGGTGAGGATGGATCGGGAGCAACACGCTCTCCTTTTCACAGCACGTTATATACATACATATATATTATATATATATATATATCTATATATAGTATATCTACCTACGACGATTGAATAAATTGCTCATATATGTAGGTATATGCGTTCTCTTCGCGAAAGCTATTCTGTTCTGCGTTGCCTATTACCGTGGATTGTTCGTGACCCTCGATGGAGTGAACGAGAGCGAGAGAGAGAGAGAGAGAGAGAGAAAGACAAAGGGGTGGCACATGGTGAGAGAATGTACCTACAAGGGGCGGCATTGCGCACTCGGCACGCCCTGCGAAATACTCGGGGACTTATTTTTCCAGAATTTCTCATGATATCTCTATTTTATCGGACAAAGGAGCAAGAAGAAAGAGGAGATTGACGAGAACAAAAGTAAAACGAGAAGGGAACGATAATTTTCTGGAGTGCCTTACAGTGCCACCTTCGTATTTTTTTTTTTAAGAATATTCGATTCTTGGCAGCTGAGCGTGCTCTTGAAATTTAACATTTCGAAGAAAATATGGCTTTGAATGGAGTTTTGAATATATTAATGAGATCCTGTCGCGGCTTTGAAATTGAAATACAACGGCTTTCTGACGCATTTTGCTCGAGAATATTGATGCCAATAAGCTTGTGGATGGACATAATTCGAGATATACAGAACCATGGAAAACGGTTGTTATGATTGCGATCGATTATCGAGAGAAGAATGAGACACCCTTTATCTTTGTGTTCGTGATGCGATTAACATAAAGTATTATACTTAGAATCGAAGGTAGCCGTGGGGAAGAAACGCTTCGTATGCACAGTTCGGCCATTTTGAATACTCCGCGGTTAAGGAAAATGGCCTACGGCTGACCAACCGGTCGATCAATCAAAACGAAAAGGGTCGACTCATTGTGGACATTGTACATTCCACTATAATCTACTACCAGTAGCTACGATACGGGTTTACCAAAAATTTTCCAAAATTCGATGAACGTTTTTTTCGTAGAGTTTCGACTTGGTTCACTTTGCATATCGATCTCGCCATTTTTAATTTCTAGCACTTAACACCGAAATCGATAGTCTCTTGAAATTCGTGCTGCCATAATATTTCACAGTTTGCACATACATACAATAAATGTGCTTTATCGTATCCCCATTTTTTTTAAATTATCTACAATATCGACATTTCAAAATTTTGACATTATAATTCAAAATTTGTATTACGAATTTCGAAGATTCTTTACGCTGAAGTGTTCGTAAGAAATTAGATATATAACGATCATAAATACCTACAACGATCAAAAAATAAAATAAATTCTGAAAAATTCTGAAAAATGTTCGTGAAAATATATTCGCACATGTGTCAAGAAATAAACAAAGACTCGAAACATCACCGATTCGTTTCAAATCACAAAGTATCTCCATACGTTTGAATATTTCATGCAACTTCCCCTTTGTTTATTCATGATAGACCATTACTTCGTTAGCCAATTATTTCTAACGGTACCCTATTCTACGTTTACCCGAGCTATAGGTATCGTTTTTCGTAGATTCGAGATTAGCCCTTGAATACTTTTGAAATCAAGTCCCGTGCCCCCTTGGCCGAACTGGAGGGCGTCTGATTGTGAAAATAAAACAGACACGCGTGTACCACGGAGGGGTTCGGACATTATCCGCGACTTCTGGAATAGGTACGCGTCAAGGAGCTGTCATCACGTATAGTAGGTACACACCGGTCGGTGCTTTAGTACGCTGTACCGGAGTCGGCTAATTGTATACCACGAGATAAGGAGACACGAGGTGGAAAAAGGAAGAGGGTCATTCGAGTTGCGAGTATTGCCGATGTTATCGGCGACCGTCGTAATTGCACACCACGTTCATTCCACCGGAGAAAAAGCTTCAAACATATTTACGCGTATGGACACACGTTTCGTCAGAAAACGTAATTTTGGCATTTGTATTATACATGAGCCATGAATATGCATATGTAGGTATGCATATACTATCTCATCTATTTTCTCATACAGGCACATACATAGGTGCATATGCACGCGTGACGTGTATTACTGAACGATTGCTACACATCGAGATTCCTTCCGAGTCGTGTTTGTGTAACGTAAAAATGGCCATATCGGTAAACGGTGATACGGTAATCGCGAAATCGAAGTAAGGAACGAGATTTTCGAATCAACATTTTCTCCCGACTGCTTTACACGTTATACTCGATGTACTTATTATGATAATCTCGTTTTTTTAATTTAATTGATCGTACGAGCGAACGAAGAAAAATGTTTCCATGAATATTTTTCTAATACAGACGTATATTAGCCATATTCTTTCGAATAATATCATTGGTTTGGATCTTATATGGTCTCGGATTTGATTATAACTTGAGAATTTATTTATGTATATCGAGGAGACCCACATACATGGTGCTCAGATTCTTTTTCGCACCCGTTTTGACATTGCGATCCAGTGAAATTGAGCCATTTTCGAAAAATAACTGCTTATCTCATTTGTTATCGCAACAAATTACGCTCTCTTATATAAAATATCGTCGGCTTTCGAACACGATATTGCCCATGAGATGCAAAGTTAGGATAACTGCAAAAAACGTAACAAACACACACCAAAAAATCTAGTTTTGCCCAAGTCAATTTTAGATCGACATAAATGTTATTGTTTCGAAGTCCTCACAGGCTTTTACACATTTGGTAAGATTTCCCGACCGAGGTGGATCGTTTTTTATTGGAAAAAATAAATAAATATCAATTTTATTATTTGTAATAAATTTTATGAAAATCTTTAATAAAGTAGTATTTAAGTAGCAATATACCTAGTAGAAGGTACTGGAATGTTTGCGCATCGTGTATCTATTTTAACGTGCAAATGACCATACAAAAATGGTAGACGGTGATACGGCAATCACTCATTCGAATTGAAATAATATTGAGAAACGAGTTTCTTCGAATCCCAATTTTCCGCCGATCGATCTCCGTTAGGGGAAGGTGGTACAAAATGATCTCCGTAAGGGAAAACAGCTGTAAAACGAGTGTGTGCAGCTTTCTCTTAAACTTAAAATATTCAAGGGGTAACTATCGATCGAACTACAAATTTAGTAAGCGTTGAATCGCATAAACCATTAGGAATAATGTTTTATTAATGTTTTCGTAAAGGTCTACTGACGGATCATTTTACCCCACTACTCAAAATTCAAGCAAGAAATAAAACATTCAACAATATTCATTCAATAATTTGTTGGTACTTTTATCGTAGATTCAGTCTAGGCAACAAATTTAAACAACTGTGTCTTAATAATCATACAGTAAATTCTTAATTCTTTCAGTAAGTAAGCAGGGGGTAAAATTATCCTGGGATCATTTTGCCCGCCCTGTGAACGAATCGTTTTGCCCCAAATGCCTTATTAACGAAAAACATCAAAACATAACCCATGTTTTTCGAATAGTGTCACGAAGGACGGTTAATTCCATTACTAATTGATAACAGAAACTGAGACAAACACACTTATCACATAATATGTACGAAGACTAAAGCTACATAATGTCAAATAATGTCAAATAACCTTAGATCGAGCACAGTAATTTTTAATATTTTGCGATAAAAACTTTCCCACTGCCAACGACGCCACGACACTGACAGAGATTGTACGACTCAGCCGTAGAAGCATGAAATTCAATTAAAATATCCTAAATGACGATATGAAGTCGGTAGGTATAGCAGCCGGGGATCGTTTAACATCGCGGGATCATTTTGTACCACCTTCCCCTATACTCGATTTATTGATTGGCGTAATCATTTTTTAATTTATGTAGACGTGCCAGCGAATGAAGAAAAATATTTATAGAAATATTTTTGGACCTCTGGAGAGCCAAAGTAAGAGTTCCCAATAAAAGAGTATTAAGGTGTAACCGTCGTGCGTGTGGGTCGCAATTTCTTCTTTTTTTTTTACATCGGTCGGAAGAGTCTATGGGCAAAAACATGAATGCTCGATCGTTTTTTCGTTCGTTTCGTAACGAAAGTAACATCTTCAAGATCAACAACTGGGTATCATCAAAGGGGTGGTATATAGTTTATACCTTTGTTGATGGGACGTCCCCTCCGTTTGCGCGGTCGACCATGCAGTCACACGGAACGAACGTTAATGCTTTTATAAATTAGTTTGGTCGGCACCGGGGGGGACACGCGATTTTCGCAGGGCGACGATCGTTCATCTCTTGGTGAAGAGCTGCTGGCTGCCTGCCGGGCAATCTCACCCCACACCGAGCCCGCGCGGTCCAAACGTCCAAATACGAAATATACGTATACATATATTAGCGTCTAAATGCACGTAACCTATCGAAAATGTATTTTTTGTTGTTGTATTTTTACAGTTGAAAATAAATGCGTCGAAAGTGACGCATTCCTTATGTAGGAAGTTATTACCATATCGAGATATTTCCCATCCAAGGAATTTTGTTTGTCTCATATAAGGATTTTTTTAAACTGCTATTGGAAATAACAATCCAGAGAAGTGACAAGAAAATATTCTCGGGAAATAATATTATTTCCTAGAAAAGAATTTAAAAAACCGCTAGCTAAAATTCTCACAGGATATATATACTTGTACCTACCTTACGAGTGATTTGTTTCATACTAGATATACTTACTCGCCCAGATTTTCGAAACGATCGGTGTAGGAAAGTATATTTTTTTATCTTTATCAGTTGAAAAAGTTTGCGAGAAAATTGATGCAAATTTTTCAAAAATCACCATAGGAAAACTAACCACGGCACGGATTACCAGGAAAAATTCATGAGAAATGATTTTCTTTTCTAGGAAATAATTATTTAAAAAATCCTGACAAAAAAAACCAACAAGCAATGTTTATTTTCCCCTATGATGTCTCCCCACAAGTTTTATTATTCCTATATACAAATATGTAAAGCCGCGCAAAAACTATTTTACCATATAACGACCGAAAAATGTAAAAATAAAAATGTGTAACGGTCGTTTCAGACGATAATTAATAACGTTACGTCACTGACATGACGAGTAGGTACGCGATACAGAAAGGAACGTACCTACGTAGGTTTGTCTCGATTAACGATTAAAATGTACCTAAATGTCGACTTTTATGGTACGATGACAACGAACCGTCTAATGAAAAATCATGGAAATCGTAGTCAATCATGAAGAAACAAAATACAATACAGGCGCGTACCTATAGTTGTTTCGAACAATGAGATCGTACAAAATTTTCGTTGTTAAAAACGCAAAAGTACCTGGTTTTTCAGATTTCAAAGAAATATGGATTAATTCGAAAGATATCAATTACCACGATACGGCGAAAAATGCTGCTCGTGGGCCGTCCCTGTGGTGTCGAGAGGTTCTACTCGGATCATGCAACTCTGCCCGAGCAGGTGAATTTTTGTGGATTTAAGAAAACGTGCATCCGGTCGTACGAGCAAGACCTTGGCAATTTCCTATACAGGCGAAGGGAACATTGAATATGAATGATCGAATGAAATTATACAGGCTGCAAAATTTGCGTCGTACAAATACACGCAACGACTTTCGTCGTACGGGCCATAAATGCCAGGCTGGGTTCGACGACGGTTACCTACGGAGGTAAATCGGCAAGTTGCCAAATTACGTCGTTATTCGCCGACAGAATTGATTTTCCATCACTGGAATTGCAAGAAATAACAACAAAAAAAACGTCATACCTATTTAAAATTTCATCAAAATATCTTGATAGAAATCGACGAAACCGCAATTTATCTTTTTCTAGGTTACGTTCGAGAAATCTTCAAACGTTCCGACGTCCTTAAACAGTAATTCCATTTTTCTGCAATCTCTCCCATGTTTTAAATATGAATAACGAACTAAAATTTATTAAAACCCCCTGAATAAAAACCATCAGTTCCGTCACCTAATAACGATCTAATTAAAAGCCCTGCAATTTTTTCCCTCCGTCGGTAAAAAAAAAATAACCTCTCGCCTTATCCTCGACACGCCGTCCATTTTTTCAAACCTCTGAGTTCGAAAGTAATAATCGAAGTGTCACGGAAACTATCGAAAAGCGTCTATATAGATATTGTATTATAATCCAGGACTTTGTTCGTAGCCAGCGTGTGAGACGAAGAAAAGAAGGAAACGAAAGTCGCGCGGCACGGGACGTGGGACCAGTGGAAAGGGGCAGGGGGGTTTAACACGGTAGGAAGGTTGAATGAGAGTTTGGGGATAATTAAAACTGACTCCACCGACGAATCCCCTCACCGAGGCCCAATTAATAACTCGCTCCACTCGTGGCTCCGTTGTATATAGCCACGTATTCGTATATGTATATAGGTACCTACATATACCATACAATACCGTAATACGTAGATTGCTCTCGTACCTAGCGTCTATATGTATATATGTACGTATAAGCGTAACAGCCGTGCGTCATTCTTCACAGTAGATTTATGATATCGGTGTTAGCGGCGGCATTTACCAAGAGTTTTGGCTACGGATATAATAAAAGAGTTCTGGAAGCAATGGTGAGCCCGTGGTTGATGGGCCCGTAGGGGTAAAAGAGGAGGACGGCGAGGGAGAGGAGAAGAACAAGAGTGATGGACGGTGGCCGATCAGCGCCGTCAAAATAATGATCAACGTAAATAATGAGGCTTGTTATACGGGACCGTCTCTAGCATCGCGCGCTTCTTGATTTGACTACGTTTCTGTATTTGCGTGCGTCTGTGTCTATATATACGATCCGCCCGCTGACCCTTTTTCCATTCGATAACAAAACGCTTTACAACAATCACACTCTCGATCTCATTCGGGCAGCGATAATGTAATTGTTGCGTGAATCATTTCGGCGCAGTTCGTACGTGGGAGTCGGAGCACCAATTCTTACGCGGAGGAGAGATGTTTTTTTCTTTTTCTTTTTTAACGTCCATACCCTCTTCACGATCCCTCCCTTAATGTACTTTGCTATTGTGTTGTTCGGGGATATAAATGATACGAATCCTTCATAACTCACGGGGTTAATGATTTTATCGGGCTCGGGATAATCAGACTTTTCGAGAATGTTTGTGCATTTTTCAAAAAATTTCCTTTGTGTTATTGTTTCGTCGTTGCGGTTCTTTCTTTTTTTTTCGTTGCGTCGGTAACAAGATTTCTTTGTCGCTCGAACGTTTAATGAGCTTTTCAAGTTATACGGGAATAGAGCTCGAAGAGGGCGGAGGTAATGAGATTTTTACGTTTTGTGATTTTGGAGTTTTAAGATTTTCCTGGGGAGTTATTTACATAGTTGGAGGACTTTACGACGGGGGACAACGTGTAATGTTAGAGCTTGGAATTGACTCGCACGCATGCTTTGTAAAGTAGAAACCCTCGATACGATCATTGCCAATTTACAAAAGTTGAAGACAATTTTCGCTAATTGTCAAAAAAAATTTAAATTTAAAGCTGCAAAGATTCAAAATTTCATAAAATCTAAAATATTACACGTTTTTTTCGAAATTCTCAAAGTCAAACATAGTTCGGCACTAACCTTCATTAATTTTTAATTCATAAAATTTAGATCGATCACAAACATTGCTTGAAAACTAAAATCTCGAACAATATTTAAATAATTCCCAAAAAGACATGTTTTATGCGAATGGTAGGTTGGTGAATAAAGACGCTAAAAAATAATGATATTATTGCGCGTAAATAAAGTGAGTTGCCAAAAATGTTATTAACTAAAAAAATGAATAGTTAATTGACACTTGGATAAAACTTTGTTGAAAATTATCGTTCAAAAACAAAAATCATTAAATAATTAGCCCGTAAGAATGGAATATCGCGACATATCAGTCGGCCGCCCACCTTTAGGTAGGTACCTACGTTATATGGAATAGTTATAAGACCTGATGTTTAATCGACGCGTCATCAAACAATTTTTTCCGCTTCCCCCACTCCGTTTTATTATCATCATATTACATCTACAGGCGTCATTAAGAAGACATATTTTACACCTATTAGATCATAAATTATATCGACGCAAACAATATTATACTCACCTAACGGAGAAAAATATTATTTTTTAATGATGCCCTCGGCGAGGCGAGATGATTTAAGCGGCAATGATATTTCAACGTTATTGACATCTACGATCATTCGGCTTCATTAGCCCGTTAGTACGAAGTATTCGACGGCGTTATAATGTACAAAAATAACCAAAGATGTTTGAAGACTCAGTGACAAATGGGTAAGTGTTTTACCGCTGCGTTTTATTTGCTCAAGTTTGACGTAATTTTCACGAGGATAAAATATTTATTCCGTACGTTTCACATTACGACAGTTTATTTTCTTCGATCGGTAAACTATTCATACATTTGTACAAAGACGCCGAGGAAGGCGATATTTATACATAGGCTTTTTTTATTGTAAAACAAACTCGCGGTCGCTATGTGGTCGAGGTCACAATTAATCATTTCCAGAGCATCCACATTGAACACAAAAATAAATGAAAATACGCGTATTAGCGGTATTTTCTCAAGTTTTTTTGGAACTCAATTTTTTTAAACGACTCTCTCAGGATTTCAAATTATCGACGGTGAAACGTGTATAATAAAACACTTCTTCGATCATTTTTTTACGCGACACTCGGTACAACCTGCGGTTTGTGAAAGAGCGATAATAGTTCACCGGACGTGACGATTTTAAATAATTTGTAAATTACATCGGCACGATGGTACGAAGGACTTATAGGAAGGTATCCGCCCATATACTCCTGTCGAATTATAATCAAATTAAAAAAGAAAACTCTACAGTCTCCCCGGGAGCAAACCATTTTAATTAGGTATCCTTTGTTCGGTAAAATTCCCGGCAGTTCGCATAGAAAAAGATGAAAAAAATAGATTTACTTCGCCAGGATTGAAAAAACAATATTGAAAAAATCTGCGTAGTAACATTTTCCGTTGATATCATTTTTGAACTTTTTTGCACCGATCGAACAACTCCGACGTGTAAATCTTCAAAATCTTTGTTTTTTCAGGAAAACCAACTTTCCCATTTGGCGTTCCAGCAGAAACAAAATGAGTTTCATCACATGGATTTACCCTCGATACACGATATCACTCATTTGCTATTTGCAATAACAGCATCGTTTTAAACTCATCCTTGATACACCACATTGCACTCTCGCTACTGCACGATACATTTATATTTGAAAAAAAAATGAGTCGACTATTATCAATTTAATACGATTGTATCGGCCTCGTTCTTCCCCTCGAGTATATATACCTACTTTATAATAACGACTGTCCAATCGAGGTAACGATATTAGAGAAGGAATGAGAAAGAGAGAGGGAGAGAGAGCGAGTGAGGGTAAGAGCGAAAGAGGGATAGTGCTCCCTCTATATCTGATTTTATATACGCTTCTTTATTACTCGACGGCAGTGGCGTATCATCCTGCATTATGGTACATATCCTCCCGTAAAGATCGTTATCGGATTTACATTATCTTCCCAGCAATTGGTCGGTGGAATCACTCGCGTTAAACGGACAACGTTCATCGCGAAAAAATAGTTGTTAGAAATGAAAATAATTATTCTTCGAGGTGCGCGTAAATGGCTGGTAACACCAACACTAACGTCATTCCGGTGGAAAAAAAATTATCGTATATATAAATACGATCGTAGTTTATATTCATGTTAATATTTTGAATTTAGATTACACGATGGGGGGAGGAGGGAGGGGGGGATATATACACGATATATATGGGGCATTCCACGCCAGATCGGACACCATTTAGGTTTTGCATATCAGATTCTTTTGAAAATTTGTTGTGTTCTAGTATTGGTTAAAAGAGGCCTCCATGATTTTTTTCAATTTTTTTTTTGTCGAACCGTTTTCAAGATATCGATTTTTCAAAAATTACGTTACTTTTTTTTACGAAACTCTACGAAAAATGGGCCAAATTGGACGTTTTTTTTAACAATTTTTTTTAAACGCGCTTTTGATAAAAAAACATCGAACAAATTTTTCAAACCGTATTTCTATAAGATTTTCAAGTTTCAAATATAAATTGTTGATTTACAAGAAACACGTACTGATCGATTTTCTTGAAATTTTTGTGTAAAAAACTGTCATTTATTCCACAACTTTTAAGCCTAGTTAGATAATGGGCCAACAATGGGATCTATTTTTTTCGTTTTTTAAATTTCTATATTTTAGTTATCCGTGTTGAAAGATATCTGAAAAAAATACTATGCACAGGAACTACTATTAATAATTATTCGACACATAGGGATTATTAATTAGTTTACAGATTGATTTCAGGAAACAGATTGAGGCGAATCGCTGAATCGCATTTATTTTCTTACACGTTTAAATATTTTATAAATTTGAGATTCACCAGATGAAGAAAATTCTTTAAATTTCAAAGTGTCTTCTCCGTCTGGAATTACACAATGATAGTTTTGTGTCCCTGTTATTGTCATTGCTCTCATATATCGTTTCTCTAATGATTCTCGGCAAACAATTCTGTTTTATTGTCGTTTTATTGACGGAGAAGACACTTTGAGATTTAAAGAATTTTTTTCATCTGTTGAATATCGAATTTATAAAATATTTGTACGTGTAAGAAAATAAATGCTATTCAGCGATTCGCCTCAATCTGTTTCCTGAAATCAACCTGGAAATTAATTAATAATCTCTATGTGTCGAATAATTATTAATAGTAGTTCCTCTGCATAGTATTTTTTCAGATGTTTCTCAATACGGATAACTAAAATATGGAAATTGAAAAGTCCAAAAAAATAGATCCCATCGTTGTCCCATTATAGGCTTAAAAGTTGTGGAATAAATGACAGTTTTTTACAAAAAAAATTTGAAGAAAATCGATCAGTACGTGTTTTTTGTAGATCAACAATTTATATTTGAAACTTGAAAATCTTATAGAAATACGGTTTGAACATTTTGTTTGATATTTTTTATCAATAGTGCGTTTAAAAAGAATTTTTTTTTAAAACACGTCCAATTCGGCCCATTTTTCGTAAAGTTATGGACGTTTAAAGAAAAAGTAACGTAATTTTTTAACAATTGATATCGTGAAAACGGTTCGACAAAAAAAATTGAAAAAAACCATCGAGGCCTCTTTCAACCAATGCCAGAACATACAAAATTTTCAAAAAAATCGGAGATACAAAAGCTAAATGGTGTCCGATCTGGCGTGGAATGCCTCATATACGCATCATATTTTAATCATGTATAAAATTATCCATGCGTGAAATCTAAATAACTTTTTTTTCTAACACGAGGATCCTGATTTCGGAGTTAATTTGAACCTCTAAGTGGATTAATAAGCATGGGATATCAATTTTGCATATTACAATTATTAGGCCAGCTTCCTCTAGCAAGACTATATTTCAATCATACATATTCTAGATAAAAGTCACGATGCGTTTCGATGACTTACCTCCATTTTTTTCTTACGAGAACAGCAACCGAAAAATCGCAACGTTTCCCAATAAAAAAATCTTAAGGTACAACAGGGTATCAATTGCTATCAATCAACTATTCAAAAAATTATCCTTTTATTGGAGTAAATATAACTATATGACCCTCTATCCGATTTAATTATCCTATACTATTAGCAAGTCGTTATAATTTGTAGGATCGTGGCGACCCCTACCCTCTTCTAAGGCCCTACCAAAAAAATTCGTGAACCAAAAAACTATATTTTCTTTCGTTAAAATCTACGGTCCTTGTTTATAAAAGATAAACGCGATACGACAAGTTAGTGAATATTTTTCGATTAAGTTAAAAACAGTTACTGTAAATGTTTGATGATCTTGCGACATAACATTGTGAGTCCCATTGTCTTCCACGGTTCGGCGATGTGCCGCCTGAACCCTCTTGCCGAAGCGTGTAGTTTGGCGAAGCGATGTTTTGCCAGCTCGTGTCGAATTTGTCGTCACGGCTGTCAGGACTCGATGGCGGGAAAGGGAGATTCGTGAATCGGATATAAACTCACATCTTGTCCTTTCTCTCGTTCCCTCTCTCCCTCATATGACGTCCCGGGGTGTTCCCAGTTTCGTATATTCAACTAACATCGACTGTATACATACACGACCAAGGGTTACGTGTTCGAGCTTTCGTCTCTCGTTTCCCCTCTCCGTTTCCCCTTTCCAGCGCTGAATAATACAGACTCTACAAGGGGGCCAACGCACTCCATTATACACGAATTACAAGCGCGTTTGGGGATTACATTGTACGCCGTGAAACGCTCGCGCGACCGGGACCAAAAGCATTCGACTCGATATGTATAAACCGCTACTACACGTATACGATCCACGGCTCGGGCGCGCGCACGCCTCGATGTCCCCCCTGAACCGAATCTGTCTCTGACTGAGGTTACGCGGGCATATGCGGCAGCGCCCCCCCCCCCTTCCTCCCTCCTCCTCGCACACTATTGGGGATGACCGCGACGGATCAGCGTCGAATCGGTTGGTTATATTTAAAATAAATTGTGCGTACCGCAGCGTCGATTGATCGCGACTATGTCACTCGTAATAAAAATGAGTGTGAAGGATTGCTCTCCCTCCATTGCCATTGTGAGAATATTTACGTCCATCGTTGCGGCAGTTGCGACCCGATGGGAAACGAAAAAGTTGCAATTTGTGTGCCTTCGCAAATGTTTCGAAACGAGGTTGTTATTGGATAAATATTGTTTTTGAAATACACGGGGTTTGTGGCACTGACTCTTAAGATGCCGTTCTGCAAGTTCTTATCACTATGAAAAAGATTCGTTAAAAACATATATGTATGGGGGTAAAAAGTGGTTGCATCACTACGATGTATAATTATATACGCTCGGGAGGAGCATTTCGCTTGCGCGAAACATTTCAGTTCTGGCCACCTGGTGGTCGAGTCGCCTAGTAGGCAACCGTAGCTCCTCGAGCTCGTCGCACTCGAGTAAGCATTGGGCGGCTACGGAACCTTCGACTCTTCAACGCACTCTGCGATTATCTACTTCATCAGATTACGTAACGGACCGATAGGAGGATATGCTTCCAAAAGGTTGAAGCTGCCATAATCGTAACCAAATATTCTATCGACATAAGTAAAAATAAAATCAATATTCAACGTTCGTTTGTAACGCTCGTAGCTTTAACTCCCGTAAAATAGTCCATAAAACGTGATAAACGTTGGACATTCCTCAATGAGACAGACGCAACTCTGAAGAATTCGAAGTAAATCGTCCCGGTATACGATCCTTCGGAGTCGCTTAAGACGATTTCCTAGCCTCGGTCGGTTTAATGGCAAAGTGTGTGCACCAACGCTGATTGAATATCCCGCGTAGCCGCAGCTTCCAACCAGTCGACTCCTCTCGTCGCGTTGAAACGTATCCGCTCTCACCTCCCGTGCGAAACCTCTATTGCGTATATATAGCAGCTTGCAAACCGCGACGGAAAAGCAAGCGTACGCCGCGTACACAAAGGGCACATTAGCCAAGGCCATAAAAGTAAAATAGCTATATAGTCAACCCTAACTCCCCCCCCCCCACACCTCTTCCCCTCCCCCTCATACACCGCCTCTCCACGCTCCACCCCTTCTACCTTTACCCTGTTCTCTATCCCTCCTATTCTTCTGCTTCTTCTTCTGCTTCTTCTTCTTCTTCTTCTTCTTCTTCTTCTTCTTCCTCTTCTTCTTCTTCTTCTTCTTCTTCTTCTGCTTCTTCTTCGGTCTCTCCTCTCACGAGAGTATAACGAATCCCCCGTGCGAGAATTTCTGCCCGAGCGAACGTTGGTTAGTGCCCTGAACCTTACTTATACATTGACTGTACATATAAATGGACGTGTAGTAAATACGTATATATCCTGTGCGCTGTCGGAATTGTGAGTCTACTTAGCGAGTGTGTCGAATGCCGAGAGTCGGTCTGTATCGCCTTACCTGTATACTTACATACTTTACCGATACTATAGATCTATACGTGCAACCAGTGAATCACATTTGTTATACGTACACACACGTGAGAAAGTCTTTTGTACGTACCTTTGAAAACGGCCATTAGGAGGTGAGGGACGACCACCATTTTTGGGGAGCCATTTCAAAAAGAATATTGAAAGAAAACGTAATTTGATCATGAATACGTCTAACTTGACCCAATGAAATAACAAAATAATGTTCTTTTTGTTTACATGTACTTGGACTTTGTCAAGCCCTATTCCTTTTCTAAATTTACAAAAATCTAGCCTTGAATAGAATCGAATTGTTTGCTGTACTGCAATATTTTGAAATCGAGGTGAATTTGTATTCATACGCCCATGCGAATGGCGGGCAAGATGTCGTGTTATAAAACTTACGAGTTTTCGAGTTTTCGAGTTTTCGAGTTTTCGAGTACTATAGTCATTTGGAATTGAAACGATTTTGGTGCCATTCCGTGTTCTGGAACGCTCCACGAATCGAAAGTTCATACGCACGTCGGATTAAAAATAGCGATTGTGTCAATTCTTCTTAAAAAATGCTCGAAAGTTTCGTCCAACATTGAGGATAACGAAAATACGAAAATCGCACGACCTCCGTGAAAACGCATTATTCGATTATTTTACCATGCGGATATTCGGGGGAGTGAAACAAGTAGTGATCGATATCTCGAACATGAACGAATCTTCGGTTCGAATCTGAGGATGTAATACGAGTCAGAGGCCGCGAGTCCCAACGTCAAGTTGCGACAGTCGGTTTCGAAGATGGTCGCTTTAGTATTCGCGAGAATCGAGTTACGATGCCAGTTTCACGAACAATAACTCTCCTTCGTTTTTATTTAACTGGAACTTTCAACTTTTGGCTGGAAGGCCCAAAGAATTAATTTACATTGAATTAAAAAAACTAATTCTTTTTTTCGTTCGTCGAATTTCCGCGATGATCGAGTATTCTACGACCAACCCCCTATACACCACGATATCTTTCTATTGTTTTCCCCCCGAATGAAAGAGTGGAAAAACGAAATGAAGGAGTGGGAGAGAATAAGAGCTGATGTTAATAATTCGATACGTGGCGCGTTGCCACTAAGAGGATAAGCGTGTCTCGGGCGCGCCTGAGGACCCATGACCCCATGAAACACACACACACACACATGCGCGAACACACACACGCAACAGGGTTCGCCCGTTTGGTGCAACCATCGGGGACAGGAGAAACTCGCGCAGCACCTCGGCCCAACACTTGCCCGATCTCTTTCTCTCTCTCTCTCTCTCTCTCTCTCTCTCTCTTTCTCTCTCTCTCGTGTTCGCCACCGAGAAAGTGCGGTGTTTGCAGAATTCATTGAATCATTGCCATTCCCGGTGGCACGCGCACGAGCTCTGCTCTTTCTCGCGACCCCTCTCTCACTCTCCTTCTCGCGCCACAGCCAATCTCTACCTCTTCCACACACCACCCCGACTCTTCATCGCAGCAAGGCAATTTTTCAATTGTTATTCTTCACCGAAGAGGAACAAGTGAATAATGCCCCAGCGAATTCTGCGCCGAGGGTGAAAATCCCGCCCGTGTGTCCTGCCACGATATACAGATATGTCGATATAACGTTGTTGAGTATAATCCTATATCGCCATATCTACATATATACACATATAAGCGTACTTGATCTATATATACCTAAATGAGAATAATATGTTTGTCGCGTTTCGAAAGTTTGCCCGACCGTGTTCCAGTATTTGATCACTGTTTCGCAATCAAATTGCCAGTGACGTGCGCGTTTTCGATTAATTTATGACAAATTTCTTTACTTTTGGGAACTAAAGCGACTTATTAGTAACACGATGGTTAAAAGAATGTCGATCCAGAGTTTTGAAATACCTACTCAAAAAAATGTTGTATTATTTCAAAAATGTTGGTTGACCAGAAGTCGTAACTAAATCGCGGTAGGGTAATGGAGAGAAGGGGAGAAGCTACGGACGGCAACGACATGCTATCATTTCGCCTTCTTCAGCGTCATTCTTCGCCAGTTTATGTACGCCGCAATCACTTTGCTGTTTCATCGATTAATACGCTTTCTTAAGGGGTCACGTACAGTTAGAATTTTCAAAAAATCGATTTTTTTTTACATTTTCTAAAAGTAGCACATTTGAAAAGTATTCTGTGAAAATTTTAGACGAATCCGACTGTTGGGTATGGAGATATGTAACTTTGAACGGAAATTTTTCTTCTGCATGTAAATCGTACTGAAAACTTTGAATGCGTTTTTCTCGAAACTATGTTTTCGAACACGGTGATCACTGTACCTCGGAAACGGCTTTACCGATCGACTTGAAATTTTGCTCACTTTTTCTAGACATAATTGTCCTGCGGATGAACGAAGGATTTTTCTATGCGATTATTATTTTTTTTTTTATAGCTGAAAATGTGAGCAAAATTTGGGTCGAAAACACAACTTTGACTTCCAACATCCACCATTTTGTGAAAAATCATAAAATTTTCAAATCCTTCGATCAACCGGAGCATTATGTCATTAACTAATGATCCCTACTTTTATTTTGATTTCGGACGATCCGGTGACGAGCTGCACTGATCACCGCGGAGGACCTTTTTTTTTGGGACCCCTACGTTACGTGCGGTTATGGAAAAATTTCTGCATATTTTGCAATGAAAAAATTGTATTATTTACTTAAAATATATGTCTTTTGTATGGAAAAAGATTTACGATTAATTATTTAAATGTGTCCCCAAAAAAAATTCGCAAAAAACCCCTTTTTTTCGAAGTCCTAACTGTACGTGACCCCTTAACTCTTGATATCGTACATATAACGAACTGCAATGGAAGATGGACAAATCGATTGGTGTAAATTAATTATACATCCGTAAAAATCGTACGGAAAATTCGCCGAATCGAAACTTTAATATCTTCGAGGGTTTTTTTTTATACCAAAACAAAAATTTAATATTTTTCGACGGCCTATTGAATGATGTCACAGTTACCCCCGACCTCACCTTCTGTGGGTGAAGTGGTTGGTCAATAAACTACCTTTAGCGTAACCCAGGAACAAGGACGTGGCCGTAGTAGTTTTCAGTTCCCTTTTCCGGATGTTTGATTAACGTGAGCACCCTTACCTCTCACCTTCCGGGGTGCTTGATTAACGGCAATTGTATTGATGTTCAAGATCAGCATTTTGAGCATTTACTTGAACAGTGAGAGGCAAGGGGATTCACGTCAATCAAGCACCCCGAAGGGAACGGAAAACTACTATGTCCACGTCGTTGTTCCTGGGTTGTCTACACTAAAAGTAGTTTATTAACCAACGACCTCGCCCACAGAAAGGGGTTAACTGTGACATCATTAAATAGCCCGTCGAAAAATATTAAATATGTATTTCTCTGGTTTTTTATTCTTTTGATTTCTGTTCCATTTCTTGCGATTACAGCGCCATCTGTCGCGAATCGAAAAAAATTGTTTCAACAAATCATACGTAACTTTCGACGTAGAATCCGAATCTACGATAACAAATAGAGGTTCCCATTTGACATTTCAAATTTTCCGCCCGCCCCGCCCACAGGGTGTGCGGGGGTGGGTATAATTTAGTACTATCAGACGCCCCCCTCGAAGATATCAAAGTTTCGACTGAGCGAATTTTCTGTACCATGCGTATTTTTCGAGATATTACAAAATATCAGGTTACAAAATTCACCCCACTATATTTGTACGGTATATATATAGTATTCGTTTGAATAAACATACACACGTCTATACAGATAGACATAAACGACACACGTCTCTCGGATTATTGAAGGCAATCAGTTGAGTATATTGAATTCGCATATTACCGCAGGATATCGTAATTAATGTATTTTATTTCCTGCACAAGACGCCTAGAATAGAGCGGCTAATTTAAGAAGAAGCACTGCCCTGCCGTTTTTTATTTTCTAAAGCTAATGTCTCATGATCGCAGAACTCATATTCAATTCATAAAAAGGCCAGATACAAATATAAAAAGGTGACTAGAACTAAGAATCATTATAGGTATATATATCAGAGTACAAATTATATATGCGAGATCTTTCTCTCCGAGCCTCACGTATTCGCGTGAGCGTGAAGGAACATATAAACTTGTCGAAGTCTCTCAAGCCTACAGACGTCATGTATTATATGTCTAGATATAATATACGTATTGTACGTATATCACTGTGTAGTATAATTTGCCTCGGTTCAACAGCCCATGCGCGGAAACCGACTATCTTTTCATTTCCGTTATTGAAAAGCCTATAAAAAAAGGAAGAGATATAAAAACGAGAGACTCAGTAAGATGCATATTCAAGTTGCGCATATTTCAGGACACACTGGAAATCTCATTACGGGTATTGCTAATAATACTACTACGCATTCCGGGTGAATTTCTATTTGGTAGTTCAGCTGTTATATATATATATAAATAAAGTAGATCAGGGCACACAACTCATAGCATTCAAAAAATTGGTAACACTCACACACTTAGAGTGCTACATGTGCGTAAAGGAAGTTCCCAGTGTTGCAATCGACTTCGGGACGCCATTTTAGAGTAATCTAGGTTTCTGTCCCAAGTGTCACCCTCTGCCGCCGTTCACCCTGGTGGGTCCTCGTTTTTGAGAAATCGACCAAACAAAATATTTGTGACGATTGCTAACCTCGAAAATAACAAACATTTTCGAAGCCGCGCGATAGCCTAGCGTTTCGGGTCTTCGGCCAGTACTGTGCAGGTTTGAGTTCGACTCCTGCTCACGTTTTTTTTTCTCGGATCGAAATGCTTGTAAACATTATGTTTATTTATTTACTATAATTCAAATCCGACTTTTTATTATATTGCGTTTAGAATTCTTGCTCGCATGATTGTAATCAGCGTTTCAAAAATTGTGTACATACAATTTTTTGTATATTACGATTATATAGAGAATACAACGATCATATTAAGAATTTTCATCGTGGAGGCACTGAGGTTACATGAAGGTTATCATCAATTTTTTAAGCGCTAACCGATAGTTCTTCCTCCTTGTACATTGTAATCGGGATCAAAATGAATACAACTGAAAAAAATCGCAGTGGCGGTGTCAAAGTCATTTTATTATACAGAGAAATATAGATATACCTATGTGCAAAATCCAATCCCTGTGATTCTCCCCCAACCCCGTTAAAGCGACCCGAAATCCTGCGGTCGTGGCGCGTTTCGAATTCGAAGGTAATATTCTCGTACCATTAACCGCGAACATGTGTACAGGGAGTAGATAATCGACTCTTTCACGAACCCCTGAAACTGCCTCCTCCCTTCATCCCTATTGCATTCTACCATTCCACATCGCTCTAACTCGAAATAGATTTCCACTGTCGTAAATATCCTCAGGGGGGGTTACTATATCAACCTCTATGCCTGAAAAAAAATTGTATGCGTATAAAATGTTCACAATTATATTCAAGATTTTCACGCTTTATTATTATTACACAATCACGTTTTTATTATCTCCCAAGAAATATACGTTAACAATCCTTTTACAAATCACAAACAAGTCGCAAGTAACAGTACCTAAATGCTATACGAAGAATTCCGTCACGCACGCTTTTTCACTAGTCGCTTCGACTGACAATAAACTTTCCTGTCGTTCTTTCGATCGAATCAGAGTGTCGCTACATTCAATCGACACGATCGTTCAAACTAGAGAAATAGAGGAAAAGAAGATTTCCGCTCAGTACGAAACAATAAAGAGACACGTTACCTTTTCCTTTGATTATTTTTCAAGCTCCTCCATTTCCCAGCCGCTCTCTTCTTCTTGTTTGCGTAAATAGAGGGCGTTGGAGGCAATACAGGATAGCGATAGAGGGCGTTAGGGATTAATATAAAATATCACAATTAAAAAACAAATAAAGTAACTCCAATATGTCCGAAAATAATCAGCATGCCTTAACCAACCTAGAAGCCATATCTTCGCTCATTATACGAGTGGAGGGAGACGCGAAAGAGGCATTTGCCCTTATCGATTGTACAGGTTGGTCGATAATCTAAGCCATTAAAGCACGCGATCGTACTCGTAGTACGAAGCAATTTGGTCAGCCGATGGAAGGAGAGCGAAAGAGAGGGTCACCCATCGTGATCTTCTCGTACCGAGTGGAAGGGCGAAAGGTCGTAAGGTGTATATATATATTTCGTATTTCAGTATTGCCGGGGCCCTTTGGCGCAATGCTGGCCCAGAGTGATTTATAGAGACCGCCTTTGTGCTCTCTCTCTCTCTCTCTCTCTCTCTCTCTCTCTCTCTCTCTCTCTCTCCCTCCCTCCCTCCCTCCCTCTCACTCTCTCTCGCTCTCTCGATCTTGGTTTCGTGTACGTTGTCTTCGCCTGGCCGCGACCACATTCTCTCTTCTGGTCCGCCTCGAATCAAGGAAGGATAAGAAAGCCCGAAGAGATGATGAAGAAGAAGAAGAAGAAGAAGAAGAAGAAGAAGAAGGAGGAGGAGAAGGAGAAGAAGAAGAAGAAGAAGAGAGGAACGAGGTGAAGGGAAATCATAAGAGCACGAAGTAGACAGTGGAAGAGGGGAGGAAAAAAATATGAGACACCGCGACGTGTATCTCTTCGAGAACGGGGCAGACATCACGGCACAAGAGGAGCGACGATGTTACCTTCCCAGACAGCGTGGCTCTACGTGGCCACAGGTGCGTGCCTTTTCTCCCGCGCGATCCCGTATTCCTCTTCTCCTTTCTCGTCGGCGGAACTCTCAGACTCTCTCTCTCTCTCTCTCTCTCTCTCTCTCTCTCTCTTTCTCTCTCTTCCTCTCTCTCTCTGTTTCTCTCTCTCACTTACTCGCCCACTCAAGAGTCCCGAAAACCCATTACCTTTTTCGCCGGCCTCGAATCACTCCTTACACTCTTCTCCCCCCGCTGATTCACTATATACTAACCCTCGTGGTATATATCGTATAAAGCCCATATACCATTTAATATAACGTATTATGCGGGTTATCGCGGCACTTTTCAACAAACTTTAAATTGATTTAACGTCTCGCCGAACTCTTAATCATAACGATTTTTCATTCCTGAAATATTATTTAGCTTCACCACGTAACCAGAGGCCAAGTCAACGTTCTACTTTTCGTAATTCGACAGAATACTCGTACGTATTCTTTATTTCCTCGACGAAAATCTGAAATATTTTGTTCATCGTGCTATCTACCACAACAATCAAAGTTCCGAACTACACTCACGAAATTCAAATATCGCATCTTTCAACGTTTATATCGCTTCTTCCTAATTCTCACGTCCCCATTGTTCGTCGATTTTTCAAACATTGAAATCGATTTCGATCTATAAATGACCTTAAAATGATAAAGTTTGTGTAAAAAAAAACATATCGATTTTCAAAAATGAATCACCGAGTATAGACCGGTTATATAACTCGTATATCTACGTATCTACGTGAGCAATATCTTAAAGCACGATAGATATTAAAATAACCAGCAAATGTAGAATCATCGGTGAAGAAGAGAATACGATCGTATATTCTGTCTAGCGCGTAAAAACCATTCGGATTCGAACGTACAGCGATGTATCGTTCACCCTGCGCGTAGGTATAAGTCGAGACGCGAAGAGATACGACCAAAAGAACGCTTTTCTTCACGGTTTGTCTCATCATCGGACGCCAAACACGATGTTCAATGTTTCTCTTTCTTTCTCCCCGCTAACATTCACATATATGTATATCTATATAAATATAGGCATAACAAAAGCAGAGTTAAGCGATTCGGTCTGTGGCTAATTTTTTTTCCTGGCTCCGGTTCGCGGCGGCATCCTTCGGTCGAGGAATTCCATCCATCAGCCGACGCTGGCCACGCTGCATTAGTTATATAGTTATAGTTTGCGACTGTATAAAGACACGAATCTATATATTGTCTGTATATATATATATATATGTGTATGCGTGTGTATGTAAACCGTTACAAGACAAAAAGAGGAACGGCCGTTTTCCAAAAAAGAGAAATCCAACCTCCATAAATAAGTAAAAATGAATTTTACACTGCGATCTAGGTGGTATAACGATATTGAGTAAATTAGACAGCGATCGAATTAAGCGAATATTAAAAATGTCCACTTTTTATTATATCGATGATCATTTTACCCAAGTGCGCTATTTTGATCCAGATAGCGGGCAACAGGATTCTACGGTAAATGTTAGAATAACCTCGTTACGAAAACTCATTGAAATTTTACCCATGGATGGTTTCGCCTATGAGCAAATTAGAAGAAATAAGAAATAGCGTCAATGGCGATAACGACAAAATATTACGCATAACCAACAGTTTCTAAAATTAGTTTTATAATTGAACATCCATTCGTTAGATATTTATTATTTGCGTTCATTTCGGAAACACCTAATTAGCATATTCGATCAGCATTTTGACACAAATATCGTTTTTTCCTACAGTTGGGTCCGCACTTATCATCACTCCCGTCAACCCCGTATAAGAATAGCGAGAATAACGAGAGCTTCCTCGATGTGTTTAGAAACTATTGGCCAACTATTCGGCGATTCTGATTTGGTTTTATTTTTGTTTCTGTGTTTACAATTTGAATATGCGCACAGCCGCGACGTAGGTGACTTAGCTGTGTGCCGAGTCGGCAAAAAGGTGAGCACTCGAAGACGATTCGAAGTGTCGCCGACCTCTATCGCGTATAATTGATTCGCAATAAATGATATTTTAGGAATTAACCTCAAAATATTGCCTCGAAATATTCCGACGCGCAATGCCGCTCAGGTAATTATCGAGCTACGGTAATATAAAGAGTTGCGTTAAGCGCCGCTAAGAAGAGCTTTAACGTTAAGAGTTCTTAATCTGTTTTCTTTTAATGCTAGCTCTGCACTCTCGTCGATGTTATTCGAGCCAAGATTCAACGAAGTTATGCGAGGCGAAAAATACGAGCCGCAGCATCGGTAAAAGATCGGCAAGGTGACGCGAGGACTCCATCTACGCATTCTCGTGCTCGCGCTAATCTCGCCTAACTTCGACGAGAGTGTAGAGCTAGCATGAGGGGTTTCCGAATTCACCGTTACACTCACGAGACTCTAAGTACGCGAGTGAACTTGCCACTAGGGGAAGAGTGACGGTCGACCGAGACTGATGAATAATCGGCCGGACGGAATCCTCGATACCCTAGGGCGAAGGTGTTATGGGAGTCTCGTGGGGTTAACCGGGAAGTATCCGGTTACCGATTGGGAAATCGATCGTTTGCATTTTCAACGATTTCTTGATTTATAGTTGTGATTTCGAGGAATCGTCAGCTAGTTCTTTTGGGAATTAGCTGACTCCGCGGCGCGTGACATATCGCGAGGTGTATTGCGGTAGAAGTTTGACGTGGCGAGGTTAAACGCCTTGTCGAAGGTAGATCGGTTCGTAACAAAAATAATTGTTTTGTTTTCAAAACTAATATTATGGAGCTCATGCTCGTTATAACCCCATTGCTGGTGATAGCCCAGTATATAACTGGAGTTAAGACCTATCGTAGAGTGAAAATTGGATAAAAATGTATCCAATAGTTTTTAAGCTATAGATAAATTCTAGAAAAAAAGGACAACCGGACAAATGGAAAAAGATTTAAAAACCGCTTAATCATGATTCGGTGTCCTTCGAATAAACGATCGAGACAACTTAGTTTATCAAAATTCCACTTTATGTACAGACTTTTTACCTTGAACAATTTTATTATTAGTATAGAAGAGATACTACGCTATATCTATACCACAGGTATCATGTCCGTATCTACCTGTTAGTACTATGGTAGAAATAGTGGCAGCCGTCTTCACGGTTAGAAGATCGTGCCGAGTCCATAGCGATGGATACCCCTCTAATACAGAACGCGCGGAACAGAGGGCTCTGCGTTCTCTCGTACCCTATACATATAATATATAGATGTATATGGTACGAGCGAAGTCGACCGAGGCAGCGTGTTCGCGAGAATATCGGAGAGAGCCAAAGGCAAGGTATAAAAGGGCTCTCTCAGGAGACTCAGGTGTTGATGACCAGACAGTGTGTGCAGTCGCTCGCGCAGCATCGGCCACCATCTCTCTCTCTCTCTCTCTCTCTCTCGCTCGCTCTCTCTCTCTCTCTCCGTCCCTCTCTCTCGCCCATTCTTTCCCTCTCAAGTTGCAGCTCGTTTCTCGTCAGTTCCAAGAGCGGGATACCTTTTATGTTCTTTGTTTTATCTCTTTCTCGCGTTCGAGAGCTTCCTCACGCTTCTTTCGAATCTTTCTCACTCCTCCGTAGGACCACAGTCTTTTACACAAAGTTCCTGTATGCAGCAGTATGTCGGTATATAAGTATACGTATATATGGGCGCGCGTGTAATCGTGTATCACCTCGAGCGTTCGTCCAAATTCTCCCCGTGCCCTAACAAATTACTACACGTCTATACCATAGACTAATATATCTCTACCACCTCTATACTCGTTGCAACAGCGCGGGCTACACACACGGAGCATTCCAGACCAAATCCACTTTTCTTTTTTCTTTTTCCTTTTAGTAATATGTTGTTGTAGGTATGTTGTAGGGGGATAAAAAGAACGCATATTTGCGGGCCAATTGTGAATTTTTGTACAGCATTGGGTTTGCCACTATCGCGAAAGGTGTTCGCTTACTGACAAAAACTCGTCCTTGATTTCGTTGAAATGTTTGCACTAAGTTTTCGTTTGAAAAAGAACATTTTTTTTACTACTCCGAAGATTAGGAGAAAAATGCAATACCGGTAAAAAAGCAGTCCTTCCACCCGTAGTATCTTTTAATTTAAGTATTTTTCCGATAAACGATAAGTCGTTGCCGGCACGAGAGATCGATCCAGTGGGTTAGCAACGCGACAAAGAATAGATAAGCCAAAACAACAACGATTAAGCACGAAAGTTGTGTCGATAAGCTAATTATTTCGATTACTATAGATTCAGTCGATCGAGATCGATTCAATGACGCTTATATATCTCCTCGAATCAATAAATATTTGTATTCGATTCGACGAAATTTCGTTCGAACGAGAAATAAATGAATCTTGGTCGTCTTACGAAGAGAAAATAAAACGTCATTATTTTCATGAAACAACAAATTTCCCCTTCACGATGGTCGAAATTAGTTCTCGAACCGAGTGCGTTTTTTGTCTTTCTTCGAAGGAAAATAAAAAGAAAAAAAGCTTCCCTTGCATCGCTAATTGGTGAACGACACGAGTTCTTATTGCGCATTAAACTATGGATCGAATTGCGCACGTGTATATAAACGGTGCTGGCGAAATAATACTCGCGAATATGCCTACAAAACATCTTGAAAGGAGCATACAGTACATAAAATTTCGATTTTCGAACAAATACATATATACATACGTGTGTGTATATATATCGATCCTTTGATGACCGTAGTTATATTACAACTACGGTATATGCAATGGTAGCTCACGGTATATAGGTGCGCGCGAGCAAATTGGTACCCGGCCGCGCGATTATTCATGCCATTACGGGATGTGTAGGCCCTTTGCTTTGCGCGCCAATGCCGAAGCGGGATGGATCTTAACGAGCCTCCGGAGAGCGCATCGCTGTCTGCATATTGCTTATATATATATATACTATATATATATACATAGGATATATCCCTGGTTACCACCAGAGCACCGAGAAACATTCGAGATGGATAATGGAGAAGAGTGGGATAGCGGCGTAAGAATATCTCGCGCGATCCTTCGACAAAGAAAGAGAGAAAAGAGGGGCGGTATGTACTTATATATAATATATACGTACGTATTTTGTACATATATATATATACATATATATATATATATAATTCATTTATGCATTGTGCTCCGTGTAGAAAATTCAATGGCGGAACGAGACTGTTAACAATAGAGGGCACTGGCAACAATGGCCCATTTTCATTTGAAACACGAAATCTCACGTGACTCGCGGCTTTTCACCCGCGCCATATTTCGTATTCTACCCCCGCCGCCGACACCCGAGTCCTTTCAATTTGTATAAAATAAATTTTGTACGTAGAGAGCGATATACAAAGCGTTATGGTTTTCTCGTAAAGCTCGCGTGAACGAGTCTCGCCTATATTAGCACCGGGAAACGAGGAAAAATATTCACGCACGGGGATTAGAAGACTACGGATCAGGTTTGAACTATGGCAACCCGACAATAAATTGTTATTTGATTTTTTCCCGGTGTGAAATACAATGTAATATGTAAGTATAATTCGAATGCTCTATAACTCGTTCCATTATTCTCTATTCCATTAAAGATGGTTAACATTCCGGAGGACAGCAGGTTGATCGATTGGTTCGAAAATTAGGTTATTTTTCAAGACATTTTTGAGTGCTGCTTCATTATATATTTATATATAGGGGAAGTTCGGGTACAGCAGTTTAGTTGGCCAATATGGCGTAAGTACCTCCTGATATTTCTCCGAAACTAACCAACATTAGACTTAAAAATACCTGCCACGTTTGTGCAACCCTACCCCTCACTCCTTCAGTGAATTTGTGCGGCGCAGCGAGATCGCGCGTCTTTTTTACAGGCAGAGATCCAAAATTGCGTATTTCGATGTTATTTTTTGGAAAGTTTCAATCATTACAGTTACTCGAATTGCAAATTTTTGTTATAGTACACATTCCTGCAGAGTTTTGTAGACAAACCCTTAATCTATGGTATGGTGACAATTTTGTATACAAATTGTTCACTGGTTTTTAGTTTAGATCTTACTTGTCAAAAACGTTCCTTCGGCCTATATGGCCCACCAGATAGACGGCCACGTTCAAAGCCCATGTTGTATGCTATTGGCTCACGATGCATGCTCAGGAGTGAAAAATAACTTTTTTTCTGTGAATTTTGCTCCGCAAAATAACGTGCTATTTATTGTTTGTATTGTTTGCTCTGGAGGGCAATAGCTCACGGCACTTATGGCCAATATGGCCCTAGGCCATAATACCCAACCATATTTAGATTTCAACGATTGTTTAATTTTACTTGAAAAACTTCTATGTTCAGTTATTCTTTGAACTAATATTGACTTTAGCTTCTAATTATTGATTACTAATAAGTTCAACGACTGACATAACCAATAAAGACTGCTCAACCTCGTATACTTTGAGTTTTATTGCCAAAAAGGATTATGGGGTGCCGTAATACCAGAATTTACCCTACTTATAAATCGGAACGTACCTTATAACAATTATCGTCGTGAAATATGAAAAATAAACGTACACGGCCACCTTTATCAACTGTGACCAAGGGGTCGCGCCATCTGACGCCCGACGCAACCATCCGCCATTTGCTTTAGATCGTTCGACATGCGGTTGCTCCTTGGCATAGATACAAAATCGATAACTGATCAAAAACGTTTATGCATGAGTAGGCTCATCCCTCGGCAAAAGTGCGTTATCCATCACCTCCGAAAATTTAAACACGATCGAATAACTAAATTATCGAAGTTTGGCAAAAAGCAAAATATGTATGAGTGAAATGTTCCCATTTCACTCAACCTTACTCATACTCAAAAGTATTTGATATTGGAGTCGATGAATTCGCGGCGCATTTTTTCCCATTCCATCCCACGAAAAAGAAACGATCGAGGCCGGATTAAAAAAATAAGTAGGCACCTATATATGTATACGATATATACAAAACGACAGCCAGAACGAACTTCTAGACTCGGATCATATACGCCGACAAAAAACCTTCGAGTTTTCTGCCACATTCGTAATACAAAAGGAATGCCGAAACCTGAATTATAAATGGGTATGGCGAATGAGCGTGACGCTGATAAGTTTCTTTCACTGGCGCAAGCGGTCGTGACAAGAAGAATATATCAAAGTCTCGTCCGGTAAGTAAAAGACGCGGTATGTCTCTGATCGCGTATACACGTGGTACCTACATGTGTCTCCTGATATTCCTGATATACTCTCGAACATTTTGTCTACTCCGGCCTGTGCAGGGCTAACCAATAGAGAGAGAGAGAGAGAGAGAGAGAGAGAGTGAGAAAAGCTTCCACCACAAAAGCTTATAAATGATTCGGAGAAAAGAAATGTTGTCACTGTGTCCGAATGTGTTCTATAGACATGCCTCTTCCATAGAGGCTTCCAAGACGATGAATTATTTCAACGCCGCATATCGAGCCACTGGCTCGGAGCGAAAAGACCGCGATATATGTAAGTAAGTACCGTGTAATTCTCGATGGACAACCGATACGATATGCGAGAGTGATCGCTCTCGTGTCCACCGTCATTATTTTTATCCCTCGACAATTTCTCGTTTAGGATCGCCTTTGTCGTAAAATATGGCGCGCAATTCGAGGGCCCAAGCGTATGAAAAGTTTCAAGGCCAGTTCAAAGTCATTTTAAGGTTGTTTCAAGGTCGTTCGATCGAATCGAAGACCAACATTAATCTCGTTCTTAAAAGCGAATGGGAACAGACAATTGAAATCGAATGATCGACAAATCGACGACGTCTTCGAATAATTTTTCCACTTTTAGTGCTGTCGTTAAAGAATATTGCCAATATAAAAAATTGTTATTTTTCGGATCTTCGTTCTTTTTGCTTTCTTCAGTAAATCCTGACACGTTTATTTCATTGGACTTACCACCGAAGCAAAATGTTTCCTCTATTATAGATATTGTTACGAATGCAACTCGGCGCAAAGTGCCGTGCCCCCCCCCCACCCACCCTCCCCTCGCCACACTCGCTCCCAGCCTATACCGCAACATACGATTATTTATTCAACGAGATAAAGCGCGGGCTGAACCAGAAAGAAAAGAAAACATAAGGAAAACTCGATAAGAAAGAGAGAACAAAATACCGGCGTAAGATTTTTTTCGATATCTCGTCACATCGGGGGAAGGAGGGAGATATATATACCCGTATGAATTCGTCTTTATAAAGATGAAGTGGATATATCGTGGCGTCGATTGCCATGAAGTTCGAAGATTAATCGCACCCACGTAGGAGTAAAGTAACAAAGAAACCGATACACACACATATATGGTAATATATATATATATATATATATATGCCCATGTCTATCCACAAGTGTGTCTATATAGACATGATTGTACAAGAAGGGTTGCACAACCCGATAAAAGGGTCGAAGAATTCACGAACGTTCGAGAGGCTCACAAAACAAATTATGCGGATCGGAACTAATGATGATTTGTTTAACTTTCTGGCGGGCGTTCGAGCGATAAAAATAAAATACAATATATATATATGTATACACATATATTAATGTTTGTATGTGTTTGAATACATACGTATAGATACCTACATTCACCTACATACACGTATACAAAGGTATAATAGAGCGGAGAGGCGTGTGCGAAGGATCAAAGAAAGAGAGAAGAGGAGAAAAGCCTCTATCCATGTGTATTTATATAGTCGTTTGGTCCTCGCAGTCTCTCTCTCTCTCTCTCTCTCTCTCTCTCTCTCTCTCTCTCTCTCTCTCTCCCTCCCTCCCTCTCCCTCCCTGCCTCTCTCTCTCTCTCGAGGTGTGGACGTATGTCACATCGCTCCGTAAAAGTTATAGTTTTTTACGGGGTTCAAGGGTGCAGAGAAATACAGAAGTTGGCACGTAGATGCAGTTATAGACAGTGCGTATCGGAGTGTATTATCTAGTTGGAATGTACTGAGAGACTTAAAGTAAATTTGGCTAATCGTGGTGGCACGGGAACGACAGGTGTCCATAAAAGTGCCAACGTGTTCACGCTGGCGGACACGGCGATTAAAACAACTAATTAGGCGTTTATCAGCCGTGATTTATGTGAAGTCGGTAATGACGAAATGAGTGACACCGACTATGTAGAATATCGTTGCTCGGCATGCAAAAAGGACGTAAAAAATATTGTGTTGCAGTGCAAGACTTGTGTGAACTTCTTTTTCCATCCTGGATGTGCTTGTAAACAGAAGGCTTTCAACGACAACGAAATAGTAAAGTGGGAAGGTCCGTTTAAGCAAATTGTGATCATTGAAAGAGCAGAGATGAAGAGAACGGACGTTGGCAGGAAAAGGGTGAGACCGTTTGGATCGGGAGGATCAGCAGCAAGTACTTCGAGAAATACCAGCAAACAATCGAACGTGGATACAAACATAGACTGGCTGATTAAAACAGTGCGGGAAATAAGAGATGAAGTATCGTGCAAAAGTGAAATTAAGACGATGATCAAGCAAATAATTCGCGAGCAGTGACAAAGTTTCAAGCCAGAATTGGAAAAGGTGAAAAGAACCATATAGGAAAATACCACGGAAACCACAGGAATTCAAGTAAAAAGTTATAGTGAAGCAACGAAAGATAAGAAGAAAAAAAGGACCTTAATTGTCAAGCCGAGGACAGAGCAAGAGAGCGAAACGACCAAGAAATTGGTAAAAGAAAAAGTGAACATAAAAAATCTAGCGCTAGGGATAACTAAAATTAAAAACGGAGACAAAGGATCGATCATTTTAGGTTGTGAGAGTGAGAGAGAGCTAAAAAAGTTGAAAGAGACAGTACGGGAGAAACTAGGGGATGATTTCGATATCGCGGAACCAAAGAAGAAAATACCAAAAATAATAATTATAAATGTAAGTGAAGAAGAAATGAATCTCAATGATGAAAACCTGATAGATTGTAAAGCAGAATGAAATAAATGAACAAGAAGTAGGATTCTACATAAAAGTATTGAAAAAGATTGTTAGAGAGAGAGAGAGAGAGAGAGAGAGCAGAGGATGACAGAACGCAAACAAAAGGAGGAGGAGGAGGAGGAAGCAAAGAAGAAGGATCAATAATACTCGAGGTAGATAAAACAACCTATGAACGAATGATAGGACGAGAACAAATAAGCATGGGATGGAGAAAGTGTCGCGTATTTGACTATTACAATGTTAAAAGATGTTTCAAGTGCTGGGGCTATTATTATATTGCCAAAAACTGTACAAGACAGGACACATGCTACAAATGTGCAGGAAATCACAAAGCAAATGAATGTACGGCAACAAAGAAGAGGTGTGTGACTTGTATGTACAAAATTAAAAAATACAATTTGAAAATAAATGATGACCATGAAGCGGTAAGCGTGGAATGTCCGACATTTATCAGAGCTTTCGAAGAGGAAAAAAGAGAACAGGATGGAAGTCCATGACATAGCAACCACAGAGAAAATCAATTATGTACACAAATACCCAAAGCCTGATCGCGCATAAAGACGACATTCAACACCAGAGTATGAAGACGATGAATCCGGCGTTTCTGGCGTTAGCAGGGACTAGATTGATAGAGGACATTGAAGATAGTGAGGTCAACATGCCGGGATATAGTGTCGCTCGATGTGATAGGGAAAACAGGAACACAGAGGGAGTCGTGTTATATATAAGAAACGACATAAACTACGAGGTAATAGTAAAAGAGAAAATAATATCTAACTGTTGGTGTATTGCGGTAGATGTAAAGAGCATCATGTATAAAGGATTAATCGCGGTGGTGTACCACTCGCCTAGTGCGTCAGTTGGTGATTTTATAGGTTTTTTGGAAGACACAGTGGACTTACTGGTAATGAAAAATCAATGTATAATGATAGGAGACGTTAATATAAACCTAATGACAGAACGGTTTTATGCGAAAAAGATACACAAAGAAATGTCGTGTTTAGGTATGAAACAATACGTTGATAAACCAACTAGAATTACGAAAGATGGTAAAACATTGATAAATGTTGTTTTCGCAAATACTAATGTACATTGCGAGGTACACGATAAACCAAAGATAACGGATCACTCGTGTATAAGCGTTCCACTGAATATAATTAAAAAAGAGGAAAAATATAGAGAATTTATCATTAGAGATTATAGTAAATTTCACATTGGGGAATTCTTTGAGGCAATAGAAGCAAGGGTTGAACATATAGATGATCTGAAAGTAAATGCAAGGGCCGACAAATTTGTCGAGAGTATAGTGAGTGGATTAGATACGGGTGCACCTAAGAAAAAAAAATGTGATTCCAAAAAGATGGGAAGGGAAACGCGGTACTCGGAGGAAATAAGAATAGCTGCCAATAAAAGAGACGACGCATATACTACAGCGCTATATACGAATACAGAACAGAACTGGCTACAATTTAAATGAAAGAAATGCGGTAGTTAAAATAATACGGAAAAGGAAGAATATTATGAAGCAATGATAGACAAGAATAGAAATGATTCGAAAATGATGTGGAAACCCTTAAAAGAAGTAATAAGAGGAGAAACTACGGGGACAAAGGAAATACATAATGTAGATTTTTTAAATATTAAATAACACACAAGAAGGTCGGTTAGCGGATAAATTTAATTTATATTATATAAGGAGCATTAATGATATAATTAAGTCTATAAAAGGGGATAGCAATAGCAAAAAACTATTTATGTTATAGAGAGCAAGGAACTATCGAAAATTTTGAATTGGTAGATGTACGAAAAGTTGAACGAATTATTATGAACTTGCTACGCAAGAAAGGAACGGAGGAGGGAATAAGTAGTAACTCACTGAAAGCAAGCGTTCAAGTTATAAAGGGAGAACTAGTAAGAGTAATTACAGATTCGTTAAGTAAAGACATATCTCTCTCTCTCTATGACTTACCTGATACAATCGTGTCATCCGCGGTTCTCGCATTTCGTTAATTGACAATTTGTCAAAATCAATACACGGATACGAGAATCCTCCTACGAAGAATGGCCAGGAAAAAAGGGATCTGTGATATTTCTCATGCACTCATTCGCCCAAAAGAAGAAAAAAATGATTGGTATTCTCTGTCACGTGTAATATGTACAATAATTTATTTATCGGTGAATTCTTTCTACATTTACAAATACTTTCCTTTTTTGCGCGCGTGTGTAAGAGGATACGTATAGAAGACGCGTAATGAGCGTAACCGAGTGTGCATTATGACGTCCTTTTTCTTATGTTTGTTTCGTTCCTCGTCTTCGACATTTATATAAATACCAATGAAATCGTAGCAACATTCGTTCACGACGACACAAGTTTCACGAAAACTAACGCATCGTACGTACAATCATATTTTGTTTCTTCTTTTTTTAAATATTTCTTTTTCTTTTTTTCGTTATGTATTTTAACGCCACGTTAAAACGAGTCTATAATACGTCCTAATGAATGATCGCCCTTTATCATCAGCTATACATACTTCAATGAATGTGCCTACGGACATACACATTCATTAAAGCAAAAGTTAATGTGTGTGTGCGCGCGCACACACGCGTCGGAGCGCGTAGGAAACGTCCTCGTGTTCACTATTCCGATCACAGAATTATGCCTGCTTTTATAAAAGCTTCATTCAACTCGTTTCTTTCACCTGGAAATATATTTGATTTTGATATACATATATGTTTATATGTAAACATATTTAACGTCGATGACTTCCAAGTTTTGCGTTAGGTATATAGAAATCAAGCCAAACGTAGGCATCTTATATCTTCGGTGGTACACTAATGTTCGTTTTTGTTAAAACGCACCACGACGGTAACGTTCAACGCTAATTGCCGTGTATTCGTGAACAAATTTTTGGTCGGTTGGATTTTATTTGCGATGGTATGTAATGAAAAAAAAAAACGATGACTGCGCTTTTCATACATTACGCAGCTTCGTGACGCTGCTATTTATCTTCCTGATCGAGCGCGTTGGAACATTCAGAAAGTTTTGCCGTATAGTTCAGTCGATCGAATTGAAAATAGTTAAACATTGTTTGTACATACTTTGAGAGAAAAATCGGTGAAAATAAATATTATAGTTTTTTTTTCGGTAAACTGTATAGCGTTTCTTTCAAACCTGATTTTTCAGTGCCAGTTCAATGTTAACCAGCCGTGAATGAGGGTAACCTCGTTCACGGCGGGTTAATGCGCGACTACTCATTATTTTTTCCCGAAGGTGTTCGACGCTTTTGCCGCTACGGATTGATAATAGTTTTAATTTTTGGCATACAAACAGCCATTTTTCTTTATAAATCCATGTATATATATATATTAGTACTTATTAAAACAATTTAGTATTTCCGTTTGCTAATTTGGAAACTCGAATAAAGAATATTTACTCGCGACATTTGCGCATCATCAATCGGTAAATCAAATGAGGCGACACTAATGAAAATCGGATCAATTTTGAATGTATCCAGTGTAATTTACGCATCATCGTTGTACCGCCTGCCTTCGTCATTAATCTTTCGTCTTCAACGTTCGTCCCGAAATCTCGTTAACTTTGTGTACTACGTCGAGATCGTCCAGAGAGCTAGATGAACAAATTATTGCCTCAACGAGCGTTAAGCGAAGAGATAAACGATAAATTTGAAAGCTAAAATTATAAAAAGAGAATGTTTAACGTAATCTTTCCTCGAACGATTAACTTTAATTCTAATTTCAGACGAAAATGTATCGCAATTTATCTCTGTGAACTGTCGACAAAAAAAATTCATGAGATTTTAGCGACATCTGTTAATTGCCAGTGTCGCCGTAGGAGCTTTATTCGTATCGTGATTTATAAAGCTGCATCGATCGGATTAAAGTCGCAACAGTGATTTCACGGCGGGCACTTACAATTAAATCGATTAACAGCGCCGCCACCGGTGAGTCACACTGCCAGTCGAGTAACGGAATCGGCCGCGAGAATCGTGGAGCGCTGCTGTCGCTAGGAAATATTGCAGTAGCGAGGGCGCAGGTGGCGGCACAAGTCGAGATGAAATTGCATAATACAGGAATGTATTCCCGTTAGTCCGAAAGTAACGCACGCGACACTATAATCGCAATGTCCTGCGTTTCCGAGCGGAGAAAAACGCAGGATACGATTCGTATATTAATAACATGCGCGTCATGTCGACGATAACGGGTATAGCCGACTCCGCGTGTTTCGAAACCGCCGTAACTACGATTAGCGATGGTTAATCGCCACCAGGAGTCGCATGCTAAATTCCGTTTCTCGATTATACCGGCGGTCTGTTGTATAAACTTAAGAGCGGGCTCGAGAGGATATACGGGGAGCTCGGCAAATCGAGACGTTGCCGTCAACGTTAATATCACTTTTATCGTGAAAACTTGTACAAACAATTTTTCAAATCTCGTACTCGATCGACCGTCCTCCACAGCGTCATTATGTACAAACAAATTCCCTCGTCCCGATGTTCACCAAACCCATCGACGACAACATCTTCGTTTAGTTTTTCTCCATCCGAGTCACGGAATCGTCCTTTATTTTCCATTTTCCCTGAAAGTTTCTTACTCAAAGACGTCGTTCCTTCACGTCGCAGCGCCGTAAGGTGGTCTGTGTATTGCCGAGCCAACGATCGGCAACGGATATCCGGCGTACATCGGTCTCGGCATTTGCAAAATGGCGGCGGTAGTTTTGCCGCCGGTGGCGCCACGTGCGAGTTCGCACTGTTCCAAAGTTCTCGCGTTTCTCACCTCGTCGTCCGGGGCGATAATGTTCTCGATCGTGAACGGTTTCTTCGTTCTCTTGCCGATTCGGCCGCCTATCGTCAATTGCAGGGCCGCCGAGCTCATCGCGCTGATACACGAATGCGACGTGTCTTGTAGACACGGGGACGTGCCGGGTGTACGGTGCTCGATGCCGCCGCCGTTAACGTCGCTCGTATCGCCGTAATTCGGTGACAAACGTGGCGACGAATTGGCCCGATACGAAAGCTCCGTTTGTCGTCCGTACGTTTTCGTAAGTATCGGCGAGATCGAGGTCGTCGGCGACGAACTATCGCGATACGTACCGTCGGCCCTCGCCGAATTACCGGACATCGATTCTTCCTCGGCGCTCAAACGTTCCGGATAACCGTGATTCTCGAATATTCCGGAATCCCGAAACTTTTCATTAGCCTCGTTATTCGAATTGGTACGTGGGTGCGATCGCTCGTTACTCGTCGGGTGTCTCGTCCGATTACTTTCGCGATCTCGATCGCGCATACTCAGACTCGAGGTCGGATGATGGCCGCGCCGATTGGACAAGTGCGCCGTTACGGCGCTCTCCGGAAGCTCGGCCGCGAGCAGCGCCGCCGACTGCCTCACGGACGATGTCTGAAGATACGTCGGTAGGTGAGCCATGTAGGCCGAACTGTTGAAACCGGAGAAAGCCCAGCTCGAAGTTTGCAAAAGTGCCGCGGCCTCGTACGGGCTGGCCGTAATGTCACCGGCGTCGCTCAACGAACCGGCCAATCTCTGTCGTCCCTCGGGCGACAAGAGATAATAGCCCGCCGATGCTTCGGTCCCGGGCACGGTCTCCAACGGGAAAGACGCCGAGGACGTCGAGGCCGCGGCGGCTACCATCATTCTTCGTTCTTGCATCTCCCATCGCAGTAAATCCTCGCGAAGCCGGTGGAGGTTCGCCGCGCTCAGACCGCCGGTCGTTCCCGCCACCGCCGCCGTCGACGAACAACCGCTTCCGGCTGGCTCGCTATGGGGCGGTGGCATCGACGACGCGAATGCCTGAAGTTCCGACTTTAACAGTTCCTTGTCCGGCTTGTGAAGCTTGAAACGCTTGCGACGTCTCAGCAACGAACCGTTCTCGAACATCGACAGTGCCGCTGGATGAAGCGCCCAGTAGGCACCTTTACCAGGTCGGTGCGGTCCACGTGGCACCTGCAATCATCGATTAACCAACGTTTATTTATTTTTCATCTACATTTATCGAATCCTCTTTATTATATCTAAATACTTTGCCCGTTTCGCTTTAAGACCGAGGCGTCTCTTCAATTTTTCCATTTTCCCCTTACCTAATTCGGAACCGACGCGCGGATCTTCATTCTCGCATCACCATCTATCGTTCGCACTCGATATCTCTTTCATCTCATTTCTTTACTTCAACCTTATCGACTAATATTTTCATTCGTACTAACCGTGACTGACAATGAGCACGGCTTTCGTCTTACGTTGCCATTAGATAGAGACCACTTTTTTTAATCTAAAGTATTCTCTCATTAATTCTGTCCAAACAACTCGAACAAAAAAAAAAAAACGTGGAAAAAATGTCCCACAGTCGACGTTTGTCAACAAATTGTTCAGTATCTACATATCATTACGCATTCATTACCGTAAGTAATTCAAAACGATTAAATGCTTGTTGTTGACGTGCTTTCGTAAGGTTACAGGGAAAAAGGATCGTTTCTGTCAGTTATGAAAGAAATAAAATAGCTTCACAGGCTTATTTATACTTCCATAAATAAAATATATAAATACTTCTACAAAATTCTACTATATTATACATTCGTCCTCAAAAAATAAAAATGACGCATTTTTTTAACGGAAACTCGTGTGTCTAGCCAATATTGGCGACGTTTGGACATTATTTTGACGACGTTTATAATATAAATTCGTCACGTTAGGAAAGTTTCCTCCGTGAGAAAACGGGATGATAAATCTCAGCTTCCAATAGTGAAACCGATATAAAGCCATCGGCACGAAAACGTCGATACGGCAATAAGAAATATTGTAGGAATATAACAGTGTGTTACCCTTTTATGCGTTTAAAATTAATCGCGAATATAACAGACGTGCCTAACAATCGTTAATACATGACGGAAAGAGATATCGCAAATGATTAATATTTATTCAAACGTCGTGGCATATGTTTTGTAAAATTTATCGGTTGGTGTAAACTTGGATTTTTATGGGACGCATAGATACGATCAATTATAATTTATAGCAACGGTAACACTTTGATAGCCGTTGTTGCGGCTAGGAAACTCGAATAACCGTGAACAATGGAACGCGATGTAGCAAAAGTTTAATGGCTGTCCAATTTAACAAAGTCTCGGCTGCAAAGAGACTATAATTTCGTCGTGATATTACATTTACTGCCACCTACTTTCCCGATTTATTCCATTACGTGCCGCGTGTGTACTAAACTTTTCAAATACCAAAAAGAAAATATATATATACATGCATTGTATATACATATACATATATATATAACGAAACATCGAAGTACATGCGTGTACGACGAGTGCACACTTGTAAAATATAATTGATTGTCATTCTCGTAACAGCCGGTACATCGTCGATTTGACGGTCGAACCAACGAGTATACCTAGAAGTGGGGATATCGTGAAAGAATTATCCGCGCGATTGATACGAGCCATTTTATGCGTATCTTATTCCTTTTTTCCATTTACACACCTCGAACACCTGAATTTTTTCCACGTTATAATTTATTATATTAGCTAGTTGGTGACCGCAGGTGAAAAACTGTGCCTGCGCGATTCATAGATTAAAAGACACAATTATACGTAGGTTTCATCACAATTGAATGAAAAATCCTTGGAGGTTCGATAATAGTTATCGAATCGATTCGGATCGATCGCTTAGTACGATTTTAATTAGTTCTGTCCGGTTATTTACAATCATGTTTAATCAAATCTGTGGAATTATGTACGATGTTGTTTCATTACGTCCGCACACTTGTTTCGTACATGCCAGGAAATCCAATGGTTCTCGGCATTTGTACTAAAAAAAAGTTTTCAACCGTAGCACGTGAAATATCGAGTCAATTTCAATAATAAAAAAAATAGTCCCTGCGCATTCAATTGCGTAATTACGTCAGTTCGCTGCTGAAAGTTCCGTTTTCTTTCAAGTTTTTTGAAGCTCGCTGCTGTTTGAGAATTGTTAATTTAGTCATCTTCCCTTACATTAGTTTCTAATTTTTAATCTACAACAAGTATCGATCGATATACTTTCTTCTATAAATACAAAACAATCAAACTTTGATTGAAACAACACAGGTGGCGGTACCATCGTCACTGATGCGCCATGGCCGTTCGAACATTCATATTTATAGGTTATCTTTCTTACTTCTTAAAATTAGTTCAATTTTAACGTGGCAGCTTTTCACACACCGCAATTGCCAAATCCAACGAAGTTTCATGATTAATTTCGATTCTTTTTCAACTAAACGTTTCAGAACAGACCCGTTTAATTTCCTTCATTTATTTGTGCAAGTTTTACTCGAAAATCGACAAAAATCATCATTACAAGTGCTCGATTAGAAAAAATTAAGTTTGCATTCCTGTTTTTGAATATTTCAAAGCACCGTGATAATTGATATAGGCACCTAATATTGATATGGACGGCAATAAAATATACAAACGAATCGTATTGTGCAATAAGCTAAGAAACGTGTCGGTATTTATTATTGTAACGCGGTTGTCGAAACTTTCAAAATATCCAGGAAAAATCTAGAAGATAACAAAAAATTACTCTCACTTCGCGGTTTCCTTTCTTTATTTCTTTCTCCGGCCGATTGTGCAAGAGCCCTTTCTAACTGGGGGAAGTTCCTCGACAGGTGAAGAGCAACCCACAATCATAACGGATAATCCGACGCCTTACGTACCATTTACTAAATACCTACACACCGCCTGGAGTCACGAGCATTAGCTAGTTTCATATTCGTTATTTTAAAATTTCTACGTCGCAACTTTTAAGGTAAACTCTTACCTTTAAGGTAAAAGCTTAACTATATTGGCAAATCCTACGGAAACAAGCGTGCGCACGACAATGGCATGATTTTACCGGGACGCAGAATTATATCTCGTGATATATCGAAGGCATGAAACGGTATGTCAAATATTGCAATTGTCACGAGGTTGTTTTTCGTATCTTGAGGCCTCGCGTACGTATTCTTAACTAAAAATTATCTAGCCGACGGTGAACGAGGAACTAGTAGAAATGCGTCCCGAGTCGAAAGTTATCGTATACTACTCCTCTAAACCTCCTAGACTCCATTTCCTTTGTAGCGTTTGAGCCGCCACCCTGTGCTCAATACCAACGCGCCCTCCAGCTCGAATCTGGTGTCATCGTGGACCCTCCACAATCCGCTTTCGATGCCAAATTCGAAAAATAGGAACCTCCGGACCCAGCTCTCGATTCCAACTGTGCGTGGCGAGTCTTCGAAACCCGCCCTCGTTCAAAATTTTGCCGCGACTAATTGTCGCACTGGCAGTTCCGCCAGAGTCCGACAGGTGGCTACGATTCTCGCGGACGATGTCGCGACACATTTGTATATAGCCGACGGAATTAGTCTAACAATATAAGAGAGTCGCGAGTCGGAAAAAATACTGGCGAAGTTTTTTTTAAATATCTTTAAAGGGTTTCTAGTTGTGTGAGAAATTTATCGTATACTATTCGTCACACACGCACACAAATATGTATGAATTGTGCAGCTATATATAGGGACATACTAAACAGTGCATATCTATATATATTGCAGCTGTAAGTATGTATGGCTTGAGCAGCTATATACCCATAGGTACATACTGAACAGAGTATAGCAGGAAAAATAACGAATATAATCTGTAAATAGTTTCTCGAAGTTGTATGGGGCGCGGTCGCAGTTGCCTCAAAGGAGCGGTCCGGAGGGTTTGGGGAGACCGCGTGGAGGATGATGCCCGGGTGGTTGTAGAAGTTCCACGAGACCCTTCGAACCCTCCGCTGACTCCAAATGCAACCTTTCTGCCATTTTGGAGCGTCAGCGGAGGGTCCGCATATACCGTCTAGCATACGTTGGAACCCGCCTGGACCCTCGCCACTCCGCTCGATTCGGCTTATTCTCGAAACGTCCCAAAATTTCGACTCGTGCTTGCTTCAAATAAAAGCTTCAATTTTTTTCTGACTCGACTAGATTCAGAAAATAGCCTCCTGAATACGTTTCCTCCATAAAATTTTCTAGTTGGACAGAAAAAGGTCCTACGCTTTCGTAGTAAGAAATCGAGTTTGAAGTCACATAATCTCCAGCCGATTGATCGATAAAACATTCACCACGCACGTTCTCGAAAACCGTCGTGCCTACGAATAACGCGTCTCGAACAATGGTTTTCCAGAACTTTGCGTTCTATAAAAAAGATTTCTTTACAAAATATCCTCGAACAAGCCGTTATCGTGTTTGACCCTCTTAAACAATAAAATGTATCGTAAAATGTAATTTAACTAAAACTAACTAAACCATTGGTAATCGTGAATCAAACTTAATTCTTCAAGAACGTAGCTTCGCATCAATAAACGAGTTACTTACTCGAAAGATCCCCAACCCCGAATCTACTCGGCGTTAAAAAAATTCAAAAACTCATTATCGCGACCGGATTTATTCCATATGAGAATAATTTCAATTCTTTATTAATCTATCAGTTTATGATGACTTTGTTTTTATTATATTTACTTATCAATCGATCGACGACGAAGAAATGAGTGCCGATTACAATTTATAAAGAAAAATAGATTTTGAAAAAACACCCCTCTCCCTCCCCCTCCTCGTCCTAATTACGAGGTTCTCCAGCGATTTTTTTAACTCGAACGGCTCACGTGCCAAACGTAATGATCTCGGAGCTCGACTCCCGATAGACAGTTGATACACAGAGAGCCGAGGTGTGAAGGCAATAATCGCATTGGCAGGTGCGGAACAGATGGTTCGAAAATAATATACCCACATATACACACATATGGGCGTTTGAATAGTACGCGCGAGCACCTTGCACTAACGTCTCGTTTACTTCTTACGTTCATATACCTCTATATGAGCCATATACCTACACGCATATAGGTATATAGATCTATAATATGGATCGCCGCGAAGCAAGCCCCGAATGTTACACAACTTCGTTGAACTCGACCAAAAGTGAAATCCTTCAATTTATTTGCACACGATACCTCCCTGCATCTCCCATACGAACGCATGAATGTCGTACCTGTACTGTATGTGAGGTTCATATAGGTAGGTGGGTACGTCGAGCGCGCGAGATTGTTAACCGCAAAATGACGGAAACATCAAACGCGCGCGATCTCCTTTAAGCATATATATTTTAATAAATATCGATGCTCGTGTGGAGAACTATAGCTACGTGTACATTATACACGTATACTCGTGGGTATTATTATAGAATTCAAGTACGTACAGTTTAAGGTTGTTTGAACAACGCCAACGCAAAGATATCGAGACGGTCGTGATTTTTTTAATTTAAAAATATTATTTTTTGGTGACCGCGGTGAGACATAAAAATGTCCTTTTGCTGGATATTTTTCAACTGGAAAAATCGGATGTTCGTTCGAATAATTTTCTACCATGTCCAGTCGTAGCCCTTTGAACGTTTACATTGGGCCGAGGGATAAAGACTTTTGGATTGGGACGTTTCGAATCGAAGTTCGATCCACCGTTGGATTTTTCTTATTCTTCTCCGTGCTTTTTCCGATAACTCTTGAATGATTCGCAGTCTATTTTTATAAACTTGTTTCGAAATAAGATCGAGAATATATTTATGGCTAATCTCGAGCGTGACGTAAGACCAGATGGTAGGAAATTCCTATTTTCTATGGTCAGACAACAATGTGGATATTTGACAATTCTAGATTTACCACACCAGTCAAAATGACTGTTATAATGTAGGTAGGTATAATGGAAAAGAGATGCTTTCAAAAAGAGCTGGTAAATCTCGTCGATCGACGAAAGAGTTATCGATAATTATGAGAAATTGTTGGTGATCGATGAGTTTCGATCGAGATTGAGAATTTCTTGACTTTTTGAGAAAACATTTTTCAAATTTCAGTTCCAATGTACAATGTAAAGTGGCCGTCCGACGTTGAGAAATAATTGTTCGAGCGAATTCGTGCATTTTAGGGTACGCAAGAAGATTTAATGAATTGCAAAGAATAATTTATCATTACCGTTTACAATAAAATAGATACATGGATTTTAGAGACACTAGCGATTATCGCGATCGATTAATTGGGGAATACTTTTGAAACGTATCAACGATTAAATATACGATATGCGACGAAATTATTTACGCGCCGATATGAACGGTCGTTAAAATTTCGCGATCTCTTATGGCTAAAGAACGTAGTAGGCAAAATTGCCGGGTGAAAATTGAACATTGAATTCGAGGCATCCGAGGTTATGTAACGATTTCGTTGGTAGTGAAACTCGACTAGCCAAATCGAGATTCGGTGGTCTCTTATTAAAGTTAGTCGAACTTGGTCGTTAAATAAAAAAAGTGTCGATATTTTGCACCGATAATATACCTACCTATAATTAATAGGTATTAATTCATTCGCTGAATTAACGCGCGTATTTCCAATTGATTCACCAAAAATGGTGCCGTACAAAAAAGATCAAGCGTAGAAACGTTCATAAAATTTGATTCTCAATATAATTGAGGTAATTCTCGCGCTTATTAAAATCAACATTGTTTGTACGCCAGCGGCTTTCTTCAAGGAGGTCCAGAGATTCGGAAAGATTTATGAGCGCGAACGAGCTATTCGGTGCCGTCGCTAACCATAAAAAATGATATCCCAAGGCCTTAAAGGCTCGCCTTTGACTAAACAGAGCAGCATCGATCTCTACGACGCACATCGTCGTTCTAATATCCAAATTTATCAAAAAAAAATCAATTTCCTCCAAATAATATCGTCGATAAAGTTATCTTATTGAAAAATCGAAGCTCTTTCGTTCGGATCAACTTTATTCGCGACAAAAAAAAACGAGATTATCGGAATTAAAAAAAAATCCTACCTAATTTTATCGCGGACTCAACTTTTTCCCCGTATCGACAGGCTCGTTAATCCCATGCAGTTAAGATCTATTTAGCTTCCGTATAAACGTGTCACGAAGACAAGTAAAAATAATTCTTTGTTTTTCTCACGAATTAGTAGGTAGGTATTAAATATCTATATTAGGTATTATCCGTTATTACGTTTTATCGTCGATTATATATCCGCTATTTTTGGACGTACCTTGATAAAGCAATCGTTGAACGACAAATTATGTCTCAATGAGTTCTGCCATCGGCGGGTGTCCTTGCGATAATAAGGAAATCGATCGGCGATAAATTTATAAATTTCGGCGAGCGGTAGCATCTTGTCACGCGACGACCATATCGCCATTGCGGTTAACGAGATGTACGAATAAGGTGGTTTCTGATCCCCGTATGTGTCTCGCGACGGTCGCGGCATCATTGGGTTTATATACAATCGTTTCGCGTTTAGGTCGAAAGAAAAACGTAACGAAACACACAAAAGAAGAAATCTATCACTTTTCCGTCTATTCCAGCCGATGAATAAGTGAGAAGCAGGACGATTTCATCGAATCGCCGCTACCGCCACCTGCCGGATTAGTTCACAATCCAGCCACTTTTTCTCTCGTCCCCATCGCATTCGGCGCGTTATAATGAAGAATCCGATATTCGTCCGTATTCATCGTGCATCGATGCCGCGATTGAATACCGAAAAATAAACAACGACGGATATTATCTCGATCCTTTATTGTTGTTTCTCCGTCGAAACTCTCAGAAGATCCGCCTCTTTCGCGGGATATTGTGTAATTTCATTTCGATACGATCGTCGAGAGAATGTGAACGTAACGAATAAAAATGAACTATCACCGTCACTCTCCGGGCACTTTTTCCTTCCTCTCCGATAAAAACTAACGGAAAACAAAAATACGCACTATTATCTTTGCCGATGTGTCACACGCGCTTGTCTCCGTATGCAGCAACCTCCGACGGCACGCTGATATATTCGGTTTTACGTACAAGCCTAGTATGTATACATATGTGGTAATGGTAGTCGTCGCAATGTTCGCCAACGAGGGATCCAGGTTTTTTAAAAATCACCGTGCAAATACGATAACCGCCGACAGATTATTTTCGAGACGAGAGAGCTCCCAACGCGCTCGGGGCTTCTCGAGTAACTAGCCTCGAAAAATCTTCACACTCCCACGTCTCTCTCTCTCTCTCTCTCTCTCTCTCTCTCTCTCCACCGTTTCCCCCACCTACGCCCGCCCTCGCCGTTGAAAGTTCTCTGCGCACGGGAGGACGGACGTACGTTTTCATTGGTCGACAGCAAAAAGCGCGGCGAACGTTCGTTTACCGACGAACTGGTTCCTTCTTTGGAGCGGGGCGGCAGGGAGGGGGGGAGACGCCTCCAATCGGAGTGTTGCGTCATACGGTCATCGCCCCGCCTACGGGAGAGCGGCGGGAGGGGGGAGGTAGGGGCCGGATTCGCGTACGCGCGAGTGAAGCAGCGTATCCTTGCCCCGTGAAATCCATGCTCTCGCGCTTCGCCAACTCACCACATTGGTCAATTTAACTTTGCGATGGGCGTAATACTTTTGAACTTGCTCCGCCTTTCAGAATCTTCCCCTCTTGCGCGTTTGTGCGTATTTGAGAACGTTCGAGGATCCTGACGCACCTTCCTCGTTATCGGAAGATGATCGGTTTCTCGAAATAGCCTGCGTTGCATATCTTTGTCAAGGCTGAACAATAAGAAAATCTATCGAGTACCTGGTCGACATCTGACGAATTCAACGATTGAAATACTTGTTCTTTATAGTATACGGAGCATCTCTGCACTACTTCATGGAGTATTCGTGCGAGCATGGAATAATCCTGTTATTCTCGAAGTAATATTTATCCGTGCGATACTTTGTTAATATTCGAAGTAGGTACCTACTTATTTAATTTTACACGTCTCTCCAGTCCATTAGATAGATCTGATGATTCACTCGTAGCCTTTGCGCAACGCTTGTTACACCATTGTTTTCTGCACAATACGTGTAGGTATTGTGCAGAAAGTATTCTATATTTTTCATGGCTAGTTCACAACGAAGAAGCTCTATCATGAGTTTGATCAATATTTTCGACAACGTATAACCTCAATAAATATCGTCGCGTCGTTGTTAATAGACAATCGTAAAAACAGCTATTTGTTCTCCGTAAAACGTGGCATTTCTAAACGGACGAAGCAATAGAATCGAGGCAACGCAGCATGAAGTGAAATTTTATTATACCTCCTTGATGGTGTAGGTATACGTATACGCGGAGCTCCACGGTTGTGTGTCGTAGGCACTGTACAAATTGATGTATGGATGAAGTTTGCCCATATACATGTGCAATTGTACGGCGTGTAAGCACACACGAGGAACGAGCTTCCAATATGGCGGTCGACGCGAACGCGTAAGGGCACGACCGGCGCAACTCTCGCACACCGAGAGAGAGTGAGAGGTATAGTAGATATCCAATGCACCTTGGTGGGAGAATGAAGAAGAACGAGACAGAGAGAGAGAGAGAGAGAGACGGAATATGAGAAAGAGATGGAGAGAGATGTAGCAAACGGAGGTAATTGATTTCATGCTCGAGCGATCTTGCCTCGGCTGAAGGGGTGGGTCTTAAAGCATATCATACTCGCTTCGTGTACGTTATGGCAGCCGGTATATATCGTGATATTGTTATATTTATTATATCACCAACTAGCGCTTGGCTTTGTCCTGTTATGCTGCAGTACAGAAGGCTATAAGCATTGTTGTAGCGGAGTTACGAGTATTTGTTACCGATTCTTCGCTGCAACGTATCCTCGATTCGTAATTTTTCAAATTTTTTAACATCTATACGCGGTTTATTAGTACAATCGATTGCCGCTTAGCGCTCTACCGTCGACACCTTGAACGCCGACTTGGATCGTCAGATTTGGAGGTTAGGAATTCTTCAATGTTTTCGTAGATTATGTTGATTTCTTTCAATTTAAAAAGTTAATCGCGGGTTACGATGTGTCTAAAATGCGAGGAGAAGATATGAGCCATGAATATCTACATACCTAACAGGTGTGCGACATTGATATTTGAACGTTAAAGGCTACGGGTTATGGGGAGCGCGACACGAGCAGTCCTTCTATAGGTAGGTACCTACTCTATTGTTCGTGATTATAGCTTCATTATGAGTTTTTATTTCTAAATGATTAAATATTTTAGGATCTTATACCAACCGGTTAATACGCAACTTTAGGTATTTGAAATGCCTCGCGATGTAAAAAGTGTTTTGATGTGAGTTGCGTATATTTTTGGGCCTCGCTTCGACTTATGTAGTTCGAACAAGATGAAGCTTCGATATCTACTACCTACTCGCTTAGATATCTACTAAATGAAATTATGATGTTACGATTAATTAATGAGCTCTTACTTCATTAGCTATTAGATGGAGATTAATGCTCTATATGTCGTTATCTCCCATGACTGCATTAACGACGTACGATGACGATGACGCAATAAGACCTACGCAAACATTTAAGTACAAACTTTTATACACTTTTTCTGTAGGTAAACGTTGTTGATACTTATACCTATCGCGGGACATGATTGTATTGCTGCAATGCCGATTTAATTAAAATATATGGCAGTAATGTTGTTACTCAACTGTTCGACTAACTAAAATATTAGATAATAGATAGAGTATTCTACTGTTTATTTAACTGAAAACTTTCAGGATACTACCAATGGTCTCCTCTGTAGGGCCTTATAGACTCAAGATTAAGGCCCAAGGAGTTTGGGAAACGCGGATCCAAATTTGGGAACCTACACTTTTCTAGGGTACTTAGTGGACATTTCCGGGCCAATGCGAGTTCTCATTGCATCTCAACTTTACTTATGTATCACATTGTAATCGAGGTCCTCCTGAAAACTTCCTATACTCCAGAAAAAGTTGTCGAGTACCTAGCTGTTGTTACCGACTGACTCGATTCCATCGATATTGTTCGTCGTCAGACGCTACTATGTAAACTATGTTATGTACAACAACTGTGTAACTTTGTTATAATCGAACTGTCCGTTGGCAGGTAAATACATACCGACCGTTGTTAAGAAAGTAGATTTCGTAAGACTCGGCTAAATCGGGCTATTCCATGAGGGGTCATATTACGTATGGATACAAATGACAAGAATAATCATTTTTTTAAACCGTAGGTCTAAGTTATAAACATAATGTAATACAGGGAATAAATGCACTCTATTACCATAGGAGTTAGCTCCGTCGGTACACAGCGTCGCTCTGCCGCATCGGACGAATCATTTTGCACGAGCCGCTACCAGAGAACATAGATTTACATGGAACCACAGGTACCGTGTTAACTTTTGGCACAGAAAACGTAGTTCCATTTATGGGCCGTAGAGCGCGCGGCGATGTATCGATGTGCCACGCACACTCGACGCATCAGCTGAACCCCACTCTCATGCTATTTCGCTTGCACTTATGCGTGCCTGCCGATAACTGTATCTCACTCGCTCTTGTATCAGCGGCACGCTCGAAAGCGAAGGGGGATTTCATGGATCGTGTTGGAGATTTTTTTTTAATATATATTTGTTTTCATCGAAGTTCAATAACTTTTTTAACAATATTGACTCCTGCTTTTAGTAAAAATTATTCTTTTTTGTTAATCGAAAGAGAAATACAGTCTGTAAAAAAATATGTGCATATCAATTTGCCGCGCTATCATAAAACTGTATGGCATGTAAAAAAGCATATTCAGATACGGAATATTATTTAAAAATATCGAGACCAATCAAAAGAAATTAACAAATATTACTAACATGATGACAAATTACATTTGTTTATGCGTTGAATGATTTTGTGACTAAATTGTTCTGCCAAACTGAAGTATTCGAACGAATACTTCAGTTGAATGAATGAATCAATTTATCAACAACCACTGTAATACCATCAACAATTTTTCCTTTGCCAGAACGTTTTTTTACATTGTTTTACGGAAAAAACATCTGCTTAAAATGTTTTCCGCAAGGAGTCAATATTTTTTTGTTTTCCATTCACAATTTTAGTTGAATCACGAATAATTTATTTCTCCGTCATAATCGATAAATTTTCATTTTCTGAAAAAAAAGGAAAACAAAATTGCATGCTGGGGCAACCATCAGTCAACCCTCACATTGCCATATCTGCACGCTCACCGACTGACCATTTTACAAACTTAAGTCAGAATGAATCATTTATCGATCCCATTCATCAGGGAGGCTCAATTTCTTAATTAAACGGTTAATTCAGAATAATATTGTTCAACTTTTTAGGAAAGAAGCATCTTTATTGCCTGTTATGAATAAACCATTTTCGTTATTACACGAGCTCTACAAATAAAAAAGATATACGCATGCCTTGAGTCGGTTGCCTTACATCGGGACCCCAAGTACCCCAACCACGGAGTACGCAGCGCATGAGTGCGAGGGAGAGCGGAACAGTACGCCATGGGTTAAGTACATGGCTGAACGCTTGGGTGCGAGAAATATTATGTGGACACAGATATTGAACAGCACCACGATGGCGGGGGTTAGCACTAACAATAAGCAAACCGAGCAAACCCCAGCCAAGTGCGCCCATAAGGCCTGCGGATCCATGTAAATCTATGTTCTCTGCCACTATACTCTCGAGCACCTGTTTGAGATTAGCCGGGTAATTTAAATGAATGTCATTTTGAGATTAATTTTGAGTTCGTTATAATGCATATTATAATACATTTCATATTTTCGTAAAACGTTAAAAAAGAATTTGTTATTTGATTAAAAACGAGCGTAATCGTTAGGTAGCCAAGAACATTATAAACTAATTAAAAGATTTGGTAGTTTATCATATCCGCGAGAAACTGAAAACAAAATTAATTGGCTCCATTTTTCAATGGAGTCAGATAATGCACATACCCGTCGAATACCATATATGTACATAGGTATTTCCGGTTTTCGACCGGCGCCATCAGCCACTATCCCCAGAATCCCCACCTTGTGATCTCGCCTTGCTGATTTTTATACGTGAATGTTTTTGGTGTTTTTTTTTACCGCTCGATCTGTCAAATGTTTTAGACCGGAGTATGAATCTTTTTTGATAACCTTGTTTTACAAGGCGCGGAATGGAGATATGGCTTTTCTGGAGGATACATTCGTTATTCTTATTACACAGGTAGATATTTATCAACGTAATTTAACTATTTGGTGTTTAAAAATTGTATTCTTTTCGATGGAAGATAGGTTATGTACACCACGACGCTTCCGACTTGCTTGTTGTTTTTCTTTCAAACAATGAAATATCTGGCATACGATAATGTTAATAATAATTAATTTATATATATAACTCTGATAATAGAAGCAAAACTATTGCAACAGAATATAGAAATTAATTTTCTCACGTTTCATAACCTCGAATTAATTTTGATCCATCCATATGCCTCCCAAGCATTGTTATAAATACGTTTCATTGTTTAATTATGTACGCACAGTCTAACAAATATTTTTTATTTTTTAAATTCCATGGAACAAGTTATGCGTACCCAAATAACGTCGATTAATAAAAATTATGAAATAATTTTATTTTTCAGGTTCTTTTCTTTTTAGGAGGATGGGTTTTTTTTGTAAAGAAACTCTTCAGAGATTACGAAGTACATCACAGATTGGTTCAACTTATATTCTCGACGACATTCTCATTGTCTTGTACCATGTTTGAACTAATAATATTTGAGATTGTTGGAATTCTCGACTCGAGGTAACATATCATTTTTCATCAAATTTAAATAATAATTTTTACAGCCACGTTCGAAAGAAAGTTAGAACGTTTAATATTCAAGACACCTTGAATATAGAATTTCAAGGTGTCTTATCCAGTAAGATAACTTGTACACTGAGACTCGGACGGAATATAGAATTTCAAGTTGTCTTATCCAGTAAGACTGCGAGAAGAAAACAATGTCATGTTTATTATATTTTCTACATTATTGTTCTTTACAACCTTATTAATATCAATTTTTCACCATTTTCACAAAACTCAAATACTTCTATCGAATTTGATGAATAGTGCCATTGTTTCTTATAGAGATCGTAAAACTGAAGTTCGTAGATAATTTTTTATCTAATAAATATATTTTATCCACATTACCCAATTTTTTAGATGGATAATAACAAAAATTGTTTTTACTTCCTATTAATTTTTGGGTTTCCAACAATTTCACTAATTTAAAAATATTCACAACTAATCCAACACACGGCTCTGATGTGAGCGAACAGGGAATTAAAATATTTAATTGCGAAATTGAATCCTTTAAAAAAAGTCACTCGGCAATATTTAAAGAAAGTGATAATTTTTTTAATATCCATATTCTCTACAATTTCCTAAAAATTTGTTATACATATTTTTATTACATTATACATATTTGGAATGGGGATCGAGCCGCTCTGTAAATTGACGTTCTGAAAAATCCAATTTATGGGATTAAATAATAGAATAGTAGTATATTTTAGTATATCTAACGTATATGTATATTTTTAATACAGTTCCAGATACTTTCATTGGAATGTCGGTCTGTATATGCTTCTCTTCATGGTTATCGTTTTGATACCATTTTATATAGCATATTTTATCATAAGCAACGTCAGATTTGGTGAGTAAATTATAACTTCTTTGAGATCATTTATTTTCTAAGAATGTGTGAAAAACAAAACCTTTTTTCTCGTTTACAGTCAGACTGAATCTGATACGACCACTGACGTTGTTAGTGTACCTATTTTATCTTTATTTATTTTGGAAAGTGGGTGATCCCTTTCCAATATTGAGCCCAAAGAAGGGTGTACTATCGATAGAACAGGGTATCAGTCGTATCGGTGTTATCGGTGTAACAGTAATGGCACTTTTGTCGGGTTTCGGTGCGGTCAATTACCCGTATTCATCAATGGCCTATTTCATGCGTCCCGTTTCATACTCGGATGTTCAATCGATCGAGAGACGGCTGTTACAAACGATGGATATGATAGTAGCAAAAAAAAAGAGAATCGCACTTGCTAAGAAAGGCGAAGTCGTTTCTCAAACTGAGACGAAATCGCGTCTGTGGGGCATGTGGTCGCCACTTGTCGGCAGTCAAAGAAATCAAGAAAGTAATTATCAAAAATACCTTACAATACTATGAGAAATATATAAGTAACCTTAACTATTATCCAATTATCGCAATATTCTTCCGAGTTTAAGAATTTCAAGTTTCTACTGAAAGTATAAAGAGATCGACAGATGAATCATTTTTTTTAATCACAACAAATTCTGACGGTTGTATTTACAATAACCAATAGAATTCATAATATTGGAAGTATTCAATAGGAAGCTGTGCAAAACCTTTTGAGCTTGAGTTCTGTTCCGAGCTTAAAGCCAAAGCGAGTTTCATTACTTAAAATAGCATTAAACAAATGATAAGGACGCTTTTCATTTTAAAAAACAATGGATTATAAATGCGCATTATGTAATTAAACAATGAATTTAAATCCGATATTGTTTGAATTGCAATTACACGGTAATAATAGAAGAAATAGCAGCTTGCCTCGAATATTCCGAGCTGCTGCTTCAAATCATATTTAATGTATGGTTGTACGATCCTATTATAAAATTAATTAAACCATCAATCATTAATTGCTCACGAGTATTACTTAAGCGATTATTAATTAATCCTCAGACGTGAAGCAACTGACGCAGGAGATTTCCGGTCTTGAGGAATTGTCGCGACAACTCTTTCTCGAGGCTCACGATATCCAGAACGCGAGAGAACGATTGGAATGGGCCGCCACCTGGCAAGGAAAATATTTCAACTTTCTTGGCTATTTTTTCTCGATCTACTGCATGTGGAAAATATTCATCGTAAGTTAAAAATTAGCGGAACGGGCATAATCTGTCACGTGCTTAGTATTGAAATTATTTTTTAAACTGTCTACCTCTTTTCCAGTCGACAATTAATATTGTGTTCGATCGCGTTGGAAAGAAAGATCCTGTAACGCGTGGTATAGAGATAGCGGTTCACTGGATCGGTTTCAATATCGATGTAACCTTTTGGTCCCAACATATATCGTTCTTCTTGGTCGGTTGTATAGTCGTTACCTCGATCCGTGGACTGCTACTGACTTTAACGAAGGTAATATTCCTGTATAAGTGTACGATGTATGTTTACTTTATTAAATACCAGGTGTATTCTGATATCAGTTTATTTATGTAAAAACTTTTAACGCAATAGCTCGAAAATTCATGTACGTAGCACTTTTTCAGATATTTTCGAAAATAGAAGGAAACAAATTCACAAAACTTGCGTTTGAAATTTTTCTACGAGAATGCATGACATTTTGATAGAAAAAATTTAGGGAACGATTTGTAAACGAGGAGGAAACAATCCAAAAATTTGTCATTTCCGGAGTTTTGCACATGATCAACCATAATCGAGCTAAATATTCAGCTATATTATATTTAACATCTCGGAAAGTTGTTTCGTAGCCAAAGATCCTGTATGAAAAAGCCCCAAATGATATACTGGCAATTACTAGTATGTAAATTATGGTTAAATATTGAGTCTACATTTTTAAAAAATATATAGTCCTTAATCAGAAATGCTCGGGTACTAAGCATTTTCTTGAGCTATTATAGTAACATAAATAAATCATGAATCAGATTCGAAAATATCAGATCGTCTAGAACGATTTCTTTTTTTATACAAGAAAGTTTTGCCCCAATGATATTTCCTCACTGTTGATACAACTCTATTTATTTCCAGTTTTTCTACGCGATATCCAGCAGTAAATCATCGAACATTATTGTTCTTATACTGGCACAGATAATGGTACGTAGTAAAGCACTAGTCTTCTGTTGTTTTTCATATCGGTTAAATCGTCATGACAATATTTAACCCGAGGATTCATCGTTTCTTTCAGGGAATGTACTTTGTATCATCAGTACTGTTAATGAGAATGAACATGCCTGCCGAATATCGTATTATAATAACTCAAGTCTTGGGTGATTTACAATTTAATTTTTATCATCGATGGTTCGACGTTATATTTTTAGTATCGGCACTTTCGTCAATCGTTTTTTTATACTTGGCGCACAAACAAGCACCAACCGAGCGTGCCTGAATGGTATCCATACCATCGCATCGTATATGTATATAGTTCAACGAAACATAATTTTACATTCACGAGGGGTGAACACCACGAGAATAACGTTAACTATTCCCCCGATTGTAAAAAGTTTATTAAGTCTCGTTCTACCAATGGCTGTGTAATACAAAAAGAAAAACAATGAAAAATAGGAATGCATCTGAGTTATTGATCGCCAATTTCTTCTCTTTTCCGCTCTATTCGCACTTATTAGGAAACACATCGATAAACAACCGTTTTTTAAATCTCATTACATGCTCAATATGTAATTGTATACAGACTTACAAATTAGCAAACAATGCTTACGACTAACGTGTCAATGATTTCTTTTGCCATACAAACTCGACAACTCCATATAACATCGCATCAGCATGGGGACATTGTTGGATTCATGCTGTTTTCTTCGAGTCTCTTTCATCGCAGACTTCTAAGAAGATATAGTATTTTAGGAGTTACAGTAGTATGTTGACGAAGATGGCCTGTTTGCGACAACCTGCCTCTGTCAACTACTATCATTAATGTTTTGTGTTTCGTTTATTAACAACAAAATCAAGAGATATTATCTAATGGACCAACTCGATAGTCCACTCTTCGCCCATGTTAACACCCGGTTTTCGGAGCGTGAGGACCTTGTTGTTAGGATTGTACTTGGCTTCGAGGGGGACTCTTCCCAGACCTGTGGAATATCAAAATAAAAATATGAAAATGGAAACAATTGAGAGTAAAGAATGATTTTTCAAACTGAAATTGATAATCGTAGAGACGAAAAACTTTGAATTTTGTTGTTAGCAAGCATTATTCTAACACGCATTCTAACATTAAGGAATAAACAAAAACATACTTCGAGAAATAAGATTGGCCGATGTGACGCCTTGCGGTGGATTAGCAATGTCAACTCTCTCGAGCCAGCTGTTGGTCTCGTACGCGGCAAGTTTGTCGATAAATTTCGATCTTAATTTTTGCCCATCGAAAGACAATTGGAGATAAAGATATTTGCCATGACGATACTCAAAGCTGACCTCGTCGTCGATGTAGAGAGTTCCGTTAGCTTTACCGTCTTTATCAGCAATGACGACGAGGGTGTACGGATCGCTCTTCATGGCGACTGTGCTGCGACGTATACGCATTTTTCTTGCAACTATCGAACCGCCCCGTTGATACACAGGTATCTTGTGAAGTGTGACGGGAATGGAGACAAGACCGGGCTGTTTATGCGGTTGCATCGTGTCGACGTCGTACCACGTGATTTTTCCCTCGCCGGGAAAGTAAACTTTGACCTCCGAGACGGACGGCTCGAGAACCGGACGAACGAGGATCGAATCACCAAGGAGGAGCTGATCGTCTATCGGGAACGCAGCCGATTCGGTCGGATAAAGAGCCCAGAGAGGTCTGATAACTGGATTACCGGTAAACTCGTGTTCCCTGAACAAAGTGTACCAGAGTGGCAAGTACGAATAACGCATGCGCAATGCGTCCCGAACAATTGCCGTCGTCTCGTCGTTGAACGTCCAGGGTTCGCGTCTCTTGGTCTCGATGTGCGAATGCTGACGGAAGAACGAGAGCCAAGCACCCGCTTGATTCCATCTTATGAAGAGTTCGGCATCAGGATTCTTGAAAAAGCCACCGACATCCGCCCCACAAAACGACATACCCGATATCGCGAGCGAGAGACACATCGGATAGCTTATGCGTAGGTGTTCCCACTCTCCCATATTATCGCCCGTCCACATTGCGGCGTATCGCTGAGATCCGGCGAAGAACGAGCGCGTAAGTATGAAGGGTCTCAACGAACCACCCGATCGTTTGTACAGAGCATCGTAAGTTGCCATTGTATGGTAGAGGCCGTTTATGTTGTGAACGTCGCGATGTTCCCAACCACCGTAATGCACGACATCTTTTGGCATCGTGATCTCAGGGCCATTGAAAACGCTCGGCTCGTTCATGTCATTCCAGATGTAAACGTCGTTCGTCGTCCCATGAAATTTATCTAGAGCGTACAGCGACGCGTAATAATCACGCACTACTGGATTGAAGAAGTCGAGATACGACGATGACCCAGGCCAGCACCAACCCTCGTAATCTTTGCCATCGTTCGTTTTTACGTAATAGCCGAGGCTCGTTGCATCGTTATGCAAGAAATAGTTCGAGTCCCGTTTTATGTGAGGATCTATTATTGCGACCAATTTTCGACCTTTCGCAGTTAAATTTTGAACCATTTCCAGGGGATTAGGGAATTTACGCGTATCCCATGTGAAGTATTTCTTGCTGTCTGTGTATTCGATATCCAGCCACATAACGTCCATAGGTATGTCGTAAACATCAAAGCTATCCGCTATCGTTGCAACGTCTTCCTGATCGTTGTAATTCCAACGTGACTGATGATATCCTAGTGAAAACATCTATGCAAGGCCAAATACAGTGCTTTAAAAACGTTACAAAATGAGCTAAAAACGAATTTATAATTTCTATAAAGTGACAAACGACATCTTTCGACAAAAAGATTAACGATTATCGTTGAATAGCCGTACCTGCGGTAAATTTCCAGTACCAGTAAGATCGGTATACTGTTTAAAGGTGTCCAACGGTGTTGGTCCGAGAAGGAAAAATACATCGAGAACACCACATTCCGACATAAAGTGAGCATCGACCTGAGGCGTCTTCGTCGAACCAGATACGAGATTAACCAAACTCTCTACGACATTATTGTCGGTACTTGACAATATATCGATCCAAGTTTCGGCTGCATTGTGCCAAAATATACCGGACGTTCTTTCCTTCCTATCAATGCGTATACATAATCTTCATTATTTTATTCTTACTCTCATACGTTATTTTCGTCTATTCAATTGAATTCTTTCCCATAGAAGCAATTCTATCGTATTCAGGTTATTTTTAACTACTGTCGGAAAATATTGGAGAAAATCATAAATTTCTTTCTTCAAATAAAAGTCCGTCGCATCGATAATGCGTAAGCTCCACACATCGAATCGGAAAATGGCTTACCCATGAGCATATAGAACTGGTATCGCTCCATAAATGGCCATACGTTCATTAACCTCGTACTCAAACACGTCCAAATTGTACAATCTGTAAGGATCGATCTGCTTGGTCGATCGTAAAGCATGGGAATCCGCGTGTTGGGGTATGCCGTAAGCATGTTCGGCACCTGGAAAACTAAAGTCAAGGGCGATAGCTTCGGGTCCACGCAACTTGGAGTCGTGATGAGATTTGAAATTCTCCTCCCATGCTCCTGGATCGTTTTCGGCTCGATCGCCCGGATATGGAGATGCTACCGGATCAACCGCCTCTGTATCCTCTGGTGTATCGGTGACTTTCCTACAATAGTCGATAAATCTATACTTGATAAAAGCGACCATTTTTCTTTGATAGTGATAATTTATATGTAAATTAAAAAAAAAAAAGAATTGGCTTAAGCACGCGCAAGCTCTAGTATACCAGAGTAAATAAAGTAAAAAAAAACATTTATGCTAAAATTTGAGTATTAGTCGATTTCAATTTATATCACTTTTTCTTGTGGACGAATAATACTTAAGTTTCAATTTCTTAAATTGTAGAAAATTACCGTTCGCTCTTCTGCCTCCGATGTTCGAATCGCATGAGACCTCTGGCATTAGTCGATATAACAAGCTGATCATCGAAATAAAAGTTGATCTTAAAGGGAGAGACGTATAATATGGCCTTTCCATTTCCATTGATGACTGTAACGTGATCGGCTGTTTTTTCGACAAAATCCAACTTGGATGTTTGAGGCGGACCCTTCAAAGCATTTTCCACTTGATATCTAGGCGGTTGAGGATTTTTCTCATTTACATAAAGCCGAAAGGTGTTTCCTTTGATAGCAGTCAACTGAAGGTCATAGGAAACTCCAGTGTCTTCGTTGATAAGATCCGCGTACAAAGTTGATCCATTCGCTACTACGCTGTCAGTTAACAATTCGTAAGGCGTTCTTCCTGGTTCCACTTCACGGCAACGACTGCAACAATATTTCACTCAATTTAACAGTTCCCTTTCATATATTTTTATTATAAAACGTCAAAAACGTTTGTGTTTACCGGCAAAAACTACTCTGTTGGCACGTTTTGAAGTTCTCTCTGCTGACTGCATTTGCAGAGAGTATGAAACACAGCAGCAAGACCCCTGATCTGAAAATAAAAATGGAGCATACAAATTTGATGCATCATACAGTTTTTAACCGGAAACGTCTTCTTCAAGCGATGATTCAAGATATATATCTAATGAACATAGATAAAACTTGGAGAGGGCAATTCAATTGGAAGCCGGGATGGACACGTCACACATCGCCCAGAACCTGACACAAAGCGACTGAGCAATCAAACGATAACAGCCACACGCGCAACCTAAACCGCCAAATTCTAGTATTATTCGGTATCAATCGGTCGTTCTTCGCATCAAACTCGCGGCATGTCGTCTAAATTATTCGCATGAAATAAAAAAAAATCTCATCGTGATATTGCGTCAAGGCATTCATATTTTTATAAATTTTTCACTTACCGGAGGTACGAATCCATTTTCCGAAGTGTGCGTTTATATGCGCGCACAGTTGCGTACTGCTTTCTCAGTTTTCTCAGCTACGGAACATGAAAAAAAAACTTATCACACAGGATAACCCGTTAGCTCAGCAATGCCCTCTATCCCCTCTATCGCGCAACCCCGCACTCGACACTAACCTATGTAAAGCAGATACCAGTAGGAAGATCCGCAACGCTCGCGTAAAAGCTAATACCTCGAGCCTTGACCCTTCGGAGCGACATCTTGATGGCCAGACGGCGAACTGTACCCATTTTCGGTGGAACCGACATGAAGTTGGTTCCGCTAACTTCGTAGCTACAGAGATTAGGGGGGACATCAGCAATGCTCGATAAAAGTCGAAACCTGGGCGCTTATTACAGTTCTCAAGCTAGTTTACTCACTTCTCGCATTTTCATCTCACGTGAGTTTAGTCACCCTATTATGGATCTCTTGATTGAAAATGTGAAGTTACTAGACTTCCGGTATAGGGATCTCACATTTTCACGAAAGTTGGCGCCATTTTCTCAAAGAACATATAACCGTTGTTGTGAAGGGTGAACATAATTGTTAAAGCAAATGAATGTGACAGGACAAAAAAAATAATATTGAAGTATATGACAAGTATGGAGATTTTGCACGAGGAAAATTGCGCATTATATTTTATATTCAATGTTAACCCGAAATACAGTATTCCAATGGTAGTTGATAAGCAAGTAATACAATTATTAACGATAGGTATTTTTATTTGTGCACCATGATATGAGCTTAACCTGTAAAATCGATGGAATTCCTTTTCCGTTATATTAAATGGGTCTGAGGTATCGCGTAGTATTCGTCGTATTCTGAGCATTCCATTTTCCCGACTTCGCATAACCATTACGATCACTAAATTATTCATTTAACAAATTCACGTGTATCAATGACTTTTATTTTTTAACCGACAAAAATGGAGCGCTCTTCGTTTTTCGATGAAACCGATGGAACTTCCAGGCAAATCCAGGCAAATCACGCTCACGAGCATACGCATAACGGTTCTCGACACAGAATTTCGTATTGAGTAAATTCACGCGGATAATCTCGTCTTTTCACCTAGTGAGAGTCACCATAGGGTGAGCTACTCACTTTCGTCATTTCCACTCGATTCGAGAACCGTAATAACCTCCCTGGAAAGGACAGTCACATTGTATAGGCAAAAAGTGGGCGGCTTAGTGTCCAAACTTTTTATTCTCATCGCTGCCACCGTGCAGTGCGGTGATCGGGGATGTTGCGAGCTAACCTAATCACACACACGTGAACGTGAAGAGAGAACGTACAGTTCTCTCTTCTTCGCATTTCGTGTAAAATCGGTGTAAAAATAAAAAAACTCTCATTTACAAATTGATCGCGTAGAAATGACGAAATCCTGTGTGGTACCTTACTACAAAACAGGGTACAAATCAAATAAAACTCCTACCTCATTATAAATTCAAGTGACATCGAATAAATAAATTGAAATTATAAATAGCATAAATAAAATTTCAATTTATAAATTCGATTATCCAAATGAATCAAAATACTAAAGTAAAAAATTGGGAAAACTATTAAATTATTATTAGATAGTTATATAATTCGTCATACTGAAGTTCTTATTTGAAATACTACATTAAAAACAAAACAAAAAACATCTGTTTTACGCTACAAGAATGAAATAATGTCGATGTGTTGGCTCGCCGTAGTGACCAATACAGTAAATTATAATGAATTCAATGAATAATGAACCAATCGAACAAGCCGCCGAGCCTAATAAAATCTCAAGAGCGGCTATAACTTAAATATTACAAAACTATTGTATTTACTTTGATGCTTTCGGTACACGAGACATTTTTTCTTTTCTTTTTTGAAATTTGTATAGGCACCTGGTTACGTATTAATGATTCGCATGCATTGCATTATTTTTCCGTCATTATGTTCTAAATAAGTACGAATGAGACGCAGATTATTCCGCGCGAGCGAAATATTGCACTCGTCCAGTCTCTGACATATAAATGTTTTTTCGTCGTCATTTGTATTTGTATACAAAAACCACCTGAACAGGACTTGGCGTCCTGTTCAGGTGGTTTATTATTCATTTAATTCGTTATAATTTGCTGTATTGGTCACTGCGGAGCCAACACACCGACATTATTTCATTATTCAATTGCTATAATAAAATTTATGCCCAAAAACGCATGTGCTGTGTAGAGACATATGGATGTCTCTTTCGCACACGACATCCCCTTTTCTATGCGCACCATGCGGCCGAAAATTGAAGCAAAAACTGGACGTTAAGCGACCCTTCTCCCACTACCGTCGTTACCAGACCTGTATATAAGACCGTGGTCTCTACCGAGCACATGCGTTTTTGGTTATAAATTTTATTACAGAATTCCATGTTCTACAAGTTTGATTCTTACTATTCTCTTTGCATCACAAACCACTATGAAGATATTTGACAAAAAAGACAATTGAAAATGTTCAACTGACTATATCTTGAAAAATATTGACTATAAAGGAAAAAGTTTTAAATAAAAACAATAGAAACTATAATCTCCTAAAAAAAAGTCACTATCATTTTTATCGTACGACGCACCGTTTATGAAATATTTGCTAAAACGCGTTTTCCAATATGGCGGGTAATGACCCCCCCCCCCGACGAAAACTTGGATTTACACTTATTGTGAGAGGCATATTCGAATTGAAAAATCAATTGTTAGGATTTTTCATTTTATGAACCTATTTTTGGTCCTATCTTTTCTGAACTAGGAATCGGAAGTCCGGCGGTCATATTGAAGTATTCCGATATCACAATATCCGTAGCTACGATGCTAAACTTGAAGAGCTGTAAAAAGTGGAAAAAATATTATTGCAATCGGACGAATAAGCGCTATTTGAAAGCTTGAACGATTATTAATTGAACGAGCCTGAAGGCATTGGATATTTATAGATTTCAGGACATGTTCTTGCAGAATTGGCGTGGAGAAGATGCCAATTTTGGATTCTGCAATTTCGGGCGGCAGGCTATTCGTGCAAGGACGGATCGGAATCTTCTACTTTTATTTTTTCGAAAAAATCTTCCGCATTTACGATTAGTTTTACGATATCAGTATTTTCAGAAAAAATAAGGTTCTTCTTGTGTTACATACGTACATCGCAACATCCCTGTGCGTAGGCCCCGAGGTGAATTCAGCGGAAACGAGATAAGGACTTTACACATTATCCGACACGGACCGTGGCGGGTCGTGTCAGCGCGTGCCGACACCGTCCGACAATTTTTTTCGCGTATGTTGAAAGTTAAGAAATGGAAATGGTGGCATGGTCTCCCATTAATCCAAAGCCAACCCCAAGAGGAAGAAATTTATGAGTATACGAAATTGTAGATTTGAATAAAAATTCTGTACCTTAAAGAAACTGCAAGCTTTTCTGTCGGTGAAATTGCTTCACGGAACTGGGTATTTTCTTTGAGTATAGCTGGTTTTATCAACTGCAATAAATTATAAAATTTAGACTGCGCCATTCGAAAATACTAGTAAAACTTGTCGGTCAAATTTTAATAAATATTTAAATAAAGTCCAATGTTCTCCCTCTGACTTTCTGTTCTTCAATATTGGGAGAACCCACATTCGTTTACGTTTCTTCGAGTTGTTTTCGTCTTCGTCTAAAAGTAAAGCTATAAGAGCCAGTACCTCGTCGCTCTACGATGAATTCATTGCGATTGCTGAATGTTTAAAGATTACTGAAGGATGCTTGCCGGAGCAATCTGAACATATGCCTTAAATTGTCATGTCGGTGATTTCGGCACGCACTGACACCTCACGGCCACGGATGCAATGTCAACATACGCGTAAAAATTATCGGACGGTGTCGGCACGCGCTGACACGACACGCAACGGCCCGTGTCGGATAATGTGCAAGGTCCTATATTCCTTGCTTCCTTCCTCAGATGGGATGAAACTCAACCAACCGAATCGATTTACTTTTATTGTTAGCTGAAAATCAATCCTCTGACGTTACTCATAGTTCCTTGCCCTGATGTTTGGAACAATAGATATAAATGTAATGTGATTTTTGAAAATTATAAACGCAAATGGAATTTTAGAGGCTTGGATAAAAATGACCGTGCATTTTCCTAATCACAAAGTTGAAATTAACATACGTATGAAACCTCTGTTTTTTCTTGGAACGATTCTCAACAATTTTCTGTCCTTGTTCAGTGTAATGGTGTAAAAGAAAGGACGCCGTACAATATTCGGGGCTTACATTTTCCTGCATAGAGACTTCCGATACTGCTGTCGCGCTGAATTTTCCAATAAAGAGAATCAAATATAAAAAATATCAATATCAGAATTCACAGTAAATATCAAGAAACTCAAATCACGTATCATACAAGACAATTTTATTTTTATGAATAGGTTTGTACATTTTTTTTATCAACAAATGAATTTATAGAATATATATTGAATGCACTCATTTCTCGAGGTTGTATGAAGATCGGCCGCACGAAATGCGTTCTTTGACTTTCTGCAACTGATAAACTCCCCAATACGTTAGACTCATCTAAACGTCTTATTCCTATATTATATTAGTGTATGTGTAGATGTGTGTGTCGGTATTCGCGTATGCTACGTTTAAATTGAATACATATTACGATTCTCTTTCTTAAAAAATATGTCGTATTTATCGCAGCTTAGCGAGTCTATTTACTTCACTTCTATAGCGGTTAAATTACCATTTTTCCTTCCTTTCATTTTTTTTCTTCAAATTATATGTATTCGAACTCATTTGCGATCTTCGAATATCGCATCTCTGTACAATGTATGTATGTGTGTTTTCCTTTACGTCACAGAGATGAGATAGAATTAATAGTACAACGAGAATATCGATCTGTTCGCGAGTCAACCAAATAATGGTCAGTAATGAAAATTTCTCCTGCCTCGTCTCTTTTGCGAGCGGTTTTGTTCTATCTCTTCCATCACATTCTACAGATACCGTTGAAACCGTTCTCTCATATGGGATTTCACACCACTAAAATACTTATTCAACCTACAACTTTAGGCTACGGGACACGCCACAAATTTGTTTCCATACTTGGTAAATATACAAACGCTCGGAGTTAAAGATACGTTACGAAATTATACCTTTATTTTCTTCTGCCAAAGTAGACAATTCATTCTGTTGCGCGTATATATACGAATTCACAGTATATCCCTATTTGCGTGTTATTTCTATTAAAATAATGACATTAAGAACTAACGCAAAATTCTATCGCCGTGGCGAAACGACCAACATTCTCGCTCACCGCCGTCCTCTTGAAAATTTGCTCGACATGACACATAAAACAGAGTGCAGGTAACAATGTCTGAATATTATACGAGGGATGAACCAAAATTACAAATACGCTGTGTAAAAGAGAATGAAAAAATAGCATAGAGGATCCTCGATCAATTTTTAATATATTTGTTGTATATTCACCATAGTCCTTTTTGGAAAATCTGTAGACATTTTCACGATAAATACGAACTTTTCTACTCGATGGATTTGTTCGTCCCTATACACGCGCGTATCTGTCCAATCGGTCCTCTGCGTAAAAGAGGAATGTGACAAAACAAAAAAAATTATTCGATTATGCCGAAAGTTATCAACTATGAAAACATTTTATCCAAGTGATTGGGAAAAATATATCGCAATTGCAGTTGTTTCCCGTTTTGTTTAGTAATATTATTTTCTTTCTTTTCATTTAATCTACATATACGTAGATTACTACATATACGTAGGTATGATAAGTCAATAAAACTTGATAATCGCAAATGAAATGTACAATTGCGCGTCGGTACTTTTACACCAATTGATTTTGTTATTATCTTTTGTAAGAGGATTCTCTCGTTGTCAGTTCAATCACTTCCTGTTGACATGCATGTCAATATCCTCAACTTCGAAATTACTGAAATTCCATGACGGGATTTCATTGCCTCTCGTACCATTGTTAAAAACAACTCGTCCAGGTGAAACTCTTATACAATGAGGGTTAATAGAAAGGACATCGTCGAACTGTCGCGTATCTCGATAAGAAAAGGATACGATTCTTTTTTTGTAAGCTTCGGTACAGATCAACATTAATGATATTTTCTTTTTCCACCATCATTTCATCCTGGGAAATCTGTACATATTTACACAACTTGTCATGAAATTTTTCGGATGTTAGGAATAGCGTTGACCCCCAACACAAAGGCAATGACATTTCAAAATTTCAATCTTCATTATACTTTATTTAAGATTTTATTTTATTTTTATTATTTTCAAATTTTATATTTTTTTTTTATTTTTGTATTTTTCTATTCGATGCCCGTAGGATAAATAGACCCATTATTCATTAATATTCAATCACTATAGAAGGTTACTTATAAAATGTGACTTAACTACAGCCCATGTTTCTCTGCCTTTTCTTTACTTTCTCTTTTTCGCTTTTTGGACGTGTCGAATCCAATCGTAGCATCATAGTCGAAAGACTCGATTTTCGTTAATAATTCCGAGACTCGATGCATGATATATTAAGTTTTTTTGCTTCATCGCTCTCCCGGATATTCGTCCGGTTGTTTAGGTTCTGTAGATAATTCAAAAATAAACCTTTCGCAGAACAAAAGACAATGAGAAACCACGAATAGCAGTATCCGGAACATCATACGTGTTTAAATGGTGAACTAGTGATTGTGATAATGTATCGGATTTCTGTGATTATTTATCTTTTTATTCTCACCCTTGCTCTAACTCTCTCTCTCTCTCTCTCTCGCTTTCACATTCTCTCTCATTCTCTCAATCTTTGCTTTGTCGATTTTGTCACGCAAAAATATTCATTACTTCTACTTTTGTTGCTGGGCATTTGTGTTAGAACTTTCAGCGGGATAGCCATAAGATTGTGTGTAACTTTGCCAACCTGGCGAATAACTGCTGTACGTCGAGTCTGTGCTGGTCGTTGAATTTCCCGTTACAGCACTACTTGTATTTGCCTGAAAAAAGAAAAAAAAAAAAAAAACAAAAAAACAAAAATAGAAACGATAAAATTCGTAAATCATTGTCAAATCTTAGAGGATATATTTTGTTTTTGGACAAATATGTGCTTGTTTTGTCAACTATGAGAATTTTGGCCCGCGGCTTACAATCAATGGATATCGTGGAAACGCTCACTCTATATTCACTTTAGAATGCCGAGGAAAGTGGAAATAATTTTTATCCCCAACGATAAACCGAAAAGAGCGTCAGAAAGTGAGGTATGACAAAACCAATACGCTGTGATGCAACAAGGCGTTGTCGTTAATGATGAAACGCGCAAACGATGTATTTCTCATTGCAATTATCGAGATCTTATAAAACAAAATAAAAAAAACTCGCATAATTTATTCCGCTTCACTCCTCAGCGCATGTAAACTATGGCGATAAGTGCATTATGTACAGGTGAAATATTTCAGTCCATTATAATTATAAACCGATTTGCGAAAATCAAATGTTTGTGGACGTAATTTTTTTATTAAAATTGTCGTTGCGACGCAGAGTGGATGATACGCGGATGAAGGAAATGATATATTTTTTCTAATTCCGTTTATATACGATTGCATTTTATTCAATTAGGGACTAAACTATACTTGTAAAATAACCCACAACTACTCTATTGTACTCTACTACTCAACGGTGTAGGTTTAATACGACTTTACAAAAAAATTTAAGGAACAAATTATGGCGATAGGGAAAGATTAAATTGGCATTTTATACCTTACTTTCTGTTCCACTCTCGCGACATTTACTGGGGGGGTGGATTATTGTTTGCTTACAGCTTGGCTACCACCTGCTGATGTCTGACCGGTTGACTGTTGCTGGCCCCAATACTGATTGTAATACTGTTGATTCCAACTGCCCCAATTGCCATTTCCATATCCCGATTGGCTATAATTTCCCTGGCTGTAATTTCCCTGTCCATAACCCTTCCAGTTGCCCCATTGTTGTTGTTGCTGCTGCTGCTGTTGCTGGCCCCAACCACCTTGTTGAGTTCCCCAGGTACCTTGCTGTTGCGATTGACTGCTCGGCCAGTTGCTACTTTGACTTCCTCCACCCCAGCTACCGCTCGGCTGCTGTGAATTCTGGTAACTGCTGAAATTGTCAAAACATTTGCCAATGTGTTTGAAAAATAAATTTTAACTGGAGCATTGACAACATAAAAACAAAATAAAGAACAATTTTTATATATCGAACCGAAATCTCCTCGTATATATTTCATTAACTTGAGAAACATTTTTTTATCAGAGACGAATATTCATTATTTTCTACTTTAATTTCAATGAAATTGTTACTTCAAATATTAATTTCATACCTCATCGGGCCCCAGCCACCTTGTCGTGAAGAAGTAGAACGATTTCGATCACTGCCGGACGACGATCTCCTGTCGTGTCCACTGATGGCTCGCCTATCATTACTAGGTCTGTACGATGACGACGGACCACTAGCAGCACCGCGGCCACGCCAACCACCACCCGATGCACCTCCGTAACCGCCTCCACTGTTGCTGCTGCTCCCGTGTCTTACGTGACTTCCGGCGGGCCTTTGTTGTCTGTCCCTCCAGCCACCGCTGTTGTTTCCACCACGCCACGTGGAAGTACGATTTCTGTCGGGATCTGAGGATTGGTACAACATTGTATTATGAAAGCCATCAGGCTTTCTTAACTTGGAAATATCGTCAGTATTTCATCGGTTTCTAAGGTTGTACAAGTTGTTTAAAAACGTCTAGCCAATGGGGGTTTAATTGACGAAACTAGCGAGTCAATATTAGCGCGTTTGCAGTAATAACGAAGCCTCTTTGACATTTTAATCGGAAAGTGCTTCTAGATATAACGAAATGGACAGCCGTAATAAACCCATCTCCATACTTACAATTATTTCTTCGATCTCGATGATCTCTACTGTCTCTGCTGTCGCGACTGTTCTGTCGACTATCGCGATTGTCTCTATGATTATCAGTTCTGTCAAAACGTGGTCGTTTGTTTGCCTGGACACTGCCATAACCGGCATCTCTGCCCTCCTTGTTGTACTTTTCAATGAGTTTTTTTGCCTCTTCCGCCGGCAATTCGACCCATTCGACAACGTCGAAAATGCTGCCAGTCGTGGGTGGACTGAATTTTGCTTTCATGTCTAAGAACTCGTTCTCGGGGACGACTTCGCCCTCGTTAACTGTTCGATTTGCCATCCGCGATTTGTACTCTTCCTCGCTCGGTACTATGACAATAGCGCGGCGCTCATAACCATGGAAATTTCTCAATTTGTGTCGGCGATCCGACGGGGATACATTGGTCTGATCGAGTATGTAATTCCGTCTTCTCGACGACGCTAATTCCAACAGTTTTTTCAAACATTTTCCACATTTTTCTAACAAGGTATCCCAACGGCCGCGATAATTTCGTTTGCGTGGCAAACCTATCACCTTCATTTTTTCAATTAGAACATTGGTTCCAAGGATGTTGTACATTTTTTCAGGATGACTCTCAGAGTATTTTATCGCCCAGACGGTCTTACCAGCAGCTGGTAAGCCGCACATCATTATCACCTCACAATCCTCCTTTTTCTCCGGTCGACGAGGACCGTGAACCCGGGATTTCAAATCTATCGTGCCAACAGGCACGAAACCATCGAGAATTTCTTCACTCCAAGGCTCTTCCTGACCAAAGTTACAGACGACGGTGCAATTTTTCGTCAATATGTGGGGATAGAGTGGTTTTCCTTCGAGGTCGGTTTTCGGTACTGTGAACGCAGTGCCCATGTCCTTGCCGATTATCGTGTATGATATTGTGACGTTTGTATCGTCGGTGAGATCGATGTAACATCCTACAACATCGTCCTTGCCGAATGTGGTGCCATAGTCGGAGAATTGATTACCCGTCGATATTTTGGCAGTTCCATCGAATCCATAGGTAAACGGCTCTTCACCCAGTTGCATCGACGTCCCTTGTACAGACCAACCGACGCGAAGAATATGAGGCGACTCCTCATCTGGCAAATTTACATCGCAGTATTCTGTTATCTTTGCCTCGAAATAGACTTTTCCCTCTGTAAAACCGTAAGAAGCTCGAGCGCCGGCCCATACGTAACCAAAACCCTCGTTATGCATCGCTGTAGCTGACACAAAACTTTCCTTGTTAATCACGAGATTCAAGTCGGAATCATCTGCAAAGAAAAGAAAGTTGTTTCGTTTGTTTCGCAGGTATATTGAGATTTTTGTATAAAGCAATCAACCAATTCTGTGAACAAAGAAGTGTGGATTTTGGCGGAAGTGCGGTAGTGAAAAAAATAAAACGAAAGAAATATCACGTACACCAGGATAACACAACTTCGTCCTCTTTTAGATCGGGCTCGTCATCACTTGGGGGTGGACTTTTTTGTTTCTCATCCTGTGGACTCAACGATCTCTTTCGTTTACGATCCTTTCTGTCGCGATCTTTTGAATCACGCTCAGAGTCCTCTTCAGCATTCTCTTTAATATCCTGTGTCTCAACATCCTAATGAAAACAAGAATAAAAATAATGGTACCCTATTAAATACTAAAGTTTATAAATGTATCATATTTTGTTTGTTTCAATCAAATAAATAAGCACATAAATAAATGGATTAAGTTATTGATATTGATAAATATTAAATATTGGAGATTAAAATGACCTGTTCGACCGGTTGTAAAGCATTGTCAATATTTGGCTTTTCATCAATCTCTTTTTTTATGGAAACATCGCCTTTTCCATCCATTGCCTCGTCAACATGAGAAACCTCCTGGGCAGTCTCATCTTTAACTGTTTCCACGTCCATCTCGCTACTTTCCACCTTCGGTGTTGTCTCTGCCGCTTCCGAAATATAGTCGTTGTCTTTGTCAGCTTCGATCGCATCCATGGCTTCATCGGATGCTCGATCTTCACAAGTTAGTTCCGAGGCAACCTGTTCTTCGACTTCCTCTTGGTCGTTTTTGAACTCAACGACTAATGCTTCGTTCGTATTTTCGGCTACTTCGGCATCAACATCGGAACTTTCTTCGACAATGACTTTGGAATTCTCTTCGGCAACAGCTGCGGAACTTTTCTCAGCAGCAGTATGAGAAAATTGTTCAAGGCCTGTGCCTAAATCTTCTGCTTTCTCGCTGGAAGCGACTTTTTCCTTGATTTCTTGAACCTGTTCTGTACTTCGGGGTTGAACTATGTCTGTGACCTCGTTTGTGACTTCTGAGACAATTGTGTCACTCTCCACAATTTCTTTCGCAATTTCTGACTGGTCGATTGAAAGACTGGACTCATCGGTTCCTTCTTGCTCCTGAACTACTTTATTCTCCTCGGCTAATGTCTCGATTTCTTCACTGATTTTTTCTTTTTTTTCTGCTGTGGGAGATTTTGTCGGTGTCATTTGTTTCTCTGAAAGCGGTGTCAGCATTATCTTTGGACTGCTTCTCATTGGGGTTATTTTGGTTGGTGTTGTTGCCGACGAACTTCGCGATGTTCTCCCCGATGTCTTATTTGTCGGATCTGGTGTTTTTTCTCTCACATCTTTGTACGCTGCTTCACCCACATTTTCATTGTGAGTATCGAGTTGAGTAGGCTGTTCTTCGGGGCTTGTCTTGGGAACTCCTTCCTCCCCTTGAAAGATAACAAAAAAAACAATATTTACTTCTTCTACTACACATTATTATTCATTATTTTTTAATAATCTTCTTGTATTAATAAAAAAAAATACAGTTATGAAAGAATTAATTTTCCAATGTAAATGAGATTTACTCAAAGTTTAATAAATAATTGATACGTGTATTGCTCCTATTTAGAATTTTGCTATATACTATTCAGATATTGCCGATTTTAGAGGCTATGTTGCATTCTTAACATGTACAATGGTAACTATATGGAACGTGGTATGTACATCTTCGAACATGGTCTCAGCATTATCCACCTAGCTGTATACTTGTTGAATTCTTCAATATTACAAACTTCACATTAGTTTTCTTTCTATTGATATTTTTATACACGACTGCATGCGATATTCGCGGTTTTTATAATGACTGCAAGGACATATATTATATATATATATATATATATATATATATATTATATAGCTATATGTGCGTGTGCAAGAATGCATATGTATGTATTATTATACATCTAAACAAACGAGTGTTGGTGTTTTGCAAGAAGTTTTACGTGCATTTCGAGGAATAGTCGAGTGATATCCAGTGGTATCTAGAGTACAAGTGCAACACAATCTCGATATACTACAATACGAATTGAAAAATCCAAAACAAATCGTCAATTCGACTAGAAAAGTTGCTCGATACGAGTTGCGCTATCGTAATTTTTTTCATAACTTTCCCATTTATTACCGTGATCTAATCGAAAACGTAGTAATCGAGCGTATGGAGAATCGAGGTAAGTCACTCGGAACTCACAGCTTTTCGCAACATTTCTCACGGAATTGGAAAAAAGTGTTTTGTTGATGAAACAAGCCAAACTCACCGTCATCAATATCTTTCTCCAACGCCTTTCTCAGACGTTCGACGAGAACGGGTTTGTTGCCCTTAGCATCCAAGCCTCGCTTAGATAATTCGGCCCTAAGCTCAACCACCTTCAACTTGCCAGGATCCATCATTTGCAAATTAATATAAATAAACTTTCACACACGCGCTGTTTTCACTGTAATATTGCTTCACGAAAAGCCCATACACGCGCTGATGACCCGCGCTACCTTAGTACAATATGGCGGACGCGACAGCAAACAACCGCTTTGACGATCTTATTGAGAATTTGTATTGGACGAATTGCCGTGATTTTCAAAATGACGCCAGAAACCGCTCTAATCAGGCGTCCCGTCTCATAACCATCGGCGGAAATTTCGTTGCGACGATTGGTCGCAATATTCCCCTAGCTCGCGGTGCATGCTATAGAAATTAACTGTTCGTCTCCCCCGACCACTAGTATTACTTCCGTAAAAGAAGTTTTGCCACATTGAGTTTAACAATTTTATTTTATTTATATTATAATTAATCTTTTTCCTGCTTTTAATAATGTTTCTGAGGTATATATGCGAAATAAGTAAGTGGGAGCTTTAATTGTCTACCCTTTTTCGGGTTTTTACAATGCTACCATTTATTCTCCAGCCTCTTTCCTCTTTTTACACTGTTACCCATGGAGCCTAGAGTAAAGGAGCCCGAACGCTGTACTATGAATGTGGACCCCCGTGAAGTTGGCCGGACAACTTGCACTTTATTAATTGACTTTTTTTATATCGTTGGGTGGTTGTTAGGTAGTGTTAGGTAGTCTAATTAAAACGTTAGGTAGTCAATAGTTTAAAAACAAAAACAAATTAAAGATGTATGTGAAGTTGGCCGAAAATTTTGTTTTTTCCTTTATTTATTTTTTCCAGATGCTTAAATGATGCGTAATCGTTAGGTGGTCATGAATATACGAATTAAAACGTTAGGTAGTCAACCATATCCTTGCAAATCCAAAAAACAATGTTGCGAATTATGCATGCGCAACGGCTAATGCGCACCTGTGTGAACTTAACCAGTCGACTGACAATTGCGCTCTTTGCCCGTACGCTTCGATATCGGCGCGCCATCTCAAGAATCCACACACTCATACACACGGATCAAGAGTCATATCAGTGCGATCACTGTTATCAGTCTTTCAGACAGAAACAATTCTCGAAAAGGCATTGCAATCTTTATCACAATCCAACCTACGAACCACCACCTCCACAGAAGAAGACACATCGGTGGCCCGAGTGCGAGTGCATAATTCTTGTTTGCACCTGACGCGTCGGGCATCAAGCGTTTACGCATGCGTCGCGCATGCAGGTTTCTCAAAATTGTTTTTTTGGCTTTTGCAAGGATCTACCTAACGTTTTAATTAGTATATTCATGACCACTTAACGATTACACATCATTTGACCATCTTGAAAAGATAAATAAAGGAAAAAAAAATTTCGGCCAACTTCTCATACATTTTTAATTATTTTGTTTTGAAGAAATTATTGACTACCTAACGTTTTAATTAGACTACCTAACACTACCTAACGACCACCTAAAAATATAAAAAAGTCAATTAATAACGTGCAAGTTTTCCGGCCAACTTCACGGGGGTTGAATGTGGACCCTGAAAGCGACGAAAAAGATATATAGGCTGTGGCGGCGCTGCTGTCGTTAGTACATATAAGATGACAGAGAAGGACTGAGAAAAGAGAGAGAGGAGCGTATTGCAGATAGTGCGAACCGACTAACCGAACCGGGCGAATTAAAAACCAGAATAGCGCAACTGGCACGAATTAAGAACCAAAATAACCGAACCTGACGAAATGAAAACCAAAATAACGCTACTGAACGAATTGAAAACAAAAATAACGTAACGCAACGCAACGAATTAAAACCCAAAATAGCGGAACTTTTCGCACGTAAAGAAATTAAATAATGTATCGCGGTGTCTCAACACAAAAAGACATTCTTATTATGCTCGCGCCAGGCTACGGAGTAAGAGAGAGCATCCCCACCACGACGCCCGGCCGAGCGGTCGACACCGCGCGCTCGGCGGCGAGCCGTCGATCGAAATACATCGATAACTTTGATGGCATAATTCCTCGTCAAGGGAATAATTTTATTGAATCCTATGGCCGGAAGCGTAGGGATTGCTAAGGAACTCGAATTTTGCAAAGATCTTGATTACAGCAATAGAAAATTGAGCAAACGTAAACACATTCATATTTCGGGCTGTAATCAAGATATTGCAATTTTTTTCTCAGTTGTTCGTTTTCTTAAGACGCTTTAGATGGTACAAGAATTTTACAGATATCTTTGCAACTTTGGTCAGAATTGTTATTTGTTTATAAGGGAAAATCTACAATCGACGAAAAACAGTATTTATTTTCAACAAATCGCTTGTGTATTATGATACGAAGCTCCTCGATTTTTTTCAACCCTGTTGGCTTTTGTCGGGAAATTCTATTGAAGGGGAAAGATTTTTCGATGATCGCTAATTGTTGCTAAACTATATCCCGCAGATCGATTAATCTTGCACGATTGTCTTGGGGTTTGGCTCCTTTGCAACATGTACGAGTTTCAAACCGATATGTTGATAAACAATCGATTGCGGTTGCAACAATGAAATTGACATTTTCATTTTCATTTGCCCCATTACCGCTTAATTAATAATGTTAGCACTTTTTTTATTACTACCTTTTTTACAGAGGACGTTATGATGAACAAATTTTATTCGAAACTTTTTTCGATAGGATGCGTTCCAAAAAAATCATCTAAAAAATATCGATTTTTAAATTTTTAATAACGTTTCATTGCCAAAATACCCCTCGGAACAGTTGGAAAACTTCAGGATATATTCTTGTAGGGCTAAACAACCTATACAAAAATTGGGGCGAGGGTGCCCCTCTTGAATAGATCTTATACTAAGGTGACTGGACTATGTATCGCATTTGCCATGGACGGAGGGAAACTGCAGAAAACCTCCGCCGATACAGGTCGGTACCAACCTAGTCTCCCCCAGCGTCAATGCAAGTAAACTCAAGCCTGTCCACCAGAGTCGCTTAGGGTCGGCACCTTCTCATCTGTGATACGATGGGCGTCATCCGCGCGATGAGAACCGCCTTGCGGGAGCACCAAAGCCGAGCACCCCCCACCCCCCCATCAGAGCGAGGTTTTTCTTGAGCATTTGTTCTGGTGGGATCCGGACCGCCAGGATTGCAGAAAAATTACGTAGAATTTTTTGTTTTCCATTGGTGTCGGCTATGGGAATCGAACCCGAGTCCAACACGGTGCGAACCCAGAGCCCTATCCACTGAGCCACTGCGCTCCTTATATATGCGAAATATTTTAGATACGAAAAATGATACCCACCCAAAAGTAACTAGGACAAAAATCCCGATATTAGTACAAGTAGTTCACCGACAGCTGACACTTTATGTAATTTCTGGAACAGCGACGGCGCGCTGGATAGGGTTCGGAAACGTTTCACTATCCGAAAAACGAACTAGATCGCTAATAACTTATCCATTTTTTTAGAGATGCGTTGAGATTTCAGGAAACCCCTAATTGAAGCGGAACACGATTTAAATGTTACACGAAATAAAGCAAAGCAGAGATTCCCTATAGGTGGAAAACGCTATCATTTTTTCACGCTGCGGGCAAGGATTCATTCATTTATCGTGTACAATCGGCGGGAAGAATTTACAATTGTCATCCATTTATTTTTGTTGGTAGTGTATGATAAAAATTAATACTGTTTGGTCATCTTTATTATGGTATATATATATTGCTGAATTCTATTAATTTTTGATAAGATTAATAAACGTGACGATAAATTTGTATACTGGGTCGTATTTTGTATTCAAAAATATTTTCAGTTGAATTTTGTTTTTCCTTATATGAGCTAAAAGTGCAACTTTTGTCTTTCAATGCGACTTGCTAATGTTGAAAACTGCATCTAGGAGCATGATATATTGTCCATACGAGATGCCTACCATGGAAAAGATATATATAGTAGGCTGTGTCATTTTTCGGCAACTTTTTTTTTCGTCCTGCTAAGAGGCTTTAAACTTGTAGGAAGGTAAAAAGAAGCCTGTCCAAATTTCAGATTTTAATATTAATGTTTAAAGGTGGTTAAAACTTTTCTGTATTTCCCATTTAAATAACACAGGGAAAATGTTTTATGTTTGGCATTTTATACCATGACATATTACAGAAACAAGCTCCCGGCATACTCTCATAGAAAACAGAATGCTATACAAAAAAGATTTCTTATACTTTTTTGATAAACTTAGCCATTCAAATGATATTCGAGTTCAAAGTTCAAGATGTATGAAAATTCATCGTTTTTTTTATATTACAGCGAAACTATTGACTCTATTGAAAACCATCAAGCAACTTTTTTTGTAGATCGTTAAATTTCCTATAAAAGTTCTTTAATTGATAATTAATAGATAGATTGTTTTTTAAAGCTTTAAAAACTTAATTTTTATCAGAAAACTAATTATAAAAAATGTTGATGTAACATTTTTTTCACGGTTATTGGGAATAAAGAATGATACGTGAGTATTTTGTCCATTCTTTTATAGATATTGCAACAAGTACGAGCTGATCAGAACCAGTTTCCTGACTAAAAATAAAGTTCTAAAGTCTTAAAAAAATCATCTATCAATATTTATAAACTATAATTTACAAAATTTTGATAGTAAACTTAATTATCTACACAAAAGTTATTTGATGTTTTTCAATAGGGTCAATAGTTTGCTGTAATATTTAAAAAAACGATGAATTTTCATACATTTTGAACTTTGAACTCCAATATTATTTGAATGGCTAAGTTTACCAAAAAAGTATAAGACATCTTTTTTGTAGCGCAGTCAATTCTCTATATGAATATGACGGCATCTTGTTTCTGTAATATGCCATGACCGTGGTACAAAATTCCAGACATAAAAAGACATTTTCCCTGTATTATTTAAATGGCAAATACAGAAAAGTTTGAGCCACCCCTAAATATTAATATTAAAATCTAAAATTTTGACAGGCTTCTTTTTTTTACCTTCCTGCAAGTTTAAAGCCTCTTAGCAGGACGAAAAAGAAAGTTTCCCAATGACAGCCTAATATATATGGGGCATTCCACGCCAGATCGGACACCATTTAGCTTTTGCATCTCCGATTTTTTTGAAAATTTGTTATGTTCTAGTATTTGTTGAAAGAGGCCTCCATGATTTTTTCAATTTTTTTTGTCGAACCGTTTTCAAGATATCGATTTTTCAAAAATTATGTTACTTTTTTTTACGAAACTTAACGAGAAAAGGACCAAAACTTGGACGTTTGTTTTTGAAAAATTTTGTTTTAAACGCGCTTTTGATAAAAAATATCGAACAAATTTTTCAAACCGCATTTCTATAAGATTTTCAAGTTTCAAATATAAATTGTTGATTTACAAGAAACACGTACTGATCGATTTTCTTCAAAATTTCTTGTAAAAAACTCATTTATTCCTTTACTTTTAAGCCTAATTAGATAATGGGACAACGATGAGATCTATTTTTTTCGATTTTTCAATATCCATATTTTACTTATCCGTGTTGAAAAATATCTGAAAAAAATACTATGCACAGGAATTAGTATTAATAATTATTCGACACATAGGGATTATTAATTAGTTCACAGACGGATTTCAGGAAACAGATTGAGGCGAATCGCTGAATAGGATTTATTTTCTTACACGTTCAAATATTTCATAAATTCGAGATTCAACAGATGAAGAAAATTCTTTAAATCTCAAAGCGTCTTCTCCGTCTGGAACTACACAATGATAGTTTTGCGTCCCTGTTATTGTCTTTGCTCTCATATATCGTTTCTCTAATGATTCTGCGGCCCGAATATAATCTTCGTTAGAGAAGAATTGAGCATAAAGATTCGGCAAACAATTCGATTTTATTGCCAGACGGAGAAGACACTTCGAGATTTAAAGAATGTTTTTCATCTGTTGAATCTCGAATTTATAAAATATTTAAACGTGTAAGAAAATAAATGCTCTTCGGCGATTCGCCTCTAGGTATCTGTTTCCTGAAATCAACCTGGGAACTAATTAATAATCCCTATGTGTCGAATAATTATTAATACTAATTCCTGTGCATAGTATTTTTTTCAGATATTTTTCAACACGGATAAGTAAAATATGGATATTGAAAAAGCGAAAAAAATAGATCTCATCGTTGTCCCATTATCTAATTAGGCTTAAAAGTAAAGGAATAAATGAGTTTTTTACAAGAAATTTTGAAGAAAATCGATCAGTACGTGTTTTTTGTAAATCGACAATTTATATTTTAAACTTAAAAATCTTCGAGAAATACGGTTTGAAAAATTTATTCGATATTTGTTTATCAAAGGCGCGTTTGAAAAGAAAATTTTGAAAAAAACCGTCCAATTTGGCCCATTTTTCGTAAAGTTATGGACGTTAAAAAAAAAGTAACATAATTTTTGAAAAATCGATATCTTGAAAACGGTTCGACAAAAAAAATTGAAAAACGTCATGTAGGCCTCTTTCAACCAATACTAGAACATAAAATCTTTTCAAAAAAATCGGGGACGCAAAACCTAAATGCCGTCCAATCTGGCGTGGAATGCCCCATATATATATATATATATAAAGTTGCCCAAAAATGACACAGACTAATATATATACATATATATGTGTATAGCACATATTAACGATTTTTCCTGTCGATACTTTGAAATATATTTTGAATGCGATGTTAGAAAGCTTCAACCATTCGAAATGTCTATCTTATAACATTTTTCACCGCCAACTTTCTTTTTTACCCCGACAATCTAATTTCTGAATTATACATACTACAAGTCAAAATGCATTTATTAATCGGATATAATAGAAATTGTGTTTTTCATACTCGCTTTGCAAAGTAGCAAAAAGACTTTCCATACATGAATTTCAATTACATACATATAATCAATCGTTGCAACTACTTTGCCACTTTTACGACCGTTATAGCAAAAATCGTTATTATATTCTTTTATCCGCTTTTCGTCTGTTTTCGGCAAAGAAACAATGGCGCACGTAATCTTTTAATGGCAAAATCTTTTTCTCCTTCAATATACACTCTATAATCCTAACATATTCTAAATATTAATACATGGAATACCATTTTTTCTCCTTCCTCCGATGACTCGAGATATAGAATATATATACACTCGTAATACTATTTCGTATTGAAAAATAAAAATCATCGCCGCAATTTTACAATTGACGTATATATATATCAATGATGTTAGACATTCAGGGGGGGGGGGGGGGGGGGGGATTCCATGAATCGTTAAATCATCGTGGAAGAGTCCACGTTGTCGATCGTACAGTTTGGCACGGGATTTATGATTTTTTTTGTTCGTGTTTTAGATCTTTGGTTATTCGTAAATAATTTAGAATTTTGCATGACGAACCTTACGATATATATATACATATACATGTATATATTTCTTTCTCAATTTCGGAAGCCTTTACGTTACAATTTCTATGAGACTTGACCGTAGCTCCTAATACTAGCGTGAACCTATATTCACTAAGAAAAATCAAACTGTCGCGAAAAAGTTCCAAAAATTATATACACGAATAAAACAATACTGAACACATAATCATTATCGAAATCATTTATCGAAAACTCGCGACGACACTTCACTCTCTCTACGATTGCAGTACCGATAATTTTGTTTTTGTAAACTTCTGAGTGCAATTTGTCTTTATGGCACGAGAGAAATTATCGGGACGCAATGTAGATGTTTGATAGAGCTATGGATAATTAAAAGATAATCGAAGAGCCAATAAATACTACTGGAAAAACATAGTACATACTGAATTTAAATCGTATTTGTGGTACAGTATAAAAGTTTTGGTTTTCGATCAAAGTTACATTTTTTTTTTAGAAAACAGAAACTTTGTCCCTCTTTCTCTCTTTCTTTCTCTCTCTCTCTCTCTCAATCACTCTCTCTAATCGAGACTTAACATTAGAAAAGTGTTTCCGTACAATTTAATGACTAGACTGATTTTCAGTGACTTAGACATTAACCAATCGAGCATTCTCGCCCTATGCCTGTTCGGTTCTACATTTCTTCAAAATAATATTCTATTCACGACGAACAATTATGAATTTTCGTTATCTCATACAAGAATATATATATAAATATATATTTATATATATATACCCTGAATTGCGAATAACAATGTTTTTCTTCAACGCTATTATCACCAAAAATTCTTATTAACTACAAACAAGATACTCGCGCACGCTTTACCACGGACAGAAAGTACAGAGCATAATAATAGCCGATTCGTAAGAAAGGATATGGTTCACTGTTGTGTTTTATGCATATGCGGTGTGTCGTTTGATAATGCGTGTCGAAAATTAATATCCTTCGATTTTGCGCAGCAGGCTCGACCAGAGTATTCCTGAGACTGTAGCTACTTTGAGTCACCGAACGATTACTAGAATACAAAATTTCGAACAGCTTATACATTATGACCTGGTGCCGGTAGGATAAAGAATTCGGCTTGAGTTTTGCATAGATTATATTTCGTCGCTCAATTCTCGAGCGAACAAAAATCTAACGCTTAATAGGATATTATAGCTAGCATTTGCAATGAATTTCCACGAATTTAGGACAATCGAGGAACTAGGATTCGAACATAAAGTCAGCACTCGTTAACATGAACTAACCTTACAATAAATGAAGTGTACCAATCCTCGAATAGGAAGGCTTACGTCCGGGGATTGGTCCTGCTGCCTTTGTATTGTTTTTCAAAAGTTAATGAAGAAATCTTATTGTTTCGTTGACCAGGAAACTTTGTGGCATTATGAGGAAATAGTAGGCAAAATCCTAATCTGCATTTTGTTTATGGTCCAAATGGGCGAAACTTTGATACTGTAATGACACGATAGCTTGAAGCACTTGAAAAATGACGAATGCAACGAGTTTTCGAAATAGTTTGAACATAGTTCAGACCCCCTTAACTTTTCCCTGGGTGAGTGTAATTTGGTTACGACATTTGTAATTTTTCGAGAATATTGAATACAAAATGTGAATACAAAAATTAAATTCGATTAGAAGTTTAGTGTAATGATATGAAAAAAAAAACGATCAACGATGTTAAGAATACCAAAGCATTGCGCTTAAAAATTAATAATCTCAAAAACATATCCATGCAGAATTAAAAATAAGTTTTTGTGTCAAATATTTAGATATAGCTTCGTTCTAAAAGAATCATTAACCAGTTTCAATGTGCACATTTCCTTAAAAACATTATTTTCTATTCTCTAAAATTTCATTTTCTCAACATTTAAACTTGTTCTCAAAAATTGCAGTAATTCAGCTAATTAATTATGCTTGAATTGGTTTGTTCCAGCATACAGAGTTTTTAACTATTTTTACAAACACCCTGGAGAACAAATAAGTTATTCGATGACCGAAACTTTCCAAGTATAATGCGGTGTATTTCTACAGAGCCATATGTCAAATTCACGAAGCTTTCTTAACGTCAATCGAATCTGACTTTTGTATCGCATCGTATGAACGAAACGCGTTCAAATCCTCTACATATCGATTTTTCGTTTATGAACGCAAAGTTTCTCCATGTGCAAGCAAAACTTAGCTCTCTGGACTGTTCGTCATGATTATTCGAGGTCCCGACCCAAACCCGACGAAAAAACCTGTAAAATTTTCACTGATTCAACCATCCGCTTTTTGTGAATTCATCTTTTATGAAGCCCGTAAACGTACTAGTACGAAAGTTTTTCACTGGGTCTAACCAATCTCTGTGTGTTATTAAGAATACTATACTGATACTTTTCCAATCAAAAGTTCACTATCTTGACAATTTCAGTACATGACAACATCGAAATTACTAAGAACTTTGATTTCAAACAATAATGTCAATAAGTTATTAATAAAAATCTGTGCCAAATGTTCAACGTTCACTTTGGAGAATCTGTAACGCATTGTATTTATGAAAATCGTTGATGAGCTTACAACCAGAAGTCATAGCTTTCATTCAATCTTCGTTAAATTTTACTTTTGAATAAAGATCCGTAAAGCATCCTTCAGGATGTGTGAAATCCTATACAGACATTTTCTTCATACTCTGGCAGCCCATTTTGTTCAAATGGTGCGTTGAAATTTCAGGGGGAAAGCCGAATCTTAAAATCCACAGAATTGATAAATATATGGCTTTATAACATTTCGCTTTTGCAAAAGTGATGCGACTATAATTAATGTTTTACTGAAGATTAAGAGATTGACTCCCAAATCCCCAATTCATGATCACACCTTTTCAAATTAATATTTCAAGAAAAACAGCAATATCTTACCGGATGCAAAATCGAAGGGAGCATCCAATATGAGGTTGCATGTTTCTTAAATTTGAACGGATCTATGAAAAAACATTGTTAATTTGTTGCGTCGACTAAGACTATCCGGTGAAATAGTCTAATTAGGAAACACAAATTTGTGCGGTATTCGCAAATTAATATGGTACCAGACCTCATAAATTTTGCCTTGCAACTGGAATTCTCCAATGTCCATATCCGTGCGACTAGTCCTCGTCCCCAAATAGCCCTCGCAACGTATGGAAACGACCTCTCCATTTTCCATTACAGCCTTTAATAATATCCCGAGTAATGATGATAACCAGGTCGTGGTGGATGATAAGCAGCCGGGCTGACTGGATAAGTTGCGTTGTATCCTGTTATCGAAGGTGGCGGCGACGACAAAATTCTTCCCTCAACGGTATCGGGCACGACGTGCGTCGCGGACGAACCAGGTGGTTGAGGACTGCAAGTAATGACTCTCGTGCTGCTCGAGTGCAAATGATGAGATCTCGAGAGGCTGAGATCAACACTGTGTCCCGGTGTGAGATCTAAACTAACGATCCTCAACACCTCACTGTGAGGATACGGGGGTGGTGGCGGCGGTGGCACAGACGAAGGTGGTGGTGAGATCGAATATCCGGTCGTTCTGCTCAAATCGACGCTCTGTCTCTCCGTAATCTCGTACAAATGATGATGATAGCGTGCGTTGGAGCCCAACGTATGATGAAAGCCCCTTGCCGACATGTCCAAACCCTGCAATTCACCGCTGTTCAGTACGATAGGCCCGAAATTCGTTCTCTCACGTCCGAATTCAGTGTCCAACTGTTCGTACTTGTACGACGTCGAAAGATCTAATTGCAGCGATTTTTCCTTCACGGATATGCTCAGATTTTGTGCGACCGAGTCGCCCTCGTCGCTCGACAGATTGTCCGTCGGCACTTGATGATGATGATGATGGTGATGGTGACGATTCTCCTGTTGCTGCTGCTGCTCTTCCTGCTGCTGCTGCTGCTGCTGCTGCTGCTGCTGATGATGATGATGATGATGTTGCTGCTGCTGCTGATGATGATGATGAATTTCCTGATAACGATTTTGATTCGGTGTCGACGAAGGCGACGGCATATCGTCCTGCTGCATGTGAATACTGTAACCAGGCGATCCGACGCGCGACAAATCGTCCTGAGGGAGATACTGCTCGATACTATGAGTTCTCGGTGAATTGATGTAATCGACTGGACGATGAAGATGATAATCGATCTGCATGTGTGACGTTGGCGTTTTCCGACCGTCCTGGGTTACTGGAGACGGTGACATAAGTTCGTCCTGTTGTTGGATGTACGATTCGAGATGACCGTCCGTTTGTCTCGATTGCAACTGATTCGATATCGTGTATAAATTAGTGTCGCGATCATTGTCATCGATCATCGAGCTCGTTACGGCGCCGATATCACGCTCGGCGGCATCTAACGCCGCTTCGACCAAAAGACTCGCGTTCGTACTTGCAGGTCTGCGATATATGTTCAACGCTAACTTGCTACTCAACAAAGGATGACTCGACGTTACCGTATCATTTCCGACGTCGTCCTTTTTTACACACGTTTCCTCGAATTCATAAACGTCCGATCTCGACGAATCATGCTGCTGCTCCTGATGCTGGTGATGCTGCAGTACTTGGGGAGTGATTTCCGGCTCGACGAGACTGCTCAATTGTCCCATCCACTTTTTGCTTCCTTTGCTCGGCAATCGCGTTCCGTAAAAATCAATTTCCGGCGAGGGTCTCTCGATCTCCAAGGCAGACTCGGTCGGTGATATTTCATTATCCTGACGACAATGAGGTGGTATTGGGGACTGCGCGGTTTCTTCTATCGCGTTATCTTGCAACTCGCGATCCGGTATGTCGTGATCTTGGACTTTGGGTTCTCGGACTTCGTGTTCTTGTATCTCGCGTTTATATACCTCGTTTTCTTGCGATTCGCGTTTATATATCACGTGTTCATGTATTTCACGTTTGTACATTTCGTGTTCTTGTATTTCACGTTTATATATTCCAGCATCGTCAAATCTACGATCTTGCATTTCATGTTGTGGCAGCATTTCGCGATCTTGTTTCTCATGTTCCTGCAAGTCAGTATCTTGTACGTCGCGTTCTTGAATATCGGTCTCTTGTTCCCCGCTATCGAGTATGCAACGATCCAGGTTATATCTTGACGTGCTTAACGCAGATCCACTGTCGAACTCGGTTATAGTTGGTTGGAACGAACCGATCGAAACGTCGGCTCGTGAACTGTGCTCCGAACTGCAATCGTCCATCGACATTGCGCTGTTACTGTTTTCCTGCTCAAGTAAATGTTTTACAATTATTCGTTAAACAATGTAAAATTTTGCGATTCACAAAATATATCACTTTTTGTTTAATTTTTAATCTTCAAACCTGTGAATCTCGTCTACACGATCCAGATGTTTTTTCATTTTCGACATCCTCAACCAGACCACCGCTATAAGCGTCGAATGTGTACGCAACCGATCGCTCGATCTTCGGCATCATATCTTCGCTAAGCCCGTGAACTTTTTTGTAATGAAATTGTAGGCATTGCTTCGTCGTGAATGCCGCTTTGCAATCGTTCTCTTTACATCTGTAAATAGTTAAAAGAAATTGTTAACTAAATAATTTCAGTCGAGCATCTTTTTGATATGATGATTCTTTATAATTAATGCCCTCTCAATGTCTTTAAATTCTCCTCTCCAATGTAATGTCAATGTATGAAATTTTTAATTATTTTTGCCATTAGATGCAATTTTCTATTACTTACTTGAATGGTTTAACGCCACTATGAGTCAACATGTGAATTTTCAGATTGCTCTTGTTCTGAAACATTTTACCGCAACGGTCGCACGTAGCAGCACCGACAACGTCCTTGTGATGAACTTCCTTCATGTGACGTTGAAGCGCCGCTCTCGAACCGAGCAGTTTCATACACATTTTGCACTGAAATTCTCGAAGAACCTCCGACATATCTAAAACGAGTTGCATTAATAATTTTTCATCACATCCAACAACGACATACGAATAAAGAGTTTTCTCGTTGCGGAATCGGCTGGGAAGTTTCTGCCATTCGAACTCACCGCTATGCATGCGCTTTATGTGTACTTTTAATTTTTGTGGTTGACAAAATTTACGCCCGCAAAAGTCGCACAAGGGCCTGGTACGTTGAGGATTCTGGGAGCATCCGTAAGTTCTGTGCATCTCGAGATAATTCAAACGCAGAAAGAATTTACGACAGTACTGACACTGATAGGCTCCACGACCACCGTGCAGATCAGCCGCGTGTTTCATTATGTTGTCTTTGCCGAGGACCGCAGCGCCACAAACCTTCGAAAAGTAAATTACATTTATTCGTATATTCGTTCGGATTACGCAATTGTGGAAAACCCAAGTCTTATCTATCGCGCGAAACTGTGTCAGATTCAGCATCAAAGTTACCTTGCAATGGTATTTCCTTATAGTTAGACTGTATCTTGTGTCGTGAAAGATGCAACAATGAAGACGATAATAAATAGGATGGGTAAAGTTTAAATTACATCCACCGCAATCTAGAAATAATGAAGAAAATTGATCATTCGATTGAACGCGTGAATAAAGTGATGCGAGAAAATGAGAGCGCTTACTCGTTTTGTCGACTTTGTTCTTTCTTGTCCAAGCCGAAGATTGAGAATCCGCCCAGTACGTCAGCTCCATTCCCTTGGTTATGATCTGAGTAGTCACAAGATACAATTCACCGTTTTGGGCGACAGCCGTCACATTTCTATCATCTTTGGTATCGGCGGGTCTCATGTAACGTATCCAGTTGCTCTTCAATGGATTCGTCGTACTTATGTACGACGTTGTACCGTCGTTGTCTATCTGTAAATGCGTCGTACAATATTTATCGATCGTCAACATTCAGTCAAAAAATGATGGGTTTATTGGGATTCTTAAATGAAATCATTACCTCCCATATGTGTCGCATTGAGAAATCGTCAGGTATATCCATTTCTTTGATAGGAGTGCCAACGAGAGGGCCGAGTTTCGAGTAAACGGGCAATATATTTCTTGCATAAATGCCGATACCGTGATCCTGATTGGAAATCTTGAGCTGAAAACACTCGGGCAACGATTCTCTGGCGTATAAAGGACGATCCTCGCTAACGTGTAACTGCTTGTGCTCGCTCTCAACTTTTGTCCTGTTACTCTTAGATGGTTCCGCACTCTCATCATCGGAATCGAAATTATCCTCCGTCGTAATGGCATAGCCTTCAGACATTGGATCCTCCACAGCGACTGCTTTCGTTAAATCGACGTTATGCTTGTGTCTCGTCAGCCAATTTTCGTAACTCAGACGATCGAGGACGCGTTGATTCGTCAATATCAAAGGACACGAGTCCTTGATGTGACGATTGTTGCAATCCTGACACAGTTGTATTTTGATAGCCAGTCTCTGAGGTTCCGGGAAATCCCCAGTTGATAAACCTTCGGGTTTCACCGACGATTGCCCAATGCCGTTTGTATCGTTGACGAAGGAATCTGCGATCGTCTCGTCCGTTATTTCTGTTTGGGTCGCGGGTTCTTCGACGATCGACGCACTTTCGACGATTCCGTTTTGCGGCGCTTTACGAACGTCGTGGAATTTTTTCGCCTTTCGCGTCGTCGACGATGCACGTCTGTGCTTCTTTTTGCGGCGTTTATGAACAACTGTTTCCTTGATGACACTCGTCACTGTCGTGATTTCATCGCCTTCAACCGTAGTCTGTGCTTTCTCCAACGACGAATCCTGTTTACCGTGTTTGCGTCTTTTCTTGCCCTTCTTCTCATCGATCGTTTTCCTCCTCGTCAGTACCACCGGTGGTATTTCTTCCTTAACGATATCACGTTTATCCGGATTCTCGGATCGCTTTGCGACGAGACTCGGAAATTTATCGTTCGACTTGTCGTCCGAATCATCGCCAGCGTTACTGAATGCTTCGTTCGAATTTTCGTAAGCGTAATTTTCGAGTGAATTCAGAGTTTTTTCAACACCATTATTCACACGACTCGTTTCGCCACTACGTGTCGTTACGAGCCTGTCGCCGACACCTGCCCCTTCCCTTCTCTTGTTTTTGTTCAAATTTTCTACAAGTGGAGAATTTTCCTGTGGGTCATTCGTCGAATCGACTCGCGGCTCTTTGTCATTGATCGAAACTCGCTCGACTATCAATTTCGGCACAACCGGCAGACACGGTTCGTGATTCTTCAGTGGAATGTCCGGCTCACGCGTGTCGACGCTGACACCTGACGACAAAACGCTCGTTCTGTCGTCGCTGCGACTCGAACCATTTTTTTCATCGTCGATGAGGTTTTTGGAATGTTTTCGTTTAGCTCGCTTGTCCCTGTGATGTTTTTCACGTGTTTTGTGATGATGCTTGATTCTCGAGTGTCTTTTCTCCACGTGAGACTCGTCGTCCTTCGGCTCGACATTTTCCGAACGTGTCGTCTGCGGGGATTTTCCGAAATCTGTCGAGCCAACGACGACAGCCAGTTCCGGCGTGACAGCGGGAATGATACATTGTTTTCGTGGACTACGACGAAGAGGCTCTTCGACGTTGAGCAAATCTCTGTCGTCGATTTTGACAGCTTCGAGGTCATTCTCTTTGTCCTGATCCGTCTTCCAATTTCCAGGACTCGAGCACTTTCCATCGCGTCTGCGGAGAAAATATTGGTCAATTATTAGTGAAATTTAAAGATCATAAAACGATTGATATTCTTTCTATTGGATACGGTTTTCTACATTTTTTTAAGTAACAGCACTACGTTTCAACTTTAAATAAATTAAAAAGATAAAGAACGGTGTTCCAAAATCATTTGTACACTTGGGTGAACAGAAACGGTATACAGAGTATAGAAAAAAATGTATAATGATCAGTTTTGGAAGAAGAACTCGGTGTGTGCAAATAATCATTCTGACAAATTCTCAAACAGGTTTTTCAGAACACGGGGTCACGGTACTGACCCATTTGTATCGATAATAACACTTTTTCAACGCCATAAGGTGGTTAACGAAGCATGTTATGGAGGAGAATAACCATTTACCCATCAAAATCTGGTAAATGTTACAGACGATAATTTTGAAGAAACTACATGACGAATTATGTGGTTGATAATTTTGCGAATTGGTTGATACATGGCTACGTTAATTTTGTTCTCAATACAAGATTGACATTATGTATCATTTAACACCATCGCTAGTAATATCACCATCGATTTTTCAATTGATATAGAACAGTTTTTAAAAGCTTCGTCCTCTTTCGCTCGGACTGAAAACCAAAGCTGTTGTACACAAAAATATTGCAATGTTTATAGAAAAAAATCAGTGTTAATGCATGTTTTATCTATTGTAGGAGAAAAATGCAATTTTGTCTTCGTGATCAAAGCAATTGTCAAACGACACTGACAGTACGGAAATGCGTTTATTGGCAGAATCCAATATGAAGATTTGTCATGCACAGGTGTGCGTAACAGCAGCGACGCTGATATTTTTCATAATGTGCTATTCTTGTATCGATACAATATTCTTTTTAAATCCCATTGTAGTTGCAATGTATCGTTGATAATAGATTTTTTAAAGAATTGCAATAACAATGCACGTCTCATTTCATTCTTTCATCGACTTTGTCATTTTTACAGATGATCTATATAGAACAATATACGAAAATAATACAGCCAAATCTAAAGAATCTTTACGCATACTTTTATTCCGAGCATAGTTTGAATTGATTTTAGAGCAGCGTAGCCAAGAAACGGATAGTGCTCTAAACTTATTATTTCTCATTTTATTTGGATATCCCTTTTTTATATGTAAATATAAAATATCCTTAAAACATACTTTTAACGCTTGGTATAAATATGTTTGGATGAATTTATTACCAAATTAATCAACGAAATAAATGCGTAACAAGTTTTCATTATTATTCATTGGATAGCTTTTTTAAATTTCAAACGGCATGTGTTTCAATTTTATGCATGTAGCGTATATACATGCAGAATAAGAAGAAATGGCAACATATATTGTTATGACTTTCACATAGATCACTTTTTTTATCAGAAATTTGTTCTCTTCAAATGTTAAAATTGATATGTATATGTAATGAAAACAAATCGACATGAATTTCACGGGCTATCGATTATTATCGATAACTCCCCCACCACCTTTGCAGTTCCCATAGTCCTCCAGACAGAGAATGACAGCTTCTCCATGTGGTCGTAATAACAATAATTTTTTCGAATAAACAAAATTATCGATGGTACACTCATGTTTATAGACTGTTAGGGATAAACTAGAGGAATAGAGCAACAACCACGAAGGAACATACCTGATGATAGGCTCGGCGAGATCCAGTAGATATGCGGCAAGTTCGTCATCCGTGATGAGAGCGAGACGTTTTTTGAGCAAAAACCATCTTTTGGCATTTTTTACACTCACATGGATGCTACGAAATGGCTTGACTATGACATCGGAGCTTGATATTTTGCAACCCTCGATGAGTTTCTTCCCTATTCGCGATACTCTCACATTTCTCGTACTTTTTTTCGGCATAACTACATAATCTCTCCGTAGCGTTGAGCCCGAGTTGTTGATTTTTTAATGAAAATTTATTTCTTATTTTAATGAAGAAGCACGCGCGAATGTCGACGTATGTGTTGGCGTTTTTAGCCGCGACTCATGAACGCGTCACCGATAGCTGTATTATCCTATCCTCTTTGCGATGATTTCTATCGGACACATTGTTCGACATCACTACCATCGAATGCACCCACTCCGCGCCCTTGTGTCGACTAAAAATCCCCTTCCAGGTCATACTGCACGGTATAGTTGTGTGTTTATCGATCGATTCGCACGTTGTTCACCAACGACTGAGCACTACTGTGTGCCGCCCCTGCTTACCCCTGCCCCTTCCACTGACGCCCCGCCTTTCTTCGTGTATCCTCGTAATCACATCGCATGTCTCGCATTATCTATTGGATGTTTGGATGTCTTGTGCTCACTCTGATAAATGTACCGACTACGACACTCATATCAGGCAAGCTTCGCTTCTTCTTTGACTTATGTCGTCCACCCCCCAGACCCCTAATATGTTCGTCTTCGCCCAACCTTGCAATCTATTGTAACAGTGTAACAGAGATGCTACGAGTGTATCGTTTCGATTGAGGGGGGGGGGGGGCAACACAACGTTGCCCGCGGTCAACGATTCAGACGACTATAGAAGGAATATGCCAATCATGCCAATGCTTTCGATTGAAGGGAGAAATCGTGTCCCGCAGTCTAGTTATGTCCCTCAGTCGGCAGCGTCGCTGGCGTCGCTGCAAGAATGCAGGTCGCACAGACACGTTCACGTATACCTCACACAACTTCATAGCGTAGCTCCGCCTCCTCTCTCACCATTCGCGTACGAGCAAGCGTGCCTTACAGGCCATCTCACTTCTTCTAATGCGAGGTATAGACTGAGGGACACGTGCCGACTCTCTCTTTTTCTGTGCTGCTACTGTCCCTCACATTCGACATATATATAACAATAATCCTAAAAACGTTATTAGCCGTATAATATAAGTTCTGATAATTGTAAAAAATAGATTAAAAACTCATTTCTTTTACCGCAGAAAATACGAAAAAAAATTACAGAGAAAACGATTTGATCGTGCGATTTTGCGATTTAAAATGCGGAACTCTACCAACTCGGCCAATATCTTATACAGAATGCTTATAGAATACTCGATATTATAAATTTATTCTAAGACGTGAAGTAAAATTAGCTGATTGTGAGAGTGGGCTCGAATAAATAAATTAAAAATCCGGGAATTTTTCTTAACTTTTTTTCAATAATATTTATGAAAAATAAGAGGTCTCTATACGCAAGAAGTAGGAAAACAATACAAAAAATAATGAAAAAAATAATTTATTCGAGGGGAATTCGATCATACGATTCTCAGAGCTGTGAATTTAAAGACGGCAGAGCGTTCGCGCTCTCGTGACTCCGCCTACGGGGTGTATACAATCGCGGGTGACGTCACATATCAACCGCTGCGACGCCAAGTGGCAGTTTCTGGCGGAAAAACCTTTGCTTCAATCGGGGTATAAGCTAGGTATAAGCAGAGAACATAGATTTACATGGAACCACGGACAGAAAACGTAGTTCCACTTATGGGCTGTAGAGCGCGCGGCGATGTATCGGTGTCCCGTATCGGCTCGACGCATCAGCTGACCCTCACTCTCATGCTATCTCGCTTGCACTTATGCGTGCCTGCCAATATCTGTATCTCCCTCACTCTTGTATCAGCGCCACTCTCGAAAGCGAAGGGGGAATTACATACTAGCGGTTCGGTGGATCGGGTTGGAGATTTTTTTTAATAGATATTTTGTTTTCATCGAAGTTCAATAACTTTTTTTTTCACAATATTAACTCCTGCTTTTAGCAAAAATGATTATTTTTATTAATCAAAAGAGAAATGCAGTCTGTAAAAAATATGTGCATATCAATTTGCCACGCCATCATAACTGTGTCACATGTAAACAAAAAGCATATTCAGATACGGAATATTATTTTTTAAATATCGAGACGTATCACAAAAAATTATCAAATATTATTTAACATGATGACAAATTATATTTGCTTATGTGTTGAATGATTTTGTGACCAAATTTTTCTGGCAAAATAAAGTATGCAAATATCCGAGGGAAATAAGTAGAATGTTTCATAATAATAATAGTGAAATATTCGTCACCACATCCTGCTAGAGGTATTATTATATTAAGTGAATGCGCAAAACTTACCTTTAATTTTTCAATTAGACTCGCTCTTAGCTAATATCAATCAGCATGTGTACATGTAAAGCGTTTGCAGTGTATTATTATTGACAAAATGAACCATACAATGAGACAATCAAGCAGGTTATAATGAAGGTGACGAGTGAAGGTGGCGAGTGTTTTTCGTAAGGATGGGAAGGAATAATGGCTAGTTTTGTACAATCGAAACGAGTTTTTGGATTTAAAAAACCGACCATAAGGGATAAGGTAGGGTAGGAAGAAGGGAAATTAATGAATTTAACTGGAAAAAGCGACAAAACATGGACTTTAAAGGGAAATTGAATACTAATTTGAATTGAAATTGAAATTCTAATTTGACATATAAAAAATATTTTATTTAAACGGTTTAAGAACCTAAAGTTTTTCTGCCAAGATTAAATATAATAATAAAAAAATTATCAAAAAAATCACTTCAGCTGTGAGAAACTTTCAAAATCTTGCGGTTCAGTTCCGCAAGGACGCTGCTGTTTGGTCCCTTTTTATTTGCTGCATCCCTTAAATCACGGGATATCCACTTCAAATAATTATAAAGATGTGTTCGAACGAACAAATCTACGATGAAATCGTAATGGTTTTGGCAGTCAGCGTTTTTCAGCCAGAAGTCACGGTCGGCCGCTGTCAATATTTCATGCAGACATTGTCTGAGATATTTACCAATGCCGACTTCGTGTTTGTGCAACGTAAATTCGTTTTGAAATCGCCTGTAAGCAGCAGCTATCAAAGTATGAAACTTGTCGACAGGAGCTGTTAAATGTCCAAGTTCTTGTCCGTCAGTGGTTTGATACGATTTGAAAAAAAACTAAAAGCTCAACGTTATTTTCGAAATTCTGGTTACTTTTAACAAAAAGTTCTTTGCATTTCGCACACTGAAACTTTTCCAGACATGGATGGAGCAAGTAACCCGAAACATAATTCATCGTGTATTGTTCGAGAGTTACTTCATTACTATCTTCTTCTGTCCTTATCAATGTCGGCATTGTTTGGTCTATTTCGTCGTCCACTATCTGGTCAATTTCGCTGAATGATTCGCTTGCGACCAGATCTTTACTATTGCAAGCAATTTCTTCCATCGTGTGGTTTCCAGGAACCAATAAACCCGATTCTGAAAAACTAACAACATTAGTTTTTATCTTTGTTTTTTGCGCGAGCAAAACTGAACATTGATTTTCTAACGGGTCTTGATTTAAACGAGTTGTTAAAAGATAAAGAATTCCTTCAACTGTAACAAACGGTTTCCATCAAGAAAATGGGAGGCAGCATTGATTACTTCGGGAATTGATATACGTTTAACACTTTTTCTTTTAAGATTACGGCTCTCTTGATGACCTTTTTCAATTTCATTATGAAAGTTTGATTCTTCTTCATTAAAAGAATCTCTCGTCGGGATAAAGGAGGATCATTATGCGGCCCCGCAGCCACATAGCGCGATCGAAAAACATCCGTGACACCCGAAACGCCCAGTTTCGATTCAATCGGGTTTGTTAATTCAACGGAAGAATTCGATTGAACCAGATTACTAACGAAAGTACTCGCAGCTGGTAGAGCATTATTATTTAATCTTCGCTTACGCTTGACGGGATCGTTTTCAATGAAATCTGTTATTTGAAAATGTGCCGAACAGATACGCTGATTTTCCAACTTACGAGGGTCGATCTGCAACCATTCATTTCTCCCAGCTCGGACGACCCACTTTTTAAAGCTATAACACCGTAAAAAGCTACATGCAGAATGGCATGCTTCTCGAACTATCAAAGATCCCATCTGGAAGTTCAAATATTCATTTAATTCATGAAGAAGGTTTTAAATAAAACTATTAACGCTGAATTAAAAAAAAAAAGACAGCCAACAAGTCATAATGAAAATATAATTGTACAGTTTGGCAGTGACCTAAGGAAGAGTTTTTCAGTTTTAAAACTCTATTCGATAAATGAATAGGTTGAATTGTTCAAACAAATGGTAGCAACTTATATCTTAGCATTATTCCTAGTAGACAACGATTTTGAAAATTTTTGAATTTTTGTTATAATTTGTTCAATTATTTGTTTGAACACATTGTAACAATGACTTTGTAACGTATTTTTCGGCGTAAATCACGATTCTGATTTTTTTAAATTTCATTTTTCCGTCATAGTTCGTTTAAACAAAGTGTTCGAATAAATTAATTTAGCGAAAGTAATAACGTATAATTTATATATTAATAATACAAAACTCGATCTCATCACAAAATTTATATAGCCTAAAAATTGAACATTTTATTTGCATTTTTACCGTTAATTTGAAAGGGTAAGCCTGTGGAAAAAACCAAGTACATGCTTCGGAAATGCAAACATCGATGACACTATTCGTGAACTTTATTATTGGAAAATAGCACGATGAGGCTTCTGAATCGTGGATTGAAAAAAAGCGGACCTCGAATGTAGCTTCTTTTTTGCTTTCTTTTGCAAAAATGCATTTAAAAAACGATTTTGCCAAATTTAAATTGTGCGACTGTAAAGAGCGACCTTGAAAATAGTCAAAAATATGGTTAACGAATTTTTTCAATGACGTTTTCGTAGTGAACAATCAGCTAGAAAAGGGTCCATGGGAAACGTGCCTCTTAAGCGTTAAAGGGTTTTAAACAATTTATCATAGCGTGTTGCTTATCTATACGTGCTTATTTACTTTATCAATTAGAATAACGAGACTAATGAGACGAGACTAAAAAATGCTTTCTCCTCATTGAAATGCATTTTTCAAACGTATAGAATATGTTAAAAATTGTGAATAAGTCATTCTCGTGCGAGTGTTATTGCAGAGTGAATTATTTACAATTACCTTACTGCCGCTATCAGAGTAGCATATCGTTTGATTGCTACTTCTTCCATCCTGATGAAAACACCAAGTTTTCAAAATATATTGGTCATGTTGAGATGAATCTATCTTTGCAACATCTATTATTGAAATTGGCTTATCCCTGTCATCTAACTACATACCGTTCGATATCATGACGAGGAATTACAGCATCCGTTGTAGGCACAATGATTACCTTTAGGCATTATTAAACAATTCACAATTAACAAGTTAAACAATGAAAAACGAAACACTGCTTTGATGAATAAAAAAGAGAATTTTTGTTCAAAGTAGAAAGAAAATTCGTGCACAAAAGAAACAATCGACCCTCGAAAGTCAAGCACGTGCTATGCCGCCGGGAGACGTTTAGCGACTATCCGCAATATATTGTTGCTATTCGGTAGGAAGTGTGGAAACAGTACAAAGCAGATAAAAGTTGGGGTCTAAATGCAACAAAATATGAAATCTTCTGTATGGATTAAAAATGTTAGATTTTTGACGAATTTGGTATTTTATCTTCGTAGTGATTTAAAAATCGCGACAATTTATCAAGAGCCACTGTAATACCGTCAACAATTTTTCCTTTGCCAGAACGTTTTTTTCAAATTGTTTTGCGGAAAAAACATCTGTTTAAAATGTTTTCGCGAGGAGTCAATATGTTATTTTTTTCCATTCACAATGTTAGTTGTCTCGCGAATAATTTATTTCTCGATCATAATCAATAAATTTGCATTTTCTGAAAAAAAAAGGAAAGAAAAATTGCATGCTGGGGAATTCATCAGTCAATCCTCACATTGCGATATATGCACGCTCACCGCGTGACGATTTTACAAACTTAAGTCAGAATTAATCATTTATCGATCCCATTTATCAGGGAGGCTCAATTTCTTAAACGGTTAATTCTGAAAAACATTGTTCAACTTTCTAGGAAAGAAACGTCTTTATTGTCTGTTACGAATAAAATCCACTTTTGCTATTACACAAACTCTACAAAGAAATAAAAGATTCGCATGCCTGGGGTTCGGAATCTGGTTGCATTACATCGAAACTCCAAGAACCCCAAGCACGGAGTACACAGCTCGTGCGTGCGAGCGAGAGCGGAACCCCAAGCATGGCTGAACGCTTGGGTGCGAGAAAGCGCGGGCTATAACCCCAGCGTCAGTGTATGCGTGCACACAGATATTGGACAACGCCACGGTGGCTGGGGTTCGCACTAAGCGAACCCCAGGCAAGTGCGCCCATAAGGCCTGTGGTTTCATGTAAATCTATGTTCTCTGGTATAAGCCACGTAGTCCATTGAAATGTAACATTGACCCTGCATTTATCAAAGTCAGCTATTTTTTTGTTTCGTGCATAGGGGCTGGGGGGGGGGGCTTATGAGAAGCTCGAGTCCAAGTTTGTGCGGTTATAACCCTTGAGGAAAATCTGCCATCTTGTAAAAAGGGGTGAAATAGTTTTTGCAAAATAACTATGAAAATTATTAAGTTGTTTTTTGTTGGAAATTAAATTTTCTACACATTTGCTCTCTTGACTTTTTGTCGTAAAATCAAAAATAACAAAGTTATTAACAAAAAACGACAAAAATTAAAGAACAAATTACTTAAACTCGTTGTAACTTTTTTCTTTTCATTTTACAGAAAAATATATTGAATGCATTTCGATAGAATACCTTCTGATGAAAATATTTCACTATAAAGGTCTCAAATTTTGTTAATTTATAAACATTTTACAGTGCTGCAAAGGTAAGTGTTGGAGTACTATAAAATAGACTTAAAAATGAACGATTATGCGTCGTTTCTGTGCAAATTTCATTAATTTCGGTGGACAAATTTAATTTGTTGCTATTACAATGTTAATAATAATTAGTTATGATTTACCTTTGAACGGCTGTAAAATTCTTAAAAATAAACGCAATGTAAAAAATGACGGTGAAATTTGTTCGTCTCAAAAAGCGCCAAAAAATTTCTCTGAACATATTTTTCTGAAAAATGAATAAATAAAAAGTTACAGCGACTCAAAAAACGCTGGTTTTCCATTCTTTTAGTTTGTTGTTAATAACTTTTTATTTTTGATTTTATGACAAAAAGTCAAGAGAGCAAATTTGTAGAGAATTCAATTTCCTACAAAAAATGACTTAAAAATTTTCTTTCGCGGTGAATAGTTTCATTGTTATAATGCAAAAACTGTTTTACTCCTTTTTCAAGATGACGGATTTTCCTCAAGGGTTACAGCCCCACAACCTCGGTTTTAAGCTTCCTATACCATCCCCTATGCAGAAAAAAAATTGATGAATGCAGGGTTAGGGCTTATTTTTGTAACAATTCAATGGACTATGTGTGATTATTGTGTAGTCTTGTTGACCGTGAAATGACCACTACTATTACCGTGATACTATAATCAGTGAAGCCGTGCGCGCCGAGTGGGTAGAGTCTACCCAAGTGTAACCGTAAACGAAATTACTCCAAAAAAAATTAGTTGGCGCTTTGGCCACTGAGATGTCGCAGAACAAATTTTCCAGGTTTCAACTTTTGTCGAACGTTGCTGATCTCCCTCCTAAGGCTAAGGCCGCACTACGGTTTTTTGCCGCGGTGGTTACAGCAAAACCGCTTGGATGTATACCCAAAATGGACACTGTCGAATAAAGAGTCGAATTTGAAATATCTGTCAAAGTGAATAGTTCCACGTCGATTAAAAAAAAGTACGTTTCACCGTATATTTATTAAGTAAATCAATTTTATTTATCTCATTGAAACGCGTGTTATTTGTACCGGAAGTACTCCAATCTGGGAGAAAATAGAAAAATAAAGCATGTTTTAAACGAATTAAAAAATTGAAAAAAATATGAATGAAAATTTCATATTTTTTTACTATTCAAAGGGACAAAAAACGCGATGTTTCCCATCCTATTTGTCGAGAAATTCTAATAAAACGTAGTGTCGTTTCGCCCATGTGCGAAAAACTGCTACTACAGCGGCCATATTGCATGTACGAAATATGGGAATGTGGCAACGTTGCACGGGTCCACTGTGTATACATGGACAGATGTGGAGTATTAGAAAGAGGAAACAAATAATAAATAATTATGAAATTTCAATGTATAATGGAAGATAAATCTGCACTACGTATAAATAAATATTTCACGAGCAATTTGCAAAGAAAATTTCTTACAGGGAAGAAAAAGACTTCAGCATGTATACATGCTGATGGAAACAATCTTTTATTCGTTTATTTATTTTTTATGAAAATTTGAAATTAAGTACTGTTGTCATAATCGTAAGCATTGAAATCATCTAACAATAAGTTACATCCTTCGACTTCTTCACAGCTGTTATTTGTTTTTTTGCTGTCACTATTCAGTTCGCATAAGATTTTATTGTTATTGTTCGCTCCGGGCATCGAGGCGTCAAAGTGGGGGAATAAGACTCGGGGTGATCATTTCGTGCGACTTTTGCACGCAGTTCGACACTACTAAGGTAGTAGTACTGTTGGTTATAGAATTACCGTTCAGAATTTAATAAAATTTGGTACAGTAGTAGATTATGATAAGAACAAGATCCAGTTAAATTTTTAAGAGGCTACAGAGAACCAGAAAAAAGATATTGACATTGAAACTTTCATAGATTTAACATTGAGTCTTATGTGAAATCACAGTTTTCATTGTATTTTACAAAAAGTACCGTTCAGATTTCAATAAAAAAAGGGTAGAATAAAAGAAAATATTATAAGGAACATTTTAAATCCTTACAGGTTGAAAATACAGGTTGAGAGCCTGTGATCGTCATAATTAACAAATAAATATCCCAAATGTACTTTTATATCGTAGTTTAGTGTAGCGTGGCAACGTCGCGAAGAGGTTACAATGCGCGCGAAATAAAACAATTAATGAAACATGGGAGTATTATACATTGTATAAACATTCTTTATTAATTAATCTTTTATTAACAGAGCCATATTTTTTCAACTCAATATAATAACAATTTCTTGGTTTTTTTTCTTGATTTTCGAAAAAAACGAAGATTCTTTGCAACATATTTTTATTTTTGGTGACTTTAACACTACCGTTCTCATCTTTGCCCAAAACTCTCGATAAGCCATTGTACTTATCTTGTTTATATACATCTACAAGCATTTCGTAAGTCACATTTGCAGCGACCATTTTTTCTGTCACTCTTTTGCCCTTCCAGTGGTAGATTTTTTCTTTTTTTACGCGTGGTGTCATTATTAATTTGTCATTAACTGCGCCCGTCACCCGTCAGTCTTAACCTAGCTTTTGCGCACCTCTCAAGTAAAACAGACTAAAACAGACCACCTCTGTCTCTCTCACTCTATCGCGATGTTGCCTATTCTACATACTACGTGAGTCGAAAATGACTGTATATACATTTGACTATTGCACTATCAACAGTACTACCTTAACATTTATGTTCACGCTTCACAACAACGGTTATATCAGGGTTATATGTTCTTTGAGAAAATGGCGCCAACTTTCGTGAGAATATGAGATCCCTATACCGGAAGTCTAGTAACTTCACATTTTCACTCGAAAGATCCGTAATAGGGCGAGTAAACTCACGTGAGATGAAAATGCGAGAAGTGATTGAACTCGTTTAAGAACCATAATAAGCCCCTTGTACCCAGGTAGCACAAATGTCCAATTGATGCCGTTAAGTTATCGTTTTCAGGTTATCTTTAAGACATTACCGTGAGATAACTATTCGACATCCTTCCAACGACATCCTGTTTAATGTTGTCGTTAAGCTATCTTTTTTAGGATATCTTTTCACATAAAAAAACGGACGTCTGTAAGGTATCATTAACTATTATCGAATTGATGCCTATTTCTAGGTATCAAACAGTTATCCGTCTGCAGTTATCTATTGTATCTAATTAAACGTTGTCCGAAGGATATCCTAAAGACTAATCCATAAGATGTCTTTTTCATGATATCTTTCTGACATCGGTAATATGCTGTATTTTTGTCGTATTTTAAATGGGCGGGAAGATAGTAAAAACACATCCAAAAGTTGTTCGAAAGGTGACACAGAACGGATAACTGACATGTGTGCTCACCGGCTCGCGTACTGACGGCACCCGCATTTTATTGTTGTATCTGCGACAAACATATATAGTGTATACGCGTGTGATTTTTAGTGAAAGTTTTTAAACAAGTGCACGTGAGTATAAAATTCCATATATACTTTCATATTTGCCTCCGTGCGTAGATATATATGTATATTTCATGTACGTTTCGTGAATTTTGAAATCGTACGTTTGTTTTTTAGGTTGTACAAAGAAGTTTTCAGAGCAGTGATAGTCTGTTCGAGGGGACGTGAAGATTTCAGTGAGTACACCATTTTTTTTTATTGGTGGAATTCCTGTGGAATCATCCACGAATAATATACTTTCCTAACACTTCGTAGATCATTCGAGAGGTCCTTCGGAGACACCAGTTTTTTATTCATTGGACTAAGAAGTTGAATACGATTTCCCGCGAATCGTAATTGGTGCGTATATGATAGGCGTATAAATAAATATTAATTCTTTCAATATTTAGTACAGTGATATGCGCTAAATACGCCATTACACGTTTAATGAAATCTTCTAATACTATTTGTTCGTATTCCTTTTCAGAGGTCATGCGAAACTCTTTCGTGATACCACAATCAAAGATATAGAAAATCGTATCGCGGACTGGCTTCGCCGTGGGGGCGACCGGCTCAAAGCTGCGAAAGTAGCAGTGGAAAAGAGGACTCCGCATGGCACTCCGGCATCATAAAATATGTTTTAGTTTCATAATATTTAATTTGACGTTTACGGATGTAGAATTTTTTTTATTTACCATCCCCTTCAAAATCGACAACACTCTCTTATCTATCTCTTTATCAAAATCAATTTATTAATAGTCTACAATATATAGTATTCCCCAAGGTTACCTTTTCTTCATTGTTACATAGTGACTATTATTAATAAAAGCTTCTGTTTGAACACGTATTTATGTGTCTATAAATGCGTATTTAAATAGAAACTTTTATTAATTATATTTACCATGTAACCACGAAGAAAGGTAACCTTGAGGAATATTATATATTCTAGACTATTAATAAGTTGATTTTGATAAAGAAATGGATATATATGTATATATCGTCAAGAAAAAGGTATCCATTCGATAGCGCTTTTTGATACCGTTTGGACGTCGTTTGTCATCTTTATGGATGCCTTGTGGACAACTTTTAGATATCTGCGAGATCTCGCCATTCTCATGCCTTTAAAAAGATATCTTTCAGACATATCGATTTGACAGCGTAACGATAACGTACAGACGTCCGAAAAAAGATAACCTTTTGTTAACAATTTGTCAACCATTAAAAGTTACCGAATAGATAACTAATTGGACGTGAATAAGTTATCCGCCAACCGGTCATTAGTGATACTATTTGTAATCCAAACGGATGTCTTTTTGGATAACCAAAAAGTTATCCGTATCCATTTCGGGACATCTTTCGGATACCTTCCGGATAACTTTGTGCTACCTGGGTACTGTTCGTTCGTTTGAACTTGGCGCTCGCTACCCAGCGTCACTCCGAATTCAAGCCGTAACACGTAACACATCGATTGCTAGGGAATTGCTGTTTCGTTTGTTGTCATACCGGCTGTATGCGCTGAAGTTGACGAAGAATTGTTCTTCGGTGGACCAAAATTTTCGATCGGGACAATTTTTTATTCAATCACTGTAAAAAATGGCTCGCCGCGCCTTGAAAGGAACAAATTGGGCGGCTATCGCCGAAAGAGTTGCCGAAAGCGACAGAAATATATTCGCCACTTTCAAAGCGAAATCCGATCAATATCTTCGACGGTTCGTAACATTTTCTTGTTGTCTCTCTCTCTCTCATAATTATTATATAATTTCGACGAATTTCTAGCAGAACATTTCCAACGTGCCAATTCATATCGTTCTCTAATCAATTTCACCTCAGACTGGGCGATTTTTATTACAATTAGTCTAAAGTTTGCTCGCGGACGGTTAGAGTCTCCTTTTTTACATAGTAGTATTTCCGTCACTGGTACTTTGGAAAACAAACTATTGACACGCATTGGGCCAAGGACTCATCGCCAGTAAAGCAATCCTGGAAGCACGATTTAATTGGTTTTAGATCCTGCCGTAGCACTAGCTAAATATAGAGTGCATTCCTATTGAACAAAGATCCTACATTTTAGAGCCTATCATACTTACTGCATTAATATTCCAGTAACGGTTTCTGAAATGTAACTATTATTACAAAATGTTTTTAATTGTTTAGGTAACATGACGAGATGCCTATTATTGTAAAAAGCAACAATTGTTCACAAGAGTTTTTCACATGCCCATCCCTATTAACGTTGTAACGAAAATGATATATTGCTGGAATTACGATCAATACTTTCTGATATAAGTTGTGTTAATTTAAAAAAAATACTTCTGAAAATTCTCATTTACAATTCTGGTGGTTCTATTGATATGCTACAAATAAGGATATTCTTTCTATAAAATTAAGAACAGTTATTGAAATATGTAGTACCACCCACTATAATTGCAAGTAGAATCCCTGCAATGACCCAGATTTATTTAGATAGTGCAATTTGTTTTAAATCTTTGGTTCATTATTTCCCAGAATGGATCGTGTGAGTCTATGTTACTGTCACTATTTGTCCCATTTTGCAATACTTAAAAGAATTCCTTATATATCTCCCACCTTTAATACAAAACGATTCTTTGTCAGAAACTTTTTTCTTACCTATGAATAAAACTAATTCTTTTTTGTTTTAAGTAGTATGTCGTTTTTTACAGTGGTATCGATTTTGACAATCTTTATGTTCAACAGTGTTACGGAGCTTCCCGAGGCACCACCGAAAATCGACTGGGCCATATACAAAAAGCAGGTACCAGTCGCAGGAATGGTCGATAAATTCCAGAAGGAATATGAATCAATGAAAATCCCCTATCCAGCTGATACTTACACCTCAATTATCGAGGCTCAAGAGAAAGAAGCAGTAAGCAAAGCCCTTGTAATATTTTTATTTTGTATCACGTTCAATTGTATTTTTGGTGATATTTCTTTGGGTAATTTTAGGCAGATTACGTCAAGAGCTATATAGAAGAGTCCAACAGTCGCATAGTCGAGTACAAGGCAGAGGCTGAGAAAATCCGAAGCCTCTTGCCATTTGATCAAATGACCTTGGAAGATTACGCCGAGGCATACCCTGATCACGCTTTGAATATAGACAAGCCAACCATTTGGCCACACGTCCCCGAAGACCAGCCCGGCGACGAACCGGAACCGATACCCAAACCGGAACATTAGATGCGGTACGAAACTGTAGTCTGAAGTTATCTCCTAAATCGAGGGGAAGAAGAAAAAAGAACAACGTGTATGCAGTCTTGGAACATCAAATTATTACTCTCCTGATGCATCTTTGATAATTGTTAACTTTTTTTAAACAAAAAATAAACGGTGTCAAGATGCGTTCCTGTATATTGTGCTTAAACACGATCTTCTCTAGATTGATTTTCCAGCCTGAAATAAAGTAATATACTCCTCGTGACAGCACAATGTTATGTTTTTTTCTCAATCCAAAAGTCGAGGAGCTGGAATACAATAGAGAACAATTAGACTCAACACAACGAGTAAAGGAGCAAGAAAATTTCCTCAACCTTGTAGTTTTTTTTTAAAGACTATATCTCGTGATCAGTGAAAAATGGTCGTGTCAAGATTAAAAAAAAGCATTTTGAAGATCCAAGATTCTAGTTTTGAGATCTTCTGGCAAGTTTTTTGAGTTACGGTTATTACGCAATGATAAAAAACAGTGCGAAACCAATTTTCCCAAATTTGTTGTTTTGCTCCACGGGCTTGGAATGTTTTTTTAGTTAAAAAAATACATGTACCAGATAGCCCGTTGTTTCAGATTCAATTTTCTTTTTTATTTATCTCTTCACATCAATTTTTCGCTGAGATATCCGACTTTTAATGAAAAACGGTCCTTTTCCCTTTGGTCATCGATATTTCGGTAACCAATGGTCGCTCAGAAAATTAAAAGGCAGTTTTGACAACTAGAAAAGGTTTTCTATAAGATTCTTTTATAATTTTTCGGAAAAAAATGTTTTTTTTATCGTCCACATCGATTTGAAAAATGTATACAAATAAATGACTTTTTTCGTTGTTTCAGTAAATCTACCGCGTATTGACAAATATTGATGGGAGACTAAGACTTTCAAGATTTTTTACAGCGCAATGTACCCTGAATAGCCCTGTAAATATTGTAATCGATCCATTGAACCGTTTTTTTCGGACCGATTGATCAAAGTTTACAAAAGAATTAAAGGAGCAAGAATTTTGTTCCTAAAAACTGTGTAATCTTCATAAAATTGGAAAAATCATTTTTTTTCTACTTTTCCTACAACTTTGCACTAGTTACTTGTTTAATATGAAAAAAATCAATCTTGGATCTAGAATCTTCAAAATGCTTTTTTTTATCTTGACACGACCATTTTTCACTGAGATACAGTCTTTCAAAAAGCACTAAAAAGTTGAGGACATTTTCTTGCTCCTTTAATTGTTGTTGAGTGTATTTTTATGGAAATTATGTGTTGATTTATTTTGTGTTGATCAGATCAACACAAAATAAATATTTTGGAGCATGAATGAGTCAACGTCGCTTAAACGTTTAGGAGAGGTCGAGGATTCAAAAAGTTATCAACAATATAACAATTCAATAATATTATTTCATCAGGCAACATTAAATTTTCGAAAGCGTTTTCCTTCGTTACGCTTTACCGATCACGAGTAAATAAATTTTTCATAATAAATAATGGTGGGCTGACTTTATACTTGCAATAGTATAAACTTTTTTTTAAGTACACATATCAGCATCTTTGCAATATCGACTAGTGATAACACCGAGATTATTACAAGTAAGACTTTTAGAAATAAGTTATTTCTTTTACTCGCATTTTGACATTCGTTTTAACATCGCACGATGATTTTTTTTTAACATATAGTATTAATTGGTTTGGGGTTTTTGTAGCATCATTATGCATCGAAGTAAGGGGAATGAACGAAATGTGCTACTCCAGGCCTACGCAGTAAATAACGGATAATAATTAATAATTAGCTTTGATATTCCGGATGCCGAAGTTGAAATATATATATATATATATATATATATTCGACATAGTGGAAGTTGACCGAGTTTCAGTACCTGTACATCCATAAATATATCTACCTGCTCGTCAACATTTTACGCAATGGCTCGGCGTTTTCCATAGTATTAATTAATAAACAAATAGATGTTTGAATCTTTGGGCTTTGATATATTGTTTCATAATATTTTCACAAATTCGCCCGCAAACTTTTCCATTAATATTGGAGGAGATGGTTGTGTGGATAATAATTGTGGGTGGCCACGATCCATTTTTCTTAGGCGTAAACATGCTCCAAATTCTGTTTTATTACGGATTGGAATATTTGTTGCATGCCAATCGTCAAAAGGAAATGTTCATACCACCAGAAACTGATAAGGGATACCGTCCTTTTAATTCGCCAAGCAAACCAAGCAAAAAAAAAAGATAAACTAAACTAAAGGTTTTCTATCTCGTTTCACGGGACGATTTTCGACAGTAACATCTCGGACGATTCTTGGGATCGAAATTACCCCATGTAATGAATTGGAATAATTGACTTTCGTTATATCTCGGGCTATAATAACAGCTCTTCGACAGTCGGATCATTTTTCAGAAATTTTTGTTTCACGCTCCCTTTATCAAGTGGCACCGAATACAGTAGATAAATTTTACTTGTTTTTTGTGCAACGATACAACGTAGTCACGGCAGTTTATCGCAAATTTATCAAAGCTTCCATTCATAGATGTCTTTAGGTACAAAATTTTAATTTTCGTTTCGCCGATTAATATTGAGATTCTGTTCTAAATTATGCTCGTAATGAAATTACAACAAATCAAAATAACCATCGATTATGGGTATGCCGATCTTGCTGGTGAGCAAGAAAACAAGTGATATAAAACATTATATAAAAATACAAATGATAAAAAAAAACTCAAAAACATCTATCAAAGCTGACGCGGATAGTGATCGATTATCTACATAACTTTTTTTAAGTCATGAAAAATTTCGACACAATATGAAAACCGAACCTGTGTAACTCTGTACACATTAATAAAAAAATGTTATCGAACATTCAACACAATCGATAAGGTAACACAAAAACATATCGTTCCTCTCAAATTTATCATCATAAACATAAAAACTATCAAATGAATAACGGCTGTTTGAACGAATCTACGTTAAATCTGCCTTTGTGGAATGTAAACAAAATCTTTTTTTCAATCTATAAACTCGAGTGAAATGAAACGATCGAATTCGAGTACAGTTTCTTAATGAGGCAAAAGTGATAATGAATTTTATGGTTTCACTATAGGAGCTATCAATCCTTTAAGAATATCGAAACTATTTCCGTCGGGATGTACGGAGAAGACATTGCTACTTTTTCCCTGCACTTCTAAGAATCCGTCGAGGTCGATTCCTAATATTTTAACTTCTTCAGATTTTCCATCGGACGTCAGTACAGTTATTTCGGCATCACTAAAAGTAAGAAAACAAACATAAAAATCACAGAGTATTTCTAAGGGACAACTCGTAAACATTTTTACTTTGAAATGAAATGATGACCGGTACTCACGTGTGCATCCAGTTGTTGTAATAAAGCTCGAAAAACTGTGCCATACCGCCACTTTCAACAGTATCAATCAAATTCTCGAGTTCGGTAAACACAAGAGCGAGGAATTTCTCATACGAAATTTTTTCCAATTTTAGACCCGTTTGTTCATTGTATTTGGCGATTACGTCATTAATGCAACACGTCGGCTCACTATTGGAAAGATTCACACCGAGGCCTGCGAAACGATAATAATTATTCGATGAATGCGATGATATATATAGGCTCAAATATAATATTCTTTAAGGGGACCACTAGTGTGACCGCCGGAAAAAGGTGATTTATGGGAATTTTTTTTAAAAGAAAACTACTGCATGGAATGTTTTAATGTTTTAAGGATATATTTGTGGATATATAATAAATACATGATAAATTTGTGGACCAAAAAATAAAAAATTCAGCGAGTTATTCGCAATCTCCCAATACTACCTTTTTTTAATTTGTTGCAGTTATAACTCGAAGACAAATCATCCCATCGATTTGATTCTTGTTGCAGGTTCCTTTATATATGTTTCTCCCTACCACGAACCTCCAGTTTTCCGATTGAATAAAAAATGTAATTTCGGCCAGTCAAAAATCATCAAATTGTTGCGCGAAATTTGAAACTTGATTTTTGACCTGCCAAATTTACATTTTTTATTCAATCGATTCATGGTATGGAGAAACATATATAAAAGAAGCTGCAACAATAATCAAATCGATCGGATGATTGGTCTTCGAGTTATAACTGCAACAAAATTAAAAAAGGTAGTATTGGGAGATTGCGAATAACTTGCTAAATTTTCTATCTTTTGGTCCAAAAATTGTATCATGTATTTATTATATATGCACAAATCATGTATTTATTATATATCCTTGAAAGATTTAACCATTCTATGCAGTAGTTTTCTTTTAAAAAAATTCCCAAAAATCACCTTTTTCAGGTTGTCACACTAGTGGTCCCCCTTAATGACGTATGGAACTTTGGAACAGAGTGTGATATATGCGTAAATATGTTACTACCAATGTTGCAGATAGCTATGGACGATTCGATTAGCGTTGTAACTGTAATCCCGCCAATTTTTGACGAATTTCCGGCGTAAATGTCGTTAGGCCATTTTAGTCTTAGATCGATTTTCTGCAAAGAAAAAAAAAAGAAAAAGAAATGGAAACCCTGTGAGTTTGAAATACGTCGCTAGATGTTTGTCAACATAGAGAGAAAGAAATAAGCAGAAAGAATCCCGTGAATTCGAACCTCATAGCCAGGTATAGATTTGACCGCCATGACGGTGGCAACGACGACGATATGTTGTATAATTGAGATGTGAGCACCAATCTCGGAATTCAACGGTATGTGCAATTGAATCGTGAACATAGCACAGCCCAATGGACTAAGCCAGACGTTTTTATGTCGACCTATAAATAAAAAGCTTTTCGTTGAAAAGCATAATAAAAAACGAGAAGGATTTATAAATTCGCCGTCTGAGGATCTTTCACCTACGTAGTCACATATAAAATAAAAATTCGATAGTAAATCAAGACAAGACTCGCGACTTTCTCATCTCACTTTTGGACGTACCCGCAGGTTCAAAAGCATCTTCAAAGACGTAAGCTCACCTTGTCCCCGAGTCTGTCTTCGTGGTATAACAGTTAAGCCGTGATGCAATCGAACACCCGCGACAACATTCATCGACGACGTCATGAGATCCGCGTATATAACTAGTCGGCCTAAATCCTTCGTTTTTAAGTTCTAGAAGAGCGAAATTTCCTGACATTCATAGAACGTGTCGATGCGAATTTAATATTTCTTTTGCATTTTTTTGTTTTAAAAGTGTTCTTACCTCAAAATATTCTACAGTGGAAAAATTATCCGGGCACTGATGTATCATTATCGGCAAAAAGGAGGCAGACGGGCTATGCGATTTCGTTGTTCTTGTACAAAATTGCAAATCCATTTTTGACGTTTTGTAAATATCGTCCTGACTCATCTTATCCCTGAGACGATCCAGCATTTCTAGTTTGAGCTAAATAATACACAACGCATATTGTACGCTAACCGGCCCTCAATGAACTAAAGAGAAATTGCGACGAACAAAATATATGCAGCGTTTTACGATGCATTTGATGATTTAGGTTTCACGAGAAAGTAGTGATTATCGTAATATTAGTTTACCTCGTGTCTTCCGAGAAAAAAGCCGGGACTGTATTTGAACTCTTCGCGCGGACTTGTTTCGACATCAAAACCAAAGTGCGTAGTCAATAGATCGGTAAATATCTCCAATCGTGCAGTGTCGCTCTTTTTCAGAGCGTTAAATTTTGTTTCCTCAAACTCGTACTGCGACGGATCGGCCTCGAGGTGTATTTGAGAAAAAACGGCTTTTCCGCCACTCTCAGGAAGATTTGCGAGAAGAATACTCGGTGTGTGCCACGTCTCCTCGGTACCCAGTACTTTCACGTAAAAGGTGTGCAATTTTCCGGCACTGTCGCTCACATTTGCTGAAACCGGTGTGTGCAGTGTCATTGTTCTGCGGAAAGCCGTTATGACCATGTCTCGATTATGAAAGTACGATTAGTATATTCATGCGCCATATTATTTGAACAAAATATATTACTATAAATCTTGTTGGAGCGTGGTACGCGCAAAGAAATTATTTTTTATAATTTTATACATTATTTTGCAAATTAACTATTAAACATTGTTTTAAAAGGCGAGCGAATTAGAAAATGTCTAATATTTTATATAGAAAAGCGAAATATACACAAATGTCGTCGCGACCATTTAAATTTTTTATGTCTCCATAAGTATTTCGTTAATTTTAAGGAACATCAGTCACATACCTTACATCCTCTTGATCTTGAGAAAATCTCGATTTAACGGGGGACGCTTGATAGCAGAATATATGATGCATCATCTGTACGTGCTTCCATTTTCCGTACGAGAAACGCACGAGCTCATGTTCCCGCACTTCGGCAGTTTTGAAAGATGGCAAAAGAGTATGAAGAGTGTCGGAACACAGCGCCAAGAGTTGCCCACCTCGCACCATGTATTCTACAAGCTGAGAAGATATCTCAGCGCCGACATTACCGCAAACGACGATGAGAGCCGTTTGATCCATCCAAACGTCCCGTCGAGCGTCGTCCGGCGATAGAGTATAAATTATATATCTGCAAACGAGGTGAACTTAAAAAATTGTGTGCAAGAAATACGAAAATATTTATAAATACATCGTTATGAAAATTTAAAGCATTTCAATTTGGGCCCGGTTGCGCTTCTGCTCTTAAACTATTCACTTTTAACGACGGATTTCATTTTGAAATATAAAGTAACCATAAGATATTGATTATGTAGAAATAATTCGTAAGGATTAGAACCTGTAATAGACTTTTTTTTACAAACTTACTTGTCTTTGTTGAGCGTTAGTTCAAGTACATTCTTAATGTTATCGGTGGCTACAGTGCTGTCAGCATAGATCAGTATGTTAGGAGGCTTCGTAGAACAACGGAAATCAGCTGACGGTTTTTTCATCGGTGAATAGCTATAATAATTAATCAAGTTAATAAACAAAACCTCGCTTATATTTCCGTGGTTAAATATAATCCTCTGTAGCTGTAGTTTTTTCACATCTTACTGCGAGGTACTCGTGGACAACATGCGTCGGGGAGTTTGTACGTTGCTGGCAATAGAAGACGTTTTTCCTATGATGCTAGGAGATTCGACAAAATCTTGACAACCTTTCGAAATTTCCGGAGTCGAGATATTTGGACTGTCCGTAAAGTCGCCCCTTCTCGAAGTTCTTGGACTATTCAATGCTGGAATTGGTGAGGACAATGGTGAGTCTACCGAGCTTCGCTCGACCAATTCGGTCAATGTGTGAGTGATGTTGGAGGGGGCAGGACTCTCGTCCGGAATCGTAAACACCGGTGTTGGCGGTGGCGTCGACGGAACCGTTGTGTCGTCCAAAGATTTGTCGATGGCTTAAAAAAGGAAGATATATATTAATATCCATGAAACTCTTCGCTGACAAAAATAAATTACTGAAACCTTCCTGTGCGAAGGAGTAAAAGTAAAAAAGAATTACGTGAAGTTTCTTGTGGTATTTTTATTTCAAGTATGGTCGGTATGTTCAAATTGATCGGTTGATTGCCCGGCGCGATTATTATTCCTGGTACTTCGTCTACTTCCAACGAAACTCCTTGTTGTGTAACTCGTCGGGCTGTGCTACTGAAAACTTTTAATATTTTTATATGTGCATCCCATTGAGCTCTACCGATGAGTTCTGTAAAACGTGAAAAAGAGAGATTTTATTGTATTTGTGAAAAACAAATTGGTACGCTTTGAAGTTCCAAGCTGGATGAAATATTTGAGTAACGAACTTTTATCTTGATGAAGAGAGTTCAACTCTTCGTAATTGTAAACGCACGGCTTCCCCGTTACCACGATAGCTGAAACATGAAACAAGTTATCAAATCTGCTTTTTTTTCTTACATCTTTTTAACGTTTTTCATAAAACAACTTTTGGAAAAAGGGCCGGAGCATAAAGATACTCAATTATCCAGGAAACTAACATTCCAGGCGAGTAAGTACAAATCCATTGTTGATGAAACATTGTCCATGCATCAGAGCGATCGATAGTTTGGTCATATAATCCAAATCGGTTTCCATGATCGCCGCAAAATTGTCATTTATTGTCCACGTAACGATTTGTCCATAATCTTCGAGCTACGAATGAGTAAGTGAACAATATTTGCATTGATTCTTACGTATCTTACTATCAATCAAGAGTATTTTGCCATCGTAAAAAGGTCCCGCGTATCTATCAAGGCAACTATATAGTTGTCTTGACAATCTTCATGGCATATGAAAGTGGAGCCAAATAATTAATTCCAGCTTACATTTATTATGCAAATGAAAAAAGGAGATTGTAGCCATTTTTCGACGTCATGCGTGAAATTTTTTTTAGCGCAGCCAAAATGTGTTTCATTGACATATTAATATTGGCTAAAAAAATCTACCGTATTTCTATATATTGCTAAAAAATTTCTGCAAACGGCAAAATACTTTTAATCGATATCGATATTCAAATGAAATTCTCATTGATACAACTGGCCTAAAACACAAAAATTATTACTCTCGTTGCTTTCGCGAAAGCTTGTGGATGATAACTCTCGACGTCAGCTTCTATCAATACGTGCATTTTTGTACTATCGTTAAGTATCGCTTGATCATGATTTCGTACATAAAGAGGAAACTGCATTTTCCCTTTGGGAAAAGTGAGCCAACTATTGACTTCGATCTTTTGCTGAAAATTCAAAAAACTTTCTTATCTAACTATAAAAAGTCATTATTAAGTAAGACAATTCTGTATTTTTTCTAGTTGCAGAGAAGGAAAATTTGTGCAAAGCTATTATTCTTTTTTCTGTTTTGTTTACCTGTGGATAAATGGTACAGAGTTTTTTGTCACCATGAAACCAAAGCAGATCACCCAGGTTCGCAACATTTCGATTCGTGCACAAGTGAGAACTAAGAACATTGCAACTATCGCTTTTGCTTGTGACTTTGTTTGGGCACTGAACTGCAATGATTATAAACACGTTTATCAAATTCGTTGTAAATTCATATACATTTCATGTAGTTCAAAAAATATAACTAACCATTCTTCGGATCGTTCGCTGGCTTTACACAAAACATAATTGTTGGTCGAGTTGCGGTTGGTCCTGCAAGGGACGCTGCGAGACGAGCTTTTAAAGAGGCCAATCTCCATGCTTGAATCCACGTCGCCATCATATAGAAAATGGTCAGTAGCATTTTGGCGTTTATCTGGGTTCTTATCTCCGTTGCCTTCTCTTACAAGTAGATCCGAGCGATAGGCATTGTGGAAACTTGAAAAGATACCATAATTTTAACCCTGCCTGGTCGCTCTATATTTTCACTGGCTCTTCAGTCGCAGTGGGTCGTTTATGGCCACCTGCAATTTTCAATGGGTTGAAATGCTTCAAAAACTCTGAAAAAGTTCCGGACTACTCCGCAATGTTTGTACAATATGAATCAATAATTATCAAAGCCCAAAAGTTATTATTTTTTACGCTATAAATAGCTATAAATAGCGAGAAAATCCCAAATGAAATTTCACTATGGTCACAAACGTCCCAGAGCGGCCGTCCAGGGTTAAAACCCTTCAATTTTAAACATACAAATACAAAATATGTGTACATATGCATTTATATTTATATATACATTGAAAGCAAAGACATAAGCACTATCTTTTTTTTGGCGTTATCGATTATTTATCGACACTTTTTTGTTTTCAACAAAGACTACAATTGAACCAGAACCACGAAATAGTTGGCATTCTGTTAGGTGTTAACTTGCATTTTTCCTCAAACAATATTACTCCCAAAACGAGTTATGTCATCTGTCCATTATATATATTTATATACACAAAGATTATATATATATATATAGATATAATCTAATAGATATACGTGTGTACCTATATGCAGATACAAGTTTCATGAGCTATTGCATGGTTCTCATAGCAATTACAGCGACGAATATATATTCCCCGTCCTATTAAATTTTATTTTTGTATATATATTACATTAAGTGGCCTGGCACCAAGGGGCATTTGTCGTGCATACATGAATCAATCGTCAATGGTAACGAAGCACGAATATTGATGCGCTTAATGTATAGTATTGCTTTTACACAAAAGCAGTTAAGCATCAAGATAAGCTATTCTATTGGCTCTTAAACTACATTAGCCCAGAGAATATAGTAAAAACGTAAAAACATAGACAAGCATCGTAAACTGGGACATGAATCGTCGAGATCGAAACATGCGATTACCCGGATTTGATCGATTGATAAAATTTGAAGAGCTCACCGTATATATAAAAGGAAATCACAAGTGTGAGGTTTCCGGTTCACAAGAAAGTGCGTCTTTACCACTAGGGGTATATTGCGGTCGTACTGATAAAGAGCAGCAAGGTCTGATAATTCTAACCGTCAAGATTCTACTGAAGGAGAACATTGTGGCGATTGTGGCCATGCAAATTATGCCGCGCAATTTCCGTGCGCCGGATGATATATATGTGATACCTACACCACGATCATCCGTGCACACAACTTACAACATATGTTCCAACAAAACAACAAAAGAATATGTATATGCTGTATATGCGCATGCATACATGTTAATTCAATAGCTCAGGTGGCGCCGCTCTTGTGGAAGAATTGGGTCTCACCGACCTATCAGCTGTTGTCGCTTTCCGGATAAGTTTATGGTGATCATATGAAATTACAAAAAAGCATTTCATGGTCGTCACTTTTAAACATCTTACTGAATACTAATAGAATTTCCAATCCTATGAAAATTCTTCTGTTAATGCTCCTGTTAAACTTTGCGTCGCCGTTGGGAGCCGTGAGAACGCGCGGGAAAGTGCATAGATTTCAATCATTTATTCAGTAAATTCCGACGCACGATCCATCTTATCGAGACAACTTTGTAAAAAGTTTTGGGTAAATGGATGCAGAGATTGATACAGTTAACGTCGATTTCACGTTTTCTTTTATTCAGTCTAGCATATTGCGTACAAATAATAGGATACTAATAAGTTAAATAATCAATCAGACATAGGTACATTATATCATTAACTCGATTTGTTTGTTTTTATCATTATTATTATTTTCTTGTAATCCATATATATCTAATAATAAGTATTATATGTTAAACCGATATTAGAATGCATAATCGTAATAACTATTATATATGCATACATATAATAGCTATTATACTTATATATACATGTACGTACACACTTGTTTCTCCATCGCACACAACACGGTCCCACAGTCTGAAAGATTTTCACATTCAATCTCGTTTCGTTTTTTGTCAGCGTAGATAGTGCATCTTCAGAGAATATTTGTTGTTTGTTAACTATACTAAAGTATCCGAGTGTTTTCCTCGGTCGTCCATCCATAATGACCCTCTCCTTATGTCTAACGATAAAATTACGTGCATCATACACTCCATCGCACGATAATTATACAAGCAACGAGACACTAACATTTTATTCATAAAACGAAGACCCCAAATCATTGTTCATACATCTCTCGGCTGGATATCGCACACAAAAACAAATTCTATACTTAACACACGCATATGCAATGGGAATTTCCCGTATACGTTCGTAGTTACGTGTGTAACACAATGAAACATTTATCAATTAACTCGTATCGGAAATTTTCGAAAATTTAATTTAAAACAAAATATAACACAAAATATCACAAAGTTAGTATTAAGATCTTTTCGGAGCTGCTGTGTACACTCTATTTTTATTTTTAATTGAAAAAAAAGAAAACTGTCGAATGCTCAATGAAAACTCGAATTGAAATGCCGATGTGCAGGATCTCCCATTTAAAACCCCCTAGTCAAACATCTTTGAACAATAGAATTTCATTTAAATGTTTCGTATAAACGATTCAAAATTTGAAGAGGGACGTAAAATGCTTGTTTGATTTTAGGTGGAGGTTTTCAAGGTCACTTCAAGTATAACTTTTTTTTATATGCGAACCAGTAGATTTTTTTACAGCTTCGTATGCTGCACAAAGAAAAAGAAACTTTTGTTCGAAACATTTGTCACAAAAACCCTAGTTTTTAAACATAATTCGCAAATTTCGAGAAATTTCTGGATTTTTATGAATTTTTTTATTCGGAAAGTAAAGCTTTTTAAAAGAAGTCGCCGTAGGAAAAAATACTTTAATTTAGGTAGGAACTCTTAGAGAACACTTAAAAAAAATGTTTGTCATTCATTAAAAGATTTTAGTTTTTAAATAAAAGATTTTTTTTTTAAAAGTAATTAAAACATTTCAAGCATTCTGTAAAAATCTTAAGATAAATTTGATTTTTTTTTACATCTGGCAACTTCTCTTTAAAAACTTTAGTTTTCGAGTAAAAAATTTAATAAAAATACAAAAATGTCTACAGATTTTGCTAATTATGTTAAAAAATTAAGATTTTCTGAAAAAATGTTTCAAACAAAATATTCTTATCTTTTTTATGTAAAATTCAAATGTGCAAAAAAATATACTGTTTTCCATTTTAAGAACGAAGTTGACCTTGAAATGACTAACAAACTCCACAAGATGAAACTAGTAATGGCATTTTTTCCCTTTAAAGCCTTGAAACTTTTATACGAAACATTAAAAAAAAATGCTGTTGTTCCTAGATTATTCGGCTGGGGGGGTTCAAATGGGACACCCTGTCGGTTTGGCTTATCTGCTACGTTCAATTTACAAATTACAACGATACACGCGCGCATGTTCTTTTCCTTTCTTTCGATGCTGCAATTGATTGAGATTATATCCTAAAACAGAACGAGGGTGTCGTAGAGTTTGTTGTTGTTGTTGTTTTTGTATGTCCCTAGGAACTAGTTTTAAATTAATATCGCTCTTTACGTTATTACGTACCAACTCTTCATAGACGATTATTATATATGATCTGCGATTTGCATAAACTCGATATCAATCGCTCGCACATAAACTTCATCAAATAATATTATTTTGACTAAATGCGACACATTCGTCGCGATATCATTTTCGGTTGTTCGTATTCCTCCTTCCTATATACCATATCTATCCGTCCAATTTACATGTGTTAACGAAACGAAATTAATCTATAAAAAGTCTTTTAATCGCACGGGTTGATCGAATTGCTATTCAATTATTCTTTTTTGACTTCATTCACTACACTTTACATTTTTTTCCTACGACGCCAAGAAAAAAATCGCGATATCATCAGATTAGAGTGGCAGTTGTAAAAGGAAGCTCTTAAACATTGTTCGTGAATGGCTCGGTCGATTGTTACAATTATACAAAAACAAATCATACCGCTAAATTTTTCGTATCGACTGTGTAGATGAAACGATAAAGGAATTCAAGGCGGAAACAAAAATGATAAACATTCTCGCGGTAGTATCGCAAAAAACGCATAGTCTAAGCGGAGATTAATCTCTCCGATCAATTTATATATATATATAATACGAAAAAGATCGGCTTTGAGCCACTTTTTCATTGACGCATTAACTTTTTATATACATTCGAATATTGGCAACAGATCCGCGCTTATCGTAGGTCTAAACTATTTACAAGATCGTTTATTATTTTCGTCTTTTTCTTTTCGTCTGATCCACCTAATAAATTGTTCGTGGCTCGTTTTTATCGATAAATGTCGCCGATACATCTTTTCTACAGTAATGGCAGTGTAAATAGTATGTAATAAAATAAATTCAAACGAACAAAAAATAAATAAAGAGAAAACGTTTCCACTGGAATTTGCGATGTGCTGTACCGTGACGGTAAACATTGGAAGTAATTCTTTTGTGCACGGATTCAGCTTTAACAAAAATATACTCAAAGACGAGAGACGATTGAGACTTCAAAGAGAAATTGAAAAATATTCAACAAATTTTTACCTGCAGGATATGCGCGAAGTTGACGTGTTTTTCTTTTAAATGTATTTTATGCCGGCAGCCGAAAAATTTCTGATCAACGAATGGACTTTAAAATTTTGTCGCCTAAACAACGAACGATACACATTCTAGGATTTAAGATTTTCTTTTTTTCGGAAACGGAAAGTACTTACACGCATATGCCTGTATAACGCGTTGCTAATCATCAATTGGTTTCTTTTTTTATCTTCCCACTACCGCATAATTAAATTCTGTCGATTTTCACAATATTCCGGCATTGGCAGTCTTCTCTCATTCGTATTTCTCATCTTTTAACATTTTGTTAATTAGGACATAAAACTCGTTGAACACGCACAGAATTATGCAAGCAAGCCGGGGATTGTTAGAGAAAGAAGAGCGAAAGAGAAATAGAAAAAATCGTTAGGTCTTGAAAGATCTAACGATTTTTTCAAGACAATTAGGAAATCTCGTACCCGTTGGATTATTTCGGATATCTGAGCAACGGTGCCATTTGCCACAGGCGAGGCATAAATTGTTCCACACTCTCGCGCTTTAATTTTTAAGACAAATAATTTAAAAAGTGTCACCACGCTTGGTGCTTATCACCGTGTGCGTATTAGTTATGCAAAGAAGTCTTATCGCAAACAAACAAAAAGTCAAATCAAAACATTAGAATCGTCCATACGGGAAATCGCTTAGGACATTGCCGCAAACAGGTACATATTTTCGTCTACATTTTATCTTCCTTTTTTCCGTTTAGACATATAGATCGAGAGAGGCAGAAAGAGAGAGGGGGGGGGAGATTGAGTGAGAGTGAGAGTGAGAGAGAGAGAGAGAGAGAGAGAGAGAGAGAGAGCTACACCTCCGCTAGTTGGATAAGCGATTCTCCAAGCGATTTGATATACTTTGTTCTGAAAGTCGAGTGATTAAGTGAAGCGCAAATAGATTATCGTAAATGGGAAGACTTTTCACAAGGGCTTAATTAGAAATCACGTTCAAATATGACTCGGAATAAATGTCTAAGATTCATCAACTCGAACAAAATAATTACATAAGACTCGACGGTTGTTGCGCAACTTGTATTGCAACACGTGCTCTCGGTGTAGAGACATAATTTTGGTGATTTAGTAATATATTTCGGTTTATGCAAATATCTCAAAAGGTAAATGTTCGTTCAAGTCTTTTGCAAAGAACAATTCACGCCGATGATTTAGTTTTAACTGTCAACAGACTTTACTCGTCGAGGAGTCTTTGACTAATTCGTAATGGTATATTTTATCTCCGTGAAGAACATTTATAAATTTTACTTTACAGTTCGAACAATTTATTTATAAATTAAAGATATGATTTTTGGTTCGTACGATTGTTATCAAAGCTTCGTACCGGTATGAAAATATTCACAAAGGCGTGGATTTTTCAATGGTTAATTCGAGCGAAAATATAAGATTTTGACCAAAATCGATGATTCTTCGTTGATAATTGAATGACAATTTAGAAACACTGGTTAGTCGTTTGATTTTTTCCCTAGCTATCTTACCGAGGGTCTTCTATGCAAAAGCAAGCCAGTTGCTGGAAATTTTGGCGATTCGTTCATAAATCGCGTTTGCATTCACCTGATTGGTTTTATATTTTTCAACAATACGGTTTTAGAGCGTTAAACGACAGACCTAAAAATATTGAACGACCAATTGATGACAACAATATTTTAACGAAAATATATCAAATTTGCGAAGTAGCTTCTCTGCCGCATCCCTTGTAAAACAAACGGAAGAATGCTTCGATAACGCACGCTCTCAGTCGGTAACACAAAAATGTAATCCGGTCGTTTCAAAAGTATATCGAGATGTCTGGAAAATGTTACGAGGTGCCTACTTCAATTTTACAGTTTTTAAGATCTTGGGTTTCTCGAAATCTCGAGGAACTACTGAAAACAAAAAAGGTCTGTCAACCGCAATACGGGAATAACGGTCAAATTTGAGTTTTACATTGCTTCAAGCGCAAATCATACGTAACTTAATCGAGGATGAAAATCTGGCTAATTCAATGAAACCAAATATATACAAACAACAATTATTCACACGTTTTGTCGGGTAGGGTGGAAGTATGCAACGCAATTCGTGCTCACTACTTCCAGAACTCTAAGGTATTCTTTTTTCCGCTAAATCGATCCTACGATACTTTAAATGTGCGTGCATGTAACATTAATACGATCCTACAATTCGCTACTTTTAAACTCACAATAGTTACATTGGTCCAATATGAATTACGCCTCGTGCTTTTCTAACAAATAAGCTCCTCAGTGCCGATATCCTGCATTACAGGGTAAAGGAACACAACAAAAATGCTCTCATCTTTCTTCCCAAATAAAACGCAAATAAATAATCGATATTCAACCTTACATTTTGTTTTTAACTTAATTTTGATTCAGAGATCAACAACAAAATCGATTACATCCCAATCTGGATATTTCTCGTTTCGTCAAATTCCGACTGTCCTTGAAACTATGAAGAATTTTAGGGAAAAAATAGCAGAGATAAGGATCGAGAATAGCGACTTTGGTCCACGATCAGGAACAACGAAAAATAAGAAAAAGAAGAAAAATAAGAAAAAGATGAAAAATGACAGATTCAATCGCACCAAAGTTCGACATAAATTCGTATACTACAAAGTTGGCTCAGGCGTGACGATCAGTGTCGTAGTGGCCTTTGACGCTCGTTAGCTCGCCCTTGCGACAATTCATCTCAAATGAATCTCGGCAAACCGGAGGACGAACGATGATACATATAGGGCGGCGGCGGAGGTCCTGGAAAGTGTCTCTGACGTTGGTGTGGCAATAGAGGATGATGCGGTCCAATTGTACCGATCGATACGGGACCATGCTGTAACAGATGGGAAGTTCCATCGCCGAGATCGAGTTCGAGCTCCTGTTGCTCGACCAATTGAAGAGCACCGAAAGAGGCTGTTGCCATAGCCACGTCCGGCATTATACCAGACAGATGGCCGTCCCCGCGTACATTATTTTCTGGCGGCTGCTCAACAAAATGAAACAAATTAAAATCGATCGTCGTATCACTAATTAATCGATTGTGAATTCGACGATTTTCAAGAAATTACATTGCCCGTATTATTCGAGACTGGAGATAACAATGCGGTAAACAACGAAGTGCGTTAACAAATCTCGACTGATATATCATTGTTTCAAGATGACGAACGATAATTTAAATCAATCGACAGAAAATCTTGGTACAGCTGGAGAACGTTCCTCTGAATAGTCGAGAATTTATAATGATAATTTTCGTCTATCTTTTTAACAATGATTAAAAAATAAAAATACATCTACTGGCAATTAATCGATCGGACGATCATACTGTGAATGGAGTTGTCTGTTTCTACGTAAATTATATAACGAATAGACTGTATAATAAATAGTTAGCGCGCCTTGGTCAAGGAAAACTTGTACAATTAATTCGTATAATTTAGGCACTTTTTAGATGCGCGTAGTTCTTACTTAATTTAAACGGATAATCAAATTTCAATTCCTCGAAAGAAGTAATTGTGTGATTTTATTCAAATGAATCGAACACGCGCCTCTTATCGAGACAAAAGCGGAATTTGCAGCAAAGCCTCTTTTTATTTGTTACGCAATGGCGATGACTAGTGCCTAATCGGTACGAGCTTTGAAAAACTTCCAGACCACCGAACATGAAAATTACAAAATTTGCATAGTCCCCAGGTGAGTTGTCGTTTACCCGATAAATAATATTATACTTTATCTTACAGGCAGTCGTTAAATACGCCTTGGAATAATATTTGAATTATATTGCTTTCATTCTCAAACTGTTGTATCGTAAGCTAACTGTGAAGTCTGTAATCTCCGTTCCTTGTGCCAATAAAGAGCAATTTGAAGCATTCTTCAATAATCCTTCCATCACCGCCATAATTTGCGACAAGTCATACGTCGAAATAACGTTATCTAGGCTATACCGAGACTACAGTCCCCAATGCGATAATATCTGCAATGCAATATACCTCCCGTATTTCATCGAAATGTTCCTAAACTCGAAAAGAAAGAATGAACCGGCGATAACGGGGAAAGATTGAAGCAAAGCTCAAATTGTAATTAGCAGGTTTTTCCTTTACTTTTTTGTAGTGCAAATATAAAAAAAAATTGAGATAATGAAATGGATTAATTGATAGTTGTAGCAACGAAAAAAAAGTCGAGTAACGCCTTATAATGATAGCTCACCTCTCCGGGAAGTCTATAATTCTCTCCTTCAGTAACAACTGCTGGTAGCTCGTGTCGGAGCGCATAAGATGCGCTCTGTCGTGGAAATGTCATGTTTCGGCCGTAACACATCGGAGGAGCTGGGCCTCCGGTGTTGATGTTTATGCTTCCGGTACTTATGGCTTCCATACCCGTGACGTTTTCGTCTCGTTCTCCTAGATTGTAACACGCTGCGTTCTGAAATACGAAAATAACGTTTATGATTAATGTCATTTTATACCAAGTTAAAATAACTTTCGTTCTGCGAATAATATTATATTTTTTTTAGTCAAGAATTTCATCCCATTTCGTAAATTTTCAATCTGTCAAGTAGTGGGGTTATATTAATCGTATTTGTTATTACGAAGAACACACGATGAATAAAGAAGTGCGAACCGTAAATAATAAGGATTATTCGAAAGTGATAATTGTTTTTGTTCGATTCAAAATCACTCTCATCGAAAACGTAAAAGTGACGCAAAAAGATATAATGTAGAAAAAGACCAAGCTTATGCTCGATGAATGGGCGGGAAAAAAGATTTGTCATCCGCCCGTTCAAAACCCATCAATCTCAGCCGATCGGATCGATCGATGGCTATTCCGAGACAGCCGATTACAAAATTTAATCGTCTAGACGAAAAATGCAACGATTCCAACGTGTCAGTATTTAACGTCTTTGTTTTACTTTACGGATTTTTTCAATACGTGATTTTATTTGCAGAGGGCGGATCGTCATCGCGACGACGAGATTCGAGATTCAGACGAATGAAAATAAATGAATAACGGCTGGTTTCATGAAATTGATAAAACACAATTGAGCATTGTTATTCGTAAAGTGGGATGTATGCATCGAATTACGATAACGTTCGATAACCCTCCATCTTAAAAACCCCCGATGGCCAGTCCCAAAAGTGTAATTGAGATTTAGTATAGAACGGAGCCGATAAGAAGACTACGCGCGAGGCAGAAGCGTAGGCCTGTAGAACGTAATTTTATTGAGATACCGTAGCGCTTAATTGGCACGGTTATTTCTCGGACCTGCATCAACAGTTATTCGTTCGCTTCCACATGAGACACGCTCTACGGGTTTACCGATTACGATTTTTCCATACTCTAGATCGAAACGTCAGGTAAGATATCTTTTCCCTTTAACAGATAAATTAATAATTCGAGAAAAAGTAATAATTCATAAAATGATTCGAAACGAAGAATATTTTTCGAGATTGATTTAGACGTTCGATAATTTAACAATCTTCACTCTCGCTCGATGCTCATAATTAATAACAAGTTTTATTATCATTATCGATCAGCAAATTCCGATCAGAAAATTCAAATGAGAATTAATAAATCATTTCTATCCATCGTTCGAAGAATAATTCTTCCTCCGACTAGACACTGCCGGTATCGATACTGAAACGTGTAAAATTGTACGCAATTGCGTCTGCGTAATATTAATCCGATCGATAATAAATGACCGACGGTGATCGAGAGTGTCGATTAATTATGCACGAAATAACGCTCGAATCGATCCCGGTGCGTTTAAAACAAAGTAGACGCAGCGATAATCGCTTGGTAAACGACTGTGTGATCTTTTTTTACTCGGGTCAAAAGTATCAATTGACAATTCGAGGGAACGAGCATCCGGCTATCCTCGCAGTGTTTTAACGTCTCTCCCCGGAGAATTGAATCGAGACACCGAGTCAAAAGACGAACAGAGGCGAGAAAGATAAAATGAAAAAAAAATATTCACGAACGAACGGAGTAGGGGGCATGTGCTCAACTAAACGCGCGTAAGAGGGAGAATAAAGGGTCATAGTCAAACGAAGTTTCAGTTGTCACTGTCCCGTCGGCAAGACTCGATAACAGCATCGCGGAGCTCCGTCCGTACGTTCGATTCTTGCTGACGAACCCGGCAACGTGTACATTCGTTTGAAAACGCGGCGAAATAACAATTTTTGCTGATTATATGGAAATATTGTCTTCGTGAAAAGACAAAAAAGAGAACCGAAAACGCCCGGGTAAGTCGAGAGACGCTCGTAAATAATTTAACAAAGAGAACACAAAATCTCGGCGGTCTCGATCGAATTTCAAACGTTCCAACGATAAAGAGAAGGAAAAATTAACAACAAATGGATATCGCGTTTTTGACCGGGTTCGATTATTTTAATCGAATTGAAAAATATTAATTCTTGGAAATGTTTTTTTTTTCGTTCTCAGGTCGTAGATTCGTACTACTCTAGGATTTAAACGACAGAACTGTATATTCGTTGAAATTTTTTTTTTCGCGCATAACGATATACGATCGTTCGGTGAACGAAGCTCGCGATTATAACGCCAACAGAATTATTATACTATTTATCTCCTGACAAAAAAAAACTCTGACTACGTATCTCGTAACAAAAAAAGTGTCGATTAAGACGATGTACTATATCCCGTGTACAAAAATAAGCATTCGGCTATCACGAGCAGTCTGTAATAATCGGCCGAGCGATTGCGACTTATCATCGAGGACAAATTCGTATTCCATTAATTCTTTTATTCCCTGCGATTGAGTTTATCACCCCGAGGTGTCGACGATTGTCCTAGATATGAGAATTATGGCGGCTGGACTTTCGTAACGAGGCTGAAAACAACGCGTTAGCGATATCGTTCGAGCACCGGACAAGGCAATTGAATTCAATTGATAGGAAATTGGTAAATTTCGCTTTTGCACGTTTCGAGGAGGAGGGACCGAGGAAGATCCGCGCGTTCGATTTATCGCGCGTTACGAACCGAGAGCAACGGCGCCACGGTAATCGGATTTGAATCTAACATTGAACAAATTTTTTTTTGATTTTTTTTTTCTTTCGCTACGTCGCATCGGTTTATAATGCTCGTATTTGTTGATAAATGCGCACGATCCCCAATTGACCGATGCAAATGATAATCCATCGGATACACACATGTATCCTTCTTCGTTACGTAACCAGTGGACGGTAAAACGATAATCCGAGGCGACTGAACGCGGAAACGCACTGAATATTCTCTCCCAAGGCCAGATATGACAAACGCACCCGAGGCTCATTGTCTCGCGGAACGTCGGTTGTGCAATCGTTCGACACGCGAATTTGAATATTTTGTAATAGCGTCGATAATTTGTTGTCCCGGAGAAGATCGACGTCGCAGACGAGCGTGCGCGTGTGTGTGTGTGTGTGGTGCGCGCGCTCGAGGACGCCTCCGTGCACGACGAGAAGCGAGATCCCACAATTTTCCTCGAGCGGGCCATTGGACGTTCGGATCTATAATTAAGCGAAATTATTTATAGAACGAAACAACGATTAGCTTACGGGATGCAGTCGCATATTTTTCGCAATTTTTATACCGGATTTATTCTTCTGTCATCAACGTAAGTGCGATAATAACGCGCATGAGTCACCGACGACTGAAAATAAAATCCGATTTTGACACGTCTCAGAAAATTCCGTCGAGATTAGGAACGCTGTGTTTTTTGTTTGATGCGCGACAAAAATTAGTAGCGAATAGTTTATGGAACTCTCACCTTGGTCGTCAAAATTGCCATGACCCTATTTTTTTCTTTCGTTAAGCGAAAAAGGCTAAACTTTTTTCGATCGAGATTTACCATGGATTATTCCGCGTGTTGGAGATTTCTTCACGTTTTAACAAATGTTCAAGTACATTTTTTAGATAAAATTCCCAGATAGAAAACCAATTCGTTGTAGTAAAAATTAATATTAAAATCGAATTTGTAAAAATTTGTAAAGAGGAATTCTGTATTTTACATCAAGCAGTACTTAAACGTTCAGACAGAATTTTTACTGCAAATAATGTAAAATGAAAATTGTATTAAGAAATCGAAATCTGGCCTCGACTTTGACAACAAAGATCCGAGAAAATTGTGTTTAGAAGGTTCACGAGTGTCTTCTAGCGCTCAAAACTAGTTTCAACTATTTTATCTGGACAAACGTTACATTATGTTCAAACAATTAATGAAATACACTCGGCAACGAGTATAATGAATCGCGAATATATTTATGTACACTGGCTCAATTTTTGAAAAAGTCGGTTTGTCTTGGCTCGATATTGTGACTTGGACCGGTCCGTCTAGATCGATATCGAACCTAGTCTAAAATCGCATATCGAAACTCGCTTATTATTAATGCTAACACGAAATCCATTATATTTCTTTGAAACATAACAAGAATATTAATCAATAAATTCTATAAACAATAGCGTTGATAGTAACTAAATAAGAAATCCAAGCAATCAATTTACCAGAGGTATTCTTCTCTCCCATAAAGTACTTTTTTTTTCTACCAATCGGATATTTCAATTGAGAAATAAAAAATTCCCTTAAAGAGGAATAGAAGTGCAATGGGAGAATACAATGTTTAGCCATAAGTTTCTTGTTCGAATGGTTGGTGTCGCACATTGATATTTCATCACTATGGAATTAAATGCTTGAATTATAAAACAGAACAAACTCGGACGTTTCAGTTTGTCTTCTATCTACTCTGAACTAAGCTTAAAGCACAGTGAAAGCAGCACGCAAGTTTGTCACAAATTTGTCACTTTGAATTTTCCACTGTTAAGGCAGGAACCCCACTATAACGGCTAGAAAAATAAGCTTCTTTTCATGAATTTTTGGAATTCACTTAATGGTGTTCTTTGGGATCAATTAGAGATATGTTATTCCACATACATTAAAGTAGATTCAAGTAAATTTTTATTAAAAAAAAAAAAAAAAACAATAATTGAAGTACAATAAATTTTACTCGAAATCACGTTTTTCGAACCGGTGCGGACGATAACTCGAGCAATAATAGTCGGATATGTAAAATATTTGCACGAAATTTTTTATAATTGCTATAGCTACCGTTGAGAGTAGTCGTATATTTTTTGAAATTACTATTCCTTAAAACATCTTGAATGAAAATATATTAGGATAAAACAATACTTTTTATTTCGAAACGTGGTCATATTTCGCAAAATAAACAAAATCAAGAACGGCTATGCTCAACGATAGGTATTATATGTACAAAAGATTTCGTGCACAATTTTGACACAATTAACTACTATTGCTTGAGTTATTCAGTCCGTACCAGTTCGAAAAACGTGGTTTCGAGAAAAATTTATTGTACTTCAACTATTGTTTTATTTATTTTTCAATAAAAATTTACGCGAATCAATTTTAATGAACGTGGAATAACATATCTTAAATTAAGCCCGAAGAAACCATTAAGTGAATTTAAAAAAATCCTGAAAAGAAGTTTATTTTTCTGACAGTCACAGTGGGGTTCTGCCTTAAGCACCACGTCATTTTTCTCGCGTTGACGAATATTCGGCTGGGTAGTTATGACTTCATTATGAAGGAATAAAGAAACAAATTTTTTAAATTCCGAATAACTGTTTAAATTAGTATCAAGAGGAAATAATTATCAATAACTATTCTGGGGGAATGAGAATAAATATTTTTCTCTCGAATAAATATGCATTTGCTGGTATACTTTTATACTTTTACAAAGATATTTTTTCCTCAGAATATTCGCAGAGTATAATCTTTATTTCGCAGAGATATTGTCACGCGCGTCATACGGATTATCAAATGTAAACAACTGATTTTAAAAGAACAAAGTATTTTACGGCACAGCGGAGAATATTTTACCTTTTTCGAAATGACTGTGTTTTTTGGCATATCTATACTTAACTTTTCAATCAGATAAGTCATTGAAACAGTTTCATTACAAATTCGAATGACGGGTCTAAAAGAGCATACTATTTTTCAAATAAATAAAATTCGCTTCTAGAGATGACTTTTTCCTCAAATCATCGCCCGCCGACTGATTATTATTCTTTTTTTTTTGCAGAAATGCCAAGTACGGCGAGTTCACTGCCCGTCAAGAATCTTTTGTCGTTACTGCGTCAAAAGTTGGGCAACGATATTGCCATTGAGGATGTCAACTGGAAGAATTTGACAGACCCCGGTGAGAATTACGGTAGTCTCATAATTGCGGTGAACGTGACCGTCGCGGCAAACTCGAGAACGGAAACGCACAATCTGGTGGTTAAATTACCACCGCCCTCGGCATGGTTGCAGCAATTGTTTAACAGCTCGTTTACATTCGTGAAGGAGTTGCAATTTTATCGCGAGTTAACGCCGGAATTTCTGGCAATCCAACGCGAAAATGGATTACCGGAACCGGAGAAGACCTGGCTCGGTGCCGATTACTACGGTGGACGTGTCGGCCTTTCGGAAACGGGGGAATTCGACGATCAAGCCGCCATAGTATTACAGAATCTAAATTTTACGGGTTACAAGACAGTGGATCGTCTGTTGGGTCTTACGAGAGCTCAGACCGAATTGGGTGTTCGACAACTCGCTAAATTGCACGCGACACCGATCGCTCTGAGAACGAAAAAGCCGGAGGTTTTTGAGACAAAGATTCTATCCGCGCTAGGCCAACCGGCGAACGAGGTCGCCAAGAGTTGCGTCATGGACATGGTGAAAAAAGCCCTGGAAGATTTGGAAAATATAGCACAAGCTCGTCCGTATCGGACGAGCGTTGCCGCGACAATGGAATATATCGACAGCATGGAACATTCCGTCGCGAATGAGATCAAGGACCAATGGGCGACCCTGGTACACAATGATTTCTGGATCAACAACATGATGTTTAAGAATGACGACAGTGGCAACGTCGTTGATATGAAAATCGTCGATTTTCAATTGTGCATTTACGACTACGGGGTCAAGGATCTCATATTCTTTCTGATCTCCAGTCCGGCGAACGAAGTCATCGACAACGATTTCGACGAACTGGTCGACCTCTATCATTCGTCGTTCGTAAAAACCCTCGAGTCGATGAAAATCGATGCCGGAGGTTTTCCCAAGCAGCAGCTTATCGATCGTTTAAACGAATGCGCCCCGTTGAAATTCGGACAGTGTCTCATGATGAATCAGGTGATTAAATCCAAACCAGGCGCCGCACCCAAGATGGAGGATATCGACAGCAAGGAAAGCTTTCTGACGATCGGTGGTGGTGAAGTTTATCAACAAAAAATGTTGCACACCGTTCAATTTTTCGACAAACGCGGATGGTTGAAAAAATAGTTGACAATATCCGTAACACCTCGAATGATCGGAGAAAAGAAATGAAAGAACGAAGGAATTGTGTTCGCTCAAACGTAGAAATATGTTCGTGAGGTTTGGAAGAAAAACAAAAGCGGCGAATTCGCTGCGACGTAAAAAACGTGGGTGTTGGATCGTTGTCGTTATTGAAAATACCGAAATTAATTTGTTAGCGAAAACAAAACTGCGGGGAAATTTGTAACTCTACCTTTAGTCTTTCGTAATTGTATGATTCAATATTTATAAGTTATTAATATTAATATATCGTACAAATTAATAATAATTCGATGAGAACAAACGTGGATTTTTGCAATACATTTATCTAGAGATCGGGCTGCATGGAGAAATGAAAGTTCTTAGAAGGTTTTCTCGTCACTGCTACCAATGTTCGTGCATGGAGAATGCAAAATAAGATTGTCCATTCAGTTTGCAATATGAGCTGGAACGAAAGAAGGTTTGTTGAAGGAAAAAATGATATTTGACGAAAACCTTAGTAAGTCTAACGTTTGGCTAGGGCCGCGCGAAGACTTGGTCCAGTCAGTAGAAATGTTTTACTATTCATACGACGATGTGTCGTTTATTCCAAGGTAACGATAGTTTTGTATCACGACGACGCTAGGTGCTTAACGTTGACTGAATGTCAAACACCGATAAACGGTAGGAAAAACCGTAATTCTTTTTTGTTGTCTCTGCTCTCAAATGGCGAGAAAAAAAAAGAAAACACCACAATTTTGGTCTGTTAATCCCGCATCTTCCAAGATTCTGCCTTTTACCTGAAACTGTAGCACTTTGTAACAAAATATTTGCGACACTTGCAAAAATATGAAATGAAGAACCTCCAGATGGAATTGCACGTAAAAACAAAATAAAATCGTGGAATCCCTAAAACGTAAAAGTCACAGTGCGAAAAGAACCTCCACGCTCGCTATGTAATTTTATCAATGTTAACGGTCAATTTGACACGAGATCTGGTTAAGCCACTGGTATTGGACGCATGTTGTTATTATTCACGAAAAATTTGAAAGTAAACAAAATTGAGGAAACACTCACCTCGAGAAGATCGGCTACGGCATCCGGTAAATTGAATTCCCTGACGACACGTAATCTCACTTGTCGATTGATCTCGTGTCTCGAAGAGAGCGGTAAGCTAACGGCTCTTTGGCAACTCGGAGATTGTCGTAATTTTTGTTCACGCTTGAGCATCGCCGACATCGTAGCAGAGTCTGGTACTGAAAAGTAACGAAGAACAAAGTTAGAGAATTATAACGATTTAATCAGAAAAATTCGTTCACGTTTAGAACTATGGATTACATTATTAAAAATGAGCGGCAATTGTCAACAATTAAAAACCAGTTTAACAAAGAAACAAAACTGTCTACCCGGCAGAGCTGCGGACAATACGTCAACGCCGACCGCTCCCATTGACCTTGGTTTCTCGTCGACCATGTATAGAGTATCGGGAATATCGGGAATGTAACGGGTTCTCCGCAATCTCACTAATTCGGTTTCCTGAACCATTTGTTCTTCGACTAGAGCCTGTAAAACGAGAGTACAAAAATCATGACGAGAACACCGATGTAAATGTTGTTCGTTTTTGGACAAGCGGAAACCAAAAAGTACCTTAATCTCTTCGTAATAAGGCATGAATAATCGAGGTCGTACGAATAGGCCACTTCTTTTGCCTCCTCTTATCCATGCGTTTATTCGCAAGTTTTCTCTCTCGTCGCCAATCATGTGACTCGGGGGTGTCGACACCAAACCTCTTCTGATAGCCTGAATAACAAAAGTATTTCTTAATATTTTTTCCTTCCATTAATTAATAAATCTTCATTTTTCGAAACGGACGAACAGCGCGAAAGTTTGGCAACGGAAAATTTTGCGCATCTTTCATGCATAGTATGTTAAGTTTTTGCTACGACTAGAATTCTGGGACGAAGAAGCAAATACATCGTAAGGGGTTTTCTCGAAAACCGAATTCAAGCGTATCGACGAATAAAAGAAAAGATTGTTGAAAACAATGATAACGTACTTGAGCTAAGATCTCGCTACTGCCCGGGAGAACATGGTCCATCCGTACGAGTGGTAAAAGCTCACTGAGTATTTCCCGGAGTTCTATGTCGCTCAGATCTCTCTTCTTGACGCCTTTTCGCGTCACCGAGTGTACCGTGTGACTTAACAAATTTGGCTCGCGATCCTCCATACGACGGACGAGCTCTTGCTCGCCCCATTTCAACACAGCTTGCAATACTTCGAGTTCGCTCGCTTGAAGAAAATTACTCTGGAGAACATTCGTCATGTGCGTGTGATCCAACTGATGGAGTATCGGCGACGTTACGACGGACTGAAACTCTTCGCGTAGAAAATGCAATGCTTGTCTATGCACCCAGGCTGAACCGTGAGGTTGGCTGGCCCATCTTTAGGGCAAGTTAAAAATAATTTAATTAGTATCATCGGATCATCGAAAAATAAATCGATTTCAAGATAGAATCTATTTTTAATATAATCAATTTTTCTGCTGTACCTCAAAACCGTCGCGAGTGAATCTTGAGTGAGCCATTCCAGTATGAGATCTTCACATCCTTGCGAAAGTATGTCGAGCTCTAGAAATCTACCGATTTGATAAAGTTCCATTGCTTCCTCGAGCGGACTTGGTCGCATTCTCCCTGTGTGCGTTAACGCTTGAACCTGGGACAAATAAGTGTCGAGTATTATCGAAATATTCCGCTGTACATTACACTTGGAGCGTATCTTTTCCGTTTTTGAGAATTGTGAATATTTTAAACGCATTGGTATAGCTATCTCGCGAATAAAAGAGTAACGAAATAAACCTTTCTCCGTGAGCCAACCAAATACTATATACAATATTTTGAAAGATTCGATGATTTCGTTTCAAGTTAACCCCCCGTATACTTTACGCAATAAATCTCCCTCGCGGTTTTCCAATCAGCGCTTATAAGTTTTGTTATATTATAACCGATATTAAAAGACAGTTATTTCGGAAACTGTCGAATAATCATCACAGAGAAAAAGAATTCAGTGGTTATTTACCTCGCCAAGACTGCCGGCACTGTTGCCGCAACCGCTGCCACGAAGTATGAGTGACAAATCAACGGTATCGAGATAAACGGCGTGCAGCAATACCCTCGCGTATCTCTTTGGAATAACGCACTCGTCCAGGACTATTCTCGTTGGTATGTGAAGCGCTCTCTCCGTGTGATCCTCGCCCGATCTTGTTCGGCGTTGTATCAGATTGCGAAAAAACGGCGAACGCGCCGACAGTATTGCCTTATGACAGCGCAATTCGATCTTCGGACGAAAACCATACTCGGAACTTCCACTGTCCGGTCTCTGATAGTCACTATCCGAAGTGAATACCAACGCGGCATCCGCGTAATCCCCAGTGTCGAGAAGATAACGGAGATCATGCTCGAGGAGATTCGGCGTGCCCAATTCCTCGCCGAGTCTTCGCAACAGAGTCGTATCGAGGGACGTGTCGTGAGGACATATATCGCCGGTATAGAGGTAACGCAAAAGTGCGGAAAACATTTGTACCTCCAGACTCGGTATCCTCAGATCGAGGCATATTCGAGCCCCGTAGCCTGAAAACGATAGAAATAGGCGAACGTTATTTAGATGGCCCAAAAGTTGAAGCAATTAAAAGGCAATTAAAAAATCTGAAAGCCACAAGCGTTCCAAGAAGAAAACGATTTAAGCTATTTGAATTTCTGTTACACGGAGAGAATGAAAAGTTTTCCATCTCAATTCCATACCTGGACATCCGGCCAATAATTCTCTAAAATAAGGACATCGGGATGAGAGCAGAGCCCTGTGAACGGGGAAGCAAGCTCCTCTGTAAACGAGATCGACGTCGGTGCAGTACTTGTAGTCGTAGAGAGTTGAGAGATCTTGCTTAAAGGTTGTCGCCGGAGGTCTCGCAAGCTCGGCTTGTACATGTAAATCCTTGAGCGCGGCCAGAGCCTCGTATTCCTCGAGAAGGGCGCCGGCCTCAAGGGGACTCCACGTCGAAACGAGTTCTCTGATGACACGACCATGATCGCAGGCTTTCGACGAGCGACGTCTTCTTATGAATTTCTTTCGCAGTGTCGCGAAACCCGTTACTCTTTTTTTTCGTTCTCTGCAAAGAAACGAAGAAACGATCAAACAATTATAAGTGACCTCATGAGCGAGCAAGCTATGAGAATGTAGTTACATTTAATGACAACTTTTCTGTCGCAATATAAGAAATATCCATAATCGTTGATAGATAACGATTGAACGATTGAAGAAAGATTTCATTATGGCGGACTTTATGGAAACGAAATATATCTCGGCATCAAAATTATCGTCATTATACAAATGTGTCGATAAGAATCGATCCACTATGATGGAAGTGTTGAAAGAAGCTGTTGCCATCCCATCGTTTTCTCAAGAAGAAAAATATTTTTCTGACATTACGAGAATGGTATCGTCAATGGCAACGTTTACATTCTCAAAACAAAATGTATTTTCCTAACCACTTGATGAAATACAATTTCGTTCATAATTTCTTTTTTTTCAATAATTGTAGCTGAAATTTTGTCAATCGATAATGAACGATTTGGGTGCTACGACGGAATTGCTCGAGAGTAAAAGTATCAAAAGTAACGACGGTACGATTTATCCGTCCGTACTATTTGGGAATTTGTTCATCGACGAGGGATTGAAAACCCTGTGCATTTACGGTCACGTGGGTTAGTGAAGATTTATAACACAATGTATATAGTGATAAGAAATTCTGGAATTGTTTTATCAAAGAGAAAGAGACTCGCGAATATAGATTCAGTATCGGAGAATAGCGGAGACGATCCGGAAATTAAAAATTTGGATATGATCGTCAAAAATGACAAAATATACGGTGTCGGTGTTTCAAGAGGCAAAGGACCATTATTATCTTGGTTGAACGCACTCAAAATATACGCCGTCACCAAAACAGAAATTCCGGTGAATGTGAAATTTATCGTCGAAGGAATCGCTGAATCGAACAGTCCGACTCTTGCTGATGTTCTTTCGAGAAAAAAAGATTTTCTCATAGGCATCGATTACACGTGTCTGATGATAGACAACAAAATCGCTGATATTCCCTGTCTGCGATACGGTTATCGTGGAGTTTGTCACTTCTCGCTGGACATTCATTGCGGTCGTAGTGACATCGATAGCGGAAAGTACACCGAAGCTTTCGATCAACCGCTCATCGACGCAGTTCGTGTCGTTTTCAGCCTCATGGACAAGCACGACAAGCTCGCTCTGCCAAATGTAAATCATATTATTATGTGTCCAAACGATCATCGATGAATTAAACAAAAAATTATTTCAGACACTGAAAAACGTCGTGGGTCCATCCGCGGAGGAAAACGAGATGATTGCGAAGTTCGACCTGAACGTTGACGATCTGAAGAAAAAAATCGGCGTCAAACGCCTGAGACACAAGGATAGCGCTTCTCGTATCGTCATTCACAAAACGCGACTTCCGAGCCTCACTATCCACGGATTTGAGACGAGCTTGGGATATTCGGATCGGGACAATCGTGCGGCAATTCCTTGCAGGTAAGCCATCCTACATACATCCATGAGGATAAGATTGGAGCAAACTCGCATACAAAAAGATAATAAAAATTGTTATTGGAAACTCTTCACCGATTAATTATTGGCATAAAACGCAGTCATTTTCGAATTCACTCACTCTATATGGTGTTTTCCGTAAACAGCTTTTAATAAATTTTCCCGGTTGTACCACCAATCGAAAATACATTTGGCGTATTTGTTCAGATTTTTTAATGCAGTCGCCTTTAAATAAACCTGTACTTTTGTTCGAATCGATATATGTCGAAGAATATGGTTCACAGCAAAAAAGGTTTTTCAAACGTATCAGAAACTTTGATAAGCTTGAAAGTTTTTTATTAAAAAGACTTCTGGACTATCAATATATATCGCGTTACAATTTTAATGCTCGTAGAACTGTGGCAAAGTTCTCGATAAGATTAGTAAACAATCAAACCTCCCGTGATACTCGGATCAGTGTTGAGAATCATGTGAAGAAAATATGGGATCGATGCAAGAGCGCAAACGATTATGAATTGAGAATGGATACAGGAATCGACCCTTGGAAAGAAGATCCTAAAAATCCGCATTACGCAGCAGTGGCACACGCTGTTAAATTGGTCCGTCGTTCGACAATTGATCATTTCGAGAATTAGCAGCAAGAAAAGTTTTACTGAAAGCGTATATATTTTCTCGTGCTATGATAGGTTTATGGGAAAGAGCCTTTGTACGTATGCGATGGTTATACAGTGCCCGCTGCAATGATTCTGAAAGCGGCTGGTCCTCATATTAGCTCTTTGGTTCTTTCCCTTGGGTGAGTATTATTTGCTTCAAATTTAAACTGTATTTAATAATGCTTCTTTCTTCTATGCAGTCACAACCAAAAGTTGAATTCGATTATAACTATAATACATTGCAAGTAGATGCAAAAAAAGAGACACGATTTTTAATTTAAGCAGCGGTTTCTCTCAATTTTGACAAACCTTTACAAATTCTCTTTGGAGTGATTTTTTAATTTCCAAATCTTTATGGGCACTGCTCAAAACTGATAATGAAGCATTACGGAATTTATAATTTGCATCTTTTTCAAATCAGTGCGTATTTTGATTTTGATTTTTTTCAACAGGCTAGCTGAATTTTTGCTGAATACTAATTTCATCTATTTTCTGGAATTGTTTTTTTAAGCCTCGGCACTCGGTGTATATAGAACTCGATTCAGTATTTGCAATTACGTAGATTAGCAATGGTTCTCTTAGAGTTGAAAATCCTTCGTCATGATTCCAGTGATCCGGTCTCTGCCACAAACGAGGAATCCATATCTATCGAAAATTATCTAAATGGTCTTAAAGTAATTATGGCTTATATGGCATACGTTCACGATCTGTGAATATAGAGAAGATGGAAAAATATCGAAAGATGGTTGAACAAAACCGTCGCTGATGCGCGAAGCATGGCTGGTTTCTTCAATAGTCCAAATACTCATGGGTGGTAACAAGCTGAGAGAAAATACATTTTTCTATCTGAATTATCCAACCTGTCGTAAAATCTGTGGGGGTAAATTGGAAATTGGAAAGATTATCTTACCGAACGATGATACCGAATTGATCGGTATTTCCGGATGCAGAAAGTCTCGCTGCTTGTACGGGATCGCCGCCGCTGGCAGGAAAGTTAGTAGAAGCGGAAGCTCCCATTCTATGGGTCATATGAGAATCATCGTCTTGTCCCCTTGCCAGTGACCAGCAACCACCTCCGCTTCGCCAATTACCGACACTATCGTCACTATCTTCGCTAGGCTGCAACGCACACGGGATCAAAATCCGGAATACGTTCATCGCTCGCCCAGACACCAGCCTGAAAAATTCTTCGATTAATCATCAAATACTTTATAATGTGGAGATGATGAGAAATTAAATTAATTAATGAGTATAAATAAGTCTTTTAGGAGTTTGCAACAATAAAGGATAATAAGTAGGTCATGTTTTGGAACATTTGATTCGAACCTTCATTCGGGCATAAGCCAAAAATGAGACGATCCTCTCGAAATCGTATAATTTTTAAATTCCCACAATGATTCGAAAGCAGATGAGAATGTTTTAAACACATTCCAAAGGGGTTAGACACAAATCTGTAAATTTCGCGAATTGTGAGAATTCGGATAATTTTAATTTTCGGGCGACGATAAAAAACTATTACAGTAAAATGCATTACGTGAAACAGCATACTTTAAATAACAAAACAGAAATAGTGATCACGATAATTAAATTCGATCGAGTTTTAGAGATCAATGTCAATCTCGGCCTGCTTAGTATAATCCAGCTGTTTCTTGTACATATTTTTTTTAAAAGGAATTTTTATCTTAATTAACTAATAGCATTCTCTATTCAACTGCATTCTTTTTGTTGATTAACAAAAAAACATTTCGTATTATGTTATGATTATCGTTGGATGCGACCTAAATAAAGGAACACTCGAAAAAAAAATTATGAAATTTGCATTCTCTTGGAAATACACAAGCCAAATGCATACACATATATGTATATGTGCACATACATGCATGTGTGTACACCACTGACAATCAAGTATTTTTCGAAAGGAAGGACTTTCCAGCAGGTAAATTACACGGGATATGTCAGATATCATGGAATTTGTATTACCTGGGTCCTTCGTGAGCATAATTTTCTTCGATTATTATGACTTGAAATTAAAGTAATCCGTTATAGGGATACACAAACACTCGTTGAACAACACGCTGTCGGCCATGTTTACATTCGAATGCATCGCGAGAAACCCACGAGAGATGATGAGCGAGAGAACACACACCACAGTGCGCAAATCCCAAATTTCGGGTTTCAGCGCGTTTTCGTATGACAGCGTCGAATCAAAAAACGTACCGCACCGAAAACTGAATAATAATTTAACATCACATCGGTAATTCGTGAGGGATTCTCCGAAATTTTGTCATTGTATCTCGTCGTGTATAAATCGAGTCACAGCGACAGTTGTGCACGTATTATACACGCTATACACGTACACACATTTATGTATATATGTTTCTGTATCTATACATAGGTTGTATGTGTTCCGAGAGGTCCGTGGAGTTTGCGCGTAAGCAGTTGGTGATATGGGCACATACATTCGAAAATTGCGAAATAACACGACCGATGCTATCGTTCCAAATGCTATAATTTATTGTTCTTATTATTTAAACGGTAGGTATTGTACAGCCATTTTGAATATTTGCTTTTGCGGTTCACCGAGAGTATATAATTTTTATCAAAGCTTTAGCCTACTAAAACATGCTATAGTGTGTAGTAGTCTGTCGTATATCACGTATATAACAAGATTCAAGTATTCGTGGGTGCTGCTCGTGCTGCTATACTGTATCTACATATATGTAACTCTGGAATCATGGCGGCGCAACGATCGTTCCGATTACTAACGTGAATCGGCACCTAGAGGAAAATCCCTAGAATCATGAGGCGGGAGATTTAAAATTGACTGAGTAGATTTATCGGTGTGACAGAATTTCTGCTCGGAATATCAACCCATTTCGCAAATAATGGTATCATTATTATTATTATTATTATTATTATTATTATTATTATTATTATTATTATTATTATTATTCGCAGTTTTCTTTTCGAAATAACAAATATTACACGATAGATTAGCACATAATTTGAGGCTCATCATTGTAGGCATTTATTAGGTGTTTTGGTTACAAGAAATAAATTGTAAAACATACATACATCGAAGTACATTTTCTTTGGTTTGTCATTCCTGTTAGAAGACTATCTATAATATACAATACAAGCTCAACGGATGCCAATCCGGATATACGTTGTTGGAAATATATGCCTATCAATAAAATTCTCTGGACTGTCAAAATCGGGGTTCACTGATCTACTCTATATATGTATATATATGAACGTGTAAACCCGAGATGACCTAGTCAAGATAGTATTTATGTGCCATAATTATGCGATGATGGAATTGCATATTCATTCATGTATCATCATAAAAACAACTTGATACAATAATAGGATTTAATGTGAGTCTATATTAGGAAAATTTGCACAAACATTGAATGTTGTATGTTCATAGTCCTTTAGGCATGAGACTGACTCACGTGTCTGTGACATAACGTTCCGAGATATTTTCACGGTGTTTTCTTGTCGAACGTTTTACAACGTTCATTCGCTGTACGCACGTTTGGTTTTAGTTTGTTACGAAAGGAGACTCGAGGAAATCCTTGTCCTTCGAAAATGTTGGCCGCTCAAAAAGCCATCACGGTCAGTCAAGCGACGGGACGTTTTCTCGCCCCGAGCAGAACGTACATGGTTGGACGACCCAGAGTCAGGATTCCTTTCGCTGTAAGAAAATTTATGAATTTTATTCCGTTTACTGCATTTCGCAATTATTACGCAACATGTGAACCTGAAACGTAATTGAACTTATGGTTTAAGCAATGGTCATGGTGAAAAACATTTTTAGTTAAATTTATCGATAATACTTTGATGCAAATGGTGGAACGTACGTTTCTAAAATAGGAAAGAGGAGGTAACCTAAAATAATGGCTATTAAAATTTTTAACTTGAGATGAAAAATTAGATCCATCCGTACGAAAATTTCACAACACCGGTCGGATATCCATCGTCGCTAGAAAAAATTATAAATTTGTCAATAAACTCATTTATTGAATTTCAACACATATCCTATCTACCCATGAACATTCTCGCGATATCTGGAAAATTCAGTTTATGAAACATATTTTCTATATGATGTATAAACCCGTAATTTTTCGTTGTTCATTTTTAATTTTTTTATTTCAGGAAAAATTGGTTCATGGAGGTCTGATATTTTGTGGAATTCTGGCAACGCCTGTCTGGGTTGCTACCCATATCAAGGACTATCGTAAATAAGTACTAGATATTCGATGAAATTGATCTTGAACATGAGGTTAAGGTAGTGGATCAACATAGAAATTTAATTTCGACGTCAGCGTGATTGGCAACAATCGTATTCAACAATGTGTGTACTCGGTCGTTGAGAGAATGAGAAAGAATAAATAACAGATGGTGATTTACGTTGCATTCATTAGGTAAATCGATGATTTCATCCTTATATTCTTATCTCCAGTTTTATATACCATCCTACACATTCATGTATTAGAGATATATTAGGGCAAGCTGAAAGATCAACATAAACTTCAATCGACTTTTTAAAAAATGTCTCCATTTTAAACAAAAGTAAAGCATACGCTAAAACCTTAGTACTATATCTGGTATTTCATAGCTTTTGCCCAAAATATTAAAGTAGCTCTCGTATGAGAAAGAACTACGATTCGAAATAGCGGCTGTCTCTTTCGCCCTCGTAATTTTAGAATTTAGGTATAAGCTGTGGCTGTTAATTCTCCATATGTATTATTAATCCAAGGTCTTTTCACTTTTTACAAAACCTCAAAGTGTGCGAGAATGGTCATGTACCGGTTAGTCAACAACAATCTTCAATATTTCTTCGGATTTTTTGGATATTAACGGGTCACGTACAGTTAGGACTTCGAAAAAAGGGGTTTTTTGCGAATTTTTTTTGGGGACACATTTAAATAATTAATCGTAAATCTTTTTCCATACAAAAGACATATATTTTAAGTAAATAATACAATTTTTTCATTGCAAAATATGCAGAAATTTGTCCATAACCGCACGTAACGTAGGGGTCCCAAAAAAAAAGGTCCTCGGCGGTGATCAGTGCAGCTCGTCACCGGATCGTCCGAAATCAAAATAAAAGTAGGGATCATTAGTTAATGACATAATGCTCCGGTTGATCGAAGGATTTGAAAATTTTATAATTTTTCACAAAATGGTGGATGTTGGAAGTCAAAGTTGTGTTTTCGACCCAAATTTTGCTCACATTTTCAGCTATAAAAAAAAAATAATAATCGCATAGAAAAATCCTTCGTTCATCCGGAGGACAATTATGTCTAGAAAAAGTTAGCAAAATTTCAAGTCGATCGGTAAAGCCGTTTCCGAGGTACAGTGATCACCGTGTTCGAAAACATAGTTTCGAGAAAAACGCATTCAAAGTTTTCAGTACGATTTACATGCAGAAGAAAAATTTCCGTTCAAAGTTACATATCTCCATACCCAACAGTCGGATTCGTCTACAATTTTCACAGAATACTTTTCAAATGTGCTACTTTTAGAAAATGTAAAAAAAAAATCGATTTTTTGAAAATTCTAACTGTACGTGACCCCTTAATGTAGCATTATCCCACCGCATAAGTTTTCATGTTGGCTGGTTTATCGAAAAATATTTTTAGTAACAAGTTTCTCACGTCTAAAGGTGTGTTTGAGCCTCCTTGAAAAATGACAAATGCCAACAAATTCGAACCATTTTCCAAATACATGCTTCTTTTCAGTTACTCTCAAACCAAAGACGCTCAAACTTCGTCTACTTTCGCATATTCAACGAATTGGCTTTACTCCAAAATATCGAATGATATCTGAGAAAAGTCATGTTACCCCTTCGAAAAGTCTCCGTCTCTAATTTCATGTTTCTTAAAAAAAAAAACTCCCGATTTTCAAAAGTTTCACAGTGAAACGGCTTTTTTTGCATAAACTAAAACTCATTATTGGTATCAAAATTAATTCCGCAAGTCGATTAATTGTCGCTATAAAAAAATATTAATTGTACGCAAATGACCAAATTGAGTAATTGCGATTGATTCTTCAATTAAAATTGATTCAGTTGACGATTTACTTTGGCTAAAACAAGTTCTTTCAAAGTTCACCATTGAACGAATTTCGATCGAGCACAGCATTAAAATACACTTCGTTCATTCATGCATTTCCAATTCCATCGATTTTCGAAGATCAATACCATTTGTCGATTTAAGCTTGATTTGCTAACACATTCCGAACGAAAAGATTGATTCGACCAGAAACGGAGTACTTTGCAATACGATAAAAATCGGAAAATTTAAATTCAAGTACATCGAAGATAAGGACATTGATTTTGAAAAATGGTAATCGACAAAATTTAGAAGCATCAGCGACTCTTCCGAACGTAGATACGAACTTCTTTATAATTATTCCTTTTTTAATTTACGGTTGTAACAACTTTATAGTCTGTACAATTTTAACTGGCCATTTCGATCGCCTGGAACTTCTCAACCGCAATATCGAATCACTCCATCAATGTTCCCGCATACAAAACCATATATAGTTGCTAAAGTTTCTTTTTTTCAGTACCTATGTTAAATACTTTTTTTTTTCGATTACATATTTTGCTTTGTGACAACAAAAAATACGTTCCCTTACACGAAGAAATGTACAATTAGGATTCAAAGTTATTTTTGAAAAAGAAAATCTTTTAACATACTGAAACAAAATTAGAATCTTTAACAGCCATATAAAATTGCTAAAGTTTGTATGTGGTAAGGGAGACAAATAAAAGAGGTTTTCACGAAAAAAAAATGTATTCCATCTCCATCATCATTCATGCAATAAGGGATTAAAATCAACTGTGTGACCGCCGGAAAAAAGGTGATTTTTGGGAATTGTTTTTAAAGAAAACTACTGCATGGAATGTTCAAATGTTTCAAGGATATATTTGTGGATATATTATAAATACATGATAAAATTGTTGGACCAAAAAATTTTTAATTCAGCGAGTTACTCGCAATCTCCCAATACACATTTTTCAAATTAGCTGCAGTTATATAAAATCATCAAATTTTTGAGCGAAGTTTGATACGTGATTTTTGGCCTGCCAAAATTATATTTTTTGTTTATTGTATTAAATTCATCCATTATATTAAAAATTAACTTCATTTGCTTTCGCGTTATAACTGCAGCAAATTTGAAAAATTTAGTATTGGGAGATGGCGAATAACTCGCTGAATTTTCAATTTTTTGGTCCAAGAATTGTATCATGTATTTATTATATATCCACAAATATATCCTTGAAACATTACAACATTGCATGGAGTAGATCGCTTTTTCAAAAATCCCAAAAATCACCTTGTTCAGGCGGTCACACTAGTGGTCTCCCTTAATGCATCCTCAACTGCAACCGAACTCACACCTATAGTTCCATTTTAATAACTCTACATTGCAAGCTTACAAGGGGAACACCAGGGTTGTCCTCGCGGATTTTGATGGGTCTTGTATATGTTATAGAGGGACCTTTCCTGCGTACCTAGGCACGAGCTTTTATCCTAACGCGCCCTAGTTTTTGAGATAATCGATGTTAAAGTTTCCTATTGGGCCTTTTATACTATTAATTTTAAGCAGTATTCGTCGAAGCAAGCGTAACGTAGTGGATAAGGGATCCGACTACAACGCTAACGGACGACTGTTCAAATTTTGCCCGTGAACCTTTTTTTCAATCTCATTGTCCATAATATTAATAAATATCTTTCATTTCATGCAAAATTATTCAATAATAATATTTTTGGCCATGGTAATTTTATTAATAAATAAATTGGAAGCAAATTTGCGATATGCGTTGTAGCCGTTGTAGCCGTATACCTTATCCACAACGCTACGCTCGCTTTCATGAATACTATTTAAAATTGACAGCATAAAAGGCGCAATAGGAACTTTTAATATCGATTTTCTCAAAGACTAGGGCGCGTTAGGATAAAAGCTCGTACCTAAGTACTCAGGGAAAGTCCCTCTATAACATATATAAGACCCATACAAATCCGCAGGGGACAACCCTGGTGTTCGCCTTGTTAGCAGCGCTGCGAATAATTCCCCATTAACTGGTAAGCCGGATTTATGGGGATTTATTAAAAAATAACAATCATATATGTATTATATTATATATAGAGATCCATGAACTTCATTGTTATGCATATATATATATATCTAGATCGACGTTAAACATTCCCACAAGCTTTCACAGAAAATCGACAATAAACATGTAAAGTTTTAATTCACCTTAATCCGGATGCTTCAAACTCCTTCCACAATGAAATGATTCTCGTCTCATCGTTGTTCGCTCCTGCGAACGAGCCACTTCTTCCCCGTGCATACAATATTTCCGTTCTTCTTGTCTGGCAACGTCAAGCCCATTCCTACCACCTACTTTCTTGCAACACCGCGAATCTCCTACTATATATATAATTTTCTTCTCTCCTGGGTCCGTGGCCCGCAAATATTCACACCGATATTCTCAATCGGGAAATACCTATCAATTGGCCAGTTTCGTGCCTGAGGTGTCTCGATATCTCTCGCGCCCCTTATCTGTACGGTGATAAGAACACAAGATGGAGTCGAAAAAGCCCTGCGCCAGATTACAAGTGGCTGTGGAGAAATACCACACTCTGGAACGCCCGAACGACACGGCACCAGGTTGTCGACTTTTCGAATTTTAAGTTTGTCAAACTGTTGGGAAGCGCTCATTGCCCTTGAAGCCAGAATCGCCATTTGTCTCTCGAACGTGATAGTCTTCGATTCGACCAGTGCATTCGGAAAACCAACGAGAACGAAAATTCGCAAGGATGATGATACACACTGGAAAACTGTTGAATAATTTCGCCGTGAAGAATGAAACGTTCGCGAGAACAACGTGTGCCGGTCGACCCCGTGTACGGATTTCTTTCGTGGTAAGTTTACCCGTCTCCGACGTATATTTTATATATATATATATATATATATATATATATCCATTGTTGCAGACACTTATAATTGAAATAAAAGAGCCAAATCTTAGAATATTTCTTTTGTTTCAATATCCTTAGGAACTTGCATGTTGGAATTATATCGAATTGGTGAATAAGCGATGGGTAATCAACCGGTTGTTACAGTCGTCGAAACACCGTATGATTTGAAGACGATTAAAACAACAAACGGTGTAAATCGCTGAATCCCGTCTGTTATTCCTAGAAACGTTTTTGTTTTTGTCTTATGAGGCAAATTATGATTTTTATTACTCGCTTAGTTGTTACACAATTATTATTTTTGCCACGGTACACGAATGGTACGCATAAATTAATTTCAGTCAATGGTGAATAATCGTTTAACACTCGAGAACGTGTGTTTCGTGCGGTCCGTTCCAACTACCTGCTTATCGCAGTGGCTATCTACAGGATGAAAGTAAATTGAAAGCAACGACGTTCGCTATGTTTATCGGGTCTTATCGTGCCCGGTGTTATGTACATCAAGCATTATGTACCACTGCGGCCATTCTAACGACTTATATATGTATCTGATCAAATTGTCAAAGATCCATAGCTGGTACGAACACAACGCCGGTTAATTAATTTTGTATCCATCTTTTTCTTCCATTTTTTTATGCCTTGGAAGAAAAAGATTGGGCACGCTTTTGTTTTTAAAAAATTCAAAGAACAAATTATATCAAAAAATTGTTTTTCCGATCGATGATCAATCTTCATATTACTGTATATTTTTTCATACAATCGGTTCATGAATCACAATATTTTGTGAAGGCACATTGTCCGACCCCCAGTGGATTGAATTTTGCGGTGGATAGTTCAATTAAAAAATCGATAAGAACTTGCGCACCTTTCAAACTGTCGACCGTTTCATAATCTAACTTTCAGCATAAATTGTTTTTCCCTTCTTCGAAAAGAGGAAAAGATACATGAGTGCTGCAGCTGTTATCCTCGATTACTACCTAGAACTATATTTGGTTATTTTTGTTTCTGTGCAATTATTAAAAATAATTATGCAATATTATTTTTCTTGTAGGGCATACCAAAATTATGATTCTATTTTTGTTTGGGCATTGTCAAGGTATTAAAACCTTCTTGAGATATTGCATGGGCTAAAGCTTTTTATAACTGTTGTATTCGTATCAATTATTTTTCAGAATATTTTTCAGATATTTACAATCTGTACGTGGCAGAATATTCGATACTTGCAGATCGATATTTCTATATCAAATTGAGATTTACGAAGCGTACTTGGATATTTTGATTTTCGTATACCTATTTCCGAAAAAAAATCTCGAAAGAGTACTTTGAACAATTTTATAATTATTTAAAGCGATTTTCGTGCATAGAAACACATTTTTTAGTTTTTCGGTCAACCTGAATGGCATCGCGAGCACTCCGACTGTTTGAAATCCTCGATATAGCGTGATTTTTAAATCATTTAATATACATTTTATTTCCTTACAATGTTTTCGCCAACGATATTATTGTTGTTATTATTATTATTATTATTATTATTATTGTGATTACATTCTTAAAATGTTATTATTATCAATATCGACTTTTCTAGATTATCACAAATTATTGCCAAGAATTCTTAACAAATTTGTGATGATTAATCGAATTATATACAATTCCTAACGCGCACTATGATAACTTGAAATTTTAACGTAATTTTCAGGAAAAAGCAACTCACGGAATTGTCATGGTGATAGGATTCCTAGCTATTCCAGTGTATATCGCGGTGAATATTAAGCATTATCGTGGAAAGACCGAATAATAACGAACGAGGCACGAACACTTCATTTCTCTTCACAAGATTCAAAATTCATCGTTTAATGCTGAAGCAGTAGCGCCATCGGTTTTAACCATTCAGACAGAATCGTTAAATTTCTGAAGGCATAGAAATGTACGCTTCGAGTTTTCGAAAGATATCGGACCGACTCTAATTCCGGCAATAAATGATGAACTAATCTCTGTATATAAAGATGGAAAAATATTTGTTTCTTTGATTGTCCCAACTGAGTTCCTATACCATTCATCCGATTGCGACGAAAATTTGGTGAGTTGAACTGCGCACACCCGCGAGGGTTTCTGCATTAGTAGAATAATTTTGTATATAAAAATAAACGTATACGGGACAAAACAAAATTAACGTTGATGTATATTTATATATAAAGATTAATTTGCTGTAAAATGAGCTATGCCACCAAAATGAAAAGGGAAATGAGTGTCTTTTATTTCGCTTTTTGTTTTAGTAGCATAATTCATTTGACAGCGAATGTCAAATTAATCATGACACTAAAACTAAAAGCGATTGGTAGATCTACACCTCAATCAAAAAAGAAAAAGAGATTACGAGGTTCAGAAACGGACAAGCAACGAGAAGCAAGACTGGGAACCATTCGAGTACGTACGACGTACAAACTTTTGTAAGATAATAGCAACAACGAACGAATTAATTAACAAATTTTTTGAAAATATTGCACATAACTGCAAAAATCGTAAGTGATTAAGTGAATGTCACATATTAGCAGCAAAAAACAACGATGTCAATTATATCAATTTCACGATTCAAAACATAATACCGGGAGAAGGTAAAACGTACAAGTTGATTGATACTTTAGTGAATCAAGAACAAGTTGTTAATTATCCATATGAATTCTTGAATTTACTTGATTTGTCAGCCACACCTCCACACGTTTTAACGTTGAAAATTGGCGCGTCTATCATTCTTCTACGAAACATCAATCCACCACGACGTTGCAGCGATACCAGGATTTCAGTGAAAAATATAATGAACGATATCATCGAAGCTTTAATTTGAAATGGATAATTTAAAGAAGAAGATGTACTATTACTATTGCCACGCATCCCAATTATACCGACAGATGTACCATTCGAATTCAAACGTTTGTAGTTACCGGTGGGGCTCTCATTTGCAATGACCATTAACAAAGCATAGGCACAATCGCTACAAGCGTGTGGATTAAATTTGGAAAATCTATGCTTTATATGTGGCCTGCTCACACGTAGTAAAACGTTTTAATTTATTCGTATACGCACAAGATGATAAAACAAAAAATATTGCGTATCAAAAAGCACTTGAATACTCATAATTAAAAAAAATTCTTTCATTGACATTCGCTGCAAAATAAATTATGACACAAAAAAGGCATTGCAATGCATGTTGGATACTGCTAGTTATAAATATAAATCACGGTATAATTAATTCATACTCGCGGATCGGAGTTATTATTGTATATTGTAGTTTTAAGTTATTATAAAATAATCGTAAACAAACTGACGATATGTAATCTTCGACTCTTCGAATTTTTCGTTAGAAAAGCGCTGTTATTCCCTCGCCGAGTGTTCGAGTTTTCTATTTCCATACGATTTCAGACTATTGGACCAAAGTCGAGAGTGCATAAATTGTGCATATATATATATCTAAATTCTCTCACTCTTCTTTTCTCCCTCGCTCTATACACGGGTTGACCCTTTTCGATTGAGAGTTGGAGAATGCCAGTTCACATAAAGGTTTCGTCTTTACATTAGAAGTCGAGATTACGAAATAGCGAGGATAAATTTAAGATCAACAGAGGTGATTTCTTCTCTACTTTTTTTTTATTATAATGCTCTCTACCCGTATCCTTCGTAGCTATTTTTGAGTTGCTCTCGATTTCATATTGTATCGCTGTTTCCGATAAAGTACGATGACCGAAGGAATTTTTATTCCTTACAGACGATTGTATTTTTTCGCTGGTAGAAAATATCGCGCTTTTGAAATATAAAAAAAAAAATTATATTCAGGGGTAACGTAGTCGACCGCGTCGGAAATTCATTAGTCGAATGTTCTTAAATATTCGTGGTTGCTTTATTAAATATTAAAGAATCATTAAAATAACAACATTGCGTTTAAATAATTTATTTTAAGAAATATCAATAAAAACATGGCAAAAATAAACGCACAACCTTAGCGGGCAGCATAACTGTTTTCCATTTGGTCAGAAACAAAAAAAACAGACATATTATACTAAAGAGAATATTTGTCCTGTAATAGACTTCTGCCAAATATTAAAACCCGAAATCGTGAAAGTTAAAGCCCGATTACCAAAAACTACAATTTTGCTTTAATTTTTCTTGATTCAGAGTACATGAAAAATCATTGTTCGATAAGATTTCACATCTTTACAGTCTATTCTAACCAGCAATATGTTTTATAGTTTCCCTTAAAATTTGATCTCAATCGGATTAAGTATAGTTTTTGGAGATAAAAACTTTGCACTGTCATCCAAAAAGTAGTTTAAAAAAAAACGCGTTTTATTTGATGAAAGATTTTCGTGTTAATTGTTAAAATTTGATTCGATTTTTATTCAATATACAACTCCAGGGTCACACAATAGCATCTCTGCTTCTCGGCGATGTGGAAATCTACACCCTGGTTATTCCTTTCGTTGACGGCCATTTTCTTAGCATGAAAAATTAATTTTATCGCCGGAAACGCCTGCAACTACGTCAATTCTTGGAATTTTTAAATAATTTTTTGGCTACATGTGGCTACATGTTAATTCGTAATTCATTGTTATTGTTCACTATTATTGATCTTTTATTGTGTACCTATAATATAAAAATCATTGTAAAATTTTCAAACTACTAGAGTCTTATGATATCAGAGATTAGGGGGGAGATCATCAACTCTGAACAGAAGTTGAAACCTTGAGAGTTGGTCCGGCGGGGTGACATCTGAACGGCCAAATGTCGACCTGTGGGTACTTCTGTACCCATGACCAGAAGTTGGTTCAGCTATCGGAGTCATATACCGGGCTTTCGAAAAGAAGCGGCCCTACCCCCTATCTCAGAATCTATGTATCATAAGGCAAAATGACCCGAACAAAAGTTTTTTGGTTCATAAAGTTCTATTCTTTTGTGACCTCAAATTTGATCTTGATGTTGACCTTGAAGGTTAATTTGCGTTTTTTAAATGGCTATTTTTCACCCCGGGTTTGGAAAGAGCGAGAAATTTTACGTTCGGATATGTACTGTATCGGCGGAGGTTTTCTGCAGTTTCCCTCCGCCCGTGGCAAATGCGATATAGGATTAGGGAGAGTGCGAAGCGGCTGCAGCCGGGACAGCACGAAGGGAAGTCGAAGTATAGGGCAATGGTTGTGTAGAATAAAGGTAGCCTTGTAAAAACCCGGAAGGGTATACAAGTAAAACTCCCACTTTTAAGTTCAGATATGTAATTTTGTGATGGTAAAAATTACAAATGCATCGGAAAAGCATTTAAAACACGGCAGTTAGTTATTTTCCTTCGGCAGAAGAGAAAATCTTATCGTGAAATTGCAAATCTGTTGAAAATAAGTAAAAGTAGGTACTGTTGCGGACATAATAAAAAGATATAAGAATGAAGATAGAATTGATTTGGTCCGCGAAAGTGGATGCCTGCGTGTTTGAAATAATCATGATCGACGGGGTATTATAAGACAAAGTAAAAAGAACCGAACACAAGTGCACCAGAATTGGTCATGATGCTTCGGGAAGAACGGGGTATTACTGTACATGCAGAAAATGTGCGAAAAGTGTTTCGAGAAGACGGCTATCAAGGACGGATAACCAGGAAAAAGCAGTACATTAACTCAACAAATAGAAGAATGAGATTAGAATTTGCAAAAGACTATATTATCAAAAGAAACGAGAGATGGAATAACGTAATTTTTGCTGACGACAGGAAATTTGGTATTTGTAGTAGTGGTGTAAGAGTAAGAGTGTAGAGAAAACGAAAGGAAGAATGAAATCCAAAACATTGGTAATGCACAGTGAAGCAGAGTTAATTACTATTTATAGAGGGTATTTTGCACGAGTGTAAACACCCAACTATTTTACAAAAGAATTTTAAAAAAGTGCTGCTGAAATGGGGGTTCGACAAGACTTAAAATGTAATCAAGACGACGATCCGAAGCACAACGCATGGATTTTTCACGAATATTCAATGTATCCATGTGCTAATATTGTGCACTCACCTCCACAATCACGGGATTTGAATCCTACTCAAAATTGGTGGGATGAACTGTACTGATAAATTCGGAAAACCCTCACAATAACGATGGAGGAGTTGAAAAAAACAGCTTGTGGAAGAATGGGGTCGTATTAGCCCAGATTATTCCAAACAAAATATTTCGACCATGCCAACCCGTTTAAGGCACGTTGTGCAACACCAAGGATATCCAATAAAATATTAATCTTAAGGTAAAAATTATTATTTAAATATTGTAAACTTAATTTGCATAGGGCCCGAATATTTTTGTGACCTACAAATTTGCTATTTCTTTGAATATCTCGCACTATTTCAATAATCATACGTACGAAATAATTATTGTTTGTGTTCATGTCACCTGAAAAATACGTTCTAACATATCATACCATTATTTTATGGTTCTTCGAATATTTGGTTGAAGTAGAGAACAGAAAAGCAACTCTACGCTGGTGACCAAATATTTTCGTGAACCCAAAAACTACGTAAAACCTTTGTTATTTACGATTGAATTCACAACTGACATACAATATTTGTGATATCATTAAATTATAAGTGATTGAACGAATGCATACAATATGTTGTAAATCACGTGAAAATGTGACAAAAAGTAGGATATTTACTAAATTTAATGAACCATCCGAGCAACACTGTAGTTTTTTTCCGGCAGGGCAGAAAATATAAAAATAACGAAGCCAAGTCGGTCGATTATTTATTCACGAAATATCGTAAAAGCTGAAAAAGAAGATTCATGTCGGGGCTCTGATCCGCTTTGCTGACATTACCAGCTAGAGATTCACGAAATAATGCACCTCTCGTCGTACTTTTTGACGGCAATCAAAATATGTAAAAATAATGATGCCAGGTACATTATACGAAAAAAAAGAAAAAGCCGCGGTGATCTCGCGCTACTAGTCCAAGGTTCTTCTATTTCTGCAAAATAATATCCTGCTATAGCAAGAAATATTAAAGCCCTAGCTTGATGGAGCTGGACCGACGATGATAAATTATTTCTTTTCCACATTACTTACTTTTGTTTAAAAAGTTTCTAATTCGTCTATAAAGATTAGATAGCTGAAAGAATAAAAAAAACATCGGCGGTTTTACGCATGTTGTACATGCGGATCTTTACATATAATTCGCTCGCTCGGATCTCGGAACATTCGAGCAGCGTGGACGTGCCTCGAATGTATAGACATACCTAATCATTGCAACACCTGTCTCATTCGCGGAAATATCCGACTAGCGTATACGGACCGCCAGATTATATATATGTACATATATGTTCTTTTCACCATATATATGACTCCGATAGCAGAGCCAATTTCGGGTCATGAGCACAAAAGTACCCACAGTTCGACATTTGGCCGCTCAGATGTCGCCCCGCCGGACCAGCTCTCGAGGTTTCAACTTTTGTCGAGCGTTGCTGATCTCCCTCCTAATCTCTGATGATACATTTACGTACAAGCGGTGCTGTTTACTTGATAAGGGTAAGGTAGAAGGATACCGCAAGTTAACCTGAATAATTTATTGACACGAACACCTGCCAAGTACTACACAGCCTGGACTTTTACTTTACAATTAATTCTGTGATAAACTCATGATTTATCACTGGTCACTTCATGTTTAATCGCCGATGGTACTTATAGTGTTACGACTGTAAATAATGACTTACAATGCGCAGAATAAACGCTAGTAGTTAGGTTATCATTATTCGTGATGATTTGAAATTCGAAGTGTATATAAAACAGGTATAAGACGGATATATATAATCAATTCAATTATTAAACATTACGGCAATAATACAATAATTTGAATGATCTTATTTTAGTTTGGATCCAGGAGAGGAGCCGAACGGCAGTTCATGCCCGACCTTGAGATGCAAAAGACGTTAGGAGGAGTGAACACAAATTTATTTCGAAAAGATTCAATACCCATGTTCTTCTATGTACTATGGCGAGTTGTTATTTTGTCAAATCTACTGCGTACGGTTTTATTTTAATCTGACCGCAATCGCGTTCTCATAATACGACGTCCCGGTAGTAGAGACGAGATAAAGCTACACAATATTGAGACGATTCTTTAAGGCCACACTATGCTCCTGTGCGCTGCTCTTCGTGTGGCCGCGATATTTTCGTAGGTGGCCACACACTGCTCTATTCGTGCTACTCCACGCCATCCACTCCGCTACGAGCGCTCGGTGCAGAGTGCGGTTGCTCGAGTATGTGGCCGGCATAGTCGTCCTTGTATTACTGGTCCTTTGACTCGCGCACGAAAAATCGACAAAAAAGGGAGCGGTGGGCCTGACGAGTATCATGACGAGTAACGTAGCCACACTGACAATAAGTCTGTGCCTGCTTCCCTCGCTACTTGCCACGCCACTCGTCGAGTGTGTAGCTGTATAGTCCAGTCATTATAATACAAGAGCCCACACAAAAATTTTGACATCATAACATTACGGCCAAAACTGTATAAAATCGATAGCTGCGATAAGTTTGAACCAAAAAATAATAATTTCAGAAATTTTATGTGTAGCGTCTGACCTGACTGCATTTTCAAAAATGTCAACAAAATTTACCGACTTGTATCATAGTAATACGTCTGATTTTCGAAATATAGTTGAATGATAGATCTAAAATACCGAAAAAAACGCTTTTTAGACGCCAGTAGTGTAGCGCCTACTCAGGAGACCATTTGAAAAAATTAAATCGAGACAAAACAAATTATAGCAGCCCGTCTGAAAAGCTTTTTTACAAGTTAATTTGTATGAGTTGATGCGAAAAATATGTTTATGTTTTGAGACCGTTTCGAAAATGTTAAAAAATTGACCGATCGGTAACATAGCAATCTGTCTGGAAATTATTAGACATGATGAAATAAGTTATCCCGACGTAAGAAAAATGATATCAGACAAATTAAGTGTAGCATCTTGCCTATCAGACAAATTTAGATAGTCAAAAATCGTTAAAAAATCAGATTGTGACGTATAAGTCTATTAAGATAGTCCTATCGCTATAGCGTTTTCTTTAGATTTCACTGAAAATTTGCAGAAACGTTCTTTGATGTCATCTGTACACGTGTATAAAATTTCAGGGGCCTTTATCGCCTCAACAATCAAGATTATTCTTGAAAATCGTCATTTTCCGTAACCTCCCATAAGAGCCCGTGGTAAATATCGCAATATTATACAATGAGTATCTCGATTTTTTGATCGATGAAGACAGTTGAAATTTTGCACACATTTTTATGTGACATTAAAGAAGTTTCAATTAGTTTTTTATAACAATCTTATAGAAAACAAATTCATGATTTTGTTTATTACATAACAAATAAACTTTACGTAGGATCAATTTGAATTTTGAGTATATTGTTCTTTAGTCGATTTGCAACAACTTTTCTTAATGGATTTAAATGCTCAGTCCACTTGGAATGTGAGAAAAAACGGGAATAAAATTTTAATTCCTCCCCCAACGATAGGACTACCGTAATCCAACGAAAAAGTTGCCACCGTCAAATTCTTAAATAATAATTAATAAAGTGCTTACCCGAAACTGTCGAACTAAATTTGGAGGACTTTTTTTAATAAATTGAACAAAAGGAAACTGGGATAAAGTTTGAAGAATACTGTTCCTTAAAAAAATGACAAAATATGAGTATTTTCAATTATTCGGAATTACGTTTTGGAATTATCGGCGACATTGAAAATGTCTGAAAACCGTATTTTAGTAATTCTGGCAGGCATATTAAAGGTGTAAAAAAAATTAGCCGGGTTGCTATGATACAGATCGGCTAAATTTGTTGACATCTTTGAAAATACGCTCTGGCCAGATGCTAAGCACAAAACGTCTGAAAACCAATGTTTTCGTAATAAAATGACAAAATCTATGTACATTATCAATATCAGACGTATTGTGACAATACCGACTGCCTTTTTTTTCACATAGCAGAAACGGGCTCCCATTTAATTGCTACACTTTTGACGGTTAATACCCGACTAAGTTGGGTTCCAAATCATCTAATCTAACGATTTTATACGGTTTTGGTCGTAAAACGATGATGCATGGTTTTGGTCGTGGGCTCTCGTACTATTATATACATTTGGAAAAGCAAGTGAACCGAGAAAGCTGATTTTTGGATATTGTGTATGGGGCGGGGGGGGGGGGGGGGGCGCGACGAAATATCTCATGTGCATTTTCCGCCATTTTGAAAAAAGGTTACATTTTGTTTTTTACGATAACTCGACTCTTTGTCATGATACGAAAATTTCGATTATATACTTTGTTGTTGCTTTTTTTACGCTTTATAATTAAGGTCCCATGAATGGTTCACCTACCGTTGATCGTTGTTGAGATATCGAGCGAGAAAATAAAACATTGAGACTAGTTTTTTGCTGTTTTTCGTGATACATGCCGACTTTGCTCCTTTATCGCCATACATATAGAAAAAATGGCTATTATAAAACTTGTAGAGCAATATAATTTTTTCGTTTTTTTTTACACAAAAATTACGGCTTGTATTGCGCCGTAAATTTGGCAAGTCCGGCAAGGCACGAGGCACGAGAAACACAACACCTGATATAAAATATAACAACAAATAAAATATAGCACAATATAAAAACAATCAGCTTTCTCGGTTTACTTGCATTTCTTCACCGTTTTTTCGGATATAATGACAAGTAGCAATTGAGACTGGGCTGGGAACTTTGTTGGTGTTGTCGCATATGAACTTGCGCGCCATCCCTCGCCGCAGAGTGAGGACAGGCGAAAGGCCGTGCGCGGTAATCCCGAGGAAGGCACTGCACGAGTGAGAAGGCGAGCAGTAAAAACGATGTCGCCTTTTTCCGTCCTATTGATAGTGAAATCTCTCTCTGCCAATAGAAGAAAAAAAGGAAAGGTCTCTGATCTCTAAAACAACTAACAATAGGTTGTGGCATATTGAAGTTTTGATAACGTTTAATCAAACGTAAAGCCATTTTCGGACCCTAAATCTACCTCACACCTACCGCCGGCATCAGCATATTGCCTATCAGCGATAGATTTGGAATCCTTGATTGTTGCAATACGGACAGACTGCGCTATAAAATGGGGCTGTGCGACGTCCACGTGATACCTACACCTTGGAAAATGCTAATGCAGGCGGTAGATTTAAAAAATGCCACGTTTTGTGTCCATGTGTGGATTTACATGTCATTTTACGCATCCTCTACCTCTCGTCGACAAAAAATGTGCGCCGTTTTCAATAATTCAAAGTGCTATAACTCCATCGTTTTTGAGAATACTGACTTTTTTTCGTTGTATTCATCTTGATTCTATGTATAATGTGGCGGTACAAATTATAAAATCCTATTTAAAAAACCGAAGATGAACTTCACGCAACTTTAACCCGTTGCCGGAAGAAATATCAACACGACTATTGTGTGACCCTTCCGAAACCATAAAACTTTAATTGGAAACTTTGTTTGTACCACGTCATTTTTCGACTTATTTTCATCGATGAATTAAAATAGAACAGCCCGTATACGTATAACCTTTCTCTCGATAATACTTACCTATAAATGAAGTGAGTCATCTTTTTTTTATCGAAAATTACTCCATAGATTCCTTTTTTGTATAGGAAATTTGTCGTTTTTTAAAAATAAATTCTCGATTTAAAGATTAAGAAACGAAAAATTTTCAAGTTTTCGTCTCTTTGGACCAGGTATTTTTCAAAAACAGCGTACAATGATGTTCCATGCATATTTTACGCGAAAATTTCGATGTAAATAGGTACCCACAAAATCATTTTACTTATAAAATAACATTTGACCACTTTGAGGAGAATAAATCGAGGCGGATTGACCAACCTCTTGGTCAATTTTTTTCACCTAAACCAATTTTCTGCACTTGTTATAACAGGTTATAACATCAAAAATATCCCGAGGATACAGAAATGTTTTGTTCGCATCGTCTAACTTTTGGAAATCGTAATACATTTTATTGAGGGTCTTGTGAGATTCTGGGAAATATCTGGAGATGATTAATGGAAAGGAGATGATTAGGAAGGGAAAACCGAGAAATAATTAGGCTGTTTGTTTTAGCAATGATCTGAAAGCAATTCAGTTTAGCGTTTAAGACTTCTCACGACACGGTGTGATGCTTTTGAGTTTCGAATTTTAACTGATGACACGTCGTCAGTTAAAATTCATCCGAGACGAGATTTTGCAAATGATAGTGTACGTGTAATTAGTGCGAGGTCGGTTATTTATTGGATATAAACAACCGACTCGGATCGAATGTTCTCAAAATGCAGGTACAAGGATTCGAGCGAGGAATTGCATAAAAAATATTTAAGTTTCAATTTAAGACAGCTATCGATGGTTCGCCGAATCGAATTTATTAATTTATCTGTAGAACGGTTGAAGTGGCATGGGATACGCTGATGTAATATTATAGCAAGCAAATTGCTCGAGTGGTATGTTTGCCAGCATACCGTGGTCCGTGTATCGGCCAGGCTCCCGATACACCGTAGCATCAAATTGTATTGATGTCACGATGCCTATACGCATATGAGAAATTCCACAGTGCCTCAATCACTCAAATTATCAAACTCTCGTTTTAAAGATGCGTGGCGACACTTTGAAAATACCATAAAGTAAAAAATTCTACATTAGGATTACTTTTATATCTATTCTAAAGATTTACAAACAAAATGTCATTCGATTAATTAAACGAATCACGGCTAGAAACAATTTTATTTTTAATGAATTTACATGTAACCTTATGGAACCTCGCCGTGTGTTCCTAAACAACCTTGATAAAGCGGTGTACAAAGTTTGGAACTTCGGAAACAAGTAATTAAGATATACAGGCGATATTTTGATCAACAATATTGACATTCACTAGATATTTACAAATTTTTATAATTTATTAAAAATACTAATGAAAACCTACAAAAAAGATATTGTTCGATACGCTCACACATATTTTACATTTACTAGCAATTTTTTATTCGTAAATTTGACTAATAGTTGAAATTTCCATGAAATACAAATTTCAACTTACTTTTCCTAATGACTGTACCGACGTCCCAAAAATTCGCTTAAATGCGAAAATAATCGAGACGTATGTTCTCCCAAGTGAATAAAACTTGGTCCATAACCTCCGACCTTCGACTTTCTGAAAAAACTCTAAGTACCTTGTTTAGTTTTTTCTATCTATTTGCAATCTATTTTTTTCTTCGGCTGTTTGTATTTCACTTTTTTAATTTCCACGATGTTTCCAGGATTGGATGGACGCGATCGTGAGTTTTGAACGATATATTATGTAGTTTGACCGACCCAAGCTCACGAAATTCTGTTGATCTTTTAGGGATTTTTTTCAGGTTTCAAGTTCAACGTCAAAAAACGATAGCACGGTGATCTGTATTCGAATGTGTCAATTTAACGGGATCACGATATTTGATCAAAGAGCTATTTTGGTAGAAGAGCAACGTGGTGAGAAAGCGAAACATAACTACCTATAGCGATTGGAACTGCAAGTTTCAACCGTGTTGACGTTGGACCTGTACGAGTAGTGAATAAGGCATGGCCTGTCTCGCAAACTGCGATTTACGACGGAATCGACATTAAGGGGTCGCACCCATCGTAAATCGAACCAAGATGTCGGATTCATCACGGTCCATTAAATCGATTCATATATCATCATCCAAATGTTCACATCGATAACCGAGGAAAAAAGAATGATTCTGCGACTGAACGCTGGGTCGCCTTCGTTCGATGCCCATATTCCGCTGGTGAAACAAAATGTATATTCATGATTTCGTACGCACACCGTATTGAGCTGATATTTATTATTTGCATTTATTTTGGAAATATTTAAATAGTTTATTCGGATGGCATTTAAAATAACGTTTTTTTCATACCTTGGTCTATATTTATCGTCATTGTTGAATATCCTTCGAGGATAAAGTGATGATATGCTTACGTATCCCCATTATCGTATACGTATTCCATTACGATACGCTACGTATCGTACGATTACGTATAACCATTATCGTGTTAACCTGGGTCAATATTGTCCGCGCGAAATGGATTTGTTCGGATAGACCAATAAATATCTCTTCGACTTCAGCTATTCACCATCATAAAAAAAGTTGGAGGATAAGAGAGTGTCAGTGTAAGGGGTTGCTTTTGTGTGTTAGTTTATACTAACGCACAACATGCATCATTCTGGGTTTGACCACTTTTGTACCTGTCGAAAGGATCCCCAGATACAAGTGCAGATTTAAATGCGCCGTTGCGGGGCATCTTATAAAATTGCTAAACAATTATGAAGTTTTATCTACAGTCTGGCGCATCTCCTATCCGGTGCTCCATTCATGCTATAAGAACATGTTTAAAGAAATTATTCTAAACAAAATTATATAACGTTTTAAGAGACGAATTCAAAAAATTGACCCAGATTTACATTTTCAAGACAGCAAAGATTGTTGGCACGGTTAGGCTTAAGTTTAATTGAAGTCAAAAATAATAAAAGAAAAAATACAAATTGACCCATTATATTTTACCTACTTCACGCTCGATATAACGCCATGATATATATCCTAATACGCAACTAGAGTTAAGATCTATCGTACAGTGAAAGTCTCATAAAAATTCATCCAGTAGTTACGAGGGACACTGGAACAAACGGACAAACAGAGCGAATTCTAAAAACTGCTAATTCAGCATTCGGCCATCACCCTGTAAATACGTGATCAAAACCAATTTTTCAAAAATTCTACTCTACATAAGCTTTTCATAAGAATTTTATTATCAGTAAAGATTGAAAAACCATTGAGCTTATGCAACCAATGTATATTATAAATCTCTATATATAAAAATGTAAGAATGTTTGTTTGTCCCGCCTGAGTTCCCATATCATTCATCCGATTGCGATGAAAATTTGGTGAGTTGAACTGCGCACGCCCGCGAAGGTTTTTGAATTATTAGAATAATTTTTTATAAAAAAAACGCATATGGGACAAAACAATTAATATATAAATATATATATTTAGAAAAGCGAAATAAAACACACTCATTTATTTTAACAAATCGATCGACGGATATTATATATATATATACATTCAAAACAAATGAGTATGTTTTATTTTACTTTTCCTTTTGGTCAACCTGCACCTCAATCAAGAAAGAAAAACAAATTACGAACTTCAGAAATGGGCGAGCAACGAGAAGCAAGACTGGAAACAGTTGGAGTGCGTGCGACTTATAAACTTCTGTAAAATAATAGCAACAACAGAGGAATTGATTAACAAAGTTTTGAAAATATTGCGTATAATTGCAAAAATCATAAGTGGTTAAGTGAACGTGCTATATTAGCAGCAAAAAAACAGCGATGACAATTATATAAATTTCACGATTCAAAAGAAAATACTAGGAGAGGCAAAAACGTACAAGTCAATTGATACTTTAATGAATCAAGAAGAAGTTGTTAATTATCCAACTGTATTCTTGAATTCACTTGATTTGCCAGGCACACTGCCACACGTTTTAACATTAAAAATTGGTGTGACTATCATTTTTCCACGAAACATCAATCCACCACGACGAATATGATGAACAATATCAGCGAACCTTTAATTTTAGATGGAAAATTTAAACAAGACGTTGTACTATTGCCACATATTCTAATTATACCGACAGATATACTATTCGAATTCAAACGTTTACAGTTTCCGTTGCGAATCACATTTACAATGACCATTAAGGAAGCACAGGGACAATCGCTACAAGTGTGTGGATTAAATTTGGAAAATCCATGCTTTACACATGTGGTCTGTTCAAGCGTAGGAAAACCTTCGGATTTATTCGTGTACGCACAAGACGAAAAAACAAAAAATATTGTGTATCTAAAAGCACTTCAATAAACATAATTCTTTTAAAATTATCTTTCATTGACATTCGCTGTAAAATAAACTATGAAACAAAAATGGGATTGCAATGCATGCCGAGTACCGCCAGTAGAATATAAATGTTATCTTTCAAACTAAATATCGATATTAAATGAGCATGACCGCACGGGAGATTCAATAAAATTTCTGTCTTTTTCGATACACGAAATTTCTTATCTTTTGTCGGAAAAAGCAGAATGCGTTAAAGAAAATCAAAGAACGCACCCTGCCTTATTCTCCCCTAACAAAGTATTTTATCTGAAACAAGTATCGTGACTCACGACAGTGATGCCCTGTGGCATCCAATCTATAGAGATCTTGTCGCTCGCTGGGATTGATAAAAAAAAGCACGAAACTCCTCTCAATGGTGAACTATCTGTGCGGCTACGCCGGAAAACGAGTCGCGTGTGGGTCTTGGAAATTGAAATGCGAAATCGATGCTGAATAGCTCGCTGCAAACGGACTTTTTTATGGTTCCGTGTGTCTCCGTACGTATATGTATATATGGGAATTGTGTGTTTGAAGCATGCTCGGGAAATGTTTTTTCGCCGGTATATTGGAAAATTATAAACGTCTCCAGCATATTGCGCGTTGAGTTAAATGTGCATCGGAGCGACTAAATGCAACGAACATTTGTGACGATATCAAATGACCGTGAAATGAGATCGTGGTGAAACTTTTGCTTCGAACAGTTTTCGTCCTTGTATCTGGGAACGACTTGGTTTTTTTGTTCGGTAGCTGTGCCGAGAATACACTTCTGCAGAGGAAATTGACCTCGGCGGTGAACCAACGTAATGGATAGTCCGGTCGGATAACGTTTCTCTCGGACATAAAGTTTATTTTATAATGATCCTCAGAAAAATACCCTGAAGATAGAGAAACATATCGGCGTGTTTAGCACGTCACGGTGGTACTTAAAATAAAACAAAATGCCTTCGTATCGGTTGTAACCCGCACTTTGGGATACTACAATTTTGCCAAATTTTAAATAATTAATTTAATATGTTTATTTACCTTTGTTACTGTTATTTCTCATCGGAACTCTATTAACGAGAGTTTTTCGGTTTTTTGGCTGTTGGTTTCTTTATATGCATATGTGTATGTACAAAAACTAATCTATCATATACTGAGAACGCTATGTGTCGCCGATACTGTTTATGTTTGTATTAAACTCGTATTAAGCCATTCGTATTAAGGGAAAGCGGATTGACGTCCAAATAAAATTTCAAACTAAAAGTTAACTGCATTATGTATAAGCTATTTATCACGTTGATCAAAACGAACTTAAGATGGCAGAAAGAACATGGCCGGCAAAAAACAGCTGATCTCGCTTGAACGAAAATAGACGTTATGGTTAGGTATTCGCGTTCGCCCATTTCGTACTTAAGCTAAAAATTTCGATTTCGTTGACGAAAAGGGCTGACTGAAAGTTTCGCGATGTTATCAACTCACCATGTGCACTCGCATTTATGATATAACAAGTATTTAATCGACGAATTACAACTATAATAATAATATAGGTGCGAAGTGCGATAGAAAGCTGTACGTACGTGTACATATATCTATAAAATATATAGCGCATAGTTACTATAGTAACTGCATCGCAGCGTGCACACATTGGCAACGCGAACGTGACGATTTTCGCTCCATCATGCTCGACAAACTCGACGAGGCTCTCTCTACCGTGCGTTCATATGTATGATGTTTGTCGGCCCCGTGGACTGTTCTCATATTCGTCTCTTTCACAGAGAGAAAGAGCGGGAGAAAGAGAGTGGTGAGCCCGTCCGACGCGAAGAGAGAGAGGGCGCCCACGAGCCTAGGTATAGAGAAAAAGGAGCAAGTAGTGCCGTTCTCTCGCCGACGGTACTGTACTTATACCGCGGGGCCTTAGTCGTCCGTCCGTCCGTCGTTGTCCACGGACGTCGCCACCATCGTCAACGTCGTCGTCATCGTCGTCGTGTACTTCCTACGTGCAAGCCTTAGCTATGGTAACTAACGTGATAGGATTCATATACCTTCCGGTTTCTCGTCACCAAGGAAGCGAGAACGAGTACGTATTCAACACTATTCACGTACGGATAGTCTGACGATGTGTGCACATATTTATATATATGTATGTGTGTAGATATATTTTCGTCGTACGACATCGAGCCCGCTCGTTCCCTTTCGCGCCCTTTATCCGCCGTGTTTTCTACATGTATGGACGTGCACCGGGAAACCACCCCTCGTTTCCCACCCCTGTCACATTCAACGCTCGTACTTCATACCTTATCAAACCGCCTGGTACTACGCCGAGGAGTTATTTTTCTTTTCACACGACGATATCCACGCACTCCCGGGGATGTGGGTTTTTTTTCACTCCCTCTCTCTCTTTTTCTCCCTCGTTTCGTTGACTTTTTTTTCGCGCGACACATTCGATCCCTCGTGGATTAAGCTGATGGCGTATATAATAATAAGAATAATAGGACGGTGAAAAATGCAAGCTGCTAGAATATGCGCACCGTATATATAGATATATAAAGCTTATTGCTAGAGTGTATTATAATAATCATAACGAAGCATGATTATTATAACATTTACGATTCTTTTTTGTTTTCGATTTTCGGTAACATATTTAACTCGTGCCGAGTCGCTCAATCATGCTTAATATTTTACGTGTTAGCTAGAAATTTATAATTTGAGGAATCTAGGTGGACCATCGCATTAAGGGAAGAAGGAAATATTGAATGAATCCAAGCTGAAGTCTTGTAAACGATTTCTGGACGTATTTTTTTTAAATTGCGTTATGTGACACAATTCGAGCAAATCTTCTTATTGGATTAAATCCTGACGATTTTTACACAAACTTTTCGTAAAAAATTGTTCGATATTATTGAGACGGATCGACATCCTCAATCATCCGTTTGGACAACGCAGAATCTTCGATCTAGTTACGTTACTTTTCAATTGTACGTAAGGCAAAACTTTGCGCTTTCGAGAATGCTCAATCGTATCTAATAAAAGTGGATTCAAGTTTTTGTTAGCGACTGAGACATTGTCACGTGATCTTCGGAGGAGTTGTATTTCTATTCCGGGTCGTTAAATCGGTCTGTCCTACTGTGTGAATTATAGGAAACAAAATATCGTAAATGGGAAATTGTAGATAAATCAAACGAGCAGTTCCCCGTGACTACTTCGGTCTTTATCCAAATTGGAGCACGTTGTACAGTTTGTAGTGGCAGATTACTTTTAGGCCATTTTCGAGTACGCCAGATTTGTTTTGAAAATATGGGGCGAGATTAAAGTTATAATCTGAAAATGTTTCGAACTGACATATCGCGGAATATGCGATATTCGAGTTGTACGACAAATTTCTGGTTCCGTAATCTCCTATTAAATTCCATGGTTCAAGGTGATGGTCCACTTTCAAGCTTTGGGCTAGGTTGCTGGCACACTTTGTTTTTCATACAAAACGACCTTAATGGGTAGTTGCGAAATTTATCCATTTCTTTGTTTGTTGCAACTTGTTAGTGAGAACGTGGAAAAATACAGAAATTGGTGGGCCCAAGTTTTCCAATTGTTTATGTTTACTTTCTTCATTACGACAAGAGTGATAGAAATGCAAAAATTCGCATGCATCGAAACGAGTTGAAGAAGCTCTTGATCGTTCTCTTTGTTTAATTTTCATTTTTTATAAAAAAAAAGTAGGGCGCACAATTTATATTTAAAAACAAAAAAATACGAATACAAAATTTGGTTTATCCTCTAGCATAAAGATCTCGACAATTTTTTCGGTGTCGATGATACATTTCGCGATATATCGATACGGAAATTGCCTAGACCAAGACTCACGTCTCACCCCATATTTAAAAAAATCAAATGGGTTCCCAAAGAAGCTTCTCAAATTGATTAACCCAAACTGTAAAACTTACTCGTTTTTGGACCAAATAGCTCAAATAATGTTTTTAATGGTATTCATATTTTTCGACAAAACGTATTTGGTCACATATTTATTTGCGCTTGGATTCAAACCGCGAGAAATAAATGCAAACATGGTGATAAATATCCCTTTAAATACTCGTATTTTAAACACTGCTCAAAAACTCACGGATCATGTGTAATGGAGTATTAACAGTAATGACCAGGCATCGCAATACTTCGATCGTTTACTCGAACTTTCTTTATTATTTTTTTTTTAATCACCATTTGCGCTCTCTCAATGGCGTGGGCTCGACGCATTCTTTAAAGCAACTCCCGCGGCTTCCCCGGCGAGACGGTGCGCTATTGTCTTCTATCGATTTCCTAACGAGTAACCCAGTCATTTATATAATTTCTATACGTATGTATATACTAGGGGCTGTTTCGCCCCCGCCCTCGGTACCGTCTCCTTTTCGTGCATCTTGCTTTGCCCTCGCACCTTCCCACTCCTGCCTTCCCTCATTGAACCTTTCCACTTCCTCTTCTTTCCTGGTACACAGAGGTACGACTGACATGTGACACCTATTGCCTATATTATTTAATCCCTTCTGGTATGACATCCCTTTCCTTCTACGACCCCATGCTAGTTGATCTTCCGTGTGCCTATTATTAAACCACGCCCCTTTTACCCAATTTTTGCATATGGTAACAACGTCAGTGCGATGATATATCTGCTTTATATATCAACGCATAAATACGTGATAGACGCATATATATTATTCGAGTTCGTAGGGACATTTGAGTAGCATTGTAAAACGATTCGCGAACTCCCCGTATAAGCCCCCTTTGACCCGATAGATCATATATATATGGCTTAACGTAGGTTTGTAGGGGCTATTTTTTTGTACATTTTTTTATAAGAAAGCCGCTCTATGGCATCGTTATCGTTCCAGATTTCGAAATGTTCATCATCCAGAAGAAGCTTTGCGACAATGCAAAAATAAAGGTGCGCTATTTTTCCGTGAATTGATTCGCAATTGTTCGAAAAGTTCAACGATTATTGGACGATTGTATATATACCATGCCTCGCTTTTTATTAAATAAATTAGAAAACAATTAACTAAATTGAATTTTTTAAATTAAGTAAATAATTTAAATAAAAGAATAATAAATTATACGTAAAAATGGTGCGGATCAAAAAATTGCAAGTTCAATTATTATGTACATTCGTCGTTCGTCGTTCACGCCGAAGAAACTAAAGGTACGAACGAACGCTCTCTAACAGAAGAGCTTTGAGAACGAGGAGAAATAATGATGAATCGATTTAAGAGTCGCCCCATTAGTAGGATGCTTCCTTTGTTTTGGTTGATTTTAAACTCACCTCCGCGATTTGTTATTTTCATGTTTTTAATCTTTATCCTTTGCACCTCTTAATTCGATTAAAATTCGCCCCCGTTACGGCGTTGCAGGAACTTTAGTTCATAAAAAACTTTTGTAAAACAAAAAATCGTAATAATGAATTTTTCAGTTGGAATATGTTAGGGGTGGCTTCTAAGGGTCAATCCAAGTTTTCAACTCTGGGGGGTGAGCTTTTCCCGCCATCTTGAAAAATGCGTTGTTGCAAATATCTTATAAACGGTGCTTCATATGATAAAAATGATATGGACCTTTTTTTGTAGGAAAATGTATTTGGTAATTGTAACTTTCATTGATATTTTTGTTCTCTGTAGTTATTATTTTTTACGATGTAGTCACTTGAAAAATTTCAAATGCTTTTTTTTATCAAATATCGTGATAATGGTTGGAGATGAAAGAAAAAAAATTACGGTGATCAACCTTGTACAGCATGAAATTCTCTGCAAATTTGATTTGAAACTTTTTTTGCGCAAAATGAATAGCTGCATGAGATGCAGCGCGCTGCATTCTAAACCGGTACGCATACCACAGAGAATGAAGTCGCGACAGATCTTGAAAAATGTACATAGCAACACGCTGCGTTCGTACCTATATACATTATAACATGACATATAATAAGTGTACAAGATTTTTAGCATTTTCGAGAATAAATAAATTTACATGTTAAACGTTTCCTACCCGTAGACATGCCAATAAAGTGACATATCAGTCTTGGCGGCAAGCATTGAAGAAGGGTAAATGTACGTTGACGCCTGCTCCACAACAAAGGTGAATATGCATATATAGAATATATACATAGCCTATTAATGCCCATGTATTGTCACGATTCAGCTAACTAGACCCTGTACCATTATTATTTGAATATAATACGGAATATAATGAAGGATTTAGGACGGTAAAATTTTGGCGGAACGATCAGTTCTATTCCACAAGCGACAGTGCATTCTATAACTTTTTATATTAAATTGATTTGATTAAATTGGTTGATTTTGATGATAATTGATTTGATTAATTGAACTGTATTTTTCAAACACACCTCGTGTCATTAAATTATAGCGAATCTTCTCGACGTCCTTGTTATCGCGAATAATGAGAGAGCTTCCGCATATCAACATGTTGTTCTGAAGTAGCACTAACAATAAATATGCCGCAGAAGTTCTCCATTTATTCACAAATATTTTGCATCTAGACCATTCCCAATGTCCATTTGCTGAGGGTACTGTCAGTAATTCCATGGCCTTGGGTAAGGCCTCCAGATGTTTTCATAGGCCGCTTAATGTTTGTTCATTCGTCATGTCTGACATAATGCCGTACCAGAATTTCTTTGTACGTCGTATCGTGAAGTAGCTAACCGTTTTCCGTAAACTTTTAGATTCAATTTCAGATATTTGATTTGGCAAATCCGCCATATTTCGCAAATAAAAGTTAACAGCTTTTGCATAAAGAAACCACCAGCATGAAAGCAACATTTTTGTACCTATTTGATGACATGAGAGATGTTTGAAAAATACAGTTTAAAGATATTGTTACATTTTACCTTATGCTTTTCCAATTTTTTAATAAAAGGTCATGTTGAGCTCGCTCTCTTTTTATGCTTGATTTTATAAGTGTTTGCACACCTTTTACTTTCACTATTTATACACCTCCATCACTCACAAATTTTTCACATATAAAACACGTACTCATTTTAAACGATGTTCCAATATTCAAATTAGTGTAAAAAATTATAGAATGCTTGAGTGTTCATTGTCCTTTGTGGAATAGAACTGATTAGTTTGCCAAAATTTTAGCATCCCAAACTCTTCCTTCCGTTCGATTCCACCGGTCATTTTTCGGTGGAGGGGGGAAGGAGGTGAAAGACACGATTGAGCACAGGACCGTAGGTCAAAAAGGGCATGGAAAATTTTGGGAGAAACCCAGCACTATGCAGCGGCGTACAATTAGTCTTTTGTCTGCCTGTATTCTATTCAGATAATAATGGTATAGGGTCTAGTTGGCTGGATTTGACAATGCATGGTAATTAATAGGCTATGTATATATACAGGGTGGGCCACGCAATGTGCACACCGTTATAACTTCCAAAGTATGCGTTGCACGAAAAACTGTTATATACAAAAGTTACATGGTTTAAAATGGTGCACTTCGTAGTGCATCAACACTATATTTTTTATAGCAAAATATGGCGGAGAATCAAATTCTGAATAAAAAAGTATTAACTTTTATTAGCCCTTAACCTAATAACTAACGCGTAATTTTACTTTATTACTTGAAAATTTTCTTCACATAGGTAATATCAAATTGGAGATTCAACCTTATCACAAATTTCCCCAGGACGGCGATGTTTACGTGACAGTGTTTATCAACACTAACTACAACATCTATGATGATTCGAAAATCTCCTACATGGTCGTAATCCAGTACTGAAGTTACCTTCGGTGTAACCTTCGGTGTAAACATCGCTGTCCTGCGGAAATCTGTGATAAGGTTGAATCTCCAATTTGATAGTATGTGCAATTTTCAAGTAATAAAGTGAAATTACTCGTTAGCTATTAGGTTTAGGGCTAATAAAGGTCAATATTTTTTTACTCAGAATTAGATTCTCTACCATATTTGGCTATAAAAAAAATATAGTGTTGTGTTTAAAAAAAACAAAGGTATACAAAACATATGCATATACACACATCTTCGAAATGCCTCAATCTGTAGAACAAAATTGATGCGCTATATGGTGCACACTTTTAAACCATGTAATTTTTGTATATAACATTTTTTCGTGCAACTCATACTTTGGAAGTCATAACGGTGCACACGTTGCGTGGACCACCCTGTGTATGGGGCATTCCACGCCAGATCGTCCACCATTTAGCTTTTGCATCTCCGATTCTTTTGAAATTTTTTTATGTCGAATCGTTGTCAAGATATTGATTTTTCAAAAATTACGTCACTTTTTTTTAAACGTCCAAAACTTTACGAAAAATGAGCCAAATTCGACGTTTTTTTTTATTTTTTATTTTTAAACGCACTTTTAATAAAAAAATATCGAACAAATTCCTCAAACCGTATTTCTATAAGATTTTCAAGTTTCAAATATAAATTGTTGATTTACAAAAAACACGTACTGATCGATTTTCTTGAATTTTGTTTGCAATGTTTGCAATGTTTTTTTTTCGTCCGCAACCATATCACGATATTAGATAAAAACGACGATTAACATTTTTCAAGTGACTATATCGTGAAAAATATTAACTATAGAGAGACAAAATATCAATAAAAGTTATAGAAAATACAATTACCTACAAAAAAAGGTCCATATAATTTTTATCGTATGACGTACCGTGCAAAGCTAAAGCTCACCTCTAGAGACAAAAACTTGGATTTACACTTAGGGGCCACCCCCTAACATATTCCAACTGAAAAATTAATTCTTAAGTTTTTTTGTTACATGAACCTATTTTTGATGCTATCTTTCCTGGACTATTTCGAATGATTTGTCGGTACGACCCAGTTATATTCACCTGTATAATGAACTGATAACTTAGGCAGTGATATTGAGAGAATGCTCGCTCGCAGGAGTTTCCTTATGAAGATCGTACATACAGTAATATTATATCCTACAACTATGGATCTCTTGAGGGAACGTGGCCATTGTGATCGCTGAAATATAAGCCCCGAGACGGGCGGACGACTGAACCGTTTGTTCGCGAAAATCCTCGGTGCATCTTGAATGGCGATGAAATAAACTGTATATATCTATACACAGGATACGCCGCTTGTGCTACTTCAAAAACGCATTTAGAACTTCCAAGATTCTAGTTATGAGATCTTCTGGCCAAAAATTGTTATGAGCTACTGTTATTAAGCAATCGTAAGAAATAGCAAAATGAAAATTTTTCCAAATTTCTTCTATTTTTTGTTTTAGTTCACGGGCTTGGATTTTTGTAGTTAAACAAATGCATGCACTAAGATTTTGAAGATTTTTTACAGATCAGTGCACCCTCAATGGCCCTGTACATTTTTTAATCGATCCATTGAACCGTCTTTCCGGACTCATTGATCAAATTTGTACAAAAGAATTAAAGAACCACGAACTTTGTTCCTAAAAACTCTGTAATTTTCATAAAAATAAAAAAAAACAGTTTTTTTGGACTTTTATTACGATTTTGCACAAGTTCCTTACAATTTTGCAACAAAATTCTTGCTCCTTTTAGTTCTTTTGTAAAACTTTGATCCAGTCCGAAAAAACGGTTCAATGGAGCCATTCAAAAATTTACAGGGCTATGAGGGTACATTGATCTGTAACAAATCTTGAAAACCTTGTTCTGAGTCTCCCCATCAATATTTGTCAATAGATTTACTAAAACAACGAAAAAAGTCATGTTTTTCTACTTTTTTCAAATTGATGTGGAAGATAAAAAAAAATTTCCTCAAAATTACAAAAGAAATAGGAAATGTGTTCAAGTTTTCAAAATTGCCCTTTCATTTTCTGTGTGTTGCTGAGACATCAATGACCGATGAAAGGCAAAATAATCCTTTGTCATTAAATGTCGGATATCTCAGCGAAAAATTGATGTAAAGAGATAGATAAAAAAATTAAATTGAAGCTGAAAAACAGGCTATCTGGTCCATGCATTTGTTTATCTAAAGAAAATTTGAAGCCTGTGGACCAAGACAAAAAATAGAAAAAATTTGGAACATTTTTGTTATCAAAACTAGAATCTCGGAGCTTCAAAATGCTTTTTTTTATCTTGATATGACGATTTTTCACTGAGATACCTACAGACTTTCAAAAATCGCTAACAAATTTAGGAAATTTGTTTGCCCCTTTCTTGTTGTGTTGAGGGTATTTTCTACTCTAATATTTAGAATGCGGATACTAACTTTGAGAGGAACAACGAATAAACCAAGTATTAGTTTAAGCATTTTTAAAAGTCAGCCATTATTGTTCAAAGGTAGGGGTGTAAGGAGTAAACATAATAATTCCAAGTGCTAACGCTGAAGATCGATGGAGCGTTAATTCTTAGCAATTTTCATTTCAGTTATCTCAAAATAATTTGGTTTCAAGTTTTTCGAAAAACTGTTAGACTCAAGATTGTCACTGCCATAATAACAGGATAAAAAACATGGTGTGCAATTTCTCGACGGTTATAGATGGAATAAGCCATATATAATATATAATATAACCAAGTCTGTCAACTGATATTTAACAGACTGATGTATCTCTAACGCGTCAAAAACAGAATGAACAAATTATCAACTATTGATAACATTAAACGAAATCACGAACGATAATCGTTAATTGATAATTATTGCTGGTCTCATTTGAACTTAGAAGTTATCCGTCTGTAATACTTCATCCGGCATACCCTTTACAGCTGAACATGTAAATCTATATATATAAATTTATGAATATTTATAAGTATAATTCATAAATAATATTAATTTCATCTCGTCATCTATACATGTTTTATACATGTATAAATTTAGTCCGATAACAGAGCATCAACGACAATACGTAATCGTAATCCTCTCTCGTTCCCTCTGCGGATTTCCCCCATCCGCGATTTAGCCTCTCGTTGCCACTCGATCGCATTTCACGTCAGTATCAGCTCTCCAGATAGCTGGACCACTACTATAGTTGAATTTCAATTGTACATGAGGAAATCGAATTTGATGAAAATTACGGATCGGTCAACACTCTGCAATTCCCGCTTTTCAGCTATTCTCTCTCTCTATCTCTCTCTCTCTCTCTCTCTGTCTCTCTCTCAGTCACTCTTTCGCTTTGTATACTGTAATGTATATAACTCGGGTGAACCAACCCAACGGAGCTGGTCTATTGGTCGTATACATACCTAACCCCAATGATTTATCGTACGCAGAAGCCCTAGTTTCAAGGTGATGTAAAACGTTCACTTCCATTAAGCGATAGTAAAGTAAGTGATTTACGGTTCGATTTCTATCGAAAATTGTTCGAAAAATTGACGAATCGATATTCTGAATTTGTCGATGCGCACGCGACCGTTCTTTCATGAGTCTTGAAAACAAAAATATTTGCTACAGTTTCATGATTAAATCGTCATCGCTTGTTACTGTATGGCAGGGACATTATGCAGGGTCTCCCATTTCAATTTATCGATGAAATTAATCGAGGTCGTATGGGAAAAAGTTCCCTACGAAAATTTTATGGTTTCGAGAAAGACACGCAATGACTATATTGAGGCTTTTTTCATTGCGGCTTTGCGGTCACCCATCGGTCGTCATCGGATTTCTAAATAGAAACGTATAATATTTTTCTCTACCATATTATAGGTAGGATCAAGACGAAGACATACCTCAAAAGCAACGGACTTATGGCACTTTGATTTTTTTTTTAACACGCACTTTCTTTGACGACGAGGGACGAAGGATGGCGCGAAATCGAACTCAAACCTAAGCTTGGACGAAAAATGTACGAGATTAGGATTACCCCAGGTGTGCCACGTGATAGTTGAAGTTTGTATCTGTGGGGTATTTAAGGATTCAAATGCTGTTTCCTTGCTGGTGGGCTAATACTGCAGCAGATGTTAGGTTTTCAATGGCACACTTCGGGTCCGAAATAACATCCGATAAATTCGTGAATCGTACATATCGTATCGTACAAAATAATTTCGGTCGGTAAAAAAAGTGTCTCCTCACGCTGCGGGGCGTGAACAAGTCAAAGTTTCACTTGGGAATGCTCCGAGCATACTCTATATATGTATATATGCGGTGATCAATTTAGGTGTATACATATACATATATGCACTTCGGATACATGCTCGATGTTGCGCCGTGCATATACATATATACATATAGAGGGAGAGAGAGAGAGAGATTGTACGCGAAACACGTCCTTTGTAACATCATAACAAGGTGTTGGCAAGCTGTTGTGCGAGTTGACTGTATCCGGCTGCTTTTGTCTGGTAGGATAGCTAACACACACACATTTTCCCTCGTTCCTTCTCTTGCTCTCACACTCCCTCTCTGTTTCATCACGCCTCACGTACTGTCCATATACACACAAGTGCGTTCTATAAGTTCTTCGCAGCGAAACACGTTCAGGAGTTCTGAATGAACGTGATTCCATGGCTAGCGTACACGATTTCCATTATGGACCCCCGCCTTTGTCTACTTAATGAAAAATGTGTGTATTGATCTTCTTTTTCTTTCTTTCTTTTTTCTTTTTCTTTTTATTATTTATGTCAATTTTATGGATACCAATCTCTTGCACACACTCTGATGATTTATCGGCTCGACTTTTGTTTATCATCAATCTTATGATTGAAAAATTTGACGCTTATCAAGGTTGATCTCCGTTATCACCTCGTAAAACTCGTGAGAAGTCCTCAGGAAAAAACAAATTACCATTAATGACTGTAAGGCGTTATAAAATTATGTTTATCATGTGTTTATGCGCATTAGGCCTAGTAGGATTTAGTTCGAAAAAGGAAGAAATTGTATCATGTTTAAGAAAAGATCAGCAATAATAATAGTCATAATAATTGTTTTCACGAGAGGTAAAAATCTTTTACGGGCAGTGTGCAGTACTGCTAACGCACAAAGACTACCCACTAAACAACGACGCCCTATGATTTCCGAGGATCCCACTTTGGAACCGTTTCGCACATAACTTCAGGATGTCCCCTTGTTCCACCGCAGGTCTATCGTCCGGATCTTTTTACGCTCTCCCTCATTAGATATTTTGGAGGTCGGTTTTCGTTGTTCGCAAAACACCCTTCGCGTAGTGTGTCACCCGGGATAGTGCGTCCTTCCCCTTTACCATGCTTTCCACAGCAATGTCACGGATAAACGCCCCTACAGAAGCTGTCAGCTCTCTTCTTTTTGTGCCTACATATCGCACACACATCCGGTATTCATCATCTTCCTGCGGTATGATCGGAAATAGGCATGTCCACTCAGAAAGTGGGTCAGTGAATAATCAACATCCCCATGTTTCCATCTCGTCCACGGCTTTACATATTTTATCAGGCTTGCAGTTCATGGTCCTCTTAGGTCTTGCTCCTAGGAAGTCTGCATGCTTTCTTCTTGTAGAGTTATTCTCTTCTGTGATATATCGACTTTTGCTCTTTGGTGAGGAGTCGAATGGGAATGAGAGCGCACTCATCTACATCCAAGCTAGCCGCACTTGGTATACTTTCTTGGTGAGAGCATTCGCCCACACTTCCGTTCCATATAAAAGTATCGACTGCAGCATTATCATGAGCAGCCGCCGTTTGCTGAACTTGGAGCCACTGTGACTGGCCCTGAGTTTGCTTAAAAGCTAGCACTCTCGTCGTAGCCTTGTCCATCGTTTTCCTTATATGACCTCCGAAGCTGATCTTCGTGTCGATTATTATTCGTAAGTCTTTCGTACACTTTGTCTGTATAGTGACTTCCTTAATTTGCATGGACAAGGTCGGATCGATTTTTCTTTTTGGAAGGATGACCACCTCCTCTTGTCAGGGGCCAACGAAGAACCGTGGACTGAACTCCAGTTATTTACCTTGCGCATGACCTGGCTTACCTTGAACTGAGCCAAGTTAACGTCCTGCAGTGCAACGATAACTGCAACATCGTCCGCGTATCCCACCAAGCGCGTCTCATCAGGTATTTTAACTCGTGGCTAGACATCGTAAGACATTCCGGAGGTCCAAATATGAATCCTTGTGCCACCCTCGCCGCGATCGTCTTCCTCCACTGCCCTTCTTTCTTGTCGTAGAGTAGCACGCGATCCTGGAGGTATTCGTCGAGTATCCAGAGTAGGTACCTCGGACCGTGGGGGTGATTTTCCAATGCCTCCAGCATATTTCACCACCTGGCGGAATTGAACGCATTTCTCACGTCGAGCGTGACCAGAAGTATCGCCCAGCACAAGAAGTGGTTGTGGTCTCCTGCTCTTCGCACAGTTTCGGAAACCTCCCGCATTAGATCTACTATGGATCGTCTCGATCTGGAGCTATATTAATTTGGTGATAGGCCCCGACAGCCTGTATTGCCGTGTACATTGTCGCTCTGATGAGTTTCTCCAGAAGTTTAGCCGCTGTGTCCAACATGCACAGTGGTTAGTGAGACAATGGGAGCTCGGCATCCCCCTTGCTCTTATCGATGAGCAACAGTTATACGGTCTTCCATCAGGCGCTGAGACTCAAGACCTCGTTAGGAATATCATCAGATCCCGGTTCTTTCCTATAACCCATGATCTTTTGTATTTTAGCCCCCGTGGATCAGAATAGTTCACCTTCGCTCCCAGCTTTGTCCAGCAGTGCGCTTTACTGCAGTTGATGGCGCGTCTCACTTGTCAGTTCTTTCTTCACGATCTTGTGCACTGCGGATCGGATGTTTGTTTCCGCTCAGTTTTTTGTGCATTAAATTCTCCGCCGTTGTTGCAAGCATCTCTGGCGTATCTTCTCCTTCTTTCTAATTTTAAGATTTCTTCCGGGGCATTAAGCGTTTGCAAGCTGTTGTAACGAGCTTCATATTCGCAGCAAAGATGCCCTCTATGCGCGCTCTTTCAGTTGTGTTCGTGACATCTGCGAGCCCTCTGTCTCCGGAGACCTTTTCGACGAATGTTCGTTCATCGTCTCTATGTATCCCGGGCGCTGTAAAGTTGTTATGGCGCCGATTTTGAGACTATGAAGTTTGTTCTGGTGGCCAACTCTGTTATGTGGCTCCCTCAAGAAACCTAATTCCCCACTTTAGAGCTGAAGTCCTTGGCTATGACCACCATTCTCTCCATTAGTTGGATTTCAATTTCCAGCACATCGTCTTCTTCTTATGGATACTGTCATTCGGAGTGAAATAGTAACTACAGAATGTTACTCCGTCGCGTTTTACCGAAACGTAACTCCTACCGCATCCATGTTTTCCGACAAGGACCTTTACTAGCTCGGAGATCCAAATGGCCGCAATGCCAAAATAGTCGGGATATCACATTGGATCATCTAGTTGTTTCGCCTGCTAGGTGTGAGGTCAACGAGGACTTCAGACGGTCAGGCCTGGCGAACGGACTTTACCCCCTATTATCCCCGGGTTTGCCAGTTTTACCTTCCGACGAATTTTGTCAGAGCCTTCGACGTAGAAGTTGTTACGCTTTGGTTTGATTAACAAGGCTTCTGGTCGGATTGTCAGTGATGTTTTCCTTGTTTCTTCCGTCTTCTTCCGTTTCGGGACCAGAGCTAGAGGAGGTTTGAATGGCGTTCTTCTCCTCTGCCTTCTTGTTCAGCTTCTTCTTCTGTTTGTTCTCGACTATCAACTACTGCTCGCTGCGTCTGGTCATTCCCTTTGCCCCTTCGCTGTTTTCTCCATCTGGCGGCTGTAGCTTACAACCCTGAGCCGCTTTCAAACTGGTAACGTTGGCTGTATCGGGGTCATTAAGGACGCCTTGCTCATGAGGCTCTCAATGGCATTCCGCTGTCTCATCCTGCATACGTAGATTCCATCAAGGCCGTCTACGATATGTTCTATGCCGTTTTTTATAACATGTATGCTGACGTTTTTTCTTCCAGCTGCCTTCTCAGTCTGCCTACATCCGCTCCTCTTAAAATGCGCAGGGTCTCCTCGATCTCGTCGATGGCAACCTTATCAATCCCCTCGTCGGGCTTCGGTGTGGAAGCAGGAGTCCTAAACAGCCTGGATTGATGTTTAAAAGGGTCTCCCTTATCTTCCGCTTTCTCATTTTCGGGTTTGTATGCTACATTGGCCAAGAGACTGATCATCCTAGCACTGCAGCCGCATGAACATGGCGTCTGAGCCAACGAGGACGTCAGCTAGTAGTTTTACCATGAATCCATGATAGGCGAGATTTTTATTATTATTACGAGATATTAAGACTTTTAAAAAAATTTAGGAATTCCAGTTGTTGGAAAAAAGAGATAGTAATATTGGAATTTCTAAAGTTTTGCCCGTATGAATATCTAATTGCATAATTGCATAGTGATTATTATGAAATACGCAGAACGTAGTTAACTATCTTCTTGTCTGACAATGAGTCAAAAACGTACAATACACCTTTTCTCGTTACTCGGCGGGTCAAACGGCACAGGCTGAAACGTTATGTTGGTTCATCATAATATTTCTCCCATTCACAAAGGGATCCTCTGTAAGGAAGTTATAATTTTCAAAATTACTCGGTCGCAGCTGAAGTTTGGCCAATTGTAGAAAATTCTGAGTAGCTATGTAGCAAGTTTTCGTCCCCGCTGAATTTGTTTTTATATATCATATTATAGAGGGGCTTTGACATTACACTTTCGAAGTTTGAAGGCCCTTAACTAACCACTTGCATAAGCGTACTCCCCTCGACGAGCCTCGCTTATGTTCCTCGCAGATAATTTGTTTTCCTGTGTCTTATTTTTAAGAATATCTCAACATTTTTACCAGCAGTATTTTTAATTAAATCATTTTTTATTCGCTTTAAAAAAAATGTTCTTTTTCGCGAAATTTGTTTATAATTTTCCAACGAACGACGTCGAATAAATTGAGTCAGATATGTAAATCTAAAAAAAATAGATGTATTGTGATAAGAATATTTAAAATGAATATTATACTTTTATAACCTATTCATATATTCGAATAAAATTATTTTAATTTTTAAACAATATATGTTGATTTATATTTTACTTAACTATTTTCATTGATCGGTTATTATTGTTAAAACAATATATTAGTTCGAATGTTTCCCCCACACTTACAATTCTCATCCGACAATTTTTTTTCAAGGGTACAAAAAGTCTGGAGCTATAGAAATCTTAGCATCACCATAAAAAATGTATGCAAGCTACGCACCATGACCTTAAAACAACCGTAACCCTGTTATAAATGGTTCGAAGTTACATACGTGTTATATATATATACAGGGTGTTCCAATAACTATTAGCACCTTAGATATCTTCGAAAATATAAGGTTCACAGAAATATTCTGAAATAAAATTGCACAGTACGAAGGGGGCCATCCAAAGGTATCAAAGTACCCAACCCCTGGGCTGGGCGTGTGGCAACTTTGAAATCTTAAATGGGAACCCCCATTTTGTATTACAGATTCGGATTCCCCATAAAAAAATACGTACCTTTTATTGTAAAAAGTTTTTCCGATTCGTGATAGATGGCGCTGTAATGGCAAAAAATCCCCGAAAGTATAGAAAGGCGATAATACTTGCAGTTTCGGTAGTAAATACAATTACCCACCGCCCTACCCCCAACCCCAGCCCCGGGGGTAGGGGTGGGGGTGAGCACTTTGGTACTATTGGATAGCCCCGTACTGTGGGATTTTATTTCAGCAAATATTTCTATGAACCTTATAGTTTGGAAGATTAGATATCTTCGAAACTATAAGGTTCATTTGATAGTTGTCAAATTAATCTCTATATATAGATATAAATCAATGTTAATTTTGTTTTACTCCGTACGGGTTTATTTTTGTAAACAAAATTATTCTACTAATTGAGTCGTCTTCGCGGGAGTGCGGACTACAACTCAACAAATTGTTATCGCAATCGGACGAATAGTATAAGAACGTATGCAGGACAAACAAACATTCTTCTATTTTTATATATAAGATAAGGTAGTTATTAACAAAAGATACATACAACATAAGATACTTAGTAATAATAAGTATCTTTCGTGCTTGCCGCACGAAAAATGATAGGCTAAAAGTTGGAAAAACGTGAAATATCACAGTTTTCTCGGGATTTCGCCCATTAAATTCAAACCATTAAAAGAATGACTATGATTTTCTCGTTGTATGGGCAATTTACAATTAGGCTCTTAGAGCGTGAAAAACGATTAAAATTCACCGGAATGCAATATATCGCCAATTTCGATGGGTATCACAAAACGTCGAAAAATGGACTTTTCGCGATGCTGTATCTCCGTTCTTGTTCGTTCGACAGAAAATTGCACGAGTAACTTTATGAAGAGCTCGCCAAGACGAGAATAATGAGCCAAGAAACATCCGGATAGCTCAATTTTTGTAGCCATGGCAAAAGCTCGAAAATCGCGATTTTTCGAACCAAAGGGCCTCCAAAAAGAGCCTCGTGAGGGGGGGGGGGGGGGGGCATTATTTTCTTAAAGATGATTGTACAAGTGCTTATTTTTATCGAAAGTTTCTCGCATATCAAGAAAATCATGGTCATTCTTTCGATGGTTCGAATCTAATGGGCGAATTGCCAAAAAACTGAGAAATTTCAGGTTTTTTCGACTTTTCACCTATCATTTTATATATGTCTTTTATTATTAGTAAGTACCTACCTTATTTTGTCCTATAGCTTTTTCTTTAAAGCATTCGGTAAAATAATCAATAATCACTAGGTGTTACTATAGAATAATTATTCACAGTAACTTCTGAGTATAAGAATTTGTTTTCAGATATTTTTCAACACGGATAACTAAAAACGTGAAAATTGAAAATTCCAAAAAAAATAGATTCCATCGTTTGCCCATTCTAAAACTAGGCTTAAAATTTGTCAAATTAACAACAGTTTTTTACAAAAAATGTTTAAAAAAAGTCAAAATAGACGATCATTGTTAAAAACAATAATTTGTTGTTAAAATAAAAAATCTCACATCAATATCGTTTAAAACCTCTTTCGGTATTTTTTATGAAAAATAAGTGAAGAACCAAAAATTTTGAAAAAAAGCAATTCCAATTTGGTGGATTATTCGCGGAGTTATGAGCAATTCAAAAAAGGCATTCTTTCTTAAACCAAAATTTTTCAAAAATTTATATCTCGTCAATGGCTTGATAAAAAAAATGAAAACAATGGCGTGGAATGCCCCATATATAGAGAGGAAACGAGCCATTAGCGACCGTGCAAACTTTTTATGAGACTCAACTGCCGTGTGGAGTACGAACCGTCTGACGCGCGAAGAAACAAAATAAAAACAATGTAAGTATACCTATAGATATGCATATCTTCCTCCACGATAAAAAGCATGTCTTAGCGAGAAACTGTATCCCGAAACAATCTATAAAAGCATACACGTATAGACAACGCGCGTGAATTAGGTTTCAGCTCTTCGCCCTTCGGGCATCTGAGCTGTTGTAGCTGAGATTCAGTTTGGTTCGGTGAATATATAACGGGGAGGGGGGATAAAGTAGCTGCCTGGCGCGCGGCGGAGGTTGAAGGGAACGTAGGCACACGTAAACGGGCTTCAACACCTCTAGATCGCACCTATAACATTTAGGGGAAACGTCTTCCTGAAGCCAATATATACATATGAACATCTATATATTCATGTATATTTACATATATTTATATTTAATACGTATACAGTGATATAGGCGCGATATAAACGCATGTACATAAAGTGCGTGCACACGGAGATTTAAGTGTGTGTGCGCAGGCGTCGTTTCGGAGGGCAAATATATATATATATTTATATATATATATATATATGTACACGTCCCGACGCGGCGACTAAGCAGGAGCAGCGTTTCGCGTAGATTAGTTCGCTCGCGGACGCCGTTCGGTGAACTTGTTTGTGACAAACAGTCAAAACTCTCTCACGTGACGAAGTGCGGGGTTTTCGGATCTAAAATTACAGTGCAACGAGCTTATGGCAGATTGCATATATACGTGTGTATGCGTATGTATAGCTAACAAAAGTGTACTATTTAGCTTTGTAAAATCACCGGTCGCGTAGGGCGTTCTCCGTAAAGATCAGCGCGCGTGAAATTAAGAGGTATCCTGGTGACTTTTCCCTCGCTCCACCCACGTTCCATTCCGTCGTCCTTTTGCCACTTTCCCCGACAAGTACCTAACCCATTCGACGATCTCGCAGCGAGAGTGCAATTTTATCGAGTAATTTCCGGATAAGGGCACCAACCAGTGATAGGAGCTCTTTCGAACGAACAACTTTTTTTCATTTTCCGCGAAAGCACAGATCTCTTCTCATGCGTATTTTCTGCTTTAATTTTGATGAGTAATTCGAGGTAAACATTATTTTTGAACGCAGGAAACGAAAACTCCACGCTTAAGAGGAAACGATACGGCATGCGTTGTGGGAGAATGATGAGATTCACTATTTTCGTACGCGCTGTTTTTTCCCGCCTAATTGCCACGCGGAACGTCGAGTAACAAAATTGTGGATATTCAGATTGGAGATATTTTTTCTTAGACGCGAAATTTCATGTACATGTGAATAATATTATGAAAGATTATTAATATTATATTACCGTGTTTATATGGGTAATATATTTAGCTTTATTTTCAATTTTTTTTAATTGTTTATTTTAAAGAGATGCTTCAAATGGAAATTTATACGTTGTTCTTCGTGATTTTTACTTATTCAAGCCTCTTTCTCTCTCTCTCTTAGCACCCAATGTGAAATTGACTATTTTCTTTTTCTGATAAAGGAAGTTTTGAGCGAGCAATTTTGAATGAGCGAAAATGGCGATGAAAAAGTATGAATATTTCCATTTTTATCGATTTTCCGCCCTTCGAGACTTGAACACAATATTTTTCGAAATAGTAAATATCGAATAAGATACAACGTTTTTTTCAAAGTCGATAGATTTGATGGTTTATTTCTGGAATCAGTACTAAATATTGATTCACATTAATGTCACATTAGTGAGGACGATGGCGCTCTTTCTGTTTTCGAAAGCTGGGAACATTTCGAAAAAACTCAATACTTATGTAATTTGAACTTTTCGATCGATAGTTCAAAAATACTTTCCACCACTTGATTCCCGGAGAAAAATTCAACTCGGTTGTTATGAATTTGTGAATATCCGAACGATGCCACATTTGTCAAAAAAAAACGTAAAAGCCTCGAGAACCTATATTATTCGATTTCTTTACACGAAAGTTACTTCTAATGAAGGCAGCTAATTGTTCCATTTGTGTACCAAGTTTCAGCTCGATATCTGAAGCTGTTCTCGAGTTATTTACTTTTGAGTGCCGCCACGGCTGGTGCGCATGCGCGCACACATGCACACGCGTACCCACGCAAACGCTTCGAACACACACATACGCACGTTAATACCATTTTACAATTTTGTAAAAAAATTTAGGGGCACTAGCACCAAAAATCTATCGATCTGATTTTTTCATTTCTTTTTCGGTAAAAACAAAGCTTTACACGCGAGGAAGAAAAGATTGTACTCTTTGTGTTTATTTTATACGATTTCCATGCATATATTACTCCAGAGACATGAATGATAAAGGAGCGTTCGGAATATCAAACATTTTGACACAGTAAAAATGAGAGCTTATTTTAATACGTACGTACGGGAATATTTTGCCGAATATCACCGCGAGAACGTGACGGGGAAAGCACACGCAAATATACGTTGTGTGCTCGCCGCTCGTATGGAAATAGAACGGGGAATAAAAAAACGGGCCACCGTGCCGGCTTTCGACTCTCTTTTATACTTTCGGGCGTTTAAAGCGATGACGTAAACCTCTTAATCCATCGATCCCCACACTGGTACACGGGGGTTAACGAGCCGAGCACTTATGCCCATTGTCTACGAGACGCACCGGAGGAAACAAAAAACAAACAAAAATGTTCGGCCAAATTATTACCACGAGACCACGCAATTTTGCGCTCGGAAATTATTCCATTTTTGTCTATTTCTTTTCCACCGATATGAAGACGATAGAATCATATTTCTCTTCCGTTAAAAAAGATTCCAGCCGCGCGCTTGAGAGAGAAATATTTTTCCATTAGATCTCGGTTCCGTTATTTCGTTTCAGCGACGATGGAATATGTTATTGATCCGTTTGATATTTTCGATCTCCATCGTCGATACAGTTCTTTCAGTTTCATGGAATTATTTTTGTTCGTCGAAGAATTTTTGTTGTTTTATTTTTCCTTTTCCCCTGCGTCTTTTTTATTTCTATCCAAGAAACGTACGAGGAATCTCTATCATCGAAAGAAGAGAGTCAGCAGTTTTTTTGCCACGAGGATTATTATCGTGCTCGAATAAATCTTTATTTTTTGTCTCGTGAATGTACGAACGTCGGAACTTTTTTTTCAAATATTTATCTCTCTTCGTCGAAATGATGATCGTCGATATTTATCCGACGTGGGGTCAGTAAATTTGTAAGAGATGAAAAATGTTTACCTTGCCCTGCAATTTTCTTACCACGACTAACGCACCGTTTATATATATTCAAATATACGTATACTTTCTAATCTGTTACCTTTATTGTGAAGAGAGCTCGCGAAGATAATAAAAAAATTCGAAAAAATCATTGTGGAAAATTTACATTTAGAAAGTTTTTTTTAAAATATTAGGTATATTTTATGTCGATAAGACGCGATAAAGGTTTTGTTTCCGGGACGACTTTTCATGTCGGATAAAATAAACGAGCTAGGCTCGTTGTAACGATTTCAAAAAAAAAGGTAATTGCAGAAATTTGCATGCAAATTTGTGTACGAAAAAATCGAGGGTGTAATCTTTTTCACATTTTTTTAAAAAGCCAAAGTCCATACTAACAATTTAAAAGTAACGATCTATTGACTCGAAAGTTGTTTTCGATTGATCTATACTTATTTCCTTGTGGTTGAAACATTTTTTGTTTTTTATTTTGGAAAAAAACCGAAAAACTTGACTTTTTCAAAATAATGTGATTTTGAAAAAAATGGAATCCGCAAATACATCTGAATTTTTATTTATTGAAAAGGTCGCAATCTTATGCACAGAGCAGCTTGTTCTTTTTAAGGGGTTACATAAATTTATAAATTTGAATAAAAATCTATTTTTTTATTATAATTTCGTTCGATAGTACTATATTTCAAGAATATTCTATAGAAATTACATTTTCCTAAACTTAGCTTTTCCTAAACTTTGAATCCAATTACATTCTCGAAACGACGTTTTCATAATCGGTATCAAAAAAACTTTCAAGCCTATTGACCCGAGGCGAATGAAATTGTATACGATTAACTATTATACCATTGTATAACACTTGGTATAAGATTTTTTAAATTCGCCCTTTAGTGTTGTTTTCAATAATTAAAACAATATTTACTTAAGCGACAGAATTTTTATTCTTTACTTCAAATCCCTATTACCTTTTGAAAAACTAATATTTTATGAATCGGCTAGAATAACGACGACTATTATTTATGTATCTTGACAGAATATATATATGTTTGCAAATAAGCGAATCCGGAGATTTCTTGGTAATACAAACAGTGTTTTTATAAAGACATTCTGAAAAAGTTCTACAATGACCGCCCTTTTTATTTTTTCACGTCAAATTTTCATACATTTTTATTTAATGCTTATATTACTTATATGGTCAATTTTACAAATTGACTAATTTTGATATAATTTCACCGCACCTAGAGGTATGTAATCCTTCAAAGCATCAACATTTTGCAAAAAATTTTCTTACACCATTTTAAAACATTAATAAAGATATATTCGCTAGGTTACATTGGAACGAACCCAATACTTTTACAGAAAAACAGCAACGGTTCCTGAAAATTTACCTGGTAAAGTACAATTCTATTCTTGACGATTTAACTTTTGTCAGGATCAGTACAAAACGCCTTGGGATATATGATTATAGTATATACATATGTATATAACGCGTCTTTCGAGTTACGTCTATCCAAATTTGAAAGTTTGTTTTATGAGAATTAATATCACGGTTCAAGAACGTTTCATCGTGCTCCTATTATTTCCTCAAATATAAATCCGAGGAACTAGTTACCTAAGTTAAATATATTCCAAGTTTGTTTTTCCCATTCTCATGGCTTAAATTTTTCATTAAATTTGATAAATTATCAAGAAGCTGTTACGACGTCGTCTCTATTTTTCCATTTCTTCAAAGTTTATACACGCGAAACGTTATCCCGCTTCGATAATTGGGATAATAATAATGTATCGAAATTCGAGTCAAGTTTCTTCTCAATGAAACTTGCAAGGTATATATGGTAGTATCCCAATAGATGACCTCGAAAGGGGTCGAAACTTTTACGAAGTTTCATTTTATCCTCTTACCTCCACCATTTATATCTGTTAATTAGAAAATAAAAGTTACAAAAATATGTCGATAAAGACACCTGGTTCGTAGATCGATAATCTTTTTCAGCTCTTGGAACAGTTCGTAAAACTTTCCAAAACTTTTCGTTTGATTTTTTTAACCCTTAAACGTTGTACCTTTATTATATTTTCTGGCGTCATTCGTCTGTGCAAATACTATCGATAGCCAGGAAACGGTGCGTACGTATCGACTAGATAGTTTTTTCCATAGCTCGGTTGAGAATTCTCGAAGCTTCAGTACAGTTTTTATATCCATCTTTGACCAATCTTTATGAAATAATATATATTTCATCGTGTTCTATTTCTCTATTCAAAGTGACGTTGTGCATACGCACATATCAGTCGCAGATTAAAAGGTTTTCATGTCTCCCTAGACCGGTGGACGTGACAGATCGTCAAAATTATCATTTTTTTTTCCTTTTCCTTTCATTTCCATTTTTTTAAATTCATTTCGAAACGATTGATAGAGAGAGGTAAACTCAGCGTCAAGCGCGGTGATTCTTTTCTCTCGTTTCACAGAAAACGGGGATAAAACGGCATCGAAGTTGACTTTAGCTTTTTTTTACACCATTTAAATGATTAGAAACAAAACCTTATCGTGGGTAGCAAATAGCGAGATTCTTTTTTTAATTGTGGAGAATCGTCGACGTTCGGTTGACTACAAGAGAGAGCTTATTAATAACTGAAACTAATAAAAGTTCGGCCAGAATTAAACGAATCGGGTGAATGTTTCACGAGACTAAAACGTTATTACACGATCGTTTAACGATCGCTGCTAGAGAGAGAGAGAGAGAGACAGAGAGAGAGAGAGAGAGAGGTGTGCGTGCGTGCGTGTGTCGACGGCGGCTGGGGAGAAATGCGGAGGGGGGGGGGGGGGGGGGGGGGGGGGGGGGGTGCTAGTGCAATTATCTCACAGATTGGTATTCGTTCCGGTTATTCGATTGGATACGCGATTACCATCCGCGGATATTATCATTCGTAGCTCTCTGTATATATTCTCAAAAGTATTATTCGTGTAGCTTCAATGATATTCACGAGTACCACTCGTTTAAAGTAAGCGGTACTCCACGAATAGATCGGGACAAGTACACTTATGATCAATTTCAATCGATTGCCGATATCGTTTTGATACAAAAGCAGGTAATATAATAAATATAGGAAAATTATGACAATCGAATTCGATCGTTTACTAAAATATGAATATTTTTTGTTTAATTAAGATACCAAGTTACAATTAAAAAATCTATACAATATTTATTTTCCATTGTATGCACACGATTCTTCTTCTGCCATGTTCATTCGAGATAAAATCGTGTATTCATACGTTCGAAAAGGAATGGAAACTTTTGAAAACTTTTTGGATTTTGTGTGAGTTGCACGTTTCGATATTTTGTAAAACGGTATTTGGGTTGAGTTCGCGAATAGCCAGTCGGCTTTCGATTCAACCTGGTTCGTCGAACTAAAATATAAAAAAAAAGGTAAAAAATGACAGGCGCGGCAAGTGAGATTTACGAATTTTCAAAACTTCTCCACGCTTTTTTGCCCCTCGAGTGACAAAAGTTTGCCCACCCCGTAAAGCGATTCGAATCGATCGAACGTGAACAAAGTCATAACGTTTTGCAATTTCCACATTTACTGAACGACAATTTTGTTTGTCTTATTAATTTTGTTAATGCTTAAAAACGCGGTTCGTTGGGTATAATTCCCTGCGGTTAAAAGCGAGACAGAATAAATCCCGCAATAAATTATAGGGAGCAAAAAATTTGTACCTTTTTTTCATTTTCAACATTTATATTATTTCCCTATGGCATACACACACGCCCATATATACATTGATTAAAAAATAAGGTTATGCAATAGTGCTATATACGTATAATAATGGTAGCGTTGACAGCCGCGGTATTACGAAATTTTCTACCTACCATATATCTTGATGGATCGTATGCCATCTCCGTATTTCGAAGATCAGTCGTCGCGCGTTGTTATTCAAAAACATTTTTGAAATTCTTTGCGACCACTCGACGACGAGCCGTCATTCTCTCGAGACATCTCGAAATATCAACACCGATCCATTTGGTGATTAATGCTATATAACTTATGCCGATAAATGAAAGAGAGAAAGAGAGAGAGAGAGAGAGCTAGGGCGTCAGAGAGGCAGAGACGGATAGAGAGAAAGACACAAAGAGGGAAACAACAGAGAAAGAGATGGATTCTTGTGGAATACGTTGTGTTTGTCTGGAAAAAAAGCTAATGGATTTCCCGTGTACGAGTGCTTTCCAGTCCGCTATTTTCTATTCTAAAAACGTACTGAAAACCGTTATAATGGCTTTCGTTCGACTTACCTTTTTTTTCATCCTTTTTAACGATATTGCGTGAACACTCACGATTTTACTAACGAGTATTATTAATCAGGAGTACGAGTCAAGTGAGAACCGTAATATGTATTGTACGTATATACAGAGTGTGGCATGAGAAACAGAACCCCTGAATATCTCGAAAACTAAATTGCGAAGAAAACAATGTTGAAAATAAAAACTTGAAGTCATGGAGGGGCTGATGCAGAAGTCACATCCGCTTTCGATTCGCATTATGTTTTCAAGGACATTTCAAGGGTAACTTGTTTTTTTCAAAAGGAAACATATATGTTTCATTACATATTTTAAATTTATGACTTGAAACAAATAACTTTTGTTTGAGACAATGTTTCTCTTACAATTAGTTACTACTTTTTACAATGCCTGCGATAACGTTCCGGCGAACATTCTTCTGCGATGCCAAAATTTATTCATCAGTCGTCCTGAAAAATTTCTCCAGGTTCAAGGCCAACATTTTGAACACTTGTCAAATTGATTTTCTTGTAATTAAACCGCAATTCTCCTGTATTATTATTAATAAAATAATTGTCTTTATGTTTAATTCAGATTGTTTTTCCCTAATAAAGTCACAAAATAATCGGTGGAGAAAAAACGTTACAAATAAAATTTATTTACTCAAAGCCGTAGATTGAGAATCTGTAATAGAAAATATGTTCCCATTTGATAAAAAAAATCAAGTTGGCTTTGCAGTGTCCTTGAAAACATAATACGAATCGAAAGCGGATGTGACTGCTTCATCGGCCCTCCATGACTTAAACTTTTACTTGAAACATTGTTTTCTCCAGGATTTAGTTTTCGAGATATTCAGGTGTTCTATTTCTCGAGCCTCACCCTGTATAATATGGATTATTGGCATTTATTACTGATCGTTAATGTGTATTAATTATTATTAATTTATTTAAAATGAAAACGATGCAAATAAAATGAAAGATATTCCCTAATGACCAAAATTTGCAGTAAAACACCCCCAAATACTTAGTGTCTTGGCAAAAAATGATGCAAATGTAAGATTGTTGTTAAACTATGACATTTTAAAAAATTCTCAAGTCAAAATTTACAAAGCTTTCACTAGAAGCGAGTGGCTCTCTCACAGACTCTTCCTTCACGTTGATCCATACCAAGAAGTTTCTCATTTATGGAATCGTATATACTACTTTTAATTTCGGAATTCCATCACATATGCGGGCGTATAAAGCCGTACATTAATTACGAATATATTTTTCCGAAAGTGATTTATTCGCCGTTGTAAAAAATTTTGAGTACCGTCGTACGAGAGCACAAGGTTTATTTATTCTATAAAAAAGGCGCGACCTCGATCAGGAAGCGATAAAAAATGTTTGAATAAAATAACTACTAGGTATGGTACGAACAAAAATAAAATTGTCGTAAAAAAAGATTTTTTTTCTCATGCGCATGTACCTTTATAGTATAATACGCATCCTAATCATAAAATTGCATCGACACACATATATCCATATATATATATATAAGAACGTAGCAATCCATCTACGACAAAATTGCAGTTAACTTGCTTACGACCGAGTGGAAATAACAGGGTCGTTCGTCGTCAAGTAATCTTACGGTTGACGGTTTGACGATTCTCTTTTATGCCAAGTTCCGTCGAGTGTCCCTCATCGCCCTTCCTACAGCATAAGAGGCGCTATAAATGGAATTGAGCCGGGACAAGAGTAAATTGACGTCAAGGCTGAGTGATATGAAGAAAAGACAAAATCATCTCGACGCTTATATCATTAAAGTACTTATAGTCATACTTTGTCCGATATTGATCAAATTCGAAATTTGACAATCTCGTCGTTTAAGTTCGAACGCTATTAGCGACACATTTCCTTCGTCTCTTCCTGTATATGATGTCATAACACCTGGTTTATTCACTGTGCATTGAACTTATTTCTGGGCTAACATCTCGCATGTATTATTCTGCATTTCTTGGAAGGACGTGGTACTCTAAATTTTCAATCGTTCGAAATAAAAGTAAAAATTATCAAAAATGTGCAAAAACACTTTTTTGTCAGTAAAAAAGAACTTTATTCGGGTTCATGTCAACAAACAAAAACTAATTTTTCTAAATAATATATGCCATGTGAGTAAAAGAGTAAACAAGTCACCTATCGTGCTTTCTGGAAATTTATAAATATCTGTTTACTTTCATGTCAAAGACTAAAAGAGTGATTTTTTTCCTCAAAAATATAATAATTTACCAGAGCAGGATTAAAAAAAAACAAGTCGAGACAAACAAAATGGGGTTACTTATTTATTAGTTTATTAAGTACTCGTATGGGAAAGAAAGATAACAAAGTGATTATGAAATTTCATTATAATGTTTCGATCGTTCTGATTAAAATGAAAGTACAAGAAGCAATTGACTCGAGGTTTACACTTCTCTGTTGCATATGCTTTATACACAGATACATGTACCATAAGCTGTATATAGAACAATTTTCGGATTTATATAGAGATATCTGTAACCAATGCTACGGTCGCGTTAGAAGCGGAAATTATTCTCTCTCTGACAACGAGTTATTTACCATGATCGTAAATTGCACATAGCAGCTAGGAAGGATCAAGCTGCGAATAAAAATATAAAAATTTTGATAAAAATCGGATGCAACGAACAGACATTTCATATTATACTTTATTGAAATACACATAACATATATGCGCCCGGATTACCGCAGTGCCAGTATTTTCGAAGCTGTATATAATTAAAAAATAAATCATAATAATACGAGCTAACAGTTGCATAGTCGGTTAAGCTCTGGATTAGCAGTCGTACGTCCGGGGTTCAAAACCCCTGTAAATGAATTTTTTCAAATGTCTTTTCTGTATGGTCAGTGGTCCGGAATTCACCCAATATTGTTGATTAATTCCATGCAGCTTGCGCTGAGGTTTTTGAAGGGTTTGCGAAATAAACGGAAAACCTATGTGCACGTTGCATAAAGGAAAGTCCGACATGGCGAGGCAGATGCCACCCTCACAACATCACCAGCGCATCCTCTAACTAAGAAACTAATAATAATCTCTCTATATGATAAAATGATTTAGCCGCCGCCGCCGCTGTGTGTAACAATCAAGGGGAGGGGAGGGGATACATACAGGGCATTAATGTATAAGAGAATGAAATATATACCCGGTGTTTCGTGTGAAAGGGAATAAACATATAATACCGGTTGTGACATCCGAACGAAACGAAGCATATACCGAGCGTATGCCAGATCTACGAATTAGTTAGTATAGTAGTAATAATAATATGCTTTGGTAATATTTTCAAACGGATACAATTACTTGAAAAGTTATGACGTATGAAAGCGTCCATGATATTGGTAATTATATCGTCATCGGCTTGTTACTAGGTTGGTTAATACCATATTGCTGTAATTATCGAAGCCGCACAGGTATAAAGGATTCGATTATTGCGCAGCTAAAGGTGTTGCTCCTGAATGGGTTTAATGAACTTCAGAAATTGATGAATAAATGCGCGACTCCAATGGTGAATGGTGACCTAATTATAATACACGGGAATGAAATGTTACGAACGTGGTAAAATGTTCGTCGGACAGAAGTGAAAACAGCGTGGTTATGAGCGCGACAACGTTACCATCGGCGAAGTCCATCGGTGGCACTCAGCCGCAAACAAAACTCTTGATCTATCTCGTGTTGTCGCAGTTCGTAGCCCAGTTCGTTACGTTTATATATCTGTACGCGTACGTGACGAAATTGGAGTTTCACATCCGCGGATTGGAAACGGAGATGTGCAACGAGTCCAAGAGTTTCGATGTTACGATGACACGTCACAAACGCAGCAGTGCCATTCCCGCTGCTGAGGACAATTCTGTTCCGGATATGTTCAGGGTAATGTATATATATATATTTCATACTATGCATGCATATACGTGAGTTATAGATGACTCGTTTATTCGTACTTGTGTTTTGCTTTACTCGAGTAATCTCGAAATCGGTCAGGACACCGACGATATGCGATATCGACTGATTAAAATGATTATGTCCATTATAGTAACATCGATATTGGTTATTTTTCTTTATTATAATAATTTATCGTCATTAAGACTGTCATTAAGATATTCACAGCTTAAATTTCCAATGCAGATCTTTCTCTCATCCTCGAGTTCGTGATAACAGTATTTCTCATAATCCACCGATTTATTATCAATATCGTATTAAGAGAGTAAGAAATGGTTCGTTATAATTTTTCAATTATTTATACCTTCCCCCCGTCATCAGCGAAACTCCTCGTGCAATTTTCGTCAAGTTACCAACATATTTTCATATTTATAAGCGAAACCGATCATTAAAGTCCCTTATGCTACCATCTGACAAGAATATTAAATATATTCTATCGAGACGTGTATATATATATGTTGGTACAGATCTATACATATGCCACTACTTTGAGTCTCCGAGTCTCGAGAACTTTCGTTGCAAAACACAAAGTTCGAAATGAATTTTCGCTGAACCGCTGACGCGCCGTTCGCAAAGTTTTCTTCGTTCGCAAGTATTTTTATTAATGGGGGTGAGTCTCGCAAGAGATCGTGCACATTTTTTTCATTACGCTCGTCGTTTCGATCCGTACATTGGGCTCTGTAATTACAACGTCAACTTAAAGAAAAAGATAATCGTGTCTGGTTACTGAAGGGCGAATACCGTTTGAATGTAAAGGTTATTGAAAACTATTCGTTGAAGAGACTATTATTAAGAATTATCGCGTAAAATTATTGCAATAATCGGTTTTTGTTCGAATTTTGATGTTTAAAAAAAAAGTAGTGGACGAACGTTGTACGACGCGAATCTTTCGAAAAAACACTGTTTTAAACACTGTTCTAACTTCCAAGTACTAGTCGTTGGTAAATTGGCGGGAGGATATTCGTTCAAATTTTCTACGACAGTCATTCAACTTACCGACGCCGTATAATTCTAAAAAATGTCATTATTCAGCTATCAAAGTCAACTCAATTTCGGAATCAATGATATCGAATAAAAAATTAATCAAAACATTAATTTAACACGGAAACAATATTAGCCGTTCAGAAATTGGCGGAATAATGTTCGTTTAGATTCATGGACATTTGTTTGAATGATTTTAATTGCCAATTAAAACGATCGATCGAATAATTAATCAATTTGTACGTAAATTTTTAACCATCGATAAACAATTTAGAGTTGGACGATCGGTAACGCGTATGTAAACAGTTCGATGATAAAAATGTATAAATTTATGAGAAACCGGTCGTACGTTGAGGTTCGAAGCGCGGCACAAATGTCTTGGAGTAGGAGGAGCGCGAGTACCTAAGAGTAACGAGCGGACTCTTTACTTTTAAAAGACGATATAGACACGCGTGTCTATACATATACGGGCAGTACATATGTATATAAAACACGTGTATAAGCTTACAGAGATTATATCGCAAAGTGCTCGTCACATTGCTGACATCCGGAAATGAAGAGGGCAAGCGCGTGAGAGGTCTCTGCCCATGGCGTGTGTCCTCGAGCGACTACGGGGTTATACTCGACTACTCGAAAGGAGACGCGAACGTGAGAGGGAGACGAGTACCTACTCCCTAAAGTGATATACGTTGTGCCGTATTCTCGATAAATGAGACGAGGGATGAACTTCGAGCCGGACTCGAACGATGCGAAATTATATATCGACGGCAATCGCGAAGCATCTCTCCTATTTTTATTTTTATTTTATTTTTTCTATACTCGACTAAGGGTTATGAAACGAGCGTATTGCCTTTTCGCGCAAATAAAGTTGACTCGTTGACCTCTCGTTCAACTCCGATGAGTTTACAATTTTATCATTATGGTGGTATTATTGTTTGCACGAGCGAGTGTGTTTTTGTTTTACGGGCATAAAGTTGATCCGTGGTGCGTTCGACGATGCCGTAATCGAGTCCTTTTTTGTTCGCGTAGATGGTTCGCGCGGAAACGTCGTGAATCAAATTTAAAGTCCGATGCACGAATAGAAGGACCGTGATAGGAGCTTACGCTTCGACGAACAAAGGGAACCATTTCCATAGCACAGAATTTCCTCGTGACCCTCTCCGTTCAAAAGTTTATCACGGGAGTAGAAAGAGAAAGGGGGTTACAATGAATTTCATAAATCGACGGAAATTCGTTTCGTTCGTTGACTCGAAATTTATGATTTTTTTTTAATTGGAACTTATTTTCGATGCTTTCTTTGTCGATGTAATCTTATTTGGTATAATTTTTCACAACTGGTAAACAAATGTTTGACGACATTTTGATGAAAATCAAAACCATTTACACGGGTTTGAAAATTTGTGGCAACATTTTTGCCATTATTCGTTATTGAAGGAAGTTTTATTTGAATTAATGTCGTTTCATTCGTCGAATAGAAACTTCTTGAATTGACTGGAACTATAATAAAAAGACTCGGTTAACCAAAATTTTTTTATTTGATTTTTTGCCGCTGTCTAAATGCTTTTTTTAATCTAAATTTTCATATCGCAATGTTGTCTTAACCGATTCTTTTTTTCAACGTACAATTATGTCAGTGAAATTACGCGACAGCCAATACGAACAAAAAATTCTTAAGAATGAAAATCGACGATTTTAACGAAAGAAAAGAAATCTCCGGCAGCAACTTACAAAATTTATGAAGAAATCTCGCATTAAACTAATTTAAGTTAGATTCAATCTTCTGTTTTTTATTAAAAAATGAATCATTTATTCTTGTCGGTTAATTTTATGCAATAAAGTTTGGACTTTGTGAATTTTATATCCATAGAATAAAATTGATGCTAAATTCTTTTTTGCAGATGTCGAGTGAATACTTTTATAAAACTATAAATAACAAGTAATCCGCTTTTTGTTTCGTAATGTCTTTTTTCATCGCTAAATTTCGTTACGGTGACAATTCTCATCGTTGAATGATTCAGGGATCGTTAAACAGCGATGACCGGACTATCCCTGCGCAAGAGCTAAAAAAAACAAACGTACGTAGAGAGTTCGATTAAAATCGATGGACGCATTTCGTAGCAATTGCGGAACAATCGCACAGCCACGCAGAACGGAATTCCGAACGACCGAATTAAAACTTGATCAATTTATTCTAACATTATTTTTTCATTTAGTTCGGAATTCACTCTTTAATTAACGACGAATTCTCGATTTGGCGTTGTAGAGATAAATAAAAATCAATCAATTTACATTGATGTACAATTGTTCGATATCGATGTGGTATTTTACGGATTGCCGTTGAAGAATTTTTGTTTTTCCTTTCATACAGAAATCCTGATCCCTTTGCTACTTTCGTTACAGATCGGCGACATAAAGGAGTTGCTCAAAGATACGAAGAAACTTGCCGCTTCACCGGACGACGCGTCCTCGGGCGACAATATAGCCCCGGCTGTCCAGAATGCCGATAACGGCTGGATCTGGTTGACGGCCGATACTCGTGTTCCGGTCAGTTTTTCCGATGAAAAAAAATCACGGTTGTAGCGAGAGCTGTCCGTAAAGATTGAAACATGAAAGATTAACATTTTTATTAGAAAATAAAACTCGAGCGAGCTATTATTCCGAACATCTTTATATTTACTTCCTCCTCGTTCCGAATATCGATATTGAATTAACAGATTTGTTCATCGCCCTATATTTTCACAGAGTTTTTACATACATTATTTTTTCATTTAAATATTATTATTATTTTTGTAATATCGTGCTAGAATTTGCAAAAATTTTTGTTTTTGAAACCATTGAACGAACTTTGAGAATTCGTTATCACGGGATAATTTCAATGAGGCGTACATCAATTTATTGAATTTTCAATAATCGATATGCGCGTTATACGTTCAGATTTATTCAGACAACTTTCTTTTTTACATTTTAATTTTACTTTATTTCGATGAAATGCAAAACACATTGTTATGAAACACAATTTTCTCATGCGGTAGTACATATCCTTAAAAACGATATTATCGATTGTAGAGAATTCATTAAAAAGCAATTATTTGTAAAAATGGTCAATAGGTCAATATTCTAAAATTATTTTCAATCGATGCTGCATTCTTGAAAAATCGAAAATCATTATTTTTTACACAGTTTTCTCGTACTGACAAAAACTGTGATTTGTAAAATCATCGATCGACCATTGCCGCGCAACGAAAACGATAAAAGTGTTAAAAATTATTGTTTCACAGTATACTTCTACTCACACGTGACAAAGTTTATTTATCGAATATCAAAGTTCACGTAATTATCAAATAATTTCCATCAATATGCAAACAACATGTGAAAACGCAGCAATCGTGAAATTTTGTTTAGATTCGTGCCATTAACGTTATTTTTCATTGTTATTTTTATTTAACGAAACGTTTAAAAATTCTTACCGAGCACAATTGTCTGATTTACTAAATAGAATTTAACTTTGTCACTAGCATATCGATAGTTAAGAATTCGTTTAAACGCGTTTATCATAAACAAAAAACAAAACAAAAACTGAATAAGACGCGCGATTCTTTCGATAAACATTGAAAAACAAATGAAAGAGAAAGAAAGATAAAAACGTAAGTTTCGTTAATTTTTTGGCACAGACCGACGCGATGGACGCGTTGTGTCGAAAATCGACGGAGTATTGTCCAGCGGGTGCGCCGGGCGATCGCGGATTGCCGGGACTGACCGGGCCGGTCGGACCGGAAGGACCACCGGGTATGCCGGGTTATCCGGGTGCGCGAGGTCCGAAGGGTGATCCCGGAAAATCGTGTCTGGATGGTCGAGACGGGATTCCCGGTGAGCCAGGACTCGACGGGATACCTGGTCGTAGCGGACTCGACGGTCTTCCTGGTATGGATGGAAAGCCTGGATTGGACGGAACACCAGGACGTCCAGGCAGAAACGGCACCGATGGTACGTTTTTATGAACGATCTACGATGTTTCGCGATGCTTTTTTTCGCTAGCCGGAAACTCCAGGGAACTTACTGTCCCCACAAAAAAACCCTCACAAATCTTCATCATTCGTTTACCATTTAGTTTGAAACCGTGCCAATTTTCGTTACCGACGTATGGTAACTTCGGATGGTAATTTTTATTCACGATAGAACGTTGCGATTGTAACACGATCTGTTCGCCCTTCAGCGAACAAGACAACAGTATTCGTCGAATTGAATTTTATAAACCGAAAGTTAACCAAATAATGATTCGAACAAACGAAAAACTTCGAAAATCCTTATTTTTTTCGTATAAAATTGTGAATCATCTGCGCAACGTCGGGTGGATGGTTCAAACGTTCGAAAAGAATCGGACGTTCCGTTTTCTACTTTCACGAAACGGTTTTTGGTAAATTCGAACAAAAAAATTATACCGGCATCGATGGTTTCGACGACATTCGGGCAATTGCGTTTCGGGGAGAATTGTTCGCGTTTGAATTAATTAATAATAATTTGGTGGGCGCGGGTCTGTGCCCAAATATTTGGAATATCGACTCAGAGCCCTTGTTGCTAAATTGCCTGTATGTTTTATGATCCACGGGCATTTTCCACGTTGCCCTTATAGAACTATACGGCGACGAAAAAATATACCCGGACAAGCGAAACCTCGATATAAAAGACCGGAATAAATTATACGTAACTCGAGCAAAAAATTCCCTTGAAAATTATTTCCCAGAAAGAAGACCCCACGAAGTATAACCCGGACAGGAACCCCATAATACTTCCTAAAAAGACCTTTGAAAAAACAAACAATCCAGAAAAAAGAGAAAAACCAAAATACCCCGACAAAAATTCACCCTCCGTTATTCGAATTGAAAACCGTTCCTAATCAACAGGCAACAATGCGCGCGGCTGCACGAACAATCTCGACGTACCATTGATTCGCTATACCCAGTTATGACAATAACACATATTCAACGCTGTCGGCGCATATCGGTATGAACGCGTGAAACAATACACGTTTATAGACAATAGGCGAACGATGACTGCTACGCTCGATGCAACACAAACAGATTGCGGTAAGAGGAGATAACAGCGACGGCCTGGCTATCGCTACACGTTTGTTACCGAACTAAACATATCGATATACACAGGAAACATTGAGAAACAAAAACTCGTCGCTGATTACAGCCAGGAATCCGACAATCTGAAGTGCCACCCCAGGTTTCACGGATAGTAATGTCCGCCACTCGGAAGGCGATAAATTCATTCGTTCGTAATACGTGCGCTGCCCAAAACGAAAATGTCTTTATCGCGGACCCCGTTCGTCTAAATAAAAAATTTGAATAATTAATTCGCATTTTTTAAACAATATTTTATTGCGATTTATATTTTTACAAATTTACTTTAGAGGGGGTAGGGAGTAATTTTTTGTTGAACAACTCACGGAGAGATTTTTCGTTACGTTAATTTATAAGATTTTTTTTTTCACATTTTGCCATAATTTTACCCATTAAATAATTAACAACGTTTTGATTGATGGGAGATGATTTTTTTTATATGGTGTTAACCGGGCGCTCAGTCTATTAGACCATTGTGCCCGAGCCCCTAGTGGGGTATGCCCGTTACCGGGGCGGACTCAAGGGCAAGCCGGCCTCCCGCGCAAAGCTAAGGAGTCCGGTCGCCCCCGCGACCGCCATATCGAAGCCCTTTGTGACAGTCGTCCCAAAGACATCGTTTCTGACGTCCACGAGCCCGCTGAATCTAGTTATCAAGTGAAGGGGTGTTGCCATCCCGCTGTGGCCCCTCTTACAGACTGGGTTCTCTGAGAGCCCCAGACGCATTCGATGTTCTTCCGTGTGGCAGTGACCCGTAACCAGCCCCACAACCAGTCCCAATTAAGACCGGGCGAGGAGCGATAGCTCGGTGCGTAGCTTTTCCGCGGAACTAGGCTTTCCAGAGAACAAAGCCCTAGTGTGCCTCATCCCTGAGCTCCGCTCCCAGAGATCCGCAAAACGTTCTGAGGCCCACTTTGACGTCACCCCTCGCACAAACTTGTGGGTGACACCTATGGGGGCACAGGCCTGCCGGATCGAGCCGTGAAGCACCGATCCTGGCGAGCTCATGTCCCCTTATGTTGCCCCGGATGCCGCTATGACCCGGCACCCAGAGCAGCATAACTCTGCTGGCACTGCCTATTTGTGTCAACAGGTTTTCGCAATCTTTGACCAGCCCAGACTTGACCACAACACTGTGTAGAAGTCCGAGCGCGGTACGACTGTCACAGCATATATAGATACGCTTACCAGTGTAGCCCTTATCCCGGATACTGCGGGCACAGCCCTAATGGTAAACAGTTCCGTTTGGAGGACAATCGCAGTGTGGGTCAGGGCGTAAGACGCCTCCATCCGTGGCCCCCCACACCAAATGCCTGCTCCCGCTCCTGCACTCGATTTGGCTCCGTCCGTGTACCAGACTAGTCCCTCGGATGACGGAATGCATCCTTGGTCCTCAATCCACGTCTGTCTGTCGGGGAAGGGGACCATGCAGTTGTACTGGAAGTGGTGCTCTCGCGGGCGCCAGTCGCCACCGAGTCGGGAAACCTACTCCAGGTCCCCTGCCCTCGAGAGGCCCGCGGCGGGGCCGAAAGCTGCACCCCTCCACTGGCCGCTGATGAGCAGCCGACTGGCCGCGTTTCTCCCCCCCCCCCCCGCTTCTGCTGTAATGTGCAGGGGAGGGATGTTGAGCAGAGCTCCTAGAGCCAGGGTGAGAGTGGTGCGCATTACGCCTGTCACCCCCAGTCCTGAAAACCTGTAAACTCTACTCAGATGCGGGATAATACACGAGTATTTAGTACACCATTTTAAAATACGCATAGCTCAATTTTACGTAAATTTGATGGCGTTAGAACGGCTGCCTGTAATCGTGCGACTATTTCCAAAGGATAAAATCGCTATTTTCGCGAATCAATTAATTGATCGGGAACAATTTGATGAACCGAATTTCATGTAGGAGTTATTGATAAGTCGTTTCAAGATTCTCGCATAATTAAATTAATTATCGAATTAATTATTTATAAAATATGTTATTTGTATTAATTAGCTGCTACGTTTTATTAGAATAACATAGCTGCCACATTGGGACCTTGAACTTGGAAGTTGAAAAAATTGTATAATAATTGTCATGAGATGTTTTAACAGACGAAATAGCTTAATTTCTCAAAACATAACATTCGGTAGGAAACAAAATTGTGCAATACACAAAAATAGGAAAAACTGCTATTTGCACTAAAAAAAATCATAACTCTCTCTCTCTCGCCCTCTCGTTTCTCTGTACATTAAGATCTAACAATTTAGTGTACCGAATACTCTTGAAATATATACGTGTAAGAAAAAAATAGGTTAATACTCGTCGATTAAAAAAACATATTTAGATTAAAATTTGAAATGAGAGCAAAAAAAATCGTTTAAGGTACCTAAACTCGTTTATTCATTAGATACAATACTTTTCTTTATTATTTTTCGAACAAAATTTGATTAACAATGAAAAACGAATATGAAATCTAGAGAATATTTTTAGATATCCTTGATCAAGACATTTTGATTTAATAGTTTCCAATTTCCATTTTTTCAACGGTCGATACGCTCGGAACACCCGGTATATTCGCATTTCATTGAAATAGGACATCAGGTATGCTTCATTAAAACACCACCGAGTATATTTGTCATTCAAATAAGACAACGGATATACATTTAATGATATGCTGTATACATTAAAAATGAAACAGTCGGTATACAGATGAACAAATTCTTGTACAAATTCACCGCGTTACTAACATCTTTCTATCATACATAAGAAAATATTTCAAGGAATGTGTCGAGTATCATCGTCGCGTTCGCAGTTAAGATTGTTCCGACATGAGCTTAAACAGAATTTGTAATAAGTACGTAAATTCGTCATGAAATTAAAGACCAATATTACTGGACCGAGTCTCGAAAGTTTGAAATAGTTTGACCGTACAGTTTCGTCGGATATATCATAGCCCAAACTTTGATGATTTACCGCGGACGAGTGTTAGCTAAAGCAGTTCCCCCAGCGGTTTATCTCTGCACATTTCTGATCTGCAGGTTGGATAAACACGCGATTCGTTCCATACGAGTAAATATTTTATACGATACGCCCTGAATTTCAGTAGTATTATCACCGAGTAATTTGCCGCAACGCCGGACCAGTTCTTTTTATTATTTTACATTCCGTTAGAAAATAAACAAATACAATTTCATCACTATTAAGAAAACGGAAAAAAAGAAGTTCGCGATGCTCTCGATCGAGAATATTTTCAAAATTTTATCGTGTCTGCATTTATTCGAATACCGATCGAACGAAGCTTTTGGCTTATTCGCACGCGTCCTTAGCAATCAACGATTCGCTTACAGCGACGAACAACGTCGTAGATCCATTTTTAAAATAAATATTCAATACAATTTTCTTCATACGTAAGATCAGGAAATTGGTGAAATACCTATATACCGGGTGTCCCTATTTAATATATCAATGAAAGCAAGTCGTGCTCAATTAACACAATTTTTTCCATAAAATGCCAAACCGTTAAATCGCATCGTTTACTTTATAATTTAATCGTTCATCGTGTACTCGCGCAACAGAATGATATTATATTTAATGTATGTAGAGACGAGTTCATCCAGATTTCGTCGCAATTTGAATTTCATAACGCGCGAGGCCGTTCCGTATTACCGAAGCCATCGAGTGTGGTGCATCGAATATTCAGGTGCATGGTGGGAATCTCCTTCGGGGAGAATCCCGCCCGAAGCCCCTTCGCGCGTCTGGGGCTATGCAAAATAGTATATGTAATTTTCGCCGTGAGAGATATGCTCGATATGTGTTGGTAGGTACATGCCCGGTTGATGCTTAATACATATTTTCAGTACTTTCGAGATATCGTGCTCGTACGGATGAAACACGATTCGCGCATCTCGCCTGTGAGTATCGACGAGGTGTCGCCGAGTGCCCCAAGTGTCTGGAACTTCGTGCATGACTTAAGCCCTTCAACCTATCTCTATATAGGGTAAAAAGATCGTCACCACGGCCATGTACGAGGAATTTAGGATCTGCGTACCGCGTTTGTCGTTTTAAAGCGGATATACAGGGGTTCCATTTAATAAAAGTTTTATACCCAGCGTCCTATCCACTTTTAACAGGATCCGTTGTGTGTGCCACTTCGATGATAAAATTAAAAATCGAACGCCAATATACCGTGTGTCTTAGATAGATAAAAAAACGTGAATGCAAACGATGATATACCGGGTGTACCATTCGATATGAATTAGGTATACGGCGGTCTATCCGAGCAAAATACGACTAGTCACGTGTCCAATTTGAAAGAGATGGAGAATATATCGTGTGGCTCGATTAACTGACATGATTTCAAATTAATCGGCCATATACCGGGTGTCCCGTCTTATAGAAAATTCTGTATATTATACCGCGTGTTCCATCTGCACGGAAAGCCAATGTTTTCTTCAAAAATTCTTACCTAAACTTACTTTACTTTGTATGTAACTTTTATTAATAAAGAACCTATTTTGTATATATCTTTTTCCTCAAATCACTCTGTAAAATAATCAATAATCATTAGGTATCACTAGGACAATTATTTACAGTAGCTCCTGAGTGAAAGAATTTATTTCCAGATATTTTTCAGCATGGATAACTAAAAACATGAAAATTGAAAATTCGAAAAAGAAATAGAACCCGTCGTTTGCCCATTCTAAAACCAGGCTTAAAATTTTTAAAATAAACAACATTTTTTTACACCCAAATTCGAAGAAAATCGATGACTACTAACATTGTTAAGCACCATAATTTCTTGTTGAAATTTGAAAATCTCATATCGATATCGTTTAAACAAAATTTTCCGTATTTTTAATGAAAAGTACCTTTAAAAACGAAAATTAAGGGGAAAAAGTGCCATTTAGCCGATTATTCGCGGAGTTATGAGCAATTGAAAAAACTCATTTTTCAAAAACCGTCGTTTATCGAAAATTCATATCTCGCAAATCTGTTGATAAAAAAAGTTGAAAAAATCATGGAGGCTAGTCTCAACTAAAAGAAAAAAAAATTCAAAAAAGTCGAAGATGCCAAAGTTCCCAGCTAGCGTGGAACGCCCAATATATATTTGTAACAAACACATTTAATCGACATTGTATTATTTCATTGCTATTTCAGGAAAGCGAGGTCAAAAAGGTGCCGCGGGTCCTGCTGGTCCTATGGGACCACCCGGTGAGTTTTATTTATGCTCGATTAATTTCTCAAAAATCTTTTAATAGAAAATTGGAATTAATAGAAAGGATATCGGCTGCTTTAATATACCGAAGTAATGAATCACAGGAGACCTCGCAAATCGTCTCTCCCTCGCGTGCAAACTCGGCTCGTAAAATTTTAAACGTCCGTAACGTCGACTCAATTTTCGACAAATTTCCCAAGTGTGTGACAATGGGAACGACTACTTTGCACAATCTTGTCAGGAAGTTAACGCGCGCCGGGACTAATCAAGGTTGTTCCCCCACTCTATTAAACGCGAAGTGACTTTCGAGATAATGAACTCCTCAAATTTCCCATTGAACCTCTGCTCGCTTCTACGTCTCATATACAGCTCGGGAAAATGTCTCTCGACGGGATTATTTCCTTCGTTTCGGACATCTTTTAATTTTCGCCAAATTTTCTTAGAAGCGGGGTACAAGCTTTGATTCGTTCATACTATTGCTTTGTTTGCCTTTCATCCTTTTCAGAGAAAATAAAAACTAATTTTCTTACAACGTCGACAGTTCAAAGCTCGTTCGCTCCTTAATTCTATACCCAAATATAGAATTCTCCAATGCTTTGAGAACTGAAAAAAACAATAAAACATTCTTTGAAAAAACAATTTTTCTGTAAATTTGATAAAGTTTTTATTTCTCTTCACCGTTTATCGATAACTTTAGAACATTTTTATTTTTGCAATTCGATGCTTTTGAAAATTGTGGATTTATTTTTATATTTTTATCGCATTATCGTTTTTACTCAAACGCCGCGAGAATTTATAATTTTTGCATCGATTACGAATACACGAAGCATTCTTAAAATTTCGAGTCGAGGTTTTCTTCACAAGGTGTGATTAAAAAATAAAAGAAAAACTCTAATGAGTTCAGGGCCGATACGATTCGTGAATTATTGCGATTGATTTAAAATCGAAGGATCGATGGGACGTACCGGAAATCCTGGGATCCCAGGACAGGATGGCAAACCCGGAATACCGGGTATCGTAGCGTGGAAAGTGAAGAGAAACGACACGAAAACCAACGAATTGCTTATTCCACCGTCGATTCTCGGTGAGTCTTTAGCAGTAATCAAACAATTGTCACATTGTGTCAACAAATGTACATACACGTTCGAGATTTCTTGAGGAGTGGTCGTAATATTTTCGAACCGTAAGAATGCGTCTAATAAACGTTTAATTGGATTTTTTGGATGAAACTTTATTTATGCCGAATATATTTTTCCCCACAATCGTGAAGAAAATGTATCGAATGTTAAATATTATATTTTTCTGCAAGTGTTAACATTTACGTTCTTAATAAAAACGAAGAAAGAAAAATATACAACGCATCGCCATAAACTTTTTAAATTATTAATCTAATTATTTTTCAAATCACGTTTCAAAGTTTGATCGCATTTTTTTTCGCAGGAGAGGGTCACTCGAGTGGTTTTATTTCCGTTGCCGAAGGTTCCAACGTACGTCTAAAATGTGTCGTTAACGGAAATCCCCGACCGACGGTTTCGTGGTCGAAAACTTCTGGCTCGGCGATCCCCATGGGATCTTGGCACGGTATTTTATAATTAACAAATTATTCGCTTCACCTTTTCGACTCATTTTTGTATATCAAGTTAACACACCAAATAACCGAGAATTAATTTAAGAATTAAATATTATTGGACCCCATCGGGAATGCTCGTCTATTTTACAACTCTTTTATCGTTTCAAGTCAATTCAATTTAATCTTTTATCATCTCCATCGACTGGAATGAAGTCCATTACAGCGAATACAATTTATTCATTCTTATTTTTATTTTTTTGTCTTTTATTCTGTTCGTTTGATCGACGTTATTTATGTGTATTATTTTATTTTCGTAAAATCTATTCATGAAAACCATTGCTCGAGTTGATTGATTTGATTCGAGACAAATCGCATCGGTATAAAAAAAATTGCCAATTCGAATAATATTGTCACATCGTCACATTTGACGTTTGGAAGTTTTGTAAATTTCTCGACTACGGACGAGATAATATTTCGCCTTGAATGGCTTCGTGCACTCGAACGATATCCAATCGATGGAAACGCTGACGACGAGAAATGTCGTCGAATTACGATTATTCCATAATCTCATCAAAGTCCACTCGTCATGAGTGAAACCCTCAGCGTCCATCATTCCGGTAAATTTCTCGTGTGTTCGAATGGGACTTTACCGGCGCAAATTTGAAGGAGGACGATATGTATCTCCGTGTCGTACGCTTATTAATGGCACAGGCCGTGCCAGTGATGTGCTCGAGTGATGTCGAGTGATCGTTCACTCGTCATCGCCGACAAAGTCGACCGGTAGTATAGTAATCGCCGGGGGGTTAACTGGTATAATAAAACGATCGAACGGAGAAGTAAATTTTTATCGAAGATATACCTACCAAAACCATTCGATTCATCGGTCTCGTTTTCTTTTTTTACTTTTTCATTTCACTTCATCGTACTCCAAGGTTTCTCTTTATTCTCATTATTTGCGATCGAGGAACAATCATCGATCGGAAACAAATATCATTGAAAATGTGCGGTTTCCTTTTTCTTTGCTTTAATATTGTTATCGTTTCTTTTTTATTATAAATACTTTTCAAATAACGAACAAATCCAACGTTCGAAAAAAGGTTTCCGATACTAGTTTGTTCGGTGATTGACGTTACTCGAATGCCATCGATCATACATTTTTTATCCTGAATCGACTTTACGTATTGAATTTTCGTAAATCAAACATTAATACCTTTATTTATTCTCAGTTTATAAAAGCCCAACTGGCTCTACAACAAGCATGAGTCTACCCCTGGCGCATTTTTATAGAAAGTATCGGCCCAATAGCCGTTATTGAAAAAAAATCCACCCAAATAATTCTATCCCTTAAAAATAGCCTCGGTTCGTCGAATCTCTTGCAAAAATCCTCGCAAAAATCTCTCACGATCGACGAATTCTCGTCAAAATGTTGATAACGGTTGCCGTTTGAATTTCGCTAGCTCGTGTAATTAGTTTATCTTTTTCACGGATGATTTATCATCTTTTTTTAAATAAAAAAATGTCATTTGCCAAATAATGAGATTCCTTTATGAGATGACGAAAAAAGGAATGTAAATAAATGAAACCGTCGATAAATATTTGTTTCGTACGCATTATACGGCTTTGTCCAATATTGTCCGTCACCATTTAATTATTCACGTCGCAACAGGCTGTCGTTGACGCGGGCATTCGTACGAGTATGCATTTTGCGTATAATTGCAAATCTGTTTGTCCCAGCGTCCTCCGTAATTGGCGACGCGCTCAACATCACGGTGGTTAATCGAGAACACATGGGAGAATATATCTGTATCGCCGACAACGGAGTACCACCACGAGCTAGTTACAAGATCAAGCTCGATGTTCAGTGTGAGTATTCCGGTTGTGAAGGAAGAACACAAAACCGTATCGAAAAAACTTGTTTCACGCATTACCGCATATCGACGAACGTCGCACGGTCGTTCGTGCGAAAGAAAGAAACGACAAAAAAGCACAAAAAAACGTAGCTGGACTTTTTTAACGTTAACTCACAAATAAATATTGAAGTTTTTATTTGTAAATTCATTTTTGTGCAACGCGAAGCTTTTCTTTCCGGCGAAAAAATGTACGAGGAAAGGGTGAGGCGTGATACGGTGATGAACAATTTTCAACTTGGCTAAATACTCGTGAGCTTTGATTTTATTATATGTAATTTGATGTAAAATTAAGCCGTCTCTTATTATCGTTGCGGAATATTTTTTTTTGTTCCTTCTTATATTGTTTTTGCCGTATTCGTCGCGGTCCTGCGAACCTTGTTTTCAAATATTTGTGGTACCGCTGTGTTATTCCGATTTGGTCCTGCGGAACGAGACTGCGACAATGCGAACAAGCTTTAACGACGAGGACGGATATTATTTTAATGTTTCACTATATACCATGAATTTGCTGAATGGGAAAAATACGCTGGACTATCACTATAGTCTGGTATCTTTTGTCTCTTTTCATATATCAGTTACCATTTATCATTTATCATTTATCATTCATGCATTTATGCATTTATCGGTTATGATTTATGATTCATTTTCTATCATTTATCGTGTATCATGTGCGATTTATCATTCATCCATTTGTCGTTTAACATCCAAAAAATATTTCGAAAGATTTTAACCAAAGAGGAACTTGGAATATAAAGATTAAAAAATAGTTTGAAAATATGTTTTTGATAGGTCCCAACTCCATGTTGAAACGTTCGGACGAGAAAAGAGATATTTCAATAGTAATAATACTTTACAGTCGCACCACTTGTTCAAGTACGTCAGCCGGAAATTCGAGGACAACATCAAGGAACAGCGATACTCGAGTGCGACGTCGAGGGATATCCCGAGCCTCTCACTTGGTGGGAACGTGCCGATGGACGGCTGATCGAATCCTCGCCAAATTATCGTATGGATACGTGCGACAAGAGAGATATTTACAAGGTGCACGTTGGTTCCTCGATCTCGATGCGACAATATTTTTCTTCGTTTTCATAAAAATTCAACGAAATAGAGCAAAATCGATTACGGTCTCGTAATTAATTTCAAAAATTGCTATTCCAGTTCAAAATGCGTTTGAACGTGACAAGATTGACTTCGCTGGATTTTGGAATGTATCACTGCAATGCAAAAAATATAATCGATAGCGCCAGGGGAAACTTAGTGATCGATGGTAAAAATAAATTTTTTAATTATTCTTTTTTTTTAGTTTCTTCTTCTTCTAGCGACCGCTTCGCTCCTTGGAAATTAAATTCGTATATTCGTTTGCTTTTAGACGGAAAAAAGAAAGTGACTTACACGAAATATGGACCTCAGCAGGGAGTATTTTACGGTGCACGTGCTCCGCCTAAAGTGGATCTCGAGGAGCTTTGTCCACCGCAACAGAACTGCAATGACTGTCCTCACATAAAGTGCGGTTTCTCGGATTTTGGCGGACGCTTTGATGTCAAGCCTCTTGCTGCAAATATTAATTACACGGGCTTACCCCTCCGGCTCGCAGGTTCGTGAATTGCTCGATATATTGAAATATAGGGGGGGCGGGGGCATTTGCATCGGTCTTTGTATTTAACAATTTTCGGCACGGCCGATCCTCTCGAAAAAACTATTGTTTCGCGAGCGATCGATACTCGACCCTTCGACTCGAATGTGACTAGAGGTCCATCCTCGCGATAATATCGGTTTAATTATCCCAATAATAACACGTTGCAATTAATCGCGTTATCGTTGTAATTATTTCGCTGCGACTAAACGTGCTTCGTGCTTCGATGGGCGCTTCTGCAAACCGATAGGAAAGTGGAGGTACAAGCTCGAAGATCCCATCTACGACGTATTCACGGTTCGTTTAACCAATTTAAACGTGTTCGCCAGGATCGATGCGATAGAAAACAATTTACTCGAGAGTGTCAAAAAGCGAAATATCGTCATGGAAAGGGGAAAAGCAAGGAACGTCGTAAATCGGACATTTGTTTTTCCGAGAATATGAATGGCGCACCGATAAATATTCGCTCGAATTAACAACGGCTTAACAATGCTTACTGTAGCGAAGAGGAACGACGGTGATTCGATCCAGCCGCGATGCAATTGACCCCTATCTCCCCTATAGTACGATATATTCCATCACGAATCTAACATAAGTAGAACGGAATGTCGATTATACTTATAAAACGAGACTACGCTAGAGAAATCGAACTATAAAATAAATGAACGAACGAATTACAAAGTTCACGAGGCAAATCTTTTTTACAATTTTTTGTCAAATTAATCATAAAAATATTTACTTTTAGAGAATGATTGTGGCAAATGAGTGCATTAAAAATATTGTTGAATGTCTTAGAGGGCGTATTGGGCGCGGTTGGCAAAGCGGTTTTCAAAGGATTCATGGAGGATCCACATGGTTGTTGGATGTTCGACTCATCACCGAGATCCGATTCGGCCGCCGAAAAACTCTGGGTCACCCGACAAACCAATACCTCGTACATCTTCGAGTATAAAAGTCGTAACGATTTTAAAAACGGTTATCCACGCACCGTTCGATTGCCATATCCGTTTAGGGTTCGTAAAGAAAAACAAAAATAGAGCAACAAACGCACGGTTTTGCCTTTTATTCGTTTTTATTTCGACATAGCAAACATTTAATTTTCTTTTTAAATCAGGGCAACGCGCACGTAGTATACAACGGATCTTTCTTCTACAATCCCGTAGATCGTTCGTCCGTCGTACGATTCGATCTTCCATCGACACTCCGAGATCCAAACAACAATCACGCCGAGATGAGACTTCCTGGTTTGGTTGTCGGTAATCAAAATTATCTCTACTCGTCCGATCACAATTACACCTACGTCGACTTCGACGTCGATGAAAATGGTGAGATCCATTGCGTTCATTTTGAAAAATTGAATTTTTCTTTTCGTAAATTAAATCTTTTTAAATTAGGATAGTCTAATAATTATTTTATACGATCTTGTAAAAACACTTGCACTTTTGTAAAAATCCTTACGAATATTCATGTTCATATTCTCAGGTCTTTGGGTGATTTATGGTTTACCGTCGAATTACACCGTCGTAATGAAAGTCGACTCTGTTCACATGAGAGCCCAACAAGCCTGGAACATAAGCATCGACAATCATAAATTCGGTGAAATGTTCATTGCATGCGGTGTACTGTACGCCGTGCACAATGTCACGGATACCGACATGAAAATACGGTAGGCATTAATAATCGCAAGTTTTCCAAGAAATATCACGCATCATTTTCCTTTCGCTTATTTCATAGAAATGCAATTTTTCATTTTTCGCTTAATCGTTTATTTTGAATTCTAGTTTGGCTTTGGATTTATATAAGAGCACGAGTCTAGACGTTAATTTGTCACTTACGAATCCCTATCGCAAGACGACCATGATACGATACAGTCACAAAACAAAGGTAATTAATCGTTAATTATATTATTTCTTACATCTGAAAAATATTTACTTGTCATTATTTTTTAAGAACAATTTTCGTTCCAGGAATTATACACTTGGGCTAGAGGCAATTTCCTGACTTATCCCGTTAGATATGAAAATATCGGTTACAATACGACGCAAATACTCGACATGTCTCAACCAACAACCTGATCTGATGGTTGGATCCATTTCTCCGGGTGAAAAACAAACGAAGATCTGTGAATCAGCAGATTTTTATTCTGGAACATCCCGAATGGTATCTCGTAGCGAGCCCTAACCGAGAGACACCGGAACAAGTGATCTGAATAAATAAATCATTACCAATTTACCATTATCACGTGAAACAATTTTTATTACGAGCAAAAAAAACATATCGTGAGCAACGACCTCGCGATACTCGATCGCTCATCAATTTGCATAGTAATAAAGTTTCTTATCGCATAAATAATAATTCACTTTATGTTTTGCACTTTCGACGAGAAATCTTTTCTCGCCATGAGATCAAGTACATTAGTAACGGTACGAGAAACGTCACGACGGTTTATCGAATGTGATTTCTCAAAGATATGGAAAATTATTTTCATGTTTTCCCACGTCTTTCATCAACTTGCATCGTTTCGTTTTTCATATAGGTACCTACGGGACGATTTTATCATTTTCTATTAAATTCTTTCCATATTTTTCTTGAAATCATTTTTCACCAAATATATACAATTTGATATTGTATAAAAATGTAAAAAATGTTATTTCTTAATTCCTTCTGATTATATTGAGCGTATAAAATTGATTTTACTTGACAAAGGTCAGACCGGGATGAAAGGGGAACGCATTGTAGACATAGACCGGTCGATTGAAGGCAAACGAATTAGCAATAGCTAGAGCCGGATTTGAATTGAAATCTTGATCTTCGAGGCCCGGACTTGTGGTCGGTTCTCTGCTTTTAGGAGTCGTCGTTGTCGGAGCTTCGGTAGTCGTAGTCGTCGTCGTCGTCGTCGTCGTCGTGGGCAATGGGTGATAAGCCGGCCTGCTTATCGGCGATCCGTACGACTTGTGAGTCAAAGGAGGACCGCCGTAGGTTTGTTGCAAACTCTCGCGGTGGGCTGGTTCGAAAGGAAGTCCTGCGGGACGCCAACCTCTGGGATGGTACGATTGATACTCAGCGGTTGATATAGCGAAGAAAGCTACTAAAATAATTGGCTAGAACAAAAAGAAATTGCAATTTTCCATTCTTTATTTTTTAATTTATGATTTAAAGTAATAAAGATATGCTTAACTTACCTTCAACATTATTTTAGTACACCGCAAGGAATTCGCGGTCTCTTGATCGCAAAGTAATATTGACTGAGCGTTTACGAAAGTAATATGGGCCTCTTATATATATTTTTTTAATGGCCCCTCCACGTTTCGGGGATCTAAATTTGCCGACGTCTTCGTGCATACCAATAGTTCGAACGAACGTGACGCGTTTCATTTTGCCGACGATTTTTGTTTCGTCCGAAATTTCGTAATGCTATTACCACCGTGGCAAAATTTACGTGATGTGCATATGGGTCATTCGTTCATTAACCAACGAATCATGGGGCGCCCATTGTTTGTTTCGTCTACGTTTCTCGCGTTTTATTCGATGCGATGAAAATCGATTATTAGGGACATTTCAAACCTTGAAACTCTATGGGCTTTCGTAAAACTCAAACTTGAACTCTTTGAGCATACAGTAAAATTACGTTCCTCCATCGATTACAATTTACACCGGCAACTTCAAAATAAACGTTTAACGATTCTCCGCCGTTTCATAAAGTTTACATTTTCGGAAAAAGACGGATTTTTAACGGGAGAATATTTTTTCTGTAAGGAATATTGTTACATCCCTCATTTCGGAAGAAAATAGATGCATGTAAAACTTGAAAAAGCTGGTCTAAAAATTGTATCAAAGTTTGAAGGGTTAAAAACCGGCGACGATTCAAAATACAATCGTTTTGAAAAATTTAGAAGTTTATGCACAGCGAGAAACAGCCCATTTTTAATTTTCACAAAAACTTACAGTTACAGTTACTGCTTATACTTTCGAAATCTTGGGAAATTCAAGGGAAGATGAATTAAAGAATTTTTTAGGCTGAATCCGTCGAATATGTATAAAATATAGCCAGTATTAGAATTATGAGAGCTTCAAATATTAAGAAATCGTCGACCCAACCGTTTCTATACTTACTATACGTTGTTCCAATCACTCAAAACACCGGTACATATACACATAAGATAAATTCGAATAATGGGGTTCTGTGCACAAAAAACAAAACCCCAGAGCTGCGGCGCGAACGAAAACTGATTATACAGTGCGATATTTTCTTACAAAAAATAAAAGAATTCTCAGAATGTGAGTGTGGGCCTTGGAAATATTACGTTATATTCTGCTGTAATCGATTGTCACGACAGTCGTCACGGCTCCACGAAACCGAGACTGTTCGTGCTTGGCATCAATGAATAAAAAGCGAGTTCAGACAGAACGTACTCCTTCCCTTTCCATATAAATCTTGGATATCCACGTGCGGATCCTTGATTCTATCAAAGGTCTTCGACCTTCGAATATCGATCGAAGAATATCCAGGATTGTGGTTATAAGCTCGTTTCATTGGCCATATAAACCACCACTCTTACGATCATATTTGTTACTAGCGAGATATCAGCTGTTTTCGCCGATGATTTACGCCCGCATTCATAGTCGTTCCTTGAGGAATAAGGATCCCTTGTTCCTCATTTCGCGTTTCATAAACGTTCCTTGGGCAAACGAGAAACCTTATTGGCTTCCTTATCTTAAGGGAGGTATGAAGCTTCCTTGAGGAAGCGATTCAGCTACGTTTCTCCAAATTCCCACTAGAGGCGCTCTGGTGTAACACTTTCTCACTCGCACAGTTGATGCATTGCACTCGCACCCTAACCTAATTTTTCATCTCAAGCGACGCGTAGTTGTGATCGAATATATACTTAAAAATTTCGTTCTGTTGGTTGATTCGTTCGATTTGAAAAGACTTTCTCGTTTTACACGCTTGTAAAAATGGACAACGAATTTTTAAATATTTCTGATAGTGAATATGAGGATCAAGAGGGAAGACTTCAGTGGATGATTGTCAAAAGGTACATTCGTGATTGGGAAAATTCTATCGAATGTTTCGAAGACGTACCTTTTAGAAAAAGATACAGATTCAGTAAAAGACCTTGTAGTCGACATATTTACCTTTGGGAAATGCTCAGCTGAGGAAAGCGAATGACCGTGGACTACCAATTTCTCCGTTAATGCAGCTTCTGATAACCCTTTGTTTTGACGCAACGAGTAGCTTTCAGGTTCGTATATTTTGTTTCTATACTCTTCATGAATTGTAAATAAGTAAATTATTTTTCTTTCATTCATACGATGTATCGATTACAGATTGTCAATGGAGACTTGTGGTGAATCAGCCAAGCATCAGTATCGGGAATTATTTCACGCCTTTCCAAAATTTTGGGATTGTATTCTCATTGTTACATAAATTTTTCAACAGAAGAAAAAAGTAGGCGTGATAAAACTAGGTTCCATGATATAGCTAACTTTCCATCGGTAATAGAATGTATCGGCTGTACCCATATACGTATAACCAATTCTTGTGCTAAAAATGGAGAAGTATTTCGCAATCGCAAAGGATGGTTTTCTCTGAATGCGCAGGTATAACTTTGAACTTTCCGATTTTATGCATGTAACATGTTGAATAATAATAAACATGATATTACTTTTGTCCAAATTATGGTATTTCTAGGTTGTAGCTGGGCCTCAGTAGGAAAATCTAGGTATAGTTGTCAGGCATCGGATTTGATCGGATATGCATGCCGCAGTTATCTATTGACATTTCTGTCTTACGGCCTGAAACAGATGCAGAACTTCGGTATAATACTGCACACCGGAAGACAAGAATAATCGTTGAACGTTGTTCGGAATTTGGAAACGTCGATTCCCCTGTCTGCAGTATAGCTTACGAACTAAGTTGACCACATCAGCCGAAATCATTTGTGCCACTGCTGTTTTACACAATCTTTGCATTTAACATAATCTAAACAAAGTATTCGAAGAGGGAATGAAGAAATATTCGACTTTGCCATACTCTTATCGATTTTAGATTCTCCATTGTATATATTTCATAATCAATCAAATTCATGAGTTATATTTTCCAACTGAACACGCCTACGATAATTTATTCGATATTGTCGGTTGATTAATGATTATACATATAACAGTATACGAAATTGTAACAAATAAACGTTTTATTGAACGAAACAAATTATAAAACATTTTATACTAAAATTATTCAACACTTTGTCGCAAAGCTTCCTCAGAAGTTTCAGAACGGTCGTGAGGCGTGTATGGCGCATTAATGTGTTTAATTTTCGTTTTCTAGAACAATAAAATATTTAATATCGAAATACATTAATAACAAAACAAAAATCGGGGGGGTTAAATTAAAAATGTATGAAGATTCTGAAAATTCTTTTTTTTCCCGTGCATTGACGACGATACATATACTTGTTTTAAAATTTTAGTTTGATTGTGTCAACTTCCGGTACAAATAATACGGAGTTGAATGATGGCAAAAAGTGGCTCTTGGCATTTTTTTCCGAAGTTTTGAAAATAGTGTTGCAGGCGACGAGCGATTCGAAAACGCCGTCCGTACTTTCTCCAGCACTGAGCGTTAAAGTTAAAGTACCAAGAGCCATTTTTTGCCATAATTCTCTGTGTACCCGCCAATTTTTAACCTGATCGGTTGTTTAATGCTCGTATGATTGCTGATCAAATTTTCGAAGCGCACGTCGCCTGTATCTCTACCTCTTAATTCTTAAATATTTCTTTTAAGGGCAGGGTAGGGTTAATTCGTGTGAAAAAAGGCACATTTTTATGATTTTGTTTCTTGACGAAACGGTTAAAATCTATTTATTTAAACCAATGGGACATTAAAGTGTGACATTCGAAGAATATTGTGTCCAATTTTCACGAAGAAATATTAAAAAATACGGCTATGGCAACAATTTTTGTCAAGCGTCTCGGAAAAAAGTTGAATTGCGGTGCCCATCATAACTCCGTGCTGGATCATCTGAAATAAAAAAATAACAGTTATATCGTTAGATAAGGACTTTCCCCAGGTAGGGGGGGGGGTCGAAATCAAAAATTTTTAATTTTTGGGAACACTTTAAAGGGAAAAACGCGATTTTGAGCGAAAAAATGGGTTAATTTGTTGTTATAAAATGAAAAATATAAACAAATTTGAAAAAAACACTCTCCAGCGTTACCTCGTAAATTATGTACAGAAATAGTGTGCAAAATTTCAAAAGGATCGGTGCAGTAGTTTTGAAGTTATGATGGGCACCGACTTTGAAAATGTGAGTTGTGGGTAAAACACTTTAAAGTTTTGAACACTAAAAAATTTGAAATGAAACTTTCGTAAGTGAGTTTTATCGGCTTACCTTATACTGAATCATAGACGCCAGGTCCATAAAGGATGTTGCTGTCATCCAGGATATCTAAAGCATCTTTTTGCTCTTGTCTACGAAGAATCCTGCCTTCTTTCGTCTGTTTTTCGGCTTCCTGTATTCTTGCACTAGACGGAACATTTGTTATTTGTTTACAGCTTTCGCACGAGACTTTGATGTGAAATCCAAGGCCTTCGTTCTTAGTGGAATGAAAATTTATTTTTCCATCACATTTTATAGACTTCACTAGTGTAGCAATGAAAAAACTAATAAAAAATCTATTATTCTGTAGTGTTTTTGAAGATCCTCCGTAACTTGATCTTCAATAGTCACTTTTATTTTTTTAGCTGACGCGCTGTTTGTTGAAATGTCTTCGTTTTTACGTTTTTGCGGAGGCACAATTTTTCTAGATCGATATAATCTCGACCCAGTTGATGTTCTATCAGATCTTGCCACTTTTTTCGGCATTTTGGCAATAATTTCACACAAAACTGAACGAAAATGGAGCTAAAATGATGCGAAAATCGGAAAGCACGTGTACGTCTGCTCGATAGAACGTTTGCTGCTATACTAAATTATATACTCTGCACTGACTGAAAATATAATTCAGGTCTAATGACGTTTGGACTTGTTTTCCAATTTCTATACAAACAGATGACGGTTAAGGCCTTAGGCCACCCTAGAGGCTGAACAAAATAGGCTTTTTGGGGATTTTTTTTCAGAAATACTACAAAATAAATCGAGATAACAGAAACGTGATTTTATTATCTATATCAGTGACTGCTTACAATAATTTTTTTGAAGCGATTTATTACAAAATGGCGGCAGTGCAGCGTTTTCGCGACGACGTCTTTTTTTCGGGGTCCACGGCCGGACTAACAGCTCCTGTAATTTTTTAAATTATAATGCAAATGAATTTTTCGATTATATATAGTAACTGCTATAGAAGTACGTAGGATTTTTGCGATATATTGATTTTTGGCCAAATGGCGCCCTTCTAAAGTGAAAAGTGAAAAACTTGCCTAAAATATGGTCAGATAATTGTTAATAACAAATGAACTACGCAATATAAAAAAAATCCTACGTACTTCCATAGACAATGTATATTTCGAGATATTTTCAAAATTTCACGTTAATCGGTTGAAAATTGCTTGAGTTACGAGTCCGGCCAACTTGAAAAATATAGTATTGAGATAAACGCGTTTAAAGTTTTGAGTAGTAGAAAATCATGAATAATTTTACAATACCTTTAATCAGCGATGCATTCACCATACAATTGGCCTTCCAGATTATCTTCCTGCTCTTGCATTTCTTTTCTGCTTGATCTTGAAGCGATTCTTGCCTCTTTTACCCGGTCGGACAGCGATCTTTCTGCAAGCTTTATGCGCTGTTTGTCGATCTCCAGGCACATTTCGTAGCTGTTCGGGTCGATTTCCAAGTTCATTGCCTTGATTATGTGCAAAATTGAAACAAACCCGTCATTGAACACACAAACTGCAATATCCGTGGCTACATCCAAGATTGTTTTACCACTCGAAATGGATTTCGGGGCCAATGCCCACACATTGGAATTGAAGCTTTCATTATTGTTTTGTGTGTAACCACCGATGCACCGAGTTAGAAGATCTTCACTGGTCAGTTCTTCATAGATTGGTTTGATAGCTTCATAGACTTCAATTGCAAGAGCTGGCTTATGTTTGTACTCAGCCAAAGTATTTGTAGCTTTAGCGCGTTGCCATGAGCACCATGAATCCTCTCCAATAGGACATTTGTCGTGCTGCGGTTTATCATCAGTAAATAATTTGTGATCCAGTGTAGCCCATACACTGCTTCTCATGTTCTTAACTGAATCACTGTTTCTACGAATCGCTAATCCATAATAAATAGATAGCTCGTCTATAAGTTTCCCAGTCAATTTGCCCCTTCCACCGAGACCTTTTGTCTTCTTTTTCAAATTGCGTAGTCGGGTGCCCATTCGCTTTTGCACGTGATCTATGCACTCTTTCTCGAGTACTGTGAAATCCTCATACGGCTTAGCATCTGTAATGCCTTGGAAAGTCTTAGAATCACCGTCACCAATATAGTGAGTATATTTGAGCTGGTGCAAAGTTTCAGAGCGGCGAAACATCTCAACAACTGAATCGACTTCCATTTTTCCTGCCGATCCATCGTGATTCACAGCGCATTCTTCTGCATGATTTTCTGCCCACTCCACATATTCTTCGGTATCTTTTTTTTAGCCCAATATTCACACGCCTTACAGTATTTTGATTTCCCTACACAATCAACGATTTTTCCACAGTTATAGCCAATAAGAGTCGTTATCCCATACAAAGACGTAAATCCACGTTTTCTCTACGAGCCATCGTCTGATACTACAATTCCATTTTCTCCATTTTCAATAGATACGGTTTTCTCTTCTTCCGCAGCTCTCATCATACTGTTCTTGCAAACTAGATTGGTTGCAGAGCTCATTTTTTCGACAACCTTATCGTAGAATGAGTGAAAGGTAGACCGAGGTAATTCCATGAATGCACAGAATTTTCTTATTCCGTGCCAACCAACTCCAAGCAATCGCATGACAATTATGATTCTACGGTTGATTTCATAGCCTTTCTCAACAAATGGACAATTCGGTATCTCAGTCTTTTCACAATTCTCACAGGACACTACTAGTTTGAATCCCAAACCACGCTTACTGCTTTCAGTAAATTTCACTTCCGATTGGCATATCTTACAAACGACAGCGTTCGAAATAGCTGAAAATACTGCGATAAAGTTAATTATACGATATCCAAACGCTGGATTCACTTCAATATCATATAAATCTTCCGATTGCTTTTTGCCGATGTACTGGCATTCAAGTCGTCTGGTGCTTCTAGCTCATGGCGATTCAATGGTCTTCTTCGAGATATTTTTGGTCTCTTTCTATTGCAAAACGACGTTTTTATTCCTTTCTTCGCACTGTACACCACTTTATCACTCATTGTAAAAACTCAATAATTATACAGGGAAGAAGAAATGGAAGTTCACAGAAATATCGAGGAAAACAAGTGTTTGTCGACTAGCGTCCTTCTCAAATGCTTGGCTGTGCCCAACTAACTGAAAGAGACGTTCGACAAGTCTAAACTCGTCTAGACTAGTCAGGAAATAAATATTTTCAATAACATCTGCCGCGTACCTGCTCTAGTCCCCTAACGTACCTTCCCCCTAGCGCTCACAAAAGGAGCTCGCTGCGGACCAGACGGCCTTGTACTAAAATTCGAAAACCGAGTACCTAAAGGTTTTTCCCGGCCATAATCTTCTGGGACATCATTTTTGAGGTCCTAAGGGACTATTTGAAATTTAAAAAAAAAATCGATTTTTCGAAAATTCTAAGGTGGCCTAAGGCGTTAAGGGAAGGTATTGTATAGAGAGCGAAACAGCTGGCAGGCAACAATAGCGCGCTTCGGTCAGGTAGGCAGAAAATTCAGGCAGGTATAAAAATACTCATAACGTCGTCAATTTTGCTCCGATCGACTTGAAATTTAGACACAATATTCTTGACATATTATGCCTTCAGTTAAAATTAAAAAAAAATCGAAAACAAAAATTTTAACCCTACCCTGGTAGTGTGACCAACTCTATCATATATTTCAAAGTTATGGAATGTTACACGAGTTGATATATTTTACAAACATCCTTAATTCTCAAGGTAAGGTTGGACTATGAATACGGGTGTTAGACACCAAAACATTGTGGTAAATTACCAAAGTACAGTTACTGTCTCGAGTGAAAAATGAGCGTATTGATATAATAACAAAAACAATAATTACATACATATCCCGTTACTGTTTCGTTATTTCAGTACGGTAAAACGTGAGCTCGTGACTTACGCGGAGAAACAGCTGATGTTAATCAGCGAAGAGAGTTTCTAGCCGCTGGACGCGCTACGGTCGAGGACTGACCCACCAACTTAACATCGCTAACATAACCATAAGTATCAGTCCCATTATTGAACAAAGAATGACCAAAAATCGCGAATATTTCATACAACTTCATAATCTTATAGATATTACCGGAATAAAAGGCAATTATTGAATTAATAATATTGAAATGTTCATAATCGTTAAAATACCTCATAGCTCGTTCATATCTGCGCGCGCATTAAAGTAAAGATGGAGTAACCAACGAAGAATATTTCCACCTGATCTCGAGGGCCAAGAGCGCCGAGAGTGTCTGCTGTGCCGCGTCCTGCGCCCGTCACATGACAACACTACGGGTGTGAACGCTCCTATTTTTTTCATCTCTTTAATATTGCTCGCAGCGCGCAGTACCGCTGTTACATTTTTAGCTAAGACGGTAGAATAAAACAAAAGGATTGCTCCAGTGTTTTTCACGAAGTTCACGAATACGGTAAGAGTGACAATTCGTCTAATCGATAATATTGTTCCGTTTCACCGTATTATTCGGCAAATGGGCGTGTGTATCTATGTGTTCGTTACGATGGACCCGTTTCAGGATTGAGTCTGTCCAGGATATCTCGTCTTCTACAGGAAATTATTTGATTGAAAAGCATCACAATGAGATACATATTAGGCTCCACGTTCGCGGGAACCGCTTCTGCAACTATCACCATTCTAGGTTAAAATATTTTTACGTTTTCATAATCCCGCAATCAAATTTTTCTTCACTGCAAATAATCAACGATATCACATTTTCTCAATTACCTTTCCATTTTCTGCTCTATTGTTCATTATTTAATTTCTATTTGATAAGCACAATTCAGTTCTTTCATTCTTTAACCTCACTTATATTTCAGTCCTATATCACATATTGACTGGAAAGGGAGAAAGGGTCAGCATAGGATGGTAAGAGCCATTGCAATAGAAAGTACTGTGAAAATTTCGTCAAAGTAAATTATAATTATGCGGTACAAACCTCAGGTTCTTGGAACATACCTCGCCCTACATGTGGGCCACCTTAGGCATCAGTCTTGCTGTTGCTCTCTCAGTTGTCGGTGCCGCTCTGTGAGTATTATCAAACTCATAAATTATCATAATTAAACTAAACTTGTAGCAGCGTCTTGAATCATAAAATTTGTATATTACAATTGAAAATGGTGACTAATATACGACCTTTTTCTATGTTAGGTGTTTGAAAAAATACAAAGAACGGAATAACAATACAACCAAACCATAAAATAAAAATACACATGATTTTTTTCATATTTGTCGTACCAAAGTTAGAATTGCATTATTACTTTGCCGATAAGTCCTACACCAAACAGATCTGTCACTTTATTTAACAAAATTATATAAATCCAACTTTCAGAGGAATCCACACAACGGGTGTTTCAATCGTCGGTGCTGGTGTAAAAGCACCTAGAATCAAGACGAAGAATCTCATATCGATTATATTCTGCGAGGCTGTTGCCATTTACGGTCTAATCACGGCAATAGTTCTATCGGGAATCCTCGAAGAGTTCACTTGGGAACAAATTTACGATAATCCGATGGCTAGGAACAAAAATTGGATGGCTGGTTACGTGATGTTCGGTGCTGGTTTGGCTGTTGGACTTGTTAATTTATTCTGTGGTATAGCAGTTGGTATCGTTGGATCCGGTGCAGCTTTGGCCGATGCTGCAAATTCTTCTCTTTTCGTCAAGATTCTCATTGTCGAGATTTTTGGCTCTGCTATCGGCCTTTTCGGATTGATCGTTGGCATCTATATGGTAAGAACACAACCATATGTGTACTTTTATCCATACTGATAAAAAATCCTAAAATTTGGGTGGAAAAACATACAAATTATTTTCTTGTTGAAATATTTTTACACGAATATCAAAATAACAGATAAAACTCGAAGGAACATAATTATTTATAGCTATCCTGTTAACAAATTACTTTCGATAGTTTTTCGTTTTAATGGTGCATGGTACGAATAATTTTACAAGTAACGAACAGAAAAGGTTGAAAACAATTTTTTTTATTGCAGACATCCAAGGTCAAAATGGGTGAATCCAGCGGATAAACAAGTTCTCCCAACCGTCTTACCATCAAATATTCCTTACTGCGCTGAGACGTCTGTAATTTGACCCTTGAGAAGAGAAAACACTGGGTCGCATTTGCGTGCGTATTAAAAGCGCACGTGCTCCATTAATTAATTTGTTTGAGCTGATTCCTTAGTAACCAAAAAAAAGGCTAATGAAGAGGCAACGCTCTCCAGTATTTGGAACTATGGAGCTAGATTACAACCATAGCGATAATATTCCGCGCGTTCTGTGTTGGCACAATTGGGCATCCAGAATTCATTTGTCGAAAAAATGTCAAATTTAACGAAATATCAATTATGTTACATATATATATACACATAATACGTATAAGGAATAAAACAATCCGTGTGTACATAAATAGATAACCTGAGCAGGACTGTTTTCTCTCGAGATTACGCACTGTTCAACGAAACGAATTATTCTGTACATGTTATAACTTTGAATTGACTCAAATTTGCTTTTTCACGTGATGTGGCCACTTTATCTTGTATTCCATTAGTTTCTAGATGAGGCCAGTAACTGGCTAAATATCATTGGTTTAACTTTATGGATGCGAGGAATGAATGCGTAAGGCACAGGCTGGTTCTCGGGTCACGCATATTATATCATTAATAAGTTCATTCTTACAACTAGAGAAAAGAAGTAAGAAAAGTATACAAAAATATATATAGATATAATTATATGTGTGCGTGTATATACACGTTAGAAAATAACCAACATTAATAGACGTTATGTACTCTTCATGATTGCGTGAATGTCCTTTACCGCAGAGCTCAAATTTTTCGCGAACTCGCCTGCATCATGATGTGGCTTATAACTGGTAATCACCGATCCTAGTCTGTGGTCCTGTATCATGTATCTAAAACAAAATTACGACTGTTAATATCGCTCGAACTCCTTCCTATTATGGTTATACAATATTTAATTATGCTTTACGTATGCAATCCCAACTGAACGTTTTATTCGATCTACATTTACGCACATCGCAATTAGACGAAAATCTTCCAGATTGACGATATTTAGAACATAGACCCGAGAATGTCACCAAATTATTAATTTCGTACTTGAAACCAAAAAAGTTGCACCACGTTGCAAATGCGTTTGTTTTGTGAAACATAGTCGCCGATTCCTTGAAATACATACAATTTTCATTAAGAACGTTCAGTATTTTGAAAAAAATTCTATTTCAGACGTTAAAACTTAGTGCCTGATGATACTGGAAACATGCAAAATGTTAGATTGAATAAATTTTGGATCGATTGAGTTAATTTGACTTTTTGGACCGAAATTCGTACGTAAAGCATACTCAAGATACGACTGTAGACTACAAAGTATCCACGTAGAACAGTCGTGGCTGAGGGTTGCAAATTGTTTTTTCAAACACGCTTTATTTTCCAGTTTTTGTCAAAAAGAGGATACTGGAAATGCATAATTCAGGGCCTCCCGACATATTTTTTTTAGTTATGTGTTTATATGCTTGATCTCATACATATAAACTGTTGTGGTAAATACGTCTGGTATCCATTTAAAAATACAACTGGCTCCATATGCGAAGCTAATCAACTGGCGATCGAAAAAAATATTTGCAACCTGTTCAAAGTTCATGAAGATAATAATGTTATCGCACCCGATTCCGTAACCGTCCGGAACAACGGGTCCGAAACCTCCCGCCCGTACTTCTGGACTGGACAGCGTAGACGTTGACAATATATTGTGATTCAACTTGGCATAAGCCGGATCTTGGAATATAGGAGGTGCAGACTCCGAGCTGTTCGATTTCTCCCACAAAGTCTTCAGTACGAACAAGTGCCTGTCAAAACCCTGACCTAGAACACCATTAATTTTGTTAAAGACTTACAAATATTTAAGTTACAACGTGATCGAATTATGTATACAAATTTACAACGGCATGAAACGAACGCGTTGTGGAGAATGTTAACTGTTGAAATATCGCGTCAAAATAACTTGCGGTTTGGAAACCTTCTCAAGTCTAACAAAATTGCCGCCCGGACATGTCTCACATACATCCAAATGAAAATTTCGTTGATGTGATTTTCTCTCCAATCTACATTTTTCTTAGTGATAGTTTCGTCGGCAATTTCCTCCATCGTCTATGGTAATACTTTTAAAAAACTGATCTGTGCCGATCTTACCCATAGCACCTTCCTTGACAAGATTTCCATGAGCATTGCTGCAAGCTAGCATCAGTTTCTTCAAATCGACGCTCGATACCCCAGATTTAGTTTGTCCTGCTATAGCCGAACAAAGTGCCTTGGTCTCGTTTGTGCAAGATCTTATCGTTTCCGTACGTCCGTGTTTGAAGGCAGCTGTACTGCATGACTCGTAAGTCGCTACCGAGCGACCTTCCAATTTATACAGTGCCAATTGAAAGGCTACTTGCATCACAGCATCGGGACTGATGCCGAAATTTTTACATTCTTTCTTGCCAAAACCGTCGTATATGAGATAATCAACGGACAGACGGTCGATCCATTCATTATATCGACCAATAGCTCCCTCGACTTGTTGCCTCGTTGTCGAATCCACCGTGAAATCGAGTCTCTCAATCGACGTTGGATTCGCGGATATTTCCGAAATTTCCTCAGGATGGAATCTTGGCTTTTTGACAATATCTTTTTTTATATCCTGGAATCATGAACAAAAGAAAATCCTGCAAATTACATACTTGTATATTCCTTTTTTGACATTATTTGCTTTTGTCTATGAAAAAGAGTTTCCCTTCATTCTTTGATTTATTTTTCTATTATAAGAAACAAAACTTTATTACGGCTTTTCTCATAGCAAACCTTTGGTGGTTCTACGAAAATTATGAGAACTCCAGATGGCAGTTACAATTGACGCTACTTTTTTCGTTCTGCTTAATGGCGTTGCGCAATCTTTCGGTATGTAGATAAACGTGAAAATTAATGTTGTAAACTATACCTGGAAATATCGTAGCATCGCAACACCGTCACCCCAAGAGTGTTCGAAATTGACGCCTGCAACGCCATCTTTCGTTACTATGAGCGAGAAACATTTGTCGAACCATCTGTTGGTTCCATTTCCATGCAAATATGTTCTCAATACTTTGTGGTAATCATCGTTCATCATCTCGTCGTCGAGTATCAGCACAAATGCCGAAGAATCGATTTTCTCGAAGACACGTTCGTTTCCGAGCTTCGACAATCGATGCCGATTATTGGCCCAGTCGTCGCGATCTGTGGTCGTCAGACAACCGATCGGACACTCGTTTGGTTCTCTTGGATCGGCCAAAATCTCGTTCAAGTTTGTTGCGATCTCTCTGGGTGGACGAATGTTCCCGCTTCCATCCAATATATCAAATGAATAAAAATGACCCCTACGCATCGCAACAATGTGACGAGACTGCGGATTATGTGTCAATCTATCCTTTCCAATTTCTGGTATTCGTGCAGTTCCAAAGAGATTCCGATATTGCGACATGTCCAACGGAAATGCCTGGAATTATATTATATTATTACATTTGTCCATTTCTAGACTTTAATGTTGTCAATTTCGAAAAATCTCAACTTTCGGTAACATTTGAAAATCAATTATTTAAGGAATTTCTTTCTCATGCCGTCCTCCCATAACAATGACAAAATAAGATTTGGAGCGATAATATTTTATACAAGTTATGTGGACGCGATGCATTCGACCTCGAAACATTGGATGAATAATTTAACAAATTTCTTCGGTGACACGTACTGATAAAATGTGTAAATTCACTAAACTGTATTATCACCTTCAACAGGTACGCTCCGTACCACGAAATACTGGATGGCAGCATTCCTGTAAATGTTCGAAAGAATTCCGTGTCTGATTTCTTTGGATTCATGTGAAAAACTTCGGGTTCCAAAACTTGCGCCCTCAATGACTTCATGAATCTTGCCGACGAAACAACGAGATTCGTAGCTTTCACCAACTGATCGTCGTAACGAGAATCGTCTTCCTGATTGAATACCAGGATGGGATTATAATTGATCGGCAGTGGTTTGCGATCTTTTAAGTACATGTCGAACCATGGTTCGCTTATGTAACTTGTGTGTTTGTTTCTAGAATCTTGATCGACCAAACGTTTTTGCAATTGTGGACCATCGTTTGCAAGAAATTCTGCGACACAGTTGGACGTTTTTTTCCACTCTTCGTCCGTCAATATCGGTTGCTGGGCATTCAAATATTTTCTGCAAGAATCCTCGAGTTTTGGAATCGGTAAACGTGGCAGAGAAGCTTGAAAATGCATCATTGGCAAACGACTGCGCTCAATGTACTGGTATTCTTCCGGGTCTTTCGTAATCGCGGAATCAACCCTGTTGAACAATGAATATCTTTGTAAAATATTGTGACCATCGAACTATTGGATATTGCAATTTACAGTTGACATTCGTAGGAAGAGAGTCGAAATGGGAAATAACACGTTGATCGTGGTGGTGGAGGGTCACTGGCGTTGGAAAAAGCTTGGCATGGTGGAAATAACACCTGGAACGTCTTTGTGTGATGTAGATTCTTGGTCCATATTGTCGTCCATTAACCTTGAAAAACAGAGGTTAATTACAAAATATTGTTCATACCGTTCAATTATCGTTCTATTATAATTCGATGCAAGAAAAATTGGTGATTTTTTCCTCATGATTTTTCCATATTCAAAAAGATCTGCCCCAACAAAAACCCGTTGGGATAAGAAAAAGTGATAACACAGCAATGTCAATGTACCAATTTGTATCTTTCTTTCATCTAATACAGATTTGCTAGGTTCAGATTCGCTAGGGTTAAATGTTGAGAAATTTCGTTATAAAATAAAAAATTGTTTTTCGCAAAAATTTAATTTTTGTTACAAAGGAAATTCCTGAAAAAGATTAAACATACCCATGAAACTAAAGATATTGAGTGTATTCAATATATTATAAGCAGATAAAGAAAGTTTCGAATTCAAATTTAACTTATGAAAGGTAATCTGTCATTTTCGTTGAATACAGTTAAAATTTTCACAATGGTAATTTATTGTGTGAATGTGTTACTTTTCATTTTTCTTAAAAGTGAATGTCAACAAATTTGTTGAATTCCTAATTAGAAATTCTTAACGAAAATTAAAGACATTACTATTTTCTACGACACTATAAAATTATTCCATGTCATACAATGTTGATCGGTTTTTTATAATTTTAAATGTAAATAAATAAATCTTCCGAATCAAATGTCTGCAGCGATGCGGCGATGAATTCGAGGAGTCATAACAACCCCGAGTAAAAACATTGTACAGAATCTATCAAGTTACAAATTTATTTGAGAAGCACAGTTGTCATAATTGTTGTTATGCATCATGTTGTTATGCATCTCCAAAATCCTGCTTGAATTACGTCGCGACGTTCGTTAAACGAAAAATGTTATCGATTTACATTTAGACCGACAGTGAAAAATATCTTCAACAATTTTCTTCAACAGTTATGTATTAATATAGTTATGTTACCTTAATGCCGTGAATAAACATAGAACTTTTCAAAAGGGATGTCATTGTGGAAGACTTGATGTACCGATGGGTGGTTGCAATATCAACGACGCTTCACGACACTAAATTATCGATTTTTGTAGGAAAGATCACGAATATTATGGAGCGTATTTTTTTATTGGTCGTTCCGTCTCAGTGACCTTAGCTCCCTTAGCTCGATGGCTCGGGACATTGGAATATGCGATTTAAAAGATAGACGACTAAACTAGACTTTCGGTATTCGTACGCGATAAGGTGAAAATGTATGGCATACTTATCACATTTAGTGTGAATATCAGTATCTGTGCATATAAATATATAAATATGCAAACCCTTGTCAGTGACTTGCAAGTAACGTCAGAATATCGTGGTACTGTTTGTACGTCCCAGCATGGGCGACGTACATCTCCTGTCGATAAATTAGATTATTATCTTGCCTACCTCCAAAACGATGCAGCCTGCCGGTAAAATTCAAATATCATGTACATCTTTTTCTCTTATGATCATTTTATTATTCCATTTATTAAACTATATTTAAGAAATAACAATTATTCCCGCTTCAGATACTAAACTTCGATTTCCCAGAAGTTTCCTAGATTATGTTTTCCAAACAAATTTACGTGAACAGTCACGCAATGTAACAAGGCACGTTCCTTATCTTCCCAAACATTCTCACAATGAACAAATATCCTTCTTATATACATCCTTCCAAGAATAAACCCTTAACGAAGAGCGATAGTATTTACTCTTAAGTGTAGGGTATACTTTAAGTTACAAATATCCAGCCCGACAATCTTTTTCTTATTCATATTTCATTTCAACGAACGCCTTGTGCGATATCGCCACTCGAAACCTAATCATAAAACAAACTCTGTACCGTTCTCCGAACTGTAAGTTGAAGCTGTATTTTTCTTTCTCATGTCACCCCCGTGTGACCAAAACAACCCTTCCATAGAAAATCGAACAGTCTGGAAAACTGGACGCTAAGCGACCCTTCTCCCACTATCATCGTTTCCAGACGCGTATATAAGACCGTGGTGTGTACTTATGGACGCACATGAGAAGTTATACTTCTTTGGCGTGAGTAAAATAGAATGATTTACGCATTCAAAGAAATTACAACTTAGTAAAATGATCGATAAACGACATTGAGCCTGCATAATATATGCCATATACCCATCGCTGGGATAACTTCAGACCGAAAAGAAAAGAAATTGTCACTCGTGGCAAACTTCATGGTGCGCGATAGCGCTGTGGGGAACGTGGAGAGCGTAGGGATAGTAGACCACTGTCGGCCGCTTCCTGCACCGTGCACAAAAATGACCTTTTTTTTACAGATGGAGTTGAAAAATTTGCCTTTTCACTCGACAGTAAAATTGTCATACTTTTGTGTATAAGAATGGACTTTGTCTCATACCTAATATGGCAGGCCAGATTCCCATACGCGTATGAGAATTGTCTTACGTCTACCATCTCTGGCGAAGAGAGACTACTAGCGCTCGAAGTTTCGCGAGAAAAAAAACGGGATATGCGCAAACTACGTGCTATACACAACCCCGCTCTACTATACCAATTACTATTACCGGCCTTCCCCATGTTATTTTCGGAAAAATGCCATTTCTGTAATATTTCACATGCAGCAACGTGCGAGTACTCATTGTGTCGGATTTTTTCTCATCTCGTCGGTGAATACCACCGTTTTTTTTATTTGAGCCATTAATACGTCAATAAATACAAATCTGCAGTCAAAATTACCACGTGATACCGAAATCTGTCAATTTTTGATCGATTTTCGAAATTCTGTGATACTTCGCGTATGTAGGACTATCAAGTGGATAACATACTCTAATTTCAGCTCATTCCTTTCATTCGTTTAGGAATGGCATTCTTTCCCGTAGGGCCGGTAAAGAAGATCTATCCAGAAACTCGCTTGACCGTGAAAAACCTGTACCTGTTCTGTACTCAAATGGTCGGTTAGTTAACAAGTGAGTCAAGATCATCTCAACCAAAGATTACTAGATGTAATAATCCTCTTCACTGATAAAATGGAGAGATGGCGGGATAAGTATTTTACCGCGCAAAAGAAATCACTCTAGTATAATCATCATCATAATGGAACATTATAGCTAATAGTAATCTTATGATCATTAATCATTGAACAACGTACGAATAAACTAACAATTTTCACATTTTTTATCCGCTGACAGGAAGTTACCTCCGATCTATTTGGAAGGCGCTCGATGCTCTCACTATCGGTAAAAGCCGGTAGGTAAATTTACAGAGAATAATTTTTCTAATCTGTGTCCAGTTCGTTACATTCACGGTGCCCGCCCAATTTTCAATATAAGCGGGATGCAAGCAAATATGTCAGACGAATATGGTGTAGTTGAATTTTGGTCGTCCCCCTGGTCGTGGAAAAGTTCGTTACAGTATTTTTGAAGTGGGGTATTATAAAACCTGTTTGTATAGGATCTCAAAAGTGTCGCGATATTTCCTTATCGTCATGAGAATGCTACTTTGTGTTATAAAGTTTCATATTAGTTAATTGCAACAAGTGTAGGGTTACACATCGCATGTTTTCAGACAATGGGTATCACTGGACTAATACCATTCTTGGAGAAAACCTCCAAGCGAGGAAATATCAGCCAATTTGCTGGTGGCACTGTGGCTATCGATACTTACTGTTGGCTTCACAAAGGAGCTTTTTCCTGCGCCGACAAAATTGCCTTGGGACAGCCCACTGATGCGTAAGAAAATCACATACATCAAACATGTTTGACCTCCAAACGCTTTGGGTTTCAAGGTCGAAAAGTACTTCTTGCCTTCTCATATAAGAAGCTTTGTTTTTATGAAAAAAAATTGCATGTGTCAGATTTTGTTTGAAATAGGTATACGATATTGTATGCCGCCGGAAAGAAAATTCTGAGCGGTCATTAAAGTTATATTTATATTTGATAGTGAATAGCATCATTTTCTGTCATGCAAAGACATGCTCCGAAAAGTCCGTATTGGCTTCGTTATATTTACAAATAATTTCGTATGAAATAATCATCTTCCATAATTAGTAAATTATTATTCGTTTTTGCATTCAATTACTTTTTTTATGTTATATTTATCATCTGAATGCAGAATTTTTTCAAAGGATGCATGTTTATGTTCTGTTAGTTTGTTTATTTATACCATGAAACCAATAGAAGTTTACTCAAGATATATCTTGCTAATTGGATGGCATGGTATATTCGGCATTGTCTCTTTGTCATTTGAACTATCGTTTTTATTTATAAAAAGTGAGTCAGTTTTTTTTAGTTCTCTTACACAGTTCTTTTTTATTTTTCATATGACTAAAATTTGGCATAAAAATACTTTTCTCTTCAGTAACGGATGATGATATTCATCGCAATTGAAAACATGACCGAGAGTCTGTAATATTTAGAATGTTCGTGAAAAATATTTGGGAACGTTCTACTTTGAAGAAATTTCATTCTAATGAAAAAAAAAACATTTTTTATCTTATGAACAAGAATAATAATCAAATCTGGAATGAATTGAGAACGTGGGAATACATTTTCGAAAACTTCTCAAGATAAAAATTTATAAAAGGTCCCATAATTTTGGCAATATTATAAAGTTCTTTCCACTAAACTGTTCAAATCAGCATGTTTTGTATTAGCATCACCCAATGTAATCTCACAGAACAGGGAAGGGTTACGGAGCAAAGAAGTTAAAAAATATATTTTCAGGTAGAAAAAGTTTTCTAATTAAGAAAGAAATCAGAGGAATATAACAAAATTGAATTCACAAGATTTTAGAATAATCTTAATAACAATTTCAACTTATTCTCATTTTTATATTTCAATCTTTCAGACATGTCACATACTGCATGAAGTTTGTACACATGTTACTAGCTAACAGGATCAAGCCAATTTTGGTATTCGATGGAAGGCATCTTCCTGCCAAGAAGGAAACTGAAACCAAAAGAAGAGAGTAATTATCATTTGTTTTTATATTTTATTTAACTATTGTGAACAAGTTTCAAACTCATAATAGACTTGCAGAAAATTTGCATTCTTACTACAATTAAAAGTATATCTTTCTTTTTAAATACGATCAATAGGAATAGAGAATCAACTCGCCGGCGAGCAGCAGAGTTGATAAAAATGGGCCAAACGACAGAAGGGAGAAATCTTTTGAGAAGATCCGTGGATATAACACACGAAATGGCGTTACAATTGATCAAAAGATGTCAGGCCGAGAACGTGGATTGTATTGTCGCACCATACGAGGCCGATTCACAATTGGCTTATCTTAATCTGATTGGTGTTGCTAATGTAGTGATCACTGAAGACAGCGATCTTACGTTGTTCGGCTGCACGAAGGTAATAAAAGAACGCTGTATAGTTTACCGATCGTACGTTATTTTTTCGTTTTCCAAGTATCGAGACTTCTCTTATTCCCACAGGTATTCTTCAAAATGGACATCAATGGCAATGGACTGTTAGTCGAACGAGATCGTCTTCACCTAGCAATGAAAGTACGCCCCGAACAGTTCGACATTGACAAATTTCGCCACATGTGCATTCTCTCGGGCTGTGATTATCTGGCCTCGTTGCCTGGTATAGGACTGGGCAAAGCTTCCAAATTTATACTTAAAAATACTGACGACGACATATACAGAGTAAGTATTCAAGTCAAGGATCTTAATGAATCGAAGATGGTCCAATTACTTCCAAATCGATGTTTTCCTTCTTGTCCCACTGATTTGATATTGACGATCCTTCAAAGGTGGACGATGCTGCATATCATCGTGCGTTTGAATTTTCAATCAAAAGCCAAAAAAGATCGTCTAAAGTTTTTCAGCTTGGACAAAATTATGTTAACAAATTTCTTTTCCATTTTTAATTAAAAAAATTGGACGTGTATTAAGTCATAATCGGCTTCGGAAAAGCTCCAATACCGTCTAAACAGCGGGCTGAATGACCAGAATAAATTGTTCAAGTAACGAAATGTGGCGATTTCTTAAATGGGTACATTAACATTTTTTTTTGTTTACAATTATTGCATTGTTTTCGTATTCCTCTCCAGGCACTCACACGACTTGGATCGCTTCTTAATATGAAAGCTCTGACCGTTACCACGGAATATCGTGACGCCTTTCTGTGTGCTCTTGTCACGTTCAAGCATCAATTAGTTTATTGTCCATTGCAAAGAAAACAAGTGCGGCTCAATCCACCATCCTCAGAAGTGACCAAGGAACAATTGTATTATGCCGGTGAGGAGATATCCGAGGATGTAGCTTATCAATTGGCTCTCGGAAATTACGATCCGTTCAGCATGAAAAAACTTCACGATTTTAATCCTGATGAGGCGAAGGTTTGTTTTGTTAAATAGAGAAGAATTTTTTAAACATTGAAGTTGTGTGGATCACAATAAACCTTATATCTTTACCCCGTTATAGAAACACAGTGGAAAAACGAATTCATGGCATGCAAAACCTGTTACTGGATACGTTAGTATATGGTCGAAAGAGTACACAGTTAATGAGCAAAAGGAAAATGAGACAAAAAGTCAAATTACAAAATGGCCTGATACAGCTGGTAAAATCCTGGTTCTCAATACAGATAGAATAGTACGAAAAGTGACACCAAAGAAACGCAACTTTGAAGGTACTATATTGAATTTCATTTCCGTTCGACGAAGTTATTGCGAGATTTGATTGTAAAAATCCTTTGACTAGAATGTAGGACAATTAAACATATTTCACGGATCTTCGAAAGTAATCAATATTCTGTAAATAACACTTTTATAAAGGATTTAGGAATAACCCTTTATGTTACTATCCTCTACACTCGATGCTCTTACGATCTTCAGTAGTCAACCAGTTTCCAATTAGTGTATATCATTTTTACATGTGACTATATAATCGTTAAAAAATCATAACTCTTTATTAAACTACGTTGCACTTTGCTTTGGTTCTTCTGTTTCCAGAATTGGCCGAAGAACTGAGTGCCAATGACGCGTTGGAGTTGTATGGAAGTAGCAAAGTGCAAAAAAACGACGATATCATTGACGGCCAAAGTACACGACCACTACCACTTTCGCCTCGTCTTGATGCCAAATATATCACTTCGCCTATATTATCGAGAAGGGCGAATCCGTTTGTGAGATCACCGAATGATTCTCAAATCTCGCCAAGTCTTATTTGCCGTGGAAAGAGACGTATAAAGTTGAAGAATTTGGTGGGCTTCAGGTCAACCGTTATTGACGAAAATATAGTCGAGAGGAGCAAATATTTCAGTTCCGATTCTACGACGATAGAACCTAAAGAGAAAGAGATAAATCTCCATGGCAAATGTTTGAAAAACGTAGTATCGCCGGAAAAAATTAGTGAAGCTGACATTCTTTCGTTGGAGGGAAACGGGGCCAAGGAAAATTGCTATGCAGAGGTGAATGACGAGATGGAAATGATAGAAGAAAGTGCGAGCACGTCTGGTATTGTTTCGAACCAAGTATCGAATTGCCAGCATGGCATGATATTGTCTCCCGAGAGAAAATCCGTAGTAATTCAACCTTTCCACGAGAATAAATATCAAAATACTCTTACAAATCCTAATAATTCGTTTAATTCGGACGAATTTCGGAGTACGAAGAACGACACGAACGACTGCGTTCAAGATGAAGAAATCTCGAAAATCTTGACGAAGGAAGATGACGATAATGAATATTCCGTCAGTAGCGGGAATGTTGAAAGTCTCCGATGTAGCTTATTTCAATGGGCGAATACAAAAGTTACTGCTAAACCGGGCATCAAGTGTGCAACTGCTAAACAAAAATCTGTAGTCACGGGTAAACCTAAAAACGTTAGGAATATTCCACCTCAGAAGAAATCTATTTCGTCAGGGAACCAACAGAGCCTTCTTAACATATTTGGATTTCAGAAAAAGTTAGTAATCCCTAATGAGAGGTCCAAATGACTTGAACTTACAATTAAATTGATTAGTTAAATTCGTTAACTTACAGGGCAAGTTTCCGATATTCGGAAAAAAATGAATGATTTTCTACCCGACCCACCCGTTAATGCCTCAATTTTGTATTTCAGGACCGTGCTCAAACATTAACACTACGACGTGCATCGTCGCGTTTCCCGAACGACAAGAGTGAAATAATCAAGGAACTTGAATTAATTTGTATGAATTATGATGCTGAGCAATGAGAGTGAGAATTTCTGTTCACACATCACAGCATTGATGCCAAGGAAAATAAGCCGTAGGCGATATCAGTTTTTTTCATTACAATCTCTGCTAACACAGTGTGGACCACTGAATCTAAGTGGTATGAAAAGACACTGTCGGAGGAACTTCTCAGTGTTGAAAAAAAAATATCCTTGACATTGTAAATATTATTGGGCACTGCCATTTTCGTTAATTATATTATTACTTTTTCGCACATACGCTCGTATTTCCGGCAATGAGAATTTAGAGACGGAAATCCCATTACAATGAAACAATCCTCTGTGTGTATTCCAACTTTTATCGTTCCAACCTTCGACATTACATGTAATTACATATATATGTACAGAAATGCCGGTAACAACGCCAGAGTGCTGATATTATGCCTCGTCAAGCACACCATGTGACGAGTCACGTTTATTCCCGAGGATGGACCTACGCAACTATCGAATAAGATCATAACAATTACAATATAGTATTATTTTTGTTAATTCACGCGACAAAACAGCTCGTCGGTGGTACGGTGGTACCGCTTTTCTTTGTAACACTGAAATACTGCTTCTCGCCGTTAAACTTAAACGACGAAATATTCGTTAAAATTACATATCGATATTACCGGACATTTTGCGAAATTTTCGCAACGACCAATTTTGTTAACACTCCAAAGAACACTTTTTCTTCATTGTTTCTCTTTTTCTTTTATTGTACTTGACAAGGCGGGCTACCATGCTTAATATACTCAATATAGTACGATTAGTAATTGTTTCTACTTCCGGACAAGAGGATTTGTGCACATTAGCGCGAATTACCGCAGAAAAAAAAAAAGATTTTAGATCGATATCCACTGGAAATTTCGGTCATGAACAACGATCAATACGGGCGTTCGACAGAGATATATGATTATTTCTTGAGTAAATAAAGTTTAGTGTTGAATTACTCATGAATATCGCAAATCAGGCCAATTCCAGTAATCCTCGGATTTCGAAAACTTGCGTAGTATCGAAAGTCGCGAGTCAATGAGTAGAACTCGGATTAATACCAAGATTCTCGATTATAATGTGCACTATTCCATGAAACTCTTTATATTTTGCATATTTCTTTTCTTGCCCTTGCTTCTTTTTTTAATTCTTTATTATTTAACGTTTCGCAAAGAAGGGAATGTTTCGGATTGCAATTGAAGAACTTTTTTGTTTTTTTTTTTCATTTTTGAGCGTTCTCGTTTCCCTTTTTAGTCGGTGAATTTGCGATTCGGGTTACGTCCAAAGAGCGCTGTGCGGACTTCTGGCACCAATTGCTGGGCTATTAGCTCTAATCTGTTCTCCAGAGTGTTGCTGATCTTTATGCGCCCTGCATTCAAAATAACGTAATAAAGTTATTCGATTAGTTTCTTAGTTGTTGAAAAATAGTGATTTTGAAGTAACACGAACGTCAATGAAACTGGTGTGTCATTTGGTATAGAAAACAAGCGGTAAGCTAAAGACTAGCTCACCTTTGGCAGCGAAAAGTTCAACTCCTCCACAGCTCTCGGCCGGCAAGAAACTCTCCTGCTCGACTTTGATGTGAACTTCCTTTGCTGATATCTGTTTGTATGTTGCCTCAACTTCGCTTAGAATCTCTTCAGCAAGCGGCACGTCGACTTGGCGGACTCGGATAGTTATATTATTTTCCATCAGCTGAAATATATCAAATTGTAATTCTTTTTAGAAATGCCCCTTAAGAATACTTCATATTCAGCTGATGGCTGCACAGAATAAACTAAATTCTATGAGTATTCAAGTCACATCACGACGTGATGAATCGATGAGGAATCGGTCATATTAATGATACTAAAAACATTGAGTCTAAAGAAGAGTCGAGTGCCAACAACGTATAAACAGCGCCGCTAAAAAATATTGAGACTTTTCTTATAAGCCGTAAATAAGTGCTTTTTGACACGGTAAAATTTTGTAGATGAATACGTCTCCATTCTTTGAATGTTAACATTCTGTAATTGTTAAAAAACGAACAATTTTTCTAGGATTTTATTTCCTTTTGCTTGGATATAAATTATAATTTCAAAGAATTTATAACTTTCTTTTTTATTATCTTTTTAATAGAAGATACATGAAAAATGATGATGATGTGAAAGAACTATCAAGATTATTATGAAACCGTTGTTATATGAAAGTTGTTCGAAGAAATTGATCAAAATAAGCTAAAGATCCTTAGAAATTTGTCGAAATAGTTGAGTTTTGTATATATTTATAAAACCTAGACAAGCGAGGAAGTTTGTTCACCTGGTACAATGCTTGGATTATCAGAAGCTTAAGGACCTCCCTGTAACGTCCAGGATCCTGCGTCACCTCACCTAATCGCTTTCTTGCCTCATCAAGGCAATTACGCACGTGATCTTCGCGTACTTTGAGTACCTTCAAACGAGCCTGGTTCAGCATGTTAGACGATTGACTAAGAACAAGAGGACCAAAAATTGAAAAGATAATATACAAATGTAACCGATGAAATAGAAATGTGTAGACCATAATCTAATCGATAACTCCTTATGCTGTAAATGTGTTTCCCAATGGAGTAAGCAGATTCATAAAAAGTAACAATAACAACAATAGTAATAATATATTGTTAATTAGTAGAATTAGAATGGTTGAGAAATGTGATTTATCGTATGGAGATAATTGTTTTCTCATTGAGTGTAAAACAGCTGGAAAAATAAATTATGGCTTTGCTACGAGTTGGGCAGAGTGCATTCGTCTTCATAATCTTGTGATTGCCTCTCGGACCTACATTTTTTTCAGTAGTTCGACCTGTTTTTCCTTCTTCTCATAATACTCCATGATTTTTAGACGTTGTTGTTGAACAAGGCGTCCCTTCTCGATGTTGAATTCCTCCTCCGCCTTAGCATCGATCTCTTCAGCTTTTTCGTTGGCCTCCTGATCGATGAAGGCCATCATGTGCTTGATCTGAGAAACATTAAGAGATTCACAGAAATCTCGTATACGTCGTCAGGTGTAATCATATTAGCGATATAAAAGCTCAAAGTTAAAAATAGAACTTTGAATCTCTGCAGCACAGACTGCTGTTGTATATTCGTCGTTCTTCGAAAGTGTTTTTAATATTGACCGCAATTACCGTTGACACCTACATTGCCAGGAAGATTTACGGACAGAACAAAAAATGATTGTTTTTTCTATCAAAATTCGACTCAATGCTAACTTGGAGCATGGTGTCGTCTGCTGTCGAATCCTCGGAATATTTTACATCGTTTTGTGTTGTTAAGTGCAACTGGACGAATTAAAAGACGACGCAAAATAAAAAATCACCGCTCAAACATCGCAATAAGAAGACTTGTATTTTTAAATTTATTCGACGGGCAAAGATGATATACGAATTAAAGGAGTGAACAGCCAGAACGAAGAATCTACGAAATACGAGAATCGAGCAAAAATGATATTCAATCAATGTAAACCAACCTGTTTCTGCACATCTGCATCGCTGAGAGCCATGATGAACGATGAATTATTCTCCAACGAATATTATTATAATGAAACAATCGTTGGATTGGGAACACCCGAAAATTTGTTGCTGGCTGCGGGTGAACAGTGAGAAAAGTCAACGCCTATAAAACACGAAAGGTTCGTGAAGCACTGCGCCCACAGACGATCATATGACCGCATTATACATGACATGCTGCGCGCGCACTATTTTCACGTTACTGCTACAGTCAATTGAACGTGTACTTAATGATTTTTCGTAAACGTCACGATTCTTAATTGATTACAAATAAGTGCTGTACGGTGTTATATCGCTAATCGTTGTATTATAGACTTTTTTTTAGTTTCAATATTGTACGACTTTTGATTCATTCGTGTCTCGTAGCCGGAGATCTACAGTGCCGACCGTTGATTACGTGTTTGCGCGCGCGCTCTCTCTTACGCATTATATATATGCCATCGGTCTGATCTAATTAATCAAGCTCGAGCCTTCCAATCTTTTGTTTATCAAAATGGAAAGATACTTTTATCGCTGTTATACGCGTCATTAATTAAATCCTTTGAGCATCGAAATATTGAACGTGTTGAAGTGGCATCGTTAACTTAAGAAATTTTCAATCTCGCGTAGCGATGTGTGTTCCTTCGGGGTTGCTGATTTGAGGGCATTCGTAAAATTTCGCTAATATGGCAGATATTTGTGACTCTGGTGTTGTTTGAGTTTGTGGTGGATACTCGGTACATATTATTTACAGTACGAGGGATCAAAGCCGTTCAAGTATTAAGTGGAAGAAGCATATGAAGGATAAAACTCTGAATGTCGATGAAGTGAAGATGTTCGATAAATCGTGATCGAGAGGCGAGTGCGCGGGTGTATGTGTGCTAACGAAGCTAGAAGAGTGCTCGGACACTTTTGGCAATTTTATATTGTTAAAACATACACGCGAGAACTGTCGGTGGGACTGTTCAGCCACCGAGAATCATATCGTCCTGAAAATCACACACACGTTTTTCTTCTCACATTCGTCTCCGCTTTCTCTACTTCCTAGTGTATTGTACGATATCAAACAACCGACTATTCGGCGTGTCCGTGTGTGCGTGTGTGCGTTCTCACATACGTGCGTGAGTGTTATTTTTCGTTTCTTTTTTTTCCTTTTTGTTTCGTTACTACCAAATGCAAAACATTTTGTTTATCATGAATCCAATTGAATTCGCGGCTCTGTGACTCGCAGCTGGGACCGACAATATAGGTAAATGTGGCGACAGAGAGAGAAAGAAGGCTGAAAAAAGGATGACAGAAAAAAAAATGTATCTTCTCATTCAGCGTCTCCCGCGTTCCCAAGATGCTTATGTGCTATATATACGGAACTATATAACCTTTGTTGGTCTCCTGCTCGTGCGATTTGCTTGTCAAGCTTCCTGTCGCGGCAATTATTTTGCGGTTAATGTTTACGGACGAATATACATTTTCGGAAATAAGAATAATTTTTTTTTACTGTCGGTTGAATCGCCTCGTTTCTACCCTCGTCACTCGATCTTTTCGACTTCTCCAGTCACCTTTTTATCCTCGACGAGAATTCTTAAGCTCCTTTTTTTAATCTCTACGTTACATTCTTGCTGTTTGTTACCGAGAAAGAATCTGTAATAAGACCACGAATTTACCCTCTACTTATTCGTCCTCGAGGTTATAGCGATCTGTTGAAAGTGACAAGGAACACTTGGGGATGGTAAAGAGTCATCTAGAACAGGTTTTCTTCCTTTTCTAAACGTTCGCCATCGTCTAACGGAAATCAAATTCAAAACTTCTTTTTTTTAGACGAAAATGTATCAAACGGTATGCCAAAAGATAATAATATTTTTTTATTTTTTGTTTTTTTTCCAGGTAATTCATAGAGTAGCCATCGGGCTATGGCAAACCTGAACTTTGAGCAGCCGCCACGCAGTATAGCGACAGGAAGTCTAACGTCGCGAGGTGCGGGCGGCGGTGTACTGAGCTCATCAACCCTAACGGGTCATGTCACGCCAACATCTGCCATGTTCTCCGGCTCATCGTCGAGCGTCGCAAATACGCCACATTCAACGATCGTTGGAGCGAGCATCTATCAGGGCTCGGCGGGCACTGGAACTGGTCAGACAACCGGTCATCAGCCCCAGCAACAACAGCTCTCACCTATGGGCAGTAGAGGGCTGTTCGGACAGAGGGGTTTTGCCGACAGACGAACAATGCCTGCTCTTGGGTTAGTTGAACGTTCTGGCTATCGCCTTTCATACATTCTGCACAATTACTTAATGGATCTTAATGGATCTGCATCGTATGAGGAAGAATCTACAATTTATGTATTTGGTTTATTACACGGGCCGAATTTTTATACCTTTCTTTCAAGAGGGCGCATTATTTTGTTTTTACGTATTAGATACTTTACAATTTTAATCGTAATATTTATGATTATAATAATTAATCATAAATCAGAACCATCTGTTACAAGATTATGTTCAAAATCACTCAATTATTCAAGCTCGTCCCTGGATTCTAGACCGAACTAAAACACACATTCCGATTAAGATCGTATACCGTTTCCACGAGTGAAAGAAAGATAGGTGCATTGTGCGGAGTTCTATGGTTTCCCTAAATGGGGTTGATGTTTCAAGAAAAAGATGAGAATCGGAAATGGTGGTAGACCTAGTTTGTTGTTAAATATTTTCGTCCCAAGGCTCTATCGTGTTACAGAAAATTAAAACAGAGTTTTTGTTACCGACCGAGTTTATAGTATATTACCTTAAGTTAAAAAACAAAATATTCTATTACCCATCAAAATTATGCCAATTTTATGTGGATGACTTGAACAATTTTTTGCAAGCAATAAATGAATATACAACGGGAAATCGATTCATCTTGGCATACGTGGATAATTCTCTTTTCTTCCTTTACACTGTTCTGTGTGAGCCCAATAACATCCAAATGACTTTCGTCTGAGAAACTTTTGCAAACGATTTTTCAATATTGTCAGAAAGAAGTAATAATAGACTATATTGCGATGGAGAGTAAATAATTATTCCATCTGTCGTCTCAAAAACTCTTCAAGTTGATTCCAAGTTAGCAAGAAAATCTTTGTATTTCCAAATATGATGAACACTGGTTGTGAAACGATTGCAAAATAAATACAGAAACAAAATTATGATCGAAAGTACGTCGTATAATAGATAATTCTTTTCTAATTACAGAAACTCCAATCCAATGGGTAGTATGGGCAGTTTTGGAATACCTCCAAGTCGTAGTTACGGATCACAAGGTGCGATCAACAATTTTCATTCTGTATTCGGAAGCGGCGGAGGTGGCGATACGAGTACGCCACCATTGTTGGATCTGTCGGAATTTCCTTCTTTAACGAATCGCGGACAGGGCGATTCGATGCCCCAGCCAAGTCCAATGCCAGGAAAGCAAGCTTACGGTTTGTTGTCAACAAGTACAGAACAAGATTCGAACTCGCAGATGACACTATTCGACTGTGAAACAACGAATCCTCTTGTACTTGCTACAGTTGGAATGGTAAAACAGCCCACTACGGAAGCGAGTGAATTTACGATGAGCTCGGAAGACTTTCCCGCGTTACCGGGTACGCAGAGCAGAGAAGGGCCATCGCCTGGAGGCAGCGTGTCCGGGGACAAGGGTCTGTCGGTTGGTTTAGGTCCCGATAGTGGACAAGATGCGTTACAGTCTAACAGAGGTCCAGGCTCGGACAAGTCCCAAGCATCGAAAAGAGGAATACAAACGTCACCCGATGGTGAGCTGATCGATATATTTTGCAAAAATTTCTTTTATTCATTCAAGATCATATGAAATTCTACCTAAATGCTCGTCGGAACGCTTAAAAAAATCAAAATCTTCACCATTTTCGCTTATCAAACAACTAGAACGAGCAAATTTGATTTCTCGCGAAATTTCGAAGCAACCGTGAAAGAGAAATGGTTTTTGGCCGTTCTCTGGTTGGCCGTCCGGTGGCGTTTCATGTTACCTTAAGGATACTGCAGAATTATTGTACACTTAACCGAATCAAACTCTGTCCAACGTGAAAACAAAATGCTTTTTGCATGTTTACAAGGCTTCGTAAAATTCTATTCATTCGTAATAGTACATTGAAAAGTAAGAGTAACAGTAATGATAATCAACAGGAATAATGAAAAAAGCATATTTTCATAGTGCTACTTATAATTTCATTAGATCGATTTATACTTTACAGTTATATTCTTATTTTTTTCCTTCCACTCTTTCCTGAGTAATAAGGAGAAATATTTGCATCACCATTAAACTCGACTTGAAGATGCGGAATTTCAATTATAAATTCTTTGAAAAAGAGAATTATAGATATCGAATATAAATTTGAAAAAGTTCCTCGTACCTTTATGATGCATCTCGATGCCAAATATTTTGTTTAAATAATATGTACAAAATGATACGTGACAAATTAATCAAACGATAATGTTCCTTTAATCGAGTATCCAAAATAGTAAATTTTGATTTTCTTTTTTTTCGAGTTTGAACCAAGACGCGTGTCCAATTTTCATTTCTTATTTTTTATTGCGCATTAAAGGTTCAACCAAACATTTGTATTTGTGAAAACGAGTTTCTCATCCATTTAGTAAATCGAATATCTTTCGTTGGACGACAATATTGACTAAGAAGTAATGATCGTAAAATAAAAATAAAATGAACTAAAGCTTCACTTAGGTTATTAATATGATCCATTTATTTTTGTTTCAATCGGCAGGCAAAGTGACGCACATACCGGCAAGTATGGTGAAGGATCAGTTTGGGATGGTAGGACTATTAACGTTCATAAGAGCAGCGGAAACGGATCCGAATCTAACGTCTCTCGCACTCGGTCAAGATCTCACTGCGTTAGGTCTCAATCTAAATTCCCCCGAGAACCTATACCAAAATTTCGGTGGTCCATGGGCGGAAACGCCATGTCGACCGCAGGACATCGACTTTCACGTACCGCCAGAATACCTTATCAACGCGTCAATAAGGTAAATTTCAACGCGATTCCATACTGTAAAGAAAATGATATTTTTTCCTTCGATAAAACATTATTTTTCGATTTTTTTCATTAAATCTCTACAAATATTCTGTACCCGTATGTTTCAGGGATAAGTTGGCGCCTGTGAAATTAAATCGGTACAAGGATGATTTGTTGTTTTATATGTTTTATACGAACGTTGGAGATGTATTACAATTGGCAGCAGCAGCGGAATTGTAAGTTTTCAGAATACAGATTTTTATGTCCGAATTTCATCATTCGATTAAATCATTTATGTTTAATCATTAGCTCGATAAATCTAATCCTTGTTCGACAATGCATCGCTATTTCAGGTATAGTAGAGAATGGCGATATCACATGGAGGAGAAAGTTTGGATAACGCAAGCGCCAGGACTTGGTCTCGTTGAGAAGACTTCGACGTATGAGCGTGGTACTTATTACTACTTCGACGCCCAAAACTGGAGAAAGGTTGCCAAGGAGTTCCATTTGGACTATACGAAACTGGAGAGTAGACCTCATCTTCCTACGACCTTTCATCCAAGCCAGCCTTGACTACAGGTTAATTGATAAAATAATAATTCATTATTCTTATAGAAATTAAAACACGTGAAACGTTTGTATATATTTTACAAAGGCTCAATGATTTTTTATGGGAATTGACGAAGCATTTGAGAAAATGGTTCATACGGACGAAATTCGTACCAAATTTTCCATCGATCTAAGATAATTTTTCCAAATGATATCTATCGTAAATTTTGCATAGAAATACTTTTCATGGGTTACTAAATCGACAGTAGCTTTATTTTCATATGCGGATTTGGTATCTTATCATGATACTTTCCTTTTAGTATTTATCGAGCCGACAATTCCATTCAATTATAATTGAAATGAAATATTTTCATTTTCATGCGATCCGTGATCTCGAAGATCAGTTATAACCACATGACTGACCATTGATTTATTGTTTCCGTATTTTATTTAACCTTTTACTAAATACAAACCATATCGCGGTTTTCATGTGAAAATATAAAACAGTACAATGTTCCCCCTTTTTGCGCTTTGTTAATCGCGAACGTGTGAGATCGCCCAAAGCGTAAAAATCTCCTAGTATATAAACGTATATATACAATTGTACAAACACGAGCCATATGTTTTTAAATATACGTTGCATATTTTCATCGTTAAAGAACAAACTCGTTCCATATTCGTACAAATATATACAAACGAATACGACTTTGATCGAAAGAAGAATCACGACGAGTGTATCCGTTTTAAACTATGTTACAGATTTGCCTGCAGACTCTTGTGCTGTCTCTGAGCTGGAAAAACGATCCAGCTGTTGTATAAATGAACAAATTTAATAATCTTTAATAAAAACATAAAATTCGAAGAGTAATAAATAAAAATCCTTGCTAAGCACACCGACCATGCTAGATGTTCTATTGCTCCCAACTAGTTTTTTCTTCGTCATCTCCATTTTATCTTTCACTTGGATTCTTTATCAGATACCATTTCCTCATATTATTATTATCGTTAAAAACATAAATATCTTCACGATCTTTTCCTTGTTTAGAATTTTGCCGAACATAATTTTCTCAGAGCTTCGGCTTCATTCGCAAGACGAATGACGCTATCCGAGGCTTTGATTGTGTTGTTTTCAATGTAATTACGGCTATTTTCTTCTGTCTCATTTGGAATGTACCTACGACAAGTCAAATTTGTTAATGAGTTCATTTCGCCAAGTAGCGTAAAAAATCATTAAAAATACCTATAGTTGACCATAATTCCGCAACTATTTTCGACTCCACGTGGCGACGGATCGGCCATCCAATTTATACGCCACATTATCGCTCCATTACGAAGATGAAAATTTGCTGTTACACCGTAGAAAAATCAACGTTAAATTATTCGCGAGACAAATGAGTCCATTGCACTATAAACGGAGTCTCTGTTAATCGAACTTGCCGACGGTGTTCAATGCGTAATTTCTACGTTTTTCACGGTAGAGGTACCAGGCACACAAACGAGTCAGTGGATCCTTTAATATTCTCGTTATTTCGTCGTTGTTTGTCCACAACGAATTATTGAGCAGTTTTTCGAGTCCGTATTTCACGTCGTGGCCACCTACTATATTTTTAAACATCTTTTCCTCCAAGTTGGTGAAAACTTTCATCTGATCTGCGAACAAGGTCAAAATAATTACATTTCTACCGCATTACATTTGAATTTCATTCATTTTACTTCCTTAGATCGAATCATTTTGTATAGAGATACAGTAGAACATCAATTACCCATTTTTAATCTTTCGAAAATCCATGCGCGAAATTTTGGTATAGGGGACAAACTGGATAGCTGATCTATCATGGGAAATTCGCGTCTCACTTCTTTCGCTACTTCCTTGATCATGTAATTACCGAGATCGATGCCCTTTTTTGTTTACAAAACAAATATAATAGTATCATTCGGAATTGAATCCCCAATTTCGGCCGTGCTTCAAATTACTCACCGTTAATCCTTTCTGAGTTGAGGCTATCGAATAAAATATCGCAGCTTTTATTTCAGACACGTTCTCGCGAATTTTCGAATTGTTGGTTTTACCCATTCGTTTCTCAGCCTCTTCGATGCCTTTCACAGTCTCTTGAAAAGATACATATTGGTTAGCACGTTTATTTGAAAGAGGATATCGGTTGTGAAATACCAATACCAATAATAAAATAACAATCTCATTATTTCGTTTGGTGTTCTTGCCAAAAGCTAGATATCAGAAATGCAAAACGAGAGATTCGCCAAAATAATCTATGTGAGAAATGTATTAAATCATCAAGATATACAAAAATTGAAGTGACTGAGTTTTAAGTGTTCAAACGATATATTTAGCTTCGATATACTGTAAATACCAAACAAGAGAGATTTTTTGAAAAATATTTTTCACCATTCGAGACAAGTTTTAAGTCATTGTATTAGAGAATTGTGAAAGGAGTTTCATGGAAAATATGGATTATTACGGATTATGAAGTAGAAACCAGCTTTGATCTCTGCACGATGTTAATTTTATCAGAAATCTGATATAAATTGTAACTTATTTGAATTCAATATCGCCTGTATTCCACTACACCCCCCCCCCCCCCCCCCCACTACTTGCGAATCGCAGCAAACTGGTTCGTAAGCAGTAAAAACAAAAATAGCTATTTTCTGCCCAAGATATTCGGCCGACCAATTTTTATAGAACAAAAAAATGTTCGTCTTACCTGGTATAACATCGCACAAAGCAGTGTGCAATACAACGAGAGGCTCGTGCGGCATTGAAGGATGTGTGAAAACAAAACACCGTCTGTAATGACCCACTCTGCGTTTGAGATCAAGCCAATTCCTTATTGGATGAATTGCCTCATAATCGGAAATCTTCGAAGATAATTACTGAATTATGTATAGTTGAACTAAGAAAAAAAAACAACGGAAAATACAAAAGTCAACGTACTTTTTGCAACATTGCGCAGGAGCTCTGCCAAGTTATTCTTTCAAGATGCAAGAAACCGACGGAGAACCATAGTAGCAGTAAATCGTGAAGTGTTATGTTCAATTGCTGTATCACAATTGTATTTTCGAGATTTTTATTCTCTGACAATAATTCCTGAAATAAAAATTTCATAGAGAAAATAAATAAAATAAAATATAAAATTGTTTTTATGACTTGCCAAAACGTCCGTTCTGAGATCAACTAGGAATTTAACTCCGTACTCGAGTCTTCCCATTAAAACGAATAGCCATTGATAGTGAGGAGTAAGGGCATTTTTTAGACTGCGCTCTCGCGCTATCAGTTCCCTTTGACTGCTCGTCTGAACAAAAAATTGGGATTAAAAAACCAACTAATCGGAACGAGATTTCTAATCACGAGTATTTTGCATTACGAACCTCTATGCAACCCAACTTCTTTGACAATTGGCAAATATAATCGTGATTTACGGTATAGTGAAAAGCAAGCTGTAATAAAAATTCTTGCTTTTCCTTCTTCGTAAAATTCTGATACGAGCAACACAGAGTCTGAACTTTTGTCTAAAATTGAATAAACGGCGGAAGATGATTTCGTATAATAGTGGCAATGACCGTGCCCTCTTCAGCCAGCTTGCCAAATACTCCGTGATGTATATAGTTTAGAAATATTACCTCGACTATCCAATTGCTGATATTCGTATCTTTGTAACGAAATATTTCCTTAAGATTATTCCCAATGGATGATTGAATATTATTATCATTATTATCATTGAATTTTCTAGTCACTGAGAACAATCGTCTAATCAAATTATGCTCCGAAAAATTGAAATAACATTGCGGATTATGATCGATGGACTCGTTGATAAAAAGTTCATAACAAGATTTCAACGTTCTATACGCGTTTAATCGTTTGCATATAATTTTAGCCATCTCGTCTAGTTTATGTACAACGAATAAAACAATAACAACTATCTTTCATTTTTGTTCTATTGTTTCATTTATCAGTAATAAATGATGCGCGCCTCTTCGAAATCATTTATAGAGGCCGGTAGTTCTCCAACTACAATAGAAAACAACATGCAGAAGCTTATCAGCTGTTTTGCATGTGTCACGTGAATATAGTTAGTATTACCAGCAGGTATTACACGAGTGACTACTGTGATGTTGGTCGAAAGAAATCGATGTGAATAACTTTTTTCGACAAATTGTTTGTGAGTGTTTGTCGGATTAAGGATATGTGTAAGGTCAAATCTGTAGTAGATCTATTTATTTTTTAAGGTTAATTTTTATGTCGAACTGTTAACGCCGAATCATTTCTGTTTGCAATTTATAATTTTTAATGAAAAAATGATGTCATTTTGTATAATAACTTACAATTTTTAATACAATTAATATGCAATTTGATATTTGTGGTCGACTACAAGTTGAGCCAATTAAATAATTTTATTTCTGTTCCGAGAAAATATGGCAACAAGGCTACAGTCAGCCATGACAGTCAGCTACAGCTGATCATTCCGATACCGGCATCACATATATATTGTCAAGTGCTGCGTTGCCGCATTTACGTGTCCAATATGGTGGACGTACTACAGCAGTGTGAACAGCAGTTCACAGAACGCTACTGAACGTCAAAAGTTATAACCACGAATATCTCCACAACGACATCGGGAACAGTGGTTTTTTTGTGTGAAAAAATAAAAAATGTATGAAGTTTCTGAAAATGTTTTTTTTTGGCCGTGCATTGACTACGATACATATACTTTTTTGTAGCATTTTAGTTGGATTTTGTCAACTTTCGGTACAAATAACGCGGAGTTAAATGAGGCTTTATTTCTTAAATATTTCTTTCAAATCATCGGCCAAGTGCCTTTTTATTTTTTTTAATCGATGCAGCGTCATCAACTCTATCACATATTTCAAATTTATGGAAAATTAGACGAGTTCATATATTTTACATACATCTTTAATGGCCAATTTCTTCACCTCCGAACAAGTTCTGGATAACGTTACTTGGACGATATCTCCCAGAATTGGTTTTCTTCACTGGTTAGTTGCTATCCGACGGATAAAGTTATCCTTGTGTTACGTCCTGGTTCCGCATTGGCGCTGGGTAGTGGGCGCCAAGTTCAAACGAACGAACCGTACACGGACGGACTTGGTGGGCCCGTTACCCACCAAGTCCGTCCCTTGGATAGGTGGACATTCCAACGGAATCCACGTTTTTTAAGAGGCAAATCAGTTGCCTGATATTAAAAGAAAGCCCTCTATTCCATTAATTTAATATTAAATAACTTTGAAATAATTTTCCTTTACGCAAATAAAATTTAAGATCGAGAAAATGAACCGCTCGATGAAACGACTCCACACGATTGTTCAGTGCCTATAGGTCTAAAATAACTAGATTTGGTCACAATTTTTATTTTTAGTCGAAATGACATAAGAAATGAAATTGGAGGGATGTGTACGCACGAAATTGTTAAGCAAGAGAGCTAAAACATCGAAAACTGAAAAAAAACAAGACATCTTTTGAGTTTTTCTTAATTATGTCATTAAATAATAGATGTAAAGAAAATATAGCTATGTGAAAAATTATTCGCGATGAAATTTCTCACAAATACGCAACATTCCAACCAGTATTATGTTTAGCCATAAATCAATTGTTTGTATAAAATAAAAATGTTCCTATATTTAATAGAAATAATTACCTTATGGTCTCCAGAATCTTGAGATAATTAGGGACTACGATTTAATTTTTCCCCTCGAAAGCGGCACGCTGGTGGATAGTTACTTTTTCCATCACAGCCCTATAAACAAATTGACCTTTCAGTGTAAAGCCGTTTCACCTTTTTTGAAGTTCTATCCTGAACTAATTTTTTTTCGTCATGCCTATATTCGTAAACTATCGCTTCGGTAAGAAAAAAAATGGAAAAATAGTTTTCGCGACTCCTGAAATTTATCTTAGTTTCCACGGATATAAACAGATTCAATTTTTTGGTCAATTTTAACTTTACAGATTTCTAATTAAACTAAGAGAAGACGCTTCATAAGTTACCTAGGTCTCCCGTTATCAGTTATTGACGTTGACACTTGTTTATGGCTAAGATATTAACAATATCAAAAATGTGAACACACGAGTGGCTTCTGCGAGAATATAACCAACTATAATCAAACGAGTACCTTCCTAGCAACTTCTCAACTACATTCTTAAGTGCAAAAAAGATTGCTGGGCGATGAGATTTTGCGATCCGCGTGGCAAACTGGCATGGTGGGAGAAGCACGACCGAGTCACACCAATTCTGAGTGACGCGCTTTAAATTATAAAGTATATCTAAAGGTCTATTATTTGAGCAACCGTACGGCAGACCATGATGATTTTTTTTTATTCCAGATAGCTCACCGGGAAAAACCTAATGTTGTGATTTTCGTCCTAGCATTCGTTTGTGCAGTCGAATAAATCTCAACTTTAAATAAATACAAATATGGAGTAGCAAGAAACATATAAATTATTGGTTTTCAAACGAGCCACGTTTCTTGGGATGGAGAATATATTTTTACATAGAATATAATATTTGTAAAGATCATGAAATAATTCCTTTTTTCTTAAAAATCAATGAAATTATAATTTATGAATGGTGTCGTTGCGTCGCGGTGCCGGTTTGTTGCAATTTAGCCACCAAAAAGAAAAAAAAAGGAACTTCAGATTTTCAAACTTTCGACCGACAAATTGGCCCAAAACGAGATTACAAATGTAATATTGGTGTTATACGGGTAATTTCCGATTCCGTAATCTCCTATGAAGTTTTTTTTAAACTAGACGGCATATTACATATATATACCTATATATTTATATACACAGTAAACTCTCTCTAACTCAACGGTCTGTAGGCCATTTCCCCTCAATTCTGTCTCGTAGTAACACCAGAGATTAGGGGGAGATCAGCAACGCTCGATAAAAGTTGAAACCTGGAGAATGTGTTCTGCGACATCTGAGTGGCCAAAGCGAAGGGAACAATATATATATACAATCTGGCGATCCGTATACGCCGGTCGGGTGCTTCCGTGAATGAGGGAAGCCTGCAATGATGACATATGTCTATATATTCTAGGGCCGTGCGTGTTGCTCGAATGTTCCGAGATCCGAGCGAGCGAATATGTAAAGATCCGCATGTAGAACTTATAAGGGTTCATTCAATGTTTTTGCCATGGCAGGATTTTATTTTGCAGAAATAGAAGAACCTTGGACTAGTAGTGCGAGATCGCCGCGGCTTTTTCTTTTTTTTCGTTTAATTCATCTCGCTTCATAATTTTTATATATTTCGATTGCCGTCAAAAAGTACGAAGACGGGTGCATGATGTCGTCAGTCTCTGACTAGTAGTGTCAACGAAGCGGATGTGCGCTCCGACATGAATCTTTTTTTTCAGTTTTTACGATATTTCGGAAATAAATAATCAATAGACGTTATTTTTATATTTTCTACGCTGCCATGAACAACTACAAACCTGGTCGGATTGCTCATTCAACGTTACGCATATCTTACTTTTCGTCGAATTTTCACGTCATTTACAGCACATTGTATGCATTCATTTAATCATTTATAATTTTATGATGTCACAAACATTTTATATCAGTTGTGAATTCAATCGCGAATAACAAAGTGTTTTATGTATTTTTTGGGGGTTTAAAGAGTATCTTCAGCTATGGAAAAGAATAAAGTAGAAAAAATTACAGATATATACCTAGTCGGTCACGAGAATATTTGGACACCAGCATAGAGTTGCTCTTTCTGTTCTTTATTCCAAGTAAATGTTCGAAGGACCATCAGCAAATTATAGTATGATATATCAGAACATACTTTCCAGGTAACACGAATGCAAAAAAAAGAATTATTTCGTGCGTACGATTGTTTAAATATTGCGAGAGATTCAAAGAAACGACGTATTTTTAGGTCACAAAAATATGCTCGGACTATAGAAATTAAGCTTATAATGTTTAATTAATAATTGTTACTTTAAGATTAATATTTTATTGAATATCCTTGATGTTGCAGAACATGCCTTAAACGGGTTGGCATGGTCGAAATATATTTTTTTAATAATCTGGTCTAATACGACCCCATTCCTCCACAAGCCGTTTTTTCAACTCCTCCGTCGTTATTATGGGGGGTTTCCGAATTTATCGGTACAGTTCGGACCACAAATTTTCAGTAGAATTCAAATCTGGCGATTGTGGGGGTGCACAACATTAGCACATGTATACATTGAATATTCGTGAAAAATCCGTGCGCTGTGCTTCGCATTGTTGTCTTCATTACATTTTAAGCCTTGTCCAACCCCCATTTCAGCAGCACTTTTAAAAATTCTTTTGTAAAATGGTTGGGTGTTTACACTCGTCAAGAATACCCTCTATAAATACTAATTAACTCACTCCTTGCGACGAAATACACCCCATATAATTACCGAATCGCCACTGTGCACTGTGCATTGCCAATGTTTTAGATTTCATTCTTCCTGTGCCTCTCCATGTGAGAGTCAATTCTGAGAGTTTGTCTCGAGAGTACTCGCACGATCCTCTCCACGTGAGAGTTTTTTTCCGCGAGAAATTTTGTACACTATTTCTACACATAAATTACCAGATAACGCGGTCGAGTTTTTTAAAAATTATTTTTCATTTTACAATAATAATCGTGCCGATTTTTTAGGCGGAAATAGCGTTTTTGACTTCCAAGTGCTACCAAAAATAGAAAAATCGATGATTAACAAAAACTCGACCGTGTTACCTCGGGAAATATCTTACCTCATAACGGTACTTTGATTTTTTCGTTTCGGATGATTCAGTCACGAGTTATAGTGTACACCGCAAAATAACTTTTTTCGAGGCGCCCGCGAAGATTTGTTGCCAACGGCTTATTTTTTCATATTTTTCAACTATAATTTCGGAAACTATAGTTGAGACATTGTATTATTAGATAAAATTTAATTAAATAACCCAGCATTACCAGTATCGTCTAAAAAAATCTTGAAAATGGGCGTGTTGTTGACCGAATTAACCTAAGCCTGCCCTTAAGAGTTATTTTTACGAAAATTGTGCTGGTACTTCTATTTAACGACTATTGTATATGTTTATGAATAGTACGCCGTAGGTTCTTCTATTTCTGCAAAATAATATCCTGTTATAACAAAAAACATTGAAACCTTATCTTGATGAAGCTGGACCGACCGATGATAAATTATATTTTTTCCACATTATCTAATGTTGTTTTAAAAAATTCTAATTCGTCTATACGGATTTGATAGCTGAAAGAATAAAAATCTCATCGGCGGCTTTACGCAATTACATATTTGCTCGCTTGTATCTCGGAAAATTCGAGTGACACGGACGGGCCTAGAATATATAGACATATATCATCATTGCAAGCTTGCCTCATTCACGGAAACATCCGACTGGCTTATACGGATCGTCAGATTTTTCCCTTCACCATATGACAACGATAGTTTGCGGCCAACTTAACGTGGGTACAAAATAGTTGGCGCTTTGACCACTCAGATGTCGCAGAACAAATTCTCCAGGTTTCAACTTTTGTCGAGCGTTGCTGATCTCCCTCCTAATCGCTCATATTATTACCCTAGTGGAGCCAACTTCGCGTCGAAATTATGAAAATGTACACAGTTTACCTTTTGACCGCTCATTGTCAGACGTCGTCTCATCGGACCAACTCTCGAGTTTCAACTCTTCTTGTTAGCCGACCGCTGCCGATATCCCTGCTCATCTCTGCTGGAAGGAAAAGATCTTGACGTCGGTTGGTCATGCGGGTTTATAATTTTAAATGATCGACAATGTCCCGCATTTCATTGTTGATGTTGCCACCACAAATGAAGTGGCGGCTCAGTTTTAATTTTGCAAGCTTCAAAAACACCACATACTTCGTACACTCAACACATCCGGGTGTGGGGGGTAATTGTATTTACTACCGAAACTGGAAGAATTATCGCCTTTCTGTACTTTCGGGGATTTTCACCATTACAGCGCCATCTATCACGAATCGAAGAAACTTTTTAAAATAAAAGTTACGTATTTTTTTATGGGGAATCCGAGTCTGCAATTAAAAATGGGGGTTCCCATTTAAGATCTCAAAGTTGCCACACGCAACTTTACTTACTTTAGTAGTAACTTTACGTTACTTTAGTACCATTGGTACCGTTACTTTAGTACCCTTCGTACTGTGCAATTTTATTTCAGCAAATATTTCTGTGAACCTTATAGTGTCGAAGATATCTAAGGTGCTAATATTAATTGGGACGGCCTGTATACCGCATATGTGTACCCTCCTTTCTCCGCCATCCACGATGTACTTTCAAGTTTTTGTACCTCTCCTCGAAACATCGTAAGTTTGGCGTTATCCGCAGCTCTTTAACATCTTCCGGCAACTTGGCGCGGTCGACAATGCAGAAAGAACCGTCGGCGTCGTAATAAACGATGTAATGTAACCGGCGAGTATTATGAAAGATATCCTGCACGAATTCCGACTTTGTGGATTTCTTGATATAAATTGAGAAATAACCTCGAAAGGAATGTCCGAAGAAGCTGAGAATCTGGTACGGTTAACCTAAAATCTAATACGTTCGCGAGACATTCAAGGTCATTCTTTTCGTTCTTTTTTACATCGTTTATTCTGACGCAGGATGAGACTAGACAAAAAAACTATAGGATCGAGACTATGATAGATCGTTTCGTGCCTAGGAGCTGTAACTTTTGACAGAGCGAGGCAAGCTTGGTGTTAGTGGAACGGGCAAGCCTCGGCCCATGCAGCATATATCGCATACTATAAAGGAGTACATAGCTCGTATAGTCGGAACGGATGCGGGGACAGATCGGTGTCACGTGAACCCCTCCGGATATACCAGCTTCCTAGTCTTGCTCACCTACATTATCATCGCGAGCCGACCCATTGGGTGGGCGACGTTGCCTCCTCGACCAAGTCGTCGAAATACTAACAATAATGATGACGAGAACGATGAAAAACCCTCGCTTCTTGTGTTCGATACGACGACTTACGATTGGTCCAAAATTTATTATTCCGACGCCTTGATTAACATCATACGAGTGTCTCGTTGACAGATGGAAAAGTTCATAGGAAACTTTTCGCAGGGGAGACTTGGTGATTCGGTAGGAAACGCGCAGACGCGTAAAGTGGCCCGTAGCCCCCGTAGCGAACTTCCTCTATCCGCCGGATGTTGAGAGTGCCACACCCGTGAATTCGTGGTAACTACGAGCATGAGAAGGGGAGTAGCGATATAACCGGGGGTTGCATTGGCCCAAGGGGGTCGTAGTGTTATCGCAAAAATATAATAGATGGCGTTACTCTATCGTTAAGAAATAACGTGTATGGGTCATTCCGTCATTAGCCACGGCCACGGTCTTATATACAGGTTTGGAAACGACGGCCACATTGCATAGGCAGAAAGTGGGCCGCTTAGTGTCCAAACTTTTTAAAATCTCCGCTGCCACCGTGAAGTGCTGCGGTCGGGGGATGTTGCGAGACTAACCTAAACCGTTCTCTCTTCTCCGCATTTCGTGTAAAATCGGTGTAAATTAAAAAAAACTCTCATTGACAAATTGATTCATTATAAATTCAAGTGACATCGAATGAATAAATTAAAATTATAAATATGATAAATAAAATTTCAATTTATAAATTCGATTATCTAAATGAATCGAACTAATAAAGCAAAAAATTAGGCACTGTATTCAATTATTATTTAATTGGTCAAGTTCTTATCTGAAATACTACATTGAAAACGAAAAAAAAACACACACATTTGCTTTACGCTACAAGAATTAAATAATGTCGATGTGTTGGCTCCGTAGTGACCAATACAGTAAATTATAATAAGTTAAATGAATAATGAGCCAATCGAACAAGCCGCTAAGCCTAATTAAATCTCAAGAGCGACTATAACTTAAATATTACAAAACTATTATATTTACTTTGATGTTTTCGGTACATGAGAAATTTTTTCTTATTTTTTTAAATTTGTATAGGCATATGGTTACGTATTAATGATTCGCATGCATTACATTATTTTTCTGTCGTTATGTTCTGAATAAGTACGAGGGAGACGCAGATTGTTACGCGCGAGCGAAATATTGCACTCGTCCAGTCTCTGACATATAAATGTTTTTTCATCGTCATTTGTATTTGTATACAAAAACAATGTAATGCGTGCGAATAATGAATACATAACCAGATGCCTATACAAATAAAAAAAGGGAAGAACAAATATCTTAAGTCCCGGGAATCGAACTCATTTCCTGCGAAATATGAGTTAAGCACGCTACCGATGTCACCATAAGAACATAATGCATTATGATAGTTTTTTAATAATTAAGTTATAGCCCCGCTTGGGGTTTAATGGGGCTTGGCGTCTTGTTCGGGTGGTTTATTATTTATTTAATTCGTTATAATTTACTGTATTGGTCACTACGGAGCCAACACACCGACATTATTTCTTTCTTCAATTGCTGTAATAAAATTTATAACCAAAAACGCATGTGGTGTGTAGAGACATATGGCTGTCTCTTTCGCACACGACACCCCCTTTCCAATGCGCGCATGCGGCCGAAAATTGAAGCAAAAACTGGACGCTAGGCGACCCTTCTCTCACTATCGTCGTTTCCAGACCTGTACGTAGGGCCGTGGCCACGGCGTAGAAGCGCTTGTTTATTTCGAACCATTGAACAAATGAAACTAACGCAGAATCACGGAAACGATGTTCCAGACGTGTGTAATTCTAGTATATCAAAACTTACAGAAAAAAATATACCTTTGAAATTCGATAAAAAAAAAATGAAAAATTGCATGAATTCGTTTAATTACCATTATCATCTGTAAACCGCGCTATTGAATAAAAATTCAATTAAAAAAAAAATATATATATATATTAACTTTCGTAAAATCTTGATTTCCTCGAAAAAAACAACAACTAGGCATAGAGACATAACTAATTATAAATTTGACATCGGATAGCTCGTTCGTTAATGGAGGAATTATCCACATATGCTAAGGCTATCTACATATATATATATAAAACTTAGGAACGCAACGATAAATTCGCGGGGGTGCCGATGTACTCTGTATATTTAGTATAATATATCGCGGAGAATACGAATCTCTGATGGATGTGTAGGGAGAGGAAGAGAAATAGTGACGGTCAATGTGTTGGCCCATCGATAATTGTGGGTACAGAGTGAGTGATAGAGAGAAAGAGAATGATTGCGGAGCGGTAGTAACGTTGACAGTTTTGATGATGATATACTGTTGTGATCTTGGGGGTCTCACACGCCAACGTACTACATATACCATATATAGAATGTAAAGCTCAATCTGTGTAGAGATCGAACACTATATGCGTAATTCACGATTAGGACGCGAACTCATCTCGATGATGATGATGATGATGATGATGATGATGATGATGACGATGTCGTGGTCTATGTATAAATGTGTATGTACAGGAGCTTTTTAGTCTCTCTGGTCCCGAGCTTTTACCGCGAATTTTCTGCCGCCGTCGTTGTTTGAGGATGCGAGTCACTCCCGTACTTCGATCTATATCGTTATGAGGATGGAAGGTTGGTGTGCGCGGTGAGTTTCACTCTCTCGTCACCCAGCCGAAGCCCAGGATGAACGTTGGAGGAAAAAAAATGGGGGCTCCCCCATCCCTTTTTTTCTCGTTCATTTTCATCTTGACGAATCCCACTCCTACGCGGCCGGGGTTACACACCGATCCGTTGCTCAGATCAGTTCTTCGCGGGCAGGTCCAACGCTCGCACGCGCTCGCTCTGTACTCTCGTTCTCACATCGCTACCTGCCTGCGTATCGGGAAACGTAACACCCGATACGGGGAGAGTACGAGTGGAACATACGACGAGAAAACAAAAACATACCCGGGTCATGTCGCATTTTTGTGTTCGCGTGATATGTATCTACGTTTAATTCGTACATGAAATTATTTTGGATCGAATATAGGACGAAAACGAAACAGTATCTCTCGAAAAAGATCGGTAAATATTGACGATAATGGGGTGCGATTTATAACGACAGTGCGATGAATCAAATTCGAATTTAATTCTGTCGAAAGCAATTTTTTTGTTTTCGTTCGTAAGCGCAACTCGGCGTTGCGCGTTTGTGTCATCGAGTGTTGATTAAAAGGAGAAGCGCGTCACGAAGCTCCGAAGAAAGATCGTCCCGGTCTCGAGAAACGATTTTTAAACATCACATTCGCATATAACGCAAGTATATGTATGTGATAATCAGAAAACACATTGAAACCGAGGTTCGTATAAGCGTAACAGTAATAAGAATAACAGTAATAACGATAATATTGATCGTTGAAAGAAAAAAAGCATAACAACGCCTAGAGGAGTAAATTAAAGTAGATATCGAGATAACTGACAAAAATACGAGTAGTTTGAGTACAAACATGACTATGCTACATCGCCTCTATCATTATATCGAACGGCGATCGAGTCTTTCGTCGGACGTTCATCGATCGAGAGGGCGGCTGGGCGCGCATGCGCCAAGGATCGCGCGTCGCGTCGATGATACTGATGACCGTTCGGTCGTGCGCGGAGACATCATTTCCTCGGCCGCTAATTAGAATATAGCTGTTTTTTATGAGCGTGGAAGAGGAAGAGGGAGCGAACTAACGGATGGGTCGCCGGACGATCGCGAAAGGGGAGAGAGAGAGAGAGTGAGAGAGAGAGAGAGAGAGCGAGAGAGGGAGAGAGAGGAGGGCGGTGTAGAGGGAGAAGAGACGCGAGAGTTTGTGCCGTGCATAGGGTTTGAGGCGATGTATAGGTGGGTGGATCTACACCGGTGCGCTTGACGACACGATCGTGATATTTATTACGTAGAGAGAGCCCCGCCGGACATACGTATTTAACGCTCCTGGTGTTGCCGAGTTCCTTCTATCCATTCTCTCCCTTCCTTGACTCGCGGAACTACGATATAGAAAATGCGCGCGCGCGCGCGCGAACTATCTCTTCGACCCTTGAAGCACGGCGTCCTCTTCCTTCAGATTTATTGATCGATACGATCCACTTTTTCATTAAGGCACGTTGACGGTCAAGGTGATCGATTATCGCGGGTCATCGATTTATGAAATTTCGATCTTGCGATCTATTTACAAACGGACTATTGAAATATCATCTGACGCAGATCCACCTTGGTCTTACAGTCGTTTCGGAATACCTGAAACAATTTTTGTACCGCGTTGAGAATACAGTTTGCTTTTCTTCGGCGAAGGAAAATACGTTATCGATTTAAATCGGTTGCAATCTTGTTCGAAATCAGCGTAGACAATTATGTGAAATAATTACCGCGTTGCGGAGAAGAACCGAATAGAGATAGATAGATAAATAGATAGATAGATAGATAGAGAGATGGAGAGAGAGAGAGAGCGAGAGAGAGAAAATCTTTATGCGCCGTGGTCCGCGGGCATAGCCACTTTAGGATCTTAATCGTTCGGAAACAGTTGGGGCGCCCTAATTATTCAATATAGATGTTCGGCTACTCGACGTACCAGAGAAACAAGGATTCGAGATGAAGAGTGGGTGACGTTTAGTGGGTGACCCGCAGCGAGTAATCAAGACTCGCGGCAGCGATTCAAGACAAGCTTTGCCAACACGAGAGCTTATTGCAATGTTTCGTTGCCTCACGTTTTTCACCTCTCTTTGCACCACCAAAAAGTTCATTTTTCTCAGCTCGGCCTTGTCACCAGCGTGATATGTCCCATTGTCTCGGAAAACACCTCGTAGTCGGCCTAAAGGCTAATTGCTTTCCGCAGATTTTCGGGCGAAAAACTATCCCGATTGCTCGAGGCGGTACTTTTTTGTTCCTCTTTGCAAGAATCCCACGAAATAGAGGGAACAAGGCCGAAGCGTGAAATAGCTTTTGCCGTGTCGCGGTGGTATCGTACATATTATCGGAGAGTCCTTTGTCCTTCTCTTCCTAGCTCCTATCTCATTGTCACACCTATGCTTAAACATATATTCTCGGTTTCCAGCGCAATTCTGTAACTCGTTACGCTGTCGTTATGACCTCGTAACGACGAGTTTCGTTTCGTTATTTACCGAGACCCTATTATAACTACAACTGCGATTCTGTACACTATGTTTAGCGATTTTTCTCGTTATCGATACCGAAATGCGTCGGTAAGGTGTTGCTACGAATAGCGAGGCTTGGCGACCCTCTCCATATGCCATAACGACCATTGTGACAGCGCCTCGTAAATTATAACCCATCAATACGGGCTCAAAGTTCAATAAAGACACCTCGTTATCCCATTGGAGATTAAATTGGGGCAAAACTTCGTAGATTTTCAAATTTCCGCGACTATGGTGCGCATCGACTCGCGCGCAACGCTAACTATACTTCTTAATAAAAATATGAAATAAATAAAAGACGAAATTATAATGCTACTCAGATGATAGCTACTTAAAAAAAAGAAATTAGTTATTCTATCTAATCAACTTTGTGGTTTTTACTACTTCGGAGTAAAACTAAAATATAGATAATATAGATAATAAATATAGTACAAAATCGCAATTGTTATAATAGCATCTCGGCAAATAACGAAACGAAACTTGTCGTTACGAGCCCATAACGAAAGTATACGAAGTTATACAATAATATCGCTATTCGTTGTTACAGAATCGTACCGTCGTTATAGGAGTGTCGTTACACACAGCGAAATTCGTTATCGTAACGATACCGTTCCGAATCGTTAGTCTCATAACGAGTTACAGAATTGCGCTCGACGAAAAAGAAGCTTGGATGCTAACGAACTTTTCCGATTTTGTCTGTTCTTTGTCTCACCATTGTAGGAGGAGTTTGAACGAGAACGAGCGCAGATTGTACTAGTCCGCCAGGTGGCAGCTGTTATGCCTCGAGAGCAGCTTTTCCTTGGCTAAAAATCGAAATAATTACAATAGTCGCAAGTACCAAGAGAAACGAGACAACGATAGTCGATATCAGAGGCCGTACGCGTATAGAAACGTTTTTTTACAACGGCGATATAGAAAAAGAAAGATGACGGAAACTACGAGAGATCCGGAGTTGGCGGAGGCGGAAAATATCGAGGAGGTCAGGGCTGCATTGAATCTAATGTGCGCCCCGACGACACCAAAACAAAAGGCATTGCCCGAAAGAGGAACGTGGAGCACCAAATTGGACTTTATTCTCAGTGTGGTAAACATGCAATTTACTTCGCTAATTAATGAAAAAGATAAAATCGTTTTATTGTCACTAGTTCGAGTTTTCGGGCAGCGGTCAACTAGCCATGTGACACGTTCGTTAATATTATTCGTCAGGTCGGTTTGGCAATAGGACTCGGTAACGTCTGGAGATTTCCGTACCTCTGTTACAAAAATGGAGGTGGCGCGTTTCTCATCCCTTACTTCCTCGCTCTCATACTCGCCGGTATACCGATGTTCTTCATGGAACTTGCCCTCGGACAGATGCTCACTATCGGTGGTCTCGGTGTGTTCAAAATCGCGCCCCTTTTCAAAGGAATCGGTTACGCAGCCGCTGTCATGTCGTGCTGGATGAACGTTTATTATATCGTCATTCTCGCTTGGGCCATCTTCTATTTCTTCATTTCAATGCGAAGCGGTGAGTACATTCGTTCAAAAGTTTTCGACAGCCTCGATTTCCGGGCCTACCTTGCATTATATAAAGAGTCGAAGTCCTAATTCAATCGTCTCTGTGGTTTCATGCCAAAATCGTCAATCAGTATTGCCATGGGGTAGCTGCAACAACCCTTGGAACACGAAGACCTGCGTTAACCCATACGATAGGAGGTCCCTCCATTGCTGGGACCAAATGACACGCAGTCACAGTCTCGTCAAGATGTGCTCTCTCAATCAACTCAACATATCGGCATCGGATCTCACCGATCCCGTGAAGGAATTCTGGGAGTCAGTATAGAAACCTCAAGAGCCAGAAGAACATTCTTTCATCGACATCGTTTTATTGTAAGGACGAGATAATTAATTCTGTTTCCAGGCGACGGGCGCTTCAGATAAGCGACGGTATCGAGCACATGGGAAACATTCGTTGGGAGCTTGCCGGTACCCTTCTTGTCGTCTGGATATTGTGTTACTTCTGCATCTGGAAGGGAGTCAAATGGACCGGCAAAGTTGTCTATTTCACGTCATTGTTCCCTTACGTACTCCTCACGATTCTTCTCATTCGCGGTATCACGTTACCCGGAGCGATGGAAGGCATACGCTTTTACATCAGTCCGAATTTATCGAAACTCAAGGAATCAGAGGTAAGAACACATTCGGTCGAGCGATACAAAATTCCCACATCTATTGCAACACAATAAGTCGATAATTGACCATTTTTAATGGTTTTTTTGCGATAGGTATGGATCGATGCTGTGACTCAAATATTCTTCTCGTACGGACTCGGTCTCGGTACACTCGTTGCTCTTGGAAGTTACAACAAATTCAGCAACAACGTTTACAAGGATGCTCTGATCGTATGCTCGGTAAACTCATCGACGAGTATGTTCGCCGGTTTTGTAATATTCTCCGTGGTTGGATTCATGGCTCACGAGCAACAGAAACCTGTCGCCGAGGTCGCAGCTTCTGGTCCTGGACTAGCTTTCTTAGCTTATCCATCGGCTGTTCTTCAATTACCAGGCGCTCCGCTCTGGTCTTGTCTGTTCTTCTTCATGCTTCTGTTGATCGGTCTCGACTCGCAGTTCTGCACCATGGAAGGTTTCATCACGGCCATGGTAATAAAATTGTTTTAGTCGAGGGAAGTTTTCCTTGAAATCTGAACAAAAAATGTCTCTACTTTTGGACCTTCGTAACTTTTTTAGGTGGACGAATGGCCTCAATTGCTTCGCAGACGCAAGGAAATCTTCATAGCTATTGTCTGTATGCTCTCGTACCTGGTCGGTCTATCCTGCATATCCGAGGGTGGAATGTACGTCTTTCAGATTCTTGACTCGTACGCAGTTTCTGGCTTCTGCCTGCTCTTCCTCATATTCTTCGAGTGTGTCTCGATCAGTTGGGCCTTCGGCGTTAATCGATTCTACGACGGTATAAGGGATATGATCGGTTATTATCCCTTTATGTGGTGGAAATTTTGTTGGACTATAACAACACCAATGATTTGCATCGTTAGTACAACCAAAAATCGATCTCCTCTCCTTTATTACTCTCTGAAGAATTTACGAACTTTCTTCGTTGACGTTTTTATAAAACAAAAATAAACGTTTATCAGGGTGTCTTCTTCTTCAACCTGGTGCAATGGACACCGATCAAGTACTTGGACTACGAGTATCCGTGGTGGTCTCACGTATTCGGCTGGTTCACGGCTCTCTCATCGATGCTCTGCATACCCGGTTACATGATTTACATCTGGATGACGACACCCGGTGATACGAGAACGGTAATTTTCAATAATTTTCCTAATCCACCATATTCGAATAAGTACTATCATAACTCTTCTTAATCGAAATTCGTATTCAACACCGTTTACAGAAATTCAAGTTACTCGTCAGAATAGAGGACGACGTCACGAGTTTGCGAGCAAAATTAGGTCTACCAGGAGTCGAGCTTTCGCCCCTTTAGACGAACTATTCGTAATAAAATGCCACGAATGGCCTCCCTCTAAAACAAAATAAAAAAGTCAAAGCAAAAATTGATAAACGGTTCGCCAACTCGATTCAACATAGTATTCTCCGTTTAAGGTGTTCACGCCGGAGTGCGCGATTTTTCTTCTTCTCTCATATAGACGCTAATGCCAAACGCGTTTTGGGGCGAAACAAGCTCCGTTATAACCAAAGAGCAACCAAAGAGAGGAAAGAGAGCAAGAAAAAGCCACACGTACGCCAGGCTCTAAACGAATACTTACTAGCCTTAGTAGACTAGTATATGTTATATACATATACACACACACACACGCGCGCCCGCACACACACACACATACACATATACATGAATACTACCGGCGAAAAGTTTCCGGATAAAAGTTGAAAAGAGTGCCGGAACGGGTTTTATGTCATTTCGCCGGTAGTTGGTCTAGGCCAATTTAACCAATGCCATTTTTAAGAGAAAGAATTTACCTTAATTTTGGCAATTTAAAAACATTTTTACGATTTTCTTTTACAATTAGCACCCAGTTTTGAAAACGACCATTTTTTGTCGTTTTTTGTTCTTTTATTAGTGGACCCCGTTTGTGGTCAAATCTGTTTTAACGCATTTCTTTCACCGACATCATAAGGGGGGAAGTCTAAGCTTCAATTTCGTTTTTTAGAAAATTGTCTAAGATTTTTTTTCCAAATATATTTTGTTTTTTTGAGAATAAATAGACAATTTGAACATTGCTACGGAGGACGAAAACGATGAGGCTTACACCAAAATCTCAAGACGGTAAAAAGTTGTATTACTTCTTGTTGAGTTTACGAGAATTTTTTCCGATTTTTGTTCCCATCTATTTCCGGCCAAAGCTCGATTGATCTGAATACCATGAAAATAATATAATTAAATCTTTTACTTACATATTAAATTTTTGTCTCGTCGAAGAAACCTCCTCTTGTCGACAGCACGCTTTTCATCACACCACAAAAAATGATCGTTTTCAAAACTGAGAGCTAATTGTAAAAAAAAACGTAATTTTTTTTAAATAGCCAAAATGAAGGTAAATCCTTCCTCTTTAAAAATGGTGTTGGTTAAATTGTCCTAGGCCAACTACCGGCGAAATGGCATAAAAAGCGTTCCGGCACCCTATTCAACTTTTGTCCGGAAACTTTTCGCCGGTAGTGTATATGTATATATAGATTCTGAAGGTGTTCAAAGGTTGACCGTCCGTTTGGTCAATTAGACGTAGACAAAGATAACAAAATCGACATCCCTTGCCAAATCGGCTTGCCAAAAACAATTGCGCAAATATTTTAATGTCCTCGTTTTATGATATTACGCCATATTAAATATAAATATGTATATTACAAATTCAAGTTCACGTTAAAGGCGGAATCGACCGCGAAATACTGTTTTACCCTCGTACGTCGCACAATTTTCGGCTCTATGCTACTATTGACATTCTATTTTTACTTTTTTCTCTCCCTCCCACTGGTCCGATATTCATGTTTCGCGCATTTTTCTATTTTATAGAGATTTTTTGTGTGTAACCACAGTTGTAATATCATTTAGTATAGACTAGACCTCATATCCCTGTGTATCGAATGGATTGAATAAACATTGGTTATTGGAAATAGAGGAAAGTTTGTTCTTTGGGATCTCGAGGTTTTCGTCAACACTGCAAGAAGCGAGACGAGAGCGATGGGTTGATGTAAAAAAATTGTATTTCTCCATTGATTCTCAACCGGGGATTATAAATTTCTAGTATCAAACAAGTGGTACGGTCACTCCTCCTACGGAGAAAATAAAAATATCTTATTTACCGATCGACCTTTATCATTGATGTCTGCGGCATCTCAATTGTCGATATAGATATCGCGAGTGATTATGAAAAATACCAACTGGGCACATTGAGATGGCGTCGTACATTGGAAAATAATATGCCCAGCTCGTAGATGGAATATACAACAGATATAGTCTAAATATACAATATATATCTATGTGTGTAAAAAAATGCGCACTTTTTTGTTAGTTGGGCTTGTATGGACGGAAATGTACGTTGCACATCATGGAATCGGATCGATGCGTTTTTGCAACGTAAGACGAGATTCAGTATTTTGTTCGTACTGTAGGTGCACAAAATATATAAAGCTAAAAACAAAAACATTGGAAAAAGAAGAAGAGTAACGTATAAAACACGATCTCCGTGGGAATTCACATGTCGCATGTGTCGTCGTTAGTTTTTGTTCGATCAACGGACACCTCCGAGTCTGTCATCAAGTCGGCTTCCTGAGAATATACTCTCCTCATAATTTCTTATCAACTGTACAGATCTATATACGTAATTATCTTCTTTGTTTGGTTAAAGAAAAAAAATGGTAAGAACACTTGGGCTGCGTATAAAATTCTGGCCACAGGCTCCGACATGGAATATTGGCTCCTTTTTGTTTCTGTAGCTAAACGGCCATGAAGTAATTCATTCATCACTGTCGTAATAACTGAATGAACGAATCCCGAGGGATATACATATAGGCAATATAACGAGATCCTGCGTAAAAGGTGATCTACACAAGGCCCTGCAACCACATAGCGAGTACCAAAGAAACCCCGAGCCCGGCATTAAGAATTTTCTTGCTGGCGCCGCTTCTGAATTCTCTCTCATCGCCCATTTGGAATTGAGTTATCGGACTGGACATGCGTCCATCGCCACCACGACTGAATGCCAAAACTCGAAGGTTGTAAGTTTTACCCGGCGTGAGACTACTGATATAAGCTTCGAGTTTCGATCCACCGGGTATTATCGTGTCGTTCGCAGTGCTCATATCCTGATCGATTTCCCACACTCTGACCTTGAAACCATCTAGAGGCTCCTCGTCCAAACTCGGCTGAATGTAACGCCATTTGAGGTAAACGGTCGACGGATTGACGACACTGAGCTCGACCGAGCTCGGTGGCATTTGAGGTGGTTTTCGATATGTTCTCTCGATAAAGCGCTCGCTCTCGGGCCCGGCACCTGCCGAATTGTAAGCCATCGATTTAACCCGATAAAATCTGTCGGGCTGAAGACCAACGATAAGTGCCCATGGTCTCGTGGTTCGCGACAGATAATAAATGGCGTCGTCCTCGTTTGCCTTGTCGGGCCAATATTTGACACGATAACCGATGAGTTTGCCGCGAATGTTCTCGCGCGTGTCTTCCAGGGCTTCCCATGTAACGTTCAAACTGGTACTGTTGTAACTTATCGCAAGAATCTTCTGCGGTGCTGATCTCGGCATGTCCTCGGCGCTATAAACGATCGCAATCTCCGACTCCGGTCCAATTCCTACTTCGTTCATCGCTTGGACCTTGACGTCGTATTGCGTGTAGTAATACTCTTGCTGTACCTGAACGACGCAAGAACCAACATTTCCGTACTGTTGCAGCGATATCGACTGGAACTCGGTGTCGGCGTTTCTCCGCCTCCAGTAGACCTTGTAGTATATTCCACGACCATTTTGATCCTCGGGCTTCAACGGATCCCACGTGACCGTTAGATCACCGAGCTTTCCACCACCGCCGCTAATATTCGAGGGTGATTTACTAGGTTTGTCGGGAGGAGTACTGTATTTCGGGGATGGCAACGATGGTGGACCATAGCCAAGATCATTAGCGGCCGAAACGCGAAATTCGTACGTCGTGTACGGATTGAGAATTTTTTCGAGATAAACTTCCTTGCGGCCTGTGTATCTGTCGATCTCGATGGCCGTGATGTCTGAAAAGAAATACCGAAATATGAGGATTACAGGTGGCATTCGTGTTATTTTTGTTCGGCTGGAAAACTTGTTTTGGCATCCGATTGTGAGGTATAATCGTACTTACTTTCGGTAAGATTGAACCAATTATTGATCCATCGTGATCTTGCGCTTATAGTATAAAAGAGAATGGGCCTGCCGTTGAAAGCTCCATCGGTCCATTGAAGCGTCACAGAAGTCTTGACAACATTTGTCACCTGAATACCACCTGGAGGACCCGGTGGTCCTTCCACGGTTATCATAGTTTTACTGACCACTCTACCAACCGCACTCTCCACTATGCACTCGTATTCTCCTCCTTCGGCCAGGGTCATGTTTATTATATCGAGCGTGCCACCGTCGATCTTTAATCGCGGATTGTTCTTTAAGTCTTTGTCTCTTATGCGAATACCATTGTGCGTCCAGATATAAGCTACATCGAGCATCGCCTCGCTGTCGGCTGTACAGCGAAGAGTCTGATTCCACATTACAGCTGTATTTATTCTTGGGGGAAGAGTCTCGATTAATGACGGGCCACCTAGATTCAAACGAGAACGATGCTTCGGTGAATAATGAAAAACAAACGGTATCGGAGGCAGCGAACGATGGACTTACGTAAGACGATGAGGCGACCACGCGTCTCGTCAGATCCATACTGATTAGATGCCGTGCAAACGTATGTTCCTTCGTCGTCGCGCGAGACCGGGCTGATTATGAGATTTCCATTTTCGAGAATTCGTCGTCTGCCACCCGAACCGATAACATTGCCATCCTTCTTCCAGACGAATTTAGGCTTTGGCGCAGCTTCGGGATTGCAAACGATCGTCGTATTGCCGCGTTCTGCGGCGTAACTCTCGGACTCCATGGGTTGTTTTTTGAAGGATGGTTTAAGAGCTGTTGGGAAACGTAAATAAAACGCATAGATGAAACGCAGTTTCGCGTAGAGTCGAAAATTGATAAAAAAAAAAAATAAACTTACACAACACTCGCAATTGCGCAGACGAGTACGTCATCTTGAGCTGATTTTTTGCCTGGCACTGATACATCGCTGTATCTCTCTCGGGATCCAAATGTCGAATTCTCAAGACATTGTCCTGTATGAAATAGCGATCTAGATCTTCCGGAGCGATAGTTGTGTTATCCAGAAGTTTCCCGTTTCTGAACCAAGTGTAAATAACGTCGGGCACGCCAAAAGCTTCGCACATCCACGTAAGATCGGCGCGATTGTCCATGTGTTTGTCCTCGAGTGGAATAGTGAAGTTAGGAGCGGCTTGAATCGTGAGCCAGACGGAATTTTCAATGGAGAGGCGATCGTTGTGAGCTCGGCAAACGTATTCGCCTTGATCCTCTATGCGTACGTCGGGAATGTTCAACACTCGATTGAAACTCGTCAAGTAGGCACCGCGAGGCAGAACGGATCCGCGTCTTGTCCAGTTGTACGATGGAACCGGACTGAATGGTTGACGAGATTTAACATTAATTTGTCAAGTTGGTAAGGCAACTTTTCAACAGAAAATACTCACTATCCGAATGCGATGCATTCGAGTCGAACGCTTTTGCCAACCACCGGAGCTTCCGGAAATACCTTCGGGAAGTTATTCGGGAATTTCAATTGTTGGTAAGACGCTGAAAGTGGAAACAAAGATTTAGTCTCTCGGTGTTTACCGAAGAACGTTTTTGTTTATTCTTACCGTGCGGTTCGACTCGAAGAGGAAAGAATGGGCCATTGCGACCGGTATCGGATGCGGTGCTCTGTACATTGCAGGAATAATTGCCACGATCTATGGCCTCTATCGCCGAGAAATAAAGAGCTCCGTCGTTCGACGAAAAAACGCGTTTATCCTCTTCAACGAAATTAGGAAAAAAGTCACGAGTCCAGTAGTACGTAACACCGGGATAATGTTGCGGAGGATCGCAATAAACCGCTTTGCCCCAATGTTGTTCGCCGCTCTCCTCGGAACGTTTGAGATTAAATTCAAGAATATAACCAAAAGATAGCTCAACGGTCTCGGATATGATGCTGCCATATTCGTTGGTGGCTTTGCAATGATACGAGCCACGATCGTCGTTCTGCGTTGGATTGTAAATTATGAGAGAACCACCGCTCAGAGTGTATCTTCGATTGGCAAGCGGGTTTATCGGTGCAGAGATCAAACGAGCATCCTCGAAATATTCTTTGTACCATTCGTAAGTAGGTTCCGGATATCCACCGGCGAGACACGTTAGGGAGACTTGATTGTGCTGTGGTCTCTTGGACACGTCGAATACCTTGTCGGTGGGTTGCGATATGAAATAAGGTCCTCTGGGTATACGAAGAGGATTGTCGATCTCGACGCCATAAGTGTACGTACGATCGTCCTCCGCGAGATTGTGCAAATCGGATACCGACGCTTCGCAGATGTAGAGTAGCAATTCATTTCCCGTGACTTTCTCGAGACCCCAGCGCTTAAGACCGTCACTGAAGGAGTACGCGAGATAATCGCGATTGGTTATCCCATCGTTGGGTTCGGGCAGAAGGGCATTTTCCATATTGACGAGTTGACTATTATCCGCTTCGTTGGACCAGTAACCGCCCATTTGTCTAACCCCGGTGTACCAAATACGATGTTGGGGATCTTGCCACAAGAGCTGATATAGAAGAAATCCATGCTCTTCCACCGAATTTATTGACAACAGATCGCTCTGATACGCTTGGCAAGTACGTCGCGCATCCTCTCTCTTTTTCAACGGACTCTTGACGAAACGATAGCACGAGTCTTGAAATTTTGTCCAGTGTCGCGGGCACTTATATTCCACCTCGCCGTAAAAGAGATTTTGCGAGCTGGTGAATGAAACGAGGGCGAACAGACACGCAACTAGGAAGCATTCGCTGGTAGCCATAGCTGTGCTATGTAGCGTTCGAGACTAAATCCTCCCACCTGTTGAATTGATCAATTTTCAATCATACGCTCGCTACAAAATATCAGAGTCCCGTAGCTACACGGACGCAAGTGCGACTGTATGATGCACGAAGCATGCTTTGAAATGACTATGGGATTAGTCACCGCATAATGTCAATTAGGCGATATCAGTGACGCGTAATCGAGGAAGGGGTGGAGATTACGGGGTGGAACGTGCGGGGCAGGTGCGGCGTGTTTGGCGCGCCAACAAAATGTTAAATTGAAATCAATGCACGAATAGTTTCGTTTCAACTGCCAAACATTGGGTTAATTAATTTTTATTTGGATTTAACTTAATGACACATTGCTCAGGAACGTGCACTCATTTTTGTATGTATCGCCGCGATATTTATTCCAAATGGTTAAGTTCGGGAACTCAATTGCTTTTGTCCGACAGCCACTTCTCGGCCATACATCTGCTTTATTTTCAACGGTTATTCCAACGTATCCCAAAGTCGATACTTGAATCGTTAATTAATTAAAAATGTAGGGAGCGTAGGGCGCGCACACCAGAATCACCCAACGTGCACGATGCATTGTGGAGGGGACAGGGAGTGGCATGGGTTACTCATAAACGCTTACGCAATTTACGAGACGAATCTTGAACCATTGCCATTATTCGGAATTTCTTCTAGCTTGAATACTTTAAAGGTTCACTCACCTTTTTTTTAAGCACAATTCCACTCGGACCCCATCAAAAAACAAATAACATACCGGACGTACCGCCAAACACTACACTGCACTACACTCAACGTTCTTTCAACGACGCGTTCGCGTAAACTCTCCCCGGTACACTTTGCGACGATGAGAGTGGTGGGAACTGTGTCGTGAATGGGTGTGGAGATGCGGTGAACTTACAGGTAAGAATTACCTGCAGTGGCCGTCGATAGGTTATCTTACGATCGGGCATGATAGTCCGTAAGGACTATCATGTGATCCGTAAGGTGGCGGCACGTGTCCGGCTTTCGGAAATCTTTGGAACTGGTGGAGTATCGCGTTTCATCGCTGACATACGAGTGTCGGGACTGTGTGTACGAAACATAACACGAGGCGCGAAAATGTATGTGGTGACAAAATTGTAAACGAGGAATGAGGAGGGCGTCGTGGAGTGATAAGTCAGTGGGTTATTCGCATAAAACAGGAAAGATATCGTCGGTGTACGAAAGATATCCGGTGACTCGAGACGTACACGACAATTCATTCATTTCGGTGAGCAGCGTGCGACTCGTGCGACTGAAACGAGGCGTCCGTGTCTGGCAAGAGTCTCGGCGTCTGCGTAATGACGACGATGCGCAAAGGCGTCTGCGCAGCGTGGAGAGACAGCTGATGGCCGTACAGTGGCGCCGGTGATGGCGGCGAAAACACGCGCGCAAGCCGCATCCACCAGGAGGTCGTGATTGCCGCCTCCACCGTACCCGTTACCGCCGCTTCCTCTCCACCGCACCGCCGTAAAACGCCAACGCCGCCGCCGCCGCTGCTGCCGTGTGCTCGTGGGACGTGGGTAAGTACCCCTTACTACCATGCTCGAATCAGTCTGCACTCGCATGTCCACGAGGTAGCTCCATCGGGCTGGCGGCTTCCTCTAGCAGCCCGCTCTCAAGACCCTGTAGGCCACCACCTGGCTTTGGCTCAGTTCGACACAAGTCGAGGGCCGACGTGGGTGACAGCCGACAAGGGTCGTCGTTGCCTCGTTCTCGCGTCTCGAGGTTGAGGTTAGGTCAGCCCGGTCCAAGCGCGCCGGGCTCGCGATTCGAAATAGACACGCTCGTTGTGACAGATACGTTTAGCACTAACAACATCAATTTTTTTCAACCTTTCGCACACTTTCGCCGTACGAGAAACACTCGCTCGAAACTCCCGTACATCCGCGATGACACTGTGAGCGCGTATTTAATTAATCTCGTGTTACGTTTAAACGCGTCTGACAATTGTGATTGAAACTTCGTACTGCGCGCGTGTCTTGTGTCTCTCGTGTGTCCGCCGGGCGGGCCGAGGTTAGGTACGGCTACGCGCTACGACCGAGGCGGGAATATTTGAAACGAAGAAAGCGTTTAAAAGCGATTAAAAATCTAAAACATAGAAAAATCGTGAAGAAAAAAAAAAAAACGCGTGTGTGCGACGACTGTGAACGTTTTATCGTTACTCTCTCGCGCGACGGATTTCGTCTCTAGCGTTTGTCGCGAGTCGAATCTACTCGAGACGAATAAAAAGATAAAAACTAAACAAACAAAGACACGTTTCTCGTCCGATGGAATTCGATAAAGTATTATCACGAACTTGGTGAACGAGGAGAGGCAATAATCTTTGAGGGAAATCGAGAGAATCGCATCAACTTAATCAACCATGTGGAAAGACAGCGGTCCCACCGTAAATACTCCTTTATACAATTTTTCTTTACTCGACTATTTGTCAAATTTTTTTCACTATCCCGAAACGAAAAAAGCTCTCTGGCCCTTGAAAAATCGACGATTATTCTTTTTACGTTTTACAATACGAAAATTGTACGTAAAAATAACATTCCCGCGTACCGTCCTCCTTTTTGTTTTCCCCCGTCGTTGACAACGTTGTATTTGTCGAACGACGGTCTTTTCGAGCATTACACGTCGAAAAGGTTGTTAAACTACTATAAAACGACGGAATCATATCTCGAATACGTTGAAATACGATAAATAAAATGGTTGGTGAATTTTGAGAGTGGTCGGGTAGTTAGTCGCAGGTCGAAAAGCCCGGCCGAGAGAACGAATCCATTAATAAGACCGATAATTGATGACGTTGACGGAATCCGGTTGAAATAGCCAACTGATTTTGGTAAAGCTTGACAATTATATGCCAGAAGCAGCCGTGTTGGTGCCCTCGATCACTCGGGGCACACCAAACGCGTAATATAAAACCGATTGAATTTTCATTCCGCTTCATAATACATATATCGCATACCGATCGTACTCATAAGTACGTATGTATACGCGAGCGTCACTGAAACTGTTACAACCATCGCGATTACGCGTTTATACGCGCGCCCAATTCGAGCCTCGGTCGTCCAACAATCATCTGTCCCACGATTCGAATCGATCCAAACAAATTTATTTTCCACGAGCGACGATAGCTTTGCGGAATTTGTCCGAAGCCCCTGCCCCCTCGCATATCGATACGATTATATAATTAAATCATCAATCGTTTCAAGAGCCACAGAGAATCGCGATTTCCCGTTCTTAAAAACAATACAAAAAAGAACGGTTTTTCACGGGATTTTTTTTTTTCTTCTAATCGTTTAAATTCGTACGAGAATGAGAGAGAGAGAGAGAGAGAGAACGAGAGAGAAAGAGAAAGAGAGAAAGAGAAAGAAAGAGAGAGAAAGAGAGAGAGAGAGAGAGAGAGAGAGCTGCAAAGAGGAAACCGTCGGTCTGTTTTAGATGGACAATTCTACATACGTGCCGAATCACCTCCCGCCACCGTCCCTGGTCGTTTTTTCACAAGCAGGGGGTATCCCCGACGCCCTGAGAATGCAGAGACCCTTCAATCCACAAGTTAGTGGACCTTTGCCTATCGTCCCGCATGATTTTCAAACGTCTATTAGTCACGTAAAATTAAGATGGCGCGCGCGCCTTCTCCATTCCAATCTCGAACACGTTGGTAGACCTTTCGAACGTAAAATAATGAACGCTATTCTACATTATTGTTTCATCGCTGAGACAATAACGAAAATACTCATTGAAAAATTTAACGAACTTTCGAATTTTTCGTCCAACGTATGGAAAATTTAAAGTCGTTGTTAAATTCAAGATAAAAGAAAATAACGATTCGACGCGAAAAAACGTTTGACACGACAAACGCTCGTCAACTTTATAAAAACATTACGTTCGCCATTTTTTGCATGCACCTTCGTTCTGCATAAAATAATTCATGCGAGATCGTTTATATAGGTAATAAGAGAGAAAAAAAACGTTAAATCAGAGTTTAAAAAAAAAAGGAATCGGAGTGGAAATAGACTGGCGACGTTCGAAGTCCTTTGCTCACCTTTGGATCGTCACGGTTCTATTATGCGCCGCGTTCGACGCTATCGTACCTCTACCACCGAGGTCGGTTCGACCTCGCGTTTCCATCACTTAATTTGTCGAGAGCGTTTACGATTCATTTTTTAAATTGTCTTATTTTTTAAATTACCCTCCAATGTTCGACTCGTCGTCGAACGATTTGTTCGATTCTTCCACGACGTTGTCGTAATCGATCGGCCTTTATCGAGACGTCGGGATGGTAAGAGAATAAGAATAACATTTTTAAAAACCAGCAAGAGAGATAATTCATTAGTTCGTCAACGAGAATTTTAACCCGAAAAAAACAACGGAAAGAAGGAAAATACATACACAAATAAATTTGACGATAGTAAAATACAAATACGATTGCGGGGCGGGGGTGGACACGAAAAAAGTGTGCCAGCGCGTCGGTAATTAAAACAATAATGAATACGTAATAAATTACGTGATTGAATCGTCGAGCGCGAGGCGAACGCCCCGGGTGCCAATTTGGAAAAATCATTTACCCCTTTCGTGAAAAACCGTTATGAAAATGATGGCGGGGTCTCGCGCGAGGATACACCGAAATATCGCAAAAAAAAACTCTGATTCGACGTTCATTTTCCGGATGAATGGCGAATGTAACGTCGGGTAGGATTTCGTTACGAAACGAAATTCATACCAACGTTATCGAAAACAAAAGCTACCCAAATGAGGAGAAACGATTCGAAACAATTTTACGTTTCGTTGTACGAAAACGTCATTATTCGGAGTTTTAATTTTTCCCTCGATTTTGTATTAATAGGTATATCGCGGTTAAAAATTACGGTAAAGCGATATCGTTGAATTCTTCGTATAATTATGTCAGGATAATTGTGATCAACTTTCGTTAACAATCGCCACAATTATTATCGCGAATTATCCAGAAGTAATGCGGTTCGGTTTTCGTGTACCTAATTATGTTCGTATCGTGATTTTCAATGAAGTTATAAAAAAGAGCATGGAAAGTTCAATTGTACGGAAAATTACGTGGTTGAAAATAATGAGATCGATGGGAATAATTACCTACTTTGTCCCGACGTTGATGATTGTGCCGATATTTACGAAAAATCGTCGGAAGAAAAAAGTAAATCAATTTCTGTGAAATAAAACGCTCGTGTCGCAACAAGCACACTTTATTTTCCAGCCCCGCAATTTTCGAATATTCCAACAAATTTTAATTCTTAATTGGCGTCGTGAGCAACTTCTCGAAAAAAAAAAAACAAAAAAAAACCGTTTCGATCGTAAAATAGAATTTTCTCCCGTTTATATATTCGCGAGTCGTACAAGGCTATTAACAAAAATTGGCTTATTAATGGTAATTAATCGGTAATTTATCGAACAGCGAAGAGAAAAATATTATTTTGTCACGTGTGTGAATACGGGGTAGGAAATTGTCTTAAAAGATTAACGTATTAATCGTAAAATCCGTTTTTGTTTGTTTGTTTTTGTTGTTGTTGTTGGTCCCACGACCGTACTCGTCGAATACGGAAAAGGTGACGGACGCGAAGGATCTTCAGGTGCCGTTCAGCACAGCAGCTTCGCTCGGTTACGGTCTTCATCACATGTTACATCTTCCTCATCAATTTCTTCATCCCCTGGATCCGCGTTTGCCGTTCAGCGCATTCAGGCCGCTTGGCCCATCGGCATTCGCCCCACCGAGCAAGTGCCTCAAGGTCGAGACCGGTAACACGAGCGTATCATCGGGATTGGCGAGTATCGGCTCGTTGTCCGGTATGTCGAACATGTTCTCACCGTCGTTGCCTTCGTCCGGTGGCGTCGGTGGTACGGGAATCTCAGGCGCATCGAGCCAAGAAATCGCACCGCAGAGCCCGGCGGGCTCGGCGAGCCGGTCCCCAACGGGCAACAACGCGGGCTCGGTTACCTCGGCGAGCAACAATCGTGGCGCTGCTACTCCCGACGACGATGATCGCGACGCTAACGCGACGCCCGGCTCCGAGAATACCGAGAGATCGACGCCCGAGGAAGGACGACCCTATAGACGTGAGTACGCATTATTTATTTACCGCATTTATTTAACACGTTGATTGCTGCACCCGTGTTGCGTCGATCAAATATATATATATATATATTTGTTGTTTTAACTTTCGGCAAGAATTTCGGGTTTTTTATCAAACGGAGTAGAAAAGAGTCCGACGAAGTTTGTTTGAAAATGAGTTTTAACCGAAAACATTGTCGTTTGGGATGCTCGACACCTTCCTCGTGGTGGGGAAATATAAACTGTTCGTTATAAACTGAGATTGAATTTCAAATTTTGTCATTTGAGATGTCCAACCCTTCGTGGCAAAGGAATATTCCCATTTTTTTCGACGAGATTTTTTGAGGCAATAACGTTTGATGGAAAACGTTCGTTTCAAACTTCAGGTGCATTAGAGTTCTACGAGTGAATCGACGAGTTACAAAAACAGCTCGGTCGTGTAGCAGAGAATTTAAAAAACATTTTTCCCTTAATTTTCGTACAACAAAATTGGCCGTCGATTCGAAATCGTCTTGTGGGTAAAAATGCTTTCTGACGCTTCGTAAACGCGGTCTGAGTTTTGGCATTTCGCCCATCCCCTGTCTTCACGGCGCATTTTTCAACCCTCGCTAAAAAAAAGATTTCAACCCTTCGCATCGACAGGCATAACAATTTCTCCCGAATATGAATTCCTTGAATTTCTCGTTCCCCAAACGATATATTCTAGGGAGCGAAGACCGCGAGAGCTCGTTAATTCTCTCTCTCCCTCGGAAAAAAAATCCAACGAAAACCTCGAAAATAATTGACGAAAAATTCATTGAATATAAAACCGTTTTGTCGTACACGAAAATACGAGCTTCGATTTGCATCGATCGATGGCCCCTTTTTCATTCCGTCATTCATCGTCCGAGCCTGTTGATTACCGAAAGATAGAGCCGACGCGATATTTTCTCTCGTTACCTCGTTTCTCCTCGTACTTTTCACGCATTCATTCTGTATTTTTATCGCGTTATTCTCATTCCCCCACCCTCGTGTCGTCTCGTTCTCCGTAATTACGGCGGCGGGTCTCTTTTATCAGATTTTTTTTCCTCCCCCTCGTCGCCACACCGTCGTGCGTTTGAGAAAAATTTCGCGCTGACCAAAACGAGGACGCGCAAAACGCGCGCTCCTGTATAGTCTCGGATTCTAGAAAGAGAAATATATAAAAAAAAATGTTGTATTTTTTTTCTACTGAAACGAGGCGAGGGGAGAGAAAGACGGTCTCGCTTTTGCGAGACCGTGAACGACGAGAGCGCTAATTCTCGTTTGATTGCGCGAGTGGAAAAAGAAATCCGTGCTAGAATGCAATGGGCATATTTTTTTTCGGTCGTGCAGCACAGCAGCCGTTGTTGTCGATCTCTCTCTCTCTCTCTCTCTCTCACACACACCCCCGCTTCTCGTTTTTACATATATATATATATAGCGTCCGAGCGTCGGAAAGGGCATCTTCGCGCTCTTTTGTCCCGAGTGGTCAGCAGACCGACCATATCTGTGTTTCGGTCTCGTACTCGCCGGCTACAGAGACCGAAGAGCAGCCGAGCGCGAAAACGTGAACGACGCGCGGTTCGTCCTTTGACCGGTATGACATTCCGCATCTGCGAATCTCACCGATGCGCGTTGACCAGTCTCTCTCTCTCTCTCTCTCTCTCTCTCTCTCTCTCTCTCTCTCTCTCCCTCTCTCTCTCTCTCTCTCTCTCTCTCTCTGTATTGTTATCTCGCGGACTAATTGGCTCGTCGCGAACGTACGACAACGCGTGAAATTTCTCACCCTACTGTGCACGCAGGTGACAAAGAGAACGTCAAAGATGCATTTCACGCATGGGAAATAATAAAAAAAATCAATTTTTTGTCGAACGATGGTCAAAATCAGATTAGAATTATTTTTGGATATTTGAAAATAGAGAGAATTTGATTAAGACTTTCTTGATCCTGTGAAACGCGAAAAAATGTATTTTCAATGGAACGATGGTCAAAATAAGATGTTTCGAAAAAATTGAGTATTTAAAAATAAACTGGAGATGAATTGAAAATTTGTGACTCTATGAATCGTGAAAAAAATCATTTTTTTTTGTATAACGACGGCAGAAATGAGGTTTTTAACAATTTGGGGAATATTTCAAAATGGAGGAGAGTCGAATTGGCTATTTTGGACCAAATTGTTGGAAATCCCGTCAAGTTCGAATCGACCGATAAAAAAATATTTTTTTAAACTCTGTGTATCGAGTTGGCCAAACAGTAATTGGGCCTGTAATAGATCGATACGTGCGTCCATCTATCACGAAAAGACGGCAATGAATCTTTGGCCAACTTAACATACATTTGCATCGATAAATTTGGTTCGATTCAGAAAAATATTGTTTTCTTCTCGAAACGATTTCTCCAATCACAGCATCGTATTTTTTTTTACCTTTTGTGCCTTATTAAGCGTCGTAAAGCTTCGACACTTACAAAACGCTTTACTTTCGCGTTTAATAGGTTATAAAAGTTTCATGCACGTAACACGAGACGGGTCGTTGAGATTCTCGATTCGCTTCTTCCCTCTTTTTTCTCGCGTTCCTCGACAGTTTTAGACAACAAAACGAGGCATAATAAAAATTGTTCCGGCGCTCGTAACGCGCGTTTCAAAGAAAACATACGCCACGGTCCGTCCGTCAGTCGGACGGTCGGTTGAAAAAAATACGAGTTATTACAAATCATAAACGAACTTTCTATGGATTAATCGTCGATCGTAGGAAAAATAACAATATTTTCACACCAAAATAATTCAGCTTTCACGCGGTAACATAGAACCTGCATTCTCAAAGCAATTTTCGACCCGAAGAAAAAACGAACCTCCTATAAAAATCACTTTTTTTTCTCTTATTTTTGTTTTTTACGACATTGAAGCTTTCACCAGCAACGGGCGTACTTACCAAACTTTTATATCCCTCTCATCAGTGTTTTACGTAAAACGATGCATTAAAAGTGCAGATTTCACGAAGCTTGCATATTTTTTTAAAATTCATCCATTAACGAAATTTTATATTATCACTTTTCGTCTTTCAATCGGCACATTTACATTTTCGAAGAAATTACATCGTTCAAGCTTCGTTCGCATACTTACATATGAATTCGAATAAACGAATAAATAAATAAATCCTCTCTATATATTTACAAAAAATCACTCACTCCGTCACTCCGTTCGTTGTTTCATAATTTATTGTCGAATTATTCAGATTCGCCAGGTCAAATTACCTCGACCTGTATAAATAATTGAGTAAATAAATAAATGAATGAATAAATAAACAAATAAATAAATAAATAAACACATAAATAAATAAATAAATAAAGGGTGCAATGTGAAAAAAAGAAAAGAACGATGCGCGCAATCCCGTCGAGAGAACCGCGGCGAGTGGTGATACCCGATACACCGTTGGTACCAAAGCGTGGAAAGGCACGTGAAAATTGACGAAGGAAGAGAGTGAGCGAGGGAAATTTGGTTCCAACCGGTGGAGTCGCAGCAGGTATGTCTATATACGCGAAGCGGGGGTATGAGCGATATGGGATCGAAATCCCGACATTTTCGGTTTATACGTTCGGCTGTTGCACGTCGAACCCCCGCATGATCGCATCGACGTGTATACACGGAACGCATATATCTTCCGCGAGATCCGCAGTTTCGCATAACATCCGATGTAATATTCCTGTACTGTGTTTATGAAGCTATAAAAAGAGAAAAAAAAAGAAGAAAAAAAAACCCACCAACACAAAAAAAGAACCTCCTGCCAGCGCGTGCCCGAACAATGTCGAGGACGACAAAATGCATCGCGAAACGGGCTTTTTCGTAATAACGTCCATGCCCGCGCAATGACCCTACGCGGAGTGGGTATGCACTTTTGGTCATTCGTTTTACGGCATGAGTGCGGGTCATCATCGAACGTGACGAAAGAGCGCTACGCGCGAAATCGCGGCTGTACCTACCAGTCGCCCGAATTTTACGTATACGCGACATGCGTGTACGTAACCCGGTCAAACAAACCCTAGAGGTTTTCGTTGCGTCGATGGAACGATAAAAAAAAAAGGATAAACAAGAAACGAAATATCGATGTGATTTTATAGAAAAACTTATAGAAAAATTCTCGATACCGATTAATTGAGAATAAAACGATGAAATAATGCACATTTTTTTTTGTAATAATAAGCGAACGAGAAAGAATTCTCAAAAAATCGTGCGAGTTCTCGTCGATATTTGAAGCTAGACGGGGGGGGGGGGGGGGGGAGTTCTCTCGTAATATTGGCACGCGCGCATATCTCACCGTCCGCGCGAGAGACGCTCGAAAATCGCGTACTCGCGGGCCCGGTCACACGGATCTCTCGTAAAATAGAGAAGTCAGGAGGGTAAACGGCGTGTGTGCGTCCGCCGCGATCGCGATCGCGCGCGCGAGCGAGAGAGTGAGAGAGTGAGGGAGGAGGAGGGCCAAGAAAATTTGATTACCGAATAATTCGTACGACGTGCGATGGAGAATCGAGGGCGTACGAGAGAAGGAAGAGAGAGAGAGAGAGAGAGAGAGAGAGAGGGCGAGGGTGGAAAGGCGCGAGCAAGGGTGGGTGGGAAGGGGGAGTAAAGCGCTAGCTGGTCGCCCAGCTTCGCACCCCTAAGAATACAAATGAGGCTAACTGCTTTTCTACCGCATGACAGATACGCGTACGTATATAACGTACGCTTGGTGCGCCTGGTGTGCACCTCCCTCCCTCCCTCCCTCCCTCCTCCTCCCCTCGTCTCTCACCCCTTAACCCCGCGAAACTGCGTTCTGCCACGTTCTAGAATTCTGACGCTTCCTCGCGTTACTGTACGAATACTCAGTCGTACATACGTATATATATATATATATATATATGGCTGTGTGTTATATATAAGCTACGTGTCGGAGGTGTACGTGCCCAACCGTTGGCTAATTTTCCTGAAACGCGCCTCATTTCCCTCATGGCAATGTACACAAGTACACAGAGGAGAGGAAGGGTGGTCTTGGGGGCGGTGGAGGGGAGGGGAGGGGGGGATTACTACGGAATCTATAGATCTGAACTATACTCGTATGATCTGGACCGTGTAAAATCACTCGACCAATCAACATCGGACCAACAAAATATGTTTTGAAAAATACGTTCGGGAAAAAAAATGTATACAAGTGTGTGTAGGTATGTGAGATAGAAAGAGCTTCGAACGGTTTGGCTCCAAACCCGTGAAAGCTTTTCATCCCTTGTTGGGAGATTGAGCTACGCGAACCTCTGGCATATATTTTTGCGTGAGAGAATGGAGAGAGAGAGAGGGATAGTTTGATCGAAAGTGTAAGTATGAAAAATATGAAACGGGATGAGGAACGAGTGAGGGAGGGAGAAAGAGATAGAGAGAAAAGAATCGTGTTCTAGGAAGCTCGAATAACGTGCAATCATATTCGTTTGGTCGCGTTTATGTATGTGCCGCGTATACACGTGTGTGCACATTCTTTTATCGAGTCACTTTCCGTCTTTTATTTATTTTTTCAAAATTTCTTCACAATAGGTGGAAAAAACATTTAAACATTTGTTTGTTTTAAATTATGTTAATTTACTTCTATAAAAATGATAAATTTTTTTAAAAATTGTACAAGAGTTTTTAAATAAAAAGAAAGAATATTTCTGGAAAATGTCCGCCGAGAGATTCGATTTACAAGACATTATTTTTCCCCCCGAAAGATGATTTTAAGAGATAAAATAATGGTAAGGATTGTATTGAAAAGATAACGGAGAAAGATAACGAAGTAACGAAAAACATTATGACTGATTGAAAATAAGTAAAAGAAAAAATATTTCTTCCAAAATTTTGTTCCATTAGTATCTCGAATTGGTAAGTTTGGAAACATCCGAAGAGAAGTAGGATGGGTGAAAAAAGTTTTGGAATCGGAAGAGAATGCTTCGTGCACGATATAGACAAAGGTTGCTTTGCTTCGACCGTCTCGCCGATTCGGCGTTTTTTCATTTCTTCCGTCTGTCGCCAAAGCATACGTACACACACACATACCCCTAAGTACATGGATATGATTATACCCGGTAAGAACGGTAGTATAGCAAGAGTAACGCGAAACTCATTACGAATGCGCGTCGTTAACGAGCCGCGACGTTCCAATTACCGGCGAGAAAATCTTTCGCCCAGAGAAAGACAGAAAGATATATGAATATCCATACTACAGACACACAAACGCACACAGACACATACACACACATGTAAAATTATTCGGTTACCACTCTGGACGGTGTGACACACGTAACGAGTTTTCTCAACGCGGTCTCGCTGGCCGAACTGACGCGTATAAAAGCTGTGGGTATGCACAAAGTTCTCATAATTTTATGTCATCCTACTATTTTGTTTAAAGCTCATTGTATACATACGTGTCAACACGAAACCGGTTAAGTGCATCGTATCATTGCCCGCAGTGAACACGTCCTACGGTATGCCTATATTTATATACGAGGTATTCCAAGGGAGATCGGCCATCAGACGGCCGCCCTTCTTCGATTTTGACCAAATTTTTTCCCCCTCGTAGTACTTAATGAAAAGAGCAACGCATGAAATTTGTAGATTTTTTTTTGTCATTTCTTTTTGAGTTATGGATTTTTGAAAATTGAGAGAAAAGAAAATTCAAATGCAAATAACTCCAGAACAAGATATTTTTAGTAATGTTATAAGTGCGTCAAATTATGCGTCTGAACTGCTTTTTGAGAAAAGAATAACGAAAACATTATTTACAAATTTCTCGATGTTTTTTTTTTTTTTGATGAAATCAAAAAGCATCAAGTATGACGTTATCGATTTTTTTCCAATTTTTTCCGACTTACTCTTGCGATTTCGTAAAAAACTATACTAGTTTCATAGTGGAATCTCGATGTTTACTATTTTTTTCAATATTTTGAGAATTATGGGAAAATCGAAATTTCAATGAAAGTCAATTGATATAGTAAGAGAATGAGATCGAAACCATTTATTCTTGACAATAATAATTTTATTCTTGTTCTTATTCAATTTTTGGTTCAAAATTTTCAATGATTCGAATTTTTCTGAAGATGAACGAATTTTCACGACATTTTCATTATTCATACTTTATTCGTTATATCATACTCGACCATGCATATCCACCTTCTTCTATTTGCTTTATCATGAATGCATAACTGAACCTGTGCACATGAAAATTGACGTGTTTGAAAATGTGGCTTGCCCGTGGCAGCCGCTTTGCCATTTTGGTCAGCACCTACTGGGCGCCCGTACTTATTTGCCAGTTCGAATGGGCATCGAAATCCAACAATTAACCAAATATCATGGTCAAGTTGTCACCTCAAGAGGATTACGAAGCTGCCAAAGTACGTTTGGAATCACGATTCGAACAAACCAAAAGGATACCAGAAACGCAACAAATACATTGCATAATCCCCGAAAATAATAAAGATCTCAATGTAAACAAATGTTCATATTCCGACAATTTTGAATCTCTCAAAATCTTAAAACCATAAATTCGCGAATAACATTATTATTGTCTTGTTCTGCAGTTATTTGCATTTTAATGTTTTTTCCCGGAATTTTCAAAAATCTTTTCATTAAGTACTTTGGCCAACATTTTTTCCCTGAATAATGAAAATCTCGTGAAAATTGTTTCATCTTCAGAAAAAATTACATCATTCAAAATCTTGAACTCAAAATTGAATAAAAACACGAATAACATTATTATTGTCAAGAATAAATGGTTTCTATCTCAACCTCTTACTATATTGATTGGCTTTCGTTGAAATTTCGATTTTCCGATTATTTTCAAAATATTGAAAAAAATAGTAAATACCGGAATTCGGAACAAAATTGAAAACAAATCGGTAACGTCATACTTGATGTTTTTTGATTCCATAAAAACAAAATCGAGAAATTTGTAAATAATGTTTTCGTTATTCTTTTCTGAAAAATCTATTCAGGACGTATAATTTGACGAACTTATAACATTACTAAAAATGTCTTGTTCTGGAGTTATTTGCATTTGAATTTTTTTTTTCGGAATTTTTAAAAATTTATAACTCAAACAAAAATGGTGATAATAATCTAAAAATTTCATGACTCGCTCTTTTCATTAAGTACTATGAGGGAATTTTTTTTTGTCAAAATCAAAGAGGAGTCGGCAGTTTGATGGCCGATTTCCTGTGGAATACCTCATATACATATATAAATATATATATGAGTATACATATATAGGTACACACATACAGACATATATATAGGACATGGGTGCGTTGAGAGATATCGTAAAAGGGAGAAAGGGACCTATATTCATTCGTACGTCCCTTGTTATGGACATTCAACGATTGATAATTGCATTCAAACACGAGAGGGAATTAGCCAGCTCGGTGATCTGCGAATAATAATTCTCTACGTTGGACACACACGGGCTTCGGCTCTGTAGCACACAGGATTCGGTTCTGAATACCGCACGTCCGACTCGTCACGTGGGAAGAGGGTTAGCTACATGTGTGCATTGTGCAGCGAGCAAGTGGAGAGATTTGCTTGCTGATCCTCAACCCTGCACCCCTCCCCCACTTCCAACAGACCCCCGTCGATTCTTTCCATTACTCTCAGTCCTCCTCCATCCTTTATTGAAAAAAATGCAATTGTAACCATTTTTTATTCCGGCCAATCGACGATGAAAAGAGATTTTTACGCCGGTGATCATCGCGCCCTCCAGCGGCATTTGCCAATATTCGCGGCTCAAGTACGTCGGGTTCGGTTCCGTCCGTTTCGAATGCGACAATTTCAGTATTTCCAGAAATGAAGGTTCGATTTTGATCGCTCGACGTTCGATTTCAATAAACGTAGTGCCGGAATGACAATTAGACGATGGGAAATATCGATAATATCGGCCGTGAGTCCGATTCGCCATTAGCGCGCGCCGATGTAATCAAAATGGCGTCGAGTTTATTGCGGTCGTGCCAAATGGCGGCATCGGAATTCTCATGAATTTTCGTTACTTTCGCGAAACGTACGGGAGTAAAAAAAGGGAAGAGTCGTACGTTCCTTACAACCCACGTTGAAATTGAACGTGTCCCGATTCTTGATAAAATCGATTCGCGAGCGGTGGGCGAAAATTTCTTGGTGCCTGGGAGTTTATTCTCCCAACAAAATGGTACCTCGTGCGGATAGAACGAGGGTGGGGAAAACTGAATCAGTACGACAACTGGCTAGGTGTGCGCGGTAAGTACGCCACCTATATAAGGGATGGCCGGGGCTCGGATTCGCTCCTGAGTATTTCAATAAATATATAGTTATACGCGAGTATCCCCGGGAGTTGTCTATGTAGAAAGCATCGGATCTCTACATCGGCGGTTCCGCGCAACTGGAAAGAGAAGTTCGCGTCGCGGACCTCCTCTTCGACGTGATTTCTCCGACGCTGCAAGTTACCCCACCCTTTCGGAAAACTAGGCGGAGCACCGTGGGGGTTGTATGTCGGTATATGTATATATGACTACGAGAGGAATTCTGCAACGAGGGAGGGCTACGACCTCCCGAGGCTTTTACGTGTGACACGTAAAGCAAACACCGTGGAGATCCCTCGTTCTCCTACATAGCGACGTTCGCTTGGCCACCACCTTTACACAGAGACACGAAGATCTCGATCCTTTTTCCCATTTCGAGCCGCTACGAGATGTAGTTTCGAGCGAGGAAATCGCTTTTGATTTATCTCCGCGTCTTTCGAAATGACGATCGAAGACGCGATCTTATGTATTTGTAACCGGTAGAAAAATTCCCGCTACCGCGGGATAGGAACTTTTATAATTAAAGATGAAAAGGTGTCGATTTTCTATGACGACAAATTTCTTTTTCCTTGGAATTTTTAGACTTTTGTTTAATTTCTTAAAATTATATCTTCATTCCGAAATCACATTTTTTCTGGCTTCGACGCTACTATTTAATAAATAAAAAAAGTAGTTTCGAGGGCACGAAAACATGTCGAATTCAAATCGAAACGGTAAATATAAATATGGGCCAATTTTATAAATTTATTAAGAATATAAAAAAATCGTAGCTTGATTATTTCATCCGAACATCGGGCAGTGATTTTAGAAAAATAAACAATTTCAACGTAACATTCCGCCAGACTTGGTTTGCGTTCTAACGAACGTTTCTCCATTTTCCGTAGACACATTTATTTTTCAAGTCTTCGACGTTCGCTGCGAGAGTGTCTGCTCCCGGATGCGCATACATATGTACGACAAAAGTACATGGACAGTGTCCTAAAAGATTGTTCGTGTGGGTGATTTTGATGGTACGCCAACTTCTGGTCGTATATTTCTCGTTTCAGGCGAGGAGAGACAGTATAATCCACGGCGCCGACGCTGTGCATTGCCTTATATACCACCGCCCCCACTTAGCTTCCTCCTCCATATATATATATATATATAAGTGCATAGAGATCTCTGGGCTGCGCGTGTGCACGGTGTAAATTCTCTCCATCCCTTTCTTTCGCGGTCTTCTCGGTATACCGAGAGCTCGTTTCATCCCCCTCGCCGTCCCCAGAGCATAAAACAGCCCCACAGTTACTTGGCCCTGCATCTAGATATAGGCACTATTACTCCGTAACTTGCCTGCAGCAGAAATCTTCGCTCTCTCTCTCTCTCTCTCTTCTTGTCGTTTCCTATTATGTCCTCTTCTGCACTCCGTGCCAGAATAACTCTCACACAGACTCGTTGCACTTTACCGAGGCTACTGTATACATGGCTCTATAGTTCGGATACTGCGGGGAGAGAGATGATGATATACGTATATATCCGACTTATTCTCAGAGGGGATCTCTCCTGCCTCCCACGACCCGCGAACGAATCCAGCCAAGCCACTAGAAATAGAAGCTCCGCCTTCCCTAGAAACTGACGAGCTATGCACGTATACAGTTATACCATTTATTATCTCGCATCTCTTTTCCGAGAGGATCCTCCGGCCACTTCCTCTTTGGCAGAATATTCCCGGAGCGTATATAAAACGACAAGTCCCAGCTCGATCCCCTGGGCGTGTCGTGCGAGACTCGAGATCTCCTCCTACCTCCTGTTTCGTTTTCCTCCCCGCCACAGATCTCGTTTCTCATCTTTTTCGTTCGTGAAGAAGCGAAGCATGAAAAGAAACAAACAAACAAAACAAAAAAAAGAAAAAGACAGAATTCGGAACGAGCCAGGTCGAGATGACGAATATCCGCGCGATCCCTTCAAAATTGTGGAAAAAATTGTAAAGGGGTGCTGCTAAAGAATCTCTTTTGTTTTTCGTCATAGGGAAACTGTTCGATCGATTTTAGGTCGTGAGAATTTTTTACGAGTTGCACCCTTAACAACAACAAAAATGTCAGTCCCGGAGGGTTCGATAGTTCCATAGGTACGAGAATCTCGACCCTCATCGACGCAACGATTGTACATCGTCGAAGCAACGAGAATCACGAAGCTCCGTACGTTTCTCGTTTCATAGGTAAAACGGGTTGGAACGAAAAGGGTTGGTTCGCTGGCGTGCCTCCCTGTGGTACTGTCGAGCATCAGGAGCGAGTGGTAGAATAGGACGGGGGCGTATAATGGTCGAACGGAACGTACGACTCGTGACAGAAATTACTAAACGGTCAGCGTCGATTCGAGAGGGAGGTGGGAGGGGTGGGGTGGTTTGGGGGTTAAACGGGTTAAGGGGGGTATGAAACAGAGCAACGAGAGAAGCAACAGCAGCAGCTCGAGGTCGCGGCCGGGGACGAACGGAGAGAGGCTTGGCACGGAATGGGAATGCGTTCCGACCACCGGAGAGCTCCCTCACCACCTCGCTCTTCCTTCCCGGCAACATCAACGGTTGCAACAGTCGCGGGGCAATCGGTCGAACCAGAACCGGGAGAGACGGAGAGAGAGGGAGAATATCGCGAGGGTGGCGAAACATAGCGATAGCTCAGGTTATATAACCAGTTGTGGATAAGAGTAGGAGAGATGGGCTTTGGTACGAGGGTTGGGATGCCTGTGAGGGATGAACGACGGTAGCCAGTGGAGGGTTGGAGGAACGTTCGAGAGGAAAGGGGCGCAAACGGAAGCCGAAGGGACGAGGAAAGAGGGCTGGGGGATTCAAGTGAATGCTGCCGTTGGACTCGCGTGTTTTCCTTGTTCAGCGCCCTCTCTCTTCCTCCTTTGGTACTGGCCGGTAGGCCCGTGGCGAGAGCCACCGACTATCGGCATCCATATGTGGATGTGTCTACGTATGGGTCGCTGTGTGCGTTGTGCCCACACCTAGAGACATATATATATATATATATATATATATATATGTAGCAAAAGCGTACACGGTACGCTCTCTCGCCTCGCGCGCATATTAATCTCTTCGACCGCACATCAGCCTCCAGCATTTCACCGGTGTGTACGAGAGAATCTCGTTCGTAAACGCGCACACTTCATCCCACTCCAGCAGCTAACCGGGCTAACCACCTACATAACGCCGACGGCAAATTGGCAAATCTGCGTGTGCCCGACGTTACGGTCTCTCTCTCTCTCTCTCTTCCTCTTCCCTCTCGCTCTTTCTCGCCCATATACTCGATTATACTCATTCCAGTATATTCTCTCAGCAGACCCTGAACCTCGTAGCCGATGGCAGCATCCTGGCCGCATCCACCGATCGGATTCGTACGCGATTGACGCGCGAGAACGTGCTTGGATTAAGAGCCTCGATTCGCGCGAATCACTACCCTTCCACTACCCCTTTTAAACTGAATGGACGAACGCGGCCTTCTCTGATTTCTCATCAGGTCGAGAAAAATAGCTCGACTTTGTATCGCATTTACCGATGTGGTTTCCAATCGACGTGTTTGGCTCGACACGCGGGGGGAAATGGGTATTCGAAGAAGCTTCCGTCGCGCGTTGAATAACCGTTCTAGGATACACGGAATTTGAGTCGAAGGACTACAAATATATAAAAATAGGACACAGACCCGCGCCGAGAAACAGAAATATTCGTTTTCTTCGTTTAAAACCGATACGGCCTCGTTTCTGCGCGGGTTTTAACGAGAGGGCCGTAATATGATCGAGCGGCGGGCCGAGCGAGCGTGTAATGCGTACATATCTGCACGCGATAATCCGTCAACCGAGCGGATATTAGTCAACGCATTCACCGTCGAGGGTCGGAGGAACTCTATAGGTGCATTAAATTTCATGACCGACATTTCGACTGCTCTTATAATCGTCATCGGGAATATTTCGGTATCCGTGCAATGTATATTGCGTATTACACGTGGATATAACGCGCCGAGTTGCTCTTGACGAGAGCAACAGAGTGTCGAAAACATCGCAAGGGCGGGTGGAGAGAGAAGGGTGCGTACGGTATACTCTGGCGGAGGGTGCCGAGTGTCGATCAGAATTGTGTGTTTGTGCGCGCGAGGGACGGTAGTCGAAATATCCACTCAGTCGTCGTCCAGAGCGCGGCCAGTGGTTGCGGGAACACGCTGGATCATCGGGGCCAAAAGCGCGGGAGCTTGGGAGGGGCGGCGGGAGGCGCGCGGGGCGGAGGAGGTGAACGGGTCGAGAGGGAGGGGGACAGAGAGAGAGAGAGAGAGAGACGGAGAAACGGATAATGGTGGTAGAGCCCGTGGCTAAATGTCGAGGCTATGGAAAGAGAGACAGAAATCACGCGGACGTGCGGTTTTGCGGCTAACATTTCTGACCACCGAACACCGAAGTTCGAATTGAACTGTCACCATCAGCGCAATGCGAAGAATGAGAGAGATAGAGGGGTTGCGTTGAAACACGAGCTTCGTGTAGTCGCGTGCCCGCAGCCCTACGCACAGATGTGCCCACGCGTACACATACACACATATAGAAACGTACACACACAGAGAAATTATAGTTTCGTTCGTAATAATCGCGGTTATTGGTCATGAAATTTTGTAAACGTCAGTGCCCGTCTCGGGTAGCCACAGGGCGCTACGAACTTCACGATGCTACCGCCAGCGACCTCTAGCGGTGACAGTTTGTACTAGGCGGACTTATGCAGCGAGAATGCGAGGTAAGGTGCCGCGTGAGATTTCTGACTGCGGCTCATTTCACCCATGACCTCTATGCAGATCCTTCTTCTTCTGTCGGTCGATGCCGGTCACGCGCTGAGTAACCAAGAAACTGAGCAGTCCCGACGATTGTAAATCAAAGAGGAGGGAGAGTAGGGTCAGCGAGAGGGAGAGAGAGAGAGAGAGAGAGAGAGAGAAGGAGAGAAAGCAACAGAGACCGAAGTGGAAGACAAAATGCTTTCCAGACTCCCCTATTACACAGATTTATGTCTCACCTTGTGGAAATTGAACGTCGAAATAGATAGATATTATCTACATACAACGCGTTGACGCCTCTTTCCATTCTCTTTTTTCCTTCACTTCGCGCTCTACTCGATTCTTTCTTTTCTTCTTCTTCTTCTTCTCCTCTTTGCTTTATTTTTCTTATTTGTTGCGACGGTGACGCGAGAAGGGAGAAGAGGGCTCTCTCGCTCAACTGCGCGATGATAGCCGAGCTCTCGGTGAGTCCCTCTTGTGTCATGTTTGCGCCTTTCGCGAGACGGTCTGGAGATAGCGAGAGAGAGAGAGAGAGAGAGAAGGACAGACAGACGACGGGGGTGAGGGGGGCGGGCGAAGCTTTCGCTCGAGCGCGGTCGCTTCCCTGTCGCATGTCCGAGGAAAAACAGAGGGTGGTAAAGAAGAGACGGGAAGAATAGAAAGCATTCACTAGGCTTACCACGAGGGAGGATATGGGTGCTATTTGTCCACCTCCCGCCCCTACCTCTACCCCTCAAAAAGTACAACGTGTTACATTTTCGTTTTATTTCGTCTCAGCTGCGAATGTATATCGGTATCGTCTCGCACGTTTACGAGAATATTGGTGGTGGTTACCGTCTACGTACGACACACGTTTCGGGAGACGAGAGAACGAACTATCGTTTTATGTATATATATATATATATGATAATAAAAATATCCTCCAACCGTTGTACGCGAATGTCCCTTCACTCGAGGTCTCCCCGGGTCCGCTTCGTATTATCAGAGGCTCAAAGTAAGATTGTTCGCGACCAATATACTACTTTTGGCCCTTCTTTCCCTCTTTTTGTTTTTTACTACCCCTTGCCAACATTGCCCGACTCTGACCGCGGCTTTGGCCGACCTTTAACCCCCGGGGCTATTTTTCGCTCGGCTTCTTTGGCTTTGACAAAAAGCTCGAGTTAGGTTTCTCCGATCTTCGATATAACGAGATCATACAGCAATCATTACTATTGTAACAAGACCTCATCGAAATAACAAACGAACAAAAACATGGTGAGATTTACGGTAGAAATAAAAATAAAGAAAATAAATACTTTAGAAATACTTGAATAATGTTTCCCGGAAGCAAAGGGGATCGATCGATGAGCTAATAGACTTTTCGCTGTTATTAAGGTATTCGAATATAAACGAAACTTTTCCTGAATGGATATGGCCGACTCGACGAAAATACTTTTTCCTTTTTAGGTCGTGTGAAGCCGAGTTAGAGACGGAATAATAAGACAGAAGCTCGAAGGAGCTGTAAAGTCTGTTCCTAATCCCGTTGAATCGTTCACACGCCCTCTTCCGGATCTTCCTCTCGTTTCTCGGGCTATCTTTTCGTGGCCCTTGTATTCTCTCTCCCTCTCTCTCTCGCTCCCGAACATCGTTACCGGGGCTATTTACAAAAGAAGAAGCTGTTTCTGGCTCTTGCATGGGAGCAGCTACCAACGGTGAAGCTCGATTTCACGTCATCACTAATATATATATATACTTCTTTCTCTTCCTCTTTCTCTCTGGTCCTAAGCCGACGTCGAGAGTAAGACGTCCATCCAACCTTTAGCCCTTTCGAGCGGCCCTTGGCGCCCTACGGGATATTTACGACTCCCGCGCTTCGCTATACGGTCTCTCTCTCTCTCTCTCTCTCTCTCTCGCTTTCCTCCTGCTGTGTATAAAACGCTGTAATACGAAGATACTCGGGCACACACAGCTACGAGTGAAAAATGGCTTCGTCGACAATTAACTGAAATCACAGAGGCCCAAGGCGTTTGTCACTGCCTCGCACTTTCGTGTCTGACTATACCGAGCCAGCGTCACTATAACTTTACACCACGACTACTTTTGTGTTCGGCCATCTCGTCTGTACCTACGCGAGACGCTCGCCTCCTCCTTTCACGTCGTTCACGCGAGTATTTATACTCGAGCACGAGCAAAAATTCATATCGCAATTTTTTATCCAATATTTCAATTACGAGGTTCTCCTTGACGGCGATTAATTCGTTACGTACATTTGCAGCTGACGAACGACAGAGCGAAATAGCAAAAAAAAAAATATGATTTTAGGAAAATACGAATAAAATAAGAACCGTCGCGAAATTGCGACTCGAGGCAAAAGTTCGGTGCGATATGCGAGCATGGGGGTTGGTATTGCGATACGAGGGTAAAGCTCTAGTGTAAATAGAGTAAACCGAGATTGCTTTCACGAAGGAAGAAAAAAAAAGTGGCGGGAGCGCGTTACTTCTCGTCCCTTTTCGCGAAAGGTTTCGAACGGCACGATCGTCATCCTCTTCCCGATTAGTGCTAACGGAACCGACATGACGCGCTCTTTGACACGATCGCAGTCGTAATAACCCGATTAAGCAATTAAGAGAGATAGAGAGAGAGAGAGAGAGAGAGAGAGAGAAAGGGGGGAGATTTTTAATCTTGTCTCGTTCCTGGGCGTATTTCCTCGATCGTACCGGACGAGCGAGCGGTCCCGGGACCGCCGTCTATTGGGGAGTCAGAGGCAGCCGGCCTCTGAGAGGCCGGAGAGAGAGAGAGAGAGGAGGAGAGAGAGAGGAAGAGAGAGAAAGGCTACCTAGTATACCGGAAAAATAAATTCACCGAAAAAGCCCCTGCGAGCGCCGGATTAAATCGCTGATTAAAGCTTTTCGTATATTCTCCTTTTTTCTTCTTCTTCGTTTCTTTTTTTTTTCTCTTCTGTTTCTTCTTCTTTTTATTTTTATTTTTTCGTCACTCTTCGAGCGAGGTCTGCGGCCGCGGTTCTCCGTACACGATTCGTATACGAATCGATAAATTACCGCGCGCTCTCGCTTCTCACGAGAGACCGGCTAGTCTCTCTCTCTCTCTCTCTCTCTCTCTCTCTCTCTCTCTCTCTCTCTCTCTCTCTCTCTCTCTCCGCCCCCCCCCCCCTCTATCTTCCTTTTTCTCTCTGTCTGTGCTCACATCCATCTCATTCTGCGTTCTTTTTTTCCTCTCTTTCTTCTCGTGTTTTTTGTTCACTTCATGCATCTCTCTCGCGTTCGCGTTTTCTCTCGCCGATGCTCCCCGAAGAATTATCCGCAGCACGACAAATTTATAGATCTCTGCACTCGCGACTTTATCGCGACAGTTAAACGCGCTCGTGAATTAGGATTAAAACCCGTACCTTTTTTTCTTTCTTCGTCGCGGTACCTTTCGCGGATCTTTCTGCTCGGCCCGTCGACGCGAACGAGCGGTTTTGGCGACACGCAACTCGCGACACGTTCGAACGCTGATTATTTATACAAAGTCCGCGGTACGAAGCGTCCCAATTTACTTTTTTATAACAATTTTGTTGATTCGTTTGAGCGATTTCGTCGACGAATTTCTATCGGTCGGTCTCTTTTCTGTTTTGCTTTTTTTGAAAGATTTCCTTCTCGTCAATCGTAGAGACAAACTTTTCACGATTATTTTTTCGGAACTGAAAACAGTTTTTTGTGCATTCGACCTTTCGCAAATACTCTTGGAATGACAGAATGAGAGAGAGAGAGAGAGAGAGAGAGAAAGAGAGAAAGAAAGAAATGGCCAAAACCTTTTTTCTCAACCGCCGAAGGGTTGTCTCTCACCCCCGTGCTCCCGACTTCTTATAATTCCTTGGCGAGCCTTTTATTTTTATTTTATTTTCGTTGCTTTTATCCGCCTTCTTTTTAGTGCGCGGTCGCGCGCGCTCGAGCGCATTTGACAATTATTCGGTAATTTATCAAAGCGTCCGTGAAACAATGGGGCAAACGCGAGAGTCTCCCCTTTCTCTCGTTCTCGCGGAACGGCTACGACCCTCATGCAATCGGTGTCTCGAAAAAAACAATACGCGATCGATTTTTTCCAATTGCATTTTTCCAAATCTTCGATCAAAACGAAGATTTTATAATCATGGACAAATCCTTGAAAACGTCGAACGAATCAATTTTGTGAATAATCGACGTTATTATCGAACGATCGCAATCATTATTTTTACTCAAGGGTAAAAATTGAAAAGGCTTGAAAAAAACAAAATCGAATTCGCCAAATTTTTCTATACCTACGGAGACACCCGGTATCCCGTGAGTCGCGTTCGTGGTATGGCCAAAGGTTTCCACCCCCACGACTCGATCGAGAATTTTGTCCCGAAGCCGAATCGAGAAACAAAACTATCTCATTGTGTGTTAATAAGATTCGCCCCGTTCTCTCTCTCTCTCTCTCTCTCTCTCTCTCTCTCTCTCTCTATATATATATATATATATATATATATATATATATATATATATATATATATATAAAGAGAAAAACAAAATATATATATATCTTTTTCTCTCGGCGGTTCTTACGCCACTTGGTATGGCCGCGACGTTTCACCAAGACTCTCGATTCCCCGAGTTTATCCTCTTTTCCACTACAATTTTTCGTTCTTTCGTGTACGAGAGAAATTCAAATGAAAAAAAATGATTTTACTCGACAGAAAAAAATCATAAAAATAAAATACGTAATAAACAATTTCTAGTCGATTAACGGAAAGCTCGTTCTTATTTACTAAACAAAAGAAGAGGAGAAAACGAATTTAAATGTCATCCTCGTCCCACTTTCGCAACATCACGAAAATTACCGTGAAAATTGGAGGACCAATTTTCAGGAGCTTAAGAGGATGTGCGATTGGTTCTCGGGGCTTCGCAAAACGCGTTTTCTCTATCGCGAAAGCTCGCCCGTTTACCGATGAAACGAGCCTGGTTCACGTGTTGGATCATATCGTATCTCTCCTCACACACCATGAATAATGCAACAGCGCAAAATCTCCCACTCCTTCGAGCTCCTAAATATACAATGTATAAAGAAAAAATAATGAAGGTGTCTATATATATATAAGGGCTGGTTAATCATATTTACAATACTTTAGTAAACCGATTCTCTTTCCTTTTCTTCTTCGTTACTCTCATTGCCGTTCGTTTCGTTTTATTATTATTTTTTTATTCAATTTTTTCTTATTTCATTTTCTGCATAATGATTTTTTTTTTCATCCCTGCCCCCGACCTCTATTCCCTGATAAATGATTTCGCACTTTTTCGGGCGAATACGAGCATCGGCGTTTTGTTTGCCGGAAAAAGATTAGCCCAAAATCAAGGTTCGCGTAATTAAAGTCGCCATATATTACAAGTTTAATCGAGGTAAGATCGTTTCTCGCAACGAGAGTGAGGTCGAGCGAGAGAGAGAGAGCGAGCGAGAGAGAGAGAGAGAGAGAGAGAGAGAGAGAGAGAGAGAGAGAGAGAGAGAGAGAAAGAAGCGAAGTCGATCGGCGAAACCGGGATTTATTACGCGAGCTTCCGAATCGCTTTCTGTCTCTCTTTTTCTCTTTCTCTCTTTCTCTTACTCGCTTTTTTAATCTCCGACGAACGATTATAAATACTACCAGCATACACCGATATATGTTCTCTCGGCACGATTGGCTAATTGCGGGGGAGATCTTGTAAGCTATCCTCGATGGTTATCGGTGTCCAACGATTAGGTAAGAAATTTCCACATTTTAGTAAAATATTCGATGATGAAATTTAAGAAATTTAAGCGATTTAAGTAAATTAATTAATTTAAGGAATTTAAGGAATCTCAGAAACTTGAAAGATTTCAAGTATTTAAGAAATTTAAGAAATTTAAGAAATTGCGGGCCGTAAATTTAACACGCTCGTATTTATCAATTGAAATTACAACGATTCTACACGACGATATAAAAGTTAATTAAAAAACAAAATAAACCAGATGAAACGTTGATGATAAAATTAAAGAAAAATTCTTCATTTTTAAAATACTTGAAATCTTTGAGAATCTTCGAACATCGGGGCTCACTCTCGTATCACCCGGTAGCCCTCGTGAAATCCCGCCAGCGAGAGAACACGAACCGGGGGAACAGTCCGAGAGTGTCAGGAGAGCGTCGCCGAGATAAATCTCGGATTACCACGCGCGCGACCTCTCCTCCCTCTTGTCCTTTCTCTCGTTCTGCCCTCGCTTCTGTCTCTGACTCCGAACTCCTTAGTCTTTCTCCCCTTCTCTCTCTCTTTCTCTCTCTCTCTCTCTCTCTCTCTCTCTCTCTCTCTCTCTCTCTCTCTCTCTCTCTCTCTCTCTCTCTCTCTCTCTCTCTCTCTCTCTCTCTCTCTCTCTCTCTCTCTCTCTCTCTCTCTCTCTCTCTCTGCCATGTGCTCGAATCCGAGAGATGGGCTTAACAGGCCTTCTCACACCCTTCGACCCACAATAAGCAGCCAAACTATCGCATGCCTCGGTAGTACCTTCCACCCTGATACGTACAATTCATACAGATTCATTTGCGATTCAATTTAATACGCGAGAACAAACATTCTTTTTCAAAAGTTCACTCTCCCCCTAATTGGCGAAAAAATATTTCATATTCAAATATTTCATATACAAAAGAACATCTCTATTGGAACTTTAGGAAACAAAAGCTTTCGATAAATAAAACCAATCAACGAGAACATATTTTTAATAATAATCTGCGTTGGTAAAGCAAAATCATTTAGATAAACAAAACTTATTACACGATAAAAATGTTGTCACCCGCATTATGTGCAGGAAAGAAACAGCGAGCTTAATCTTCGTCTTTGAGATCGAGGCTATCGCATAAGAGGTTCGTGAACATGCGTCAAGGGGGCGAGACAAGATCGACGAGGACCGAGAGAGAGGGAGAGAGAGGGAGAGAGAGGGGGAGAGAGAGAGAGAGAGAGAGAGAGAGAGAGAGAGAATCTCCTCCAACCCAAGGAGAACGAGCCCTCTTAAATTAATTACAGGGAAAAAGATTCGCCCGCCGATCTTCAACGTGCTTTGGCTCGAGAGATGTTCCTAGTCTTGATCTGCAAGCCCTCTCGTCCAGCGACTCCCTCTTCTCCCTTCTACCCTCTATATACAGTTGTGTATGTACATGTATATACCTAAGGATCTATAATACCTACTATACGTAGAGGATGGCAAGGAGGGTAGTTGGGTGGGTTTGCTATACATATATAATTATACGAAACTGCGACAACTTATAGCTACCCTTACTACGTAAGAGGGTACATACCCTCGCGTACCCACCGAACCGTCCTCGTCTCTCTCGGTGATGCAGACGCCCGGAATCCTCGTTAAGCGAGAACGTTGCACGGAGGGATGGAAAATCACGAAGGAGAAAAAGCTGGAAAAAAAAACGAAATCTCATCCAGGAAAAATTCCGTAGCGTAGAATTCTAGCGGGGAGCCCTCGAAGGGACTCGACGGACAGTCCGATGCGTAGCCTTAAGGGGCCACTTTTATCGCTTACTCTCGATTTTCGTTTTTATCCCCGTCTACCCCCTCCGATCTAATGTATCGCGAATAATAAATGCTCATCTACGATTCGTCGAGTATTTATCTTTTTTTTTTAAATTATTTGTAACGAGAAAGCGCGATAAAAATTGTAATAAACGCGCCAGGGAAATTTCGTACGGTTAATTGTGTTAATTACTTTTGGAGAAAATTATTTCGACCAATTGTCAATTTTCAAGCGAATAAATTCGAAATTTGTTATTTTATTCTGTTTATTTATTTTAGCTGTTGGGCACTCTCGACGGCAAATTTCGACAGCGATGAGAAACAAAATTCGATATTTTTGTTAATACGAGTTATATAGTCGTATTTTCGCGGTCGAGGTATTCGTTGAAAAGTCTGATACGTTACGGGGTAACACGGGTAGCTCGATGCTTCGTTCCGAGAATAAAAATATTACCGCACGAGACCCGGAGAATTTGGCAAACGGAGAGAGAAAGAGAGAGAGAGAAAGAGAGAGAGAGAGAGAAAGGGCTTATCAGGGATCTTCCGAAACGGTGCGAAATTCTTGGGGTCTATGCGCTCGTACGAGACACACACCTCGGTAATCCCGTATAAGCGTCGCAAAGTCCTCCCCAACGACTCTTCCCAATAATACCAATAGAGAAGGGTCGAATATCGCAATAGGCCAATCCACGCGATGATAATTATAATCTCGAAATTTATACTCCCGCGATATTCAACCTTTCGTTAAATTTTCAAACATCGCAAAACAAACATACGCTCATTAATACGAATAAATTTCTAGTTTTTTCTCATCGAGCTCATTCCAACTTACGATTAACGCTCGTTTCGAAATAAAACGATATAAATTCGAACCGATAATCGTTCGATAACGTTTAATTCGAGATGAAAATAAAACAAAAATAAAACATAAAAGAGGTCGACGATTACGCGTGGGAAAGAACCTCCTCTTCGCTCCTATTAAGATATCCAAGGAGGCGATCGAGATCGTCTCTTTCGCTCGTGCGGTAACTCATTTAATTATATCGAATTTGCGTGCGTGGATAGCGGCGAGAAGCGCGTGCCCGCTTTTCTCACGGCTGTACGACGAAACAATCGAGACATTCATTTGCGTTCCGAAGACGGGACTTTAAAGTACACACACACACCCGCACACGCACGCACGCATACACCCATAGTTTATGTGTTAAGACGTATGTAGGTACATACATAAACGTTGGCTAAAAATGTGGCGCAACTTCGAAATGCCCGCGCGCTAAGCTCTCCAAGACGACCGGACGGCCGTTTCTCTTGGGTCTTAATCGTTCGCGGTCGTAAGGAATGTCCGCGATCGTAGGGCCAACGAGCTGCTGTTTCACGAACCGGGACAAACAGAAGCTCGCACTGCGAATTTAAACGCGGTCGGACTCGTTTCTCTCCTTCTCTTCTCTCGATCTTGTTTCCCATTTGGACTTGTTTCGTTTCGCGACGGGACCGGAACGAAAGAACAAAAATAGCGGGTCGACGCCGAGGCAGGTGGTTCGGTGTTAAAATTTAATTATCATCGATTTAATCGGCGACGTTTCAATTATCACCTTAATCGTCGACTGGTGGAATGCAACGTAGACAAAATTAATAAAACACACATTTTTTCATATTCTCAAATTAGTTTTATTTAGTTTTATTTTTTTATTGTCGATTATTGTAAATTTATTGTAAAATTATTAACGATGAAATTTATTCAACAATTGAGAATGAGAAAAAACGTCGCCGGAACGATGGACGGACGGACGGACGGACGAGCGAGCGAGACGAGAATCCGGTGAACTTAAAAAGGCGAGCCTCGATAAAAATCGCTGAAAATTCTCGGGTCTCACGCCTGTGTCAAATTCCACATTTTGTTTCGAGAGCGAAACCCCGAACGTGCATTATCGCCTCATAGCGCGTATACACGATCGAGCAGTTTGCCTTAAAGCCGGCCGCGAAACCGCACTGCCACTCGAGGGCGAGCGGCGTGGGGCGAGACGAGCCCGGGCGAACAATATAGGTGACGTATAGACGCGCGCGCTTCGTACAGTTCCGCGATGGATACGAGTAAAGCTATAGCCCCTGGTGTCCGCTCTCTGTATGAAATATCAACCACCATGAAACTCGAACGTCCTGAGAAAAGCAGCGTTCCCCGGGCTCATCGTCTGCCAGTAAGGCCCCCTCCCCGCCACGGCAACTCGTCCCGATACGCTCCATCGCGATCTATTATCTAAACAAAATATTTATGATTCAATTGATGATATTTTTAGATCATTAACTTTATTTAAAAGTTGTTATAATTTTCAAAACAATTAAATAAAGAATAAAAAAAAAAGTTCTCAGCGGTAGCATCGAACCCCGATCGTCCGGGTGGCAAGCAAGCTCGCTACTAATTCGGCTACCGTGCTATTGCTGAACTTTGTGGAAATCGACGAGTACATGACTTGCGCGTAAAAACTTTAAGATCCTTTTTGCGGAATCTTGTGGGTAGTGCGCTTTACTACTTTGCGAGGTGGATACCCTTAAGGTATACTACCAACGTGCGAAGTCTCATTCCGAAGTCTATCTACCAAACCGTAAGGTCTCCTTGTTAGCTGCAATTTTTTTTTTTTTTTTTTTTTTTTTTTTTTTAAATACTTTTCATTATTTCACACTTTTTTTTTGAGAGGCAGTGTTACAGGTGACGTACGCTTCGAAAATTTGATCAGACGTCATACGAGCACTAAACGACCAATCGGTCAATTGCGCTGATCAAATTTTCGAAGCGCACCTCGCCTGTACCACTGCCTCTTAAGAAGCAAATTATTTTATAAAGAATATACGAATTTTTAAAAACTTATTGGAGATTTTGTGATAATATTTTATTTATTTCATTCGATAATTTACGATATTCGATCGCTTTTATTCCGGAAAAAACCATGGAAAGAAAAAAACACAATAATTCAAACGATTTTTTGTGATTTACAATTAGTTGCAATATTTTGTTTGTTTTCTTCAATAATTTTCAATACTTATATCTTTTATTTAAAAGATAATTATTAAAAAAAGAACGGAATAAATGTATTAATCTTATTTATAATTAAAATTTAGTCGCCAAGTTGTGTTTACGATGAAACTTTTCGTATGAAATATGTCTTTTTTTCACTAATGGGAATGATTGATACGAAATTAATGAAGTATTTTTTCATCGGACATTAATGAAAACGTAGTTAAAACGATTCGGGCGTGTTATAATCGATAAATCGCGATGGATTAGACGATATCAAGCCGCCTTGACGATATAATCGCTTGTATCGTTGTTGCGGGGCATTGAATGACGGTATCTCACGGGGTGTAGCGAGCCGGTTAATTCGCTGCAACCGAACCAACTCGGCCTCTCGTGTTTCAAGACACACTCTCGTCTCGATCCCACGGATGATGTCTCCCCCTCGGCGCTTCCTTGCGCGACGCAAACACCCCGCGAATATCCAAACTTGAAAAATCATGTCAGCGTTTTCTAAATTTAACAAGAGCAACGCAAAAATATTCCATACAGTCGAATCTCTCGAAAAGCTCATTTTTCAAACATGAAAACAAAATCTCATTTTACAATAATTTCTAAACTAGAATCAATTTTAATCGTACAAATTTAAATTATTTATTTACAAAATATAATATACCTCCCAATAAATTCCATCTTTGGATATCCTGTGACGTAATGTGCGTTCATACTTGAATTGAAATGTCAGAATGTCAAGAAAAATCTGAAAAATATTCCGTAGTTATCTCGATACACTCGGTACGAGCCGATGCGATACAATATTTCTTAAAAAAAAAAACCAGAAAAACGACCAAATACTTGCATAATTTTTTTCATGAGGTGGTCGAAGTAAAATCCTGCAAAATGGTAACTACCTGGATACGAATGTCCCGAGGGTGTCCGTGTGCGGTTAAAAAATCCTGAATTATTGCAGAATGCGAAAGAGGTTAAATTGCACGTTTCTTTACAGAACTGTCGACTATATGAATACAACTGCGTTATAATACGTGGAACCGTATACATAAATATGTAGCTATACGTGTTAAGAGGGGTAGCCTATCATTTTATCGGTAAGAAAAAAAAGGATAAAGGGCGCGCGAGAGCGGGCAAGAGAGAGAGAGAGAGAGAGAGAGAAAGCATATATCGCAAAGGGAGCTTTGGGGATACACCTAGATGAAAGGGCGGTCGGGGTTAGCGCAAACACGCGAGCATATGCTTACGGGGGTTGTCGTGCTCACAAGTAAGTCCTTCTCGCGCTCGCCACGAGCGAATAGTCGGGAAGTCGTTGTGCGAACGCCGTCGAAGCCGACGACGACGACGACGACGACGACGACGACGACACAGCGACGCAAGTTCCCCGTCTCGATGAATAATTCAGGATGTCCCGATCCGGCAGAGAGCGCTCGATCGACGAGGATCTTTCTCGCTGCGGTCTCGACGAAATGGACGAGAGAACGCGAGACCGACGGCCTGATCGTCGTCCTGCTCTCAATCGGCCTACTACGATATATATATATATATATGTATTTTTGTTCTTTCCTTTTCCTCCGTACTCGCACAACATTTTCCTCTTTTCTCGTTGCTCTTTTTTTGCTTCCGAGACGCGCGCGCCGTCCGCTTCGTCTCTCTCTCTCTCTCTTTTACTGTCTGTCTTGCTCGTTCTGTTTATCTTTTCACTCGTGCGTCTTGAGAGACGAGGAGAAAGCGAGCGAACAAAACTGTCGCAGATTAAGATCTCGCGAAGAGCTCTCTCGACTGTCAGCTGCCAGTCTGGGATCTCGCGCGGCTCGTATGTCCCGAGTGCCATGTACGGGCGTCGAGAGACGAGTCTTCCCTCCCTCTCTCTCTCTCTCTCTCTCTCTCTCTCTCTCTCTCTCTCTCTCTCTCTTTCTCTCTCGCTCTCTCGTTCTCCGTTTCACGATGACATTTTCCTCTCTGTTGCTCTCGGAAGACTCTTACAGGGGGCCAGAACGTGTATTTCGCAGACAGAGAGAGCCTTTTCCGTTCGTGCAAACTTGCAGCAGCGAACCACGTGACTGTCCATCAGGAAAACCTCGCGGTTTTGCTTTCTTCGTTCCTTTTTCTTTATCTAGTATGCGATGTACCATAATAGATATGTAAGTGCTACGGGTGGAGTGTTTGAAGCACCTGTATCCGTTGCGTGTGTCGTCCCTGTGGGGGATTCTAGTTCCGTATTCTATTAACACTTCGTCTGTAGACGTTTTTTCGACACCTTCGACACCGTTTGTAAACGGGGGTATTTCAAGTCCTGCTGTTTTTTCACCCCCTTAATCACACTTAAAACATTTTGACAAAATTCATGCTATTGTTCGAAAGCTTCAACTTGAAATATCAATCATAAAATTATAGGACAAACAATATATTCATATATTTTTTGTTAAATAAATAAAGCAACGCGGCAGGAAAGCAGTGTTTCACTTGAAAAATCATAACTTAATAAAAAATAGAGATAACGTAATTTAAAAACCAGCTAATTGAAGGCTAATAATGCAGCTACGAGGAAAAAAATACGTCGTTTCATTTGTTTAAAATTAAATGCTTAAGTTTGGACTTTTATTTTTTTTCTTCTATTTTGCAAACTTAAAGTTATTATCTGTATTGTTACTCGCTGTCTTCATCTCTCGATCGCGTCAGTTCTTCCGGCGCCCGCTCCTTCATTTTGGGTCAAACTAAGTAAAACAATATAGATTTCTCTAAAATTAATTTTCTGTATTCATACTGCAGTATCGTTGATACGAAAAACACGTTATCACTGCGCGTTCGCTCTATATTTTCACTGGCTCCGCGGTCGCACAGGGTCGTTTGTGTCCGCGTGTAATTTTCAACGGGTTGAAATGCTTCAAAACATCTGAAAAAATTCCTGACTACTCCTCAATGTTTATACAATATAAATCAATAACGATCAAAGCCCAAAAGGTATTATTTTTACGCTATAAATAGCTATTTGAGCGAAAATCTATGAAAAAAGTGTTTTGGCTTAAATATTATTTAAAAAAAAAGTGTGATAGGAAAAAAAACATGGATTCTTGTCATGGACATCCTAAGGTTTGAGAAAAACCTAGTCACGATCCGTTCTGCCGAAAAAAGTAGAATTATTTAGTCACCTGAAAATGGACAATTTCAAGGAGAGGAAAACCGAAGAATTCTAGGGAAAAAAATTAATGATCGTGTTTTACATGAAAAAACCGGCCTTTTATTAGAAAAATAGCAATAATGAACGTTGCCGAAGAACAATTACATCGAATTGATGTGAAAAAAAATTACGTCTTCTAATTAATTCTAGAAACAAAAATCTGATTTTGAAAATTTGTTTATTATTTTTTTTTGGAGTAAAACAAATCTAAAAATAAAAATAATTCTTTACCTACCTCCAACAACTCTGAGACACGTGCTGGACTCAAAAAAACAATTTTTTAAAAAACACTTTTTGTTGCACACCGGTCGCACTGGGTCTTTGCAACTTTGCTCGGCTGAAGCTCGAATACGAACTGGCACAGGATGACCAAATTAAGCCTGTGGGACCTTCTCTATACTAAGTTTTTTAGGGGTGGGGAGCAGGCCCGGCTCATTTTTTATTTTCGGGAAAATCCCAAATGAAATTTCACAAACGACCCAGAGCGACCGCGCAGGGTTAGTAGAAAGAAAACAAATTCACTTACCTACGTTTTCAGTATACGTCGTCTGTAAACGGGGGTCGTTCGTGTCCTCTCTTAAGTTCAGATGCTGACTAAAACTATAAAAATGCACCTAGAAATTTCTAATCTTGGCGTCGGTTCCCCCTCCCATATAACTTTTTTTTAGTAGCGACGTCTCCCGTTTTTTTTCTGGAAGATTGCGAACCGAAAGCGTTTTGGCTCGGACACGAAATACCCTCGTTTACAGTTTTTCAGGTATTTCTGAATGAATTTTCCACGCGAGTAGTGATTGATTTTTATCTTGGGAAATTTTTTAGGACAAATAATTTGTTCTCACGATTTATTTCTATCAAAAGCATTGTAGAGCGATACATTGTTTACAAATAGGGAATTTTTCATTAGAGGGAGAATTTCATGCTTCTCCGGGATTCCAAAACGACCGTGAAAATTCATTTCTGTTCAATTATCCTGCGACCCATTTTTTCAAATTCGAATTTTCGCGAGTTGTGTATTTTTCAAAAAATAATAAACTCACGAACGCGATATGATATTCCAGCAAGTTTTTTTTCGTCGTTTCACGTCTCGTCGAATATTACAAACAAAAAAACAATAACGTAGAAATTTTCGAACGAGTCGACGACATTATTCAAAAACTTTGAATTTTCATCAAACGTAAAATCCTCGAACGATGAAAGCTCGATAGAAAAATCTGCCAAATTTGATGACGATTTTTCCATTTTTTCAAAACCCTTTTAGGTACCTACGCGCTAATTTTTTCTATAAACAATATTTTTTTCCGACTTTTGCATCGTTCTAGCTATTCCGTCATGAAAATGTCGAAACAAAATTTCGCGAAAAGGAGCGTCCTCTATGAAGATTTTTTTTCCCCCTATCGATTTCGATCCATAACGTACGTAATTTCACTTCGGTCATTCACCGCTCTCGATATTCCGCAAATGAAGCAATACACCCCTTGTGATAATAATAACGTACGGAAATCGACGGTACAGCGACATGTACGACTTTCGTGTGACCGTATGACGGAGGGTAGGTGAGGTACGAGGGGAGGGAAGCTCTGGCGGTGAACCGTTCGAGTTAGCGCGTCACTTCCGATCACGAAACACCCTTCTGTTGATTCTCCCATTTTATCCGTATAACTATAGAGGAGCGATCGACACACGTGGGCTTTACCCCATACCTACATCCCCCCGGACTCGATAATTCACTTAGATCGTCGGCTCGTCATCGCGAGGTTTGCCAAGTGCACAACCGTAGCCTCGTGTAATTTCCCATTATCGCGAAAATCACGATTAGCCTGCGGCCCCGCGATTGCTCCGCCTCCTCGCCAACCTCCGCTCAAGTATTTTGTCGATCGCCTCTCTTTCTCTCTCTCTCTCTCTCTCTCTCTCTCTCTCGCTCTCTCTCGTTTCCTCGTACACCCCCCATTTTTTCGCCTACGAACCCATATCTACGGGGTAGATACCGTTTTTTTTCATTTCTTTATATATATTTCGATATATCTATTTGTTTTTCATTTAACATTTTCTTTCCTATCGTATGTTTATCGATTTTAGCGGCAAAGAAATACCTAAGTATATAAATTGAACGAAATATTAGTGAAAAATTTGTCGTAATAAAAAAACGCATATTTTTTTCTTCGTAAAACAAAAATAATTTGTAATGAAATTTGTAAAGTTTACGTCAAACTCTTTGTAAAAACTGGCATTATTCCACTTAAGTGAAAGAAAAAACTTTTTGTAAATAAACTTGTAAAATTATTTCAAAATTACTGGTAAAAATGCGTACTTTTCCTTAAAATAAAATTCTATTGAAATGAGACCGATTGTCGAGACGAACGTTTAATTTTATTTTTGTTTTTTTTTCTTCTGTTCAACCTACAAAAGTCCTGTGCAACTAAGAACTGAAAGCAAAAAGAAAGATAAAAAATAACGGTGGCACGGAAGCGGGTAAAAGCTGTGACGGTCGACGATGAGAGGCGCGAATTTCCGATCCGGTCGGTATGATATAGAGACGGGGAGGGACTGAAAACGAGCGTGAATCGAAATCAGGCACGAGCCCGGACGACCGGTTCGGTAGGATTAGCCTCCGACAAAGTCGAGAAGTAGCGAAAGCCGATGCTCTCCGGATCGGGATTCTGCAGTGGCAGTCGTTATCCAAACAGAGCGCTGGTTTTCGTCAGTTTTATATATATGTATATATATATATATATATATATATATATATATAGGCGATTCATACCGTGGGGGCACGTCGCGATCCCTTTTCTTCGCACTGCCGCAGTATTTTGTTTACACATACTCGGTGTTCTCGAACGATCCATGTATTTTTTTCTATTGCATTTTTTTTTATCAATCCTTCTTGCACAGTTGAAAATTCTGAAACAAATTATTCAATTTAATTTTGAATGGTTTATCGATAAAAGAAGTAAAGGTCGAATGCCTTTTTTTCGAATATAAAAAATAATGTCAATTATATTATTATTAATACTATTATTATTGTTATCATCACAATCGTATTATTAATATTTCACGTGTCTGAATATTATGAGGAATGAACGGTGTGAAAGACATAAATTTTTAGCGGTAATTGATATGATATATATATATATATTCATATAATAGGAGGAGGAGGGATAAGAGGGACACCCGGTAGACGAGGTATATAGAATCGCGAAGAGAGGCTTCGGACCCCTCCGGTCGCGCATCGTTTGAGGTTCTTTTCGCCGCCTAATTGTATCGGGTGTCTTAATCAGCGTATAAGCTACCAAGCTAAAGGACGAGTTAAAGAGAAGGAGAAGGGGTCGGGACAGACTCCCAGCCTTTTCTCATCTGGTCTCTGCAGGCTCTTTTGCCTTATGCTTTCGCCTTCCCTTCCTCCTCCTCCTCTTCTTCTTCTTCTTCTTCTTCTTCTTCTTCTCCTTCTTCTTTTTCTTCTTCGTCTTTGCCGTTCAATTCCCCACACTTTGTGTTCTCTTCTTGGCTACCTTACGCTCGTTGCTCTGCATCTCAAAGAAGCGCAATTTAAAAAAAAAAGAAAGAAAAAGAAGGTACGTTTTAAGCCGCTGGCATTATGCGGCCGCACGATGTTTCGAAATAACATTTTGGTCGTTCGGAGGCCTTTTTAACTTGATCTTTTATTTACATAGTAAATGTATATGTGGAGTCCTGAATTTAGACGAACGTGCATTATTATCGTGTTGTTAAATGAGTACAATAATATTAATGTTTATTCTTCTGTATTTAACACGACAAATGGGGAGTGCAATGTCCGTAATTTAATGGACGTTTTATTACAATTCCTTCTCTCAATGGGTAATGTCGAAGTGATCGAAAATTGTCATGACTTTCTTACCATTTGATTTATTCGATCATCAATCACCATTGATTGCACGAATTTTAACCAATAACTTTTCTTAAAACGTGTGATAAAAAATATAAAGAAATTCATTCGAAATTATCTATATAAATCGGACAAGTGATTGACCCGCTCCAATTAAAACAAATAAATCTAATTTATAAATTATTATTATTTTATTACCAAAGATATACAAAAATTAATTGACAACGTCTACAAAAATCAATTAATTAATCGAACCGATCCGAGCAACATTAACATTATTTTAATACAATTGCAATTTTCCCACTATTAATTACAATCAATGGCCTGGATTCGAATTAATATGAAGTCGGGTGAAAAATTGCAATATATTTTCACATACGACGAAACCAAAAAATGTTTTTTTTTAAATATACAACCTTATGTTCGTATCATAAACTTAAAAAAAAATGAAAAAATAATCGATATTTAGGACGATATAATGTCGCGACAACGCTGATATTTAGAGCTTGCAGAAAGAGAGAAGGAAGGAGAGGGAGAGAGAGAGAGAGAGGTGGAATGTTGTGCCTGGCACGTGCCGAGTGTACACTAAAAAGCAATAAACCCCGATGTAGTACAGGAGCACGTATACGTATAGATACACATAATGACAGAGTGCAACAGCAGCGTCCGATATCCAAAGTGGATCATAATAAAGCACGAAGCATCGAGCTCTCGCCCCTTCCACCACCATCGCCACCATCAACCCCTTCCATCCCTCCTCTGAATGCGCGTGTATTTGTGTACGTGAATGCCGGCATGCGTATGTAGAGATCGGCAGGGAGAGAAGGGGGGGGGGAGACAGTGTCACCAGGGTGTACGAAGCGGTAGCTTTTGCTCGGTTGAACGAGGGTCGAACGACGATTATCGAACGATATCTTTCTCGAGAATATAAACTAGACGAGTCCTCCTCCAGATCGGTCGCTCATCTCGTTTGTAATTGGTCCAAGGGAGAGAAATAGTCAATATTTTTTTTCATCGCGATAGACAAAACTCGTTCGCCCGAGACGAATTTTTTCATCGATAAGATACAAGAAAAGAATGAAGAAAATCTTCACCCTTATTTCTATCGAGGGGAGAACGGACTGTTTCGTCAAAATCGAATTATTCACAACGCGAAGCGTTTCGCCTCGTATCGACGGTAGGAACGTCGTAAGGATGGGTTTTTTTCGGCAAATATTCGATTTTCTTTTTTCTCTTTTAACTCAGGTTCGCTGAACTCGCTGTCCTATAATTGTGTTAAAATTGTTTAGTTTATTTTTATCTCACGTACGATCCGACGCGCTCGAACGTATTTACCACGAGACGTCGATCGTCGCGAAAGTCGAGCGAAACATATTCCAGAAAAATGTCGAGATCGGGACTGATATACGATTTACCTTATTAAGACTTTATGCTCCATTATTGTTGTTGTTGTTGTTGCTTTGTTTCCTCTTGACGTAGACTATTGTGTGATGCTAGAATTAAATCGAGTTAAAAACAAACAAAAAATAAAAATACGAAGAAAAATGAAATTGAAACATAGAAAAAAGTTCGAAGATGACTGAGAAAGGATTGTTATGTGGGTGTGATTCTAGTGGGGCCTGTGTTCGGGGGGAGATGCGGCGCGGAGGCGCTTGGTCTGGGGCTGGGGCTGTCGCTGAGCCCGGCCTTCAGGTTCGCTCTGCCCCCGGGACTCGCTGCCAAGACCACACGATGCCTTGTTTTCGACCAAGGTAGGCCCATTCTCAACAATCATCATCATTAACAAACTTAAAAAAAAAAAAAACAAACAAACAAGCGCGCTCGTTTAAAAAATTGTGTTTTTCCATAAACGATAATTTGGCTCAATACTCAGATTTCCCAATAAATAATACCAACTAAAAAAGAGAAGATAAACTTTTGTTTTTGTTTTTTTTTATTAACATAGAATAAGTTCGTCGTTTTTGTTCAACGTTGGCGGATAAAATAACGCCAAATTCTCATGCTGAGCGATAAATCTATTTTTCTCCGTTTCTTCTTTTCTGACATGTTGTGAAATTCATCGCTCTGTCAAATAACCGCAACGCCAAAGGGCCACGACATATTGCCGTGGCTCTCGCGATATATCGCGATAATACGAGATACGGTACGTATGTACGTGTTGTATGAAAACGTGTCATTATTATCCGCGCCAATCGATCAGTTATCAGCGAGAGAAGACAAAGAGAGCACGGCCAACATATCGCACGTTCGTACACCTCTTTATTTCACGTATACACACACACACACACACACACACACCCGCACATATATATATATATATATATGTCGACAGAGAATTTTGTAAGTTGGTGGGGGGACGCACGGCTTCCATAGTAGCCCGAGTTGGGAATAGCATTGAAAGCAACCCGGAAAATTCTCTGCTATTGCTATACTACTGGCTATACTGGTCGTATAGATTACACGCCACGCTTTCACGTATGCGAATATCTGTATCTGTATATATATATATATATATACTGGTATATTCGCTCTTCTCGTTAACGAGCTGACGGGCATCGGCACTGTGCCTGTATTTATTTCGCGGTGTACGTAGTTAGGTATACTTCTTTCTCTCTCTCTCTCTCTCGCTCGGTACCCGGACCAGGCACAACCACCGAGGATGTATAGTGTGTAATCAGATAGCGTTGCTCGTATACTCGCGCGCTCTCGTTTATAGGCTAAAATTTATGTTTAACGCCGGCGATCTCTCGCTTTGCGTGTGATTCTCGCGGGCATGTGCGAGAGCGAGAGAGCGCGAGGGATGAGAGAGAGAGAGAGGGAGGGAAAGAGAGAACGGTGGAAAGAACCATCGAGAGAGATCCAAACGGTAGCGAATCGCGAGAGTATTTTCACCATCGACGTTTCGAACGATTTCCATCTGCACTTATCAGCCATCCTCCTCTCCTCATCTTTCCCTCTGTCTCCTTCTCAAATCTCGGTCGCTGGCAATAGTATCGTATCTCGAAATATCATTTAAAAAATTGTCTCACGAGATACTTCGAATTATTGGGAATAAATAATCCTTTTGTTTTCTATTTCATTACGATTATTAATAATAGTTAGGCTTGAGAGATAAATTTTGATTATTTTTTGTTGAGTTTTATTCGGGTTCGAGATTTTTGTGAAACTTAATAAATCGTGCGAGATCTCAACGAATATTTCATTGAAACAATATTCATCGTTTTTCTCGAACTATTTTGGTCCTTATAATGGTTCGTGTATATTTATGAAGCCTTATAAATAATACGATACAATATCGCGGTTAAAGCTTTTCTCTCTTTCTCCCCTCCCCTCTCCCTCTCTCTCCCCCTCTCTCTAGGTGTATCTATTATAAGTTTTAATTATCGATCTGGAAAGAGATTTCTGTCCTTGTAACGGTCGGTCTGTATTTATGAAAATTTATAAATAGCACGAGATCATGTAGTGGCCCGAACTTTGCAAATATAAATATATATGAACGTGTGTTTGGACGATGGTGTACTATCGATTTGTTTTATTCTACCGGATATGCCGTTTGCAGATCGCGAAACGGAGGAGGAGGAGGAGGAGGAGGAGGAGGAGGAGGAGGTGGCGGTGGGGCAGGGGAGGGATGTCGTTGTATTCCCGTTCATACGCTGTGCGATATCGGTATATATCGCGATGAGAACCTCGTGATTGTCGAAAAATGCCGTTTCAATATCCGCAAGCGATACTTTTCCCTCGTGCTCCCGAAATATACGATATATATACATTTCGTGTATTCATTTCCGGTCCATCTTGTTTTTCGTACCGGTGTACGCGCGCCATATCTCCACTTCGCGCGGTATTTCCCCGCTATCATCCCCGTGGATATTAAGCTTCCGAGCGGACTACGTGGTTGAGAGATCGACAAAGGGGAAAAAACCACACACGAACACACACATCTCAACAAAATAAAACAAAAAGTTCTACCAATATCGAAGGAATCGATTATTATTTTTTATTGAAGCAATAAAATATTGATTCTTTATCAATTTAGTATCTTACGCTCCCGATAACAAAAAACGACGATAATAATCGCAATGATAGTAATAATAATAATGACAATAATAATAATAATAATAAACAAAAAAAACAGCAAGAAACTTAAATAAAAGGTTTGAACAAAACGTTACGAGTGTCTTGATAAATTCACGAGCAAATAGAACGATAATGAAGTTTTATTTTTATCGGGATATCGAGAGGTACTTTCCCCGAATTAGGGGGAAAAAGCACAGCTGGTGCCCCCCCACCCCCTCTCCTACTCCTTCCATTCGAGCCAGAGGAATTCTCGCTATTTTAATAAAGAATATTGGCCGGCTTTTTGGTTCGGTTACTTAGTCACACCCAGCGATTACGATGAATTAACAGCGCTCGAACGTTTAATTCTGTTCCTTCTTTTCTTTCCTAACGTTTCTCGGCTCGAGGGATCCAAGAACCTCGCGGATAACGGGAATCGCGTGTACATTATCTCAAATTTTCTAGTTCGCTGCTTCATCTTATATTTAAACTTATAAGAAATTTATAGCTAATTTACGTATTTTTAATTATCCCCCCCCCCCCCCTCTTCGTCCTCCTGGCTGACTTAATTAGTTTGCTTCCGAACGCGTATCAACTACGTCGCTATCAACTACCGGGTGTACCGCACACAGATCGTAGGAATTAATCGGAAAATAAATACTTTCCTGGCATGGAAAAGGCGGTATAGACCAACGCAGGGAGTATGTGTGTGTGTGTGAGAGAGAGAGATAATTTTTGTTTATCCGCGGTCGAACGAAAATTTGCAACGAGCAAATAACGTTTGTGAGTATTTTAACGACTCTGAGCGTCGCCCACAGCGTCGCGTGTTGGTTCACACGACTATAGTTACTAGTATGTATTATATATTATATTTACGCGAGAAAGGTGTGTGGGGGGGGGGGGATGAAGAGTCGACGTTATGGGAACGCACGCGCACAATGTGCTTATATATATATATATATGCGGTATAGGTAAGGCAGTGCCGTTAAATCTCCGACTATGGGGTTGAACAACAAAATTTTGATTACGCACGGCTGCCCCGAGAAGAGAATTTCATACGGTAAATACAGAGAGAGAACTCTCTTTTCTCTGCCCTCCTGTGCTTTATATATATTAGCTGTATAACGTTTTTCCCTTTATCATCTTGGTGGTTGTGTATGGCTCTCTCTCTCTCTCTCTCTCTCTCTGTCTCTCTGTCTCTCTCTCTCGCTCTCTTTCTCTTTCTCGTTTCGTGGCCATTACGATCTTACCGAAGATCGCTACTAGGAAAGACACTATAAAAGTCAAGGTCCAAACTCGCACGGTCAGCAGACTCGTTCGGTAGACGAAAAGGGGGGTGATCATTAAAAAAAAGCGTTGTATGGTCGTCATTAAAATATCCGTGCGTTGTTGTTCGGGGTCGCTCCGAGGTAAATTTTTACGGACCTTATGCGGCGCAAAACGGTTGCCCACCGAGGTACGTCGAGGGCGAAACGTACGCTTGTTTTCCGAAACCTTTGCTCATCCTGCGAAAGAAAAAGACACATTACGCGTATAAACGAAAACAAATAAACGAGGTATAATATTTTTTCATTTTTTATAAATTTAATCGAGCGTATTCGTTCAATTATTTGAACCGATATTTTTCTTTCTCGAGTAATTTAATACGCTAGTTGACAGTTCTCGAGAAACTGGTCTATATTTTGCCTAAGCGTCTATTTGACCTAAAATTTAAATATTTCAACATAATACAAATATTAAAATGTAGCTATTTTACATTTTTATGAACCAATTTAAAATTTCTCGCCTAAATGCTCCAAACTGTCATGGCTTCTCGGATGACGTCACGCCGCGCAAAACAAACAACGGTGTGGTTGAGTTATAACGCGTGTTTCGAATTATATTCAATCAAGTCGTTATGAATCATTTGTTTTGTTAGACTAATTTTAATTATTATAACATACTGAGGATATCAATTTTGGCCCTAGATTCTCAATACAATCCTCATGGATCCATTGGAAGCACTTGGTGCACCTATCTTATCCATTTTTTCCCTTCTTATTTTGGGAATAACTCTTATAACAAACGTGACATTCAGCGTCATCATTGTTGCTATCTTCTTCATCAATGGCGTCTAAAATGGAATCGTCATGTTTTCTCGTCCGAAGATTGCTCTTTTTGACGCTTGTCAGTTTTTATTTTATTTTTGTACAGATTTGTCCGAGTTTTTTACATAATCTTTCAAAATAGCTCTTGGAACGGAAAATTGTTTAACCGCATTTTTATATCTCATCTCCTTCGTTCTAACCACTTCAATAGCCTTTTTCATGACTTCGCGATCTCACAGTCTTCGTTTCGTCATGTTCATAATAAATAAAAACGAAACAAACTACAATTGAAAACAAGATACCTTTAATAGTTTTGTTATCTAATATCGTCCCGAGACGATATTAGGTCGAGGTTGGAAGACGATATTAGGAATTTTCTGTTTATGATATCAAGTTAACGCTACTTGCAAAACAGGTTACCTGCCCGCAAACTTTCTTCGTCATGTTTTAGTCGGTGTAACTAACAATCATTTGAACAGAAGTTTACCCCAAAAAGTCGATCCTTCAAAGGATTTCCAAAGCTGAGTATATTTGAATAAAAAAACTCACCTTGACACTTTTATTAATTATTTATAGGTATATCTCGTCGCAGGAGTGACTTTCGGCCTGCACTTTTTTATAGTGACCAACTGAGACCAAAGACTATTGGTTTCTCACCGCCGTCATCCGCTCTGATTGGTGTTCAATTTCATCTGACTAATGGCTTTATTTTTCCAAATATATTTCTTAAAAATATAATATTTTTTTATTTTATTTATTAAATGAGGTGGATTTTCGATATCTTTAAAGTTTAACCAACGTACAAAATAAAAATATATCAGGTTTTTTCTTACTGTCAATAAACGTATTCACGCGGCAATACGTTCCCTTTGTCGTCCCTCCCGGTTCAACGAGAGATGTTTCTCAATATCGAAGAGAAAGGAAAAAATACAAGAAACATAAAACAAAAAATATAATTTACAACTTTTGTACGTTTAATCGACGAGTTTTGTCGTTAATTACGACAACAATAAATACAGCAAGTTCGTTGATAATCCCGATCATGACGAATAATCAATGATAAATAATTAAGAAACAAAAAAACAAAAACGGCAGGTATAAGTTTCTTTTACTCTATCAATAAAGACAAAATACATCGGGAGACTAATTACCCCGTTTACTGCTCGATCTCGCAATCTCTCCGTTCGGTATCGGTACCGAGGTTTTTTTCGTTTATCACGAACGATACGTTTTCTTCGTTAAATTTAACTCTTTCTCTCGACGCACATTTCACCGAGTTTTCCCAACTTCTTATCAGTCGAGCAACGAGAGTCAAAGAGTACTGAGAGTCGAAGGCGGGGAGAAGGTAAGGAGGATATATCCCGTTTCCCGGCTTGTCGCCTCGGCTGGAATATTTAATTAGTTTTTCCAGAAGTGGGCGACGGACAGTTTTAGCAGCCATAAATGTTAATTGCGGATGAAGAGGTCTCTCTCTCTCAGGCGCGCGCGCGTGAGAGAGAGAGATGGAGAGGGAGAGATGGAAAAGAGTAGAAAGGAGTCGTGAGGAAGTCACTGAAGAAGCGGAGGGAGAGAGGATATCTGCCTTAATTCCCATCCGCGTTAGGCCTCTTAATTTCTACGTCGCAGTTAACGAACGACCGTTGAAAACGCGCCTACCGTTACCCCACCCGCTAGTTCCAACACGAATATGGACACCTTATTCTCGCGGTCGTCATGATTATTTCATCTCTGCTTTTTTTTTTCTCTATTCTGTTCGTTATGATTTTATAAAATTGTCCGGGAGAAGGAAGCTTGAAAGTTTTATTTAAAATAAAATCGACGCGTTGATCTTTATAATCACTGCGATTCTCAAAGTTTACCGAATTTTTCTAAACGAAGGTGCTTCGATAAAAACAAAACATGAAAAACCGTACTTTAATGGAAACAATGGTTCGTTTTACATTAAAAATTGTCTTTTTTTGTTGTCATTATCGCGAGCGTTTGTGATTGTTCAAATTTTCCGGAATACGAAGGAAAAAATTGCACACAGAAAGGAAACGAAAGGCTTTGTCGTTACCCCCGGTGGTCGTACCCCGTATCGATACCAATATCATAGTCTCATAGTTGTCGCGATCATTCATCCCCTCCAGTCAAACGCGAGCGAAAGGCGACAGTGCAAACAAAAATCTTGAATACGCGCCTCGACTCTCGCCCGAAGAAGCAGCTGCTCGATAGTTCCTCTTTCCTGTCTCTCCTGCTCGCGAAATAAAACAAAAAATATAAGAAAGGCTCGTCGCAGAGGACGGAAGAGGGAGAGCGGGATAAACGCACCAAAGGCAGAAAGAATGGAATTTAATTAAGTAAAATTACTGTCTCTGGCAGAGCGGAGGCGAGAAAAGCGCAGGAAGGGAGGAGAAGGAGGGCGGGTGGCGGGTTGTATTGCCGTTTCGCGAGGTCGTGGCAACCGATGCTATTGCTCATGCCTATATAGTACTTATCCAGTCCGAGAGGCAACGCGTAACGAGGCGAGAAACCATAGAGGGGGAAGAGACTAAAAAAAAAGAAAAAAAGAAGAAAAAAGAAAAAAAACAAACGGAGCGACGCAACATCGAGTGAAGAGGGTAGTAAATGATCTCACAGCGTCCTGATAAAGCAAAGTAATAGAAGGAAAAAAAGAAAAACAATTCGATCCCAATCCACGCGTAATACATTCGAATCCAAGCTAAATCTTTCTGTTTTTTTTTTATCTTTTTTTTTTATCCACGATCATTTTCCTCCCCTCTCGTTGTAACCAGCGGCAGTCACCGAGGGATGAAAACAACCACAGTGAATAACACGTAGCTCGCAAAGTCAAATTATCAAGAAACCATCCAATCTCGCGAGAACGAGGCTCTGCGAGAAAACTACGATCCCCCCTCCTCTTCTTACCTCTTCTTACTTATGAAAAATAATCTAACGACGCGAAAAGTATACGAGAAAGTACTTCGTATACCTTGCAACCCTACATACGTGTATACACCACGTATCTATATCTACATAGGCGTGTGACAAGTCTAAAATCATGCGCTGCTATATACACGGTGTACCCTCGAGAGCTTGCAGTACGTAGCTGGCTGGTCGAGTGGAAGGGGGAGGGGGCGTTCGGTCGCCGTAGCATAATAGGACGCGTCATTCGCGCGTTACTCTACCAATTTGTCGAGAGACCGAGAGAGATAGAGAGAGAAAGAGTGAGAGAGAGCAATAGGGGGGGGGGGGGGGTGAGAAGTTAGCACGAGGGGTGGGGGCTCGTAACGGAAACCGTTGATACGTCGGGCCGTAAGTGTGACCGTCGTTCGGCCAACGAGACAGAGGGAGACGGTGGGAGTTCGCACGATTTGGGAAACACGCGTTTCTGTGTTACGTAGTAATACACAGGGTATATATGCGTGGCACACAGCAGCAACCTATAAGATAGTACATAGAGCATGTGTCGAACCGGGGGTATAACGACATGGGGTGAAACCGGAGGGCAGGTCGAATGAGAGTCGGTACGTACTACGAGCATATGTGTATATACATATGTGTGTGTGTGTGTGTGTGTGTCCGCGTGCGGTAGGTACTACGAGCATATGTGTATATACATGTGTGTATGTGTGTGTATGTACGGTGCTCACGGGAAGCTTGCAATCCGGGTATAAGCCCCTCACACACGATAAGCGTTCCCGATAACAGGACGGTGGGACAACCTACCCCCCCATCCCTCTCCTCACCGTCATCCGAGCGATGCAACCCCTATATACGCGCTATTCCACGTGCTACTGGCACACCCGATTTTCTCTCCCTACTCGGCCTAATATAGGCATTATATATATATATATATATGTTTGTGTGCGCGGCCTCTAAATTTTCAGCGATTTTCTTTAAAATCTTGAAACGAGATCGAGCGAGGGACGATGATGGGGAAGGGTGCACGAGCTTGACTATTCGGGAAAGTATTTCATCCCTTCGTTTCTCTCTCTCTCTCTCTCTCTTTCTCTCTTTGCCTTTCTCACTCTCTTTTCTGTATCATAGCACCGGTAGTGGTGAAACTTGCACAGATAGCGTTGACGGATTGGCCATAGGCCGGATTGTATTCGGCTCGGGCAACTGTTTAGAGATTTTCGTACCGATAGAGAGAACGAAATGCCGAATTGTGTTTACGCGTGTGTGTGTGTGTGTATGCCGGCGTGCGTTCGTGCGTTTCCCTTCCGCGGGCTTTAATACCCGCAAACGGGGCTTTCCCCACGGACGGGACATCGCGACAGGATTTTCCCTGATTTAGTTTCAACGCTTTGGCAACCCGCGGGTTTATATGTTTCTCTTCTCGTGTCTGTGGCTGTGTCCGTCCGTCTGTGTGCTCGCCGTTTGCGCGTTCGGTCACGGCTCGCGCCAAGCGCGTCGTAGCGACGATGCGCCGCAGTTGCAATGATCCCTCGTCCTTTTACCCGCGATGTGTTACGACGCGAGGATTCGACGAGTCCTTTATTACCAACGTCCTTCGCGCATTGGCCAATTAAGGCCGCGCTAGCATCTCCGAAATTTTTCCTCGCTCGATTCGTTCTTTTTCCATTTTTTTGTATTTTATACCGATTTTATCGGACGCTTGGCCAATAAATTTGGAACGTAATACAATACCGGCAAGGGTAAAATCAAATTTGCGATTTTACGAAATAAATTTTTTAGTTATTTATTCTTTTTAAATAAATTAATCGAGATCGCGCACGCGCGCGTTTGTATGTCTGTGTATGTGTGTTTCGGAACTTTTCGTCTCGACGAAAGTGTACGTTCTTCGTACAAAATTGAGCATTATATTTGTTTTTCGATATAAAGAGATCTTAGTGCTTGAAATATCGCATCAACGAGAATAGAAATTTTGTAAGATTTTTTGTAATAAAACAAATTAGAACGGATCCCAGAGTTTCCGAAAAAATGCCGTCGATCGGAATTCGGCTTGGACCTGTGAACGCTATCTACGATAAATTTCGATCGAAACGATCGAAAAAATTTCTATCACGAAATCGAATATAACTAAACAAAAAAATAGAAAATAGTTGTATGTATTTGTCATCACAATAATCGGCAATCCGCCCTGAAACCGCTGTCACACGAGGCGTTTCAAAATGAACAAAAAATGTTCTCGAAAAAAAAAAGTTTCCTCTTATCTCTTATCTTCTCGCACTTATCACAAAGCGGCAACCGCGACTTCAATGTTTATCCCCTCTCTGCTTTTTTCTCCCCCCTTCTCATTCCATTCTATACCTTTGTATCGCGAGAATGTCGCGGGAGAAAAAAGAAAAAACAACGACGAAACGCGCGCGATAAATATCATTCCCTCCTCCCTTTTTCTTCAATTTCTTTCCACCCCTTTATATGTTTATATGATATCCCACCTGACTTTCTCTCTCTCTCCCTCTCGCTCTCCTTCTCTCTCGTTCTTTCGCATGTCACCGCGTACGGTCAAATTCATTTGTACGGTCGCGCGTAGCAGGTTGGCGGGGGTGTGGGGGGGCGGAGGGAGGGCATAGTTATGAAACCAATGTTGTCAGGCCGCACGTCGTCGTAACGCTTTGCGCTATTTGTTGTTGGTCGGTTATAACGCGCACAAACCCACATAACCATACAGATGGAGAGCCACGCGTACAAACGTGTACATATGTGGTAGAGGAGAAGGGGGCTGATGGAGTGGGGGGGGGGGAGGTTTAACCCTGAGATATTATGTAGACGTGTAAACCCGGTGACAAACGTCCGCGAGAGTAACGCTCTCTCCCTCTCGCGACTCGCCTTTCTGAGTACATATATACGTACCGTGACTCCGTTCTACCGCCTCTCCTCTCTCTCTCTCTCTCTCTCTCTCTCGCTCTCTTTATTTCTACAGATACATATATATATATATATATATAAATCGTATATGAGAAGTCACGTATATGTATATAGGATAACAGAAGCGTGTACATAAATGTGTGCAATAAGGGAGTGGGGCGAATCGCGAGAGCGTGTGTTGCGTGTGTACCCGTGGGCAATATGGAAGATCATATGTCATGCAAGAGAGGACGGGAGGAGGAGAAGCTGTGGGGGGGGGGAGTCCCCCACAAAATCTCTCCGTCCAACCCTCAGACCGTAGCTCACAGCGTCCAGCGTACGCGCGGAACGAAAGAGAGAGAGAGAGAGAGAGAGAGAGTTGGTGTGCACACGCTTCGCAGCGCAAACATTCGCGGAGTCGCATGTGTATACCTACCCCTCGGACTCTCGCGATGTACGTAGAACCTGCGGCACACTTTATGCTCATATTTATATACCTATATCTAATAGTTTGTGTAGAGATTGAATTCTTGCACAAGGATGTAAGCGGAAACGAATATGAGGCAAATAAAATGAAACTAAGGGGGTGGGGGGGGGGGGGGAATTTTTACGCTTGAAATAATCACGGTTCGGATGGAAACCACGATCTCACGGATATACATACGTATTTTCGTGTTTATACGTAATCTCTCTAGGACCGGACAAATATTGGTACGCTCATTCCAGAGAACATTCTGGGTAAAGTACATATTTGACATCGACGAAGTGCGGATTCGACTCCCGGAACGGAAATGAGTGAAGTTGAAAAAAATTCGAGAAAGCAAAAAAGAAATCCTTAATTCGGATAGCTTTTCAAGCTTTTTCTTCCATGAACAAGTTTGGAAAAGTGTGGATAAAAATCGACGAAGTAGATACATATTCGACTCGAGGAATGGTAATAAAAGAAAAAATATTGCAGATTCCAGAAACTCACGGTAATATGTGGGAAGATTTGTGAAACATTTTTCTTAAAGTAAATTTTCAAGCTTCGCAATAATCGCGTTTCGATTCGCGCGAGATTGATAATTTTGTCAAGAACTTTGACAGCAAAATTATCAAAGATATTTTTTTTCTCGTGAATTCGCAAATTGCCGACGCAAAGACAAAAACTGGGAGAAGTTTCAATAATAAAAAAAAAAGAATAAAAAGAAACAGAGATTGGATTCACGGGGAACGACCCATGGACGCGTTCGTGAATTCTCGCACACTCGTGCGAAAACGTGATGCATATGTTGACAAACGCGCGCGTGCGTTCGTGTGGTCGGTTTGTGCCCGGCTTATTAATCTGCCGGTAAAGCGATAAAGCGTGGCTGCCCGCGCGACGGCCAACGATACTACTTCATAGTTGCAGCAACCGGAAAACCCGACGGCCGTTCCCACCCTCCCCGCTGGTTTGTACCGCTTCCCAGCAATGCCACACATTTTACCGGACCAATATCGCGAGTTCCCGAACTTTCCTTGCTTATCCTCCCTTCCTCATTCCCTTCCCACCCAAGGACCTTGTTACTCGAGAAGCTTCTTAATTGAGGTATACGTTAGTCAAGTGCGAGAAAAACTACCCCGTGCACTAATCACCAAACGATTCCACGACGACGGACTGACTACCTATGGGTCGTTATTGTCGCGAGAAGTGATGGAAAAGTATCAATAGGGATTGAAACGATTCCGTAACAAAATCGGAATACAACGAAATTGCTTAGAAGTCACCCCTCGGGAAATGGCCTCGGCCCCTACTTCCAAAATTGATATACGAAATTTTAATGAGAGCGGATAATTCTTTTAATTCTCTGCTTTCTTCAAGGGGTAACACCACTCTAGAGGTCCGAAAAAAGGCCAAACTTCGAGAACTAATTTTCGAAGTATGGAAAAAGGGATCAGAATTATTTTTAAACAGTTCATCAACCATGTATCGAAGTGTAAACAAATATTTTTTATTGACATTGTGTTATAAAATGGGGGTGCCACAGTTAATCTTCGAAGTCGCCTTTTTTTTAAGTGCCTCCACTTAAAAAAGGGAGGACGGATTTCTCCGAAAGTTTAAGACCTGGAACAAAAAAACTTAAAAAAATTTCTTAATTTATATGACATTGCGCATAAAAGTACGGGGGGGGGAGGGGGTAAATTATTTTTTTTAAATAGCGCACTTATGAAACAAAAAAAATTGAATTTCGGCAAAAAATGAGCAGTAAATTGTTTAGAAAAAAAAATACAACGAATTAAAAAACGGCTACGTATTTTTGTAAATAATGTAATTGTGAAGCTACTGTCTAAATTTCAAACCGATCCATGCAATAGACTCCGAGTAATCCGTCCTGCCCGTTCGAAAAACATGGTTTCGAGACTATCGCGTTGCGGGAAAATCGGAAATTCAACCCTTTAACAATTTTTTTTCGCTTTGGGACCAATTGTATATTATTTTTATGACTCTAAAGTATATTTTGAGGGAAAAGAGGTGATAATATTTTGAACGTTTATATTTTCGAAAACTTGCATACAAGGGTGTTTTTTTTGTTGATGATTACGAACCCAAAGGTCAGGCCTTTTCAATTTTTCATTCAAAATGGCGGTTATGACATTCTAAAAACAATCAGCTCTGACCTCGAATCCTTAATCAACGACCCCAAGAGCCCTTCCGTACGAAGTTTCAAGAAATAATTCCAAAAAATCTTGTCGAGAATAAATTATTCTGAAAAAAGAATTCGTCGTTTTGTCGTATTTGTATATTTATAAAACTTCATAATTGATAGAGTCTTTTGAGCTTATTTGTTCGTTTATTGTTATTGTACCGATAATATTAAAAAAAAAAAACCCGAGCTAAATATGTTAACCTAAAACTAATTGGCCAAAAAGTGGAGAAGGTGAGGTGGTAACGTGGATGTGTTTCAAAGAGTTAAAGAGAAATCCTTCATATCGATATTTTATACCAATCAAAATCCGACGCATGGACAGGAGGGGTGGGTTGATTCGTATAAAATGTTACGAATAATTAATTTTCACAAAATTGTGAAATATAAAAATGGTACGGCGACCGTGAACTAAAACCCGAAGGAAAAGAAATCTTTTTTGTTTCGACTACTTATTCGATTTTTTAATTTCCTTGGAAGGAAAAAAATGTGTCGCGGTATTTAACCTTTTCTGTTTTTTAATCAATGTTTTATTATTAAAGACGCTGAAAGAAAAACGTCGTAAAGAAAATGCTCGGGTCGATTTGCCGAAACGATAATCGTGACTATTGTGCAGGAGTTATTCAAAAGGAGCTAGAACGATATGATGCGAGAGGTGCCATGGTGCTTTTGCAAGGGAGAGTAGGGAGAAGTAGATACAGCGAGAGTAGTGTCGGTGCTGGTGGTGGAATATGTCGGCTTCGTTGTGGTTCCGCGACTCTTTGTCCGAGCAACAATATACGGGTGAATCGTGTATAGCGCAGGAGAGGGTGCAGAGCGAGCGAGAGAGAGAGAGAGAGAGAGAGAGAGAGAGAGAGAGAGAGAGAGAGAGAGAAAGCGAGTGAGAGAGGGACGAAGGGAGGTTCATGGGGCTGGGATTTATTGCTGCATTCCAACCTGATAATTCTGCACGATTGGGCGGTTTGTGGCGCTCGAGCATAGGACACGTTCGCGATATATATATATATATATATAGCGCTTCGTGTCTTTATCGTTTATCATCAACAAAGAAAAGCAGTTGTCCTTTCGTGAGAGCGGATAACGTTTAAAGTATCACTATATACGTATGTATTAGGCTGGCGACAAAAGTATTGCGTGTTTTTGTTCCTATTATATAGACCTGCGCGTACCTACATCTATTAAAAAAGTAATTATTTTTTGGCCGAAGAAATATATATTTAATCAATTAATTGATCATGATAATATAAAACCACAATGCGAATATCAACAACAACAACCACAACAATAATAATATTAATGTAGAGTGCGAAGGTTCGTCCTACATCGATCATGTTTGTTTTATTTAATATTACGTTGATCACATCCCAGACCGGGCTAATTGCCATTTATAAATGGAACCATTCACTATTATCGATGCGAAGAATTAGGGTCAGCCGAAACTTGGATACGCGTGTGCCAATCCGATCGTACATCGATCGGAGCGTTCTCATGAATTTGATGCGTTATATATGGAATGAAAGAGATAGAACGAAGGGGAAAGAGAGAGGACACCGATACGAGATCGACGTTTCATCTCGTCTCTCTCTCTCTCTCTCTCTCTACTCTCCCTACTCTCCACTCTTCTCTTCTATTAAATATTCGTCGCGCTCTCTCTCGTACACGACGAAACTAACGTGATTATCTTCGCGGATATTGATTTGTTCATTCATCGTTGAGAAACATCCTCGGTGCCGCCGCCACCACCGGTCACGTCATTCCTGCTCTCGATCTCGCGAATTCTATTATCAGTTGATTCTCTACTTGATTCTCACCAGTAGGAAATAGAACTAAAATATTTCGTGCCGATTGACGATGAAATTAATTATTGGTCATTCCTTTAAATAATTTATGTGAATGATTTAAAATAAATGTCGTTAGAAATTGAACCATTTGAAATTAATTTGAGCTCGCAATTTATTATGTAAATAAGAGCTCGAATAATTATTGAAAATCGCTATGATAAATCGTTTATTGAAAATTTTCCATAAAAGCGTCAACCGGATCGACGGGAAAAATAAAACCTAGAACGGACAATTATTCGAACAAAATTGGACTGCATTTTATTATTCGAAAAAAACCTCGAACTACAGTGGGTGGCCAAATTATTATACTCAAACTTGAATTTTGTTAGTGATGTTTGAAAGACTGTATCTCACATCAGTGGAAAATGATGAGGCTGAAGTTAGCCGATAAACTTTCAAAGGGCATTTCAGCACTGCACCAAAAATGGCTCCAAAAATGGTTCCATTTGAAAAAAAACGCATAGCTCCGTATTCGCTAGAATTAAATTCTATCGGGTTATTTTTTTCGGTATCCATGTTAAATTTTGAATTTACAGAGGATTTTTATGAATTTTGTTATTAAAATAACATTAACATCGCATTTATACCAAAAAATTATCGAAAAAAATGTAGAACTTTCGGGCTTAAACACAATCATTCGGGGTATTTTTTTTTCTCACAAAAAATGCGACATTTCCCTCTTGAGATATGCTATGTTAAACACTTTTTTTTTTAGTATGAATTTTTTAAATGTTAAAAAAATGATTTCATGATGAAAAAATACCCCGTCGAGACAATTTTAATCTGCGACATTCCATCTCAAAGTTATTGTATGCTAAAGGTTTATTCATTCATTTTCATCTATTCATTTAACGGCGTGAGAAAAAAATACCCCGAATGATTGTTTTTAAGCCCGATTTTTAATAAAAAAATTCCGAAAAATCCTCTGTAAATTTAAAATTTACCATGGGCACCGAAAAAAATACCCCGATAGAATTTTTTGTAGCGAATACGGAGCTATGCGTTTTTTTCAAATCCAACTATTTTTGGAGCTAATATGCGCTGCTAAAATGCCCTTTGAAAGTTCATCGGCTAACTTCAGCCTCGTGAAAAATAGTCGTATCAAGATAAAAAAAGCATTTTGAAGCGCCAAAATTCTATTTTTGAGATCTTCTAGTGAACAATTTTAATGAGTTACGGTTACTACGCAATCATAAGAAATAGCTCGAATAAATTTTGCCAAATTGTGTCTTTTTTTTGTTTTAGTCCTCGGGCTTAGACAATTTTGTTTAGTTAAACAAATATATGGACCAGATAGCCTATTGTTTCAGCTACAATTTGCTTTTTTATGTATCTCTTTGTGTCAATTGTTGGCTGATCGTGAGATATCCGACTTTTAATAAAAAAAAGGTCCTTTTGCCTTTGGTCATTGATATTTCAGCAACCAACAAACGCAAAGAATGGGTCCGAAAAACCGGTACAAACTCATTAGTTATGTGGGTTCTAAAGTCCTTATATATTTCTTTAATACTAGTAAGTGTATTTACCCGCCACCATTTTGAAAAACAACATTTATGCATTGTCATACTAATGACAGGTAAATTTAAAAAACAATAACATTCTTGCCATCATAAGTTAATTACCGCCATTCCTTTCACAGATTGTGAACAATTTTTGTTTGAATATAATAATTTGGCCACCCACTGTATTTGTCAATACGCGGTAGATTTACTAAAACAACCAAAAAAGTCGTTTTTTTGTACTTTTTTCAAATCGATGTGGGAGATAAAACAATTTTTTTCTCTAAAAATCACGAAAGGATCTTATAGGAAATGTTTTCAAGTTTTCAAAACTGCCCTTTCATTTTTTGTGGTTGGATCATTGGTTGCTGAGATATCGATGATCAAGGGCTAAAGGACGCTTTTTCATTAAAAGTCGGATATCTCAGCCAAAAATTGACATAAAGAGATAAACAAAAAAGTAAATTGAAGCTAAAACAATATATTATCTGTTCCATGTATTTGTTTCACTAACAAAAAATAGACGAAATTTGGCAAAATTTCTTCGCGTTATTTCTCATGAGTGCGTAGTAACCGTGGCTCATTAAAAATTGTGACTAGGAGATCTCAAAACTAGAATCTTGGAGCTTCAACATACTTCTTTTTTATCTTGATACGACCATTTTTCACTGTGATACACTCTTTCAAATATCATTAACAAAATTCAAGTTTGAGTATAATCATTTGGCCACCCTCTGTACATTATACAAAGATCGACATAATTAACTCTTCTTGGAAATTTATCCAACAAAAAAAAATAAAAAAAGGAAGAACAAAATCTCGAAATCCTCACAAACATAAAAATTTACGCAAAGAATGTCGATAAAAGTGGGGAAGGGGGTAAATGTGTCGATAATCCTGATCTGCGACGAAAACTTCGAATCTCGAATGTCAAAAAAAAAAAATGACAGTGCTGAACGGAGGTAAGGGCTGAAAAGCCCATTACGCGGCTGTTTAAGGGACCGCGGGCGTCGTTCCGACGATGCAATATCACTTGTCGTGCGTTATGACGAGAGAGGCTCGTATTTTAGGCCCTGTAAGAGCCAGTACCACCAGTAGTTACATATAGAGTTATGTTAGGCACGAAAGGCACACTACGTGGAGGAAAACGCGTTTACATGGACGCATGTGTGTTTGCGCGCATGTGTGTGTATGCGTGTCTGTGTGTGTGTGTGTGAGAGAGAGAGAGAGAGAGAGAGAGAGAGAAAGGCTACGGGCATTGGTCGCTCTCGACCACGCGTTATATACCGATAGTTGGCGGTTCGTGCGCGGCGCGTGCGCCATTGAGCTATAACAGTGCACGGTATACACATCAATCACCGGCATTTTAATATCGGCCGGCGGAACACAATAGCACCAAAACGCGCATTCCCCGAAGGCAACGGATGAGCGCGCTCGTGCTCCAAACACACCACTCCAGCCCCATCACCGTCATCGAACGCCTGTATACGCACTTTTATAACGTACCCCCTTTTGCCCTCGTCTCGCTCCCCCCCCTTACTCTTTTTCTCTCAAGGGGGTTGGAAAAAATCTGCCTCCCTCATAATGCCAAAACGGGAAAATTCTTGTAATTCGCCACGGATATCTCTCGCGGTCGAGCGTTTAGGCACGCTTTTTCGTCCGGTACGCAAGGATCATCGAAGTACGAGAGGGAAAATCGGACAACGGAGAGAAATCGGTCGGAGCCACACGTGGGCTAAATTTTTTTGTGAGACGAATGAACGAATTAAAAACAAAAATTCTTGCTCGAGTAAGTTTTTTCAATTCATCGTTCGTGTATTTATTTTTATCAAAGTACCGTATTAATTTAACGAAAAATTTGTCGTTCGATCGGTATTCGATTACGATAATATTATTTAAAAAAATACGATGCGATATTCGTACGAATAATTTTTATGAAAAGTTGAATAAAAACGTTATTTTTCGACGAACGAGTGCAATTTCGATCGAAAAATTTGAATGAAACAAACATCGATGTGAATGAAAGAACCCAAATACATTGAAATATTTTAATCGCACTTGTGAATCTCGAAACATTGCACGAAGTATGTTGTTCATTAATAATAAAAATACCTTTTTCGATGGATTATTTGCATCGCATTATTGAACAAAATATCGTTCATTATTATTTCTATAATTAAACGTAATGTCGATCGAATAGAACTGAAAAATCAAAAATTTATGCAAAAGGATGAACTAAATGCAATAAAGTGTATCTGCAACATTTGCATACATATATATTTTGGTGCAATGGCGCTGTATGCTAGAGCCTCGTGACTCTCGTCGTGAGTGCTGATACGCACTCATTCTGCGGCTTCATTTGGATATAAAGGGAGAGAGAAAGAGAGAGAGAGAGTGAGAGCGAGGGGCGGGGGTATAGAGAGAGAGAGAGAGAGAAAGAGAGCTGTCGATTATAACGTCTGATGAAAAATCGATAGGTCGCGTTAATCGCGTTCGCCGCACTGACAGCCATTATGTAACCAGCTCTCGCCAATACAGAGCATACAGCGGTAGCGGCTATGTGGTGGGAGAGTAGGACCGCAGCAGCTTCTGGTCCACCAGCGTACTCCCTCTACTCTAGTCCCCCTTCCTTCGTCGTCGTCCTTCTCCTCCTTCTCCTCCTCCTCCTCCTCCTCCTCCTCCTCCTCCTCCTCCTCCTCCTCCTCCTCCTCCTCCTCCTCCTCCTCCTCCTCCTCCTCTTCCTCCTCCATCTCCCTACACCAAACCAAAACTCACTCTCTCGCCCATCAACGCGTGTGTCGATTTCTGCTGGACATCACCTGCTGGTCATCCTCGCTCCCTCGATCGACATCCCACATCCCCTTTATACATATATCTATATATATATATATATATCGATAGGTAGTACGTACACGTCGAGTATAGCCCGCCGGATACAGGATAAACGAATTTGTCACTATTAGATTGATGCGACAAGTCCTAATAAAAATAAACCTGTCGCGGGATATCACAAGCACGAACGATACCCTCAGTCGCATACGTGGCAAGGAGGGTTGCCGGTTTTTTTGTGTTTTCTGTCCCGTGGATATTCGCTCGGGAACTTCTCAACGAGTACGTATATAATACGTTTATTGTACGTATGGAACATGTTCTCCGTGAAATCGGACCACTTTTTTTTGTCAAAGTCGTGATTTTTTGCCCACATATTTTTGGTCCATCGGTCGCGAAATTTGTCAATTTTTTCTATTTTTTCAATAACATCGCGATGCAATAATCAGGCAATTTCGTTCAATGTTTTTCAACGATATATCAGATTTTCGAAATTGTTCATTTCTTTTTTTATCGTTTTATCAAAAATAATCATTAATTAGACTAAATTAAGAAAATTTGATTTACTATAAAAGAGAGATAATATCGAGCAATAACATACCGGCAGTTTTGGAAGACAATCTACATGGAACAGAGTTCTCTCTCTCCCTAAAATCGATCGGCGGTAAAGATTTTTTTTTTGAAAAGTCGAAACTTTCGTGTTGTGAAAACAAATTATATTTTGATTTTATAATTGCACATATAAGTGAAATCTGACTATTGTTTTTTTGTCTTTTTTTTAAACCAGCCAAAAACTCATTTTCAACCAGTACTAGAAAGCTATGAACGATAGAGACCAATTGATAAATAAAAACAAAAATGTTTCCAGTTTTACAGAGAGCATACCGTACGCGCACACCCGTATAATATATAGTTAAGGCTATCGCAAGGTTTGCATCCTCTATCGTGCGAGGACAAGATCGTCCTCGAGCGGTTGCTCTTCCAAAAGAGGGCAATGTTTGTTGTTTGTATACGTATACGCGTTCGCATATATGTATAACGCCGGTAGGACCGCTCGAGGGAGAGAAGGTTTGACGGCTCTCCTCGAAATGGATGTATCTCGTAAAGCAAGCGAGCCGACAAATACGGATTCCTCTCTCTCTCTCTCACTCTCTCTTTCTCTCTCCCACCTCTGGTCTCGATCGCTCTTTTTTCCCCGTCTCTCTTTTCCGGTGTGAAACAGGGAAAGGGAAGCCGTTTATCCCTCGCGGAATCGCTCGAGCTTCCCTTTTCCCCATCTCTTCTCATCCCACGCGTGACGTACCCCCCTTTCTCGCTCCTTCCACGTGTATGTCTTCTCGTTTTACTACCCGTTATTTCCCCGTTCCGGGCCCTCTTTGCACGCTTCGAAAATTTGTCGATTTTTTTTCTTCTCTTTTTTTCTTTTCCAACGAAAAACGCGGTTATACCAAATTTGTTCAACTTTATCTCCGGCCCTTCGTCTACGGTCGTGCGAGAAAAGCTTAGGACGCGTCAAGAGGACCCTTTCGTCACTAAATTTTCACGAGGTCGAATCGATCTGGGGGGGGGGGGGGATTCGCGCGAGCGAGAGCAATCGTTCGTTTAACGCCTCGAGAATAGAAACTCTTATCCCTGATACGTATCTCCCCGCGCACTGCTGTTTTATTTCGCGAACGCTTCAAATCCTTGGCGAATCGTTCGCGGTAACTTCTCCTCCGTTTCTTACGTTTTTTCCGCGTTTTTCTTTTTTCTCTTTTTCATAAAACCTTCCAAGCAGAACCTCTTTTCGATCGTTTTTCGACTTTTATATCGCTTTCAACGTCACGTTTAATTGTTTTACAGAGAAGAATTTTCTCGATGTATCTTCGTATTTTCGATACGATATTTATGAAAAAAAAAAAAAAACATGTGTGTACTTATATACGCACGCAAGAAGTTATACTTCTTTGGCGTGAATAACAAAAATTATTCTTTATATTGCAGTGTAGATATTTTTTTTCGTGAAAATCGTGTTTTAAGATTTGAGGTTATATTAAGGGCAGGATTAGGTATTAAAAATTGTATTCGTATTCTAAACATTTATTTTAAATGAACGTATGACGCCTCAAGAATATTGTGTTAAAATTTCAAGTCGATTGGAGAAAAATTACCAAAGTTATGGGGATTTCAGCGTCCATTGCCCGATACCGGAAACCTCTCTAACTTTAAAGGGTTTTTCTGAGACTTGCCTTTCTCAAAGTCGGTGTACACTCTTACTCAAAATGTAATGCACCGATTCTTTTGAAACTTTGAAAACTATTTCTACATATAAATCACGCGGTCGAGTTTTTTCAAAAATTATTTTTATTTTACAATAAAAAATCGCGTTTTTTAATTCCGAGTGCTACCAAAAATAGAAAAATCGACAAAAAAAACTCTACCGCGTTACTGGAAATCTTACGTACTATTTCAGTATATTACTGTACAATAGAGCTGAGGGGGGATTGTGTACTTGGCGCAATGACATGACGTCCGACTCAAAACTGAAATAGCTATTTTGCGTAACGTAAACTATAGGTATTTCGTTTTTGCGCCTGGTACAAAATCCCCTTTCTGGCACAGTATAAGCCATTTGCGGACCACTCGGATAACTTCAGACCGAAAAGCAATAAAGAAAAGAACTCATTACTCGCAGCTAACTTCATGACGTTTGACGGTGCGCGCGCAGTTCGTGACATCGAGAAAATATACTCCCATCAGAACTGCCTAACGCGCCTAATGAAGTATGAACTTCAAAAAAAGAAAACAAATTTTGTCGCCCGCTGTCGACTCTGCTTCGCGGCTTTGATTTCTCGATTCCGCAGGAGCGGAATCGATGCTTTTAGTACGGTTTGTTACGTACGCGAAACCGCGAAATACACGATTTAATTGCGATTAAACTGATCCTCATGCGCGTACATTTGTTATCAATTAATAAAAAAAAACGTGTAGGGAACACCGACCGTACGCTCGGGTCTATGGAAGCCAGGGGGAAAGCGGGTGATGATTGGCAAGAGCGTTTCGTAATGTATTGTAACTACTCGTGCGTATGCGGATTTGCAGAGTGATGATAAGTCGTCTAGGCCGGAAAATTGTACAAACGTGACGATAAACATAAATATGTAGGCACACGTGAGCGTGCGAATCAGGATCGACGGCGAACCAGATGCGAATTGCCAACGTTCCGTCGGGCTGTGAGTCAATGAACAACGAACCGGCCGATTTGAAAACGTTGCGTCGTTTTGTCTCAAAAAAAAAAGTTTTGTTTCGAAATTTCGTTCGATTTTCGAAATTTTAGTACGTAGTGAAATACGCCTAGAAAGCGATTTTAGCTTTCAACTATCCGCGCGTCGCAGGGCCCAATTTTTATGTTTTTACTTCGATATTTACTTTGTAGGAAATTTGTAAGAATCTTCGAATTGAAAATAACTGAATACGAACGCGCTTCGTTACAATTTTAAAAAAATTGTCGGTCAAAAGTCGAAGAAAGCGATTTTTTGATATTTCTTCCATTACGAATGAGAATATTACATTCGTGTGTACGTACGGGAACTTTTTGATTTCGCGTGTACTTCAGCTGCAGATTTTTTTTAATAAGGTAGTACAGTAAAATTCCCCGCAAATACTCTTTTTTTCTGATCCGAAGTTCGTCATGTTTAACACTATAAAAAAAAAGTTGTTTGCACTTCGTCAAAATTATATACCTACACTGAATTTCATGCTTACTACAGTCGGTACTTCTTTATAGAAGCGTTACTATCTTAAATTACACGCACGGAGTTCTGGCAAGGCCGTCTTTTGGAAAACAGCGAGAACTTATTAAACGTCGTGTTATACGGGAATTTTTCGATTCCGCAAATAGTTGGTGTTTGTAGTTTCGTTACAAAGAAAAAAAAGAACACTCGTCACGACAAATCGACGAATTAATTCGTCTCGTTGGCATTAAAAACATGCAAACAAAAGCAAGATAAATAATTAATGTACCTGATTTTGGTTGTTCGTGCCTGGGAATCCACGATCCTCCTCGAATTCTCCAATACCTCCGAATTCGTGTGCAACCGGTTACCGACAAAATTCATTTGATACGCGTTGTAAATAAACCATCGATACTCCGAAATGGAATTCTCTATAATTTCAATTTATCTCGCGAATCGAGACGGAAGCACAGAGGTCCGACGCGGTTGCGAGAAGCTCTTGGAAACTGCGGTTCGGCATAACGTTTTATCCTCTAATTATAGATATCATACAGGATGCATGAGCGTTTCAATATTCACCCGACCATTCAACAATATTGAATAACGATCATTACCAAGGTTTCGTAACTGCCACGAGAGAGCGAGACGCGACTAATGATTCGAGAACAAAAGTGAAGCGTACAAAGTACTACCTTCCTACCGTTGTACGAGTATATCGCACATTGTAATTTTAGATTCCTTTGCGGACACGCTCGATCGTGAAAAATACTCAATTTATTCTGAATGAAGTTACCACGCCAATTTTTATATAAAAATGATAAATCCTTCGTCGTATTTCCCACAAAGATATAGAAACTATAAAAAAGTAACAAGCAATTTTCTAAAATTATATCGAAATTCTAGTTATCGCGAATTATTATATTTAGACCGGAAAAAAAACATTATTCGTGCGAGATAATAATGAGAAAGAATAGTAACTTGGGGTATTATCTTCATTTCGACGAAAAAAACAAAAAAAAACACAAAAACTGAAAGATGAAAGAAAAAAATGATAAATTTATTCTTCGAAATCGATGGTTCTTCTTTTCCCCCGGAATGAATAATTCGAGTGATTTTTCATTCGAAAGAAGGAGACACGTCGATCTATCTCGTTCCGACTTGGTCGTATAATACATCGATGTCATCGTCGTTGCTGCGTCATGCATTCGCATTTTAAAGTGTGCTAAATTATTCTGTACCGAGGAGCTCATGCCGAGGGCCATTACCAATTCAAAGAGGAAGCGGCAGAGTCAAAACTACGGCTCTCGCCGTCGGTAGAAATTTGTCTCTTGCTTTTCTGCAGCGAGAGAGAGAGAGAGATAGAGCGAGAGGGGGGGGGGGGGGCGGGGGGAGATATGAAATCGAGAGAACCGAAAGCGCGGGTAGAGGAAAGATTCGTTCTTTTCGTTAATTACTAATAATATTCAGACAGACGCTTCAGCTTCGGCGTGAAAGGTGGTCGCGTTTTCAGTTCGAAGCTTGGAAAAACGTGTACGGTGGAATGATTTCCTGGTTGAATGTCGAAACTGTCTCTTTCGCGGTGGATATTACCATACGCAAACTGAGAAGCAAACTCTCCTGGCACCCTCTTCTCACCCTCGTGAGTGTCGAGAAAAATGAATAAAATTATGCGAGGCACGAGAATTTTCGAGAGTCGACGAGAGGCGCCACGGCGAATGTGTTCCTTTCGACCCCCCTCCCTTCGCCCCCCTTTGAAACGCCGAGAGACGAGAGGTTTCACGTTTGCTTTGCTCGCTCGTCTCAACGTCACTCGTTTTGCTTTTACCCGTATACGAGACAAAAAAAAAGAATTCTAAACTTCCGACCAAAAAATAATTTATTTAAAAAAAAAAGGTTATTTAAAAAATATTGTTTAAAGATCACCCGAATTCTCGATGAATTACATAAACGAGGAACAAAAATTCTCGATCCGAATTCTCGATCGTGTCTATTTTTTATTTTTATAACGCGCAAAGGATTAAGGGGGTTATTTTTTCGGCCATACGACAGCAGCTCGTTGACGATCCCACATAGCCAAGCACCGAAAGGTTTGAGTGTGCTTGTGTATTACGGGTCCCGGCTGTGGCTTGTACTATATGGATCGGGTTGAGGAAGCAAAAGGGGAGTCGAGAGAGAGAGAGTCAAGGGCCGACGTCGTCGTCGGGGTTGAACGATGCCCGGGTATAAGTCAGAATGCGGACAGGCGCGCGGTTTCCGGGGATGAGAAGTTTAAATGGCTCGTCCGTATGGCGCTCTCTCCTACCGTGTTCGTCTCACCCATTCTCTCAACCGACTCGCTCCTTCTCTCTCTCTAACACGCTTCTCTCTCTCGTCAAACGCCCCGTTGCCGCTCACTCGATGCCCCGGCTAAAGGTTTGCCACGTTCCCGTTCCAGCCTTTCCCCACTCTATCACTCCGCAACTTCTTCTCCCCCCCCCCTTCCTTCGTTGCCTTACTTCTCTTAGTCGCCGCGAGCGTCGCGCGCGAGCCCCTTCTTATTGGAGATTAGCCGTCCGCGAAAAGTCGCGAGCGCGAAATATGTATCTATCGCATTTCACACGATCCCGCGACGACGATGTAGCCCGAGTCTGTAAGAAGTAAGAATCTTCACTTTTACGACACGAACGAAATAATTCGTCTCGGAACGATTAGACTTGCACCGGATTATAATGCTAAGGTGGTTTGCGGTTAATCGGAAGTCGGTCTCCGGCCGCTGACCGAAGCGCGGTGGCCGAGGCCAACGCTATAGGTAGACCAAAACCCAAACTTCCGGCTTACGAAAAATGTGAAAAATCCACTCGGACTTCCAGCCACGATACGAGAGATATCAATAATTAATACGAAAATTCGATAATTATTAATGCTAGCCAACCTCTGCAATCTCGAATTTTCTACGTAGGATTATGTAAATATTTCACAACGGTGGTGAATACTCGAATATTCCTTATGCTACGTAATTACGTGGAATCTGACGAGAAACGACGAATTCACGCTGGGAGGAAGGATAACGGTCGATGGTTAAACCAAAGTTGCAGCTTGATGAGAGGAGCTCCTATACATTCATAACATATATATATATATATAGCTTTGGAAAGAAGACAGAGAGAGAGAGAGAGAGAGAGAGAGAGAGAGAGAGAGAGATCCTCGTGATGGCAGTTTGGCGTACAAGTCCCGCGTTGCCTCCTCACGATCCACCAGAACTTGCGTCGATTTGTCGCATCTGTGCACGAGCCGCCAACTTACTGCGTTAAGGCTTAAATCACTCTCCCAAAGGGCCGAAGGGTGATGTCGCACGAGAGCTCGTCTCTCTCAAGGATTCTCCTAACTCCACTCTCTCGCTCTGGCCCTTTCTTCGACGTATATATAACCATACAGACCGTACGAGTCTAACTTGCCCTTCTTCGTTGATCCTCGTTGCCCCACGCCCCATCAGAAAGTACTCGTGACTCTTATTGTTACCAAAGAGTGTTTCACTTCATATATACCGCATAGGCAAACCTTGCGTCGCAATGTCGAGACAGAATTCTAGGAAAGAAATAACTTCGTCTTGGCCACCGATTTACGTTGGCCTTTTTTCTTTTCTCTCCTCCGAAATAATCGAGTAGCGATGAATTGAGAAAATGTGCTGCGACGGCTGTGGCGATTTTCACCCAAGCTCGTTGACCGATAGTACGGGACGAGGAAAAAGCAAGGAACCCCTATGGTCTCGTATGAGTTATGAATGACGTTGCAAAAACGGCACAGTATATAAGTGTGTGTACATATATATATATATATATATATAGTGCCTCGTATAACACATGAAAAAACTTCCCGAAGTTTCACTCGGTGATTAACGAACACACAAATGCCACGGGCGTGCTCCGAGACCCCTTACAATTCTCGTAAGAACACCCGCCTTTGCGATAGAACAATCCCGGGTTATATATAGGACAACTGTTTTTATAATCTTTCGATTACTAGAGATATATGTAAGTAGCTATATATAGATATGCAACAAGTATTTCTGTGGTATTTTACCTGAGGCTTATTCGATTTCGCAATGGTGACAAAGAGCACTTTCCGCAAGATTTACGTTCGCACGTTACAATAGAAAACATTTCAAAAAACGCAGGGGAGAGAATCGCGTTTAAAGGTAGAATAGAGTTGGTTGGAACTGAGAGAAGTTTTGCAGGACTCTTGTATCTCTATAGAATTTCATCTTGTGCGAAAATATATATTTTATAATTCTTTTATTAATTGAGACTTTTTTGGTCAGAGATATGTGTGCAAAATATATTGAATACATTAGTTGCCTTTCCCTTGACACTGAGGACGTTTCAATTCTATACAGAGCACACGTGTAATATCACGCTTTTCGAGTGCCGTCGGCAACTACGTTGCGAAAAATACCAACTCACCTCGGTTCGACGCTCTCGTATAGTCGAGAATATTTTTCGACTTCCGCCGGTCAAGACGCGCAGTTTACAGCGACGTCGGTAACCTTGATTCGATCTTCTCGCATTGTCAAATCTCCTTACATACCGATTTCTCTCCATGCAGCTGGTCAATATTCTCTACTGCATGGAACTTGGCTCACTGGCGGAAAGAAAAGAAGCCCTGCGATAACCTACGACTTTTCGGCGCGCGAATTTTATCGACGAACCGGATTCGACCTTATTATAAGCTTCACTTTCCCATCATTTCCATAGCTTTGGAGTTCACTTCGTCACCTGTCGTTACAACGCGTTTTACGATATGCACACACATAAATAAAATAATCCGTTTAATACGAAACAAAGAGAGAGAGAGAGAGAGAAGGACCTATCGGAGTGTCCCCTGGGGCACAATCGCGGGGGAATAAATAATGCGATGCTTGCGCCCCACTACTTGATGACGGCGTGCAATCAAATCATAGCGCTATATAATAAACTATATATACACATATAACCACATTTTCAACGGATGATATATCGATATTATTTTCGAGACGAAACATTCGACCGATATAATTGCACTCATGATATACTATTAACTTTTTCTGAAAATAAACGGAAATCGTTAATGTCATAAACTAGATTTGAATATAATGCGAATCGCATTGGTACATGAAAGTCGAGAATATAAATAACGATTAACCCTTTGCCCCTACAATTTAAGTCGCGTCGATGCTCTAGCTAGCGGGCCAAACTCGATATTAACATCGGGAATCTAACGCGTGTTTCTATTTGGTTTTCCCGATAAACGTAGGTACCTCGAGTCAGCCTCGTATTACCTGCTTTGGGACCATTTTTCTTGGTAAGGAAACGACGCGTGGCATCTCTCTACTTTTTCATCGCGTCTGTTACTGGTCAGGAAATAAGAATTTTCTACATAGGCGAAACAAATGATGAAGAATCTTCAATCACGCGACGCTACATCAGAATCGAGTCAGTAGGAGATTATGTCGTCACAAATTATTTGCAAACATTTTAACCAAATAATCGTTCGCAAGAGACAAATAACGCGTCAATAACGTGCTGACACTTGGCTATTTCTTTTAAGATGCGATGACAACTACATATACCGGGCATGTCGCCGTACATAATTTATGATTTATGGAGACGCAAAAAAACATCTGAATTTTTTCAGCCCCTCAAAACTAATGGGTTGCTTAAATAAAAAAAGATCGTAACTATTGAAATCTCATAAAAAACGACAACGGAATAAAAATCTTGATATGCGGTGGTCGACCTTAATTTCTTTTCCATAGTTCTTGCATCATTATTAAACCAAAGCACTCACTCGGACGGCTCGTTGGCTTCGAGAGCCACAAAAACGAGTTAGCGTAACGCTGTTATCCAATTGATCGCCTTTGCCGAAGCTATTCTACTAATTGTCTTTCAGGAGGGTTAGAAGTAGAAGGGGACAAAGATATAAGGCTCTCCGTGTCTATACGTCCCGATATTCCAACTTTCATTTTCATTTCACCAAAAGAAAATCTGGTCTTCCTCCGTTCGTAACCCATTGAAATTTTCAAACTTATTCACATCTGTTCCAGGACCTCGTTTATCGTTGAAAAAAAGATCAGCAAACTTTTTTTTGTTTGCCAAATGGTTAGTAAGTGATGAACAGCTAGCATGTAGGATATTGTGGTATTTTCCTCGAGGACGAGATGATACACGCTACACAATTTCTAACAAGATAAGTCTCGGGGTTGAGCAAAGCGTTTTTCGAGAGTCCGTTTAGTGCACGACGAACCACACGTACACACACACACACACACAGGCAGATATATGCAACATATATAAAGCTATGAGAGTTTTTGCGAAATCGTCTCGACGTTAAACGAAACGGAAGTGCCTCTGGGCTGGTTCTCGCGAGAATTCGAGGACACGGAAAAACGAGAAAGAGAGAGGTAGAGAGAGAGAGAGAGAGAAATTCGGTCGTTGGTACATAGGCAAGACGCAGTTTGAGCCATCCGAGCGAAGCTTAAAAATACGCAATCTCGAGAATCCGTCAAGCCGAAGAATTGAAATACCCCACGCGGCTTTTCCAGCTGTGTATGCCACGAGGCATCTTCCCCTTTGATATCGTTTACCCATAATCATTTAATTTAGCCGGGGGTGAACGACAGAAATGCCGAAGCCTATTCGAACCTTCCACTACCTGCTGTGCTTCCGTTCATACATATATATATATAGCGCCTCGAGCACTCGACTCTCGCCATCCACAACTTCTTTAAAAGTCTTCTCACGCCTCGTCGAACAACACCTCTTACTCTCTCTTTTGCGCTCCTGCAAACGCTTTTGCTCGAATCTCATCCTTGTACTTTCATCTTTGAAACTTCAATATGACATTTCGAAGACACGGTGAGAGAAATATTATCGAAAACAGCATTTATTAAGGAGGCTTCGATAGTCAAAATAAGAAATGACACATAACCATGAAATTCAAAGACAACATTGTTTGTAATAAAATAAGTCTCCAAGAATTTTATCAGAATTTTCGTCCGCGTATTATCAGAGAAATTTATTAAAGAATATTTCGAATTTAACAGCGTCTTATGGATGTGTATTTTTATAAATAAAATAAAGTAGGTTCGGAATTACACATAAATTCAGAATATGCACAAAGTTGAAGATAAATTTGGTCAAAAGTTTTGACCATCACATAAAATACAAACATCACCTTACCGTGTATTTATTCATGAAAATATACAAATTTTGTCATAAATAGGTTATACGTACGGTTGTAATATCGGTAACACCATTTATGACCGCACGTATATTCCAACACGACTCAGCTGATCTAGTTTGTATAGAGTCGAGAATAATAAAATGCTTTGCAATAATAATTTATTTATTAGATGATTAATTCGTAGTCGGTATCCTTGCTCCTCGAACGAGGGGCTATCGAACGTTCTTAAAATCTACCCGGATTTATGTATCAATTTTTTTAGGACGACATTAATCAAACTTTTTCTTTTCGGTTTTCTACAATCCCAAATGGCCGAAAGTAGAAATAAGATGTTCGCACGGCCTTTGGCTAAACGTTTTATCCTCGCGTTTTTCAATGCTGAAAAATTCTATAAATCTATGAAAATGAATATCGAAGAAAATCTCTACGTCTATTATGTTCGTCTTTGGACACATCACCTGCCACGTGCGCAAATCTCTCGATGATGAAAAAAAAAGAAACAGATATCCGGCCGGAATTAACTCTGAGAAGTAATATTTGCCATTCTCAATTTCGCAGATACTTTCTTTTTCATATATTCCACCCCTTGGCTGGTTAAGATGCGTCGAGGTCGGGGAAAAAGAAAACGAAAAGAATAAAAATGTACAATATTCCGTCGACGCGAGCGGCGCGAAAATCTCGCGCGAACAAAAGAGGGAAAATGCAGATTGTCGTGCCGCGCGGGATGAACGGCGGCACCGGGGCTTTATGGCTAAAAATGGAAAGACCGAGAGGAGGATGAAGAAGAGAAAAAAAGCAGTATGGGGGTGCTTGTTGATATTTCACTATTTCCTCGAGCGTCTCGTTTCGTCCTTCAGTTCTCTACACCGTCTCTTCTCGCTCTCTTCATTGCCGCTGCTACTGAGACGACAATAATACGGCCGCCTCACGTCGAAGACACTTTCCATGCAAAGTGTACGGGCTTCTATATACATATATATATATATATATATATATATATATATATATCTTCGCACTAGCCGGGAGTTTCGACTTGTCATCCGATCGGTTATTGAATCGTTAAGCCCTCGGACGAATAAAAAGATATCTGCATAAGCGTGAGACAACCCCACGAGAGCGCCACCAGCAGAGACACCCTCAACCTTCTCTTGCATTCCATACATTATATATATATATATATGTATTTTTTCCTGTCTTCTTTTCTCTCGATTCTCGAGCCACCAACACAAAAAGCTTTGCGTAGTCTCAACGAACGTTGGCTCGTGGATGTTTTTTTCTACATGTATGTACTAGCGAAATTTACGGAAAAAGGAAGCACGAAGGGGCTTGTTCGTTGGTCCCAGACACGAGGGTGGCAAAGTATTCTTGCTCGATCTGCCCTCGGTGCAAATAATATTTTGAGACGCTAAAATGTGTCAAGCGGCTGATCCCAGCTGACATTTGAATATCCGCGTGTTTCAAGAAGGGCGAGCCGAGGGGTTGCGCGGGCCTCAAGCTAGCGAGGTTGGGGGATAGAGAGAGAGAGAGAGAGAGAGAGAGAGTCGTGAACTCGAGAAGGCGAAAAGAAGTGATCGGAGCTATACATAAGCTTCGAGTAGCGAATACACTATATATATATACAATCTTCTTTTTTACTCGTTGCTGGAAGCAACCCTCTATATTTTGGCATCGAGTAAAACGTCTATAAAGCTTGAGACGAGACAAGGCACGTCATTTCCATGCAACGACCGGGCCAGTACCCGATACAACACGGACATACAGCTTTCGGTACTTTATTTCAATAAGATTTCGTTTTAACGAGATTAGAACTTGCTAAAAAAGATTTTAAAAAATTCGTTTTTTTAATTTATCCTTTTTCTCATGAATGAAAGTAAGAAAAATGGATATCGTTAAAGGAACTGGCCATTTCGCGTCAACAACGCGTATGCTTCTCGGGACATTAAAAAAGACATCCTACCCCTTTCGTCGGAGCAAAAAAAAGAAATCCTCGTCTTACATGAGCTTTGACCGAAAAATTTGTAAGACCGTTCGTTCCCGCTGGTACATAAGTTTACAACGATTTGCCGTGTGCGCGAGCACGGGGGAGAGAGACGATTAAGTGCGGAGATTTAACGATCGATGAAACTTACGAGCGGAGTTTGTGAAGAGGCCTCGCGTCGAGAGAAAGACCGACACCGGTTAATGGCGACGTATGAGAGAACGTCTTATATTCGCGTGGAGGGAAAAGGGCGCAAGAAGATCTCTCCTGTGCAACGTCGAATTCCCCCCTTCCGTTATTATATAGCTCTTACAACCGTGTGCGCAACTTCCGTTCTTGTGGCTCTCTCTCTCTCTCTCTCTCTCTCTCTAAGCAAATAAATATCTATATATATATATAGATATCTGTACTATAATAAATATACATAGTTTTTTTTCTTTTTGTAAAGTTTCATCGATATCTCGAAATGTAATCTCGAATCTGTCGGCGGTTAATGGACTCGGCGGATCGCGAAAGCAACAGCCTTAACACCTTTACGACTTGATTTTATAAAACCATTCTTCAATCTCACTTGTGCACGCGTGTGTATACGACGAAACGGGAGAGCTGAGTTTTGTCCGGAGGCGGAAATGGTGAACCTTCTGCATACTTGCCCCTCCCTCTGATTTCTCGCGCTCTGTCTGTCCGTCGACCCGTTCGTCTCCATCTCTCTCTCCATCTCTCTCTCTCTCTCTCTCTCAGTCTCTCCATATCTCTGTCTCGGCAAATTGCACGTATACGCGTATCCGCAATTTTCAGTACCTACTATAATAAGTAGTAACTCGACTCTGCCCAGTACATATTAGAACTCTATACCGCGAGAATCGATTCCTAGCCTCGAGGCGAACATTCGCCATGAAATTTATACACATTGGCGAAAGAAAAAAGAAAAGTTTACGCACGACAGTGTGGAGAGAGAGAGAGAGAGAGAGAGAGCGAGAGAGTGAAAGAGGAGGACGAAAAATAAGGCCCGTTACGATTTTACAGCACTGGTTTGACACGGCGATTAAGCGAAAGATTTAACCGAGGACGTAGATGCGTCCAGAACGAACAAACTCCACGCTCCAGCGTTTGTGTATTTTGTGTACACACGCGTACAACGAATATTCGACTTTGCGTATGCGACGTATAGAAATAAATAAATAAATATATATATATATGTAGAAGAGAATTTCGGTCGCTTATAAACCTTGTCTGGAAATATGATAAACAAGTAAAAAAATAAGTTTCGTACGCGTGCACACGGGCGGCCCGCAGGGGGACTTTGCACATTTTACCCGTGCGTCCTGTTTTTTTTGTTTTCTTCGCGGTCCGAATTCAACGCGAATTCTCTCGAGTCTTCGAGTCTCGGGCATCGTAAAATCCTTTTTGGCGAAACATTACTGATGTGGCCTCGCGGCAAAAAAATGTCTCTCCTCGTCTTCCATTCCTCTCGTTCGTAACTTTTCTCTATACCTCCATCCCTTAATAAATCCCTTTTCTTCTCCAACCCTTCTCCCCTCGATCTTCGTTCCGTCTCTCTGGCTCTCTCTCTGTCTCTCTCTCTCTCTCTCTCTCGCTCTTTCGCTATGTCGATCCTTCGTTTTATCCTCGAGCAATGACCGAGCGTGTACCAAAGCGGCAATAAAACGCGTGAGAAACACTTTACATGGTTTCGAGAGAGCGAGAACTTTTTCTCAGGAAAGAAGAGGAGCTTAAAAACATATCCGCCTGAGACGGCACTCTCTCCGTATCGATGCAATCGCCAATTTCAAATCGTTAAATATACATATATACATATATATATATATATATGTATAGTACACGCACACATACACAGCCACACATATATATATATGTATATAAATATAATTTTATATTTATTTTAACGTTTATCCTTTTATAAAAAATATAACGATTGACGTCATAATTGTTACTCGAGAGTATTTGGAAAAGCAACAGACAACGATAAATGCCTATAAAATAATAATAAAATACTAATAATAAACAAAACAAAAAATAATAATAATAAATACAGAAAAATGTATAAATATACGCGTATGGTAAAAATTGATTGAAAAATAAAAATCAAATAGTTATCTAACAAACAAAATAATACCTAATAATGAGAAAACTCGTGTAATGAGAAAGATATTTAAAAAATACAAAAAAAAATAAAATAAAATAATGACGATGATTGAAAAGATAAAGAAATTGGATACAATTTTTTTGTTCTCTAATAATCTTTCAAATATTTTCATTACTTGCATATTTTATTTTCTCATCATCATTATTTTATTTCTTATTATTTTATGATTATTTTTCATACACTTTGAAACAAGTTGAAGTTGAGACAAAGAGTGGACGTTTAAACGAAAGAAAAACGTGACACCACGGTCTCGAGGGATATACCGAGGAAGAATCGATCCTTGGCAATTAACGTCACTCGTGCATACAAGACAAAAGAGACAGAGAGAGAGACAGAGATTCTCACATTCGAGAGAAGAGATAAAAGCTCTCCGTCTCTCTTTCTCCACGAGAGATCGTACTCCGATCCAAAATCTCGCAGTATTCTACCGTACCAAAGAGAGTACTTCGGCGTTTTTCTTTGCGACCAAAGGCGATGAAAAATGAAGAAAAAATAAATTTTACCGTCTGTCGCCCATATATATAGATATATCCACTGTGTAAGAACCGTATATATATATATATATATACATATATATATACGGTTCTTAACCACAGTGGACAGGTTTCTCGTTGTTCGAGATCGTTCGAGATCGTTCGAGAACGAGTACACGAATTCTCCACTCTGTATGAAACGCCCCTCCCCCCTATCCTCACTTACAGCTTTTCACCCCTTCTCTATGTTCCATCGATTGTGAGATTGATTTTTATAAACTGACTTTACGATAGAGTATCGATGAACGTCCAGCGCGCCCACATCGTGTAGAAAACTGAGAATTACCACTCGTCGGGAGACAACCTCGAAAACGGCCGATACATTATTCCTTGATCCTATCGTAATCGAGGACTCGTCTCGGCAATAATCGTATATATACATGCATAGACGTGTATGTAAGTAGTTATGTGTTAAAATGTATTCACTCGATGATGATCATAATCCTTATCCGGAGAGTTCGAGTCACCCGTTATAATGCGCAACGAAGTAAGAGAGTAGTGGGGGTGGGGGAGCGGGGGAGGGAAGTCCTTAAGGGCCAGTATATGGGTAATTCTCTCGAGCCTACGTCCTCTCTCGTCGTCGTACCCGGCGTGGGCATGCAAATTTTTGCAACTTTCTTGCTACGAGCCGTACACGAGTGTCGGAGAAAGAGAGAGAGAGAGAGAGATGCTTGTCGTCCGTGCGGCGTGAGATGTGGTCCGTCAAAAGATCGTAAAACGCAAGGCCACGTCGTTTCTTCGACCCCCACGTACCGGCAAACCGAAAGAGCCAAAGATAAAGAGCGAGAGGGAGAGAGAGAGAGAGAGAGAGAGAGAGAGAGAGATGAGTAGTAACGGCGGTCAAGCTACGAGATGACGATGCCCAGAGTCTCTGGATCACCTTTTTTCCCACACGAGAGTGTTTTTTGCATGATGCAGAAGTAACGATTTTATACGAATCTCTCTCTCTCTCTCTCTCGCGTGCGCGCCTCTCTCATATTTTCTCTTTTCCTCTTGGGTATTTCAATGCGCGTAGCATCGTTTCTGCTTCTTTTTTTACAGCCTTCGCGATTGCTCTACTGGTGAAAGAAAACAAAAATGAACGAGAGAAAGAAGAAATCCGGGGAGAGTTCCGTGACCGCGAAATAATAAAGTTTCGGGACCCTCTAATAGCGCGAGCATTGCCGCGTCATAACTCGGGAGCACCCAGCGTTCAATTAAGAATCCTGCTCTTCGCCTGGACCGGATCGGGAGAGACCTTTTCACCCCCCCCCCCCCCCGTCTCCTCCTTCGCGCTTTTATGTATTTCTATATCTATATCGAGGTCCGGTTTAGACTCGTGGTCGACCGCTTAATCCTCCAAGTGGCAAATTAACACGTGAACCCCGGGGCCCGATTCGATTAATCGAGAGCCTTTTCTTTTCGTCTTATCTACGTTTCTTATCTCTCGGCTCGTTTAAGTTTTTATATCGATGAGACATTCTTTTCGTGATACGAGATTCGTTTAGCGCGACAACGATGTTTCGTACCGGTGTTTAAATGAAATTGTGTTCACGTAATTTCGCGATCAATTGTCGTAATTACGCAAGACCATACTCAAATAACGGACGAATAATGATCGAAGAACAACGATCGTCATAATAACAAATACAAAACTAAGGAATTACGATAAATAACAAAAATTGAAAATTTTCAAAAATAAACGTAGTGCAATAATCGAAAAGTACAAAAATATCGAGAAATAAATGGTAATGGAAAGTATTCGATCGATAAAAAATACAAATATATATCAAAATAATTAAAAATACAAATGGTGAAACAAAGGAAATGTAAAGATATTAAATTAGTTCGAAATAAACAATATTGAGAAACTAAAAATTTCTCAACACATTCGATATACAATTGTTATTTTACAAATTTTGTTCGAACTTTCCGAAAATCGCCATTGTTCACCATCCCTCTTGAACCGTCGTAATTTGTACGTTTCGGTCTTCGCCGATCGCAGATTAGTCGATGCGTCTGCGTTAGTCCCAGTCCCCAAAGAGTCAAAAGACGGCGGGGGAAGGGGAATATCCTCGACAGGAAAATCATGGTACGCGTCTCACCGTCACTTTTCGCTCAACACCATAACCCACCATATCTATATACGACGATAGAGAGAACGAGAGAGAGAGAGAACCGAGATTTTCGTTCGTCCGATATACCTAATTTATCCCGTTATGCTAATCTGGACGATTTGTCTAAATTAAAAGGCGCTCGGTGGTGATCCGCGTGTGGCGGATCACGTTCCCCATTTTCGCCTGTCCTCACTCTCATCGTGTTGTCCACTATGAAAGACTCGCCTTCATATATATATATATATATATATACAATGGGAAGGAAATCCCTCCGTCCCTCTTCTGTCGTCGCCTCTCGTGATCCACCCTCGACGCCTCTGACCGCGTCCTTTATACCCCCCCCCCCCCCACTCCACTGGCTAACCTCTTCCCCCACTACTGTCTCGCTGAACCGCAATGGACGACGGGACTTTGCCGGTTTTCACGCACACACATGGTCAGATGGAGAGAGGGAGAGAGAGAGAGAGAGAGAGAGAGAGAGTGAGTGGAAAGGGGTGGGGGGGCGAGGGGAATGTGACCGTACGGACCATGATGGGCCGCGTTATCGGACTAAATCCCCGCGGATGATGAGACTTTAGTTTATCGCGAACGTGCTCCTCTCTCGCTTTCTATGTATATATACATGTGTATTTACGTGTATGTGGTATGTTCTCGGGACTCGCTGACCAACCGCGAGTAGAACAAAACGATGCAGAGGAGAAAAGCGAAAAAGAGGCGAAAGAGCATGAAAGTGTGAGAAAAGGAAAACAATACGATTTTCTCTCTCTCTCTCTCTCTCTCTCTCTCTCTCTCTCTCCCTCCCTGTCTCTTTCTTTCTCTCACTCTTCTCGACTATAAAACACATCAGCAATACGAACCACCCCTCTCGACCACAGAGAACAGAAACGGTCAGCCTCAAATCCCCGAGACGCGAGACCAGCCTTCGAAATGAGTTTTGTTTGAAGAAAAGAAAGAAAGGAGAGAAAGAATGAAAAAAAACGCGCACGCACATACACAGAGAGAAAGAGAGGAGAGGAAAGCGCGCGTATATATAAATATAGATGTATACCATGGATATTACGACTCGCGTTGGCGATATATATTGCGATTGGAATATATTTCCCCGAAGGATCTAAATCTCGTGAAAGCCCCCTGCCACTGCATGACAGTCATATATATATATTGAGGGGCGCGAGGGCGAATTATGTCGGACGATGTAGTAGCCGTTGATTTTTCTGTTCTTTTTTTTCGGTGTTATTTTCCTTTTCTTTCTCTCTCTCTCTCTCTCTCTCTCTCTCTCTCTCTCTCTCTCTCTCTCTCTCTCTCTGGACCATCCGTCACGTTGAACCAGCGTTGCAGGTGGCAAAGGAGGAGAGCATGCCCGATCGACGATTAACGTCGAGTAAATTTCTGGAACGCGCGTGTGTATAATTTTGTATACGTCGGTGCGAACGATTGTGCGGTTCGTCCGGGTATATTAAGGAGGTGCCCGCATATAGGCATCTTTCTACCTTGGACAACTCTATCCCCCTGCTCTATACATATATATGTATACTATATGTATACAGGAGAGAGAACGCGAGTGAGTGAGAGAGAGATATGCGGCATGCGTAACATCTTCAGGTTCAATCCCCTCCTCTTCCTCTCTCTCTCTCTCTCTCTCTCTCTCGCTCTCTCGCTCGCTAAGCCGTATAAATCTGAGCAACTTAACAGCGGCATAAGTCCGGGGATTAAGGCGAGAAGCGTCGTTGTCGCACTCGGCAGCTCGCTACGAGCGAGAAAGTGGCTTTTTGCAATACACATGTCTATATATATAGATAGAGAGAGAGAGAGAGAGAGAGAGAGAGAGAGAGATGCTTTTTTTCACGATGCTGTGGAAAAGAGAAAGAGAGACGGAGAGAGGCGCGCATCCATCTACACCGCGAAGTGAGCCTTCACTTATTTTTCCATGGCGGTTTCGACCTCTCATCGCGGCTGAGTAAAACCACACCGAGAGAGAGAGAGAGAAAAAGAGAGGGACTCGCCAAAAGACAAATGCTTGAGAGAGACATTCTTCTTCTCTCTTCGCACGGCGTTTCAACGAGAAAGAGAGAGAGAGAGAGAGAGAAGATCGTGAGTTCTCGCCCTTTAGGCTGGATAAAGTATCTTTTCTTATCCTGGAGACTACATAAATATATACGTACGCGACCCCCGAGGCACCGTGACTCGTATTTTTCTTTATCATTTTGTATCATGGCGGCGACGGAGGATGGGGGGGGGGGGGGGGGGGGGTGTTAATTCGAATTTTTGTTTCTTTTCTTTTCTTTTTTTTTTTTTTTTTCGTTATCTCGCGTCAAGGTAGAACTCGAGTACCGGTAAAGTGAAAAAATAAATTTTTCGATGAATCTATTTATATAGCAAGGCCGGAGGAACGCTCTCGGGGTAGGATGTGCGCGGTAGTGCTAAGATTTTGGATCACATTGAGCGCTTTGATATTCGTGGGACGTTATCGCGGTCAGGGTGGAAAGGGACGAGAAAAGCATTTGGCGAATCTTTCTCTCTCTCTCTTTGCCTCGCGCTTACGTATGTGTGTACATAAGCGAGAGGACAGCCGTGACGGGGATGTTCTCGCGAGGCCGTAGGGGTCGAGACTTCCCTGCTTGTATATACGGCAAGAGATACCCTCGTGAGAATAGGAGGGATATCGTTCAAGGATATACATATATATTATGTATATAGATAGATTTTCAGCGAGGGAGAGAGAAGAAGGGAGGGTGAACTGCCAGACAGGGATACAGGTTTCCCGACGGTGGCTGATGAGGTATTGATGATAGGATCGCGTCAACACCAGCTGAGCCAATTACACGCCTAAATCTCCGCTATATCCTCACGCTTTCTCTCTCTCTCTCTCTCTCTCTCTTTACCTCCCGCTCTCCCTCCCTGTCTCTCCCTCCCTCCCTCTCTCTGTCAGTTCTTCGCTCACGATCACCGCGCATCACCTCGAATCGACTTCTGCACCTTCGCCGTCGATACTTACAGATCAAACTCGTAACTGCATCCTTTCGATCGACAATTTGTTGCATTCACCTCCGTTGCCATAAAAGCAGTTCTCTGACATTCACGATGGTCCATCCGGTGTCCTTACGAAGTTACGTTCGAACGGCGATCGATGTTTCGATGTCAACCAAGATTTACTTTATCTCGTGATGTTTCGCGATTTTGTTTTTCATTTTTTGTATTTTTTTATCGTATTATTGCGATTTGGTTGGATTTTTTGGAAATCGCGTATTTTTTTTTTCATTCGGTCTTTTTTTATATTCGTACAATTTTCGTTCGTAACTAGTGGAACAACGCGACGTGTCGAGAAACAAACGAAAAATAAATTATTGAAAAACATTTATATACACGGAGACGGCCCATAAAAATGTTTGCAAAATTTTCAGTTTGGTTTGATTTGATTTATTTTTCATTTATTTATTTTGAAGTTTAATTTATTGACGTTGATTTATCTTTCGGGTTGCAATTATTTTTGTTTTTATACTATTATTTATTTTCAAATTTATGATTAATTTGGCAAGTTCTTATATCGGTCCCGATGGATTCGAGAGACGTTTCAGCCCCGTAACAAATGCACGATGCTGCCGTTTAACCCATGTGACACGAATTTTTAGTTCTCTACAAAGCGACTTTAATCGCCGTAGTTATTTTCGAGAGGCGAATTTGAAAACAGAACTTTCCTTTTTTTTCCGTTTCATTTTTTATTTTTTCGTCGTAGGATAAAACACCGTTAACGAACACTCCCGTCACTATGACGATAAATCCCGCTACGATGCAACAAAAACAACAATGGTCGATAGGGGTAGCAGAAAAAAAACAGACGACCGTCAATGCGTTTCGTTGATTTAACGAACGGATTTATCATCATTTTGAGAATAACAATTTTAACGACGGGGGAATTTTCGTGTTTTACGTAATCTCGCGCCCTCACGCCCCTCCCTCATGCCCTTTTTTCCTCCATTTTTTTTTATGTTCGTATTCGCACGTTTTAATCCCTTCGGCTCTCATTGCCGCGTGCATTTTTTTATGTTTATTTTTATTTTCATTATTCCTCTTTCGTGTTCGACGAGCATTTTTTAACGTTCGATTTTTCGCGTGGCAGGTTTTTGACGAGATCGTAATTCGAACATCGATTGAACAAACGAATTGATATGAATTTTCATGTTCTTTTTTTGTCTCATTGCAGGTAAGTCCGCGAGTTTAATCAACCGTCGTTACGTCACTCGATGCTGTCAAGGTAAACGTGTTTATTTTTTATATATTTGTTTTTTCTCAACCCCAATTATATTTTTCATCTCGCCCCCCTCCCTCCCCCTATCCCTTCGTCCCATTTCTTTATTTATTTCCCAACGTCCGATTATAAAATTTGACAATCCTACGAAGATGTTCCTACGCTCGGCGAGAGAGAAAAAGACAGAGAGAGAGAGAGAGAGAGAACGAGAGAAACAGATAAAGAAAATATGAAAAGAGGAAGAAGTGAAAAAAAACGCCGTGGGGTGGGGAGGGTGTCGAGAGAATTTGAGGCAGAGAAGAAAAAAAAAATGGAACATACGTTAGGATATGAGCGTTAAGAGGGTGCCAGAAGAAGAGAAGAGAAAAAAAAGTTCATGCTGCGTACACACTGAGCGAGGAGCCATTTGTCCCGAAACGGAAGCTGCTATGAGAATGAGAGAAATCGAGAGAGAGAGAGAGAGAGAGAGAGAGATGGAAGAGCCGCGCAACGGTTTACGAATAACAAAGTGGGCACGAAGGAATAACAAACGCGGTGGCTACATTGAAATGGCCCGCCGGCCGTATCTCATGGCAGAGAAAGAGAAAGAGAGAGAGAGAGAAAGAGAGAGAGGAGCACATCCGAGTTATATCCAGCAAGAGCACAGTCTCTTCCACATGCTCCTCCGACTCTTTTTTGGAGACGGACGGAGAAGGAAAATAGCGAGATTTTCTCTCTTTCTCTCCCTCCGAAGTAGAAGGAGAGCAAAATTTGTGTGCGGGGGTTGTTCCTTTTCTCGCGCAAAATCGCCTCCCAAATCTCGCGTGAAAATTACCCTATTGTCCCGTGTAAAGCCTCTCCCCCTCCCCTCCTCCGTCTCCACCAACCCTCTCTCTCTCTTCCTCTCATTCTGCCCATTCCTCGTATTTCATCCCTCGGTTACGTAATCGGCTTTTTGTTTCGCGTTTTTATCCCGCTCGGGGATCTATGGGGATGGCCTCCGGGCCACTTGGCGCTCTCGGCACCGTGAGCACACCTCTCTCTCTCTCACCCTCTCTCTCTCACCCTCTTTCTCTTTCTCACTCCCTCGCTCTTTTTCATCCCCATGGCTATCGAAATTTCTCTCGACCCCGGCTGAGAGAGAGGGGGAGAGAAAGAGTCGTGTCGACCAAGGTGAAAACCCGCTCGTCCACCTTAATAATCCTCTCGAGCTCTCGCTCCATTTCCCTTCGAGCTTATACGCATACACACACACATACATATATATATATATATATGCATAGATAAATATATATATATGTCATCTACGAACCGCGAGATATGCCCATGGGAAAAGAACCCCTATAAACAACCTGGTGAATATCGTCGCTTTATCGATACCCCGCGACGTGAAAAACCTCGTGGAAATTCTATCTACCGAAACCAACCCCCTCATTTTCTATTTCACCCCTTATAAACATGGTACAGTTAAAATTGCAGCACAATATAATTGTGTCAAACGATGATTAATTCTACACCATAGGTATACGTTTCAGCAATCTCTCTCTCTCTTTCTCTCTCTCTCTCTCTCTCTCTCTCTCTCACTCTCGCTGAATACTGTATGAAAGTTTATATGCTCAACTGGATTTTGATGAATCGATCTAGTCGACCGCATTGACCGTCGGGTGATATGCGTATGTGCTGTCGATGCGCGTCGATGACTTTTTATTGAATAGCGGAGCACGGCTAAATCGACGGTATTTAGGGGGTTGCGTGCTCTCCGAGCCAACGGCCGAACGTTATCAGTCTGTGGAGATGGGATGGGAGGAGGAGGAGGAGGAGGAGGAAGAGGTGGAAGTGGGGGAGCGGGGACTTACTACTGTGTTGGTTCTACTATACATGCATTGGTGGCTGTGTGTGTGTGTGTGTGTGTGTGTGTGCGGATTGGCGAGGTTGCGAGGGGGGAAGGAGCGGACGTGGACCATATGCTGCCAGTATGTTCGACACTCTCTGACCGCGCGGACAGTTCACCCACTCCCACGAACTGTTTCCAGTATCTATATGCGCCCTCCGCCCTCCTTTCTCCCCGCCGTCCTTCCTCTCGCGCCATTCACATCAGTCTCATAATCGATATATTATTACAGGGCGATATCTCTCACGTGAAAATCTACCGAGTACACGTTCCGCGATTAATCCCGTCGCTCTCTCTCTCTCTCTCTCTCGCTCTCTCTCGCTCTCTCGTTCTCCGCAACTCTTATTTATTCGTCGGCCTCGACCTACGTAACGATGCAAACGCTGTACCGAGGTGAACTAATTATATTCTTTCATTATCGATTTCCTACGAAACTTTCCCACCTCCTCACTTGCACAAGGGCCAACAAGTTCGTATATCTTTGTTAATCGGGAGAAATTGGTAGCCGATCATTACACGAATGGTAGTCCGTGCTCGTTGCGTTTCGCTGCAGTTGTACGTGCGGGTTCGCTGGATTTTTGCTCAATTTGTTATAACCTATCGGCGAAAAATTGAATTTATTTATTTTCGTTTTATCGACATTTTTGGAGGAAGAGACGAGGTTTTTGTTTTTTCATAGTTTTTTTTTTTAACGGAAATTGGTCGTCCGTTTTTCATAACGGAGATTCAATCGACTCGACGCACACGCACGCCCCGCTCGTCCGATCTCGAGGTAACTTTTCTTCGCCGTTGTTCGGAAGTTAGAACACCGAGAATTGCAATAACTTTTGGCCCGATGAAAAAGAGAGAGCGTGAGAGAAAGAGAGAAAAAGTATGACAAGCGTTATGGGGGTTTGTCCTGTCCCCGTTGTCATCCAGCCCCCCCCCCCCTCCTTCCTTCTTTTCCCTATTTCTATGTTACGGACATAATATATATGAACAAGAGGGGAGACAGAGATCAAGTGATGAAATGTTGGAAGGAGAATCACGTGGCATATTGGTAAACTTGTGTGGTTTTTTTCATACCCGAGAGAGAGAGAGAGAGAGAGAGAAAGAGAGATGAAATATAAAAGCGAAACCGTAGAGAGATAACGCGGCTGGATGAGCGTTGGTCACTCGAGGGTTGTTTATATATGTGTACGACACATTAATTCACAATTTTTTGGATTCACTTGTTTGGTAACACGAATAGAGTATTTCACAATTCTCTGAAAATATTTCAGCTTTTATATAATTCATTATAAATTGATGTAAGTGAATAAAACAATAATAATTCGTTATTTTTTATTTTTGTAATTTTGATTTTGTGGCGGAGGAAGTTTTGCTGAATCGAATAAAATAATGATGGAGCCGATTTTTGTTTCCGATTAGCATTATTCTCTTTTTGCGTTTGGATATAATCGAATAGTTCGTTGGTAACGACAATTATGCTTCTTTAACGAAAATCAAAATTTTAAATTATTTAAAAACAAGTATTTTTTGTATGATTTTGTTTTTATAATAATAATATCTTGTGGCAAACCGCTATTGGCGTTAATTTAGACGTATTTCGTAAAACGGTCGATATCCTCGTACCTATTTGTTACGATTTAATCGAATACGGAATTTTTCAAAAAACGTGACCATTAAGAGGCAGTGATACAGGCGACTTGCACTTCGAAAATTTGATCAACAATCATACGAGCATTAAACAACCGATCGGGTTAAAAATTTGCGGGTACACAGAGAATTATGGCAAAAAGTGGCTCTTGGTATGGTTTTTCCAAAATTGTTGCCATAATTCTCTAGATACCCTCAAAACTTTAACGCTCAGTGCTGGATAAAGTACGCATGGCGTTTTCGAAGCGCTCGTCGCCTGCGACACTATTTTCAAAACTTCGGAAAAAAATATCAAGAGCCACTGTTTGCCATCATTCTCTGTGTACCTGCCATTTTTTGACCTGATCGGTTGTTTAGTGCTCGTATGATTGCTGATCAAATTTTCGAAGCGCACCTCGCCTGTATCACTGACCCTTAATATAGAAAAAGAATTAACGATTTCATACATGAAACCTTTTCGTTTATTTTCGAGAAATCCACTAGAAACAGCGAGCAATTAGTGCATACGAAAACAACGACGGATCGAGTTACAGTCACGATATTCATATACACACACACATACTCACGTGTATATGTACAGGTCATTCCACGCCAGATCGGACACTATTTAGCTTTTGCATCTCCGACTTTTTTGAAAATTTGTTATTTTCTAGTATTTGTTGAAAGAGGCCTACATGATTTTTTTCAATTTTTTGTTTCTTTTTTTATACGTCCATAACTGTACGAAAAATGGGCCAAATTGTATGTTTTTTTTGTTTCAAATTTTTTTTTAACCGCGCTTTTGATACAAAATATTGAACAAATTTTTCAAACCGTATTTCTATAAGATTTTTAAGTTTCAAACATAAATTGTTGATTTATAAAAAACACGTACTGATCGATTTTCTTGAAAATTGGTTGTAAAAACTGTCATTTATTCCACAACTTTTAAGCCTAGTTAGATAAGATTTAAAAAACTCCATATCTTAGTTATCCGCGTTGAAAAATATTTGAAACAAATACTATGCACAGGAACTAGTATTAATAATTATTCGACACATAGGGATTATTCCCTATGTGTCGAATTAGTTCACAAATTGATATCAGGAAACCGATAGAGGCGAATCGCCGAAGAGCATTTATTTGCTTACACGTTTAAATATTTTATAAATTCGAGATTCAACAGATGAAAAAAATTCTTTAAATATCAAAGTGTCTTCGCCGTTTGGCAGTGAAACCGAATTGTTTGCCGAATATTTATGCTCAATTCTTCTCTAACGAAGATTATATTCGGGCCAAAGAATCATTAGAGAAAGGATATATGAGAGCAAAGACAGTAACAGGGGCGCAAAACTATCATTGTGTAATTCTAGACGGAAAAGACACTTTGGGATTTAAAGAATTTTCTTCATCTGTTGAATCTCGAATTTATAAAATATTTAATCAAACGTGTAGTAATATAAATGCTATTCGGCGATTCGCCTCTATCTGTTTTCTGAAATCAATCTGTGAACTAATTAATAATCCCTAAGTGTCGAATGATTATTAATAGTAGTTCCGGTGCATAGCATTTTTTTCAGATATTTTTCAATTAACACGGATAATTAAAATATGGAAATTGAAAAAACGAAAAAATAGATCCCACCATTGTCCCATTATCTAACTAGGGTTAAAATGTATGTAATAAATGACAGTTTTTTACAAAAAAATTTCATGAAAATCGATCAGTACGTGTTTTTTTTTGTAAATCAACAATTCATGTTTGAAACTTGAAAATCTTGTAGAAATACGGTTTGAAAAATGTGTTCGCTATTTTGTATCAAAAACGCGTTTAAAAAAAAATTTTTTTAAAAACGCCCAATTTTGCCAATTTTTCGTAGTTATGGACGTTTAAAAAAAAAGTAACGTAATTTTTTTAAAATCGGTATCTTGAAAACATTTTGACAACGTAAAATGTACAAAATTTTCAAAAAAATCGGAGATGCAAAAGCTAAATAGTGTCCGATCTGGCGTGGAATGCCCCATATATATGACACACATAGTTCGTATTCGAGAATCGTTGCGTACCATATGTCAACTTTTCCCTCTCTCTGCCCACCGCGCACTGTCGGGAAACGGAGGGACTCGATTTCATTATCAACTCCTACTCTAACGCATCGGACTTTTATATCCGACTACTCGTGTCATCCCACTCGATTAAATTGCCAACACGCTGCTCGACTTTATTTTGTTCGCGCTGGAGTATTAGTTGCAACCAGACGAGAGATCGTTTCGCTAGAGAACGATGTGAAAAGTGAAAAAAAAGGAAAAATATCACCTACAATTTTGCCATAACTGTATAACCGCACGACTGTATATTGATATATGTATATAAATATATACGTATACACACTTGTTGCAATCGCTAATCGTTTTAGCTGAACGAGACCGAGAGTTATAAATTTCGAGATCAGTCGCCGATCTCACGGGATTCCTTCATGGAATTCCCGCTATTTCTTTCTCTCTCGGTCTCTCGCCCGTACCGAGCTACGAGATCGGCCTCTTTTATAGTTCCTGTTGTAAAGTCGAGCAGCCAGCCACCGTTGAAACCCACCGTGGAATAATTTATGCTACCAATCGAGAGTATTCGCGTAAGCGTTGGAAAACCAGCCAACAAACCGATCTCTCTCTCTCTCTCTCTCTCTATCTCTCTATCTCTCTATCTCGCTCGCTCGCTCTCTCGTTCTCTTTCTCCGTCTTTAGAGTTTATGTACCAGAGTCGTCGTCGATGTGTGTACGACACTAAAAATCTCGTCGAATACCCGAACGAACGTATAAAATTAAAGGAATCGCCAGAGAATAAATATATTTATATGCGTTGTGTAAAAATAAAATTCTCCACGTAAATGAAGAACCGAACAACGCTTTATAGCATAATCGAGTATAATATCGGTTTGTAACCCTACGCCCCAAGAATTCTGGGCGTGATCGATGATTTTTCTCGAATTTTCCGTTGATTCGTCTCGACGTTTAATCTTGTACGACTCGGTCGGTAATTCAGGTCACCTCCATTGACTCCGGACGAATATTTTTCTCTTTTTTTTCGCCGCATGACTAGTCTTTTGCGGTGACACGAGCGCGATACACGCATATTTACTGGCGGAAGATGCTTATTTAACAAATACGTAGGTATGTATATATCGTCCCGTCAGCAGATCTCAAAGCTGATGCAGACATTTTCGACCGAGTCCCCGAGTGCGCATGCGCGCTTCCTCGCGCCCTTTCCCACCCATTGTAAATTTCCAACCTGACGTTTACGCCCGTCACTCCGAACGATATGAGACATAAATAACCCTGCTTCCCGGTACTCTGCCCCTTAAGCTCGGCGCTGACTGTCCGAAAAAGATCGGTTCGCGCGGAACATATACCAAGAATAATCAAATTTCCTTTCGTTTCGATCCTGTCGCGATCTTTTTATTCGATAAGTAAAAATCGATCGGTCAAAAATGAAGGAAAATCGTTAAAAAATATATGTGATTTTTGCACTCGATCGACGATAAAATCGTTCAGTGAAAATCGGTAAACTCGGTACCGAAAAATATCGACCCCCGTACTCGATCGGTGAGAATCGGCGAATTCAGTATAAAAAAGGAACGATCTCTGCATGAACGATCGACACAAATTGATCGGTAAAAATCGGTGAACGCGGTACAAGCAAAAATCGATCTCCGAACAAGGTCGTCGGAAGTCGGTCGTTAAAAATCGGCGACTCGGTAATAAAAAGAAAACGATCCCCATCATCGATCGATAATAATTACCGATCACAATACCAAGAAAAATCGATCTCCGTACTCTATATTGATAACGGTCGATCGCTAAAAATCAGGACACCACTAAATCATAGTACGTGCGATCTTTAAATACCATGATTGCTCTCAGGCTCGCGTTACAGCAGCAAGTGTCAAATCGTGAGATCTGGCGTCCTGCATGTGGGTGGATCGAGTGAGCCTCGTTCTCTCTATGTCCAAGTACGAGTGTCTCGGAATACGGTACTAGATATGTTATGGAGAGGGCTGATCGGTGGTACGGATGAAGCGAGAGTAAGAGAGAGAGAGAGAGAGAGAGAGAGAGGGATCGAGATCGAGATGAGAGAAGCAAGTGATCGTGCGAGTAACCGGTACGGGGGTTGCAGCGACAGTATCCTGTGTCGAGACGCGGTCAGCAGCGCTTGCCGGACGAGAAGGCATGTACATATATATGCTCTCCGAACGGGTATAGTAAGCCTGCCCGCTTAAGTCTGTAACTCTCGCGTGATTTGTGTCCCTTCTCTCTCTCTATCTCTCTCTCTCTCTTCCTCCCTCTCTCACTCTGAGCAGAGCTTGCTCGACTCTCCCTTGTTTCGTATGTCTTAGCCTGTTCATCCATATATACAGCAGACACACACACACACACACGTATATATATATATACGTTTCCAAGTCTCCCTACGTGTGAGTGTGTGGTAACTGAACTCAGTTGGAAATGGTTGACGCTCCGAGTGACCATATAGCATAGCAGTTTGAGAGGGATAGAGGTTCGCGATCGCGGACAATATGCTGGCAAGCTCATACCCCATCTTGTGATGGGAGGGCGGAATGAGATGGTGGAGATGGGCGATGGGACGAAAGGGAGGGGGAGAGGGGCGGCGGCTGACTGAGTCGACGCGCACGCCGTAGCTTATACCGAGCAATTAACAAGTCCCCCTCGAGGGGCTAATCCCGCTAATCCCTTGACTGATGCCCCCCTCCCCCTCCTTCTCTTAGTGCTATCTCTCTCTGATACTCACCTCGCACCGCTACACTCGCTTTACCTTGTCCATGACCCCGTTCCCGCATCTGCGGGGATCAAGGTATAGATATGGCACCCGCATGCGATCGCCTTGCAGCGAGAGAGAGAGAGAGAGAGAGAGAGAGAGAGAGCGAGAACGAGGAAGGGGATGGGACGAAGCGCTGATTTCTTAATCTTAGCTGCGACTAACTATGACCGATCGTTGCGAACGATTTTTCGACCGACTCGTTCCTTTTTTCTTTTTCTTTTTTCCCGTCGAAAATCTTTCGTTTCGGGAGAGAAGATCGTTGGCACGAAACGTTGCCGGAGAACGAATAACAGGGACATTTTTTCGTTTTCTTTGTCTTCTTCACGAAAATCCAACAAAAATGCGTCTACTAGTTCGTTCCGCGAATTAAATTAATGCTAAAACAAATTGAGCGAATCGACGCGAAAATTCATATATATATTTTGTTTTCTTCAAATACAACGTATGGAAGTCGAACGATTGGAGTGAATGAAATAATAACTGGAACGAGAAAATACAATACGGGAAAAACTTGCCGACGGAGGAGCTAACGTTCGAAAAAACGGTGAAAAAAACCATCGTGCCGGAGCGCATGACATGGCCGAGTTTTAATCGAAAATCAAATTGGTCGGTTTTGAGTCCCGACCTAACCCTCCCCCCCTTAAATGCTTGAAAGAAAAAAACACGCTCTCCGATGCGGTCGCATACGCGAAATATGAGCACTTCCTGTTGCATGTACGCGCGTGCCTTCTCCCACACACCCCCGTTCACTGGTGATCCAATAACGAGCATTTTGACATTTTGACGTCAATACCGCGCGTCGAAAGTGCGCCAATATTTTCATTTCTGTCGCGATATGTGTATAGCATATCATCGATGCGATCGGGGTAAAAGAGGGTTGAAGCGTGGTGGGTGGAAGGGTGCGCGGGAAAGGGAGGGGGGAGGGGCGAGGATATGGCAGAGGGTGCGCTCTCGCAGAGCTCGTTGTTCTCGCGTGGAGTTTCGATCCGGCTAAATAAACGTCGCTGCCCGTCAGAATTGCCTACGTTTCAGAATATATATAATTCTGTACGCATCCCCTATATGTTTATATATATATAGAGAGAGGATGGATGCAGCGTGCACGCAATAGAGAGTCCAGATTTCGCGTTACACTGCCAAATCCGTGCAGTTCCTCGTTCATCACGTTAAATCACGATCCAAAAAATATACAATGCCTGATAATTAGAGGACGTTAAAGGCAGGGATGGGATCGGCGGAGGGGGATAGGGAGGGGGGGGGGGCGTTCGGCGAGATTCTCATCATGCTTGAATGTATTTCGCTGTAAATGTTCGATGCCTGAACGACGGCGCGGCGTTCCGCGGTACTGCCCCCTAGGAAAATGCCGGATGTATAAATCAAAGAGTACGCGCATCATTTCATGCGGATGAATCGATCAAAATCGTTTTAAATAGGTTTTTTTTGTTTTTAACGATTGCTTTTTTCGTCTGTCGAAATCGGGTAAAAAGTATTGAGAGAGAGAGAGAGAGTGAGAGAGAGAATATTCCGAGGTGAAAAAGTGTGAATTAACGTGGAAATCAAAGGAGAGAGGCAGATTATGGGGGTGTGCGTGTGAGAGTTTTAGTAGTTCGAAGAGGGTTAAAGCCACAGATGCTATCGGGTTTGGTACCGAGGCGTTAACAGCGTTTAATGGTAAATCGAAACTCCCCTCGTTGTGTATATAACCAATGTCGTACTCGCCACCTATCCCATCCCATCTCCATTCTCAACCCCCTCCCTGCTCCTCTTTCTCTTTCTCTCGATGGCTCCGCGGTCTTGTCACCTATTACAAGCCTACAATAGACCCTGGTGCCGCATCCACTACCATTCGACCTATTATGTCACATTTCGTCCCGATTCCAATACAAATAGTGACGACAGACTAGACGTAGCGATAGAGAGAAAGAGAGAGAGAGAGAGAGAGCGCGAGCGAGCGAGCGAGCGAAAGAAGCCCCATATGATCACGTATATTACCGATAAATCAAACTCTTCGTTCGATACACCGGCTTTTGTCCTCGTACCCTATACACGTCGTACATATCTATATACATGTGTCCCGTGATCCGAGGCCAACCCCTGTCCCCTTGCCCGTCTCATACGCGTCGATCCCTCCAGTACTGGTTACTTTTTTTTTGTCGCAATTTTTTTTATTCCCATGCACCGTGAAACGAGCAATCCCATGTGTCCATACGATCAAGAGTAGAGATGCAGGAGAGGCGGCCATACCTCTCGGTAGACCGATCTAACCGAATTGACGTCATCGACGTTGCACCGATGGTTATAATCTTTCTACTGTACATACGTGTATATAAATTTATTGCTCGATCGTTCAAATTGAAAACAAACTTTCGTCTTTTAGTTTTTTCTATTGTTTTTTTGTTGGCATTGGCCGCAATGATATTTCGTAGAATTATGATTGCGAAGGGAGGGGTGGGAGGAAAATGTTATTGTGACCCAAACGAGTGAGGACATGCGCGAAAACGGATCAAGGACTAAGTGGAGTACTACTAACGGTAGCTCCCCCTTATGGCTGACGACGGAATGGCGTAACAGTGAAGCGGCTAGAAGGGAGGGAAGTGACGCACTGGCCTGTAGTTGCTTTCACGGCTGTAGCAAACGCGTGACAAGCCGAGCGTGTTGACAGCTTCTAGCCTCGCGACAGTCCTCTCTATCCCATCCGCTTTCCCTCTCGCTCTCTCTCCCTCTGTCTCTCTCTCTCTCTCTCTCTCTCTCTCTCTTGGTGAAGCTCTCGGTTTCCCGTCTGCAGGTCCAGAGAGGTCATTAGCCCTCGATGATCCACCCGAAATCCCTCGAACGACGACAAGCTTGAATCGCGCGTATGCAGTACGAATATCTCTTCTACCCTTCTCTATCTCTCCATCAGCAATCTGTCGACGACGTCACGCTCGGCGTCTTTCCCATTCGCGTTCTTCTCGAAGAAGAGATCACGAGCTTCGAATATTCGTGAAAAAAATGACAACAACGAGACTTTAAACGTTGCCTTTATATCATGGTGCGAAGACCCGCTGGTTGAGGACGCGCTCACCAGGGGGCGCCGAGCGACATACCCCACTCCGCGGCAGCGTTCTCGCTGGAACGGAGTGGTGGGAGTTGGCCACTCGACAGCGCTGCGGTGAGAGGCCGCGAGCTATTAAGGCGTTCGAGATAAAAGAAAAAAAGGCTAAGACCTCTGCGTCCTTCCTCGGGTCTCACCCCTCACCCCTGCCCGCCAGCAGGTTAAAAGAAGAAAACGCGGAAAATACCGAGGGACGAACGAAGAGTAAGGAGAGCCTACCAGACGGTCGGAGACAGAAGTGGGTAGAAAAGTGGTGGCCAAGATGGCGAGAAGACGAACGAAAGAGTGTTGAGTAGGAGGGGGGGGGGGGGGGGGTATCTCGCGTTCGTGAATAAGAAAGAAAGATCTATATATACAAAGTTTTCGTGAAAGAGCGTCATGGCGAAGAAAGAGTGAGAGAGAAAGATGGGTAGGAGAGAAACAAATAAACGAGGGGTGAACGAGTCGAGTATAAGCGTTGGCGTCGTGGCCCACCATTAAAATGAAAAATGACATTCTCGGTGACGTCGACGCGCGCGCCCGGTGTTGTATCCCCGGCTCTCGCGTAGCCCATATCGCCCAGAGCTCTTTTTTCTCTCTCTCTCTCTCTCTCTCTCTCTCTCTCTCTCTATCTCTCTGTCTCACTTTGGTATATACATTCGGTAGTTACATAGCCCCGGCCCTCTGTAAGTAAACAGGCTTCATCTTTATACCTTCTCTCTGGGGTTCCATGCATCCCCTTCCCCACAAAAAAAGAAAATGGAAAACAAAAAAAAAATCACCCAACCCCTCGTGAAAATCCCCTCTCGCGGCTCTCGTTGGAATTATTGGTGATTTTTTAAATCTGTTAAACAGGCATACAGACCGCAGTTGGCCCCGGTGATTCTACCGCTACTACAAACTCCGAAGCTAACCCTCGGCATGTTCACCCGGACCAAGTGCTCCTTTTTCTCTCTCTCTCTCTCTTTCTCTCGCTTTCTCTCTTCTGCTCTAACAGGGAATGGCCCGTGTAGTAGCGTTTTGTGCTCCTCGCTCTCATCGAGGTACTTTTCCCCGAGTGTAACTGGCAAGGGCCCTTTGCCACCCTTCGCCCTTTCCTACACCGTTGAACGCTTAGCACCTTGTTATTTATTTTTCAAACTTTCTCCACCCCTCTACCCGAACCCCCGAATGAGTATTATCAGGGTATAATTTCTTATACAGTCAGGATACCGAGATGAATCATCGACGCGGAAATAGGTTGGCCGGATAGCAAATGACACGGATTTAAATAAATACCTACATAAGATTTTTAATGGAATTCGATCGATCGATTGATTATTCTTATTACCTATAGATTGGGCAAACTTTTCAAAACATCGAAATACAAGTTCGATCGAAAGTGTTCATTTAGGTGAGAAGAACCCATTAAAACGTTAAATTTTCTCGTAAAATTATTTTCAAACAGAGAAAACGATTTTAAATGTTAATAGAAAATCGTTACATTTATCCTTGCGCATCGATTCGCATTTATTGAGTCGCGGTAGTACGATTTAATATTTTCTTTTCGTCTGGAACGATGATCCATGAAAAGATCGGGAGCAATTTTATCGCAATTTCGAAAGAACGTCGGGTATGATCGATATCGAGAGTCGGCGGTCCGAAGTACCGATGAGTTTTTTGCTTATGTGAAACACAGACGGGACCGGGAACGGGAGAAGTTGCTCGCTGGCCCGCTGTTTACCGCTGTTACGCGACGCGCGAAGGAAATGTGGGTGCCCTGCGGTACTTACGCACGCACACTGGCGCGCGCGCAGGCTCACGCACGGGCGCGCGCGCCCCCCCCCCCCCCCCCCCCCCACCACTGCCAACACAGACGCGCGCGTGCGCGCTCACGCACACGAGTACCCGTACATTGGACGGAGCTAAGCGAACGAGCGGGAGACAGGAGAAATAACGACTTTACAATCGTCGCGCATTGACATGTCACTGTCATCGTGCCGGGACGAATGGAGAAGGCAAAAGCGCGGGTTCGCTTGCTCGCGGGTCCGCCGATACACAAACTGGTGAGTGAGGAGAGAGACAGAATGAGACAGAGAGGGAAGAGACGAGGGCATACAGCTGTCGAGAATCGCTATTTCTATCAAGTTCTTGCGACGTTTCGAGAGTCCGAAGCATCAACCGAGTCAGCGCGGACCGGTCCGAGTCGATCCGGTGTAGGACGTATCGCGTATTTTGCTGCTGCCGCTGCTACTCTTTCTCCCTCTCTCTCACTCACTCTCTCTCTCTCTCTCTCTCTCTCTCTCTCTCTAGTCGCTCGATCGTCAAATCGCCTCACGACTCTTTCCAATAGGCTTTCATTGGTACAAAAAAGGTGTGCGCGGCGGCTGCGATGCTTTTGCTAACATAAACCGCCAATGTTTCTACCTTCGATAAACACTCGATTACACTTCTCTCTCTCTCTCTCTCTCTCTCTCTCTCTCTCTCTCTCTCTCTCCCACTCTCTGTCTATCTCGCTCTAACTGTCTCCTTTTTATAAAAGAGCAGCCGTACGACGTTCCCCAAGTTTCCTTCTTCTTTTTGTTCCTTCCTGTTCGTACGTCAATTCGATCGACGCGACCGACGTACGAATTAGGCTTTCACGATGTTTCTTCCTGCTACTCGCGCAAAATAAAGGAAAAAGAAAAAGAAAAAATCGTATCGCGGATATGGACGGTCCAGTTACGAATTCTTCAAAGACTTCTCGGAGTAGATCGAATCGATTCGCTTATTTCGCAATAAACCACGATTTTCTCTCCTTCTCTGACTTCACCGTTCTCGAATACAGGATTCGACCGTTTTTTTTCCCTCGATTCGACACGAAGAAATTCGACACTTCGCGCATTACCGCGAATTAAGATATCAGCCAATTCTCGGACGGTGGTATAGAGAACCTTATTGTTTTCTTCCTCTTTCTCTTCTTCTTCTTCATCCTCTTCTTCTTCGTTTTCATCTGTTTTTTCTCTTATTTTTGCCTCTTCGCCTCTTTCATACGATCGGTCCAGCTCTCTTTTTTAACCACTTACGATATATATTCTTCGTGGAACACGAATGATTTAAAATAGGTGGAAAGATGTTTGAAAGAAAATAAAAATAAAAATAAAAATAAAAAAAAGTTAAGAAAAATGGAAGGAGAGGTACGAAGTTGGACACGGACCACTACAATCTTCCCCACTCCCTCACTCTCTTTTTATCGCGCTCTTCTTTCTCTTTCTCTTTCTTTCCCTCTCTACGTGTATTCCCTTCGGGGGACTCACCAGCATCGACCCCCGGCAGTATATCAACAATGATAGTTATACACGTACGTTATAATCGTAAATTAGCCGCTGCAACATAATATATTCGCGCTTGCGCGCAAGCGCGAGAGAGATCGTTTTGCTCTCTCGTGTTTACGGGTACGAGTGCGTTTGGTTCCCGCGCGTATCTCTGTTTTATTTATTATATATGACAGGACCAGTCATACCCGACCCCGCTCGTGCAACTCCCAACATAACGCGCACACGAGAGTACCATAACGCCGTTCGATTAAACGCGCTTTAACGCGCGTTTTCATTTTGTAAATTTCAATTCTTTTCTTTCTTTCTTACGTTTTTTTTCTTTGTCTTTCTCTCGGTATTCTCGCTCTTTTGTTTGAATATCGCGGCGATACGGCTCCTCGTATAGAAATTTTTTGTGGGATATCTACGGGACCCAATTAATTTTCCCCAATTTTATCCGGGGCTCTGTTTGGATTCCTTAAGGGTCCAGTATAGGATTGTCCCGTTTTTTAAATCGGGTCCTTTAGTGGAAATATTTTCGGGGCCTTACTAGGATTCCTTGATTATACCTAGATTATCGAATATCGTCCCTATAAAAATCCCGCAATTAGCCCCGTTAAGTCTCTCCGTTCACTCTGGCACTTCTCTGTGTCTCCCCTGTAGTTCCCTGCAATACGCAAACACTCATATTTTGCAAAAAGATATATATATATATATTTCTTATACATTTCAGCAACTTTATAAAATATTTATATAATAAAAAATCTATAATAAAAACTCTGAAATTGTAACTATTTTCGACAATGCCAACAAGATAAACGTATATTAATCATGCAGATAACAGTAGAAAATACTAGTAATATTTTTAGATTGTTTTGTGCTCAGCCCAGATTGGGACGTTCGCTACGCTGGCCGTCCCAATCTTTTCCATCACTTAATTAAGCATTTTCGCCAGAGCAGTATAATACAATGTTTCGGTAACATTTTCTGTGGCATGATGGACGCGTCTTACGAACTCTGAAATTAATAAAATGTATGAATAACTGATAAAATCAGTTAATCAGTAACCTCAAAAATAATACAGCACCAGAATCAACCAAACACGTCTGCATAAAACTGCGAGTCTTTTAGTACAATTTTAGTCTTTTTTCATAACTAACTCTCTATCAAGAATTTTTTTTTTTAATATTGAGTTGATTGTTTTTTTCGTCATTGATTCAGTCACACAGTGAAAAGCTGCTTTCTGTAACACAGATCTTGAATATTCACTAAATATTCACGCCTAGTAACAACCGACCAGAAGGATCCGCAAATCCACGCGCCGAATCATCAAATTCGACAAGGCGATTAACCTTGCCTCGGCACCTCCCATCGCAATACACCTAGCAATGCTTTGCGCCGCGGAGTCAGCTGATCCTCAAACAACACGCTGACGATTCCCCGAAATCACGACTAGATTGGGAAATCGTCGAAAAATGCAAACGATCGATTCCTCAAAATCACGACTATAAATTGAGAAACCATCGAACATGCAAACGATCGATTTCCGAATCCGTAACCCGATACTTCCCGGTTGCCCCCACGAGACTCCCATAGCACCTTCGCGCTAGGGTATCGAGGATTGCGTGCGACCGATTATTCTTCAGTCTTAATTAATGTCTTTGTCTTAACAGACGTATCAAACGGTCTACCGGCAGTCGTTCCCTAGTGGCAAGTTCACTCGCATACTTACATTAGAGTCTCGTGAGTGTAACAGTGAGTTCGGGAAAACCAGTAAAGAATCGATTACGAACTCTTCGCGTTAAACTTATCCTTAGTGGCTCTTAACGCAACCCAATATACCTCGGTACCGCGATAATTACCTGAGCGGCATTACGCGTCTGAATACATTGGGATCACCTGTAATTTTTCGAAAATATCATTCAAAATCATTATACGCGCCGAGCGATACATTATCATACTTTGAGTATTCGTCTCGCGCTGACTCAGCGAAACGGCGATCGTCACTGTGTGCGCGTATAAAACTGTAACCACATAAACAATAATAAAATATACCGCCGAATAACTGGTGAGCCGTCTCCAACGACATCGAGAAAGTTCTTATTCTACCTTCTCGAAACGCCGAGCAATCAAGCGGCGTCAGCAAGACACATTGTTCTGTAGATAATGTAGATATCGCAGTGTAGTTAACGTAGATTATGTCAACTGTTCCATAACATCTTAAAAGTCTTACTTTATTTTATTGTTACGAACAAAAAATAAAAATGGAACACGATAAGAGAAATATCGAACGTGTCCGCAAACGTAAAATTAGATGATTTTTAAAAGAAATAAATGCCGATATACAGGAGGTTCTTCAAGAGGGGAAAAAACGATACCTAAAATCAACACATTATTATAAATAGTATTCACCTTTAGGTTTAAATTTATTTTAAATTATGAGTGAATTGTTAAATGAGCAACATTTTTACATAAAAAGCAGTTAAAACACCACTGATCAATTACTATTCATTCATATGGCCTCTTATTATTTGAACCATTATTGATATTTGTAATGAGTATACCTAAATACATCAGGTTGGGCTTTTTACTGGAAATCCTGATGAAACCATAATTTATTTTATTAAGGAAATCACGAATGAACCAAACTGGGCCCACATTACTTTGCCCGATCGAGACTCGGTTAAACTTATTTTTAAAATTAACCACTGCCCTGTTAGCACTTGATCGGGCCCTCCATTGGTACACCCATCGAACGTCAGTTAATTCGAATTATGGAAACGTATGAGAGCCTTTTAAGGACCTTTCGTGGCGCTATTTAGGAAGTCCCTGTTAGGGATTCCACTTCGAAGCCTTAAGGAGGTTTATCTGGTCAACGAATTAACAAACAGATATAGTTGAAAAATCAGGATTTAGTTATGAGTAGGTATCTAAAAAATCATCTCTTAAAATTTCAAGACCCGAGGATACCTTGTTCGCGAGAAATAAATAAAAACATATTTCCTAAATTAACATGGGTCTTTATGGGTTTCACTGATTTTTCCATCTATAAACATTAAATTCACAATCATTGACAAACAGTTTTTGACAAAAATTTCAGAATAAACAAAAAAATATCTAAGGAACATTTGTAGAGGTTCATAAAATCGATTGAGTACTCATGAGATTCATAATAAATTAATTTGTGTCGAATAAGGCTGATTTCTGTGAGGCTAAGCTTGACTCGACTCTGATCATGGCAATGCAGGGTGTCTTCCATTGTCCGATAGTTCGACGATAAAAGCGACAACACGAGTGACAAAATTCTCGTTCTATGACAGCTGTACGGGTTATGTGATCGCAGCGTTGTCAAGCGTACTAAGCTGACTGCGTTAGTCACAACCAATTTTCTTTTTACTTACTCGGTACCAGATAAACCTCATTAACGGGATCCGTGTATATTTTTGATATTCCGGACTATTTTCCACACGGGTCGTTCGAAGTAGAGACAACAATTTCGTGAATTCGAAAATATCGATCGACCCGCGGCAATTATCGCGAATTTCTAAAAAAGGGGAAAAACAAGAGTAAATGGATAAAGGCAAAATAAACAAAGAAAACCTTTCTATGAAAGTCGATATTAATTAACAATTTTTATATAATTTTTATGGTTAACAATTTTATTTCGACGAAAAGTCTTCGATTAATTCAGTCCCGATGCATAAAAAAAAGTTAATCAACGAGTCGAATAATTCACAAAGATGTCCATCTCGAGAGAGTTTTGTTACACGCTCCTATACGTTGTTTCGAGGTTGGCGAATGTAGAAGAAACAAATAAAAAAAAAAGGGAAATTTTTTTTTAAATAAAACGAATGTATGCAGGGAATGAAGAAGAGAATAAGAGATCCTCGCTGCTCGTAACAGTGACGGCAAGGAGCAGGGGGTTGAGGAGGGGGACAGGGAGGCAGGGTGAAGATCGCGTGGAACTTCTTAATTCGCCATGTAAGCTCCGCAGACTGGCGAGAAATAATTTGCGGATGAGGAACGGGCTTGCTCGTAGTGGTTACGGCTGCTGTTGCTCCTCGCGCATATATATATATATGTATATATATATATATATATATATATATATATATATAAAGGTTGGCCCGTTGGAAGGTTTACAACATCGCGCACACCGAGTCCGACGCGACGCCCGGTCTCGTGCAGCGACGGTGGGTTTCCCGAAGGCGTTTCGAACGCACACACACCAAACACATAGACACTGTCGTACAGGGAATATTTTAATGGTCGAGTCGCGAGAAAAACCATATGCCGATAAATCATACCTGTGAGAGAGGTGAAAGAAATTAAGAAAGAGAGAGAGAGAGAGAGAGAGAGAGAGAGAGAGGAAGATAAAAGACGTTAGGCGCCTGTGGCGGAGGGGCACGAGCCATATCACGTCCTCATTATGGATTTATTAATTAATCGTTCATCTTCCCCTTTATCGACTCCCTCCACTTCGTTCTCGTTCTACCCCCTTTAACGTGTCGAGCATTGTACAAGGAGAGGACTGCTCGATTATATTCGATGAGCCGTCGCAATCTTCCGATATAAAAATGAAGGTGCCCATAGTGAAACAGCGAAGAATCTTCAAATTTCAATTTACAATCCGAATACCTTGTTTTTTTAAAGAAAAATTCAGAACGCGAAGGAAAATGAGGCGGAGAATGGCGATAATAGAAGAATATAGTGAAATGGGAAACAAATATTGCGTTAAGAAAATATGAAATTGTCAAGCCCGGGAGGGGCTAGAAATTCAACACGAATGTAGGTAGGTACCTTTCGGTCTGGAACGAAGTAATTTCTCGTCTCGTGTCGTTCGAATGGCTCGATTACGACCCTGCATTTCGTCCCTCGAAATCATTGCTACGCGGTACCTATATCGCGAATAAAACATACTCCGCGTCAGTCTCGATGTTCGCCTGCGTCGAATCCCAGCACGCCGTGATGTCAATGTCTCGATGGTGATGGCGGTGATTTTCCGGCGCTGTATAAAGAGAGAGAGAGAGAGAGACAGAGAGGATTCGAAACGCGTGCGATGTCGTACCTAATAGGATGGTGGATATAGAGAAAGCACCTCGTCACCGAAAGGATGAAGGGGGTGAGTTGCTCTCTTCTTCGTCTCTCTCTCTCTCTCTCGCTCTCTCTCTCTATCTCTATCTCTATCTCTAGTTTTAGGTTTCGATATCGAGCAGCCTCGCGCGGTACAGCTTGGCAATTAATGTCAACGCCAACTCTGCGTATGGTCAACAGTTGGGTTATAGTTACCCGCGAACGGTTCCAAGCCTTGTGCACGTGTGTTTGCTCTCGAAACTGTCCCATTATTACCTACCCTCAACCTCTCTCTCTCTCTCTCTCTCTCTCTCTCTCTCTCTCTTTCTCACTTACTTTCTCTCTCTCTCTCTCTCTCTCCCTCCCTCTCTGCACGCCATTTCACGGATCTATGCAGTATGCATGAATCCATTGGATCAGCTCTCATAGTCTGACTTCCCTTTCGCTTATGTCGCCGCGCATCCCGCGCCTCTGTACGTGGATTGCTTCACTTCGCGCCTACATACCGCACGATCCATTCATATATATATATGTATACATGTGAGAGTGGGTTACGCGTATACTCTTGTGCTTTGTTGGAACGTTGGCTACAGGAGAGTTCGAGCCCCTCGAAGGCGTCCAACAACATGCCCTTTGACATCCTTCGCATTTGGATCGCGATATTATCGGCCGTCGTTTATACGAGCGAGAGTAGCTCCTAACAACGTGGGCATCGTAATAGCGTCATCGTTTGCTCGACAATACGACGGCTCGTTTGTTGGTCGTAGTAAGTTCGTCGAATTCCGACAGAGAGCTCGCGAACTTCGATTCCATTCTTGAATCTAATCTTTTTAAGATTAGATTAGGAGGAAGATAATAAAGTGAACAATTTCATCGTGCGAACACTTTTGGTTTTTCGGAAAATTGTTACAATGGAGAATGAGTAATTGGAAAGGGAAATTTGAATATCGACGTGAAAATCAATTTTTATTTTTTGATTTTCATTTCGTTGAAAAATTCTGAAAATAATTGATTATCGAAGAAATACGGGCAACGTTAATCAATTATAGGTAAATAAAATATCGATTGTGGATTATTTCGGTAACACCGATATAAGTAGGTACCGATTATTTTATCGACTGTTCTTTGAGAATGAATGGAGGAAAAAACTTGTATTTTTGTTTGTTCATTTTTCGTATCGTTCGTTCAATTTATTTTTCAATTATCTATATATATTCGACCGTACGATTTTGCAAAAGAACAAAAAACAAATGAAAAGCAATCGTACAATAACAATTTTCTTCTTATTATGCCTCGATGCAACGACGGCCGAGCCGATTTTTCGAATATTTGGTCGGTCGTGCAAAAAAGGGCGTACGATCGAGACGAGCGGATACGAAAAGAGAGTGACTCGAGCTACCGTTGTCGCAGGGACACAAAACTCACCCGCGGTAGCGAAAATGGATATATAGGCACGATGAGACGAGATCGAGGATGTCGTGAACGGAAGATGGTGGGAAGGGGGACCGAGAGAGAGAGAGAGAGAGAGAGAGAGGAACAGACACGTCTTCAAAAAGTGGACGAGCATGCTCGGTCGCGCGCGCACCGCGGAATCCACGAGGGACAAATTGGTCGGCGGCGCGCGGCTCGCATTATTAATTGTCCCGTGAGGTTTTTTTCCATCCGCGTATAACGCGCGCAGGGATCGAGTTTCTCGCTCGCGACAGCGGACCGAAGCGCGCCCGTGAGGGGATCAAGTGAAGAGAGAGAGAGAGAGAGAGAGAGAGTGAGAGAAAGTAAGAGAGTATATAGCCGCGTGCACACCGGACGATTTATTTATTAGCCGGTTGCCCCTGGTATGCCAACTGCGGGATGCTGTGGGGGCTTCTGCGGAGCTCACCGCGCGACTCATTCTCGACCACAGAGGTGAATCGTCCCCGTCGGCAATAATGCTGCGCGCGTATAAGCGTCGCTCAAAAAGTCACCGCGAGATTCTTTCGACTCGCACGCGCGACTTAATATCGATTTAAGGACATCTCGATTCCGTCAATTTTTATCACCGTCGACCCTCCAATTATATCAATTTTCTTTTCTTTTTTTTTACTCGTAACGCCAATTACGTCAATTTTTATTCGGCCAACTGACGATTCTATCAATTTTTATTTCGTCGTGCCGGATTCTCCTCGTTTTTTATCGGGCTCGGCCTCGATTTTGTCGATTCTACCGAACGGAATTGACGGAACTGAAAAAATTTAACCGGCCTTGCAAAAACGAGCGATCCCAATATTTCATCTCGATACGTTCCAATTCAAGAATTGTTATTCTACGTACGGGAATCGATCACGAATCAATTGCAATTTTATTGATGTATCAATCTCGAACGGATTAAAGTTTTATTAATCAAATGAATTTTCGGTCAATCATAATTTTATAAACCCGATTGATTCTCACTCTATCCATCATAATTCAATCGTCCGTCGGTCAAAGAATTTTTATACCCCCCGCGTACTCCCGTTCCATCGACCATGTTTCGATCGAATCTCGTTTCCACCCTTGAAACTACTTCGTTCGATTCTCCTCGCTTGACCACCGACTTTCCCAATCCGAGATTACGTCCTCATTACGATAATAGAAAACCAAATTTCGTGAACCACACGGAACGATTTTGATAATTGATTTTTGATTGCATCATTTTCCCTATATCCTTCGAACCCCTATCGAAGCTCGTATACCGCGTGTATTATACGGCACGGACCGCCGCGCGTTCGTACACCGTGATTCGCAGGAAATAATCGCATCGTCCAAATAGCGCTGGCGAGCAATGATCCAAGTGTGACGTAGGTGGTTTAGCTGTCGACGTCGACAGTATGGTGGTGCGTGAACACCCCCCCCCCCCCCCCCCCTTCACTCACTCTTTCTCTCTCTCTCTCTCTCTCTCCGGGTGTAGAACGTAGCGACGCGAAATGTTCCCACATAGTGGTGCATACGCAAGCGAGAGATGAGAGGGAAGCTGGAAACACCGAGGGGGGTCATAACAGACCACAACGGTGACCACACATTTCGAGCTTGGATCTCTCGCCAGAGATTTCTCTCGTGCCAGGTGCATTATTTCGTGATTGTCAAATGTCCGTTCTCTCGCTCGTTCTCGTTGTCACCACACTCTCTCACTCTCCTCCAATTCTTTCTCTCTCCCTCTCTCTCTCTCTCTCTCACCTGCACGCACATAAGAAGAATGTATATTAATTTCCCTGTGGCTGGACGTCAATCCGATTCGCGGTACGAAGAATTAACATTGGTGGAGAACCGAAATTGTCCATACCGCATTCCCATTTGCGCGTAAATGAAACGTTAAAGAGTTGCTTTTTTTTATCGCCGTAATCGATTCTTTCTCTCCTCGATGGAAACTCGATCGATTTGAGGTAATAATTTGTGTAAAAGGCGGAATTAATTGGAAACATTATTGGCAAATTATTAAAATCGCATTAATTCACTCAAATTTCATTGAAAATTGTATTATTATTCTATGCGATCGAATTATGTATTTACGTTTATTAAACTTTTAATTACCGAGTGCGATACGATCGTTTATAGAAAAATCACATCGATCAACCGAAGGTCTCGTTACTAATGAGACGAAATTTTCGATTCCTCGGACTCGACGAATCAAGATATTTTCGTGACGTAACATTAATTAACGAAAATTATTTGCAAATTGTCAAAACTCTGATAATTAATATTTTTCAATTTTTGTTTAAATTACTATCATTTTCAAACGTATCTAATTATCGAGTGCGGTACGATCGTTTAATATAAAAATCACATCGATCAAGTGAACGAACGAACGGTGTGAAATTTGTTATGCTTACGACTGGATGGACCAAGAGAGACGGTCTGAATGCGTATCGGACGGAAAGAACGTGCAGTTTGAACCAGAATATATATATATATATATAATTGTATATAATGACTACCTATATATATATATATATATGTCGATGCTACTGGTAATACGCGTTGCGTATCGCCTTGAGCGACGTTCGGAGAGGATGAGAGAGAGGGAGAGAGAAAGAGAGTCAGGGTGGATGAGTGGCTGGGGCGCGCGTTCATCCGTGTCCTGGGGGTGTAGTAGATATATCACGATGAGAGCCCACAGTGCAGTCGACGAGCCCATTGCGATATCGCTTGGCTTATCGCTTGTATCCCTTCCCATCTCCAAGTCGATTATAATCTACGACACTCGGATTCAACTATTTTATCGATAGATTCTAATTTATTCATTAATAAAACGGTTTAAATTTCATCGATGCGATTCGAACTAAAATTATTCATGATAATTCTTGAAATAAGAAAAATCCTTTGTATAAAAAAAGAATAGGTCGTATGGATTTTCCTGTAGATGCGATCGAAACAATCTGTTTTGTTAATCGAATCACGAAGAAGTAAAAATTGATCGATTGATCGTTTAAATTCGATCGAATCTTCCTAATCGAAATGTATTTCAATTCAATAAAAATCGGTAAGTTTACATCGAAAATGAATAAAGAAAATTCCCTTTCGATTCGATCGAGGATTTTTATTAAAATTAATAGTTTTTACCCTAGACGCGAACGAAATTAAACAAAAATCCTGAATTTAATCGAATTGTAAACTTCGGTCGGAAATACAAAAAAGGAAAAAAGATATCGTTTGAATTCCATCAAACGATTTTTTCAAAATTAATTTTGTATCCTTGACGCGAAATAATGAGAAAAAAGATGAAGAAAAACGTCCAATCTGTGCGTTATCGCGTCCGCCGTTGAAGGCGTCCTCTTTATTCAGGTGTCCTCGGGAATTATTAGACTCGTCGCTCGTTCGGAGACCCTCGAGAGAGGAGTCTCGTAAGTTTTGCCAAAGGCTCGTAAAGGGCCCACGTTGAGACACGCTCGTGCCGACCAAACGGAAGGTCTTTGATTTTCGCCGTGGCAAACGAGAGGAGAGGACCGTTTTTAATAAGCGACAATTAGCTCGAAGTGTGCTGCTGTGTTGCTTCTCTCTCTCTCTCTCTCTCTCTCTCTCTCTCTCTCTCTCTCTCTCTTTGTATCTGCTCCTGTAGCTTCTCCCATCATCTTTTGTCTCTCTCATCGTCTTCTTTGGAGGTCGTTGAAGCGACTTGGGTCCAAACTCAGCTTCGAAATTTTCGTCCTCTCGTCGCAATGATCTGCGTTGCGACGAGAGAGGAGAGAGGTCGTTCGTGACAACAGACGGCGAGGAGGCAGGGGGTGAAGAGAGAACGAAAAAGCGAGAGAGAGAGAGAGAGAGAGAGAGAGAGAGAGAAGGAAAGAAGTGCAGGAGATCTGATGGCCTCTCGGAGAATCGTCCCCCGTTCGTACCCCCCCCTCCCCCTCCTCCCCCGCCACGTCCAAACCCCTGGCACTCGCTCCTTCTTTCTCGCAAAACGCGCTCGTAAAGCGTATAAAATATTACTTTGCAGTGCGCTCGACGAGCGGCATGTGAGAGACCAGACACAAGCGGTCACCCTCTTTCCTCTTCTGATCGTTTCGTCTCGAAACTCCCCCCCCCCCCCCCCTCCCTCTACAACTTGTATATATATATATATATATATATATATGTGTGTGTGTGTATGTGTGTACGTGCGGGACGTGGGGGTATGGGTGTGTGTGTCTGCGTGTATACATTTATGTATTAAGGACACGTATTCGGTGTACCAAGAGAGAGAGAGAGAGAGAGAGAGAGACAGAGAGATAGAGGAGCGAGCGTCGTTCGATTGGAAAAACGATCGGGACACCTGCGCGTGCATCATATAGCAAATATAATCCGTCCAAAGCTCAATATCATCCCGCATGTATTCGCGACGAGAGACGGAAAGTGTGAGGGAGTCAGAGAGATGGCGAGGGGGGGGGGGGGGGGGTGCTGCACAATATTCTCAGTGTAATTTGTGTTACGCGCAACGTTCGACGAGTGTAAATGCTCGCACGGTAGATCGGAATTCCGTAATAATCTCCCCCGGCTTCGCGCGAATATACGGCCGATGAAAGTTTTTCTCGTCGGCCACGAAACGCCGTAATTCGACAATTTCGATGTGAAACGAAAAGAAAAAGCAGAAAACACGAATCGCCGCGATCGAAGTAAACGGGGTAAACGAGTGAAAAACAAATTTGTGTTTTTTCATTGTTTATTTTCTTATTTTTTCCGAATTAATTTTCGTTCGGGCGATCGATCGATAAGAACGTTAAATTACGTTTGTTTTTTAATAGGAGAAATCGTTTTGTTTTTCGTAAATTGTTGAATTTTTGTGAACGACGATGCGAGCCGAGAGAGAGAGAGAGAGAGAGAGATCGTTTTCGCGCTGATACACCGAGTGTGCTTGGCACGAGAGGTACAAAAAAGACACCCTTGAGAAGTGGAAGGAGAAAAAAAACCGGGAGACAGAGTGGGAGAGAGTGGTTGAGGGAACGCGGCGCGCATCCCATGACTTTATACTTTCTTGTAAATTGTATTAAAATTGCCCGTCTTTTACGAGCGTGTCAAACTACCTACACGCTCTTTTCTCCCTTTCTCTCTCTCTCTCTCTCTCTCTCAGTCACGCTCGCATTTATATATAGACGGTGGACGCATAAATGCCTGTGAAGAAAAAAAAAGGTGGAAAAATAAAGACGAGGAAGGAGAAATCGAAGAAACAAGACATGTATATATATATATATACATATATATATATATAACTTTACTTATATATATGTATATAGAGATATATTATCAAGTATTTTTTTTATCATGTGAGGGTTTTGATAGCCCGTGAGGAGTGTCCCAGTGCCAAGGGGCGAGGGCATTTTGACTTTTCTCTCTCTCTCTCTCTCTCTCTTTCTCTTTTCAGTAGGGGTTGGTATGAATGCGGAACGAGAGAGAAAGAGCGTCAAAACGAGCGCCCCTTGACATCCGCGTGACATACACGACACCCCCCCTCTCGTGATATTGAATCCCGATTTTATGATCCCCGGCGATGTCGACGACGCCGACGACGTCGCTCAGCTCGAAGCTTTTCGTCTCTCTCTTTCTCTCTTTCTCTCTCTCTCTCTTTCTCTCTTCGCCTCTTCCTCACTCCATTCTCTCTTTGTACGAGCGTGTAAACTTTTATCTCCGAATTTAGAGGAAATCAGACGTGAAAAAGGAAGAAAAAAAAGAGCGAGACAAAAAATGCCCCGAAGTATCGAACAGACGAGTGCAGGCGGATGGCGGGCTATGTACGCTCGAGCGATATATATTCCGCCAAAGAGAAAGACGAAACATGCAAGGGAACGAAAAAAACAAAAAAAAAAACGAAAAAGAAGAAACTTTGTAAACTGTCAGACGCGTATCGCGAGTATTCCCCGTGGTTGTTTTTTCTTGCCCCCTTTTTTTCTTTCGACTCGGTGAAAACGACGAACGAGACTTTTCGAGTTATGTGACCGATACATTTTTTTACGCGATTTTTGCACATACACGAACGTGTATACGACCTCGTGGAGGAGAAATATATTCCTAAATTTATCTTTCGTATAACGATCTTCGTTGTTATTAAAAATCGAAAAAGCATCTTCGATGGACTTTCTATGAGTCCGAGATAATTTCTCTTGTTTTCTTATTTGTAAAACATCTTTCCTGAGATATTGTTTTTTTTTTATATAAAAATTCTATAGCTTGTGTATTGTTAAAGATAATTAAATACATTATACGATATATCTGCTACGTGTCTTTCATACGTATTATTTACTATATATTTTTTATTTTTGATATTTTCGAGGAAGAATTTTACATCTTGGACATATTTTAAAACGCATGATAATAAAATATACGCGAGATATAGAATTTTTCGTCAAAGATATATTTTATTAATTGACTAAAATTTGATTTGTTATATATTCTTTATTTTGTATTTATTTATATTTTCGATGAGGAATTTCACGTCTCGAATATATTTAAAAACACATAGTAATGAAATATACGCGCGATATATAAATCTACGTTAAAGATATAATATCGATGATTTATCTTTCATGTATTTCGCACGCACTTGCTTTCCACGAGGGGCAAACATATTTTTCTTTAATAATATCTTCTTTTTTTATATTTATTTTTATTTCTATGGGAACAGTAAGCTAGGCTCCTTAGTATCGTCGATTAGCGGCCTCTCAGCCGTCATCCCCCTTTTTCCAAAGTCGAAAAGAGCCGTTTTACCGCGTAGTCGGGCTACAAAGTGAAACGAAGAAAAGTCGAAGGAGGGTCGAGACAGAAAGAGACAGAGAGAGAGAGAGAGAGAGAGACGAGTAAAAGCCAAAGTAGCTTGAAATGACGTGCCGAAGAATCTTCCCGATGGCTCTTTTTCTCTTTCGCTCTCCCTCTCTCGTCATGTGTAGCACTACTACTGCGTGGTATACATAATGTTCTATACGGGAGAGCAGGTTTCCCCTTCGACCACCGCTGCTTAAGAGGCAATGCGATAGTAAAACGTTAATTAATAGCGCTGGCTCTCGTTACGAGAGCGCCCTCTCTCGAGTTGCTCAACCGCTGTTCAACTTCACCCCCTCTCTCATCACCGCCCATCTCCCCCGTCAACCCCCTCGTTATTTCTATCCCGCGTTCGACGGAACTATGTAGTATTACGTGAGTATACATTTCTGACGGGCGAACCGCCCCTCTCGTACGAGCACGAAAAGCCTTTTGTCGTTACATTTAAATACCCGCTATATCCTCCTCGGTTGTTTTTTCAATTCCGGAAAATTTTCCTTTTTCGTTTCCTTTTTTTTTTAATATTTTTTAATTTTTTATTTGTCTTAGGTGTCTTCAATTGCATGTCGAATCGATGGCACGTTAATCAGATAATCGCACTTACTTTGCGGGCCAACCAAAAAAAAATCAGTATTGTTGGGAAAAATTTAATTTTAATACTATTTATTTTTCGAGGAAAGATTGTCAAATATTTCCGAAAATTTGTAATTTTGAGAAGACTTTCACGAAAATAAATACTGGTTATTCAGTCATCTTCGTAAAACCACTGCGAATCGGGGAACTTTGTTTAAGTCCAATTAACGAAGATTTTTGTTCGATAACAAAACGCAAATACCTCATAAAAAACGATTGTCCCGATAGAAAAACTAGATGAGGATATACAAAAATAATTTTGGAAGGTTTCAATAAATATTCTGACTGTTCCTTTAATTCGTATAACAATTAAACATTGCGCAACAAAATTGAGAACGATTACGAATTACCGAATAAAAAAAAAGAAATTATAACGCTTAATTAGACGAGTAAATTAAATTAATGTCATAAACATTAATTTCCACTTTCCATTTCCATCCATGTTAAAGAAGAAGAACTTTTTTAAAAAAAAGTCCCCTCGAATAAAAATGGGTCGATCGATCTAATCAAATGAAAATGATATTTCTTCGTAAGTTTTTCCACGTGTATAGAAACATTTTCATTGGTCAATGAATTTCTTGTTCGCCGACACGAGTCGAACCGCGAGTCTCTCGTAAACGTCTGGTACGTCGAGAGGGTGAGAAACGGAGAGAACAAGCGAGGGGGTTGAGAGTCGGAAGCGGGGATTGGTTTGAGATCGTAGAAAGGGTAGTTAAGCAGGCTTCGACGTCGCTTTCTCTTCGCCTCGACCGAGCGCGGTATCAAACAATTAGGCAAAATCCGCGCTCGCGCCGTCTCTTCCCTTCGGGGTTTGCGAAGCCCCCAGCTTGTTCTCTCGCCCAGCGCTCTCCCCTCTCTCTCTCTCTCTCTCTCTCTCGCTCGAGGTTAACTTCTGATTGGGAGGGTAGCTGCGTTGTTACAACTAATATCTTTGGTCTTATCCTCGTTATTATCCCGACGATCCTCACTCTCTCCCCCTCTTTCTCCGCTTTTCTCTCCTTCTAGCCTCCTTCTCGCCTCTCTCTCTCTCTCTCTCTTCTTTATCCATCTATCGTACTTGCTACCTCTCGTTCTCGGATATTAAAGCGCTTCTCCGATCCTCGACTAATTTTCCATCCTACGAGAAAGAGAGCGAGAGAGAGAGAGAGAGAGTGAGTGAGAACTCGATCCTCGGTCCTAAAACGTTCATGTACCGGGTGGCTTTTCCGGTTTAATCCGACAAAGCGATCGGCCCCCGCCCGCCACTCCCTTTCTCCTTCACCAACAGAAACGAGAAATTTTCAAAGAATTTCCTTCCGCTCGACGAAACTTCTCTATATATGTACGTATCATCGCGACTCTCATTCATAAACCATTAATAAAGATCCTCGACGTATTTTCAGTGATAATCTGATCGCGCCAGTCGCGAGAGATTCTCAAAGCTCTTCATTCATACGCGATAAATGTCAAATGCTTTGGCGCGTCGACTGCTTCGTTTTTTTTTCATCCATCGAGCAACGACAAACGTCACAGAATAAAACTATCAATGGACTTAAACCCAAAGCACCGGCACCAACGTACTCGTCCTACACGCGTGTGTAGAAATATGTGTGTGTGTGTGTGTGTGTGATGTTTTAAACGAGGACGATCGAGAAGTCAAACGGAAATGTTCCTTAGGAAAAGAGTGCTGACTCGAAGGTGTATTCCTCCGTGTCCCCCTCTCAATCTTCATCCTTCGACTAAACGGCAGGTGTTCAGAGACCGGAAGCCTTTAGTGTCACCGCGGGGCATTCGACTCAATGGTTCGACAAATTCATACTGCCTCGTGTATTCGTGTGACTTTTGACTGTATTATACACCAGTGAGCCTACTATGTCATCCTTTCCTCCCAATGGGAATCGAGTATTGTGTCTTCGAGCTATTATATATAGAGGAGGACCTCTATGAAAAGGCTCTACGAGAATCTTCATTCTTCGTACCTCTATCCCTTCTGTATAAACTTACCTAGAAAAACCGAAAGTTACGTTTTTTTCCGCTTTAATATTGCATCGTGTGATACGGAGATTTTCCAGATTTTCGTACGTCTTTTTCACTTATTAATCATTTGGTCCAAACCGGTTACGTAAAATCAACTAGAATTGAATTTATTTCGATCTAAAATAAAAATCGAAGAAATGCAAATTTGTTTATTTTTTTAAATTGCATTCACTATCACTGTAAAATTGTTGCGAGACTGAATTACCTCACGAACGCCTTACGAAATTTAATTCTCAATAACGTTGTGATATCGTCTTCGATGTAAAATCGTAACTTTCACCGTAACCTTTTATTGTACTATTTTTTTGATCACTGAGAGATCTCAAGAACGTGAAATTTTGGTCTTTTAAATGTAATTCACAATAACACTGCGATATCGTATTTGATCTACAATTGTGTGTTACTTTTACCGTAACCCTATATATGTACTGGTATAATTTTCATGCCTATACGTAGAGCCCTTTCGCGTTCGGGAATCAGAAATGGAGCACCGTCTTTCAACAACACGCGTGTATACATATATATATATCTAATGGGATTATTCACCCGTGGAATATAGCGAGAAACGTTTCTCCTCTCTTCTTCACCGTCTCCCTTTCTCTCTCGGCACAAAGTCCGTCCGTATGGAATCTCATAAATCCTGTCCGTCGTATCTCTCCTTCCCGATAAGTCTGCGAAGAGAGAGAAAATGGTCGGTGTATATGCGATTTTACATAAATAAATATGTACCGGGGGAAGCTGACTCCCGTTGGTTCGCTTCGAGCACACAGGGAGAATCGTGGCAACAGAGAGAGAGCGAGAGCAAGGGAGAGGGGGGAAGAGAGAGAGAGGGTCATACCATCATCGCAAGTCGAGCACGAGAAGACGTGTGTGGTGCGAACATAGTGAGCGAGCTCGCGGAGATGTTTGCATGAACGCCGCCGGACTGTAAAGTTAGCCGCGCTACGTTGATCTCGGACAAAACGTTATCTCTCTCTCTCTCTCTCTCCCTCTCTCTCCCTCTCTCCCTCTCTCTTGGTTGTACGGAGCGTCGTTATTGTTGTTATAATATCGCCATACATAGATTAGAAGATTCATCCCTATCTCTCTACTGTCTCGCACGTGTTACACCCTTCATTCAGGGGATGAATATCACTAAAATTAAAAAAATCTAACTCTCACAAAAATAATTTTTCACAAATAGAAAAAAAAAATCGATCTCCGATAAATTGCAATTTTACGCATCAAAAATTATATATTCTCCGTCGAATTATACAATTATATAAACTCCGTGTTTCTTAGGGTTGAAACGAATGTTTTTTTCGAGATGCCGACCACGAATAAAACGAAATATTTAGTATGATCGGTCGGTTGTGTAAAAAAGGGTCAAAAGTCGGGTAAAGGGGTGCGTCTTTGAAATGGGGAACGTGGCCGTACGGTCGAGATGGTGGGGATGGGGATAGAGGGGTGGTCGACACGTTTCGAGTCGTAGGCAGTGACATCTGTATTAACGAGATTATATGGGGTCGTGGTTGGGTTGGCTGGCGTGCCGAGGGTGTGTCACCGAGTTTGCCCGACGTTCCAAGATCAGCTTTTCCTCCATAATAATATGACTCGCAGCCGGATTCACCGTCGAGCTGGCAAATAGGTGTGAACGATAGCCATGAGGGTAGTACAGTGGTCCTTAAACTATTACGATCTATAGCTCTATATATGTATATATATATATATATATAGCAAGACGTATCCCTATATGGTACAATGGTAGCGCGAGAGTCCCGTGACACACAGGAGCCAAGGTGGGTTAGCGAGAAAAAAAGGCAGAGTGAGAGAGAGAGAGAAAGAGAGAAGAGGCAACCGTCGGACTTTGTCCGAGTTCACTAATCTGTAGGTAAGCACAAAAGCTTCAAATCTCTTTTGTGTCAGTCGAGTCTCGTCCGGATCCGTTTCGTCACGCGGTTCATTCTAGCTCATCCCCACCACCAACGTTCGTTCCATGCATCCATCCATCCATCCATCCATCCCCCCACCCTTCTCTCTCTCTCTCTCTCTCTCGCTCTCTCTCTCTGTCAGTCTCTCTCATTCTCTCCGATTCGTCGAAGTCAGTGAGAGTCAGTTCCAGAAGCTCTTTCGGATCATCTCAGTGATGCTCAATCGTTTCTTCTATTTTTCTAGTTTTTCTATTGTCATATTTTTCTCGCGTCTCGTTTAACCGGGGTCGGTCGAACGAAAATCGGATGAAACGTTTTGAGCAGCGAATTTCAAGAGACTATATTATTGCGATAACGATAACGCGACGTTAATCGAAGTTATCGTTGTCTTACAATCATCGTTATCGAGGACAAATTATCGATCGTTATCTCTCGACTCACCTTTGTTGTTATTCGGGACGAACGATTTATCGAAAAACTGCGATAACGCAATATGTATTAAACTCTGGTGAAATGTCCTGGACAATTTTGTTGGTCGTGACGCCAAACGTTTTCGACATAATTATTGCGAAATGCGGAAATACGTCCTCTCGAAATTTTCGTATATTTTTTTTCTCAAAAACTTCAGCAACCCTTAACAAAGTATAGCTCATATAATGTTTGTTATCGACCGAGTCTTTTTCACGTACATTAGTGTCGTACGCAGAAAGCCCGTCGCGACTGAACACCTCCTGACCTCGAGAGTTCCTCCTAAGGGTGCAATCTATATTATATGCTTGTTCCATATACTTATATGTATACGTATAATACACGTGATACTGCAATTAGGGGAGGCTGTCGAGTGTCCGATGGTTGCTGGTTGGGAACCGGCAAGCCGAGAGACCGGCGTCATCCCCCTCTCGTCGTGGTGGCGAGAGAGAGAGCGAGAGAGAGAGAGAGAGAGAGAGAGAGAGAGAGAGAGAGAGAGAGAGAGAGAGAGAGAGAGAGTCACCCTGCTTCTATGTATCTCGGGGTTCTGACAGTCGTGCGTGGCACGCTGGCACGGTGGCACAGTATTATTACACGCGCGTTCGAATGCTGGCCCAGTCAGCATTAGTCAAGTTCACCCTCGATACGAACGTGTCACTCTCCCAATCTCTCTCTCTCTCTCTCTCTCTCTCTCTCTCCATCTGACCCTCGCGAATCGGTGAATTTGATCTCGCCACGGAGAAACATCGCAGAAATTCGCGACGCGATCGTCGTCGCATGTGACACGTGAAATTCAAGATCGTTTCGTGGATCGAAGGTTCAAAGTGCAAGGAACACAAAATCGCACCGACATGTTTCACAATCACAACGTCGACGTCGCGCTATTCTGGGGGTTGCAGTGTGAGTAACGGGTTTTTGGAATTCCGATTGATCGCTACGATCGATACAATGTGCCCACTTAAACCATGAACAACACGCAATCCAACCTTCATTGGAGTCCAAGTATCGTTCTGAGCAATCATGGAAACATGGGGGGTTTTCTGTTTTACCAATATCCATCTTTTTAGAAGACGACTTTCTAGTAGTTTTCTTTCCTTTAGATTTTATAATTATCTACCATCGTAAAAAAATAATATATAAAATAAATAACTATAAGTAGGTACTGTGGCGGGAAAAATGCATACACCCCATCTTACCCGCCGATAAGTCTTTACATTTAAAATCAAATATACATTTTCCAAGGAATATATTATTAAAAAACAAGTTTTTACGTACTATTGCAATCTTTTGTCTATATCATAACATTCACCCAAGTGCCACAGAAAACTCAGAATTTTTAATGATTTTGTTCTAACAAACGTAAGTTTGTTAGAAACGAGGAAACGAGGAAATTCACGTATTTTGCAATAATAGACACAATTGACTAGCGATTATGTCGACACTCGCTCAGCTAATCACTGTTATGGCAACGAGTAGTAAGGCACTACAGTTAACGTCATTTGTTGACTTTAATCACGTAATTAGCCCAGTACCCCATTTTGCCCACCATCAACCCCTAAAAAAGATCACATACCTAATCAATCCCTAAAGTATATCAAATAACCAACCCCTGAAGAATATCAAACGAGACACGATTGAAAAATATTAAATAATCAACCCCTAAAAAAAATCGTACAATCATCCCCTAAAATAATCAAACCCTAAAAAAATCTCTCTTCTCCTGAATCAGGATGTACGTATATAGCTGTTGTGTAAGCATCATCATAAAAATCGTCCAGTTCGTTCGCACAAACAGCCCTCTTAAGTAACGATCTCGTGAAACATCCCTTCTCGTTTCACCATCGTCAGGAACCATCGCGTAATTCTTCTCAGCTCGTGGTAAAATTCGTTGGATCCGAGACGACCCTCGAGCACCGACCCGCGTGCCCCGTCTTTAGAGACTACTCGGAACTCAACGAGCGATGAAAATAGGCGAGATGGCTCGAGTCCGTTATAAAGTCCGAAACTCAATAATACCTAAATAATAAAAATAAAAGTGGAGATAGCTCGATAGCCACGACCGACACTTCCACACGTGCATATAATGCAAGAGGACCCAATTTAACGAAGAAAAATAAAAGGATAAAGAGGGGAAGAAAGAGGAGGAAGAAGAAAAAAAAGAAGAAGAAGAAAAAGATAGTTCTCGCGGTATTTACGACTGGCTCGCGAGAAGTTCGTGAGGCCCGCGCGTTGTATTACAGTTATGGCGGTTTAGTATATAGCACGTATCGGGCGGCATCGGAGGACACCCCGAGTACCCGGATGTATCAAAGAGGCCGCTTTTGCCATTTTACAACCCGACCATATACGCTTTACGGCTCTGAAAACTGACATCTATACTATCCTATATACGCGTACGTATATACAATATAAACATATATAGGTATATAGGTATACATATGGGAGTATAATATTATGGAAATAAGTCGGTACGAGTAAGAAAGATGGATTTCGTCAAACTGTCGTTATCTTTGATTTCGGGTGGAAATCCTTCCTCGTGTATCGACCAAAATCTACGTGACGCGCTGTCGCTTGAATCGCGTTGAAGTCTCCGGAGGTTGGTCGAACTCGGGCGCGCCAACGCTAAAGCGCGGAAAGCGCGATTCGATTTTAGCGCGAGCGCGTGGAAATTTCAACAACAAGAAAGCCAAAACCGTTCATACGGGAAATCATCAATTTTTAATCATTACGTTTATCGTAAATCGAGCAATTTACAATGTAGGTATTAGCTATTCGTAACGATTCGAATGATTTTCAATAGGTATATAATTGAATACGACGTATCGACGCGCGAATGTCGACCTCGAGGTATCGCCTCGCGATTTCACGATCGATATAAATAATTTTGCGTACGAACTAATTTTTGTCGCCTCGTCCTCGAGTCACTCGTTATCTCGTTATAAAACGATGGCAGGGGGGAAGAATACACACGTTTACAACTCACTTTCACGAGAGCGAGAGTGTTCGCGGAAGATAGCGAACGAGAGACGAATGCAACAAAGTGTACGCGCGTGTTGGTACAATATATCGATGACGATGTCGGTGTCGGTAGTTATACGGTATTAAGTACGCCCTGGTAGTAGGTAGATAGGTAAGTACTCGGCGCGAGAAATCGACGAGATATCCTGCCGTTGCACACGGAGCTGGCCTCGACTCCTCCTTATACCTCGTTGTATTTCCTTTTATCTTCTCGCGGGAATCGAAGTAATAGAAGGCGCGGTGGATAATATCGAGTACCTATATAGTCAAAGACGATCGAGGGAACCGAGATAGAGATAGGTGCGACAATAAGAGAGAGAGAGAGAGAGAGAGAGAGAGAGAGAGAGAGGGAGAGAGAAGTCTCTCGAGATCAGTAGCTCCCTGTTATACGCGAGATCGTGTACGGAATTTATTTAAATCGCCTCTTATTGCGGTTAGTTATACGTATCGTAACCCAAGTCTCGGTTATATTTGCGGCTACTCTTTTCTCTCTCTCTCTCTCTTCTCTTTCTCGTCTTGTTCTTTTCCAGTTGCGAAAAAAAGAAAACAGCCGGGAATACAGACTCGGACTGGCGCACCTCTCTCACGCGCTCGCGGTTATCTCAATAATAACAATTACCCGCGACGAGGCGCGAGAGGAGAGGAGAAGAGATCTCGCACCTCCGATAATGTTATATTATAGTACCGGCCACTTGAACGCTATAAAAGAGATCCTCCGTGTGTTTTCACGTAGGATATCTTTTAACCTTACATAAATATATATATATATATACAACAACAAATATAAAAATATATAAATATGTATGTATGTATATTTATATTTGTACAAATAGTAATACTTACGTGGTAGGTACTTCGCACCAGGTGTTTTCCCCTCTTCTCTTTTTCGCCCAAGCCTTCCGCAATCCGTCGCGCACGGTTCCCATGTTGTTCACGATCGTAGATATACTTAACACATTCGTACAATTTCAGTTTCCCGTGCAGATGCTTTTTTCTTCACTCTCGCGCGGCGACCCTATCGTTCGAATAATAAAGCAATCTTGTGGGGGAAAAAAAACCCCTCCTCAAGAAAACAAAACGAAAAACACGCCGAAGTATTTTTTCAATTAATTTTTTATGTTTTTTCCCCCTCTTGCTCATCCTCCCTCGCGTCTACTCCGGTATATCGCCCATGATACAAATTTCGTAACGGGATATTCGAGTTCTTCAAACACGATCGCAAAACGAGATCGAAATAGCAAGTATTAAAAAAAAAACTTTGCGAACAAACAAAATTTCATACGCCCCCCCCCCCTACCCGCTTCTCAATCTCGCCTCAGTCACATATATATACCTACGCATATATTCGTAAAGAGAGAGGAAAAGAGACTTGCATCGGATCGCGAGAGTTTAATTAATGTTCGCGCACACCGGGCTGGCCCGTTTGATTAGCGCTTCGCGAGCGAGATGTGCTCTTGCCTGATAGACAGACGCATCCAACGTTTCGGACCTATATATATATATATATATATATATATGTACCCGAGCGAGATACGTCCTCTATAAACTCACACATATATAATATATATATTGTACATTATATACGTGTGTCGGTATAAGCGAGAATGCTAGATGAACGAGAGAGCGATGAGAAGTACAGAGAGTTTCGCGAGGGAGAGGGAAAGGGAGAGGCTGCTCACATTCCGTCAGCATTTACTGCTCTGTTATATACACGTATATTATGTTATATGCATAGATATATAGACGTCGAGAATCAAACGTAACATCACAATCATAACCAGAGGGCCGAGCGGGCGTGTTCGTCCGCATCCGACGGTTTTGGATCTCCCTCTCCCTCTCTCTCTCTCTCTGTCTCAACCCTGAATCCAGTCGACCGAGAGGGGTTGGGGAACGAAAGGGAGAGAGAATATCATACACGTCTGCCAAAACGGCCTTACGCTTCAGCGATATCAAAGAACTTTCCGCGTGTGCCGCGTTACATATCACGTCACAATCCCGTCATCGTTTCCCACGCGAAACTTTCCGCTCCTCTCACTCTCACCCGCCCTCTCCATGATTGTTTTAGCCGTATCGTCCGCCCGACTCTCGCGGTTACGACCTTGACAACATCGCCTCGATCGTAAATCGATCGAATATCGTTGACTACAGATTGTTTCGTTTATCCGCCGAGGAAACGAACTTCGTCTCTTGCAACGGATCGTTTATTTATTTCGTCGTAGAAAATTGTACTTCTTTTTTGTTCTCGATTACATCGATTCTTTGTGTTGTTTTGGTTTTTAATTATTTTTTTATCTTTATTTATTTTCTTTTCAAACGCATCAACTTTGTAGACTAATGAAATTTTCGTATTTCACACGAGCGAGAAGTCTTCTTCGTGGTTCATGCTCGCGGCGTAAGTCTTGTCTCGGGGCGCGCGATCATCGTTTAGATATAAACCCGAACCTACCACCTGTATATACATATCTATATATATCGTCATGACACGGCATGGAAATTCTCTAACCCTCACACTCCTCGCCCGCAACAATCATTTATTTCGCAAATTTATTATCGCGAAACGGTAATACGCGGTAGCAACGTATTTATTAGCGGAGATAGGACCACGAATGTTTCTTTTTATTCGCTTCCAATTACCCGGGCTCTCCCCCCTCCCCCCTCTCTCCTCTTCCCACCCTTCCTCGTTCTCTCTCACGAAGATCGGACTCGTCGGTGACGTCGGTGGCGGTGGTGCGCGCGGCGCTCCATCGTGGTCCTCTGCGTACGTTTTAGTTTAGTGGACGCTGGCCTCTTTCCCGCGGTTTTATACCCATCGTTACCCATGCTTCGTTTATACCTTCCTTTCTCTACCTATAACGCTTATACACAATGCGGCGTATACGTACACGGCATATAACACACGGATACCTTCGTTTTCATCCCATCGGCCATCCAAGCAAAAGAGAAAGATATGTACACTCACAATTATATATATGTATATATATATATATGACAGTCTATAACAACACGTACGTAAGAGAAAGATAGTTAGTACAGCAGGTAAAAGATGTCTCTCAATGAGAGAGAGAGAGAGAGAGAGAGAGAGAGAGTGGGGGGGAGGGAGATAGCGCGAGAGCGACAAAGTGGGAGAAGCAAGGTAGCGCGCGGTACAGTGATGAAGAGGCGCGAAGGGAGGGGGGTAGTGCGTGTTGGCCGATAATGCAATAACGTATACCGTCCGAGTCTACTTCATAAAGCAGCTCCGGGGATAGGGAGGATACGCTCTGGCGAATCCTCAGCTGGAACTCTTGGGTACATCTTCGCAACTATACGAGTTTATCCGTAGGTATATACGTACGTGTGTACTTGGTTTGCGTGGGTGTGTGTGTATGATCCTCGCGCCTCTTTATCTCCTTTATCCACAACCAGGTTTGTGCCACCTTAACGCGAAGAACGCGCCACTCACGGATATCGCGGAGTAAGAAGCTGGTTACTCCCTCTCCCCGTTCCAACGGAGACATATCTTCTGGGCCTTTTTGTTTGTTCGTCTGTTTGTTTTCATTCTTTCGTTTGTTTGCCATTTTTACTTTTGTTTTTTCGTTCTCCTCTGTTCTTCCCGTTTCTCACCTCGCGAGCGTCTACGGAATCGAACTCACCTTGATTTTCCAAGTGTTTGTGCGTATGTGTGCGCGTACCGAAGGATTTCTTCGGTCTTTTTTATTAACCGGGCGAGAGAAAGAGGGCATCGATAATGAGAAATACATGTTTCGTTTACACGAATAAGAGATGAAGTATAATTGATAATTATATAATTTGATATAGTAAGAAGATCGGTTCTTTAAAAAAAAGAAAATAAAAAAACAACAACAAACACAAACAGATAATAACAAAATATAAAAAGTCTCATTGTCAGTAAATTTGGCGATAAGGTTGTCATTGGATCGAGATTCATCGCGAGGTTAATTAAAATCTCGGCGAATAATGATGGGCCCGTTGTATCGCGGTTGAAAATATGAAAATTGGCAGTCGGACGGAACGAAATTATGAGATTGTAAAGATCTCGATCGAAGGAACGGAGAGAAAAGAGTTTGAGGGGATGAAAGATGGAAGGGGGCGAATGAAAGAATCTCCGGGCTTATACGCACGTGGAATCCCCGGTCCATATAGGCAGCCGTCGAAGTTATCTTTCACGGTGTATAGAGGCGAAAGCGAACGATAGAGAGAAAGAAAGAAAGAAAGAAAGAAAGAAAGAGAGAGAGAAAAGTCTGGACCGCGCCCGGACCGAGTGAGATATCGCCGGCGACCGGACGTATTTATGAGTATTGGCAGGCTTACAAACACGCCGTCCGTGAGCCACCGCCGCGCCGCCGCGATTCCTCCTCGTCCTTCTTTCTCCTTCTTTCTCCTTCTTTCTCCTTCTTTCTCTTTCTACTCCCGCTGCCGATTCCTCCACGTGTGTCCACCTCTCCTTCTTCTTCGTTCTTCTTCCCTTGTATATATACCCCACTGTTCTTTGCCGAAGAAGGGAACGCCGCCGCCGGCCACGCACGACCGACGGATGCCCCGCAATCGCGTTTTCTTTCCCCCACCTCCCGTCCTTCAACGAAGACGAAGCAAGACTTATATTCTTTCGCATCGAATACCGTTTCAACCTTTATGGCGATGAATGTATATTTCTTTTTTCTTTTTTTTTTTCTTTATCGTGCGTTTCTCTTTCTTCCTTTTATTAAAAGAAGAGAAAAAAGAAAAAAGTTCGTGCCGACGCTACGTGAAACTCTAGTTTGGCACTGGTGCTTGGGTCGCCGAGGATACCGTTTTCTTGAAGAAAAAAGATCGTTCGTTTTCATTCAATCGCGGATTAATGAAAAATCTTCCGAAAAATTGGAAAATTATATTGTTTTTTCGAGTTGAAAATAATTTTTTTTTATCTTACATTTTTACATCGCGATCGGACGCAATCTCTCTACGTCCAATCGATGGAAGAATGAAAAAACGAGATTTAATATTTTACAAATTTTCAGGCTCGATCGAAAAAATTGACACGAGATCAGCTGAAAAATTATGTTCGTCCGTGAAACCGCGACGAGGTTATACGAGCGAAAAAAAAAGGATAAACGCTTCGATCGCGCGTTCAAGGGTCCCAGCTGAACGAGTTGACACGATTCCTCACCCTTCTCCCTCCTTCGGTAAAACGGAAGCTGTTCACTCGAGATTTCATCCCTTAGCGTCGTTGAGGAGGGGAAAAAATGCCGATCGCGTACCTTTACTCGCAATATGAGAAATTTCTCTCGGAATTACGACATAAATCGAGAGTCTCGGGGCCTCGTGTGTCGATCTGCGTGTACGTAGCCGGAGGAAGGGTGATTCTTGGCTATGCCACAACCGCTCTAAGAATATATACACACGATATACATATACATAAACATATATATATATGTATAGCTACAGTAGATGCCCTCGGTCGACGATGATATATAAGGGATTTGTCTCCGCGGCAAAGCGTCGTGCCTCATGTCGCAAATATTAACTCTGATACGGGCCATTCATTCACTTAATTACAAACAGCCGTGATTTAAGGGAGGCGAGAACCGCGGGGGGTCCCTGCGACCACGGAGTGTGCGCGTTCGCGAACCGTACGAAACACGACGAGGAGGCAAAACTCATACACCAACTTGGCAAAGGCTCGCCTAGCACCTGTTTTTTCTTCCTCCCTTTTTTTTTCTTTTTTTCTCTCTCATTTCGCAAAAGGTGTTCGACTCGAGTCTTTTACGAAAAAAATGCCTCGACGCTCGTTCTACCCTCGGAGACGAAAATTGTTGCGCGCGGGTACATAATTTCGATTGTTTGTTTTCTTTTTCAATATTCTTTTTCGTCTCACTTTGGACGCGAGCGTTTGATTTATCGCCGAAATTCTTTTTATTTTGTCAATTTATTCGCGCGTTATTTATTTATTTATTCATAACGATATTTGCACGAAAATTATCGTTAAATGTTAATGAAAGAAAGTATAATATTAAGATATAAAATATGTAATGTCCAATTTTACAAATTAAAATTGGCCTTTACGAGGCTGATGGGAATAAATTTCTGACGTTTTCCGTCGCCGTGGTAAGGCTGGTGCAGCGGGGATATTTCTCGCACGCTGACACGATATACAAGAGTGAACGAGTAAGGGATACGCGTATGTGTAAAGTAGAGGAAAAGGAAGGAAGAAATATCCGTCGGGAATGGGGAAAGGAATGTCTATATGAGAGAGGGCGAACGAAACTGAGAACCAAGTGAACGCGGTGACGCGTGAGTCTGCACATCGACCAAAGGAAAGATTAGCGTCGCTCGACTTTTTCACCGGAAAAGAAAAAAAAAGAAGAGAGACGTTTCAACCCTCTTTGATATATATTCGAGCGCGTAGTTCACCCAGAAATCCCTCTTCGCTCTCTCTCTCTCTCTCTCTGTCTTTCTCTCTCTCTCTCACACACACACAATTTTCGGGGTAGACCGAAAATCGCGCATCAACATCCCTTAAGGACCCTTCAATCCTAGAGGTTGTTGGGCTAGACGATCGCGCTTCTCCCGTCTTGAGAATAAACAAAGCGTATGAAAATCACGCAGGTCGATGCTCGAGCGCGTGGTTGAGAGAGCGCGTGCTCAAGGGTGTAAAAAATCTTGAAAATTTTAAGAAAGTAACCAAAGAAAATAAATTATAATGAGAAAAGTAATTAAATTATCGCGATAAAGTGAAATATTTTTAAAAAATATACATTTTCGCTACATTCGTGCATTCGAAATCCTCGATTTTCGTGATTCATCGATATCGCCGAGATTGGAAATTTGTGTCGAAAATTTCGATTATTTTTTCACAAAAGATGTAAAAATTAAAAAGAAGGTAAAACAAAATTTTATACAAAATTTATACGTTCGCGACCTTCAGCTTTCACGATCCATTACAGACGTATAAATTCGAAATTTTCCAATATTCCGATAACTCTTCGATTCACGATATAAACGAAAAAAAAAAAGAAAAAAAAAACTCACTATTCGACGATCTTAATTTCTGCAACATCGACCCGACTCGATCTCGTTCCCGTGAGACGGTGCATTCGTATACACAAGGACCGTTAAGTCACGCTGCTGATACGTATACGATCTCTCTCTCTCTCTCTCTCTCTCTCCCTCCCTCTCTCCGCGTAACTCATGCGATCGCGTTATGATACGCGAGAGATTTAACGTGGAGTGGAGACTCCCGCGTCTTCAGCCAAGAGTAAGGAAGAAGGGAGAGGGATAGAAGGAGAAAGGGGAAGGAAGAAGAAAGAGGAGAAGATACGAGCCGCAAGGAGATACTCCGGTATGCATGAAAGGACTCTCATCCTCATTCTCTCCATCTACTTCTTAGTCTCCTGATCTCTCTCTCTCCCCGCCCCGCCCCCTCCCCCAATCTCCATCCCCCACTTCTTCTCTTATTCAGCTTCGTTCACATATCTCTCGTTCCAAGAGTGCTCCTCTTATGTAGCTCCCAACGAGCCTCGTGAAATCGCACGAGGAGGGGTTAGTTCGGTGAACGTGAGAGGGGTGAAACGACGATCGGACCCCATGCCAAGCAGAAATGCTTCTTAAACGTATCTATATATATCTATATATATATGTGTATATATACGTGTCTATATAGCGACTAAAACACTAATATATACCGTATATAGTATTACGCTCGTACGAAGTACAAGCACCCCCTGCGAGCCCTCTTACATCCCTATAACTGCCGAACTTATGACCGAGCCCCAAACTCTCCGCTCTTTGCCATATTCGAACCTTGTACCTCGCCCCCTCCCTCCCAACGTCCTCCTCCTCCTCCTCCTCCTCCTCCTCCTCCTCCTCCTCCTCCTCCTCCTCCTCCTTCTTTCCCGTTCCCCACTCGAAACTCTCAATAACGTTTGCCCTTTGATTCGCGTCAGGCACTCTGCCTCCCACACACAAATTATTATTCCAAGCCTCTCATTCACGTACCTTCGCGATATAGATACGTGTATGTTAAAACGTTCAATTCTGTACGCAAGGAGCTAATACACCGCTCGTTTTGTGTTCCGATGATGGGAAGACACAGGAAAATGCAGAGGGACTTTGTTGGATAAACCCGTATCTACTTTCGCGTTGCGACTCGGCTATTAAGATAGAAAATTGTGGTTTTCGATTGGGGGAAGGAGGAGAGGGATGAATTTATTCGGGATAAGAAAATTTGAATTGGATCGATATTTTATGCAACGACGTGTTGTTCCTTCGACGAAACGTTGAACGCGGTAGTAATTGTGTTTTTTGTATTCTTTCATTTTTCAGGATTTAATATTATGTGTTTTTTAAAGCGATTTTCGTATGTAAAATTAAATTGCGTATTTACGTATTGAGAATGTTGTTTTCGATCGATTTTTTAATCGAAGGATTAAATTCGCGGCTCGTGTATTTTTTGTTAACAATTTTTAATTCAGCGTTCTTGGATTTTCACGATTTTTGGAGGATGATCGAGGAGGGAGGGGGTGCCCGGGGGATGAAGAACAGTGGCGTATCGCCGTATTAGGGCCCGCTCGAAACGAGAGCCGTTATCATTTCATTACTGGCGAGCTCTGTCCCGTCCCGAGCCGGATAATTGTTAAGAGTAGCCCTCTCTCGTCGTTACGCCGTGTTATCCGGCCGGGGCTTAAGTTATTAATAAAACGGTCGTTTCGCGCCTACCGCCGGTGGCTCCCATAGCGATCTACCCTAACCTGCCCGACATACTTTATGCCCTTTCTCGCTCCGGATCAGCTCTTTACAACGGAGGAATATTTTTTTTTATTCATTATTAACTTCTTATTTTTTTTTTATTCGCGAATCGATCAAAGTTTCGAAATATTTGAAGTAGTTGATTTTTTTTTTTCGCGTTGTAACGAAAATATACGCGGATAGGCTGTGGGCATTCGGATCATCCCGAAGAGTCGCGCGACGACAGTTGTGGTTAATTCGAGAGTCGACCCTTGCACCTACCTCTAGTCGAATATTTTATTTATATACTTAAATGTATGTGTGTTTATGTGTGTGTGTGTGTGTGGCTTTCGAACGAAACATTACAGAGTCCTACAACCCTCTATTCTCAGGAGTTCGGACTCTCTTCTTCGAGGGAGAGTGTAGAGACGCAGCACGACAATCATGAAAGAGAGAGAGAGAGAGAGCTGGTTATTTAATTAAAACCGGATTAGACGACGCGTAATGCTGTCACTTAGAGAAAGAAGGGGACTAATGTCTGTACATATGTATGTGTGTGTGTGTGTGTGGGTAATATTTTGGACAGCAGATGATGCGCCGTTTCGTCTCTCATTCACGATCTCGCTCTCTTTCTCCTCTATCCTACATTATTTCGGGGCTAATTGTAAGTAAACATGTTTACAGCTTGTTACGACTGTTCGATGGGCGAGACGAAAAATATTCTGCAAAACGAGTGAAACTTGAAAAATAATTAACTTTCTATATAGCACGAAATAATTATAAATAAATTATTTCATTGATTAAATGTAATCGATTGTGGTGGGTAACGACGAAAAGCTCGTTAGGTCATACGAAACTTCTGTATTTTCTATTTTTGGAATGGAATAGAACTGTCTTTGCTCGTACAAAATGAAGAATAGAATTTAAAAAAAATAATTGTAGTTGCGTAACTGGCTGAAATTTCTCCTAGCCAGTTGAAGTTTCAAGGAAATGATGAAAATCGTTCTTTCCTCACGTCCAAAAGACCGATGAAATTTAAACTCCAGTTTTTCTTACCGACCGAGAAATTCCGTATCTTAAAGTTAAAACGCGACGAAAAGTTCAGGAACGTTCGTTTTGTTTTTTATCGCGAATCAAGAAGGCTGTTTCATTGTGAAAAGGACTCGCGCAGCGTCTATCTCTTCCGCGACGCTATATTATAGAGCTAGGCTACGAGACACGATTCTTTTTTAATTAAAGATACGGAATCGCTCTATCGCAGGAAAGAAGCTTTTCTCACCGTCTCGGGCTATTATTATACAAGCGCGAGCTCTCTCGCGGGCTACCCCGCCACCCTGAAGCTGAGAGAGAGAGAGAGAGAGAGAGAAAGAGCGAAGAAGATTGCAACCCACCGTGTATAGACACGAGTCGAGGGATACTAAGTGTAAATGATAGCGCGGTTATGGTAACTACCTCGGGAGCCCTCGAGAGATACTTTTTAAAAAGCGTTTACGACCTCTCGTGTCGTCCACCGAGATAAATATAAAAAAATAATAATAAAAGAAAAAAGGAATAAAGATGAAGAAGAAGAAGAATAAAAAAAAAGGGAAAACGAGCGTCTTGCGCACCCTCGCAATTTTTTCTCCATTCTTCTCTCGTCCCGAAACGATAGTTGAGAAGTCGACGGAGAGAGAGAGAGATTCGCCGAGAAACGAGGTGCAATCCTACCCTCCTGTACAGCCAAAAGGGCTATCCGTTGCAGAATTGCCCGAGTTTCCCATTAATTACGAACGTTCAACCGTGGAAAACTTTGAATGGCTCCTGCGACGTACTTTAACAGTCTAATCTTATACTCCTTCCGGCATTTTATTTCGCTCCTAACGTTTCGCGCTAAAATCACGATCGCACTTATTTTCGATAATACTTTAAACAAGAATCATTAAACATTTTGATAATTTATTTAAATTTATTTTTCATTATTTATAGTCGTTTTACTCGATTATTTTTTCATTTTGTTTTATCTCGTGTATATTGCACATTCTCGATTTACATCGACGATTTGCGTGTGCATTGTCGATGTAAGGGAAGCTAGAACGAAAATTGGGAAATATCGAACGCGGAAAGGGCCGCGAGAGCAACGGAAGACATAAATTTGCGTGGCTACTTAATTGAATGGGGAAAAAAAGAAAGAAGGAATGAAAATAGGATAGAAAGGCAAAAGAACCCTACCGTTGGAGGGTTCGAAAATTTGCAGAGAGAAAAAAGAGACGGAGTGGTCCTCGGGAGGACAAAGAGTCGAATATATGCGCGTATAGAAGAGTAATATCGTTCGGTCTCTCTCTCTCTCTCTCTCTCTCTCTCTCTCTCTCGCACGCCGATATATGTTAAGACTTGCGTGGAATGCCATTCGGTATTCTTCAAATAAACGCCCGGGTACAGGAAGAAAAAGAAGGGACGATGACGATTTGGACGGTTCGACGACTTCGGAAGAATATCGAGACTTATAGTCACTCTATAATAATCGTCGTATCGTTTTGTTTTCTTTTTCCACGAATTCATTTTTCGGGTTCAAATAAACAAAAATGGGCGACGTTTCGAAACGAAAAAGAATCGCAAGCATTTTTTCCCCTACAACACACTTTTTCACAGTTTTTTCACTTTAAGTTTTTTTTGTTAAATAATTATTTCTTTACATTGTGATCGAAGAGCTGCGACAGTGTAAAATGTAATGTTAAAACTCGACGTTTGAAAAATTTTACGAAGTTTTTTCGAAATTTGAACGATAACGATCGTATCACGTTTTTCATAATAAAATTGAAATTTTCAACTGGAAGTCGACAAATTGAATACCATGAATTATGCAAAAATATGAAAAAACAATGGGGTTCTCGTAACGAGTAAAGAAACGTCGCTTTATTCGAAATCAGAATTAATTGACCATTTGAAATCGATCGAAACACATCGATCGCACGAAATACAAAAACACAATAATTTCTACTCGAACTTAACTTCGATGTAAATAGTTGAAAAAGAGTTTAAAAAAAAGGAGGAGATATGAATTAAAACTCGCACGGCGCTTTAACATAATTTTTGGAGCACAAACGAATTTTTTCTACGAGAAAGCTAAAATAAAAAAACCTAATTTTCTCATAGAAAAACAAATCGATAAATTGTGAAAAAAAAATTATGAGAAAACGTTGGACGAATAGCAAATTTGTATCATTTTTTTGTCCGTCTTGGATATCGTATTATTCTCCGACGAATATTATTTTCGTCCGTCGTTCCATAACTCGTTGGGCACGAATAGCAAGAATTTCGAAAATTTCCAAGAGCGCGAGCAAATGTTTCGCATCAGAGGGGAACCGTTATGTATCGCTCTCGGCGAAGAAATTCTTTCGAGGCCTGTGAAAATACACGACGAACGATAGCCCGGGTAAGGGACTTCCGGATACAAGGCTGCGGTTATTTTGTTTGGCTCGGGGGTCGTCCCTCTAATCCGAGGAGAGATATGGATATGGCTCGCGAGGGGTTTGTTCGTCACGATGGCCTGTGCGATCCGATGCCTTACGAGAGAACGAGACGCGTGTCGACTGTCTAGTTTTCATAGCTAAAATTGTGAGACCGAGATTTGCCCTCTCTCTCTCTCTCTCTCTCTCCATCTTTTGCTTTCCTCGACATGTAAAGAGGCCACGTACTCGCGCACGTAAATAAACAAATATCTTCGAGTGAGTCATCACAGCCGTTCGCCACAGTCGAGAATTTATTCCAATAACAGTGAAACTTTGTCTCTTCGCATTCAAGAAAATTACGTAATTATGTGGTTAATTGATTTTACATTTGTAATTAATTAAATCGCAAAATTTCTATATTTCCATAAACTTATATTTTAATCTACTTCTCTAGAATATCCATCGTAGGTACATGTAAATAAAATGTATTTCTTCGGTTGATTCAAATTTTTGGAAGAAACATTCTTCTCTTATCGATAGACCGAAATTTTTTGATAAATAATTCGTGTTAATTCTTGTAATTAAAATTAGAACAGTTTTAATTCCCTTTAATTTGAATACACTACTGAAAAATACAACTTCCCTTTAATCGTTAGTACATAAATAAAGGACAAGCTTTATTTCCTTAATTTGAACGAATTAATGAAATACAATATTAATTCTCAATAATAATTGCGATGAAAATAATATTCCATCGATTACCCGAATTATTCCTATGAGGAATTTCATATAATCGATCGTCATTTAAATAATGAGAATAAAACTTGCCTAATTATCTCGCAACGTAAATTACAATACCTATCTGTTTTCTTTTTTGATTTTACAGGCAAAAAGAAATTCCCGTCGGATCCCTCGTGCTGTCCGGTATGCAGCGTGACGGTGAGACCGCAGGAGCTCGAGCAACATTTCGCCCAGGAGCTGGATCGTTTGTACAAGGTGTCGACGGGTAATTCGCGACCGAGACAAAGATCAGCGATCGGTCCACCGTCCGGTCATCATCCGGATCATCCGCATGGACCGATGCTTCACGCACCGTCGGCCGCCGACGGTACGCCACAGGGACGATGGGAGACTTACAAGAGGATCAAGGCAAATCGTCAGGTACTATGAGAAAAAAAAAGTCCGTATACTTAATATTTTATTCTTATATCGATTTAGGTATATCAATTATACCTTCGATTATTATCAATTCGATTTTTCGGCTTGTTTCGATTCGATTTCGCATCATATATCGCTTACCATCATTCGATTCATCACAATTTTATTATCGACGTATTTTGATTTTCGATTAATTTCGATAAATTTTCGTGTCTTTTTGGTGCTTTGTTTCTCGAATGTTTTAACGATGTGATATTTAGGCAAGAATCCGCGTGAAGAACAGGAAAAGAAAAGCCGACGAGCCGGCGTGTCCGGTGTGCAGCGAGCGTCTTTCCGGCTCACCGGAGGAACTCAATCAGCACGTTGAACGTTGTTTGAACAAGCACAACGGTGGCAATCCAGCGAGGCATCACGCAACCGGTGGCATCGACGAGGAAGAAGTCGACGTCGAGGGCGACGCCGAGAGTTTCGAGGAGTACGAATGGGCAGGACAGAGAAGAGTCAGAGCGACTTCGATGCTCGTCGGTGGTTTCTCCGGTGAGGATCGTTCGGTTCAAATAAAAAACACCTCTCCATTTTTTCTCATCTCCGTCAAAATTTAATTCATCATCAAATTCCACAAAAACTCGGTCTCCTTTCTAATTCAATCGAACACTTCGATTACCAAAATTGTTCAAACTATTCACATTTTATTCCGCTATTACAATTCTTTCGCCAAAATTTCCGTTTGATGAAATTTATTTAAATAACGAACTGCAACCACCATCAAATAAAAAACACCCCTCATTTTTTTCTCATCTCCGTCAAAATTTAATTTATCATCGAATTTCACAAAAACTCGGTCTCCTTTCTAATTCAATCGAACACTTCGATTACCAAAATTGTTCAAGCTATTCACATTTTATTCCGCTATTACAATTCTTTCGCCAAAATTTCCCCTTCATGAAATTTCAATCACGAACTGCAATCACCAACGAATCGATTAAAAAATGTATTTTGAATTAAGCAAAGAAAATATATCGTTCTTCCGCCGTTTCTATCGACCGAAAACTTCTCGAGGCAAAAGATTTTCTTTTCTTTTTCTTCGCGAAATTTTACGTTAGGTATATCTAATAACGAATAAGAAAAAAAACATAAAAATATTGTCGCAGCTGTCGGACTAGCGACCTCGAGTAATCGCGGCGGCGGCGGCGGCGGCGGCGGTGGTGGCGGAGGTAGCGGCGGTGGAGGTGGCCCGGGTGGAAATCAGGAGGACGAAGACGTCGATCTCGTGGTGGACGGTGACGACGCGGCTCAATTTGGACCACCCCAGTATTCGGAGGCCGACGTAATAGCGCCGAGAGGCGAAGGAACGCCGAGAGAACAGAAGGAACGCGACGCTCTTCGAGAAGCCGTTATCTCGCCGAACGCACCGTTGACGCCCCACACGCCGCCCGATCAACCCCACGGTGCTCAGGTCGAGGTGAAACCCGAGCCCGGTACTGCGGGAATTGGCAATTCGCCGAATTCACCGAGCTCGACACCGTTGAATCTCGAGACCGAGGACAGTGGCATAAGCTCGACGAGGCGAGATATCGTCGATGCTCCCGTCGTCGAGGCTCTTCGAGGACGAATTCGCGAACTCGAGGCCGAAATGAGAGGACAACTCTTCAAGTGTCTCATTTGCATGGTGAGTTTATTATTTTGTGTTCTCCTCTCTAAAAACCGTTTAAAAAAATATACAATTAGGTATCAAAACTCATTTTTGTTTTCTCGCAATTTGTGATTTTTGATCAAATTACTCGATGGTTTGCGATTCTACGAATATTCGTGGGCAACGTTTTTTTCTTTGTTTTTAAATTTGTCACTATTAAATTATTGTAGAGAAATATTTTATCGTATAATTTATTTTTTCAATGAAAAATTGTAATGGGTATTGCAATATCGGAAAAAGTGCGCAACTGGGAAAACATTTATAAGTACATACGCCCCAATTTGTTCATCGCTACTACTAAACGACGGCTTGCCGACGGGTTCTTCGTGAATACCGTCGGCTTCGTCGGAAACATCGCTATTGCGATATTTTTAAATAATTAAATATCGTTATATATTTCTCAGAATTTTCTTCAAACGAAGGATTCATACGTGATCGATTATAATTACCGTGCCGATCACGATTTTATTATTTCCCCCCAGATAAATGAAAAAAACATACCGTAATTTCGCTGTGCGAAGCAAATATCAAAGGGTTGAACTTTGTGTGCGTGTCATTATTTGTTGGCTTTTACTCTAAAAAACGGATCGTTTCTTCTTGAATATTCTACAAAAAAAAAACATTCAATCGAACGAGACAAAGACGAGCTTAAATCCTTTCTTTTTCTCAATTAACGTGAAAATGGAAAAACGATTACATGAAAAAATATTGTCCCCAGGAGCAATACAAGAAACCAGTGACATCCGTATGCTGCTGGCACGTACACTGCGAGCAATGTTGGCTTCACACACTGGTAAGCGAACGAAATACAAAATTGGAATTAAACAAAGATTTTTCTCACCCCTCTTACCTCGCTCTTTCATTGTCCCGAAGATATAAACCTTTTGCGCAAACGTCTCGTAACGAACGATCCGACATTTTTTTATCGTTTTTTCTTCTGTTTCGCAGGGTGCGAAAAAGTTGTGTCCTCAGTGTAACATGATAACGTCACCGTCGGATCTACGAAGGATCTATATGTGAGCGACGCCCGCGACGGTGCGAAGACGTCCCACGAAACTCGGACGAATCGCCGCGTGACTGGAAATCGTCCGAAACGACGAAACGTTCCCGAAGAGATCGTTCGATCGACCACGCTTCATCGATCCGCATTTCTTGTACATTTGTATATTGAACGAAAAGAAAGAAAAAAAAACATACAGAGACACAGACACACGCGCCCATACACACAAAACAAATAAAAAAAAAAAACAAAACAAAAAATATACGTAAGTTAAACGAACTCCGAACATACCGTTGAACGTATTTAGCGTTTAGTAAATTAACTCCTAGAAAGTATAAAGTCGTATGGAAAACAAAACAAAAATAAATGAAAAGGAAAGCAAATGGAAAAAAAAGAAATATTGACGAAGAGTCCTCGGCTAATTAATACGATTATAACGTCGAACTTTGCGCTCGCGCACACATACACAAAAACCCTTATGTACGTCTCTCTCGCACACGGAAACAAAGACTTGGGAAAATAAATATTGAAGGAAAGAAAAAAAACATAACGAAAGAAAAAATAATCAGAAACGCACAACCCCGACGAAAGATTCGTAGACGAGGCGTCCGAGAGTGCGTGACAAAAATGTGTTCCACAGGTCTAGACGAGGAAAGCAAGAAAACATTGAACGAAAATGACAAAAAAAGCATTTAAACGATTTAAAAAATATTTAAATAAACGGGATCTCGTCGGGGTATTTGCCGCGAACGAATTTCAACGACGGATCCTGTGTTGTAAATACCGTAACGCGATTTTTTCTCTCATGGCAACAGCAAAACGAAAAAAAAAAGAAAAAAAACGACAACAAAAATATTCCGATGTTCTGTATTCGAAATAAAAAGAAAAGATGAAAACTAATAATGTTTTTCACTGTAGATTTTCCCGCGACGATTACAGCAAACTGCGAAACAAGCAGGACAGAAGAAAAAAAAGAGGAAGCTTCCGGTTTGTCGCCCGACGCATCCTCGAGGTAAAAAATGGAGTCAAAATTTTCGATCGAAATGTGTGAGATAAAAGACTCGGAGAGCTACGGCTCCTAAGGAAACGGACCGGAATGAGAAAATCATCTGTAAGATTGTTCACACGTACGAAAGTGTAACGAATAAATAAGCCCTGTTTCATTTCCGTTTGTAGAGAACGAAGGAAAACAAGCGCGGTTAGCTCGGTCTCGTAGCCAAGTACTTAATTACGAAGCTGATTGAAAAAGGTGGGAAAAAAGCAAAAGGATAGGGGCGAGAGGCGGAAGTGTCGGTTCTCCGGATTCTCCCGAAACGAATGGCCGTGCCTAGGTAGATGCTCTGCAAGGAAACTCTTACAAAATGGCGGCGTTGGGCGCGGCCTCTCTTATGCCAGTTGCCCCCTTTAACGAAACACAGGTGTATATACCATATGTATATATATATATCCATGTATAGGTATGTACATGTAACGTATAAGTACAAGACTACATATATATATATAGATATGTATATGAGTTCCTGTACCAGCGTATCTTTCTCCTGTTGGGCGTTACGAGACATTCCCCCACCGCTATTATATTTATGTACACCGGTTGGCTCCTCTCTCTCTCTCTCTCTCTCTCTCTCTATCTTTCTCTTCCCATCCAATATTCTCTCCTGGCGAACACTTTCGCAGCTTGAGCAATTATTCTATACACATGAGAAAAACGTACGATATAGTTCTCATCCTCCAGACATGAAACCTGGGAGGGAGAGCGAGAGAGAGAGAGAGAGATAGTGAAAAACGTCACGACCAAAACGAGGGTAGTTCTTGAGGGTATAAAACTGCAGATGCTACCGGGTGAATTCGATTACGAGGGTAGGAAAAGTGGGAGAAGACGCGAAAATGCGAAAGCTCCGCCTCTCGGTTTTCTCCGGATGCGCTTTTCCGCGTATAAAACGTAGCCCGAGGTTCTGTTCACTTTCCTACTGCCTTTTCTACTTATGTAGGTATAGATGTCCTATACATATATGTAAGTACATATATAAATTACTAAAGGTTCGGTTTACTTTGGTGCGTGACGAACGTCTTCATCAAGTCGTCGCGGAATAGAAAGTTTCGATGGAGGGACGATCGATGACGACGAGTAACCTCGCAGGAGCGCGTCAGCGGCTCGTATGAAGGGGTCGCCGTCCTTCGCGGCTTTTACCGTAGCGGCGCGAAGAACCGACGGCGAGAGAGAGAGAGAGAGAGAGAGAGAAAGTCTTCTGTGTGGCCTCGTGGTGGGGGAATCCGCGAGAGAGCCGCGTTCACCCGCGTACCCCCCTCGTCCTCGCCCCTTCAGCTCTTTCTTTGTCTCTCCACCACGGTGCAATACAAACGCGCGCGCGCGAGGCACCGACGTGAACGTTGAAACGTGTCGTACGGACTCTGCGCAACGCGTTTATCGTCCACGTTCGACGAATACTTCGCGGAATTCGCGGCGGAGCTACGATAAGCAACGCCCACCGTCCTATCCGAGTGCCCACGAGCACTACGAATATTCTTGGAGCGCTCCTCCAACCCCCGAGGAGATTTCATATCGGCGCGGCCACCTACGTGTACTACACCTACGTAGCGTAAAATCGTCGAGAGACAGAGAGAGAAAGAAAAGGAGGTGGAGACGCGAATCTCACCGCGAGGGTGCCACCCTCTTCGTCGTTGGCGAACACCAACGAGTGAACAGGTGCGCCAGCCTCTGTTCTCATCGCGCAAGATTGCAACGAGAGTGCAGCAGCCCCTTCTTGTTTATACCCCTTCGACGTCTTTTTTTACTTTTTTTTTTTGTTTTTTTTTTTTATGTCAAGACTCGAGAGCAAACGGGGCCGAGCTTCTGGTCCATATCTACCGCGAGACAGAATAGTTGGTATACTCGCTTAGCGGATGAAATGGAACGAGAAAAGAAAAAGACCGTAAACGGAAGTGCCGGCTGAGACCATTTTTACAGAGAGTAAGGGAGGTTTATGCGTGCCGATAGTTTTGTTAAAAGAACGACCGAGGCGTATGTTTAAACCAAGAGGTCATGCTAGAAGCGCTGAAATACCTCATGGAATTCTAGGGAGAAGGGAAAAAGGTGAAAGCCTCGTGGTTAACGCTTTATCCGGGTCAACGACCTTTGGGAGTTCTTCGCATACTTCCACTATACCGTAGGACAAAATTCGTGCGATTCTACCGATCGATAAAAATACATCAAGAACGTTTTAATAAATATAATATATTTTATTTCTAAGCTAATTTATAACAGACTGTATATATATAATATTATATGTATACGTAATATATTTTCATCTATGCGCTCTCTATGTGCAATCGATAAAATATAGTTAGTGCGTATAACGACACCACTCGCGTAGATATTCGCGCGGCACGAGTTTCAAATGTACGTTCTGTATGGCATGAGAAAAAAAAACGGGAAGGATGTACCTTGTTGTTGCATACATAATATAAATTCAACGCCGATGAAAGTTAGCTTTTATTTGACGATATCTCGTTGTTTTCGAATTTTTGAAAAATCAAAGGCACATTGGTGTTGGTTTTTCGTTCATTTTTTTGTCAAATTTTGTTCGACAATTAATCGTTCGCTTCGAGGGCCCGTATGAAAGGCCGATAGTATTTTTGTTTTCTTTCGTAGGGCCTGCATGTATCTCAAGCGTCACAAGAGTATGTGTATAATTAATAGTAATAATGTCATTGATCTCCTTCCTTAGGGAGGAATTTTAGAGGATATTTCTTTAATCGGAGCTGGGTAAAATAGTTTGTCGATATAGAAAAGAGAAAAAGCGACGTTTCAACGTTCTGGACGATAATTCGCGTGTAAATATTCAATCGCTATAGTCTTCGAGACTCTTTTGTAATACTTAAAATAGTTTCGCAAAAATATTTTCCTGTGCGCGCATTTTGTTTGTTTGTTTTGTTTTCGCTTTAAAATACTATTTTATCCAACTCTCTCTATTTTTAACGAGCAATCTTCGAGGATTCTTCTTTTGGGGAAGTCGTCAGGATCGGAAGTTGTTAGACTTCGACCTTGTAAGGAGATCCAGGAATATGATCGTCTCCCCATTTGACGATTACGATGTACTCGCCTCGTTCGCGCAACAAGTAGCTTACGTTGTAATTGTTGCGACCGGTGTGTTTCACGTAAACCTCCTCGCAGGGTCCTTTTGGTCCGTGAATTCCCACGAAGATTATATTGTTACCTGCACACGCATTAAAGACGAAATTACAATACCGACGACCTTCCGGAGTTCTGTATTATCGACGATTGCGACTACAGCGCCGCGCAACGACAAATTAACGAACTAATAGTGTTGTTCGAAATTATAACCCACCTGCTTCGCTGGCGTTTACGGTAAATTGATTCTGTTTTCCCATGTAAGCTTTTTTCAGCCCCATACCCTTGCTCGTTACTTTGGTCGCGTCGGACTTGAATAACGGTAGAACAGGACCGGCCTGCTTCGACTTGGAAATCTTTTGTACCGTCTCCACGACAATTGAACTTGTTTCCTGAGCTCCTCTCTCAGCGAGATCCGCGCCTAAAACATAATATAAAAGTACACATTTATAATAGAGATATGTAGAGGTTCACGTGGATGGTATCAGTGAGAAGATGGCGGCGAGCAAAACAACCAATCAACACCAGGTTTATTTGATTGATAACTCTATGTGATTAATAACTCTATGTGGTTAAATACTATTACAGTACTGCGAAAATGAATGGTTAACGGTAACGATACGACCGGTATACAACAGTTCAATGGTTCGAGTCGATTTAAGCTTTGAAAATTATCTAAATAACTACAACATTTGAATTAACCCATAAAACTACAAACGGAGAAACCTCAATGACAAACGTAATATCAAAGTATGTGGATCGCAAATGGTATTTATTGTACCGAATAATATGAAATAATCAAGAATGCTCAAAGTGTGAAAAATATCATCACACGCTACAAAGGGATGGTCCTGCGCGGTGACCGAGTGCGCATCGCAAGTCAGCGGGCGGGAGAACCGGCCGAGTCGCCACTGTCGCACTGTCTGACTCATTCGACTCATTGTCAGTGTCGTGTACGTCCCGGGCCGAAGTGAAAACAGCTGTTTCCATTCGATCGTAGTGAAAATTGCTAGCTACGTGTTTTGATATTACGTTTATAGGCTTTTTCGCGATTAAATCGAATTGACGATGCAAATAGCTTTCCGGCCTCTCTTAATTGATATTCCGGTTACCCCGTACCCATCTTCCGGAAGTCATGCAAAATCAAAACAACCCGGAACAACATTCACATAAAAACCGGGAATACGCACGTGACTATACAAAATACACAATATGTTTTTAACTAAACATTGCGTTGAATTGTTTTATCATCTCGCTCGTTCAATACCTCGAAATACGCGCGAAAATACGAATTTGAGGTTATACCGCTCGATAAATGACAGCTCTGGTTCATCCAAGCACTCGCCAACAATCGAGCATAAGTACCGAGGTGTCAAAATGTACACTGCACTTTTCTCTGTACAAATATAACGATGAATTTTCGCGTTGCGTTAAAAAAACATTGCATAAATTCACAGGATCATCATTATGTGTATTCACACATGGTGACAATTAACGGAATTTAAGATTTCGCGCAGATGACTTTCTAACCTCCGAGTCGAAAAATCAGACTTTGCTGAACTCGAGGCGCGGTTAATGTTGATTTTTTTTATTGCAGTACTCACTGTTGATGGAGAAAAATAATAATGAGGTTTGGTGGAAGAAAATAATATCTTACCGGTGCATGGAACCTTGTAAGGGGAGCCAACGATGTGATATCCATTGTACTTGATGCTGACGTAATAATCGCCAGGTACGAGCGGCGTGTACCTGACCTTGTAGCCTTCCTCGACCTCGGTACAATCCATAGCTACTTTGCTAGGGCCATCGACCGTTACGGCGAGAGCTCCCGCTCCTGCGTTACACGTGTCGATAATGAAATCCGTCTTTTGTCCAGTTTTGATTTCCTTGAGGCCATTTCCAATAGCCTGCAGCGCAGCTGGATCCGCGTCGACCTTGCCAACCTTGACTCGATAAGGACTGCCATTTATGTGAACTCCGTTGAATTTAATGTGGATATTGTGAATTCCGTTTTCACGCGCCATGAATCTCACTGAATATTCCTCAGAGTCGATCGATTGGATGAAACAATCGTCCTCGATACCGCTTGGTGAAACGATCTGGAAACAAATAATGTTTTCAACGAACTTGAAGAAACTCCAACCACTATTACGTTCAATTAACGATGATACTTAAAAAAAGAAAAACATTAACGATTATTTAAGATCATTATTCATGATTATTTAAAATTATAACGAAAACCAATAATTATGAATGAAATGATGTTTCGTTTCTCAATTTCGAATATCATTTCTGAATATATTATCATTATTTGAAATAAGTTTTAATGAACCGAGTAGACTGTATTCGAATGAATTCTTCCATCGAATCGAGGATTCTTCACGGCAGTGCGTCAACGATAAATATTCCGGACCTTGAGAACGAATGCGTGAATTTTAGGCGTTGGTAGAAAAACATATACGCGACTACCCACGCATCGTAGTGTCTCCCGATCGGGCATTAGCTATTTCGCAAAAGCCACGTTTTATTTCGGTCTTTAGCTTTGCGCAATCTCGCTGTCCCGGAGTGTCTCACGTTAGTGAATCATCCTGAAAAGCTCGTTGGTAGGGGAAATCCCTGACGAAGGGTGATGCCATTCTTGCGGGAAAAGCGGGACTCGTTTCACCGTTTTTTCTTTTGTTATCATCGACAGATTCTTCCATTTTCTTTTTATATAATAAAACCAAGAAAATACTCTCTCTCGTTATTTGCCATTTCGCCGAAGGATCGTCCGTCGATTAAGTTTATCGCGTTTCAATACCTTCGCATCGAGCTCGCCCTTGGCTCCGTTCTTGCGCACGAGGAAAGTAGCTGGCTTGTCGGGCTGTACACCGGTATCAGGAAATTGAGCGACTTCCAGCTTATGAGCATCTCCCATAGCCGGTGATATATAAACCTTGTGCGGTGAATCGGGAATGTGCTGATCGTTGAACTTTATTCCCACTCTGTAGTCGCCTGGAAAATAAAATAAAATTGAGAATGAGAAAAAAAGAAAAGATGTAAAGAAAAATTAATGGTATCGCGAGGAAAAAATTCAAATTCGCGTTCGGTATTAATCTCGAAAGTCCTAATGTTCCGGCCTAACTGGACCCAAGAGTTTCGGATCGAGGCGATGCCTCTATTTTCTTTCTACCCGAAAAAACTGACCATCTTCCCCGTCAAGTTGCGGACCATCGTCTCCCTGTAGCACGATGTTCTTGCAAGCAGTGAAGGTGCCCATCTCGTAGAAGCGTTCGAGAGATTAATAAGAAAAAGTTAATGACGCGAAGGTGGGCAAAAATGAATGAACGCGGAGATTGGACGTCGCGTAAAAGTGGGTCAAGAAATGAGGATTTCGTGAAGAATACTTGAGCTGCAGAAACGAGAAAATATCGGGCGGGCGGGCGCGCGCACGAGTTCGGTTAACCCCCGTGGTCTTCGTATTCTCGTTCCGATCCGCTTCCCGAAAATGCTCGAAGGCTTCTCAAAAAGCTTGTTCAGCTCCAAAGCGTCAAGCGTTGTGCCACTTCTACACTCGCGGGAAACCAGCCTCCGCATTTTCATTCTCGATTCTCTCTCGCTATATTCCGTTTTCTCTTTCAGCGCCCAACAAATATCTCTCTCGCTCTATCCTCGAGACCACCAATCTGCGTACGCGTATAGGTGTACATATTATCGGCCGAATATAAACCGTGTGGAAGATGTTCAACGTTCGAAGTTAGAAGAGAGAGAGAGAGAGAGAGAGAGAGAGAGAGAGACGAAACTCTCGATCGGTGAGCGAGCAAAAGCAACCAACACCTCGCACCGCGCCAAAATATGAATCCGTCCAAACGAATATAGAAACGGATATTTCTGGATCGTTGGGGATGAGCGAGAGAGACGAGCACACACACACACACACAGCCATCAACGAGGTCTATTGCGCTATCGTCTCGAAAACGTGGGAAGAACGGTCCCCAAAACTCGCGTTGAGAAAAATAAGAAAGAAAAAATCACGACGAGAAAGAAATATTACGACGTAAGGTCGTCGCACTTGTCAAGAAGTCGTTCTTTTTTATACCCGCGTTAAGTCGCAACAACATGAAATAGCAAAGAGGTGGAGAATAAGATTGAAGATTTATCGAGAAAATAGAAAAGAATTTAACTCCCTGAGTGAGAATTTAAATTTATTGAGGACCGAGAGCAATCTTTTTTATTCATTCGGATCTCTGTAGAGAATGATTTTTTATTCTCGCCAATGCTCCGTCGATTATTGTAAATTAGCGAGTGACCGTGTTTTTTGTTTGTTTTATTACCGACCAACGGGAAACCTTTTGTTTCAAGATAAACGCGCCGAGGAGAGATAACATAATTCAATTGCATTCAAAAGTTTACTGCGATAGCGATCGGATTCAAATTTAGCTGAGAATTTAATTCCTTCAACGTAATTACGAATGAGAAGCGATCGGTTAAATACCATCATTTAAATACCCAAAGCATACCGATCTATCGTTCCATTTGTGCCAATCAATGATAGACTCTCCTCAATCGTTGACCAAAACACCCCAATCGGGTTAAATCGGTTAAATTCAAAGGAAGGAAATAAAAATTCAAAATGTCGAGATCGAATGTAAAGGAGATTGTCCAAAGGTCCGAACTTACCAGGCTCGGTAACGCTGTAACTGACATAGCAGCTTCCGTCTTTACGATCCTTGAAGTCGATCTGAGCCTTGCTCGGGCCTTCGACAGAAACGGCAAGAGTTCCAGCGCCGGCTTCGCGAGTCCAAATATTAAATTCGCAAGGTTCGCCCTGTTCGCCTCTCTCGAGACCAGGACCACCGGCATGAACCCTGTGAGCTCCGCCGTCTCGGAGCGGTCCAACGGTGAACTGGAAAGGTGAGCCGGGAATGTGCATCTCCTTGTAACGGACGGAGACCGTGTGTACGCCGAGCTCCTTCGGGACAAAGGCAACAGCGTACAGACCATCCTCGACCTCCTTGATCTCGGCGTCCTCGGTGACGCCACCTGGTGAAGTTACCGTCGCGGCAAGGTCGAAGGACGTTATTCCTGGCATTTTGAAGGTCAGCTTGCACTGACTGCCGACCTCGGTGACCGGGACTGCCTCCCGGCGACGCTGTATCTTTTCTCTCTGACGATTGCTACCCTCGCCGGAAACTTTGACGGTGAACGGGGAACCCTCGACGTGATGATCGGCGAATTTTAGATTCATTATGTAATAACCGGGCTCGGTTGGCTTGTACGAGACGTTGAGACTTCCGTCGGCGTTGTCCTTGCACTGGATCTCGGCTTTGCTCGGTCCTTCCATCGACAACGAGAGACCACCGAAACCAGCGTTTCTCGTGTCGATCGAGAACGTGTTCTCCACGTGGGTCTTGCCCTCCTTCAACGCGTTACCGGTCACTTTGACCTTCTTCGCGTCACCGACCTCGCGATCCTTGACGTCGATCTTGAACGGCGAATTTACGATGTGCTTTCCCATTCGTTTTACAGCGACGACGTGCTCGCCAGCTTCGCGCGGGGTGAACGAGACGCACATGTTCCCGCTCGGCATGTTCTTCAAGAAGCAGGGCTCCTCCAGACCACTAGGGGCTGTTATGGATGCGTTCAACGAACGAATATCCGAATCCGTTACTTTGCCTGGAAGTTGGACCTCGCTCGATGATCCAACGGATATCTGGTTTCTCTTGCGACCCTCGCCTGTCACGAACAAGATCGTTGATGAAATTTTTCTTTGTATTTGTATTAGGTACATCGATTTTTGGATATTGAAATTTTAATTTATAATTAAAACTGCACTGCTGAGATTTTGCATACGCATTCATGCTTGTTCGAAAGAACAACTTAAATTTTTATAAGGCATTTAATCAAACATTGTGCAGGATAATGATCGATGCTCATGGTCGTGGGGTGAAATGATTTCTCAATCAGGCACGTTCATTACAAATCATTTCAAACTGCTCGTGCGAATCTCTGTTACATATATCGGTATGTTTCGATATTTTTTTACTTTTATTTCAACGAATTGAAATCGTCTTCGTAAAAGGTAGTTTTTCTTTTTTTTTTTAATTCTGTTGCAGAACATTTTTTCGCACAAAAAGTAAAATATTTGCTTCACTCGAGTGATCAGAATAAATCGATGTATATATCGCACAATTTTTTATAAAATGTTTTATAACCACTAGGGATATTACGTTAAACGCGAATAAATATCTCAACAGCTTTACAGTTTTAACAGTAGAAAAATGAATCCTCGATAATCATTTGATGGACAATTTATATGGTTAATTTAATTCGTTGGTGAACGAATAAGCCATGCAATTGAATTGAATATTGAATAAATCGACCCTCTTAAATTAATCGATTCGCAATAACCAAATCAATTTATTAATCGCACTCGTCAAATTGAATAAGCCAATTGACATTTTATTAACTATTCCCGTTAATCAATTTCATAAGATATCGATTTATCGATAAATAATTAAACTCGACAAATTTGTCGAATAACAAATTTTCAACATAAAGAAAAGTCTACCAATTAACGAATCTCGTTGATCCAGTTATCATTGAAAAATAAATAAATAAGGAAAGAAACTGACCAGTGATCTTGGCAACGTAAGGACTTCCCTTAATGGGCTTGTCGCCAAAGTTAACCGAGATTTTGTACTCTCCCGGTGCTGTTGGCAGATAAGAAACTGAAACGGTGCCATCCTTGTTGTCGTGGCACGAGATATCGGCCTTGCTCGGTCCCTCGACGGCGAGGGCGAGTCCACCGGCACCCGCGCCCTTGGTGGAAATCGTAAAGTTACCGGGCTCGCCGCAAACACCGTAAATCAGACCTGGACCATAAGCGGTTACGTATCCACTGGCGAGCGAGTCTACGTGGAACTTGAACGGTGAACCTTGAAAAAGAAAAGCATTAGTTTCATTCGTGAGATTTTTCTTCAATCTTTGATCAACTATTTGGTGATGTAATAAAAAGAAAAAAAAACGTAAAAAGAAATGTAATTACCTTGAACGTGTTCACCGTTGAATTTAACGTAGAGCTCGTGAAGTCCCTCCTCCCTGGGCTCGTACTTGATGGACACGGTACCATCGCGGTTGTCCTCGATCACAGGCTTGTCCACGGTCCCGCTTGGCATTTTTACTTCGGCTTAAAAATAAAGAAAAACAAAAAATAGATTTATAACGATTTCTTTTATTTCTTTTTCCTTTTTATTCAAGCGAGCTTTTTTTATTCCTCCGGCCTCCCATTTACGAAAGAGCCAGGAGAGCTAATGACCGTATAAAATATGTAGCATGACGATTCTTTTGATCTAGGAAAAACATTTCTAAAAATATATTACGCCTCGACGAAGACGAAATTTCGTGGAGCGAGGCAGCGAGGGAGAGGAACTTTGGTGGAACGACGGGAAATCGCGTCGACGGTGATTGGGCCAGGACTTAACCCGCGACCTATCTTGCCAAGAATTATCGCAAAATTTTGCTCGAGGAATTTAAGGAGAGAAGACAAGAAGAAATCGAAAGAAGAAAATTTAATTTGGCACGTAAAGTGAAAAATGAGGTTAATTCGAACTTGATGAGAAATAAAACTAAACAATACGACGGTGAAAATAACGTTGGAGGTAGATATTAAAAATCAACGAATATTTTCGGTCACCGAAATTCGAAAGCTGAATCTTTCTTTCTTTTGAGATATTAACGAATTCGAGGAGTAAATCGAGTTGTCAACGGTCGAACCTTTTCTCGTGTTAACGAAGAAGTGACTCTGAAATTTAATGGGCACGAATTTGAGACCGGGTCCGAAATCTGCAGGATCTTCGTCGTCCTCGTCCTCTTCGTCCTCGTTATCTTCGTACGGCTCGATACGGTCACTCGCGTAGCAGATCGGTCCTCGCTCGACACAATCGACGAAGCTGCAGGTAACGCTCTTCAGCCAATATCTGTGATAAGTCGAAATTTCTTCCCACGTTGTCACTTCCTCCGATTCCTTGTTCTTGTTCCAAAACATTTCCGGAATTATAATCCGGTCTCACCTATTATTTCTCCTGTACCCCGATTTTTTTATTCTCGTAAAAACACGCGCACCCCTCGATAGACTCGATCGACGTCGAAACGATCAAAAATTCAAAAAAAAAAAAAAGAAACTTCAAAAAGTTCTCTCTCACTCGAATCAGTGAAAAATTCGAGGACTCGTGTTGGAACGAAGTGGATTGTGCTTCATTATTCGAGAATTAATACGATAATGAACGGAGACGGAGGGATCGAACGATTAATAATTATCGAGTAGAGAAAAGAAAACTGAGCTACGGATCGTTTTCTCCAGGTGTGGGATTACCGATCACAGGCACATCTCCGGGTCGACTGAAGAGATCCGAGACATGACTCGGACGAATATTGGCAAGTTCGCTGTCCCGGGTATGAAATTATTTTCCAGTGGCGGTTAGCACAGGAAACGATATATACATATACACAAATATACTCTACGTGTGGACGATCTATCACCTATAACACACACACACACACGTATATCTATATGTATGCGAGGGACTGGTGGAGAGAGAGATATATTATACGTATAGATATATAAAATATGTATATATCGAGAGTTGCTCGTTACGGGTGTTTGAAAATCTGTATAGCCAAGAGATACGAAGCTAGACCGCCCTCGCTCACGCACCCAAAAACGCACACTCCTCTTTTCTCGTACGTCGTCACCGGAGGAGGTTAAAATGAAGAAAGCGCGAGAGAGCGAGACAAGAAGCGGAAGGCTAAGCTCGGATGGATTATATCGAGTCGCTGGACGATCTTCCGAGGGAAGGAGAGAGCATCTTTCAACGAAGGAAAGAAATATATAACGTAAGAGCCTAGATCCCAGGGGCCACGAGACCAATGAATTTATAGCGCAGGTGGTGTGTGGGGACATATAACCGAGTGAAGAAAATCAAGAAGATTCCTGGTTGGGCTGACCTCGTAAAGAAACGTGCGAGCCCATTCCTTATTCTTGAAATTATGTCAGAGGGAAGTTCGGCGTATGACCAATAAAATATACAATTTTTGTGTCGCAAAGTGGAAAGTAAGCGCGACTTTTCTTCTTTTCAAGAGGGTCGAGGATCGGGTAAAGATCGTCCTGTATCGTTATTGAGAAAATGAAATTTTGTATCGAATTGTCGAATGATAATAATTTCAGATTTGGAAAATTGCTTTACAATCGAATTTCGATTTTTTGTAATATTTTAGTTTGAGGATTATTGTATTGGGAATTCAGGGCTTTGATCGTAGGTTCGATTATTTTTCTAAGAATTGAGAATCTCCTCAGAGTCGTCCGATATTTCAGTAGTTGAAGTTATTGGTTAATAAATTTATATTTTTTTTTCAAACACTCGTGGTTCGATCATTTTTAATTCGCTTACAATTAGCCGAAAACTTTAAACTAGGATCGTCCTCAACTCGAGAAATTGTAGTGTAATTGTCCTTCGGAGCCTACATTTTTCTACAATTATTTTTTAGTCGTTGAGTTTATTAGGTACCAAAAATTAGCATTCCTTCCGAAAATCTTTCCAATTTTTAATATAATTTTGACGTTCCAACTTTGTGTGACTTTTCTCACTCAGAGACAATCATATTTTTCAAAACAGAGAGGACAATTGTTTTTGTTAAATAATAAAGAAACTTAAAAATTGTTAAGTTCTATTCACTGGAAATTTTTAACAACGGGAATGATATTTCATTCATCGCAGGACGATAATTTTTAAGTCGAAACTTGTGTTTCTCTTAATAATTCGATTTAATTTAAAAACAATAGCATCGTGAAATTTCCAAGGGTCCTGCGCGCTTCACCCTCGTTTGACAAATTGTTGCTCGCACGCGTACCACGAGGACCCCACGTGTCCTTACCTCGAGCGATTTCAGCACGAATGTCGGAGCGCGCAGACACCCGACTCCACTTAATCAACCTCCAATATTAATATCACCAATGGCAAACACGAGCAATGTATTACGACACTGCTAGGCAAGACTAGCGTCGTTGAGCTGGATCGTTCGCTCGATTCGAGGTCCTCGTATATATTTTTGGCAACCGGCAATTCCCACCAGCGAAAAAGAGCGAGACAGAAATCGAGAGAGAGAGAGAGAGCGAGAGAGGCCGAATGAAATTTGTGCATATTATAACCAAGATACGTGAGAAATGGAAAGAGGGGTTAGCGCGACTGGATGAACAGTGCGAACCTGTCGTGTCCGTCAAGTAACGCGCGGCGCTTAGATGATTAACGATCGGGCATCAAAAACGTTTGATTGCCCGGGTCCAGAAGATTTGCGAGCAAACGAGAATGGAAAACCGTGGCTTTGAATCGAGGGAAGAAATCACATTGTGAAAATTAGCCAAAATCATTGCGACGATTATTAACGTTTCCTTAATTAATTTCTCGATGCTTTCCTGATAATTAATAATTAGGCAAATTCTTAATGAATAATTAATCCCATTTGTCTACCCACCGGTTACAGTTCCGTCTCCCGATGGCAATGGGATGCTGTTGAGTCTTATGCCGTTAAAAGTTTTCTTCGAGCTACTGCTGCTATCGTGCTGTTGTGTGGTGGTGCTACGTTTTGTCGTTATGCTCGAGCTCTGGCTCGTACTGTGCTCCTGCTTCACCAAATGCTCCTCCTGACGATCGCCCGATCTCTTACCACGACGTGTCTTGTGGGTACTGTGCTCTCGATACTCCTCCGATGCCTAAGGGAAAAAAGATACGTTTTTTCTTTAAAACTAATTTCATTTTTTATTATGACATTTATTTCACATTTCTTTATCTTTTTATTTTTATGTTATTCGATTTTATTTAGATCGTTTTCTCCATTCCTCGTGGAAGAGACCTTGGTTTATCACGTTTTTTCTCAATTCGTTGTGAAAAATATAGATATTTATACGTTTTTTGGCCCAGATGAATATTTTTCATTTTATAATGTGTATCTTTTGGCCCTGCCATAAAGAACGTTTAATACTCGGTAATATTTGCCAAAAATTCATTAGAAAAGTGAGGGTTAATCATTCGTGGTAAACTCGTGGGTTATAGCTCGTATGTACCGAGATATTGCAAGAAGAGAGTCTGATACTCGCGACGATGGAATTCACGTATTTCGAGATTCGGTCCGCCCGGCCAAACTCTGCGCGCCTCAATTACGTAATTTTGTCGAAAATTTCGACGACGAATATCTCCGATCGTTATTATACACCTATTCGTATATATTTCTATTATCTATAATATAATAATACAAAAAATTTTAGAAATACGTGTAAGCAAGTAATTTGTATTATTTAATTTCGCGGAATATTATATAGGTATATTTATACGTACGTGACTCGTTAGAGAATTAAAAAAATACGAATCGAACTATTTTGAAAAACAAACAAATGTAGACGGACGGATCTGGTCCCGACGAGAGTCAACGTTGAACTCGCGATTGCGGGGGAAGCGAACGCAGAATGTTGCCTGTTTCGAAATTAGTTACAATGCCGGAATTTTCGATGTTACTATAATAGATTTTCAGCCCCCCCCCCCTTCGCGATTGTTTTCAACGGCTAAAGGGTAAAGGCGCATCGGGAACGAGAGTTGTATATAATTATATGCATATCCACGTCACGTTCGAGTAAACAAATTAGTCTAACGAATAAATAGAAGACTTGACAAAGCGAATTACTGAAAAAAGCTTTTCTCGAAAATCATTCTCGCCACCTTTTCGCTTTAGTTATTTTTATTCTTTCAGTTTGCTCCGAGACTACGAAACTACCGTAGATTATTGTGTTCTACCCTACGAATAGACTCACACGGTTTTCGAAGTATCGGTGAAAGAATACGTCGGAAATTTCAGAACATTACGAACGTATCGATTTTTAATTTTTGGAAGGACAATAATTCATATAACTCGTTATCAAAAACAAATGTCCGATCGACGGTAAAATGTTTACATTATTAACGCCTCGGGTAAGAATTGAAAGATACGATTTTTTTTAAATCAGATTTTCATATTTTAAAGAATATGAAAAATATATAAATTAATCGACCTCGTTGGTTGATCCTGAAAAATTTCTCAAAATAATAAAAAAAAATGAACCAAACACCATCTCGAGCCTCGAGCGATAAGACAAAACAAAAAGTAAAGCTGCTTAGCTCCCGTATCCAAAATCAATATATCTCTCCTATCGACCACGAATATGAGAGAACAAAAATAAACTTCTATCGCACGTTGAATTTTCATTGTCGCGCATGGAATAATTCACGTAACGTCGCGCTCCCTCGGACCCGTGTTTCTCGAGTTAAATGACTCGTGGACATTCGTTCGTCGGACCTTCGTACCGTGAATCGGTCGAACTAAACGACCGGGAGACGAAAGACAAAAAGAAAGAAACGAAAAAAGAATCGATTTAAAAAAATGGAAAAAAAAGAGTAAAAATTCTGCTATTTTCGAGATGCATTTCTCCGACGCGAATCCATCCGTACGTGAACGCCGTTTTGCGAGCTAGTAACAGGAAAATAGCGAATGCAGCTGTCGTCTCTATTTCCTGATGTGTACGCGTATTTGTGTGCGCGTTGCTTTTTGGTTCGCGAGCTCCTCCTGACGCGGTCCAGAGACTTTTAGCGAAGTCTCTCGTAACGGGGCCACCCTCGCATCTATCTCTCTCGTTCATTTCCTATCTAGAGTTTTGGGTGTGCGCCTCGCGGAAAAGCGATCTCTCGCAGACCTCTCTCGCAATCATAATAAATCGTCTCTCGTCGCGGCGCAACGCGTCTCGCGTCCTCCCGTAATAATTCCGAGCAAGGGGTACCGCGCGATCGCGGAAACACCGTGCTGCGCTATATCCGGCTCGAATATCCGCAACGAAAAGAGAAAAGAAAATTCAAATAATTTTCATTTATTTATTTTTTTTCAAAAATATTCATTCTCTTCTCCGAGTTTAAAATGATTTATTTCCGTCTTAAAAATTATGCGGAAACGTCGCGAAAACGGTCCGCGTACGCGCGAACTTTCTTCGGTATTTCCGTAAACAGAAACAAAGCAAACGATAAAGAAGCAAATTTAATTTTTTTTCTTCCCAACTAAAAATCTGAGAACAAAAATTAATTTTCATTTTTCTCTAAATTGCATTTGTCTCGTTAAGTTTCGAACGATTTATTTTCGTCCCGGGAATTTCGCGCGATCGTTGGGTAAATAGTCTCCCCCCCCCCGCCCCCCTGCCGCTACCAGTGCGTGCTTATACTTCGACTGGAATGTCTGCAAAAACACACACATTCGAAGATAAACGATAAAAAATTAAATTTCATTTTTATTTCTTATTCACCAGTCGATCTTTTTATTTTCGTCTCGAGAATCCCGAGCTTTCATCGCGGCGATACCATTTCCACCGAGTTGATGTATACTTACGGTTGGAGTAGGTACCCGAGAAAAGAAGACAGAAAAAACGAAAACCAATAAAATCAAAGTTCGCTAAACAAACAAAAGGAATCTCGATGAAAAGTTTGATTTACAAAATCTCGTTATCTCGTATAAATTTATTTCGATCTCGATAATCGTCATACGCACAATCGTACGCGTACGTTCGTCACATCCGGCGGGAATTTTCGTTTAAAAAAAAAAAGCAAAACAAAAGTATAGAAAAAAATCAAATTTTTATATTTTTTGACTCTCCATTTTTTATTATTTATTATTTTAATTCGAGTCGTCGCGCGCTCTTCCTATCGAGAATCGAGTATCTCGAGCGTTTAATTTAACCGAGCTTGCGGTGGCGGGGAATTAATTTATGTGTACCGCACTCTCTCTCTCTCTCTCTCTCTCTCTCTCTCTCTCTCTCTCTCTCTCTCTTTCTCTGTTTCCGCTCGACCACCCACACGCACACACCGTGAGAGACACACCCGCGTGTATCTAACCGAATCGTCATCCCCCCCCCCCCACGCTCCGTTGCTCTTCCTTCGCCACCTCCACAGTTTCATCCTGCCATTCGCTTATAAATTTCATGAAAAGCAGACGCTTCGAGATACCGAGAGACCCCGCGACACGATCCGACGATCGAAATAGAGTTCGACCGAAAAGCTCGACACGGGACCGGCTAGAGAAAATCCTCTTTTATAATATAATCTCGTATCCCAATCCTCCTCCCCCTCCGCACGTGCGTCGTTTCCCGCGAATAAACGAGGATTGAGTTACGCGGTCGAGCGAACGTTCGAGAGACGACGCGTTGGATTCGATAAAAATCGTAAAATAATTTTTAAACGAACGAACCGAAAAAACCAATTGTCACCAAATTTTTTGAAGAAAGGGAAAAAATAAACGTTTCGTTATAAATCGTCGAACGTCGGCGGTTTTATGATTTTATCGATAAAACCGGTTCTCTTCTATTTTAGTGAACGTTTTTTGTTTTTTTTTTTTTTTTTCGTTTTTTTGTTTCGTATTATTACTTCGATCTCACGATCTCGACGATAAAGATGACGGAGACGGGGACGAAGATTAAAAGTAAAAAAACGTGGATTACGAAGAAGAAACGTGAAGAAGGCCGGAGTGCGATCTCGGTGAGATTTCGGAGTGAACTGTTTGAAAATCTGGATGATTCGCGACAATATCATTTGCCGTTTATACGCGTGTATTAAAGCTTCGTCGCTATAGTTAGAATTCACGTATCGTGTGCCCAAAGCATCCTCCCCCGTCGTCGCTTCATCCCCTCTCTCACCGACGTCGAATCAGGAACGACAGATCGCGTTTGTGAGAAAATCGTCTTCCGTCCTCCACCCGCCCCGCCTTTCTTTCTCTCCCTACGCACTACAAAATGATCGAAAACTCCTTAAAAAAACATCGTCTAGACGCATAACGTGGCTCGCGTATGGAATATGTTGGGATTACTAGACCGACAACTTTTATGATCGAACGAATTTAGATTTTGACTATCGCTTGACGCTCCTTGAATTCTTGTCACGGATTTTTCACGAACGTAAACTTGATACCAACTCTGCGTTTGAGGCGATCGTCTAGATTTATGCGACAAAGGAAATCGGTTAAAAAATCTTTTGTATGAAAACAAAAATTAAAATTTTTTAGTTTTTGGATTTTTTGTCTTAACGCAATATTTTTGTTTGTTCTTAAGGCACGACCCCACTGTGACGGTCGGAAAAATATGCTTTTTTCGTGAAGTTTTTTAATTCGCTTAATGGTTTTTTGGGGCTAAATTCAAGAGATGTTTATTTCACATACGTTGAAGTAGATTCGAGTCAATTTTTATTGAAAAAAAAGTCATAGTTGAAGTACAATAAATTTTCCTCAAAGCCACGGTTTTCGAACTAGAGCGGACGATAACTCGAGCAATAATAGTCAAATATGTCAAATTTTGGCACACAAATTTTCATAATTTTACAAATACAAAATTGTAAACTTATCGTTGGACCGTTCTTGGTTTTGTTTATTTTTCGAAATATGGCCACGTTTCGAGATAAAAAGTATTGATTTCACCTAAAATATTTTTATTCAAGATGCTTTAAGAAATAGTAATTTTAAAAAACGACTACGCTCAACGACAGCTACATATTACAATTACAAAAAATGTCGTCCCAAAATTTTACATGTTCGACTATTATTCCTCGAGTCCGCACCAGTTCGAAAAACGTCGTTGCTAGCAAAATTTATTAGACTGCAACTATTGTTTTTTTTTTCATTTTCAATAACAATTTACTTGAGTCTCCTTTAATATACATGGAATAATATATCTTTAATTGAGCCCAACAAACATTAAGTGAATTAAAAAAGTTCATGAAAAAAAGCTTCTTTTTCTTACCGTCACAGTGGAGCCTTGCGTTAATAAAGAAGAGAAATCTGGATCAATATTTCAATAGTAACAAGGTCGAAGCGCGACGATCCGGGAAAATCTCAGAATAATCCCATTGAAACGTAAATAATATTTGAGTAATTTATGCACGTGAGGATCAATATCGAATGGTCTCTTAATTGGGGGCCTCGAGAATTTCTCCCTAACGTATTGACGAAAGAATTCCTAAATTCGTTTATATTATTTGTTTATTGTTTGTAATCTTGTATTATCCGAAATGGCAAGTTCAACGTCGGACATTGTGATGTTAAACGTCCGCGTTTATGAAGACTCGACGGCAAACGATTTATTGGAGCGATGCCACGAAGCTTTTACCCGAAACAGTAACGAAGTTTTGAATTCATTAATCCGTACATTTGCTTCGAAACATTGGGACCGTGTCGAAAAGACATTAAAGTTGTGGTTTTCTCGGCTTTTCGGGATTTCGACGAAGGACGTTGTAAAAAACCTTGCAGACCATGCGTGCGATGGGAGTAAAAATCGGTCGGTAAACTAAATTATTCGCAAACGCCAGAAAAATCAACACGTGTGTCGAACGGTCGGACAGTCGGTCGAATCGTGCTTTCAAAGTAGCGAAGGCTGCCAGCTGAGAAGAAAAAGCTTCTCGTCCCAACTTCCTCGAAACTGCAAACGTCGAGTTATACAAAAATCGCAGTTTTTTGGTCATCGCGTCGATTCGCGACAAACTTTGAACGCGTTTTTTTTCAAACGATACTTTTCGAACCGACTATGTTTTTGTTGTTATTGTGAAACTGTGCCATTCGTTAACTAGTTGTTGGATAAGCCACGAAAGAACCAGTTATCTCGATTAGAATATTTGCCGAACGTTTCAAAGATTCTTTTTAAACTGACGTGCTGCTCGTAGGTATTTTCTACAATTACGCCGAGACGATGGAAGTTAGAACTTTCAATTTTACACATTTGGATTTTTGTATCGTTGATTCGTTATTTTCAATATTTCGTTATTAGACTTTTATAACTTCTGATCTTAAAATCATTAATTCAAGAATCTTAGTTGCTCACATTTTAAAATTGTCCCTCGACTTTCTTTTAACAATCGTCGCTTACGATTATAATTGGCCCCGAGAATTTCAGTTTCGCACGAGTGATCCGGATCGCCGAATAACCAACGAACCGTTCTCTCGTACAAGGTCCTAGTGTTTTCGCGCCCAATTAATATACTCTTCGTAGATGAAACCCATTTGTTTCGAGTCATGCGAGACAATAAATAGTCAAAGACACAAATCCGTCCACCCTGTCCTCGTTTATTTGATAAACACCTAGGTAAAAACTCGTAAATGTCAGTGAGATTGAAGAAGATCGAGTCAACTTACGGTAAACGTGTAGAGACCATTCGGAACCGTTTGTCCACCGAATTTTATGCTCAGGGTGTAGTCACCGGCGTCTGCGACCGTGTAATAAACGTTCACGGTTCCATCTCCGTTATCCTCGATATCGATATCGACCACCTCGCTGTAAAAATAAAAATAAAATGAATATTTCTTCAAACAATGTACAAAAGCTCGATTGTAAGCGATAATACAGTGGTTGCACTGTCCGAACGAATCTCGAAAGATTTGCTAATTTGTGAACACTATTGGGATAACTGCCAGACTCACTCGTGAGATATTCTACGGACCGTGTCGGTGAAGACAACGCGGAAATGAGACAGTTTAACGCGTGCGGTGAACTTATCATCGGCCTCACGAATTTCATAGACCTATTGTCTCACGGTTGCATTCGTTAAATGCACAAAAAGTCCATCTATATTAAGAACGAATAGATCGGAATATCGTGTTTGCGCTTGTCCGTGTGGATATTTACGTGTACAAATAGCGTGTAAAGCTTGGAGCAAATGAGGCCAACACGATAATCTGGCAGTCGCATTCGAAGAGGGAATTCGAAGAGGGAATTCGTAACTACGGAAGTAATACTACTTCACTTGTCAGGCTTTACATTTCCGGTGGTCTGGTCATATTCTCAGAATTTCGACGCTACTCAAACTATTGAACACGAATTATGATAATTATGCTTGCTCGTGGATGAAACTTATTCTCCAATTCCATAAGCACTATATGTGATTAGTTTGGATAAATGAAAGTTTGATCTCGAAATAATTGCATCGTTACTAATTGTTGTCAAATTGCCTGGTCACACGTTGAAAAAACTGCAAATGTTCACGTTTTTTAAATGTCGATGATGTTATATTCGCGATGTTATTCGGGAAATTTACAATTTCGCAACGTCCCTACGGAGTATTTTTGGGTGATAATAAAATTTTGTTCTATTGACCTACCCCCCAAGTTCCAGAAGAGGTTCACTACCTCGGGTCATCGACATCGTAAGAGGGCCGAAATCATTTTTTCGCCCAAAATGTCTTTGTGGGCAGATTGCACAATCGGAAATTTCACGTACAATACCGATATTACATACTCGTTGGCCCTGACTCGCAACAATTTAGGGGAAGGGAGGGCGAGATGGAAAATACCTGTGTAGGTACACAGTGACATGCGGTCATCTTGAATATGGGACCGGAGTTTAGTCCGGCTCGCACGAACGAGAGACGAGTATATAAGTGTTGTTTGTTCTGCGTCGAATTGTTACGAAAACTTTGTTTTTTTCAAGTGATATTATTTGTACAAGGTAAGTAATATTCCTTTTTTTTACAGTAAATTCCAAATGGAATTCAAAATGGAAACTGTTCCATCTTGCCTGCGCGTAATTATTTTGATTCGTTTTTCAATTTCTCCTACTAATTGGGCATTTTTTCTTTCTAGATGATGTTCAAATATAACAGAAAGAGTTGCAGTCGAAGAAATCAAAGTTGGAAAATAAACATAATGAGGAAAAAACGCAAGTAGGTATAAGAATAAAGGAAAGGGAAAAGGGAGAACAGAAAGAGTTGCAGTGGAAGAAACCAAAGTTGGAAAATAAACATAACGCGGAAAACACGCAAGTAGGTATAAGAATAAAGGAAAGGGAAAAGGGAGAACAGAAAATAACGATAGAACGTTGCAAGTCCTGAGCATCCCTCGCAAAATGATTTGTTCTGTCCATTCTATGGTGAAGAATACCTACGTAGAGTCACTCGCGGAGGACTGCCTACAGTGCGCAATGTGTTGTCGTTGGGCACATGATTTGTGCACCGACACCGAAAACGGTTGGATTTTGTGTTATAATTGCAAAATGTAAAGATTTAAGACACATTCCATCTTGCCCATATGAGCTTTCCATGTTGCCCTCGGGATAAAGGCAAGATGGAATTTATCATACTTATGGTTCATGCGTTATTGCGATGATCTAACTTGCAATTAATTATCAATAATTACATTATAAAATAACTTTACGACTACTTTTCAAATACCGATGATGATAAAACATTTATATTGTATTGTTCTGTTTTTTACGTCGTGAAGTCAGCTCTTCCATCTTGCCCTCTCTACCCCTACAGGTCAACAGTGAAAATTGTGTAATTTTCCCACGAGGATTCTGACGACTAAGAATAATAATAGTTACTTACAAGAAACAGATGGAGAAATTCGAAGAAAAATGTGCTCACGATACGAGTGACATTTATTTCCTACTTTCCGCGGAAGCTATTCGGCCATTCGCCTCTACGGTCATTGTCAGTCAACGTCGAAACGAACGAGTGATATACGTGGGATAAAGACATGTTTGATGTATTCTCAAACGTTCGATGTAAAGTCTGGGAGAACATACGCGAGATAATGAGAAACGCGAGAAGATCTCTGTCTACGAGCCTTTGAATTCCGTATACTCGAAGTGGAAGACTCGGGAGTTGGCTCAAAGATGGATAAAGAGATGAGTCCCTGGTCGTTAGTAAGACCGTTCGAAACGTCCGTCAGCGTCCACGAAGTTTATCCACGTCGTGCTCTCGCGAGTTCTCGTGGTTGCGACCTTTCGCCACGATTCTGTTATTCCACCATGTGACAACGTTCACTGTCGTCGCTCGTTGCCAAACGATTCTCCCTTCTCGCCCCTCTCGACGAAGATATTCCTACTCGTACGCATTCGTCTCTGTGTTTGTCCGTCGTAGGGACCGACGAGTCAGATCGAGTGCCACAACACGGTCTGGGCCAATTTACAATCGAACAACGTATGGCAAACACGACAGGTTTGTAATTTTGAAAGAAACAATTAATCTCTCGATATACCGAACTGTTCTCGAGCTCGAGTCCCGAGCAGCCGATTGTGATGCGAAAAAAGGACAGCGAGAATCATTATTTTATTAGAAAAAAAAAGTATTACCCAAGAGACTTTTGCGTAGACGCGAAAATTTCTAGTTCCTACGAAATAGATAGGCGCGTGATAGAAAGCGAGTGGGACCGGGATATGACAAATTCGTTACGGACTAAAATAAATTCCGCGCTTCATCGGCATCGTCGTTCTCTCGATGATTCACGAAGTATTTAAAAAAAATAACTTACATAAGTGCAAAATTGTTGGAGCACTCGAGACGATCGAATGTCGCGAAAAGCAAGAAAGAATCCAAGGTAGATACTGACCTTCCGGAAGTCGACCGAATGCGGCACGTGACCGCGCCTCTGCCAGCATTTTCCGTATCAACGGTTATGCAATATTCCTCTCCTTGAGCGAGAGTCTGCTGGATGCCCTCCTTGATCTTGCACTGATCGGCCTTACCGGTCGAGACGCTTTGTACCATGACGGGACTGCCTGGCACCTCTTTCCCGCCGTACTTGACGTTGACCTTGTAACGTCCACAGTCATCGGGGAGATAAGTCGCCTTGTACTTGCCCTCGCCGATATTCTGAACGGTTACCTTGCGAGGTGACTCATCGGGGCTCTAAACGAATAAACGCAATGTAGCGTCGCGAACAAGAATTGTTCACCGAAAACTAGTGAAAGATATTTGCAAGAATGGCGAGGGAGGACTCACGAGAACTTGAACTTCGAGATCTCCGTAGCCGGCTTTGGAAGTGTCGACGACGAAATCCACTGGGAACGAAGCGGTGCAGACTTTGGAGACTCCGGGACCGGAAAGAAGGACTTTGTTCGCTTCGCAGGTTGGCAAAACTTTGAGCTTGAACGGACTTCCGGGAACGTCGTCACCACCGTAAGTGACGCCGACCTGGACATTGCTGCCGGCCGGTGTCGGTTTGTACGTGACCTCGTAAACTCCATCGCCTCGATCCTCGATGTCCGGCTTGGTCATCTGGCCCTTGTCCGTCTTGAGCTTGACGTCCAGCTTGGCTGGACCGCAGCTCGACGTGTCGACCATGAACTTGGCCGGGACACCCTCGCGCACTTGCTCCGGCTCGAGACCCGGGCCGTAAGCTGCCACGTCCTTCGCATCGACTCCAGCCTCCACTTGGACCTTGAACGGCGAACCTGGTATGTGCTTGTCGCCGAATTTTATTCCAACGTCGTAATCCCCGATTTCGGTTGGTATGTATTCGACGCTGCACGAACCGTTGTAATTGTCCACACAGATCATTTGCGCCTCGCTCGGTCCCTCGATCGTCAGACCCAGTCCTCCGTTTCCGGCTCCTAGAAATTTCAAATATCGACAAAGCCCTTTAATGCCAACGATTGAATTTCGTTTTCGCTATTATTATCATTATTTTGATTTTGTTATTGAAATTTTACAACTCGTGAAATTTCGGAATGAAGATTTCGTTTTTGTCTCGACGCTATGATTTTTTTCGACTGTTGAAACTACGATTTAATACCAACCGCTCGTTTCAACGGTGAATTTGTTGCACTTGTTGACGTAACCCTTGTCAAGACCGGGTCCGTAAGCCCGGCATTTGGTCGGATCGCAAGCACGCTTGACATTGACGGAGAACGGCGATCCAGGAATCGGCACATTGTCGTAAAGTATGTCGATGGTATGACGACCCTCCTCGAAAGGCGTGTAACTAACGCGATATGTACCATCGCTCTGCGGTGTAATCACTTTTTCGGTTCGTCCACCGCTTGGATTGGTGATCGAACAGGCGATTTTTCCCTCGTCGCCCTTCGTCCTCGGTATGGCTCTCGCGTCGACCGTAAATTCGGCCGGCATATTCACGCTCAAGCCTGCAATCCAAATTTATCAACGACAAAGAACCTCAATTGTTGTCGATACGACAATTTATAAAAAAACGAGACAGAATCTTATCCTTCGATCGTAATAGGTACGATAACTTCACAACGATAACAATCTCATCAAATTATCGATATTATGAAAAGTCGAGCTTGATCGATCTATCAAAAAAACATGCTTCAACCATTCTTCTTCTCAAAAGCATCGTCAATTCTCGATACAACATAAAACAAAACACTCGCGTCAACGGAATTACAAATCCATATTCGGTCCGGCATATAAATCCAGAAAACGAAAAAAAAATGCTACGTTCGATCGTAAAACTCACAACAGTAACGAGCGATTAGAGACGGCTTGAAAAAATCGGATCACAACGTTGAAATCGAAAACAATAGAGAGGGGGAAAGGCGGCAAGGTCTCTGCCAGGGGTCGCGATTGTTTGCGGATCGATGGATTACGGGGCTGTTGCGAACAAAAAGAAAAAGAAAATTTGTCGTTAGACGAACGTCATGCTGGGTACGCGAGGATGAAAAATGATCGTAATCGAAATTAATGGAAAAGGATAAAGAGAGATAGATGTATATGTGAAAGTATAAAAATAAAAAAAAATCGAGCAGCAAAGAGAGGCATGGCACGCGATGCTCCTAACCGTGGGGCTGTATGCCGTTTCCGGTGACCTTGATTTTCGTGAGATCGGCCTCGCTGACGACGATAGCCTGGAACGGCGAGCCCGGTATGTGACGATCGTTGAAAGTTATGTTGATCCCGTAATCGCCGATCTCGGTCGGCAAATAAGCGACCGAGCAAGTACCGTCGCCGTTGTCGCGACAATTGATCGCGGCTTCGCACGGACCCTCGACCGTAACACCGAGACCACCCTGACCGGCTCCGCGCGTGTCGATGACGAATTCCGCCGGTCTGCAAACGATTCCACGATGGAGTCCTGGACCGGAAGCTCGCACCTTCGCCGGATCGCTCCCGTGGACGCAATTCAAGCGATAGGGCAATGCCGATATCGGCTCGCCGCCGAAACTTATGCCCAGAAGATATTCGCCCAATTCCGTCGGTGTGAAATTCACGACGTAACCATCGTGCGCCGGTATAACTTGAGCCTTGACACGATTGCCCGACGGGGCCGTGATCGATACTTGAAAATCCGCCGCTTTTCCAGCATCCTGCGTTATCACCCGGAATTGCTGGAGGCTGTTCACCGGTGCCGCTGCGATGATTTTTCTCTTTTTTCTATGTTTTCCTCATTTTTTTGTGTTTTTTTAAATATTTTTTTGGTCTTTTGTTTTTAGGAGAATCATTTTTTGACAATTTACCCCGGATTATTTAAATTACTCGTGCGGTATATATATTTTTTTCTCGTGAAGGGACGATGACTTTGTCTTTTTTCCTTTTTTTTTAATTCTTATTAGCCTTGGCAAGAAGCGCTCTGCGCAACGAGAAGTGCGAGTTTTACGAATTTTCGAAATATAACCAACTGTGCAAAATTCGTTGGACGATAAACATATTTTTAGACGATAGACCGAGGCATCTCTCGTGATCTGAAAATAAACGTATTTCTCGTGCTCCAGTGGAATGTCTCTAGGCAATGATCGCGCTCCGTTCCACGTTTTCCTCTACTTTGGAGCGAGTCTCGTTTTATATTGGCAAAAAATAAACCAACGTATGTATGAAAAAATCAGCTTGGAGAGACGATCGTTTAAAAGCAAACTTTTAAACGATCTTTTCATATTTTACGTCTGTTTGCGTAGCGCGAATTTTTTCAAATTACGGGCAACCACATATTTTTTTCGTTATTGGCTCTCGTTACCAGCAACGCAATTTTGTCCGAATGCCAAAATACTCTCGACCGATCCTACTCAAACGCACCAAGACCCGCTCCCTTTCGTTTACCCTAATCGAAGAAATATTGTAAATATTGATGAAACGTGTATTTCGCGAATGATCGAACAAGGTCAATTAATCAGCAGCGCTCTATTGCCTAATTAGGTGATTGGAGAAAGAAAGAAAGAAAGAAAGAAAGAAAGAATGTCGTAAACCAAGGAAACCGCAATCGAATCACGATTCAGGGTACTCACTCGGTTCGAGACCATCGACTTTGATCTTGGAGACGTCCACGTGAGGTTGAACGTTAACCTTTATCGGACATTGAGGAACTTTCAAACTGCCGTATTTGAGATTGACGGTGTGTAGGCCAGGCTGTGGCGCGACGTAGTCGACGGTGTAAGTTCCGTCCTCGTTGTCGGTCAACGATACCGGAAGTTCGTGTCCGTCGGGAGTTACCATAGAGACCTCGAGATCGCCGGCCCCAGCTTCCCGACAGTCGACGTTGAAGTGCGTCGCTGCGTTGGATTTCACGCCTTTATCGAGTCCTGGACCAAAGGCAGATACCATCGCGGGATTCAAGGGCGCGGTAACTTTTACTCTGTACGGAGATTTCTTCGTTGCGACGCCACCGTAATTGACCTACAAATAATCGAAACTTCAATATCGACGGATGTCGCAAAATAAAAACAGCACAAAACCTTAATTATATTTATGGAGATGGGTGAGAATAATTTATCTACTACGAAAGACGTACCATGACGACGTGCTGCGAGCCGGAAGTCGGGACGTAATTTGCCTGGACAGTTCCATCGTGTTTGTCCTCGAGCTTAAGTGGAACTTCGCGACCGAGTCCATCCTGGATGGAAACTTCGAGAGGAGCCTGTCCAGCTTTTCTCACATCGACGGTAAATTCCGTGGGTTTGTCACGACCAACTCCCTCCGGCTGAATTCCTGGTCCGTGCACTTCGACCTAAAGTCCGAACGAGAACACGAATTAATTTTCTATCTACGTCACGAGTCGACGGATAAATGATAAGGATAAGAAAAACATACTTTGCTCGGATCGAAATCGGATTTCGGTTGAATGTGAGCGATGTAAGGAGATTTGGGTATGTCCTCGTTGTCGCAAAGTATGTGAACCGCGTACGGTCCAGGCAGGGTTGGAAGGTATGAGACGTCCGCGGTACCGTCGCCATTGTCTTGACAATCGATTTTCGCTTTGGACGGACCCTCGATCGAAAAACCGAGGGCTCCGGTCTCGCCGTTCGTATCGACGGTGAATCTCGCTGGATGACCGACGACACCACCGTGAAGACCCGGACCAAAGACTCTGATCGCCGATTCCTTGTAAGGTCCAACGTTCACCTCGAACGGTGACTTTGGAATTTCTTTTCCTCCGTAAGTCACCATTACGACGTGTCTACCCTCCTTGACTGGAACGTAATGACAGTCGTACGTCGTGGCATCTTTCTGCTTTATCCTGCAACATAAGGGATTTTTTTTTGACAATAAATACTCGGTAAACCGGCTGTGAAAATCCGTTCGTTCTAAAATTCTTTTTGGCTGAATATTGTAATTACTAATTATTTTTTAATAATTGTAATTACTAATTATTTTTTAATATTCGCAACGACCTCAAGAAAACCCCATTAAAAGCATCGAATGAACTTACTGTACGGGTAAGTTAGAACCCCCTGGACCGATGATCTTTGCCTCGGGAACTCCTTCACCAGCGTCCTTGGTGATTATCGTAAAATCAGCGATATCCTTGACACGTACACCGGAAGACAAAAGACCTCGTCCATAAGCTCGGCATTTCTTGGCATCGGAAACCGGCGCGACGTGCACGCCGACAGGACTCTCCGGTATGAGTTTACCGGCGAAAAATATATTGACGGAATGAAGACCGATTATCGGTGAGGCGTATTCGCATCTCCATACATCCGGTGAGGTTTGACGCAGTTTTACCGGCACGCTCGTCTTGGATCCCTGCGAGTTGGAATAACCGATGATATTCGACACGACATAATCCTCGTTCATTCTTTCTCCGATACGTGAATGGAAAGTTTTATCATCGTCGCTGTTCTCACCTGGGGGTCCAATATAATTACTTCCGGTACACCTCGTCCAGCTCCTTTGGTAAATACGTCGAAGTACGTTGGACGATTGACTACGACACCATCCGGTTGTAGACCCGGACCGCTTGCTGTTACTTTACTTGGATCACCCGGATGTCCTTCGACCATAACTGTGTACGGACTTTTTGGAATTTCACGCCCACTAAAGAGCACGCGAACTCTGTGCGGGCCCTCGGATTTCGGTGTATACGAGGCCGAATAAGTTAGATTTCGGTCATTGTTGAAACGAATGTCAACCTGAAAATTTTACAATAATTCAGTGAAATTGGAAAGAATATTTATATTTTTATCTATAATAATATAAAGATAACTTGACACCCTGGCGAATTTTTTTCGACCAAAGTACCTGCTTATAATTCTCGTTGGAAAAGTAAACAAAAATAATGTTTAAAATCTCCATTAAACTCTAGACACTGGAGCTACCCTTATTTCATTCAATATTAGTTCTACAAACTCCCTTCAGCGAAGGGAGTTTGTAGAACTTTCGATCAGTCAATGTTTCAATAATGCGAAGGGAGTTAGAAAATTGAGTAACGTTACCGGTATCTTCAGTCCTTTTGCGTCCTCGGCAGTGACCTCGACGTTACCTTTGCCGGCCGAGAATGTCTCGACGGTAAAATTGGCCGGTGCTCCGACAATCGGCCCAGTGGGCTCTATACCCGGCCCGTAAGCTCGCACTCTACACGCAAATTTACGAGGAAAAAAGAACGACAAATTAACGAAACAGTCTCGAAAGATACGAGCTAGGGAAAAAAAACAATTAAAAAATTCGTTCTCTCGAAGAGAGAAATGTTTTTGTTTTTTTTTTTGTAGTTGTTTTCTTTACATTAAACTTTTTGAGCCAATCTGTTACGAAGCGTTATTTGATAATATAAAATACTCAACTAATCTGTATATGTTTACTACGACGTGAAAACGTGTGTGGCTACCTGAACTCTCCAAATGTAACAAAATCCAGAAGTAGAGTCGGACGGTTGGGTTAAGGCAAAAGTCATCAAACGAGATTAGACAGTGCGGGCGTTTAAATTCATTTGTAAATAAAAATTATAACGTAACAGTGCCTCGGGTGAGAGAGCATTTCTTTTTTCCTTTTTTTTTGCTACTAAAGCTTGTGAAAAAAAAAGTAAGCGCAAATCGCAATTTAAAAACACCAGTTATACAGCGTTGCCCGACTTACCGCGGTGGGGGAATGCTGCCACCGAAAAAAATGAAATATAAATTTTCAATTATTGAATTAATCATGGCAGCGAGATGTATTTTTCTTTTTCTTTTTCTCTTTCCACCCACAATCTCTTGTACTACAATTTCGCTTCGAACAGTATCGAAAATTGATGAAAGCGTGGCGAGTACACTTGGCAATTTCGTCACTCTTCATATCGATTAGCCCTTGCAGTAATATCTTAAGGGAATATAGAAATTTTATGAAATCCGTTGGATTAATTTACCTGTTGGGATTGGTGCGTGCTCGCAAAGGCGCACCGGCCTTCAACTTTGCATTTGGATATTGCGAGAGATAAGTCATCATGGACATCTCGTCGATGTTTGGATTGACCATCTCCTCTGGTTTGATGAGCTGAGGAAAAATAAAATCGATTGGAAAATTTTAAGCAAAAATATGGCCAAGAGGACGAGATAAATTTCAAGTTGTCGAGCCCCTCATTTTCATTCTTTGCACTCACCTGAGGAATATTGAGCCAATCGTCGGCCAGTCCCATAGCTTCGGATGCGTTTTGAACCGCATCGTTCGGATTCCAATCGGCCCAGTCAGGACACAATCCCGGTGCAACGGCATCGACCAGAGCTCCGACAGCACGACCATCGTTCCAATCTGACGTGAAATTGTTGATCGGAATATCCGGTACTTTGGACTGGATCCAGTGCATGAGCCTTTGTTTCGGCGTTGCTCCTTTCTCGCTGTCATCGCCATCCTCGCCTTCCCACATTGGCATCGAAATGGCATAATGAAGAATCAGGGTCCATATTAGACCAAGGATCAATTTCAACTTGCAGTCAACGATGTCGGACGAATCTAGAGAGATGGAAGTCAAAATAAATTAACTCGATTATACAAAAATTAATTACTCAGAAAAATAAATAACAAAATAACCTAATCCACGTACATATTAATAAAGTCGATCAATTCGAAACGTAAATGACTCTAAATTCGAAGCCGATAAAGACTAAAGGCAATGAGAATAGGACTAAATGTATGGAAAAAAAAGAAATTCGAGTCGAATTCGTGAATGAGAATTTTCCAACGAGTCGTGCCAAACAATAAAACTCGTAAGAGCATCCGTGAGATTTTCTCAGGTTTCGGTTCGTTGCATTCAACGTATAATTCACGCATAAGTTAAAACTATTCTGGGGAACGTTTAAAATAGTCGCCGATGTCTCTTTCTTGGTGGAAACCTTGGCCTCGATCAAACTCACAGAAATGAGAATACACCACGTACGTAACGAGTCGACTTCTTGGCAAGTGGATACCATAAAGTCCAGCACACGTGTCACATCGGCAGAGGGAAAAGAAAAGAGTGAGACCGAGAGAGAGAGAGAGAGAGAGAGAGAGAGAGAGAGAGAGAGAGAGAGAGAAAGAGAGAGAGCATGACGAGGATTAGTCATCATTCAACAATTTATGTATTTTGCGTGGCTCTAAAACTTTGTGCACTATCTCGAATGTTAAACAAGTGGCAAGATAAGAGAGGAAACGGCTGTCTTAACGAACCCGAAAAAAAAGTAAAGAGATTTTATTTTTCTGAAAAAAAATTTATAAATATCTCTGACATATTATTTCGCAAAAAGTCGGGGATTGGAAAAGAAAGAAAACTCTCCAACTCGACAAGGACCTCTCGAATATCTTGGCCAGCGAGATATCCAATTTCAATGGCTGGCAATGAAAGCCGGGGAATTATTCGAGACCAGAGGGCAAGAGATCAATCAGCATAATGAACTCTTTCGTCCAACTAACGAGCAAATGACTCCGAAATCTTGGATAATTCCGTTCTTTTTTTTAAAATTTCTTCAAATAAAAAAAAACATTTTTATACACGTCGTTATTTCGTTCGACGATTTTATTTTTATTTTTATTCTCGTTTCAATGAAATTACTTTTTAATTCGATATGATTCGTCGTAATTTTATTCGATGTGTTTTTTTATATCGAAGTGAGAAAAAAGGTACTCGTCGTTATTTCGCTCGATGATTTAATGCTTATTTTTTTTTCTCTCGGTTTAAAGAAATCACTTTTTGAAGTTATTATGATTCATCGGGATTTTATTCGATGATTTTTGTTCTTTCTCATTCTGAAAACAGAAAGGCTATGTTCGATATAATTCATGCTGATTTTATTCGATGTTTTTATTTGTTTTTGTTTTCTGATATGAGAAAATAATATAACTTTTTACGCAGTATAATTTATCAGAGATTAAAGCAGGGTTTCGTCGTGTTATTTTTTTTCGTCATCAAACAAACAATACCTAGGGGAGTTATGGCATGTTTATGTCGCGGCTGCTCCCATATCGTGACGAAACTCGAGAATTTCGAAGGTGTCGTGGCAGGCACGCTTTTTGATGATAGGCCTCGGAGTCGACTCATCGCATGTAAAAATACGTGAGACCTCGGGCCATGCGGCTGGGTACACACGCGTCATATATATATATCCTCCATTAATATTCTCTTTTTTTCCCCTCGGAATATCGGATAACAGAAATGCGAATCTCTCGTCATCGATTACGAACTCGATTATCAACGATTACGAAACATTCGATAAAATGAAAATAGAAACATGAAAACAAACATGAAAAATTATCAAGGGCATGTTAAGATGGCCAAAAGTCAAGCAGTATTACGTAAAGACGTGCAGGAAATTAAAGAAAATTAACGCGTGAATATTCGCAAATTCATTCAAAAATAATATCGCCAACATTTTTCAACATCGATGAAAACACGTTGAGAAACAAAACCCAAAATTAAAAATTTTTAACTTCTGAGTCGACAAGTTTACGAATTCTTGCTCGATTCTAAAAACCGTAAATAAAAAAAATAAAATAAAAGAATTGTGATTATTTTTTTCAAAAATCTAAATTTTCAAAAAATCAAAAATGATTTAAAAACATTCTGAATTCTACAAAGCTCGTATCCCTTCGTCAACTTCTCAATCGTGTACATAGCCGCGAGTGTTCACAGAAAAAAGAAAAGAAAAGAAAAACAATGGAGCGCAAAACTCATTATAAAAATGTGTTCGTCAGAAACGAGGAATATAACATCGGAATAGTAGAAAAAAATAAGTATGAGTAATGGAAAGTGACCGAAGCCAATCAAGCGTAAGCGAGATTTTCTTCTCGATGACATTAGAGGGAAGAGGCGTGAAAGCGAGAAGGAATAATAAGTACGTACGGAAAAAAGAAGCGTACGCCAGTAAAAAGATAGGAAAAGAAACGTCAGGAGCGACGGCCCCACCGTGGCCGATTCATCCTGGCTATTTTAAGCAATTACCAGCGAGCAACCAGTGACGTCACACGCATACACACGAGCGAGCCGAGAGAGAGAACAGAAGTTTTAAGACGAGTTACACGAGCGGCTCTTACTACCTCCGTACACAAGCTCCCTGCACGAACGTGAGTTTAACGCCAAGACGTGAGACTTTCGAAGACGTTTATCGCCCCTCGAGTCACGAACGAGAGGTAATCGATAGCGTGTTTTTCTCACATCATCGACTCTCTTTATCCCGAGAGTTCTCGAATCTGCCGATATCCTGGTCCAGAGTCGATCTTTCACGATACTTCCGGTGTTACAGTTGTGCGTCACGCACTCGAGATTCCTCGATGAGCCACGAGTGGCTCTCTCGGGCTTCTCAAAATTACTCTCAAGTATTTCAAGTTCAACTTGAAAGGAATATTAAAAATAAGGATATATTTCTCGTCGTTCAAACTAGACGGCAGAAAAAAAATCTGAATTCGCGGATTTCTTTGATCGTCGATAAAGCAATGCGAATTATCGAATTAATTAGATATTCGAATCGATCGTTTAAGATTATTAAGCTGCCGTTGGGATTGTATTTTTGCCTAATGGAATATCTAACGGTGGGTGACTACTCGTAAAGAGATAGTTTTACGAACGATCGCAAGAACGATAAAGAACCAACGTACGAGTTTCGAGTTGTACAATTTTCGAAAAAAAAGAATGATGTATGAAAACAATGAAAGATTTTTTGTTTTCATAATGGCGAATGTTCTTCCGTGAGAAATCGAAATTGGTCGTTTTTCGAAACCCACGAAAAATTGAGTCAGCATAACGAGAGAATTCCGCCGACTCGGATATCGAATTTATGCGCCAAGCGTTTTTTCTATCGCATTCACGAGCTAATTTTCCTTTCTCTCTCTTACTTTTTCCAGAACAAAACTAAAAACGGATGTGAGTTGGGTGTGCACGATGCATTAACGCTATCCCGTGACACATCTAGAATTCTCAGCCACCGCAAAACGCCCCTCGTCCAAAAGACAATAGACGAATCTCGAGTTCCTTCGTCTTCCAGGTCACAAAGTACAACGTGACAAAAGACAAGTAAACAATATTGTCGAGATGGTATTCGATTCCACACTACCAGAGCCATCTACCTTGTCCCCGGCAATTTTCTTACGGGCCTCACCAGACTCATGAATAATGGACCCAAGTCTGATCTGTATGAGCTCAATTTTTTCCTTCCTTTCTCTCTCACTCTCTCTCTCTCTCTCTCTCTCTCTCGGCCTAGCTTTTTCCTTCATAACTTGAACGAACAAGATTTATTTCAATTAATTCGTCCCCAAGATACGTGACACGAATTAATTGGCGAAGTAACATACTCGAACGATAAATCTCACGAGAAAGATATCAAGTCGTGCCAATTGGAGAGAGAAAAAGTCGAGAGTTGGAATTATTCTGATTGATGTTCTCGCTCGGTTCGTCAAAGATACGATATTTAATCCGTACGAGGTCTCGTCGAAGGAAGTCCTCGAAATCCACCGTGCATTCATCCAACGTTGCTAAGGCGCTTGGGAATTGTAATACGACGTGACGTCCTCTGAATCATTTTGCATCGACTATTAATTATAATGATTATCGTCGCGAATGTCCGGTCGCAATACTACACATCGAATTCCAGAGGAATTACGACATCGACGTGGACGTTACCGGACTCGTGTGAACATTAATTCAAGTTAAATGTGAGAAAATAAGTGTGTGAGAAAATAAACGTCGGAAGATTATGCATTTTGCAACAATTTCTGAAAAGTTTTCAATATTCGTGATCCGGGTTGTTTAAATATCCCTGATTTTGTATAACATTTAATTTGATTTAAGTTCTTTTTTATATTCTCATTGGACCGAAAGTTTATTGAAATTTCAAAATAAATCGTTTAATTTTCAACGATCGTTCGAGAAACGTTCTCAAGCTTCAACGAAATATGCAGCCATCCAAATTTGAAAATTGAATGTTAAATAAATTCGAACTCTGAATTATAATATACATATTAATTATATAAATTATAACGTTGCAACAATTTTAAAGAAACGATAAATATTCATATTCCACGATACTTAAATATCGCTGTAATAAATTAAATTACATTTACGTTTGCACTTTTCATTCGACTAAAACGTCATTGAACTTTCAAAACGGATCAATAACATTTCCGTGTAAATTCGAGTAACGTACTTTCAATTATTCTGAAAGTTCAACTAAATTTCAATCCGCCAAAAATTCAAGACAAACGTCAAATTAAATCTACCGCAAAACGTCTACATCGTGTTTACTGTATACACGATAGAACTCTCGTAGTTATTGCTGGTACGAAGCCGGCCCAGTGGACGGTCAGTGACGTAAGTGTTAATTAAGCGCTTGTCTCATCGGTGACGCCGTGAATTAATTCGACGACAACACCGAGAGTCTGCCACGTCGATTTGCAGCCATCGAAACGAAACTGTTTTTTCTCTCTCTTTTTTGTTTCTAGAACACATCATCGCTGACAGTGGTCATTGTAATTGAAACTCGATGAGTGTAAACCCTCGACGAGCACGAAGCTCGCTCGGACGCGTATCTCGGTGAGGCGATAGGTATGCGTATCAACGGAAGCCACTTACTGGCTAACCACGCTCTCCCGCCACGATGCAACCAAACGGACGCTCATTATTTCTTTTTTTTTCGTTTTTTCGTTTTTTCTTTTTCGTTTTTTCTTTTTCTTTCTCTTTGCAAAAAAAGGCACGCGCGAGCGTTTTGCCGCTTCGCGCAGGATTTTTAGCTCAGACTCGCAAGAACACGCGTTATAGCGATGATGCGATTCTTGGATCGCAGACGTCTCGGCGGAGAAAGTGGTCGAAAAACCTCGTGGTGGGACCAGGTGAAGGTCAGACGCACAGACACGGTTCGCTCTCGGTGTCGCCGGCATTGCGCTCGCCGAACGTCATTCTCGTCGTTTCGTTCCCGGCTTCTCTCTAACCAATGGTCTCCCCTACTTCTTACCGAAGTTTCGAACAAGAATTCCAACGTCTAACGTGCCTATACTGTCCAAGTTACTAAAATATTTCCGCCGCCGTCGATTCTGAATTTTTGAATTGCACGAAATATTATTTCGACAATTTTTCAAAAATATCATTTTACGATCAATCGTTTTGTTTTAAGTTTTTGTGTTTAATTCGACGCTCGAGGATTTATTATTTTATTATTTATTAGAAGGATAAAAAAAAATGTGGCAATTTTCAATGATGTGTAAAAAATTCACAAGGTAAATTGTTCCGTTAATTCGTTTTACCGAAACGATTTAATTCTCGATACTGAATGAGTCTAATTTCGCTGCGAGACGGCGTAGGACGTTTTCTGTTTTTTTCATCGACTTTACTTTTTGTATCGAAGGGGGCCCTACGATCTTTACCTTGAGAATCAACCGGAACGATTTATCACGGTCGGCGTAGAATTCGGCTGCGTCAGCCGATAGTTTTCAAGGTCTCTCGCCAATTCGACAAATGCAACACGCTTTCGAGAATCGCCGATTCTCCAAAAGCCCTCCGCCCAGCGCGACCATCTCGATGTTAGGAACCTTTTGTGCGTGTGCGCCGAGATTGTTTTTTTTTTCTTCTTTCGTTTTTTGCGTCCTTGGGCCAATCGCGAAGAGTGGACCGACACCGAATGTCGGACCTCTCCATTCTACGATCCGTGGCCTCCAAATACTAAACTCCCTTTCTATGTATCGTAGAGTTTAGTATATACGTTTATAAATGTGGACATAAATTAAAATTAATATATAGCTTCCTGTTAAAATAGTCGCTGTCACGACGAAGACCAGTCGGTCGAGTCTTCTGCCGTAACGAGAATGTTATCGCGGGTAATATAATACGAGCTCGTTTTGGTTAGTTTAGCCGGTCACATACGTGCCAAACTTGTTTTGTTATTCACTCTCGCACCACTCTCTTCGCTCTCTCTTTCTTTCTCTCTCTCTCGCTCTTTATTTTATGGCCAGGTACAGTCGCTTTCAAATCCCATTCCCAAGAACACAAGGAGCCTTGACCTTTCGAAAGGAATATATCCTATATTAATTTTTCTCGCAAACTTCCATATCCTAGAATTTTTCATTCTTGAACAGGATTGAAAGACTGGCACGAGGGATAACAAAAAATTCGAAATCCAATTCAAACGGTTTCTGGTAATTCGTGAAGAACGAATGAAACGAGGTGCAAAATTGCATTCGACGTTGACTCGCTGTTCCATATTCGGGAGACGCGCGCGCGCCTTCGATGCATACGACGCTCTCTCTCTCTTTCTCTCTCTCTCTCTCTCTCTCTATAGGTACAGATATGTTCCATAGTCAGCAAAACTGCTGCAACCGGCTTGCATCAGTCGGCCCGGGAACTTTGCGGATCGATTTTCATTTCGTGCCTCGCTCGCATTATCGTTTTTTCGCATTTCTCGTCCGAAGCATTAAACACCGGGCGATCACGACGTTCCTCGGTTGCTAGGATAATTCTAAAGGCGTGTTCGTTCGTTTCTATTTTTTTTCTTTCTTCCTATTCCGATTCTCGACTGATTTCGTTTTGCGGTGGATTTTTGTCGTTGTTTTAATTTTATGTTAAATATAAAAAGAGGGGAAAAAAAGAATCCGTGCCCTCCTGTTTTCCGTACTCACCGATGTTGACGATACGTATGCCCTCGTCGTCGAGGAACTTGAGGGCGACCGAGACATTTTCCAACTTTTGGGAACGAAAATTGGGCTTCTTGTTGTGTTTCGGCAAACGTTTTTGCGCGAGTACCTCGATCAACGCGACGAGGCCAAGACCGTCCGAGAGATCGGTCTCCAAATCGGCAATGTGTTTATTCGCGATTTTAAGATGTTCGTTGGCCCATCTCGTGAACGTATTCTGCTGTATTCTCTTCCACTGTGCATCCTCGGCTAACTCGCGCTCGATCATCTCGTCCTCCTCCTCCGGGGAGTTCTCGCTCTTGACTGACTTATCATTCTCATTCATCTTATCGGGCCCCGGCTTGGCTGGAAAGGCGCTTAGGAATATGCCGGTGTGTCGCTGGAGAAGCGCGCGAGGCTAACGCCGCGCACTCTGACGTCGAGTTCGCGGCGAGGTGGAGGTGGAAAAACACACACACACACACACACGCGCGCAGCGAGAAGTTTCGAGCGTGCGTCGAGGGAATACCTATGGCCTGTCGGACTTTTCGCTTTCGTCTCTCCCGACTAAAATTCTTCCGTCTATCCAAGATTTTGATGTTTGTTTTCTTCCACTTTCTTCAATTTGTCTCGGGATAGACAAATCTTTCGTCTTGTTCTTATCTTTTTTCTTACTTTCGATCGTCTACTCGACGATCGGATCAATGTGTTTGTATCGCCTGAAGAAATTCTTCTGGTTGTGCAAAAATTTGAATATCTTCTTTCTCCCGAAGAGGTCTTCTTAGATAAACTCTGGAGCGAGACGAGATGACGCTCGTTATTCCGATAATGGTCCTGATAATGGACGATTATCGATAATTTAGTCAAACGAGTCCTTGCTTTCCGTCCAATCCAATCGTCGCGACACCTGTAAAGAAGAAATTGTTCGTTCAACGATCAGTTTTGAAAGAAATATTGCAACTGGAAACTTTTGACATAATTTTAGAATAATCTTCGATGGGTGGAAAAAGTGGTGGATCGATCCAACCTATGCAGATAAAAGCGGTGAGTTACGTCGAGGGGGTAGTAAAACCGGTGGGAGATGGAGCGTGGATCGTGGCGAGAGCCGAGCCCGCAAGTAGAAACGACCGCGTTGGGTCAGACGCTGTCGGACGGCTTGGAACCAGTCGTGACAAAAATTGTGCGATCCGAGATAGAACATTTTCCGAATCGAGGGAAACATTTGTGTCTCGAGGAACGCGTATATAGATTGATTCGAACGCATCTGGCACTGAATCACAAAACGAAAATCGGCTATGATTCATCCCTCGGTCGAGTGTTGCAACGCGACGCGAGGGGACGCTCCAATAAATTTTGATTCTCGAGACACGAGAGATTACATTCGTTTCCCAAATTTAACAATTTTGAGGTCGAACGTTCTTTTCATCCGTTCATCTATTTTATAATATGTTTCTTTTTGTTCAATTCGGCAGCAGCTGGCTCAAGATCGGACGCCTGGACAATGATTTATCTCGAGAATCTCTCGACAAACACGGTATGTGAACATTTTTCCGAGTCATGCTATATGCTCGGGGGCTCACTGCCAAAGGTATTTTAAAAATACGTTTTGAAACTTGGTGGAAGCACAAAGTCTAGCTTATAACATTGAGAAGCTTCATTCTAGTTTACGTTAAACTCAAGTTTAACAATAGAGAATTAAGACAATTAAAAAAAGGCAAAGCAAAACGAAATATGCTTGAAAAAAATGGAGCGAATAAATGGTCGCGTATCGATACGTATCGTTGTTTGCTCGCGATTGTGAAATCACGACGTGAGTTCCGGAATTTTAATAATACCGTACTCGGCCCGTCCGAACTTAACGCCCCTGAGCGACCGTTGCTTATGTGTAAACACCGCGTCTCGATATCTAATAACAGATTGGCCTCTGACCGAGGAACATTCGCGATTATAAACATTTGTATAACGAGCGAGAACGAGAATAATAATAAGAAAAAAAAAAATCACGCCGATCATAAACGCTTACGAGATTCCGGAATTCTAAATGGAATCGGTATGAAACGTGAGAAAAATCGCAGTAGATAAGCCGCGATTCGAGCAGACAAAAGTCAGCTGGGTCGGAAGAGTTTCCGGCACGTGAGTTTTCCTTCGATAAATAAAATATATACAAATACATGAATACACACAGATCGTAGCTCTTGGTGAAATGAAAATAATAACATTTACATTACCTCGATAATAAGTCGAACGATGAAATTTTCAATTTTTCGAAGATTAATCCGTATTATGTTGAAAATCGATAGGAACGAATCGCCGAGATTTCTTCTTCGTTTATTTCACCAGATGTTTCGTTTTTTTGTGTTCTTTTGTCACGAGCACTGGTCACTCGCGCACAGAAACTCCTTGAATATTTTCTCCAAGCGGTTGATCCTTTCCAATGACCGAAGCAGAGGTGAGAATCGAAAAAAAAGAAAAGTGATCACACGTTAACGTCGGCGTCGTCGCCGAGACAGTGGCAGGTTTAAAGATCTTTCGCGTTTAGTACCGAGTCGTGTTGCGAAGGCAAAAGCAGCTCTGAGTTGAAGTTCTCCAAGAATAGTTCGGCTATCCCTCGGCGGTTTGAGCCCCCCGAATCACACCGTCGCGCGCCTTCACCGTTTTTACCCTCGCTTACCGTGTCGTGGTAGGGGGGAAGAAGTGCCACGATTTCTATATATACACGGACGACTAATATCGCAGCACCACACGCAAACATCGAGCGAACAAGCTCTATCTGTCTTATCCAAATTCAATGACTCTGAGTCAAACTGTGAACGAGACAACGCGACTCATCATGCGGGGGCGAAATGTTAAAAAAGAAAGAAGAAATCAAGCAAACAACGAAACGAGGGGAAAGCCCCGAAGAAGATTTCCGTCATGGAACCCTCGATTCCCTGACTGCTCGAATTTCGTCGATTGCACAAAAAACGATATGAAAATAATTCATTCACGGCTCTTTTTTCGTTGGACCATTTTTTAATAGCGTCAAAAATTATGTTATCGGTTCTTTGTGACAAAAGAGATTGTTCATTCGTTCGATTCGTCGATCTTCTCGCTTATTTTCGTTTTTTTCCCGTAAGTATGGATTCGTCAGACGTGATCGACCTACTAAAACGTCCATCGTGAAATATAATCGAGCGTGGGGTGAGAGCACGTTACCTTCGCGAGCAACTTTGGAATAACGGACCGTATATGGTAGTTGGAGCTCTTAGGCACACGGACGAGAAATCCGAGGTGATACGCTTGCTTATACTATATATATATATATATGTATGGAGACTCGCGGCGAGTGTCTCCCGGTAAATCGAGGGCTGAATGACCCAGTCAACCATCTCTTTATCCCCGTATGCGTTTCGCACAGCTTGCTTGACCATACCGGGATAAAGAGGACTGTCGTACGCGAACCGGTCGTTTGCGAGCCTTGTCGGTCGTTAAAAAAAAGAAATGATACGTGTTTTCGTTTACACTGGACTCGACCGTCTTTATGAGCAAACAAAAATTGCTTGAAAACAAACAAACTAAATGCCTTATAACGAATAACAATTTTTGAAATATTAATATAAAAATAGGAATCATTCGTAGCACTCGAAGCCCGCTGAGTCTCCGTAATGTTCGAGCAGCCTATGAACTTCTAGGCGGTAGAAGAAAAACACATTTGTCCTCTTTGAAGTATGAAACGTTATTCAAAGCCGAATATCCTTCGAAATCATTTTTACGAATTAGGCCTTTGTGGAGGCTACGACTCTCTTCGCCGCCTCGTCAAAATCGTTCTCCATAGTGAACGACAGCTTGGACTCTTCGAGAATTCTCCTGGCTTCTATCACGTTCGTGCCTTTTGATGAAAATAGCGAATATGAGAGACGCGTTCGAAGCACGGAATTAGAGGAAGTGCGAGCAATTGCGACTTACCTTCGAGCCTAACTACTACCGGTCTTTTAATTCCTAAGCTTCTGGCTGCAGCGACCATTCCCTTCGCTATTGTCGCACAGTTTACGATTCCACCAAAAACATTGACAAAAATGGCCTCTGCTTTGGGATCTAAAATTCATTGAGATTATATTATATAGATATTAAAGAGATTTATTTTGCCAACTGTGCGTGTCTTACATGCACGTGTGAAAACCGTCGTTTTTTACCTTCGGCCACTAGTCTAAAAGCGTGAAAAACTTGATCTTCCGTAACACCGCCACCAACATCCAAGAAATTTGCCGGTTCACCGCCATTGAGTTTTATAATGTCCATTGTCGCCATCGCCAAACCTGCTCCATTTACTAAAAAAAAAAAAGTATTTGTGACAACGTCTCTGACAAAGATATAGCGAAGCAATTATGTGACGAATTGGGCATACCTAAACAAGCGATGTTGCCACCCATGCTTATGTAATTAAGATTGTACTTTGATGCAGCAACTTCGGCCGGATCTTTCTCAGTTACGTCCTCCATGTCGAAGATATCTTTTTGACGAAATTGCGCATTATCGTCGAAGGATATCTTGGCGTCAACGGCGACTACCTGCTTGTCGTCGGTTTCTACCAAAGGATTAATCTCGATCTGCAACGCGTCAATGTCGACGAACAAACGCCAGAGATTTTTGAGCTCGTACACAGCTTTCTCGTGCAGTTCTTTATCCGTGAAACCCAAAAATGTCGCAACTTCCTGGGCTATACTGTCGTCAATGCCTATATATATGTCCAATGGAATGGTTTTTATAGCGTCCGGAGTTTTCTCAGCCACGGCCTCGATGTCCATCCCACCTGCGGGTGAAGCGATCAGTACCGGACCATTGTACTGACGATCCATGAGTATGCAGACGTACGTTTCTCTCGTGATGTTTACCGATTCAGCTATCATGACCTTATGAACCACAATGCCATCTTTCTGAGTTTGTTTGGTGATCAAACGGTGACCAAGCATATTTTTCACGATATCCAAAACAGCTGTGCGGCTGCAGTAACAATACGATGAAAAGATTAATAATAATAAGGCGGTATATTTAAAAACCGCTGTGTTCAGGGGATCTACTACTTACTCTTTGGTAAGATGGACACCACCTTTAAAACCATTATCGAACCATCCCTTTCCGCGTCCTCCAGCCAATACTTGGGCCTTTATAACATATTCGTCAAAGTCTGAAACGATAAAAGTGGTTAATAGCCGAATATAGATGGCCAAAGACTGCGAATGAGATAGCGGTAAAATAACGATTCAATTTCATTAAAAAACTACTCTATTCCGCCGATTAAAATTAGTAACGCCCACATTAACAAAACATTTTTAAGTACCCAAGGTACTTAGGAACTATGGTAATTATACGTATCTGGATGAACTTCACTTACGAAATTTATCGAGCGCCGAGGGTGCTTTGTTGAAATCATCGACTATGGTAAAGTTCTGTACCGACACACCGCAATCTTTGAGCAGTTCTTTGCTCTGATATTCGAGAAGATTTAATTTCCGCGACGGCACGAAACTCGCTTGGGATAATTTATTCAGACTACCCACTCGAGTAAAAAGTTTTTTCGCCAAAAACGCCGACATTGCTAACCTAATTCTGTGCAAGCTGTAACTAAGGGAAGAAAAATAGTGTAGCTCAAAGTCTAGTTTTTCTCCGTCGCGTTATCCACCAAACAGTGATAAGCTAATATAAAGCTGGGGAGTTTGAAATGTTTCTCTCCTCTTATCGGCGTATGCTTGTTTTATTTTTTTCACGATATGAAACCGGCACAGCAACTTTCTGAAAACATTAAAGTATTCCGTACGTTCGTACCGTTTGTACATACACATGCGTTCCCAAAGTTCATTACGTAAAAACACGGAAAGAGTAATTAGTACTACAGTTGTGTGCCGCTACCTATTTTACGCGAGCGCTCTCCGCGCCGGAAATATCGGGTCGAGCGCCGTCTCGGCCGGAAATATCGTTCGAACGTAGCCACCTAGTGAGAACTCGATAATATTAACGCAGCCGTAGTATCCCCTCTAGTACAACTTTCGTTATTCCGTGGAATTTGCCAAGTCTGTGAAACCTACGATTACTCTACTCTGCAAGTTACCTCGCGTATTTCTCTCATGTAATTTGCATCATTTACATTCGTGATGTGAGTATATAGTTATAGAGTATTTGGTCGTTGTTTAAACGAATTAACAATACCAACTGATCGTCGTCGTTCGAAAGAAATCCTTAACTATAAAATGCCTTTGCGCCGGAGAAAGTTTCAGAATTTCTCGAAGCTCTCCTCGACCTAGCCTATGCTCGTCCGGTACTCATCAAAACAATTCTACAATACCTTTTCTTACGTACACTATAGCTTCCCACCATTATTTCAATATATTACTGCAATAGCAACGTCTCAAATTATGTATCTACGATAAAATCGTCCTAGAGATTGTTGTCTTATTCGTGATTTAAAGACGATCATCTTGATCGGACTCACCGAGTTGCTGATATCGCACAATTGCCGCGGTAAAATCGGTCGTCGTTCTACGAAAATTGTTTCCTCCATGCTCGATCTACGTCGTGAATTAACCTCTAATTTCCCGACGAGATCGACTATTTATCGCGAAATTTTCGTCTTGTAGTACCTTTATCGTGGAGGTTTAGTAACTCAGAGATTTATTTCCACGTTTTTGCAGGATCCTCGAGTAGCAAAAATGTCAGTTCATTACAAATTCAAATCCACCTTGGATTATGACACTGTATCGTTCGATGGGCTTCACATATCCGTTGCCGATCTTAAGAAAGCGATTTTCCATCAGAAACGAATAGGCAAGAATACAGACTTCGATCTCCAGATAACAAATGCTCAAACCAAGGAAGGTAAGAAAATCACTAAATAAATTACACTCTTCTCTATAGATGTCTCAACTATAATCGTTATTCTACAACTATCAACGAATACTTACAGATTACACAGATGATAATGCATTGATAGCAAAGAATACGAGTCTCATAGTGGCTCGAGTACCCCTGACTATTCAGCAGAAAAGATCATGGGATAGAAACGAGCAGCCTACCTTTGCAAATTCCAAAGATGAATCCAATATGGGTAGATCTGTGGATCTCACTCGTTTGGATGGCTCCGAAGAAGACAAAATTCGAGCTATGATGACTCAGTCTACTCAGGATTACGACCCATCTAAGTACGTACAAAAAAATGTATAAAAGAGTTTTTTTTTGTTTTTTTTTTTTTTCATAACGGCTAAGTCAAATTTAATTTTAAATGGGTTTCAGTTACATGAAGATACGAGGAGCTAATCAAACGGGTGAAGTTCCTCCAAATTATCGTTGCTACAAGTGTCATCAGCCTGGACACTGGATAAAAAATTGTCCTTCCGGGGTCGACAGAGAACCCATCGAGATAAAAAAAAGCACCGGTATACCAAGAAGCTTTATGGTACCGGTAGAGGGTCCTCTTGTTCCTGGAGCGATGATGACGCCTACTGGCCAGTATGCGGTACCTGCTATAGATCAGTCAGTTCATAATATTGTATTTTCTTATACAACATCGTTTTCTTTAATGTAATTAATGTAACGCGTGTTAACGACAAATTTGCGTATAGTCAAGCTTACAAAGAAGGGAAGAAGGAACGTCCACCATTTGCTCACGACCCAGAGCCGGTTGTTGAAAAACCTGAGATACCCGAGGATCTTCTGTGCAACATTTGCAAAGATTTGCTGACCGACGCTGTGATGATACCCTGCTGTGGTAATTCATTCTGCGACGAGTGTAAGTAAATGTGGGAAACGCGACAAGAAATAAGAAAGACATTCTAAATGTCCATTCTGATCGCTATTAGTCGTTTTCATTCGCCAGGTATCCGGACATTCTTGCTCGAATCCGAAGAACACGAGTGTCCCGATTGCAACGAAAAAGACGTTTCGCCCGAAACACTCATACCCAATCGTTTTCTGCGTAATGCCGTGATGAATTTCAAGAACGAGACGGGCTATGCTAAACGTCAAACTTACAGGCCAACGATGCAATCGACCCATTCTCTCGTTAAATTGGAAAAACCAAAAATCGAGAGCACTCAGCAGCCTGCTCCATCTGCATCTGCCCTGGACAATAATCAGAGTTCGATGGCACTGATTTCACAAGCTCAGAATTCAGCCAGTTTGTCGCCCCAAGAGACAACGGAGAAATTACCAGATGTTCCTGATCCTGTAATACCTCCGAAATTTGACGAACCAGTAGTCCCAGCGACGATCATACCTGGTAAAGTATCGACGAAATTAAACTTCTTATACGAATCTTTCACAAGTGTTTTATATATATGTACATCATATCCATCTCAAAGTTTTTTGGGTGGGACAAGAACTGCAGGCATTTTTCGATTGTCAATTCCATTGTTTTTCATTTATCTGAAGAACGTTAAAAAGAATAGGATAAAGAAATTGTTCTCGTTGTTTGGCTTGTCTGGCTCGACGTACGTTTCAAACGTAGTGGTGTGACGTGGCGCCATCTTGAATTCTCCACCGGCGTTTTTACAACATATATATCTATAACGATGCTATATATCTTTTTTTCGTCAGTACATAACCTAACGCGATCGAGAGAGACAGTTAAAGATCCGTGAAATGCCGTATAATGTGTGAAAAAACGTCACAAACGGATGATTACAAACACCAAGAATACGATGTGAGAATTGCGACAATCTGAAATTCCAATGCAACTATCCGATATCATCGATTCCATGGTTTCTTTTTCGTTAATTCCACAATGTTGCCCTCTCAGAGAAGCAATCTCTTGTGAATGGTCGAGTATTATCAGGATACAATGCCTAGTGAATCAAGTTACGATTGAGGCAAAAAATACAAACTAATGGAACAAATAATATTGAAATCGGAAAACAAAATTAAGTTGTTGCAAAGATCAATTACAAATTACGATAATTGGGAACAATCACATAGAAAGTGAAAAACCCAGTTATCAACGTACCAATTTTTGTTTCATTAAGCAAACGTTTTTAAAACATAATATACTATATATGTACAAAGAAAGTATTATTAATAACGATATTTTTCGAGTAATTAGAGTATAACGATATTTAACAAATCAATTAAATGCTTTAAAATTAGTATATGTACAATTGTAACATTCTAATCATAGAAAGAAACGTTAATGGGGGATGGCAATTTTCAAATTCTCTGTTTTTCATTGTTTCAGCACCGGCCGAATCTCCAACAGATGTGGAGATACGAACAGATACCGTGACAAAGTTGACAACGGACGAGGAGACCGAAGTGCCACCTCCTCCTGGCACAGAACCACTTCTGCCCATACCAGCACTTGGGAAAAATTCGCCAGAGAGAGACACGGAACGTGTCGACAGCAAGATAGACGATAAGAAGGATCACGACGATGAATATTCTGATGATCAAAGGCCGCGCGAACGTAGGCGCAGTTTCAGCAGAGATAATCACCGTGAGAGGTATTGCACAAAGATATTACTTTTATGAAGATAATCTATGGAATATAGTATTCGGAGCGTTACATGTCTGTTATTTTTTTTTCACCAGAAGAGAAGATCATGGACGTAGGATTGAAAACTTGCGAACAGTAAATCGTCGAAGATCTCTTTCACCGAGACATTCGCAACGTGGAGATTATCAGCCTCACGGCGCTCCATCACCACATCATATGAATCATCCGGTATCTAAGGGCTATCAGGATCTGCCACCTGCTAATGCTCGATATCAACAGAGTATGCATTACTGTGATCAGAGAGACATTCGGAGGTCGACAGAAGAAAGGCCGGGTACACCAACGGTGAGACGAGACGTAGCTGGAGTTGAATATACTATCGAGGAAGACAATTTAATTCAAGCGCAATATATATATAGATATATATATATTTGAGAATAAATCAGACTTCGCAATAAACCATTTATATGGGAAGTTGATGCAAATTTCGGATTTCTATTTATATTGTGAAAAGGTGGATGAACCTCATCTACACGGTCCTCCGACGGTATCGAGTCAGCAGCCACCTTTGCTGCCTTATCCACCTGGTGAGGAGCGTCTCTCGGCACCGTCTCAAGCACCGCCTCAACAGCCAAATTACAATCAACCTCCACCCAACATAGCACCGCACAATGCCCTATTGCCAGATCCATTTATGGCTCATAGGATACCTATGTATCCGCAACATCAGGGTGCTCCTCACTATGGACCACCCAGATACGAGAGACCGCCTTATCAGCAAACTGGGTATAGAGGATCTCCGATACCACGCAATTATAACGGACCACCAAGGCCGATGCGAGGGATGCACCATAGTGAGTGATTAAACAATTCTGCTGTGACAAACATTGCTATTTTTGAGACCTATTTTTGCTGAATGGGGTTTTTTTCTTCTTTTTTTTTGTACAACAGTGGGATACAGGGGAGTTCAGCCACCACCACCACCACCAGGAATGGGGAGAGCTATGCACAATGGAAATCCTCCTGGGTACATACTTCAATTATTGTAAAATAATAAGATTCTCATACCGGCGACTTTTCTTCTTATTATTATCGGAATTTTTTGACATTATCTTGCAGTGTAATCGACGATCCTCTGGAAGCATTCGAGCGGATGTTGCGAGAAAAGGACGAGCGAGATCGTCGTTTAGGGAAGCACAGAAGACGCAGCCGCACGCGAACGAGATCGCGAAGTTACACGAGATCGCGGTCACGCTCGTTCGGACGTAGATCTCCGTTGCCACCAAGAATAAGCAGATCGCGAAGTCCACCGCCGAAAAGACGATCCTCGAGATCTCCAATGCCCTTGAGACAAAGAAGTCGCACACCCAAGCGAAGATCTCGAAGTGGAAGTTTCTCGATGAGCAGGTAATTGGGGGGGAAAAAGTCAGAATACATACAAGTTTTTATCATCAACAGTCGTTTCATAAACGTCGTTTTTTTCTCTTAGATCCAGATCGTACTCTCGCAGTCAATCTCCACGTGGCTCGATCTCTCGTGACAGAGAAAGGGAGCGCGAGCGAGAACGAGAACGTGACAGGGAAAGAGATCGCGAGAGAGAACGTGATTTGCCACCCCGTTACAGATCGCCGATCAGATCTCCACCACCGAGGTAAGTCCAACGTATAAAGAAATTCAATCGATGCATACCTTCGTAGATCCGGTCTATGACGATTCTTCATCCAGCGCACTCTTTCATACTTCATAGGGAAACAGCATTATTGTTGTAATGAATAATTTCAGATTTCATCGTGAACGCGAACGTGACAGACCGAGATCCCGCGAGCCCAGAGATCCACCTGGTGGCGGTTACAGTAACAGCTATTACAACGATTCCCCCGCTCACGATTACGGATTTCGCGAGCGCGAGCGCGATTTGCCACCACCAATGAGAGAACGCCCAAGCGGACCACGTTATCCACCACGTAATCATTCTTCGCAACACAACATACCACCGCTGTTGCCTCATCTTCCATCCGTCGGCAGCAGTAGCAGCGGCGGTGGTGGCGGAGGTCATCCACCGCCTCTAATGTCACTGGGACCTCAACAACCGGACAGGAAAGACTATTATGATTCCTACAACAGGTATTTTCGCCACAATAGTATTTTGATTCGTGTACACGTTAAAAATCCGGCTGTTCTGCAGCAGCGTAACCCTTACCGCTGTCCCGGTGGATGAACCGTCGATATTGATCTCTCTAGAGAGAAGAGGACATTTATTCATTACTTCTTTTTCTTCTCAAAGCTCGATCCTCCGATCCGGGAGAGCGGTATGCGATAGCCACATTATTTTATTCGTCTGTATTCACTTACGTTTTTTTTTCGATCCCGAAAGAGCACACAGGTATCGTCGTTTCGTCATTCCTCGTGTAGCTTTTTTTTACTTTGTTTTTCAATTAATAATAATACATGGCAATCCGACATTGATTCGGAGAGCGAAGCGTCGAAGCGTTTATACGAGAAAATTATCAATCCAACTTTTGTAAATTTCACGATTCCCCGTTATATTATTTTTGCCGTTGTTACACGTAACCTTTTACGCTTCGCTGGCAATGAGATATATTATGGGGATCCTCGGAACGGCCCATCGTACGAATAATCAAAATCCGTTCTTTGCGGATTTAACTCACTATAGGGTAAGAAAAAGATTCTCGTTGCAATAACGAGCGTGTGTTTATTTATTATATTTTATATGTTCATATATATTTATATATATATATACATATATATGTACATATACGTCTGTGATATTAGACGATTATAGCACGTACGTTAGAGATTATAAAAGACATTCGAAGATGTCGCGTTATCGATCTTGTCCGTCCAGCCAACTTAATTTCTCTTCGGGCAATTGTTTGATTTTTCTTTGCCCGTGAAGAGTGTTTGAGAGTGCCCCGACGCGCGTGTTTCGAAACGAAAAAGCATACCGCTTGAACTTATACATCGTTATTACACACGAACTTGGCTGATCCAGTGCGCCAATCATTTTGTACAATTGGAGCGGCAAGTGTGCGATTTTATGTAAATAATTTTAAGTTCTTAAGTGCAAGATATACAAATAGCATTATCCTCGGTATTCGCTAGCCCCGCGAACGAAGGGTCTTTCCTGCGAGAGAGTTGATTGAAATATTGTTGTAAGATCGGCTGTTGTATGATGCGTTTTTTGTGCGTTTGTCAACTGCCGATACGATCGGGGAAAGAGAGAGAGAGAGAGAGAGAGAGAGAGAGTGAGAGAGAGAGAAGAAGAAGAAGAAGAAGAAAAAACAACACTCAAATAATCGATCAAGTCGCGAAAAGAAGTAAAAAAATCAGAGCCAAATCTTGAGTCAATCGATCGCAGCACTTTACAAAGAATTTTTTTTTCGCACGTACACGCACTCACACACACATACACACGTACACACACACGCGCACGCGCGAATTTTATAACTTAACGAACGAAAGATAAACCCGATATTTCAATCGGAAATGTGATGGGATTTTGAGCTTGTTATGCGTTATGATTACGTCAAATTTCACATTGTACTGATGAAAACTGTGAAGAATGTATAATAAAGAGTAGCCAAACGAGCGAGAGAGACAGAGAGACAGAGAGAGAGAGAGAGAGAGAGAGAAAGAGAAAAAGAAAGAGAATGATAATTCACATAGTGAATGAAGAGGAACAGGATGCGCAGAGAAAGATACGAGTTACAACGAGGCTCCGGACGTGAAGCATTTGGAAGAACAATCTCTCTGCCGAACTGAACGACGCATCAACTCGGTTTCTGATTCAGGTGAATTCAGGACCAAATCAACATTTTTAATGATCTCCTGACGCTCGGACCATTTTTGCTCTGCTTTTTTCCCTTTATTTCTCCAGACACAAATTAATTACAAGCAGTAGACGCCGCGAAAACAAAAAACAAAAACGTCAGAAGTTACAAATGTTGGTTTACACTATATCGTTATATATTAATTATACGCCTTATTATTTTCAAACATTTCAGTGTCATCAGTGATTTGACATCGTCCGACTTGCTCAGCATTTTTCAATAATCCATTCGTTGTTACAGCTCGCCTTGGAAACTCGAATCGCTTTTGCTGATTTTGGAACGTCTCAGCAAACACATCACACGTATAAAAAGTATTCAAACGATACAGTTATTTAAAAAAAAAAAAAACAATAAGAAACGTGCAATTCTTGTCGAAAATTCGCCGGCGAAAGTGTGCAGTGTCTGCTGATTGTCCGTTCTCGTCTCATCACACACACACACACAGTGTTGAAATTCTTCTTATTCCAGATAACACTTGTGATTAATTAATCGTTTAATAAATCTTCCCACCATCGAATTCTCCCTAAAAAAAAGGACATAAACGATTTTTAGGGTCACTAGAAATATATTGAGATCGTCTCGGCGTGACAGTGAGTAAAAGTGTTTGAACGAATGGAAAAAAAAGAACGAGTGATTTGATTTTTCGAATGACATCGATGAGGGACGACATACGTTTGTAAATACGAAGAAAAAAAAGTATTGATTAATCTTTGCTATTTCTGTCGTCAGATATTCTGGTCCAGGACCGCAACGATTCGGTGGCGGTGGCGGTGGTGGTGCCGGCGGCGGGGGTGGTGGAAGCCCCTTGCGCGATACGACTTACAAACGTCCTTTCGACGATGTCGCACCACCGGGTACCGAAGGGTATTACGATTTGCCACCCCCCGGTGTCGATCATCCGGAGAAATTCCCTCGCGACGATCGTGAAAAATCGCGTCTATCGAAAGAGCACGAGGAGCGCGAACGTGGCAAAGACCTGGAAGTTGAGGAGCGTGAGCGTATCGCATTGCGAGACGACAGGTAAACGTAGCTTTGTCACGATACAATATTCTTATTCAACCGCATTGGTCTTGCGTTTGACACGTCTTTTCGAATTTGTCTTTCTGTTTCAGGAATCGTGAACGCGACGATCGTCTCGAGCGTGGACGCGAGCGAGATGATCGTGGTGATCGAAGGATTATGGACCGCGAGCGAGATAGGGACCGAGAACGCGATCGTGAACGAGACGATCCGAGAGAAAAGCCCATATCGAGTCGAGAACATCAAGACAGAGTGCGGGAGAAGGATGAACGGGAGAGGAGGGATAAGGAGAAGGAGCGAGATGAGAGACACGTGAGGGATCGTCGTGACGAAGAACGACCGAGCGATAAGAGAGATTACGACAAAGAACGGTTAGTATTTCATGATAACGAGGATACGAATTACATTTTCATTGGCATTCGCGTATTCGGCAATGAGATTTTTACTCGATGATGTTGTAGTTACCGGGACGATCGTGATAGACACAGAATCGAGGATAAGGGTCGAGGTCGCGAGCGAGAGCGAAAAGATCGGGATTACGAGATGGAGAAGGAGCGCGAACGTCACGAGCGTTACGAGAGACACTCGGTTGATCGTAAGAAGGCGAAAAAGAGCTCGAGTCCGCATCCGCCGAAGAGAAACAGCGACGCGAAGGACGCTTCACCGGAGAGAACAAAGCGCAAGGACAAGGATCACGAGGAGAGATCGGAGGAGAAGAAAAAGGAAAAGAAAATCAAGGAAAAGAAGAAGAAGAAGGACGGCGAGGAGAAGGAGAAAAAGAAGAAGAAGAAAAAGGAGAAGCGCTCGACGCAGAAGGAAATGACGAAGGAAGAGGCGCAGAAAGCATCGACTACGGTCGAGACGGATTCGCTCAGCGAGATGAGACCGTTGGAAGAAAGATCCCCGGCAAAAGTCGAGGAAATCATGAGTTCGGAGACTGTGGCCTCGGAAGAATGCAGCGATCCACCGAAGATGACGTTGAAGGACAAATTCGAAGATAAATCGTTGGTGATAAATCCCGAGCCACCGGAACCCGAGCACGAGGAAAAACCGTCTTTGGATATCCCTGAATTCGGTACTAACCCACCGAATCCAAATTTCAAGCCGATTCCCGAAATAAAGGACGAGGTAAAACCTCTCGATAGTCTGTACGCTGGTCTTGACGATACGGAGATGAAAACTGCGGTTGTCGATGAAAAATACTCGTCAGCGAGTGGAATAGACGAGGAAAGCAGCAATTTGGAGACGACCATGTCGCCTGCGGAGATGGAAAGTACGAGTCCGGTATCGATAGCCGCCATGTCCACGTTGGCACTCGGTCAAATCGTGAAAGACAATGGGCCGCCGGAAGTCGACGTTAAGTCGCCGAAGAAAGACGAATTTTTGGCACAGTTGCCAGAGCTCTCGAAGTGGGAGCGAGAGGACACAACGGAAAAGTTTGACACGGTTGTCGAGTCGCCGACTACCGAGGAACCCATTATCGGTAGTCCCGATGAATCCAAGTCGACGAAAGTCGTTACGTCGGAGGTCCTGAAACGAGCGGAAAACGCGATATTTCAGAAAGCCATCAACGCAATACGACCGATCGAGATAAAGAAGATTAGCGAGAGTCGTAAGATTCTCTATCAGAATCCGGAACCAAAGATAATCGAGCCCGAGCCGGTGACCAGTCGCGAGGCGAGGAAGAGCGTCAATGTGACGATCAACGTCGGGCGCAACGAGAGAAACGTCGAGATAACGGAACCGGCGAAAAAAGCAAAACTCGATAGAACGAAATTCAAACCAGTTCCGGAGAGTCATTCACCGACGAGACTCTCGGCCAAGGACAGGCTCGGGGATAAGGTCGAGGACGAAAAGGAGAGAAAACCGAGTAGTCAGTCGAAGAATTTCATCGAACGCCGAGATTCGGGAAAAAGCGACATGCCGCGACAGAGATCGAGATCACCGAGAGGCTCGAGAGACAGAAGATCGTCGCCTCTGCCGGAGAGAAGAAACGATCAGCAACAGCCTGTGAACGCCGGCAACAACGAACGTAAGGTCTTTTTGGATGATCGTAAGCGCGATCGCGATAGGAACGAGAGGCCAAGAGAACGAAACGAGGGTAAAAATGAAAGGCACGAGTCCACGCGGGGCGAGCCAAGAGACTCGAGGGATACGAGAATCGACAGTAGATTAGAGTTTCGTTCGAGCAGAAACGAGTCGCGTAGCGAGAGAAACGAGCGAGAGCGCGGTGAGAAGGAACGCGACCGCGGGGATCGTAGAGTACGCACGCCTCCGGCTCAGCTGAACAAGCGCGAAGACATGTCCAAGTCGTTTTCCCTGAAACGCAAAGAGCCGACAGTTCCTCCCGGAATCGAAGACGAGATCGAGAGAAAGAAGGAGAAAAAGCCGCGGGATGAAAAAAAGAGAAAGAAGGAGCACAGGAGTAGAAGCAAATCGAAGGATCGCAAGAGGCGCAAAGAGAAGAAACACAAAAAGGATAAAGAAAAGGGACAGGAGAAGAAGCAAAAATATAAGGACGGCAATCCACCAGTCGTGACTCCCGCTCCTACAGCGTCAATAACACCGGCAACTTCCGCGAGAGACAAATTTAATATTCCGGAGGTCAAGAAGAGTCTCACCGACGCTGCGGAAGCTCCTCGCGTCGAGCATTCCGCGAAGAAGCAACGAAAAAATCCTAGACTAGTTTCCGATCGCAAACGCAGCGTGCTCGACGAGGCGAGCTTCGAGCCGGATTATTCGGCCACCGACTCGGACAGCGATGGCGAAGACGTTAAAGGTAGCGGTCTACTCGTAAAGAAACTGAAATTAGAGATACCGGGCAGCGAAATGGTCGAGAAACCGGCGGAAATAAAGACACCGAAGAAACGCGTGAAATCGACGAGCTCCGAGGATTACTCGACCAGTGATTCCGATAGTTCGTCCAGCGACACAGACAGTTCCGAAGACTCGCACAGAAAGAGAAAGAAGAAGCATAAAAAGCACAAGAAGCGCAAATCGAAGAGGGACAGTAGCTCAGACTCCGACAGTTACACGGATTCGTCCAACTCGAGCTCGGACGAAAGGCACAAGAAGAAATCGAAGAAATCTAAAAGCAAGAATAAACAGGCCAAGAAGAAAAAGAAGGCGAAACACAAATGACGACGCTAGAAATATCGAGGGGCGCTGGTATTCGAGAAACGGACACGAAGTAACGAACGATGAGGATGCAAGGGGAGGAATGACTTTGGTTCTGAAACTTTGGTCGCTTTCAAATGAACGAAGCAAGAATAATTACGGTAATACCGGATGAATATTTAAGCATTGGGGGGGGGGGGGGGGGGTATCGTCGTCAATGTTCTCTTGGCCAATGATTCTCTTTAGGATACACGGCATTCGCGCTGTTTGAAAATAATAATGGTCGGCCGGCATGTTCTCGGAATGTATATCCAAAAAATGCAAATCAAAGCATTTTCAGAATCGTGCAATTCGTGAAAGTATGCATACGTAGAACACGCTGGTCTTCCGGGGGCTAAATAAGACAACATTACTGCGGTAACCAACGTAGATCGATATTTCGAGATCCCTTCAAACGCTCGTGTTATTTCGAACATTCATTATTTATTACTATTATCTTCAGTATTCAGCCGTCATGTCTGACGAGTAGAAAGCAAAAGTAATGTCAGGCAATAAATGCGTCACGCGTTGGTGTCCCAAATGACGTTTCCCACACGAGGCGACGTTTTTCTCGTTTCGTTATACTTGCCGCGCGACAGTGTCGATTTATTTCATTCTTTTATTTTCCTTTTGATTTTTTGCACGGATGAAAATAATAGCACCATCCAATAAGGGAAGGAAGCCAATTTTCACGTGTGTGTGTTTGTGTGATGTACAGTGCAGTGTACAGACGGCCAACAATTACCGAAGATAATAATCCGTAACTATGAAAAACCAGGCCGACAACTTGAATTCGAAGAGGTAATGAAAAATAATAAATTCAATAAAAATCAAGAATAAAAAACCAACAAGAATCTTGAAAATTAATAACTAAAGGTATATTGTACTTTGTAATGTCGATATGTAAAAGTAGTCTTTAAATAAAAACAGATACGAGAATTCTTCTAAATAAGCAGCGCTGAAAATCTCTTTGGTATGTCTACAAGAAAGTAGACGTAAAATAATACATTTTTGACATATGGTAATATCGTTTAGGTAAATTTTTCAGTGGTCTTGTTCAAGCTCTTGGTCGTCTCCACAAGACTGTAGAGCAACGGTATTTTTTTTGTCGTTTCGTCGTCCGTAATTCCCAAATCTTGAAGCAAGAAGGATCTGTCCAATGGTTGTTTGGGAAGTTGGCATTCTGTAAACGTTTTGAACGAATTCAATTGATTTTTTTCTTTCAAATTGATACATAGTTTTAACGAATTTTTCATTTCTACCTGCTATAAGAACCGACGAAGTGTACTTGTAACCGATCCAATCTAAATACTCGCGGATGAGTTCATTGATGAGCGTAACGTTGCGCGGTCTCTCGATATTCGTAGTCGGGCGCAATTTGCTCGAACCGTCCAACAGTCTCATTACTTCGGTCCGCATTTCGGCTTTCATACGGCCCAGTTCACCCGCGCCTTCCAACGAATCTCTGACAGCTGGCAAAAAAAGGTAAATTTATATCAATCAATAATTACTCAATCTGAATACAATATATATTTCAAGGACGGACTTGCCATTGATCAAATCTTTCTCCGCCATTTTCAAACAAATGCCGGTGGATTGGATACGGCAGGTGGGCTTTTAAACCCGTGTTCATAGTCAAATAGCATCGTACCAGCACGACAAAAGTTGAAACCTCGAGAGTTTGTGGGGTCCTGTAATAAAGGACGACCGATGGTCGGTAACATAGAGTGAGGCCGAAAAAAGGTAAGTGCGTTTTGTCTCGGATACAGTGACAGACTCATTAGTAGAGCTATGTCGCTGCACCCTGCCCTAGACGCGCTAAGTGTCAGGAATTGAGGGGACGTTGTATATATGGGATACTTGGGCCTGAGACCTGCGACCACTTGTGAGAAACGCTGGAACTGTTGCGCCGCGTAGCGGTGTGCGGGTGGAACCCCCACAAGTTGGTCCGGCGGAGCGACATCTGAGCGGCCAAAGGGTGAACTGAGAATACTGGTAGGTACTTTTGTACGCACAGGAAGTTGGCTGCGCTAGCGTAGTCATATATATGGCGAAAAGAACATATGTATATAATATATATGTTCTTTTTGGCGGGTGCAAAAGTACCCAGTCCATTCTCAATGTCGAGACTCGAGCGACTTAGTCGAAGCGGCGGCCATAACAAAACTGAGAATTTTTGAAAGGCTGAAATTTTCTGAAAAGCTAGGGTTCATCGTGACGATAAAGAAACTCCATGGTTGCCTAATCAGGACCTGCTACGACAGGGGGGGGGGGGGGGGGTCGCTCAAAGTGAGTGCATTCTCGACCTCACTTACTTAGGTTAGGGGTAGTCAGCAGCGTGAAAAAATGAGTATTTTAAATAATTATTTTTTACAGTAGTTTAATTTTGTTTCTAAAACAAATAATACAAAGTCATTAAGTTATGTATCAACTTTATTTGACAACAAAAAATATTCATCGTCGACCAAGTTGTCGCCATATTTGTTGGGCCCTTTCCCGCATTCTTTGCGGTGACCATCATGACGTTTTACATACTAGTTCATCCAAAATCAATCAAACAAAAACAAATCGTTAGTTTAAGAGGTTAGGTCTAGTGAGCATTTTCAAAAAATTGTTTTTTTTGCATTTTCTAAAAGTAATAATATTAGAATTATTATTTATTATTATAATATTATTATTATTTATTATTATTTTTGTGTTATCCTCCATTGTTGGAAGCCAATTGCGCTTAGATTCCTTACAATTATAATGAACAAATACAACTTCGACACTTTCTATCTCGGGGAATATTTGAGTTATCATCAAATCAGCCATACAAATATTGTTAGAAATTGAGTGTTCTACAAGTTTTATTTAAATATTGTTTTGATTAAATCTAAAGTGGGTGCTATAATTGACAATAAACAATTATACACATTAATTAGTCGAACTTTTTTATCGTCACTCCTTTTCTTACACAGATATCGAAAAATACTTCAAACAAAAGGCGTAGAAAATATTTTTCCCTTCAAAACTAAAAAAAAAAACAAAAATCCAACCAGTAGGAGCCGAGATATCGACGATTATCTGTTTTTCAAGCTGGCGGAGGAAGCACAAGGAAATTTTTGTTGGATTCCGGCCGAGTTAGGCATCTTTAATGACCTTCTACTTGTCCTAAAAAATCTGGCTTGCCCATCCGTTTTGTCATTTTCAAGTCTAACTATTTTGTACTATATCGTGAAGGAATGAACAGGTAGGACGAATAGGAGTCATGATCTCAACTACTAGGCCAGTCAAAAAGTCCGAAAGTGGAGACTTTCTTTGAAGTATATGGAAAATTGATCTAAGGGTAATTGGATGATGCTGAATGGAATGGCGATAATAATTTTGCAGCCGGACGTCAGAAAATTGTTTAAAAACGGTTTATAATGTTTAAAACCCGTTTAATTTGCAACTTAATATCTTTATCGAAAAATATGTCAAACGAAAGTCATTCGCCACCAAAAAATACATAAAAAAGTACTTTACGTTCATCTTCGTATCTTTAAACATAAAGGAGAAAAAAAAACAATAACCATTGCATTTGTGGGCGAAAACTTCGAAGTTCCATAACGTAACAAAAAATCAAATTCGTATATATCTTTGTTTTTTTACATGTTGCTTTAGTAAGAGTTAATCTAGAGACTTTCCAGAGGAATATATTTTTTTAATTTATTTTTTAAATTTATTAAACATGAGCCCAATAAAACAAATTACGGCTTGAGGATCACTGTCAGAGAGAGGCGCATTATATGGCTATGCCGTTCGCACTCTTCTCCGTAGGATCTTTCTATCGTTGTGTGCATGCAGCAATATTTGGTTAGCGCAAAGCCACGAGATTGTAAGGGCGCGCGCATGCGTGTGTGTGTGCTGTTTTTGTGTGGGTGTTCTAATTTTACGGCTATTTTAAGTTTTCAAAAAAATTATCGAAATTCTATAATTTATTCAAATTTTAAGATCTGCGCTGATTATTTCTTATTATATCATTATAAAGGTAAGGTGGTGTCACCTTTTTATAGAAAAGTGATATTAAGTATTTCATAGAAAACAAAATGTTTTTATTTTTTCACATTATTCCAAAATCTACATCAATTTCGTCGAAATAATTTTCACTCTCTTCATTTTCCTCGTTATCTTCCGAATCGTTGGAGACAAATTCGCTCCTTTCAGCGTTGTAGAATCGTTGTACAGCAGTCTGCAAATGGTGATTTCTTGCAGAATCGCAATAAAGCCATTCTTTCCTTTGCCATATATGGCAGTTGTCGTCTCATATCCACATATCCATGGTAGTCTATCGAGTGTAGGAGATTTTAATGATATTTAAATGGAATTTAAATAAAAGTTCAACAGTTCCGCTTACAGTTACAAAAACATGTGTTTATAGCAATCAATTTTTCAAAACCACGTACAAAGAAGAAAAATCGCCTTGGCAGAAACTGATGTCGATATTTAAAAAATAGTAACAAAAAATGACCAACAATATATTCAAGTGAAATAAAAATTTCAAATTTATCGAAATTGTATACGAGCGTATTATACCTGAGTTCTTTCCACTGCAATAATAGTGGTATATTAAAAATATACATATGTACAACTTACCTCAGTACACTTGTTTCCAGAAAGCATAAATTAAGAACGGTTACAAATATACACACGCTATAAAAAAACCACGACACTTTCATATAAAATGAGAGCATAGAAACGGACTTCGACGGACTTCGGAAACGGGGTTCAACCTATTCGGAAGCCCCTACCTGACCTGTTGTTGACGTCGTTTTTAAATTTTAAATAAATTTCGACCACTTTTTTACCTTCAAATATATTTTTCTCGGGTCTGAATCGTTTTCTCAAAAAACCGGCTCGCCATATTCTTCATTTTAATGTACTTGTTACGTAAAATACGATGCAAGTGAAACTTTTTTTCGGATCGTAGGCATTTAACTGAAAATTTTCGGAAAATTATTCGAATTAGGCTATTAAAATCGCGTTTTTAATCTTAACTTAATAATTGGAAAATGGGAATCATAATGGGAAATCAATAGTAGACAAGTTATCCAACTACAAATTTTAATTTGCGTATTAGAGTACGGTATACATAATAAATACAATCATTCAAATGATAAACACATGTTAAAAACTGAGTACAATATTTATTTAAATCATTGGATCGTTTTGAACATAAATTATTCTATCAATAATTTCATCTTCGCCTTGAATCTTACAGTCTATAAATGTAACTAATATTTTATGGTAACCAAAATAAGTAAACAATGACTTACATTCTATTTTTTCAATGTATCTAGTAAAATTGATCATAGTACCATATCTCGTCGTTGGTATATTTCTATTATTTTTAATTTCAAGATTAAATACTTCTCTCAAGTATTCAGTAAGTTGAGAAGATTCCTCTTTCTTAAAATCTGTATTGAAATCACCAGATAAAATAACAGGTATTCGCGAATATATTTCTCGAGAACGGAAAATTGGTGCCGAAGACGTAGCAAATGGAGCTAGATGAAAATCTAGAAAATCCATGATATCATCTATTTTTTTATTTACTTTAATATAAATTGACGCGATTACCAGTTTTCTGTTGTCATCAAGTTGACAAATAGCTGCACAAAAATCTCCCACAGCAGATTCGGAAGTAGTTGCTTGACTAAGACCTATGTTATTTATGTATGCTTGCATTTCCGATTGAACTCTCAATGAATTGTCATTGTTTTGTAATGTAGCTACTCCACCATATCGAGAATTAATATGTTTCTGTCGACTCACAATGGAAATTGGGAATATTCATCTGCTCAGTATTTTTTAAATTAGTTTCGGATAAAACAAAGGTGTTGATTGATTTTGTCAGTATTGTAGAAACATTTTCCGAATGAGCTCGTAAACTTTGTACATTGAATGTTATCATCGAGCAACCCTGTCAGCTTGTAATAAAATTCGAGATTTCATCGGCAATATTAATCTGTGGATTCAACGAAAGTCGCTCCAATTCTATTCTTAAATCCTGTATTTGTTTAGTAACTCGACGACCAGTGTAATGAAATTTTTTTTGCCATCTTCCGATACGATGAAAAGGCCGTTTAAACAAGTGACGCGACTAAGACCTACGTAAACTAAATCTTGAGCATGGCCTTTTTCATAATGGTAAACGACTTCATCGTATGTTCCTCCTGGCGCTTTATGAATCATTGATGCGTTGAAAGCTGATAATGGGAAACGTGTTCGTTTTGTTACTGTATTTCGGTTATGAATGCTAATCGGTGACGAAGTTGTTACTAACTTAATTGGCACGGAGTATCTATCAATATTCAATTCAATTTGATCGAGTTTATCTGGAATCTGACAAATTTATATATAAATTTGAAGGTGATTCGTGTAAGGTTTACCAAAAGTTTTATTCTTATGTGATTATGAAATTGAATGATGAAGTTGGTTACCATACACTGGCACAATCTTGCATTGCTATGAGGAATCACTTTGGGACATACTAATAACGTGTTAAATTATCACAAGCGATACCTTGTCTCTACAAATTAAGTTTGCAGTTTTTATTTATTCATCTTCCGTATATTTTACTTATGAACAACTGTTTAATTCCTTCATCCTGTAGTTAAAGGTATCATCTTTGCTATGAATCAACCAACGTCCAGCTTAGGATTATTACTAATTATCATCATTTCTAACAATTAGTGGAATTATGATCAAAGGGGGTTCTAATTGTAAATTCTAAAGTTATTATTTAATCAATGGTTAACCTTTTCTGCACATGTTTTTTTTCTATAAACATAAAAATGAGACATTGCGAACAATGATAATCATAATTTGTCGATTAATTGTTTTAACAGCTTTGAGTATAATAGAAAGTTTCTATTATTTTGTAGTAAATATTAAAAAATTTCCCATATACTATATAATCTTGTTTTCCCTACTTTTTAACTCGCACGTTATACACTCACACACTTTAGTGAGATCATGAGAACTTTGTGCGCTCAACACAAAAGTTAATTGAATGTATATTTACGGGGAAAGCAACTGCTTGTTGTCACGCGTTTATAGACATAATTCTTTTGACAAGTGCTTGTAGATTGTGTAAAACTTTAGGTTATGTCACTCTCGTGGTTTGTTTATCTCGCAATATGTTGGCGGCTTGCTCCCATGATTGGTCAATAATTATTGCCGACAGCGCTACCTAAATGTACATTATTTTGACTACGCTTTTGAGTTCGAAGTTGATGCTCCTTACCTCTAGTGTCTTCCGTCTTTTTGGTAAGACCGGAGGACAAGCATTGGTGAGCCGACCCACCACAACAAAATATAAAGTGTTAGTATATCTATATCGGTCAACAGAGCGATAAAAGATGGCGAGCTCAGGATGCTCTGCCTTCTCGCCTGACGGCCAATACTGGGCGAATTGTGGTATTGACGGAAAATTAAAGATTTGGGAAACTGCGACGAGTCGTCTTAAACACGAATACGTTCCAAATTTACACTTGGCCTCTCCCTGCAGTGTGTTAGGATGGATGAGCGTAAATCAGCAATCAACCACGGTATGCCATGTGCTCACTCTTGATTCTTTTAATATCTAACGCGAAATCTCTGACCGTTCGTTTTAATTTAAAGCGATTTCTCGACCGGCGGAATATATGAACATTTGTCTTTCTTTCGGTATTGTGCAAATAGTGTTGCGTTTTTAAGAAAAGAAAAAACGTCTCTATTTTCAAATAACGAATTGAGGTTATAACCACGGTAACCAACGGCGGTATTTTATAATCTTCATTCACTAATTTGTGATAGACAAATGTACAATATCATCATTAAGCGGTATCTTACCTTTTTATAGACGAATCTTTTTCTATTACCAATTTTTATTCGTAATGTGTTTAATGTACTGTAAATTATGTACATTTTTATATCATTTTTATTTAAATTTTGACATGACTTAAAAAAAAAAAAAAAGTGGGAGTTTTACTTGTATACCCTTCCGGGTTTTTACAACGCTACCTTTATTCTACATAACCATTTCCCTATACTTCGACTTCCCTTCGTGCTGACCCGGCTGCAGCCGCTTCGCACTCTCCCTAATCCTGTATCGCATTTGCCACGGGCGGCGGGAAACTGCAGAAAACCTCCGCCGATACAGGTGACATAATGTTTTGTAATTTTTACATAATTTTCATCATTTGACAAAACATCTATCTGAATATAGACTTCATATTCCATGGCTCTTTTTGAAGAGACGATATCTGGAGGCAAAGAGGATAATCAATAAAAAGAAAAGATTCAGAATTGAGCATTTATACCAAACAAAATATGAAAACAAATTCTTGATAAAATTTTTCAATATTTTCGAAATTGTAAATATGGCAAATCGATCAGACGGAATATTTAAAATAAATTATACAAATAGACCTATTTTTTGAGAGTGTGTGAAGTAAATGGCTATTTCTATACATTTAAAAACCTTTGTCTTCGCATCACGCAAGCTTACTTTTTCGCAGCCTTGAATTTCTATTGATTTAAGTTTTTCCATATTTTCAGCATCCACCTGGGAAAAAGCGCAAGAAACGCATCATAGAGGATTCAGAATGCAAGCATATAGTAGCTATGGGGTCGGTGAATGGGAGTATAACTTTGTGGGATGTGACTACGGCTGAAGTTAGTAAACTATTGGAAAATGGTCATTCGACAACTGTCACGGCTGTCGTTTGGTCATCAGCCAGAGGTCTCTTCACAGCGGCGGACGATCACCAGATCGTTGAATGGAATGTGCAGGAGAATGGAATCAAGTGCAAATGGAAATCTGGCAAGAGCAAAGTAACGGCTTTAGCTGTGACCGAAGATGGAAAGTCTCTGCTCTCGGCGGATAGGATAATTAAATGGTGGGATTTGACGACCAAACGTTTGATAATGTCTTTCACTGGACACGCTAGCCAAGTCATTTTTTTGAGGACCATCAGAGTGGATCAAGACAATAGTTATGTCATCAGTGCAGCAACTGGAGATGGATATCTTAGTATTTGGTCCTTGGACGAAGTAAGCAATAGAAATCTTCAAGGGGCTGTTGAAAGAGCGAACGTTATGGCTTCATAATTGAAAATAAACTGTCGTCTATTGCAGGAAAGAAAAGATCGAGGCACGGTAGGAACATTTACTATGCAGGACGATGCTCTTTCGGTATCTGCACGAGTTTTGGAAGACTCAAAGGTGACAGTCCTTGCAGCAAATCGATCGGGTCAGGCCCATCTTTTCCAATATCAACCAAACGGTCAGAGCAACAAGCCTATTAAGCCTCTGCTGAACATTGTCATCGCCTTGGACTCTGAGCAAAAAGAAGCGGTTCCCGTTCCTATCCAGGCTGCCAATTTGGCGATGGACGGAAAGTTGACACTCGCTTATGGTTCGATGTTCAATCTCACGTTTGAAAATGTAACCCCTGATTACTCGGACAAAGTGCAACTTTTACTTCGAGCTGATACAAAGAGATCGAAGGAGCGAAAAGAGGAGTCATTGACAAAAATCAAAGTTGCCGAGACTGCCGGAAATGTGGAATATCTTGCGCCGGGTATTTGTTTAAAATTATCATGGCTAACTGATATGAGAGGAATGAAAATGTTGATGAGTGTGTCTTTGCCTTTCAGGATCAGCAGCAATAACGACGAAAAGAAATCGTGGAGCAGCTGCTGGCTCGCAATTGCCACTCAAGGAGAGACTAGAAAATCTCAGTTTGAACACCGAGACGAGTACTACAGGAAGAACGCCGACGAAAGGAGGAAATATGGCACAGTTGCTCATACAAGGATTAAACAGCAAAGACAAACATATCTTAATGAACGTTTTAATGACAAAGGACGAGAATGTAGTGAAAAATACGATCGCGAAGCTGCCCGTACAGGCGATAACTCCACTTTTGAAGGAGCTCACTCCCATGCTTCAAGGCAAAACTTATCCGTAAGAGCACTTATTTATCTCAAATTTCTCTTTCTTATAATTATATGGTAATGCTTTTGCCGCTGAATAAAGCTAACGAATGCACGGAATAATCCCCACATTCGTTCGATTTATTCTTACTTTAATGTGTAATTTAGCGTTTATTCATTATTTGGTACGAAAAATATGAATTTTGGAAATTTATATTTCGTCATAGAACAAGCTCTATTTCATTCTCTAATTAGAATATTTTGATAAAAAGAGAGTTGTGATTGTAACATTTCTTGCTATGAATTTCTATGGACAGGTACTAAATAACATTATCTGGTTGGAAGGAAATTCTTCGTATAAAATTATTCAAAAGAAATATTTTTTACTTTTTAAAACAAGCCAATTTTTGGCCAAGGTCTTTAAAACAATCAGTATTTTATGTTTTTGCATACAGAAGTAAGATCGCCGTGACGTGGTTAAAAATTTTGGTCACAAGCCACGCGGCCCATTTCCTCTCGCATCCGGACATCGGCGATTCGTTTGGGCCAATTTTGGGTCTGATCGATGCAAAATTGGCTATTCTATCCGAGTTATCGAGGTTACGAGGACGCGTGTCTCTTGTGACAGGTCAAATATCACGGCTACATGAAAATGATGATAAAGACGTAATGGAAGAGAGTTTACTCGTCTATCAAGATCCGGGTGAGATGGATTTATTTTTCTCGTATTCAATAAATTCGTCGAAAAAGAAACTCAGCCTTATTTTTATCACTCGCTTGTTCCGTAGATTCTTCAGACGAGGGTACGGATGTTGGCGAAGTCGCGATGGGTAGTGAATCGGACGAGAATTGGGAAGAATTATCTGAGCAAGAGGAAGAACAGGAAGCGCTTGAAAATGGTAGATCGGATGATGACGACGATGCTTCTATATGCAGTTGAAATCTTTGTAGAGTGAGTGATTGCTGAATTCGAAAATACAAGAATTATCAAAAATTGCATCCAATGAGAAGGTAAATCGTATGTTTATTTTCTCTTTTCTTTTTTTGTATAGGACACTACGAGCAAATTCTGTCACCAAGGAAAAAATCGGCAGCAAAGCAAGAGCTGCACGTTTTTTGTCATCCAAACATTTATTATAATTGTTACATTCATATTTCTATCATGAGCCACTATTTTTGCATTCAACGACTGACTGGATCGACATGCGGGACTCGTTTTTGTTTTTATACTGTAAAGAAGTTTTGAAAAATCATCGATCCTCTTGTATGTACGAAAAAAGCGCAACGTTTTACGCAATGTCTGCGATAAATTTCTTCAAATCTCCAACGTGTGGCTGATTTAATTATACTGGTTCGTGTGCGAGTTTCTCCTTTTGTACGACGTCGACTTGTAAAAGTGTACATATTGCAGTTTTTTTGTCAGTTTCCGAAATACACGTATACCGTTCCTTTACAATGATGGAGTAAAAACAAATAACGAATGACAATTGTATCTCATTCAACGAATTAATTTCCTCAAGAACTCCCACGTTTTTAAATACTTTTGTCCGAAATTATTGTTAGAAAATGTGAAAGCTTTGTATCGCATTTCTATTGCATAATTTTTGTTTTACTGCAGTGTTATGCCGGCTCCAGACTCACGCCGTGAACTCCGCGAAACGCGAATGGCTCTCCACATGAATCCCGTGAACAGGCGTGAAAACCATTCGCACTCGTGCTTACGCCCCTTCACGAGTGTTCACAGCGTGACTTTGGAGTCGACAGTAGAACCAAATATTGCAGTCATTTTTTTCAACGCCTAAGACAAGAAACAACTTCATACGCATAAAAAATTGCATTTGGCTCCGACTTTGCTTTTTTTGCTGTAAATAATTTTTATTTTTCAATTTTTTTTTATCTTATGAGTCTCGTTAAATCTGAAGATTGAAAGAAATGTCCGAAATTCCATCCGTGGGAGCCTTATATTGGACGTTGATGCAGTACGCTGAAATAATGTCGATATCGAAAAGTCGTCTAATGAAGATGCAAATAGAAACTTACGATACTATTAACTCTCTGCTAAGCACGAGAGTCTCGTCGGTAAAAAATTTAAACTCGAGACAGTCACGCACTTCGTATACCTTGTCGGCCAAGAGACGGACAAAAGATCGGTCGTCTTTAGCAAAAGAAGATTTAACGTTGACAGCCGATGAAATGAATCTGAAAGAATTGGAAAGATGTTTCGCAACGGTCGAGAGTACGAGTCGAGTACGTCAATTTTATTCATATGGAAGACTCGATGTGATTTCCAGACCCGTCGAATTGAAATATGAAAAATTAATACAAACTCAAATTCAAAATAAAATAAAAACAAATAATTAAAATGGCGCTAGCTGCATCGAATAAAGAAATTCTCATCGATCAGTAATGTCACACTGCATTTTGCAATTATAAATGAAATGACCCAAAATTTAAACAAATTTGAGAATTATCGCAAAGTACGTAAAAGTATATCTTGTGAATAATTTTGGAAGCAAAGATGACTTACCATGTTTTTTAACGACTGAAGAAACGACGCACGATAAGGTTTCTCTATTCGAGCTGCCGGTTCCACTTTTAGATTTTATGAATTTTTAGAAGAATCTCGCAATACGAGATTCTTCTAAAAATTCATAAAATAACATCTCGTATTGCGAGATTCTTCTAAAAATTCATAAAATAATAAAATTGACAAGTTAACAAAGAATATTGTTCGTATCAGGCAGCCTGGTTCAAAGCGTTCATGCATCTGAGCAATCAACTTCGAATTTTTCATCCGCCAGTGAGAGCTGACTGGATGCTCTCGAGAAAAAAAATTCCGTGCTACGATATAATATTTAACGGACCTGATAGCAAAAATTCTGAAGTTATGATAACCAAGCGTCCCATTGACCGCTTTCAAAAAATGAAAAAGGTGCGAGAGAAATAATTGTTTGTTTCTTCAAAATTCAATACGAAATATTATTTGAGCACCTTTATCAATTTGCACTTTAATGTTTCATTGTAACTTTGATGCCACGAAGAAGAAGCAGCGACAGATGTGCTCGCTTCGATGTATCGATATAGACTGTAAGCCTCAGGAATAAACGGACCAAGCCAAATTAACGATGGACGAGGATAATTTGATGGACTTGCAAAAAGTTGTATACTGAGAAAAGTACATCTATTAAATATGCATACTTACAGATTGTAGTTTTATCGCGTGGATCGAACAAGAATAACTTGTATCGAATCAAATCTTTTCGAATTACGTATAAATTCGTTTGCATCGTAATAGTCATTTTCATCTTGGTCTAATAAGAAAATTTAACAAAATTGGAATTTCATTTTTATCGTTCACGATACATTGAGTTCGATCCTAATGAATTTGCTGACTTTCCAGGGAAGTTAATGTGTTCGCATTAACAAGCAAATGTGCATCCACAGCTTGTTCTCTCCAACTGGCAATTTTTTTTTCTCGAATCATCTGCTCATTCGATATCTCGTAACGGCCGAATAAAAATTCTGGTATAATCGAGAAGGAGAGAGAAAGAAATAATAATTATTATCGTAAACAAGTGATTGCTTAGGCAAGAGTCAGCCGGTGATTACGATACTGCACGTACAATCCTGAGACGGATACATTAGTATCTTGTTGTTGCAATGCATATTTTTGCTTATATTCTTTGTGAACCGAGGGCGATCATTAATCATCATCGGACATTTTTATAGCGTAAAAAAGATTTGTCTTTTAATTTCGCGAGGGTACATCGACTATGTTGATGACACAATACCAAAAAATAACGTAGCTAATCTATTGTTCTCTACTTTAAGGGCAGGGTAGGGTTAATTCGTGTGAAAAAGGCACATTTTTATGATTTTTTTTTACGAAACGGTTAAAATCTATTTATTTAAACCAATGGTACATTAAAGTGTGACATTCGAAGAATATTGTGTCCAATTTTCACGAAGTGAAAAATACGGCGATGGCAGCAATTTTTATCAAGCGTCTCGGAAAAAGTTGAATTGCGGTGCCCATCATAACTCCGTGCTGGATCATCTGAAATAAAAAAATCAAAGTTATATCGTTAGATAAGGACTTTCCCTAGGTAACGCGGGGGGGTTCGAAATTTCAGTTTTTCAATGTTTGGGACCACCTTAAAGGGAAAAACGCGATTTTAAGCGAAAAAGTCGGTTAATTTGTTGTTATAAAGGGAAAAATATAAACAAATTTGAAAAAAAAACTCTCGAGCGTTACCTCGTAAATTATGTACAGAAATAGTGTGCAAATGTTCAAAAGGATCGGTGCAGTAGTTTTGAAGTTATGATGGGCACCGACTTTGAAAATGTGAGTTGTAGGAAAAACACTTTAAAGTTTTGAACACTAAAAAATTTGAGATAAAACGCTCGTAAGTGAGTTTTATCGGCTTACCTCACACTGAATCATCGATGCCAGGTCCATAAAGGATGTTGCTGTCATCCAGGATGTCTAAAGCATCTTTTTGCTCTTGTCTACGACGAATCCTGCCTTCTTTCGTCTGTTTTTCGGCTTCCTGATTTGCTCGGCCTATACGCATAGAGTCAGATGATCGCGCCCACTCATGAGCGTTTGGTCCACTACTGATTCCCATTTCTTGCATGAAGGATAGTAAAGCAAAAGAACCTTCATTAAAGACACAGGCTGCCACATAAGCTGCAATCTGAACGATGACAGAGGTTCCACCCACGTGCTTTGGTGAGATTTTCCAAATAAGTTGGTTCAAACTCTCATTGTTGTTCTGCATAAAGCCTCCTATACATCGCTGTAGGAGGGCATCTTTGCTCAGATCTTCATAAATGGGCTTGATGGCATCCAAAACATCCTTGGGAAGAGCACTGTACGTGTGTTTGAACGAATCCAATGCATTATCAGCTGCAGCTTTTTGCCATTCAGAAAATTCAGGCAGGTATAAAAATACTCATAACGTCGTCAATTTTGCTCCGATCGACTTGAAATTTAGACACAATATTCTTGAGATATTATGCTTTCAGTTAAAATTTAAAAAAATCGAAAAAATTTTAAACCTTACCCTGCCCTTAATGACGTATATCATTATACATGGAAAAGTTTATGGTGATATGATAATGATCCTTAGAGGCAAAATGCATGGAATTTAAAAAACGTATGTTGATGATTGCTGACATCGAGGAAAATTATCTCGCGGCAAAGTTACAAATAATCTGTAGGATGTTTGGAACGGTGAATATTTATTGAAAATAATGTTATCGACCGAAAATAATTGAATTTCTTATTTCCGGTCATTTTCTCATCTGGTTTGAGCTTCTGACAATTGTACACGTTAAATACCAGAATCGTGGCTTGCCAAGTACTTAATAGATCAAAATTTACTCTCTGGGCAGAATTGCTACATAGATTTTTCGAAATATCATAAAATCAACAAAGAAATAATTAAGAAATAAATGTTAATTTAATTAACAATCTGCTTAAATGATACGATAGATGGAGCGAGTACAGTTATTTCAACAAAAAAAATGAAATTTCGAAAAGTTTACTAATTTTATGGAGTTAATCCATTTTGGCTGGATATTTTAAGATTTATGGTAGTTAGATCAAGAACGATTCTTTACCAATTCGAAATGCCGCTTCAGCCTTACGCTACTTGTATCAACTGTTCTGTTCTGGCGGACATCTCTCGTGTCTCAGATTTCTTCTTGTTGAGCGCGTTTTTCATTTCGGGAACAGAATCATCATTTCGCCTTATTGCCAGACCAGAGTATCTTGTTAACTTCTCGAGCAAGATGTCGGTAAATTTCCCCTCGGCATCAAGCTTCTTTTTTTATTATTTCAGAGTCGCGTGCCTATCTACTTTTTACTACTGGAAAACCCTCGTCATATGTATATAATTGCAGAATAACAATTAAAACTTTGTACGTTTTAGGATCGCCGTCTCTACGGATCTAACTCATATATTTTATTCCAAATGTCTCCTCGAACTTTGAAAATATTTCTATCATTTTTATTTTCGCCAGTTACTTTTCTTTTGATTATTTTTAAACACGTACTTATAAGCTTTACAGTAACTACCGTCAAACGGGGATGTTTTGACATTAATGGTAACTTTGACAGTTTTTGGGGCTACTTTGACAGAGCGCCAAAATAGCGGTTAAATGTATATATCGAGATTATAATGGCGATATTCGTGTTGCGCGAATAATTTCCGATTCCGTAACCTCTGATCGAAGTTGTTTTGGAGGAAACACATTTTGACCCTCGCCAGGTGCCGACAGTCGACATTCGTTATTTACTCCCCCCCTAGATAGTCTTTTGCAGAAAATTGCCGATTCCGTACAATCGGAAAATTCCCGCACAACACGAATATCACCATTATAATCTCAATATATTGCAATTTACGTGAATATTACTATTTACGTAAATTGCACGACGACATCTATTACTTTTTCCTACGATGATTAATGAGCGCCGTTACATAGTATAACGATGTAAATCCACGTTTCTTCCGTGATCCATCGCCAGTTACTTTTAATCCTTCTTTTCATATTTTCTTCGTTTTCGTCACGAATGTTGAAATTTTCACAATTTGACCGATGTCCATAAGTCCATCGAATACATTCATACCTTCGCGGGTGATGCTTCAAAGTCTCATAAAGAAGATGATTCTTCGATTTATTTCCCAGTCGGTGTCAATTAACGACCCTGAATTGATTTTTCTACGACCACAAGAACATGCGACAATAAGTTATTTAACCGAACGCGCGATTTCTGGATTCTTCAAATTTCACGTTTTTCTTGTATTGCTTACGAATAATAAGCATCTCCGCGAGGGTACAAGAAATTGTCAACAATTTTACAATTGTACAATAATGGACTGGAGTATAAACTATATCTATATATCACTATATATATATATATATATAAAACTGACACTTTGCCTCGAATTCACATCGACGCTTGGTATGAATTTTTGTTTCCACGAAATTGGCTCTTTGGTGGATTCGACGCGTGCTTGCGGCCGTTCAATATTTACTTTTGGGTATATTTCGCCATTTTCGAATATCTTCTAACAATAAGCAATGGCAGGAATAGAAACCTGAGTGTGGGAATAATAGTTCTTTCGTCGCGCGATCGTATAATCGTTCGACGCATTACCGTTTCGTCAGCGATATCTATCAAAATATTTTTCATCTCGGTCTGATACTTTAATGCTAGTTTTTTCATAAGCTGTACCAACGATTTATTAAAAAAGACAAACCATCGGGGCGTTTGAGTTTTTAAGCCGGGCACTCGCGTTAAGCAACCGTTGATCGAGCCACGTTTCGACTTATCTTCCCCGAGGCATATAATATTTTGCTAATCGTTATCTCAGGTCCGAGTGGTAACGACTTCCTCGGTGCATTTCGGCTGATAACCTGCAAAAAACAAAGTAACAAGTTTGAAAACAAAATTAAATTTACAAAAACAGATAGATAATTTGCGTGGTCCCCGTTCAATATAGAATTCTATCGTAACTTGTCAGGTCATGGGGTGGCTCGATAGTATGATTAAAGTCGCAATGCATTGGTATAAAAAGTCGATGAGTCGCAGAGTTAAAGCATATTCCTCCTTGCAGTAGTTGGAGTAGCAACATAAAAGTGACATTTTTTAAACCACTTTAAACGAACCGGCAAACAACAAATCGTCGACATGTTGAAGGAGCTTCTCGTGTTGGCCCTTACGGGCTTCGCCTTTGCCCAGTCATTGGGCACGGAGTCCCATACAGCGGATATGGAGTTCCTACACAAGCAGAAGAAGATCTACGAATTATTCCTCTTCATCGATCAGCCGATGATCGTAGGAAGCGAGATGTACGAAACCGGACGCAACTATGACATCGAGAGCAGCATGGAGCTTTACACCGACAAAGTATATATAAATGAAGATTTGACGAGACCATTTTTCACCACATTTTAAATGATGACTCTCGCTTCTCAAATAATCATTGCTTTCCCATAATTGGTTCCAAGTATATTTGGACAATTAGGATAATATAATGGAATAGTTGTTATTTCCTCAATATCGATTCTCTTCGACTGTAATTTTGGGCTTGTTTTTTGACATTATAAAGATTTACCTTTTTTTTTTTTAAATAATCAAGGCTTGGGGATAATTTTCATATTGATTTTTTCTACGCTTATTGGAATCTCATTCGTTTGTAACCAGCTTTGGTGCAAATTTCGTTCGTGCGATTTCTCGTTGATCGTTCAAGTTTGTTGATGTTCGTTTCTTTTTAATTTCAGGTGTACGTTCGGGAATTCCTGTACCGTTTCAAATACGGTATGCTTCGCCGTGGTGCCCTATTCTCCGTCTACTACAAGGAACACCGCCACGAGCTACTGTCCCTGTTCCGTTTGTTCTACTCTGCTAAAAACTTCGACACCTTCTACAAGACCGCTTGTTGGGCTCGTTACTACATGAACGAGGGCATGTTCGTCACCGCTCTTACGACCGCCGTGATTTATCGTCCGGACTGCAAATTCATCCAACTGCCACCCTACTACGAGGTCTACCCTAACTTCTTCTTCGATTTCGAGGTTCTTCAGCAAGCTCGTAACACGAAGATGATGACCGGTACGTATAAATTGTTAAACGATTCGTATATACAGTCGATTACGAGAGATTCCAAAGTTCGAAAAAACGACGGACGTCCTAAGAACGCTCCAAGGGTAAAACATGAAAATTCAAAATGGCGGTTTTAAATCGAAGGAGTTTTAACCCGCTGATTTCAAATACCCATGATTCGCACATTTCCCCATACGAAGTAGATGGTGGTGAAAATGTTAATTTTGGTTTGTTGTTTTCAGGATACAAGAAGGGTATGTCGCTGGACCACGTTGAGACGTTCATGATCGACACGAACTACAGCAGTATGTGCATGAAGAACACCTTCGAAGACGAATACAAACTCGACTACTTCATGGAGGATATCGGCCTTAACAATTACTACTACTACTTCCGCACTGTATTCCCCTTCTGGATGGACATGAAGGATGTTCACGTTGTGCCAAAGCACATTCGCGGCGAGCTTTACTACTACATCCATCAACAACTCATGTCGCGTTACTACCTCGAACGTTTGTCCAACGGTCTCGGCGAAATCGAGGACTTCAGCTTCAGCAAACACTTCGTCCCGTCTTACTACTCCAACCTCGTTTATCCCAACGGTGTTTCCATGCCGAAACGTGACTTCTTCAGCACGATCCCCTTCTACAAGCAGAAATACGTCACGGTATGAACATTTTATATTCATTCATAGATAGAAATTTTCCAAACGCGGAAATGAAATATTTGGTAGCTTTTCAATGAATCGCATCATTGTTTCATCACCCTGGAACAGAAGTTTCATGGATCGATGATCCGGTATTTAAAAATCGAAAGATTCTAAATGAAGTGGGTTTTTATTGTTGATAAATGATTCTCTCGATTATTTCAAGTGGCCGAGTTTGTATTTGAAAATGCACGAATTATAAATTTAAAATATTCGAATTTACGATTAAAAATAGCCGAGCCGGGTTCTCGTGAACGAATTAAATATTAGGAACAATTAACGTCCCAATTTCAGGAAATCGAGAATATGGAAATGAGAATCCTCGCCGCAATCGATTCTGGCTTCATTCTCGACCACGAGGGTAAGCAGATCGGTATCTACACCGACACAGGTTTGAACATCCTCGGTAATATAATCGAAGGAAACATGGACTCCTGCAACGTGAGATTCTACGGTGCCGTCGACGCACTCTACAGAGACATCTTTGGTTTCAACTACAACTGCAAGAGCAAGAACTGCTTCGTACCGAGCGCACTCCAGTCTTACAGCACGAGCATGAGAGACCCCGCTTTCTACAGACTGTACAAGAGAATCATCAACTACTTCCTCAGATACAAGAGCAACGTTACGCCTTACACCCAGAACGAACTCGAATTCAACGGCGTCAAGATCGAGAACGTGTACATCGACAAGATTTACACCTTCTTCGAGAAATTCGACACCCTCATCAACAACGCCGTCACCGTCGACAACTGGAAAGACGCCATGTCCTTCCACATCAAGACCAGACAATACCGTCTCAACTACAAACCATTCACCTACAAATTTGACGTCAAGAGCGAGAAGAATATGAAGGGTATGATCCGAATCTTCCTCGGGCCTTACTCCGACAAGTACGAGAACGACTACGTCTACTTGAAGAACAACTGGATGAACTTTGTCGAATTGGACAAATTCGTTGTTGGACGTTAGTATTGCGATTTCTTTGATTTCATTGCCATGGAAAGTCTGGATAATTTAAAAGCTCTGTGCTCAATTTGAAATAACAAATTTTAGGCAACTGGTTGACTTTTAGAAATAGCCTTGAATATTCTTAGTTGGAATATTTTTCAAAATGTTTTTTTTTGTTCCAAATTTTAGTGAAATCTGGTATGAACACCATTGAACGCCATAGCACGGATTCGATTTATACGATGAAGGACCCACTATCCGGTGATCTGTTCTACAAGAAGATGTTGAAGGCCATCGAGGGCAACGAGCCGTTCCTCTACACCGACAGACTCTTCGGTTTCCCAGACCGTCTTCAATTCCCGAAAGGTACCGTCGGTGGAATGAAGTACAAGCTCTTCTTCTACATCTCGCCGGTCGACGAAGTCAAACTTGCAACCTACGATTTCCCAATGTTCGGCAAAATGTTGTACGACGGAAAACCAATGGGCTTCCCACTCGACCGTCCTCTCTATTCCTGGTACTTCGATCTACCCAACTTCTTCATGAAGGACGTCGACATCTTCTACCTGAAAGGAGAGGAAGGTTACTACATGGCCAAAGAACTCGACACTTACGGTGACAAGTACATGACCGAGGGAAAGTATCTCGGCAAATACGGCATGCACCACACCCACGAGAAGTACGAGAAGTACGAGAAACCCATGTACATGGGAGAACACCGTGGACACTTCAACATCTAAGAAGACCAATGAACGATTCTTGAACGTTCGACACTCGGATCGATGAGCTTTCACGTACAAACGTTCGAGAGCTCCGAGCGACGCGTCGGCGAATTCTGATTTATGCGATTGACTTTCATTGTAAATTTGTTTCTGTCTTTTTGATACCAATACACGATTCTGAAACCATTAAGATTATAAGTGTTTTGCCATTTTATGCGTTATACTAGTTTCATAACCCAATATCGTTGACGAGAAGCAAGCGGAGACAGCTCTTGGGATTATGACATTTAGTGGTCGAGGTGAAAACTAGAATAAATGGTTGATAGAGGAGTCGAAGGTATTCAGCGTTAAGACGCCCGTCTTAACGCTGAGTAACGGCCACCTAAAATTTTGCTTTTTAATTAACTTTGAAACGTTACGAATAATTTAAGCCATAGTTGGTATTGAAAATCGCAAAATTGTCGAAGTTACAGATATTTTTCGGTAGGAAGGTCGAGCTGCTGCGATCGGTGGACCGCGCGGTTCTACCAGTGCCTAGGATTTTAAAAAGCACGAAAGAAGCAGGCCAACCACGTAGATCTGTTAAAAAAAGAGTCAATGGGGTGCTAAAGGGGTCAACGCACAAGGGGTGTAACACATCACTCAATACGTTTCCGGTCTAACTAAGAAAAACCATTTTTTTTTTAGAAATTCGACTTTATTCATCAAGATACTCTCCTTCAAGAGTGGTACATTCATTCGATTCGCCAACTTTTCGATTCCTTTTTTGTAGAACGATTTGTCTTTAGTCGCAAAATAGGCTTCAGTTTCGGCAATCACTTGTTCATTTGAGCCAAATTTCTTTCCCTGGAGCATCTTTTTGAGGTCTACAAAAAACCAGTAGTCACTGGAGGCCAAATCTGAAGAGGGTGGGGAATCAATTCGAAACGTAATTCATTGAATTTAACCATCGTTTTCATCGACTTCTAGCACGGTGCAAGGTCTTGGTGAAACAGCACTTTTTCTTTTGCATCTGAGGCCTTTTTTCTTGATTTCTACACGCAATCAATCCAATAAAGCCATGTAATATTCGATATTGATAGTTTTACGTTTCTCAAGATAGTCGATGAACAAAATACCATGCGCGTCCCAAAATACGGATGCCTTATGGCATGCTGCCAGCTGACTTTTCGTGTAAAAGTGTAAACACACCTCCTTCTGATATCTTTAAGGTGTCAGCTATTTTACGCAACTTTAGTTTACGATTGGCCAACACTATTTTGTGGACATTTTTATGTTTTCCGGAACAACTGCCACTTTTGAGCGACCAGAGCGTTCAGCATCATCGGTGTTTGTACGACTGTGATTAAATTCAGCATACCAGTCAATAATAGTTAATTTTCCTGGTACAGAGACCCTCTATAGCTTATCAAGTCACAGTTTGGCTTTAACAGTATTTGTTCCCATAAACAAACAATGTTTGATCAACACACGAAATTCTTTTTTATCCATTGTTTTGAAAATATCGAAAGTTGTTTCACTAAAACCACTGTTAACTTCTGAGTAAACGTCGGATTGACATGAAATTTTCACACGTATAGTTTGAAAATTCAAGTAATATAGGCCTGTCAATAGTGATGCTATTTATGGGCCAGACCGGAAACTTATTGAGTGATGTGTGATGGACCAGGAATCGGTGATTGAAGTTCGGACTCATAAAAACCGCACCGTTGGCCGAATAACCGCACATTTACTTTCTTTTGCGATTATCTTGAAACTATATTTTTCGAACTGATCCCCAGTAAATTTCGTAAACTATAGGTCCGATTATTGTGAAATTTGTAGGTAATACTTATCGATGCATTATCTAAAATTAGTTTTTCCTTGTGAAATTACGGTGGAAAATACATATTTTTTCTTCTTCGGCTCACCCTAATAGTCGAAAAAAACGCTATGCTACATTGTAGCGACATTATCCACGAATAAGCATTTTTTTTTCAGATGCAACTTGGGGATTCACCTGTCGCAACATTCGCGCGTGTCGTGCAAAGGGCCTCCGCGGAAATTTCTGCAGCGTCGTCATTTTTTAATATTATAAACTAAAATTTATTTGAGACATTCGTAAACCCGTTTCTTACATTGTGTTAAAAAATAAAAATATTTCGTTTTATACCTTCGAGTTTGTGAAATTTTTAAAAATTAAATTTTTTTTTTAAATTATTATTTTTTTTAAATTAAAGGACCTGATGCATTGCGCAATAGCGAAGCATGAGACCTTTATTCTTAAAATCGTATTTTCGTATGATAAAAAAACAAAACAATTCGCATTTTGAAAATAAAATAACGTAACATAATATAACTTGTGAGAAAAAATAGGCTATTTGGTGCTCGATGCGGAAAATAGATAAAGCGACTAAGGATTGAGAAAACGTCGATTTTCTCGGTAATACACAGGATCCTATACAGGGTGCATTTTAATTTTCTCAGGCTAATAACTTTCCAGAGTGAAAAGATAACAAATTTTTCCTATAATAATAATTGTCCCTAAAATAAGAAAACTTCATATTTTCGGCGAAAAGTATCTACGTAATTTTTGTAACAAACATTGCTTAGTACGACCTTATTTTTTTAAGATATAAATACTTAATATTAACAAATAATCAACGTAAAGAATTTTGAAATCAATTTAGACAATTTAAATCAAAAAAATGTTAAAGATAAAAGATGTTCATTTTTTTATGAAGAAGTACTGATCATTTTTTAAGAAATTTCCATAAATTTTGTTACCAAGCTAATTTAAAAAATATAAAAAAATTAATAAAAAATGTGTTTCTATTTAAAAAAAAGAATTTGACCATTCCGCTTTATGTCTCTTTCAAACTGATAAGACTATTTTATATGGAAAATGTTTTAGTATTTTTAACCCTGCAAAGTTATTAGCCTGGGCAAATTAAAACGAAGCTCCCTGTACAATATAGGGTAAGATAATATAGAGTATCGTTAACGGCGATTTAAGAAATACAGACTTCTAACACCAGTTTATCTCTCTATCAGGCCAATTCTGTTCATTAATAACATTTTTTATCTACAAATTATTTGTAATGATTTCTTTAATAAAAAAATGCAATATCTCACCCGGATGATCTAACCTAATCTGATTTCACGTAGGCTAATTAATTTAGACGCTCTTATGTCATTATGCTGGTTAAAGCTCTATCATGGACTGTATGCGAATAAGAGCAACACGATAATCCTTGTCTCATGTGAAAATCAACCTTTTTTTAAATATCTGTGCTGAAAACATATAAATAATTAATACATGTGCAGTATGAACGAATAATTATTCCAAATAATCCTTGCTAGTAGAAAATAAGTTATGATTTATAGCGCTCGCACTATAATGATTTGCTTTACTAGAAAACTGCATCGAATGATTTTTCGAGTAGTCATTTTTTTATTCGCGCAAATTTTTTTTAGCCAACACAACGTAGAATATTAATTTTGTTTTAAAAGAAATAAATAGATCGCCACATTTCAAGACAAATCATACTCGTAAGTTAAAATTAAATCTAATAGAAAGAATAAAACAATAAAGAAATTTATCGCCAATGGTTTAATTGTCCTGCCACCCTTGTTTACCGTATAGTTTGCTCAGTGAAACTGATGATTTCTAAGTTAAATGGTCATACTTTAGAAGTAAGAAATTATTGAATAAAATCATGAATAAACACACAATAAAATAACCATCTTTGGCACCATTTTGACCACGGTGCAGGCTGAATTAATATAAATTATGAAAGAAGAAAAAGAAGAATCGGTCGGAGGAGCTAATATTCCTAATGACATTGCATCGACACGGGCGTGTTGTGACGCGAATAAAAATTTTCGGATAACGATAATCACCAAGCGAATATTTTGAATTAAAGGGTTATCGCGCCTAATCGAACGAACGGGTAATGGAAAATATATTGAAAATCATAATCGCGGGCTCTTTCTTACGATAAACGTCAGCGCGACGATGTAGCGAACGAATTAAAACACAAGAGGAAGAGCGAGTAAATAAGTACTTTAACGTGTAAAAACGCGTGCTAGCCGTGCATTTTAACGATTAGAAATAACTTTCCAAAGTACGATCCGATAAATTATTAAAAGCAAAATATTCAAGAAGTCAAGGAGATGTTAAGGGCGATCAAGAATGACAAAAACTGTATCAGTGTAAAAATTTACGAGAAAAAGCTTTCTGCAACGTTTCAATGATAGTAAGTCATGACCGCAGCTATAAATGCAATAACGCTGATATCATTGCAAACTAATAATATCGGCATTAAAATTGATAAAAAAGCTTCTTGCAACGGTTGGAAGATAGTAAGAATTTTTCGATTTCTTATTATTGAGATAATTTCACAAACTGCTCAGCGATTTTTGCCCTTGGCGTCATTAGATTTAGGTGGATGAGCAATGTGATTTTCATCATATATTCAAATTGTCTCTTGAAACCATTAAAGGGGGAAAAGAAGAGAATACCCGTTTCATTGCGATATCTTTATATAAAAAGAAACGAATTACTGAACGGGTTCCCATTAAGATTTCTTCTCACAAAGATAAAAACGTGACATCGTGAAAATTCCGTAGGTTTTTATCTATTTTTCACCAACGTTTGTATAAAAATGAGCGTATGCACAAAAATATCGGTACAGCGTAAAGCATATTGAGTTTTAATGGTTTCATTCAGCTTTCGCGAGACTAATAATGAATTCAATATTTGCATCGTTGCTTGAACTCAGGTCACGGGCCGGTAGAGGCAGGATCTTTCGGCCGCATCGTGTCAAAGTGCAGCGCGTATCAGCTCGTGTGAGAATGTAACGCACGCAACGTACATTCGAGTGCGGTAGATTACGCTCCGCGAAAGGTACAATCAGGGTTAAAATGATATTTGTTGATATTCATTTGGTGCAGCCTATTGAAGTCAACAACGAATTATCTGTCAGCGTTTACCTCATGAACAGGATCCGGCTGGGCGTGTCAGAGGTTGCGGAGATTACTCCATCCCCACTCGAAACGCGAAAATGACTATATAAACGGTCGGCTAAAATTAAAAAGCACACACTTCTGGTTAGCCAGGAGTAATCGTTGGTTTCTATTCGTCGCCCGTGGGATACAATTACCAGAATGACGAAGCTTGTCTTCGCGATCTTCGCGTTCTGCGCGTTCTTCGCTTTTGTCTCGGCTCGGACCGGTGCACCGACCGTTACCGCTGACAAGGGCTACCTGACCAAGCAGAAGAGCATCTACCAACTTTACTGGCACGTCGATCAACCGACTACGGTTCTTCCTGAGCTTTACCAGAACGCTCGCTCGTACAGCATCGGAGATCATTTAGACTCTTACACCGATCAGGTATGAAAATAGTAGGTAGTAGTCCTTCCCGGTTGGAAACCTTTAAGATTGCTATTGATTTCTATAATTCCATCGATTCTCACGGTTACTTATTCCCATAACACGGTTCTCTCTTCCATCGGTCTCGATATCCAAGAACTAATGGGCTGATACAGCAACCGACAATGAGCATGAGAATGATGATCCTAGTTCAAGTTTCGCAACTCAAATTCTCCGCTTCCCAACTCGTTCCCATCATTCAATCCTCGTTACCGATTTACTTGATAAAACTTGGTACTCGGGGTTTCCGGGTATCTTGGATGATGCTCAATCTTGTATTAATCGGACATAACAATATTATGAAACTTTTAGTAGTTGAATTGGCCAATTTTTCAATCCAGGGCCTCACGTTCATCGATATTTATCTGCGGTATTCAACATTTCCGTTTCAGCATCGCGCCTCCTTATTACGGCGTTGGGTAGTAGACAACTGGAACAGATCGCGTTTTTCTATTTGATTTTGTTTTATTATTTGAAGTGTTTATTTATTATCCCCTTTCCTTGAAAAAGACAAATCGGTTAAGAAAAATTGTTAATTCAATTCGACCATTGCCCTTGATTCGTGAATTTGTTTTCTAGGTCGTGGTCCAAGATTTCCTCAACCGCTTGAAGCATGGTATGATCCCGCGCGAAGCGGTTTTCTCCGTATTTTATCCCCAACATCTCGAAGAAGCCAAGGCACTCTTCGAAGTCTTGTACCACGCCAAGGACTTCAACACCTTCTACAACACAGCAGTATGGGCACGTTTCAACGTCAACGAGAAACTCTTCACCTATGCTTTGACCGTAGCCGTGATCCACCGTCCCGACACTAAGTACATCAAGCTGCCGCCTTTGTACGAAATTATGCCACACTACTTCTTCAACAACGAAGTTATCCAACAAGCTTATCACATCAAGATGGGTGACGTGTGTACGTTCATAGATGTTTTTTTCTCATTTCCCTAAATACTTCCGAACGTGATGGCTCTTATCAGATCCTCGCTGGCATTCTTCCAGCTCTCACGAAATCACAACTGCGTCAAAATTAATAGTTTAGTATTACATTTTTACCAACAGCCGGAGTGAAGAAGGGAGTTGGCATAAAGTATCACGAGGGTGGTGTCAATGACATCGTCATAAACGCCAATTACAGCGGCTGGTACATGAGCCACGATTACAACAGCGAGGAGAAGCTGGCTTACTTCACCGAGGATGTTGGTCTGAACTCTTTCTACTTCTACTTCAAGCACGAATTCCCATTCTGGATGACCACCGCCGACCACCAATTACCGACGAACCTTCGTGGCGAAGTTTACTTCTACGGTCACAAACAACTTTTGGCCCGTTACTACCTGGAACGTTTGTCCAACGGCATGGGCGAGATGGAATACATCGACTGGCACAAACCGATCACTGTTGGATATCATCCGACCATCGTCCATTCCAACGGTCTTCCGTTCCCTCATCGTCCATCGGGCTCTGACATCCCGGTTTACAAATACCAGTACGTGCAGCAAGTCGAGGACATCGAGACTCGGGTTTCCCTGTCTATCGACAACGGCATCATTCTTGACTCTAAGCATAATCACGTCGATATCTATACACCCGAAGGTTTCAACCTTTTGGCTAACGTTATCGAGGGTAACGCAGATTCCATCAACTACCGTCTTTACGATTCTCTGGATCACGTGTGCAAGAAGATTCTTGGCTTCAACCTCGAACCCGTTAACAAATATCAGATCGTGCCCAGCGCTCTCGAAACCTTCAGTACCAGTCTCAGGGACCCAGCGTTTTACCGCATCTACAAGAAAATCGTCGGCTACCTTCTCAAGTACGTTAACTCTAAATATTCTCAAATCCCTCTTAAGGGTCATTGTAAAATCCACGGGATTTTAAGCCATTCCATTGATTTGAAAGAAACTAATATCGATCAGCTAGTCTCGTCAGCTATCTGGAACCATTTTTGGCTTTCGATTAAAAAAACCATGTTGGATCGATTCCCAATAGGAAATTCCATCTTACACCAGAAATTCACTATTTTCCTTTTGTTTTTAGATACAAGTCGCATCTCCCGGTCTACACCCACGATGAACTGGTGTTCCCTGGTGTCAAGATCGAGTCCGTTGCCATTGACAAGCTCACGACCTTCTTCGATCACTTTGACTCGGAAATCTCCAACGCTCTTCCAGTGACCTCGCACAAGGAAGCCGAGGGCCTGAACGTCAAGGTTCGCCAACACCGTTTGAACCACAAACCCTTCACTTATCACATCACGGTCAACAGCGACAAGAACGTCAAGTCCATGGTGCGAGTTTTCCTCGGACCCAAGTACGACGTCCACGGTCACGAATTGGACCTGACCGACAACTGGCAGAACTTCCTCGAGTTGGATCAATGGATCGTCGACCGTGAGTTTTTCAATAATTTTCTTGTCATTTTCGTTCTTGATTTTCAATCAAATAAAAATATATTTCGCCAAATTTTTCGATCGAACTCTGATCCGTTGTGTTTGTTTTTCGTTCATTTCATTTTCAGTCAAGACCGGCATCAACAAGATCGAACGCAGCAACTACGCTAGCCAGCTTGTTTACCCCGACGAAGTGACCGGACCGGTATTCTGGAAGAAATTGGAGAAGGCCGTCGATGGTGGTGAACAATTCACCTACACCCAGCAATTGTACGGTTTCCCCGACCGTCTCATTCTGCCCAAGGGTAAGAAGGAGGGTATGCCTTTCAAGCTGTTCGTCTTCGTGAGCCACGTTGACGAGACTAAGGTGCAAACTATCGAGACTCCGGTATGGGGTGCGAGTATCGTCGACGGTCATCCTATGGGATATCCTTTGGACAGGCCTGTTCCCACTTACGGTTTCAACGTTCCCAACATGTTCTTCAAAGACGTCATGATCTATCACAAACAAGCCGAAGAGCTGAACCTCACGGTTTAAGAAGACCCGCGAAAATGATCGTCACTCGATACGCCCACGAACTATTTTAAATATATACTAAATATACATATATACATATGCACTGGATGCCAACTCGTTCGTATATTTTGTTGTTGTGGATGTACCGAAATAAAGAGGACAATATTTCATAATACATGACTGCGTTCGTAAATTTTGTAGTGCAATGTCGATGGGAAGAGAAAGTTTGCAAGACTATATGGACGAAATATAGCTGATGATAAAACTTTGGAAGTTGGTTTCATTTGGAAGTTGGTTTCATTTGGATACAAATATTTCTTCTTTTTAATTGAAAATTCATTTAGAGCCGATAAAAATGTTTAAAGATTTTGACAAACGATAAATGAATAAAAAAAAAAACAAATAAGCACGTGGAAAATCTTCAGTGAGAAACAAAATTTAAAAATCGTTTAAAAAATCTGAATTATTGACAATACAATGTTCTACACGCGATCGATACTAAGCAAATAAATGTTTGAACGATGACGGTTCAAGATCATTCGACCAGGCTGCGGGTCTCGCGATCTTATCGTAAGGAACAATTAGAGACTTTGCATTATTTGTTGCTTCCACAACGGGCAATTAACATTTATCATCGTCTGCACTGCTACAATGAAGACCGTTTATCGGAGTCTCGTTATACGTCTCCCGAGTCAGAAGTCGTTTCGATAACGGAGAGTGCGGCGAAGAAATTAATGTTGAGACTTGATTAAGTCTTTATACGTTTAAAAGTCATCGCTATATAAATGAGAATTTATCGGTTGTTTTTCAGCGATTATTTTGTCTATCAAAATAATAATAAGTAATATTGCGATACTTGGTACTTAATGCAGTGTGTAAGTGCATTTTTCCCGTTGATCGACGAGGAGTGTTGACATTTTATTTTAATCCACGCTGATAACCTTGAAAGAAAGCAAAGTATAAAATACATCGAACATTAATACTATTTCTTCAGAGTACATTTTTTCGGATTATTTTACTTTCTTCTTTTCCTTTAATTTTATTTTAATTTCAAATAAAAAAACGGTATAAGCAATTTCCGTTGCAAAAAACGTATTGGTACGAAGTTTCGTTCATCCTTTACGAAAAAGGTATCCGCGATTTTCTTGCAATCAATGACAGATTCCCCGATATATCGATTCGAAAATGTTTTATTGTATAACGATTTTGACCTCGCATTAAATTAAGAAAAAAATATATATATGGTTGGACCCCAAAGAGGCTTAATAGAATTGTTATTGAAATCCTTACGACACACTCCATTTTTAACAAAATAAAAGATGGTCACCGAAAAATTCTTTAATGCAATTTTGTTTTACTCATATCCAAAATTCGGTAAATCGGTATTCGGGGAAGATGTTCAAATTCGACGATGCTAATTGTAAATACCGATTAAAATGCGAAGAACCGAAAGAGAACAAAAGCATGGAATATTATGAGGGACATAAAAAATTACGATAGTAGCTGTAGCTTGGTAGATCGAACAGTGTAAACCAAAAGTCCGACATTTATTTGTTGCGGATGAAATAATGGCGCAACGGTCCCAAAAATGTTGGTAAATCGAAAGCGATTGGAAATGCTACTCGAGCGCTTATCTCAGGTGTCGACTCGTTGGTAAATTATGAGATTGAAATTCTTGTCCTTTGTCTATATCGCGACGATGACGTTCTACAATCAACGGAAAACCGGAGATAATTGTAATTAATTGGCAAGGAAAATTTCACAAATTTGATGAAAAAGTGGGATGTACAAAATTGTCTTATTTATTTACAAGATTCATAATGTAAGTCGATATTTGATCGATTTCGGTTTGCCAATGTCATATTCCTTAATTATTGAAAAAATGAATACAAACTAAAACGTCTTAGTAAAAAAATTAAAAATAAATATCGTTGGGCTATTGAAATGACTCATATAATGCCATCCATCAGTGATAAGTTTTCGGTCTACCGCAATTAAATGTATTTATAAATAAATAACATTTTTTATTACGTTGCATTTTTATTATGAAATATTCTCAAGTTCGTTGTAATTTTTATCGCGGAAATCGGACTTTACGTATTCGTCTCGATTCAAATATTTGTATGTATCAGTTTTCATTTACGAGTGGGAATAATCGTTAATTCGCTCGTCATACAAATATACTCCGAGTCGATTATTTATCAGGATATAGCTTGGTCAACAATCTCAGCGAGAAAATATTCTTCTTTAAATAATAGTCTTACGAATTATCTACGCACAAGAGTATTTTAGATATTCCAGTATCGTACAAAATATTATTCTTCACGTGAATTTGTGTATATGTTCTTCCGGCGATAGGCACAATGAATTCTTAATCACGAAGAATTAACTATAATAATAACAACAGCAAATAACAAATAATAATGAGCAATCCATAATTCTTTGCTTTGTTCGAATCGGAATCATCCAAAATTGTATTCTCGTGCAAATAATGCAAATTTTGATTTCCTATTACGAGTATGTGTTTTTTTCTTCATCGTGAACATTTTATCCTTATTGAAATTCATTTGGAATTTTTCAAAATCGTACATTACCCGAATATAACAAATATAAATAAGTGTGTTTATTGAAGCGAGTTGATTTTTTCAATCGGATTGATTTTTCAGCATGAAAAGAGCATATATTGTACCGAAGGCGAGGGTGAACGATAATGCTGGTGCTGCCCCATCTCAATTAAAGAGTATAAATATAACTGATTCTCAGCTGTTGTCATTTTTTTGTTTAAATGATGCTCGATGAAAAAACACGAAGGGGCCTCGGGGGTCATTATTCGTGACCCGAATGAGGCGAAGATTGTAAAAGCGGGGCTTATTGATAGCCACGCTATAAAAGTCATCCCTCGAACACAAGTAGATGTCACTCCACTTCGCGTTACGTGCACGCCCTGCACGTCGTCCCGTAGTCTCGTACAGTGTGAACGTCTAGCTTTCTTTCCGCCATATTATTTTCTTTTCATTCCGTCCCAGTGACGTTTTTTTTCGCAAGATGTCGAGCCAGACATCGAGCTTGATCCTATTGGCTTTGTGCCTCGCTTCGGCGACCGCTTCGTACTATTACGACGCAAAGACGACCGACAAGGACTATCTACTTAAGCAGAAGCAAGTATACAATCTTCTCTATCACGTATCTCAGCCGGATATCGTCAATCCCGAGTACTACAAGCTCGGTCAAGCGTGGAGTATCAAGGACAAGCTTGATCTGTACACCAACAAGGTATGAGAAATCGAAAACACACAACGACAAAAACGATGCTAATGCATTCCGTATGATCGAATATTCGATAATTTAAGAAAAAAAACTCATTAACGATGCTCTCGTATTCGTACGATCTGGGAGAATAATTTATTTATTTTGCGCTGCGACCGCTGTGTAATTGAATAGAGCATAGAAGGTGGAAATTTATGATTTTATGAAGAATGAAGAAAGCGACCAATTGTGACATTTATCAATTAGAAGTTTTTCCACAATAATAATATGCTGATTTTATTCTTTGCGATGATTATCAATGAAAATAATTTCAGTAAATTAAAGAAATAATCTTATTTTACGATTTTATTCCAATTTTAATTTTGTCATTTAATTTTTGACTTTGTCACTGTTGCTATCGAAATAAGTGAAACTAGCTGATGGAAGGATTTTGACAATTAATAAATAAAATAATGGTAGATATCAAGGAATAATTTTATACTCTTTATTTGACCTGTGTTTTGGTATCGTCCTTGAATTATTTATTTTTCGACTATTAATATCGAAATAATTGAAACGGTCTATTGTAATCGATCGACAATTAACAAATAAATTAATAATTGATGTCCCTACTCGTATCAAAATCATATACAAAATGTTTCTATTCATAATTGTTTTGCTCGAAACGTATTTATTGTTTTGTTCGAAAGGCATTGTTCTTCCGTGTGTGAAAATTTTAAGAACAATTAACGACCAATGGTTTATTTATTTGATAATTCAATTGAAAATAAACGAGCAATATTTTGGTTTTTTCCATCAGGATGCGGTGAACGAATTTTTGAAATTGTACGAAAATGGCTATCTTCCAAGGGGCGAGATGTTCTCGGTGTATTATCCGAAGCTCTTGAAGGAATCTTACGCGCTCTTCCGCGTTTTCTATTACGCCAAGGATTTTGATACCTTCTTCAATACCGCACTGTGGGCACGCAATTACATCAACGAAGGAACTTACATGTGCGCACTTTATCAGGCGGTACTTCGTCGTCCCGATACCAAGTACATCCAATTACCACCCCCGTACGAGTTTTATCCCTACGCATTTTTCAATTCCGAAATTCTCGAGAAAGCGAAGAACGCGCATTTGTACAGAGAAATAAGTGAGTGAGAATCAATAATTATCGATTCACAATTAATAATAATAATTTAAAAACTATATATTTTTGATTATTGGTATTACAAATCATGTGTCATAACTTTCATCGACAATCAGCAAATAACCATCGAATATTGCCATACATATAATAACCCTGATATTGAATTAAATCGAGAAATAACTAAATATTAATAATTACATCGATTTTCGATATATCGAAGATTATTTCATAATTTTCATTAACAACCGGTGAGTAACATGGCAAGTTGTCAATGTTTCATACATTCTGTTAATTGATGAAATAATAACAATAATTCATAGTTATTATACAATTGTTAATGGCATCGATGAAGTAAACTCCATAATATACTAATAACAAAATAATTTTTTTCGGTTTAACTTGGTGAAATTTATTATCATTATCATTATTATTATTATTAGTATTATTATTATTTGTTGTTGTTGTTGTTGTTGTTGTTAGTCGCTAATTGAAAAATATATTTTGTTTGTAATCGTAGATTCGAGTCCTGATAGCGACGGTTACAACTCGGTAATAATACATGGAAATTATTCGGGCTGGTACATCGAACGTGAATACGATATGGAAATGAAGCTGAAGTACTTCATCGAGGACATCGGTCTGAACACGTACTACTTCTACTTCAGACAGGACTTCCCGTTTTGGCTAAACAGCGAGGAATATGGGTTCGAGAAGAGCATACGAGGAGAGGAATATCTTTATGGTCATAAGCAATTATTGGCTCGTTACAATCTCGAACGTATCGCGAATGGGCTCGAGGCTATCGAGGACTTCGATTGGAACACCGAATTTTATCCGGGCTATTATCCCACTATGACTTATCACAATGGACTGCCGTTCCCACAGAGACCGCACTGGAGCAAGATTCCTCACTACAAGTACAGATATTCTCAGGTAAATCGATCGAAAGATTACGATCGATCGAGAGTCAACGATTCTCGAATGACTATTTTATTTTTAATGCTTGCGAAAATTTCATCGAGAGGGCTTTGAAAATTTTATTTCTCACCGAATTAAAAAGAAAGTTTTTTCGATCAAAGAAATATACAAATTTTTTTTTATTTTTAATAAATTATGCGATTGTTTTATTTTTCAATTACTCAAGATCTTTTTGGTTCGAATAATATATATATTTTTGTCATATTTGATATTATTTTTGCAGTGGATTCAAGAGCTGGAGGCTCGGGTCTCGGCAGCCATTGATCTCGGTTACGTGATCGACGCCGATGGCAAACAGATCAAGATCTACACGCCCGAGGGCCTCAATATTCTCGGTAACATAATCGAGGGTAACGAGGATTCCTGCAACAAAGATTTCTATGGTAGCATCGATAGTCTCGGGCGAAAGATTCTCGGCTTCAATCTCGAGTCCAAGTCGTCGTATCAGATAATTCCCAGCGCCCTCGAGTCTTTCGCCTCGTGTTTGAGAGACCCGGCTTTCTATCGCATGTACAAAAGGATCGTCAAATATTATTACAGGTTCGTTGTCAAGAAAAAACAACAAAGAAAAACCTTCTTTTTTTATTATTAATTTGAATTTTCGTCAGATTTTATTTTTTCTTGATTACGTTGAATCGAATATATTTTCACTTAATGAAGGTACAAGGCACACATGAAACCCTACACGCAGGAGGAATTGATTTATCCCGATATCAAAATCGAGTCGATCGCGGTTGACAAACTTTTGACTTACTTCGACGATTTTGACGCGACGATAAGCAACGGTCTGCTGGTGGCCAATCAAAAAGAAGCCGATAGTTTCTTGATCAAGGTGCGACAGGAACGATTGAATCACAAACCGTTCAATGTACACATCGGTGTCAACGCCGCCAAAGCCGGAAAAGTCGCTTTCAAAATCTTCCTCGGACCGAAATACGACGGCCAGAGAAATTTGTTCGATTTCAGCAAGAGTTACAAGTACTTCTACGAGCTCGATGCGTGGATCGAGGATCGTAAGTTCTCCATTGATTTATTGATTGGTGTTTTGTTTCTCATTCGTCGATGACGAAGTTGGGATTTTGAAACACGTTTTTTTTATTATTATTTCTATTACATTAAGAAAATCAATTAGTATTCGCTATTCGTTTCATTCAAAATATTTAAACGACGAAATAATTATGAACTATTTGGAAAAAATATTTCATTCTGGAAAAGCAATATCACTTTTTCAAATTTAAATCATTTGCGAAGAATTGCTTTATAGAAATAAAAATGTTATTATTTTTTTCGAATATTTGAGAATGATTTTTAATAATCATTGTTTCATGCTGACAATTATTTTCTTCTAACACAAATATGAATATTCATAATTCAATTAAAAGAAACGATTTGATGGCCATCTGTGGCTTGAATATATTTTTTTCAAAGCAAAGATTTTTCTATGTCAGAATTGTTTCGCGATCAGTCTTTCTTTCAATTATTCATTTTTTTAAGTTATTTTACAAAATTAATTTGGATTTCAATAAGTTTGATCATCATTTGTAAAATAATGTTTTGTTTAATTATGTGATATATTTCATACGATAAAATAATGTTTCAGTGAACGTCGGCCTCAACAAGATCGAGCGCAATAGTAACAATTTCTTCTTCACGTGGAACGATCAAGTACCAAGCGAGATTTTCTACAAAAAAGTCGCAAAGGCATTGGAAAGCGGTGAAAATTTCAACTATCAGGAGCGCATATACGGTTTTCCTCAGCGTCTTATTCTCCCTAAGGGCAGAAGAGCCGGTGGCCAATATCAGCTCTTCATTTACGCGAGCCCGGTGATCGACTCGCCGATTCAGTACTCGTCGCGAATCTGGGGAAATTATCTCTTCAACCCCAAACCGTTCGGATTCCCTCTCGATAGGCCCATCGAATATACCAACTTCGTTGGACCCAACGTATATTTCAAGGATATCACCATCTATCACAAATACGAAGCTGACCTCAACGCGACCTCGTAGAGAAAAGGACTTTATTTTCAGCAAAAAAAAAAATAATAATCACGATGGAATTTCATTGATAAGAAATCTGTTTAATTATATGTTGTACGTTATCGTGAAATAAACGATGCATGACGATACATTTGAAACATATTTGCTCTCCATTATTAAAATTGAATAATCGAGCGATTATTAATTTTAATGGATTATCAGGAACGATTATTCGCTTAACCTTATTAAATCTTACTAAATATTAATGATTGGGAATGAGTCTGTAATTTCATAATGATTATGATAGATTCAGCGATCGATTATTACCGGCAATTAATGAATCGATCATCAAATCTTTCGATTGGTCATTTATCGATATTGCGATGAATCCAAATTAATGAATTATTAACGATGGATTCAAAAATTAATTGAAGGATCAAAATCCATCGAGCGATCAGTTACCGACATCGCTATTAACTGCGGTTGCGGGCAGATTAATCGATCGACCGATCGATCAGGTGTCGATATTGATATGAATCGCCATTAATTAATTATGAAGGGTTAATTCAGCAATCGATTGTTACGGGCATTATTTAATCGATTAATTGTCGATATTGTGATTAATCGCACTTGAACAATTATTAATGTGGATTCAACGATCGAATCGTTACGCACCTACTATTTATCAATCACCACAATTGAGTGATCGGCCGCTTGTACATATCGATTAATTGAAGTATCGAAGTATTGCTCGAAATATCGCATTAAAACTGTTTCTATATTCTTTGATCATTGAAAATTGCTCGCAGCTACCACGTCGTATGTGTCGGAGCAGTTAGGAACTCGTTGATAATGCCGTTTTACCTCTGTTTAAGTCACGTATAACTGTAATACGAAGACATAGCTGTAAAATCTACGTAACGTTCAAAGACATGCGCCCACGTGGGAGTATGTGAATTCTTCGAGAGCACGTCGCTCTCCTCATCGACACTTGCCTCCATTGGGAAATAAAAATTAAGAAATCTATTTTATTACAGCGGGAATTTTATAAACGGAGCAAAGTGTGATTTTAATTTGTATGATTATTCAAGCTGATCTTGTTTATTTTCATTCGGATAACAAACGATCGACAAAATTGATTGTTCATCATTTGATACAATTCATTGCGTGAAAACTTGTTTAATTTTTGTGGATGATAATATGACGTGTAAGGGGGAGGAAGTTACCGGAAGTTGAAACGAGTCGTTTCACCGAATAGACTCGGTCAAGGTCGCCTGCTTCTTCAACCTCCCCATCGCATTCCGTGCCCCTGTATATGTCACATCGAGAGGAATGTGGGACGTTCAAACTCTGGCCGAGAGACGAGAGGAAACAGGTGAAGGTAGGTGCCTCCTTACCGGCCGGACTCGGGTTAAAGAACTTCAGTTTTGCTATGACCGTCGTTCAGGTCATTCAGGAGTCTCCCGGTGAATACGACCAGTCGGACCAACGATAATTTCGTATTTTTCTTCAGTTTTTTCTTCCTTCGTTTTTTATAAACACAACGAACGTCATGGAATTTCGAACTTTCATCGTAAGTAACTTTCCCAATTATTTACTAAATTATCAAAGTCATAATTGAATCCTCCAATTTGTCGAATCGTTTCGATAATTCTTTTTTTTTTGTCAAATTATTTTTTGGCCGGATATATTGTACATAAATATCTGATGATCATTTATGATTAACATTATATCGACGATATTTTAAAATTATCATTGGTTTATGGCTCGGTGGGTTAATCTTTTTTATTTCGTCTCAAATTAAATCGTCGAGAAACGTTGGGTATGTTTATAAAATTACGACGAAACATTAGCTCACGGGTCGAGTTTTGGGTAGATATGGCATAATTTATCGAAATATTCGTACGGAAATTTCGATTTGGAAATGATTTTATTACAAAATTTGATATTTTTGAGGGTTCGTTTTTTGTTATTTTTTTAACTTATTTTTTAATATAACTCATTTGTTTACGATGTTTTTTACATCTTATGGCATAATTCATGTATCTGTTCCTGTGTAAATTTGTGTGTTCCAGTATTTAATTAAAAAATCATATATTTTTTAAGAACATGTTTGATTTGTAAATACACGTATCGTTCTTCGCCGGCTTCGCGTCTATCGCACGGTGTCTAATCTCGTTTCCATCGATGCCACTGGCTCACGAGTATCCTCATCATTATTTATCATCGACGTTCCCATCGAAGTAACTGTACAAATTTCCATCCTTAAGCTCATGTGCCTAACAGTTAGCCGAACAGTTGCTCGAACTTTTCCAATGACCAATTCAGCATTTCTCGAACATTGCGATCTTACTACACGTATAACCCCTGATCGAGACTATTTACATCCATATGCCTCTCCGTTAAACAAACGAAAATCGTAATTTCAAAACAACGCTATTGTCCAAAAATCATTCGATCGAACAAATTAGCAAAAAATTCATTAGATACAAAATTTCACTGTATTTTTTCAAATATTTGTGCTTTTAACAAAAAGAATAGATATATAAATATTATTATGAAAAGTGACTGTATTATACATTAAATTTGCCCAACAGAAGAGTCTAGACCAATTTTAAAAGACTATTTTATAACAAAATTATTCTTAAAAATGAATGATCAATAATGATAAAAACTACATTGACAAATTATAACGAAAACTTGAGGCATTCTTGATAAATAATATGATTTTAAATGATTAGCAAATAGACACATTTTTCAATCTGTTCATTTTCCCTTCTAATATTCTATCACAATTACAAGTTCATAATCGTAAAATTATTTATATCGAGTAAATAAAATTTTGCAAATTGCTTGTTTCGTCATAGATTTTGTATAGATTACCTATAATGAGTCTGAAAGAAAATTTGAAAATATCGTAACCGATTTTGTTACAATGTCTAAAGGAACTTCTCGTAACGATAGATCATCGAACCCTGATGCATCTTTCACAGAACGGGTTTTCCATGTGTTACAACGCACAAGCGTCCATCTATTCTACGACGACGCTTCAAACGAGTTTCCCGCTCTCTCTCTCTCTCTCTCTCTTTCGCCCTCTCGCAAGTGGCGACACATAGAGTCACTTGCGGCAAGTAGGTTACTGCGTATCCGGTTGTTCGAGCATCCGCCTTTCCGAGAACGTATTAAGTTTTTCGTCCTTTTTTGCCAATACTAGGACAACAACAAGGGCGAGACGATGATAATTATTGTAAAACTCTATTTATTAAAATAATGTTTAATACTTTGCAATAATAGCAATTAAAAACAGATGTTCATGGAAAAGCGGTGAAAAAATTAAATTTCTGAACAAAGCCAATTGTCTTCGTATCGTAAACAAAAAACAAAACGAAAATGACTCTATTCATGCAATTGTAGAGTAGGACGTAGAACTCGTGAACAACGAGAGCCTCGTAAGCTGGCTCACTCGCGGAGCAAACCGTTGTGTATTAATAGTCGGTGGACCAGGTACCGTTAAGAACGAACGTATAGTATCTACCTTTGTAACGGGGAATGCCTTGTAAAGTCAGATATACGAACGGCATACACACGCACGTGACATACAATATATAAATATAAAGTATGTACAGATTTGACGTACGTCCATTTAGAGTGTACCGGGCACTAAAAAATAAGTTCGTGAAATTGTCACATTTTTATCGCGACGATAAATTTTATCATTCTTCGATTCCTCGCGTCGAGCCTTTGTCTCGCATAAAATAAAAATGGGCGATTGCCACGCCATGCGCGAATTGATGAAAAACTTCAATTTCTCTCGTACTATTAATTAATAGTAATGACAATGATCATAATTTTGATAATACGACTTAAACAGTAAACAAATTATTTATATTCCAGATGATTCTTTTGAGCGTCGTCGCGTCTGGTTTGGCCGAAGAAAATCACATAAGCAAAGTTCGAGGACAGGCGGTCGAGACTTCGACGAATGGACTGGAGGAGGAACCACCGGAAGGTTATTACGCGTTTGTCGAATCTCCAAACGCCGAACCACCCAAAGTTCGTCCACCGCCTTACATCGACAGCGATAAGGAATGTTACGGTGGGGATAGATCGACGATATATTTCGCAAAACGATCGTACCTACTCGATTATGAAACTTGGTAATAGATTAGAAAAAAACCTTTTGTTTTTTAGACACAGGCAAACAAGGCAAAGGTTTCGTATCGGTTCACAACGTTTGCGGCGATCTAAATAAGGGCTACATTCCAAGAAATCCGATGAGACAAAATATCACTGGATCTTCGTACCCATTGTGAGTTGACGCGAACAAAATGTGGGAACTGGAGGAAATAATTCATAACAAAAAATATTCATCGCGATCCTACAAATTTTAATCGTAATTTGTCAATTTTAATTGATTAAAATGAATTTTTATATTACACTAATTGAAAAAAGAAAAACATTGCGACGAGTTCTACGTAAGCATAGAATTTGTACATCGAGGAAAAGAGAAAAAAGTGTAGTTAACGTAATAGTAAAATTTGAATCGTTCATTTCAATGTTAATTTTTATTTGAATCGTTGATTATTGATTTTACTCGATCTTTTCGTATAGGCACGTCTATTTACGGGGACGTAAAATACTGCGAGGGTAAACGAACGATCCATTACTAAAAATTCGTACCTGTCATTAATGATTTTACAGTATTAATGATGATAAAATAATTCGTATGAGATAGCGAGAATTGAAGGCTCAGGGTTGTGCGACTTCGACATCAAAATTTATAAACGCACCGTTTCAGTCGCTAATCGGAGACTCAGTCGGTAACAAAAACATTTGGAGAAAAAGTTTTGAAGAAAAAATAAATCATTGCGGGTTCTCCGGACCGCATAAAAGTCCGCCGAGTTTCCATACGAACCTCTGTTTCTATTTCTATTTCTATTTAAACTATGTCTCTATTTTATCGACCGAACACTGTTAATTAACTTCGAAACGAACATATTTCATCTCGATGAATTTTTACGTAAATAACGTACGTAACGCGTCGAAAAAAATGTATCGATTAGAGATAAGATTTGTTTCGTTCGAATTTATTGTATTTTTGTATTTTATGTTCCAGTGAACTCCTGCGGAATCACACTCTAAAATTTCTGAGCAAAGCCCTCCCGATTCTGAAGGCCGACGACTCGTTGCCGAAAGTTGCCAAAGTACAACCATTTTCGCAAAATTCGTAGGTGTTGAAAATTTGATACGATACCAAAACATATATTTCTGTTTCTAAATTTCAGTCCACGAAATTTTATCATTTGCACGATTAATTTTTGTTAGTCGCGCTGAACGATTCATTTTTAATTGTGCGAGACAAAACTTTCCCTTCGCGTTTCAAATACTTGATAATTTTTCGAGCTCGATAATTTACAGTCCTAGTTTTCCGCAGAGTCGATACCGATGAAAAAAGAAGCCGCAGTAAGCGTGCGGTTGGAGAGCCAGAATCGAACACGGACGCGACGAGAAATGGTCGAAAATTCTGCGAAAATGGAGGTGGCGTGTAAGTATTGGATAAAAAATGTGTATATATATATATTAAGAAAATTATTTCTTCCAAAAATAATTTGTAAACGTCGTGCAGCTTTTGAACAAAAACGTCTTTATTAATCAATATTGGAAAACAGCGAAAAACTAGATATAACGAATTTAACGTTGGCCGATCGAATATATTTGTGTTAAAACAAAAATTGCAGTGTCTGCATGCTGTACAAAGCGATACAGGGTGAACCGTTAGCTGCGGCTGCCGGTGCTGAGCGACGCGACGATCCTCCCTCGCCCGAATATCGCCAACGTACGCCAGCGTTGCCTCAAGAGAAGCCCGAATACACCGGACCACCGACGCCCTGTCCAGCCAAAGTTGAATACGCGACGCCGGTCTTTGCCAAGAACTATCAAGGAATATGGCGTTACGTCGTGCAGATACCTTACGAGGGTTATTTCACCCAGACTATCGAGCTGACGAGATGCATGTGGGTTTTACTTTTTTTCCATTCGAAAAATAAAAATAACAATACAAGTGATCTAAGAATTTTGGAAGAAGATTCGTGCGTGGAAATTGCAGGATATTCGCATGTCGTTTTTCTGAGAAATTCAAAATTGTGGGCGTTTCGATTTCTTACGAAAGTGTAACATTTTTATGATTCGATCGTTAAAGATTTTTGAAGAATTTTCGTGATTCAATTTTGTAAGAACTGACAGAAATTTCCTGATTCGATATTCGTTTCTTTCGTCAGGCAATCTCGCTGTCACTATTTGGATGGTGGTTGTTTATCGTCTCCAAGATGGACGAGCCTTTTGGTGGCCGAAATATTTTATCCGGATACATTTTTGGATGACGGACAGAACGGACGATTGCCAGGACCAAGAGAACCGGTAACCGGTTCTCCACCTCCGGTTCATGATTTCCAAAATTATCAGCAATACCTGCAGAGGCGAGCTGGAGAAAACGAGGGTCGCAGCAGTGGTACTTCCTCGCAGCAGCATCACTGTGACGGCGTCGATGAGATGGGTTGTTTCCAGGTAAAATTTCTTTTCGTCTTTTATGATTGTCTTCGATTAAAATTTTTTTTTACAAATTCTAAATATCGTTAACGTCCGAAAAATTATTCACATTTCTCATTCGTTTCTTTCAACGCTTTATTTAATTCGTTGATTTGATTTAAATTACTAATTTTATGTATATTTCATCCATTGGATCATATTAATTAGGTTTCATATTTTTTTTTATAAAATCTAGATATTCCAAGTGATAAAATTGAACAATTGTATTCTTAGTTTATTTTTATTGATTTTTAATTTACTTGATCAATTTAGTATTCTATATTTTGTCATGTGCATAAATTATTACTACTGTTATTATCATTATTATATCTATTTGCACAGGTCCGATTGTACTACGATTGGTTCTTGGTGCCAGGAAGCTGCAAATGTTGGAGACCCGATTATTTCAATCGTTACGTTCGCCGCACAAGCTCGAGTTCCGAGCTTTAAACAAGATCGCCTCTTCCTCGATGAATATCGGGTGCGAGATGAGATTATGTTTTATCTCATCCGCCGCTCGTTTCCCTTATACTTGTACCGGGGGGACTTTCGCGTGATTCCCGGGACTCAGTCCCCCCGTTATGACTGTGCTATCGCATCGTAATGTGTCAACGTGATTTGTTTTGGTGTATCTTCTTTGTTGACCGTCGGAAAGCCCCAGGGATATTCCCGGTCGAGTGTGCGAGTAACGAAGATATCGCTTATAAGTCCTAGACCGACAGTCTTTTAATTTTGATAATGAGCGAAAACATGACTGATTATGAGCAGCATTATATAGGGACGCAAATATTTATATTTAGGATCGCACAAATGTAGATATATAAGATTCGTGATAAGAAAAATCAATCGATCATTCTTTTTCAAAGTTATTGATTGGTTGAATACTGAGATGATCGATTGATCGATCGGTTGATAATTCGTCGTTAAGTTATTAATTGGTCGGACAATCAATCCATTAATCGATCGATTAATCAATTCATTATCTAATCATTCGCAATTAATTAATCGTCGTTCCGAGGATGACTAGCTTTTTATAAATATACATATATATTTATGTTTACCAGTGATAAGGAAAAATAATCCGACCTTATAGAAGAAAGTCTGTTTCAAGGTTGATAAGGAATAATGTAATAACTCGTTGCTAATAAATCATCTAAATTCTTCCGCTTGCCTTCAACAATGTTTTTTTTTCGTCAAAGTAAATTTACATGTAATATATTTTTTAAGTAAAAAGAAATTTGTATTTTCTCCACCTCTCCAATTATTAGTATATATTTTCTTAATATTTAAATTTGTTTACGATCATGGGAACATGGCAGCTTTTTCACGCACACAAACACACACTACAGTTCCAAGGTGCTCGAGGTTTTTCGATTTTCGTATTCTCGGACAATCACAACCATAGCTCATTTATTACTAATCAATTTAAATTCACTCATGAATTATTGAAATTACGTCTTAACCACCATCGAACTATCATAAAAAACACATAATTTAGCCGACCTTCCGAATAAAATGAAAATAAAATTGGCGAAAAACGCGAGGACGACCAAAATGTGCAAATTTCCTCATTTCGGTTTCAGCTTCGAAACAGAGTTTTAGCAACAGAATTTTTTATTTTTTCTCGGTTAACGTTTGAACCTATTCAATAACGAACGGCTTCGATCTTTTCTCACCCTCGATTATCGATAATAAATAATAATTATGTAATAATCGCGTTGGGTGGGAGGGGGGGGGGGGGGACGACTCATAGGCTTAAGGACAGCGTTCCATCGAGACACGATAATGGCAGTGTCAAGGTTTCGAGGTTTTTCAACTTTCGTGTTCGCAGACACGGACGACATGGCGTCTTATATCGCGCACGTGTAAGGCCGAGGACGCCCGGGACGGCTCGTCGGGGACGCGAGACAAGACGGAACGCGGTTCTTACGGTCCCATGAACGTTCGAGATTTGTCCTTTTCGTTTGTCTCTTGGATAATTTTATATTTTCCGATGTAGAAGGCGCACGTCTGCTCGCCGTCTTTGCTACTCTGCCGGAGGGAGGGAACTCTATCGTCATCGGCTCAATCAAACCGGATCGGTTATATTTTCCTCGTGACTGGCTCTCTCTCTCTCTCTCTCTCTCTCTTTCTCTCTCTCCCTCGCGCTCAATCTTTCTCTCTCTATCTCCCTGGTTCTTGTCATGTGACCGTTTAATTGAGAATAGAGAACGCGTGCCGCGGCATCGAACAGTTGACGTCACAGCATGGATCCGCGTATCTCGCGGTTGTTGAAACGTCGCAACGACCACGCACTTTTGTCAAATCTTGGTGTGGCTCGAAGCGTGTTGTCATACGCGTATACATATTACCTCTTTAGTTCTCATCTTACTATATTTATATATGATTTGGTATACGAGCTAAATCGAGGAAATTTAAAACAATTCCCGGCGACCCTCGCGGATTTTTTTTCGAATTCGGGTAAGTATGCTGCACAGTTTGTGATGATACGTATTTGTAATTACTTTGGATTCGCGCCCAACTTCTTTTTCGGTACTATATGGTCCCTGATGAGGTCACATTTCTGTAGTTGAAATTTTGTTCGTTGAAAAAATTGTATAGTGCTTTTTGGTGGAAACTTTTACTGGCGCATGTATATACTACAGGCTGTGCCATTTTAATTTATCGATGGAAATAAATTGAGAGAATGCGGGCATGCAAAAACAAACTTTCTACGAAAGTTTTCCAGGTTCGAAGAGAGGATATGATTACGATTTTCTGTTGAAGAAAAAGGGAATAATTTATTTAGAAGAAAACGTTAGAACGGTTCAAGAAGAAGAAAAAGCGGGAACGTTCTAGTGTTGTGGCGTCTCGACGCTATACAATGTGAAGCTTGCCGCGATAGAGTTGCCCTCTGGGCGCACGGCCGTTAGAACCTCTTTGTTATGGCGGTACATTTCGAATACATATTGAGATTTCTTTTCCTCTACGAGTTGAGGTCGTGTGAAGGTCATCATGGGGTTTTCAAATGGAAATTTATCATTTTTCCCCCGTCACATTGCAGGTGGGATGAACTCGGATGCGGAGAAGCAAGCAAATGCTCATCAGCCTCAAGGAATTATCTGTATTGGCCAATTAGAAATGGGTAATCAACAATGAAATGGAATTTTGAGTCCTTAAATGCCATAATGGGGCCAACTTGTGCGCGATCGTCCGATTTCGACGACGTACACCTTGGACAATGCATATTCAGGCCGAAGATTTTCAGTGGCATATTTTGGGTCTGTGCATGGATTTGCGTTTAATTTTACTCCATGTTGTGCCCCTCCCCGTTCAAAAACCGTACAGCATTTTTTAAAATACAAAAGACTATATTTCCGCCTGGATAGAAAACAATGTCAATATACTTATCGTATGTCCCCTTCGAAACCATAAAACGTTTTTTTCGTATGACCTCATTTTCTCGACTAGATCGATAAATTAAAATGGGACATCCTGTATATATGGAACGATGTGGCATAGATAATATATGTATATGGGAATAACGTCATGTAAGTCAGCAAAATCTTCGAGTCGACACTTCAACCGTTCGCATACCCAGAATCAGTTGCACATACACCGATATACCGATGTTATATAGTGTTTGGGCACCACGGAGCACGATCAACGTGGAACGCTCGTAAATCATAAATAGTTATGTGTAATAAGGAAAACCTCGATCGGTGTGATAAGTTTATTGACTTGTATATGTATGTAATGTAACTGCGTGTGTATACATGCGCGTGTAGGTATATGTAGAATGGAAGAAGTCAAAACCACACTTGTGTTTGCCTCGGTACACGCATCAGCGATACATCGCAATTTTATCACGGGGTAATAGATGCGTTGAGGCTGAACATTTATCATTGATGATAATAGCATTTTTATTTAGCTGAATCAGAGTGAGAAAGCTGAAAATAAAATTTGTCTCGATTGTGTCGCATTGTCAAATTTATCGACCCTCATTGTGAATGTCGTTTGAATAATGCGTTATACAAAATACGAGCGCAATAAACATTTTAAATGTGAATGAAAACGTTGCGAAGGAGAATTCAGACATTTCAGTAAGATTTGTTTCGTACAAAAAGGATAAATATTTAATCGGTGTAAAACGAGAATAATAATAAATACTTGAGGCTTAAAAAATGGAAATCAATTATTCTCTGCGGTAAAATTAAAATAAGGTACTAATTATTGAAAGTTTCGGGGCGTTGGTCGAGCAAAAATGCAAAAAAGTTCAGCTGGCAGACAGTGTCGGAGCTTTCGTTGTCTCCCATTGCGTTGCATATAGGGGAGAGCGGGGTAATGGGAGCTAGCGCAAAAAAAGTACTTAGAAACGCTCGACGTGTTTCGAAATAACCCAAATGCCTTCCTTAAACTTCGTTCCTGCCATGCGACTGCCTCACAATCAAAGTAAGTATCTAAAGTTTTTGTATTTAATTGTTTTTCGAGTTCATTCGGTAGCTTGCGTAAAATGCGTCCCTTCGGGGTAATGGGAGTCAGATGGGATTCCCCTTGTATCGAGCCCACGGTCATTAATCAAGAAGCCCCCAAAGGCCACCAAAACTAAACAATATTCAGAAATCCCGACCGGTATTCCCATGAAATATATGTTTTGGAAGAAAAAAAGAAGGGACAAGGCAATAAAGAAAACAAAGAACATTTAGGCGTTAAAAAAGCTATATATTCGACTTGATTATATGTTCCTTAGTTTATCATATGTTAAATGTATTCATGTTTATTATTACTAATAGTGACCTAAAAAATTATTAAACTTGTCAAGTTTAAAGTAATGTCTCTCGTTACCCGCCCTGTCAGGTAATGAGAGCCCTAGACACATTTTTTTTAATTTAATTTTTCACTACCTTGAACAATTATTAGTAACCTTCTGTTTCATGAAAATGAAAGTTTATTGACCAAAAGACTTATTAATAGTAAAAACAATAAATAGTTAATACAATAAATTACTTTTTTTCAACTTTTCCTTACATGGCTCGAATTCCTCCGTTCTCCCTTATTATGATGATTTTTAACATAATCGTCATTAGTTACCATCACGGTGAAAACTTACTTTTCAGACGATCTAATGGATTCCCTTTTGACTCCTTGCAACTATTTTACTTTCTTATAAATTTATTTTTATCTCAATTATCATCTCATATTATAATTTAATACTTTTTATTATCCTTGTCTGAATTATGTAAGCAGAAATCGAGTTTTTGAACAAGCAAAAAATGTGATTACTTTTGCGCCAACCTAATGTTATGCCCATATATCGATACACGATCCGCGTCCATACGTATCGATACATTTCCAACACTGCAATTATATCAGTTCTTCATCACGTCGATAAACATGTCACTTTTTTTATTTAACCGGTAAATACGGTCCATATTTCGATTCGATAATCTTGTGATAATAGACGTTGCAACATTGAGTTGTCCGACATGCTAAAATATTTACCCAGCGATCTTTCACGTTGATACTCAAATGTGCATACAGTAGACTTGATAATTTTTCGAAAATATCAAAGCCTCAAGTGTCCGCTTCGCATTATTCGTGGTTTCCATTTACCGCAACTTCATTTAATCGGAGTTTGCATAATCGAAATTTTATCATCATAGCGATTTTTGTCGTACGTAAACCGCATCGGTGCTAATCCGTGTCACAAATTGAGCTTTTAGTGCAAATGACCCCGTACTCCCACATGTATACGAGTTTTTGCCCGCGGTATCGATTGCCTCAATTTTAGAATATCACAGGGAAATTTAAAAATTAAAGGTATGTAAAATATAATTTTTAAAAACCCCACAAATCCCACAATCCAGGCAGAGGCGAACTTTCTAGCGTACAAAGTATTATATTGCTCTATTCAAATATATTCACTGTTTTTCGATCACTTATAAATACAGGTTGAATTTTGAAACCCCCTTCCTTGGTAGATAACCAAGTTATGATAGGAATGTATGCTTCAAATTTCTAATTTCTAAGATCAGCGGTTTATTCACAGAATAAATCAATCTGTGAAGAATAGATTTTCCTGTTTTACATCGCTCTAGGGATAGAATTTTGAAACTCGTTTCTCCGTCGATAACTACATTAATATATAAACGGAATGAATTCCTGGAATATCGCATTCCTAAGATCAGTAGTGTGAACAGAATGTTTTAATCCGTGAAAGACTTATTTTCCTCTTGTCGATCGCCTTAGGATGGGAATTTTGAAACCCCCTTCTCACTGAATATCTTCATTACGAAAGGAAAGTATTCTCTAAATTTTGTATTTCTAGGATCGGCCGGTAAGGCTGGCCGTTGATATTTCGGCCGGTCAATCGTCACTCTTATTTTTATGTCTATAAGATATATAAATATATACAATACATACAATGTATATTTTCTTCATTTATATATATATATATATATACACATATGGTAGCCAATTTCATGAACCCAAGAATATTTGTTCTAGATTTCGAAGATGTCGAGCGACAACAAGGACGAGGATTCAATCGCAGTCAATATCGACGAGCCGAGCGAAAGCGTAACGCGCCTGAATATTTCCATTTGTCGCTCTCTACGCAATCTCGTTAAGGGTTCGGTTAATCGTAATTACATAAAAGGAAACAAGAAATTTAAAAAAAGATAAGAGAGGAAACGTTCGGTGCGATGAGTCGTTGAAATTGTGGCTTTCCCATTTTTTTCCGAAGCTGAGGTAGGTCGCATCAGGAAAAAAAAACGCGTCGACTCGTGATAACGATAGGTGCAAGAATCGGAAGATCGACGAGAATGTATACACGTTTGCGAGGAAAACAGTTTGATCAGTGAAAAAAGAATTAGTGAAGAATAGCCTTCTGTTTCTTTTTCTCCTTCACTTATCTATCTCGGTCAAATAGTTGGGGAGGTTTGTTCGGTGCGGAAAACAAAATACGAGAAGAGCCGACAAGCGTGCCGACAATTATCGGAGTTTTGCGTTGCGAGTGAATGTATCTTTCGTTTTTTCTTGTCGTTCGATCGTCTTGTTTTTTTTTCTTCATCAGCGAACGATTCAAAAGAACGTGTCGTATACTCATCGAATTACGCAAAACATCGAGATGGTGACGAAGGGAGAGAAAAATAGACACTTGCGGCTGGAAACTCGTGGCTTCAATGTCTGCGGAGTATTAAGCGTCTCGTTATAATTACGTTCCAATTATTAATCTACGAAATGGTTTTATTGAGAGGCCGATCGTTTATCGGGGCTAATTCAGCAGGTGTAAAAGGTATTTGTACGAATGAGAAAGACGATAGATTGTGGTCGAAGAATCGTCGTGCGTCTGTGAGTTATTAACCGTTGCGTTCGTTTCCGATCAGATGGTGAAAAAAGAAACTTTATTATTGATTTGAAAGAAATAATAAACAAATTTCCTAGATTGGGAGGAGGAAGTGCATCGTTGAGTTATCGGTTGGTCCAATAATTAGTTGATCGATCGATCGATCGATCGATCAATTAACGATTTAATCGATTAACGAAATTTCAAACATAAAATTGTTCGTAATTCGTTCACTCGCACTGGAAATATAAATTGTAATTATTATCTCATTTCTCAATTAATTAAGGATTGATTATACATGATTGGGCTCTATTATTGGAGAAATAAGTTGGGAAGTCCGAAATCCTTTTCGCATGGTAAACAAAAAACGTTATGATTATCAATCGTTTCAGAACGGTGAAAAACATTATTGTTTTCGTGCCATCAAACGATCTGGCGAATATCGAAGATCGAAATCACCTTGGGCTCCGAAATTGCCGCGTATTGCCAAGGCGAGCGATGTTGACAATGCGCACTCATCCTCATCATCATTATCCAGTGATTGGTAGCACGTCCACGCGGTCGTTGTCAGCATTCGACACAAACAACGATTAATTTCATTACGTTTAACGGAAAGTATTCAACATCGCGTCGACGTCACGCGACGAAAATTTTTCGTCACCGTTTGTTAAATTTTAAATGCGAAAAAGCTTAAATTGATAATTTTTTTGTCACTTGTGATTTCGAGATATTTAATTTTTTTGGGAAACAAATACGTTATAAAATAACTTCATGAAATAAACATTTTAAATATCAGGGCAAAATAATGATTTTTTACTTTGGCTACGATCATGTTTTGAGTAGGTATTATTTTCTGACATTCGTCAATGAAAAGGCTTTTTTTTATTATCAAACAATAATTTAAAAAGTTCACGGTCTTCGGTTGAGTTCCGTGAATTAATTCGCGTTATCTCGTAACGAAGAGAACGAAGACGTGTCATTTTACCGACGTCACAATTTTCCGTTAAAGCTGCGATAAGTGCAATCATGCGTGAAAAATAGATAAAGTCGAAGCAGGTATTCGGTGAAAAAAACGTTGTTTTACTACGGCAAATACTCGATCGAATCTTGATAACGCAAAAGCAAAATCGATATATTACAATTTTTTAAGTGGATACTTATGGAAATTAGTTTTTCGTACGCGACGGAAAACATTTTTTTTAATACACGAGAATTCTTTTTCCTAAGTCTTGCTCTATCGCCGAAGTTTTACACGAGGTCGACGTACTTGGGGCATAAGTAACACGTGGAATGACTTTTCACATGTATTTTGTCAAAAGCCGTCTTATTACTTTATTTCGGATTTTTATTAAAAAAGTAAAAGTATTTAGAAATACATTTTTACAAGCCTTTTAGAATTATTCCAAGAAATATTTAGTGAACTAAATCAGAGTTATTAATATTAAGAGTTAGTAAGATCGAAAATTCAAGTCTCCACGTTCCCCATGAAGACGTAAACAGCTACAAGTGTTTAATCGTCATGACTGGTAACGCACATTTAAAAAAAAAAGAAAACTGGAAAAAATAATCGAAGAAAATAAATAAAAGAATAAATTAATTAGTCAAAATGAAACATGAGAAATTAAGGAGGTTGAGTTCGAATCGGATCCAAAGCTCAGCAGGATCGACCCACATTTGGTCTCGAGAGTAACACAACGTGGGTCGGATTACTCATTATTTTTAGTCATTTTTATTTCACTTTAGAAGAATCATCGAATCATTTTCTCTGAAAATGTATTCACGAGAATACATTCGCAAATGCATCGAGTTTCGGGCGATTGGGGCTCCTTTCGGTTGCACTACCGGCGAATCATCGTCGATTAATAATTCATGAGGTTTTTTCGTCGATAAATCATCCAAGCGCGTTGACAGTCGTTAGACCGGTTTTTCGAAATCTCATGATTGGAACGCTCGCGCACCACACGCACGTATACACAGGTTCCTCCGTGTCGTACGTATCGCGCGCACCGAATAACGAAGATTACCTCTGTCGAATCTTTGGAAAAAATACTCGTGTCTAGTTGACAAGTCGATCGTAACACGGGTCAAAATTGTTCTCGCTTGTGTCGAATTTCACCCAGAAGATTGCACTCGGTATTTATCTTTCTTTCCGTCTCCGTCGTACATGGCTCGTATAATTTGACTATATTTTTATACAGAGGTCTTGAGTCGAATGGAGGAAACGAGGGGCACTTTATTCCACGCAGGAGACACACGTACACTGGTTTCGAATCGCGGCCGTCAGCCTTCCAAGTCACATGATAGGAGAAGTTAGCAAAAAGGTCAAAAACAACTTCGCGTTATACACAGCGGTTTCCAAGTGAGATTCCTGACATACACGGTAGTACAGTTCGCGAGCACGTGATGTTCGTTTCCGACGGTGCTGCGTATGTAGAACGCGTGTGCAACGAATAGACAACAACAAACGATCGATGATTATAATCGAGCATACTTTTATTTATCGTTTCATCGTTGAAAAGAAGAACGCATATAACTTGGAAACTTTTTCGAGGCTAGAAAAATAAGTATTTTTTATTTATTAACAATTTCTATCATTATTCTCTCGAAACATATATCGACATGACAAATCGTTCAAAAATGCTCTCGGGGTAAAAAAGGGTTCGACCCATTTATGAAGAGATTAAGTTTTCTTATGCGACGAATGTGGTCGATTTTCGTTTTTCGCGACGTTTTCGTTTATTTAAATAAACTTCAATATTTCTTGACTAGTTGAAAAATACTTTCAACTCATATTGAACCGCGATTCGGAAATTCTCCGGAACGGCTCGTTCGATCGCGAGGAAATGTAGCTTCGTCACTTTTTGCCATAATTCTGCGTTGGCTAAGCTCAATTTTGTGCTGATCGACCGCGACGTTGTGAAGAATTTCCAAAACGCGTGTTCGAAGTGGTCGATGCGTGTCTTGTTGCTTCGTAATGATATGTGAAACATAACCTAACGTATTTTCAAAAATGTAAACACGGTGACGCATCGGACGTTGAGTCGCAACACTCGACGTGTAAAAGGATGTTTAGACGCTGCTAGAAGAAAATGAAGTTGACCGAACGCGATGAGCTATCGGAGGAACAATGCTGTTTCGATATTTAATAATGTCTCAATATTTTACAAATGTTGTATCTCCACATGTTTCTTATTTTTTCGAGAGCACGTGCAGACCTCGATGATATACGACCCAGAGGAATTATATCGAAATGCCTGGATAGTTTTTGGTTGCGTTTAAAAATATTCAACGTAAAGTAATTGCCGAATTCATGAAATAGAAATTTAGTAAAACTACATGTTTTCGAAATAGAAACAGAATTTTTATTCGGGTATATCGGAATATTTTAATTTTGAAAACGTTTATATTGGTATTACCGAAACTATTATAAACAATCATTATTATAGATATTCTTTTAAAAATGATACCTATTGAAATAATTTTCACAAAAAATTATTTTCTCCGGGACACCAAGAGTCGCCGCAAATCTCGCATTCTTCTTAAAAAATCTAACAACGAGTATTGTCAAAACAACTACCTGCTCTTATTTATCTAGGGGGAAAAATGTAGAATTAAGAACTGAATTTCAAAGTGAGAACACATTATTAATGAGCTGTTTTCAAATATCTCAATCTGTCGGTATAGAAACTGGAAGATTTATTTTCAATACAAATTCAAATATTTATAATATACGTAAACGTTACATCGGTAATCGTTCGATCGTAGACACGTTATCCGGAAATAACAACGTACCAATAATCTACGAGTCTCTACGAGCATTTAATACATATACACTAACGATAAGAGATATTTTCACCACTCTCTCATAGTCCATCACTAACACTCGGGGAAATACCGTCTGGACTTTTTCCTTTTTATGAAATACCAGAAGCGACTGGGCGATTCGGACTCGAGGTACGATACACCGTGCACCTTGGAGAGAACGTTCGTTCCTGGAATCGTCCCCGCGTGCAAGCATTTACCTGCGTGATCAGTATTTTTTAAATTTATTTCCCTAAACGGTTTCTACGTCACAGAAGGGGAAACACATAACGCTGATGTTGTAAATCGGCTTCTTATGGATCAATGATTGCACCATCATATATTTTATTATTTTTAACATTTAAATTAAAAAACTATTCAACTTGAAAAAATCGATACGTCCGGGCTGCCAATATGTTTTCGATGTAGGTATTAATCAAGCAGATGCCGGCTTTCGAATCGCACATGTACTGAATTTAGGAACAAAATATGCACAAGTGTCCGTTGACGGGCGTGATGGATGACGAATTCTAAAACTCGACGCGATAACGTTATATCACAAACATATTTAATACGTCATCGTGCAATATTCGAGCCTTCTCATTTTTATCATAAAAAAATGTCTCGTTATTATTTTTCGATGTTTAATCTATTTTTTTTTTTTTTTAAAGAAATATGCCGACCATGTTTTCTCTCCCCCACCCTTTTTCGTCGTCATTTTCCGCTCATCGATTGCAGATAGCACGAATTTTAGTCGAGTGAGGAAACCGGTCTTTGTGCCGTTCAAAAAATTTCATTTTTTTCCGTAACGGTTTATAAATAATTTACCGACATCGATACGACTTTAGCTGAGTTCGCGGACCCCTTTTTTTGTCAGTATTGGCATAGCGAAATTAAAAAGCCTTGATTTTTTTGGAAACGAAACTCTTGCTCGAGTGGCTTGATCGGCCGATTGGGGTTTTTGTCTTTTGACAGAAGAGTTTTGTTCCGTAAAAAAAAGCGTTACTCACGTTGGACTGTTAAACGAGTTTCTAACACTCAGAAAAACCTGTTTCGGCATAGATATTTTTCTTAAACGCGAATGACTCGTTGACCCGTCAACCTGAAACTTTGCACGTGTTTCAAAGAGTGAAAATCGTTCGTCAATGGTAATTTTCGTTAAAGTCGATAGCAAATTTCAATTTTTATGGAAATGTGAAATTAAAAAAAAGTGTTTGTTCGTGCTATAATTACTGCAATTTTTGTTTTGTACAGAAGTATGCAATTTTGCATTTGTAGAAGAATTTAAAAAGGTGATAGTGAGGTTTGACAATGGATGTTTGAAATAGAATTTTGTCGAAATCGATTAAGTTCAAATTTTGTGAAATTTTGAATTTTGCAAAGAAATGAGTATAACGTTTTAACCTTCGAAAATATCCATCAATCGAGTCGCAACGATCCACGAATGTTGATATCAATTCTGGTTAAATGAAAACCATCAGCTTTTACGATGTTAAAATAACTATCATAATTCACGAAAGTAAAGTCGTAAAACGTTCTTATTGATCGTAGGTTATACACTTTTGTATCGATGTAAACAATCGTACAGATACTAAGACGCGGTCTTATCTTTATTAAATTTGATAAAAATTGATAAACCGCTTTATCGAAGGAGCTTTATAGAATTTGGAATTATTTGGGAAACGGTTGTAAATTTTATAACCCACGAAGATATTTATCATGAATTGTCAGCATTCTGAAAGCTTCCAGTGTCAGAGAACGAAAAGCTCGAAACACACGGTCTTTCATACCGATACTCTTTGAATGTAGGAAAATCACGAAAACGTGATGCCTTTTAAAAAAATTCTCAAACACCATTTATAGTTGCTACTTCGAAATAATACTTTATCGAAATAAGAAAACAAAAAATGATTTATATTCAACGACATTTTTCCGAGCGAGTAGATCGACCATTTTGGTGCTTGTTAAAAAAAAATCGGTCGCGCCGTCGGAAAGCCCAACGGCCAAGTATGTAAATAAGAGTCGAGCCGCACACACGTTTCCCTATTGGTTTGTTCACCAGCGGCGTCAGCGTCCACGAGGGGGGTTTTCGTGTCTCGTGACACAGGGGAAATACACACACTCGGATATGTTACGCTCGCTCCGGCATTTATATATGGCGAGACGGGCACCCGCGTAAACTCAGTTTTCAATCTGCACCCGGAAACAAGACATTCTCGTGCGTTCGCGACATTCAATGATACGCCAAATCCTCGGGAACGCCGCGTATCATATCGAGAGTGTGTTTTTTATCGCTGGCGAGATTTGCGGTGATTAAACCGCAGTTGAAACTTGCAAAGTGACGCGAAGAATAAATAAATAAAAACGTTATCTTTGTTTTTATTTTCATTCTTACCAAAGCGCGACATTCCGACAATTATTGCTATATTACTGTACGTTTTATATATATCATCGATGCATTTTTCGATCGTAAGGGCGACTATGACGAGAAAGTGGAGAACTTGATGAACGCACCAGTGCCAGTGGACAACGTTTCAATCGATAGCTGGTAAATCTTTTATCTCTATTATTAAGCAAACATAATTCTAGATCATTTTTGTTTCAATAACTTTTAATTACATATGTTTTGAAAAATGTTAACGTGGATGATGGATTTTTTTTTTTTTCATCACTTTCTAAAAATTGATCTCCTTTTCGATTTTGCGAAATATTCTACTTCAGTCTGGAATAGAAACTTATGTTTTTATCCGTAGCGTAATATAGCTTTATAATTAAATAAGAGATCAATTATTTCGACAAGAATGTGTTCGGAAATTGAACACTTCGAAGGATTTTATTTTTGAGCAAAGATAAGTTTGAATATTTTTGTAAGTAATCGCAATGATAGAATATATCTTTATCAAATTGACACTTTTTGAAATCATTGAATCGCTATGTTCTTATAGTAATGCCAGTTATGTATAATAAGAACACGAAAGATAAAAATCAAGATGATAAGAAATTGCGAAAATTGTTTGTTACGAATTTTTGGTGACATGTCTCATCACCGTTTTCGATCCGTTTTAATTAGTCATAACTGATGTATCATGCCGGTTCAAGCAATCGTAAATATTGTGTGCCACCAACGAACATATTTATACACGACGGTGTGTAAGTAACATGATTCACGTCGCGTAGGCATACCGAAAGAGATTCGTTCAAGACAAGTGAATTACGGCGCTCGAGGGAGCTCGCACGGGCATTTGATAATTCGTCTTCACGTCAAACTATATCAATTCCGTTGAAACTACGTAGGCTCGTTGAATTCTCAAAACTGTGCAAACAAAATATGTTATTTTCCTTGTTGAATAAAATAAATTGCCTGTCATGTGATCGTACTAATCGTATTGGTATATAACGCGAGTTTCGCACGTTGCGTTTATTTTTACGACCCTCGATCGATTTTCGATCAAGTTTTATTTATCGATGTCAAAAGTGGCCGATTTCGCCAAACAAATAAAACGTTTGTACGGTTCTTCAGCAACGTTGTAGATTAAACGATGGCTAAATTATGGTGACATAATTGTTGAATTTTACGGAAATAATTTATTTATTCGCACTTAATTCGAAATATATTCGAATAAATTTCTCAAAACTCATTCGATGAAGATAAGTTTATTTTCACCAAAGGAAAATTAATTCATTCCGATTAAATAGAATCGTATTGTTTGAATAAAAATTAATGAATCTGCATTAAGTAAAATCAAATTTATTTGTATGAATTTAAACGACGTCGTCTTTTAGGAACTTTTGTCTGACCAGTAACTGAGCCTTTCTACTAGTATTGTTGTTTCTTCTCGTTTATATCCACGAGGCCCACTCACTTTCAAGTAGCGGGATTTAATTTTGTGACTCATCGACGCTTCTTTTACTGATTCTACATGTTACTGTAATTATTTTCACGAGTTGAATATATAAATATATAGCCATATAGGAAATAAAACAAAATTTACTCCATTTTCGTATTCGGGAATTTGTCCCTCCGATCTACAACGAAAATTTTTTCCCACCAAAAGCTCGCGGTTTTATGGTATATATATATGACAAATCGTCTTCGATCTCGTTGTTGTCAAGCGACTCGATATATTTTCGTGGCGAACTCTCTTCAATTTTCAATGCGCAGTACACTTGGCGATGCCGGAGTCGTTGCGATTGGTACAAGTGGATTCGATTAAACATCGTAATTCTCAATTGATTGCTCTATTGATCCGCTTGTCCCTGAATAATTGTGTAAAATAAAAAAGAGAAAAAAAAAGAATAAACACCTTTGGTTCATCGATCATTATAGATCAGATAATGAGCCACGATATATCGTCGAAATGTATAATTTTTTTTTAAGCGCGAGATACGGACGAAAAATAAACGTTAAAAAGAAATTTATGATCTCTATTGGCGTTCTGGGTATTGATCCAATGGGGATGATGAATAAAATTTAGCAGTTATGAAACCGTTCTTGTCTTACATAAAACGAAGATATTGGTCGACCACTGCTGAGCGTATCTATGATTCATATATGTATGTATGCCGGCTCCGATATTCACGTAATAGTTATTCGATGTGTGTATGTCTGTCGACGAAGCGACAGCACCATTGTCGACTTAAACGTGGCTAAACCTCCAATTATCTTACAACTTAACTCGTCTCCTATCTAGATATATATATATATATATATATATGGGGCATTCCATATCAGCTCGGACACCGTTTAGCTTTTGCATCTCCGATTTTTTTTTAATGTTTCATGTTCTAGTATTGGTTGAAAGAGGTCTCCACGATTAAACAATTTTTTGATGTCGAACCGTTTTCAAGATATCGATTTTAAAAAATTTACGTTACTTTTTTTTAAACGTCCATAACTTTACGAAAAATTGACCAAATTTGACGTTTTTTTTGTTTTAATTTTTTTTTTAAACACACTTTTGATAACAAATATTGAACAATTTTTTCAAACCACATTTCTATAAGATTTTAAAGTTTCAAATATAAATTGTTGATTTACAAAAGAAACCGTACTGATCGATTCTCTTGACAATTTTTTGGAAAAAACTGTCATTTATTTCACAAGTTTTAAGCCTAGTTAGATAATGGGACAATGATGGGATCTATTTTTGTTCGATTTTTCAATTTTCATATTTTAGTTATCTGTGTTGAGAAATATCTGAAAAAATACTATGCACAAGAACTACTATTAATAATTATTCGACACATAGGGATTATTAATTAGTTCACAGATTGATTTCAGGAAACAGTTTGAGGCGAATCGCTGAATAGCATTTATTTTCTTACACGTAGGCTGCGTCATTTTTGAGCAACTGTTTTTTCACCTTGGTACCAGATTGTAAACGTGCAGGAAGCTAAAAAAATAAGCCTGTCAAAATTTGAACTCTTAATATTAATATCGAGAGGTCGCTCAATGCACATCTTTATTTGCCATTTAAATAACACGGGGAATATTTCCTTTTATGTATGGAAATTTATACCACGGTCATGACATATTGTACAAATAAGCTCTTGGCATATCCTTATAGGAAATTAAATTCTCTATAAAAAAGATCTCTTATACTTTTTTCATAAACTTAGCCATTTAAATGATATTTCAGTTAACAGTTCAAAATGTATGAAAATTCATCGTTTTTTAAATATTACAGCGATACTATTAACTCTATTGAAAAACATCAAATGACTTTTTTGTAGATCATTAAATTTACTATAAAAATTCTTTAATTGATAATTAATAAATATTGATAGATAGATTTTTAAAGCTTCAGAAACTGTTTTTCATCCGCAAACTGGTTCTGATGAGCTACTACTTGTTACAATATCTACAAAAAAAGATAAACAACCATTTTTCTGACAAAATGTGAGTGTCTTAAAAACTATCTATCAATATTTATTAATTATCAATTAAAGAATTTTTATAGTAAATTTAATGATCTGGAAGAAAAGTTATTTGATGTTTTTCAATAGAGTCCATAGTTTCGTTGTAATATTAAAAAAAAAACCGAATTAAAAAATTACCGTTAAGAAATTATTCGGGCACTGAGAGGATATTTGGTAATTTCGACGATTGCCTTGCCGACGTTGACATGATGAAAAACGGACGAAAATAAACGATTTTTGTTATTTAAAAAAATTCGAAACGTAACTGTTTTGTAACTGTCTTTGTAAACATTTTATTCTAAATATTGCCTCAGAGTACTAAGACATTGCATAGAATGTTTGTTAGTATAAAAATACTAAAAATAAAACAAAGAATCCAAAGAAGCCAATTGAATATTTCGAAATCGCGGAAATGTTCTCATGGCCCATTCGATAAGATAAATAGCACGTGTCTCAATTGTGACGATGTTATTTTGGCTCCGTCATGAAACGAAATATCTTAACGGTACATGAATTTTGCAAATACGAATAATGTTGAATTTCGACATATTTTTAAATTCAAAAGTGGACGAAACGATAATCGAGATTTTCGTACGCCCTCTGGTAAACGCGTATATTATTCGTTAGCGAATAGTTACAAATATTTTGTCGAGCAGCCACATGGAAAGATAAAACCCAAAGGATTCGCTTCGAAAATGTTCACTCTTTTTATGTCTATCAATCCTACTTCTACAGATCACTATTTATTATTCTTTTTTTTACCCGTGTTATCCTCGATTTTGTTTATCGGCCCCAATTTCGTCGATTGTAAATCCGCGAGTCTAAATTGTGTCTAAATCTCATCGCATGTTTTTCTTCTCGTAGAGACTCGTGCAAAAAAAAATAAATAAAAAATATCCGATTCAATTTATGTCGACAAAGGAAAAATCACTGCACATAATGAGCGACATTTGCGTCGTTAGCGATGCTGGTTAACGATGTACGATCACGAGTTCCTCTTTCATGTATTCGTTTAAAAAATGGATCAACTTGACAAAAAAAAAGACGAGGTAATTAAATCGTGAGATAGCGACTGTGTGCATCAGTCATGTGAGCACGAGTCGCTCGGAGATCTTGACGATTTCGCGATCGACATATATTTTCTCTCTGGCGGAATAATCATTATGATTGGTCTTGATTAGTGCGAATGGAGGGAATGATTGCAAAAGAGAGGGAAAAGAGATAAAAATAAATAATTACGTTTCACGTGCCTCGAAGTCACGAGTGTATCGTGCAAACACTCACGTGATTGCGTAGAGAGGGCAAATTGTACACAGTTGTCAGGAAGATACCGATTTTGCACGTAAACGAACGCCGCAAAAGTTAGACGTACCAATGTCATGTGCCCCGAGGAAAAATAAATAAGGATAATTCATTTTAAATGAAAAATGAGTGTGAAGTAATGAGAAAAATCACTAATTAAGATATTGATAAAAAATGTATGCGATATAAACAAATTAATTCAACAGTCAACAGCTAAATCGATTAATTTTAATAAATGACGAAATATCAATCTCGCATTTTTTTGTACGATCGACACGAGACCAAAGAAATTTTGATATCTTGATCGGTATAATGATCGGAAATGGAGAAAATCATAAATTGAAATATTGAAATATATCTTAATCAATTATATATTTTGTGACTGGTAAAATCGTGAAAATAGGCCTGCTCGCATTGGCGTTTGCCGTGAAACTTAATGAATCTCTGTTACCTATATCTTTTGACCAATTAATAGTCTGTGTTAAATTGCCGGAGATCTACATTGCTTCTTGAATGGAACAGGAAGTTTATATATTATATATTACAAATGTATACAAACTTCCTGTCATTCGAGGAGTTCTATCGATCAAGATTCAGAATCTACTGATCGCATTTCCGCGCAATAAAAAGCGATAATGAACTACCTTATACGCGAGGCATCTCACGCGAAAAAAACGTGTTCGAGATTTGTGAAATGAAATGTGTTTTTTTTTACACCAAGAAAAAAAGTTAACCGTCTATTTAATTTCAGACTTTACAAAAGTTCTATTGGACGGTTAACATCAAAATGTAATATCCGCAGATCATTGTCGGCAAATTGTAATTATAACTTCTGGAATTGTGGCAGTACATTCTTTGATAAAAATCTACGTAAAAAAAAGGTTCAATTCCCTGTAGAAAATTCTCAATGATTATTTTTAATTCGGAAAAAGATTGAGGAAGGGACCAAGTTTATTTCATGTTAAATAGCCCATACATGCGAGATACGACTTCAATGGATGATCATTCATGTACACAATGTCGTTTAATCCGTTTGTATCTATAAATATGAAAAAGAAGAAAAAGTCATCGGACGTGTTCTTATATCGAATCCGATCGATAAAATGCGTCCACTGATTATTTTTTCGCACATATTCAATTTCATATTTCAACTTGGTACTCGGATGCTCGTCCGTGACTAATTGTAAGTTTTTCTCTTATGCCATTGCGTTCAGAGTTAACCCGGTCAGCCACGGCACGTAAAACGATCCGCGACAAGACACGTCTATGCTCGCAAGATGAAGAGGGATGACAGGAAAGAATACGAGGTGAATGGACAGCCGACTGGGGCCTACGTCAATCATGCACTCAGCGGATCGGGCGCAAGTTTGGATATCAGACAAACCAATGGATCCCATCAGATGCTCCACAGTTCTCATGGACCACATCACGAGACTCGAGGATCTTCCGATTTTATATGTAAGTCGAGAAGTTTTACTTATTTTTTAATCGCCAAAAGTATATAAACGTTGCTGAATCGGGCTGGAACGTAATTTTTCATCCTTCGAAAGTTAGGCTATACAGACGGTTGTCAATTTAGCGTAAATAATTACAAAGCCAAATCAATGTCAAAATTGATAAGCAACATTTTTAATGAAAATTAATCACGAGCAAAGAATTTTTGTAAAAATTAAGTGGAAACAACAGATGTTGGTAAAAGTTAGTTTAAATACCAAATTTCGGCAAACGCTTATTGCCAAATCGAGGTGCGTAGATTTTTTTCTAAAACAAAATTGATCGCGTTTTTAACCGAATGATTCTTCCTAGTTTGTTTTTTGCCGCTTCACTCATATTTCGAAAAATATGATATATTTTTTTTTAATTGTATTTTCGCTATAACGAGGATACCCGAAAAGTAAGTACAACACGATCGATTTTTTAATCGCGTACAAAAGCGTGTCTATGGAAAAAATTTTCATAAGATTTGAATAATAGACACTTTGTTTATAACGAGAATGTTGACTAATGGTCATCAGCAATGGCGCAATGAAAGCTTGAATGGGTTGGCGGCCGGGAAATAAATTCATATAAAGCTAATTGTAAGAACTCGTTCACCTTCGTCGACGTAGTATATGTATATACCTATTATGCGAGTTCTCTAGTAGAGGAGTGGCATGAGTTTTATGGTCGAGTGGCGCGTGATTCGAACCGTCTCAGCCGACAACAAAGTAACACGTGCATATTTGAGCATTCGTTTGTCCATCGCGTCTGACCGCCATTTTGTAGCGAATCAGATTAACAAAATGTAAATTGATGATAAAACATATTTTTTCAGTCGCGCGAACGACAATTCGAGGAATTAATTTAAATTATTGTTATTATTAAAAACAGTCATATAATTCTTTTTGCAAACACTTATAATAGATATATAGACCTTTGTCATTTTTAGTTGTTTAAAAAAATATATTTTTGATTGAAATAATTGATTTACAAGATATATAATATTGTTACCAAGTGGTCGAAGAGCCGGGGGACGACGAGGCGAAGCACAAGGAGAACGTATTTGTCTCAGGTGTTCAATACGCAAGACAAAAAGCAAAAGCCATTTGCACGAGGAAAATGCTCTACAAGAGATTACCAGTTTTGCGATGGCTACCAAAATACAATGGGGAGGATGCACTCGGAGATTTTGTTGCCGGTGTGACAGTCGGACTCACCGTCATACCACAATCCTTGGCATATTCCACCGTTGCTGGATTGCCACCACAGGTTCGTCAGAAAGATCATTTTTTCAATGCTTGATTTTTATTGTTATCATAAAAATAATGAAGGCCAAAAATCAGGGCATTCATTTAATTGAATTAAAAAACAGAATTTTTAGCCAAACTTATATTCTTACCACAGTTTTACACTCAAATAGTAATTTACTTTTTATTAAATGTTTCCAAATTTTTTATTTATTTTTGGTTACTTGACGTGTCGTTGATCGTAAAATTAAATAAACATTAAACGGAACAAGAATGATTAAAATCTTAAAGAAAAAGCCATTAACTTTTTTTTTTGTACTTTAATTACTGATAAAATAACTGCAAGTGGCGTCAATGACCGCACTTTAGCATTTAAACACTGAGCGCTGATTACCCTTTAATGGAAGGCTTAATTTAATAAAACAATGAGACAATTAATTGATGAATCATGCACAGACTTATATATGTGTATATAAATATACGTGAATGTGTCTCTGTTCACAGTACGGACTTTATGGAAGTTTTCTCGGTTGTTTCATTTATATCATATTTGGCTCGTGCAAAGACATACCACTCGGGCCAAGTGCAATAGTCTCACTGCTCACTTACCAGACGGTGTCACGCTTGGAAGCACCAGTACAACACGCGATACTACTCTGCTTTATCACCGGACTTATACAACTCTTCATGGGTATTTTTGGACTTGGTATGTGTATTTTGTTTTCTATAAAAAAAGACACACGAATCATATTTTTAAACAATGTTTCTCTTCTCGATGAATATCATCAACAGTAAATCTTATTTTCCCTCTATTTATTTTAGCCCGCTGTGGAAATAACATAAACAAATTAATAAAATTCAATAATGTACTAGATTATATCATTTGGGTAATCAATTTTAATACTCGGAGTTAATAATTTATGACATTATTGAATGTTGAAGTCACCACATAAAACTTCTTCATTCGATTATTTGCAGAGTCTTTGTTTCACAGCTTGATAAAAACTTCAAAATTAGGTTTATTTTTTAATTTTTAGAATTTGACGTAGAATCTTTTAAATATTAATATTTCTTTAAATCATCAGGATTTGTGATCGATTTCGTTTCGGGTCCCGTCAGCTCGGGTTTCACATCAGCGGTAGCATTGATAATCGTGACTTCTCAAATCAAGGACGTGCTGGCTATCAAGGCGCAGGGCTCGACTTTTGTTCAGCTTTGGCAGAGCATCGTCGAGACGGTTCATCAAACATCGACCTGGGACGCTGCTCTTGGATTGTCATGTATCGTATTTCTCCTCATACTCAGGGTAATTATGATTCTCGATTTTATAACCAAATCTTCATTTCCACAACCGCCAAAATTCATCGATAGAAAATGTACCCATCGTAAAATAACTTAAAATAAAATAAGAATAATTCACGTGAGAATTTATTCAAATTCATTATTTATTTTTAATTAGTTATTAATTCATTCGACTTTTTTTCAATTAATTGTTAAATAATGAAATATATTTTAATTGATTATTGATTAACGAAATATATTCAATTAAATCAATGTATTTAAAATAATGACTACAAGCAATTTAAAAAAGAAAATCGTTCACCGATTGCAGGTAATAGCCACGATGAGTATAGGGCCAAAAGACGTAGAGCTCAGAACGACGAAGCACAATATTGTAAATAAATTGATATGGCTCACTGGAACATCGAGGAATGCTATTGTCGTAATACTTTGTGGTATATTGGGCTATAATCTTACGACGGCGAGTCATTCGCCACTACAATTAATCGGTTAGTAAGATTATGGAATTTCATACATTTTATTTGCTTTCGATGAATGGCCTCATTAATAAATATTGATCGAATTTTTATCTCGATGCGAGGAAATTCGATTATCGAAAAAAAAATTGTTTCTTTTCTAATTGTTCTTTCCTTTTATCAGGAAATATACCCAGTGGGATGCCTGCTGTGCAGCTACCACCGTTTAGCTTCACACGTGCCGATAATACGACGGTTTCTTTCATGGACATGTGCTCGAATCTGGGTAGTGGTTTACTCGTTTTGCCACTGATAAGCTTGATGGAGGACGTGGCTGTTTGCAAAGCTTTTGGTAAGTCATTCGATAACCACGTGTGAAAAAAATTACGAGTTCACGGATTGTTATACAATTTTACGACTATTTAAGGATAATAATATACTAATGTTCGTTACCGAACAAACCTAAACACGAAGAAAAATTATTAAGATTGAAAATAATTCAAGTTTCACTCGTTAATGGATACTTTTTTCTAAAAATGTATTATATAACAATCCGATTAATCAATTACGAATTAACTCTATATTAATAATCACTAATTATCAATTATCGTGAATTGGTATTAATTCATTGTTTATTGTGTCCATTTCACATCGAATTATTTTGAAAAATTAATGCTATATTAACAATGTTTGTTCTTAGCTTTTGCTATATCTTGATTTGAGCCACGTTAAATTTTTATCAAGCATAACAATAATTATTATTATAAAAGATGAATATTATTATCGTATGCTGGGTGTAATCGTAATAATGATAATCGTCACTACCTGTAAATTTTGTCAAGAATATTTCTTATAACATCTAAACGCGTTTTATCATTACTTCTTATTTTGTCTTATTATTATGCCGTATGATCATACAAAAATATTTTAATTTTAGCAAATGGACGTTCCGTCGACGCGACGCAAGAGCTTATAGCGCTTGGTATGGCGAACGTTGGTAATTCGTTCGTCCAGGCGTTCCCGGGAACAGGATCGCTGAGTAGAAGCGCCGTGAATAACGCGTCGGGGGTGAGAACACCCCTGGGTGGTCTCTACACAGGTGCGAATCATTCTTTTTACGAACGATTAATTTAATTCCTATTAAGGAAAGTTGTTTGTCATTATTCGACGTGGAGTGTTTTCTGTTTTCTTATTTTTATCGATTTTTCTTGCTCGCAGGGATATTGGTCATATTGGCACTGCTCTTTCTAACACCCTATTTCTTCTACATACCGAAGGCATGCCTCGCGGCAATAATCATCGCCGCTGTTATCTTTATGGTCGAGGTTAAGGTGATTAAGCCGATGTGGAGAACGAAAAGTGAGTATTCCTTGAAAAGGTAGCAAGAAATGTAAATCATTATTTACCCAAGCGTTAGGACGATTATTAAAGCCGGTGCATCTTGCATCGTCGCGTTTTATCTCGTTATGTAACGAGGAGAATTACGAGAAGATATCAACCTCGTACTATATGAACAAATAATTTATTTTATCTTCCGCGTGGAAGTAAAATCAAGAATAAAAATAACAATCTCGGGCCTTAAACGAAAAATAAAGGTTTTCATTTTTCAAAAAGTATCGACGGATAAATGATTTAAAATTGGAAACGGATGACGAGGTTGAGGGTAAAATAGTTATATCCAGCTTAAACAATATATCGAGTCTTTCAAAACTTGTAAAACTCGTTGAATGAGCTTTTTCACGGAGGAAGTATTATTTTCCTGTAAATTAACAAAACAAATGTCAAAAAAACGGTGAATTTAGGAAGCGCAAAAAAGAAATGGATGCTGAGAAATTATGAGAAAAAACGCCGTCCACGAGGAAGGCAAAATTGCATAAAGCCATTAGTTAACGGACTTCACGGTTGGCGAGCGAATGTAACGAGGAAGCGACATTCGAAAATTAATATCAGATCGCATTATGCGCGCGAGTCCTGTTGACGTTGTCTTTAATTATTTGCAATTCGCATGCAGAAAGTGATAATTTTCGTTCGACTCGTTATCGGGACAAGGGCTCGGTGGAGTTCAACGCACGCGTTCGCAATCCCACCACTCGGTGTATAATTATCTCGTAATACTTGTCGTGAGAAACGCGCACTAGTAAGAGATCGTCAATTGCCGAGACGGTATAAAGAAAAAAAATGAGTTCGTTTTTTTCTCAAACAACGAAACAAGATTACCTTGAGTGTTCCAATCGTGTAACCATCGCTCAATATTTTCTCATGTGACTCTTCTACGGCTGTTCTCTCGAAAGATCGGATATAATCGGAGCGAAATCCTGTTCTCCATTAACATAACGCAAGCCAGCTCGTGCGATCGAGACATTGCTGCAATAACGACAATGATAATTAAAAATCAATGGTAACGTTCAACGTCATTTTATAAATTAACGTTTATATCCTCTCTTTCAGAATCGGATCTGTTACCCGGTTTGGGTACTTTTATAGCCTGCCTCATTCTACAGCTCGAAGTTGGAATTCTATGCGGCGTCGGTCTCAATGTACTCTTCATTCTTTATCACGCTGCCAGACCAAAAATATCGCTTGAAAAACTTACGGTAATTTATATTACTTAATATTATTATTTTTTAATTTCCGTGCACAATGGGTAACTTATATTTTTTTAATTATCAACAGCGTGACGGTTTATTAAGTTTCTCGCCCTCCCCCCCTCAAATTCCAAAGAAGACGCAATACGCGTCACGCGTTGCATGCGACAAGACTCCATTTATTTTTCTCAATGTAAACAAAAATTAATTATAAATTCAGTTATAAATTTGCATTGCGCGACGCTGACGCAACGTTCTCAGTACGTTCTCTGTATTAACATGAAAACCCATTGCGCGCTTACTCGACCCCGTACGTTTCTTTATCTAATTGTAGGTTCGTCGCGCGTTGGAAATTCCGGTTTTGTTGTGACATTCGGAAGAAAATAAAAAATAATATACGTTGCGTTGCACTTTTGTGTCCAAATGTTAACGCGGATTGGAAAAATAAGTCAAATCTTAAGTTTTGCAATGGAAATCCCAAAAACGCCCCTATCAATTTAATTAAAAAGTTATTAATTCATGATTGAATCAATTATCGATACTGATCAGAGTCAATAATCGTCTGACCATTGATCGTCAAGTTTAAAATCAATGCTCGAAGAATCAATGCATTGAATAACCTTTCAAACGATGGTCGATTAAATATCGATCATTAATATTTAGTTCGATAATCGGTTAAATATCGATCATTAACATTTAAGTCGATAATCGATTAAATATTGATCAGTCGGGCCTAAATATATCGATCATCACTGTTACATCGATAATCGATAGAGCAGCGATTAAATATCGAATATGACTTTAAAATCGATAATGTATCGAGCATCGTTCAATTATCGATAATTGATCGAGTTTCGATCAATAATCGATCGATTGATTTTCCGATGAGTTGTCTTATGCAGCTTTTTTCTTTATGCTCCAACAGAGTCGGTGTGGAGTTGAATTTCTCATGCTAACACCGGACAGATGTCTGATATTCCCCTCGGTGGATTACATGAGAAATTTGGTAACGAAGTACAGTCGATCGACCGGAAGCGTCGCGACACCGGTCGTCATAGATTGCTCCCACATATACGGAGCCGACTTTACCGCCGCAATGGTCATCGAGAGTCTGACGAAGGATTTCGCCCTGAGAGGTCAACCGTTGTTCTTCTACAATTTAAAACCATCGGTCAACGCGGTTTTCGAGGGTGTCGAACCAACCGATTTCGTTGTTTATTACACCCAGGAGGCACTCGACGATCTTTTAAAGGAAAGAGGATATCTCAAACAGCTGAAACAAAATAATATCCTCCCCTAGCGTTTTTTAAAGCCCGAGTATACCGTTTTTTGTTTTTTTTAATTATATGTATTTTTTTCTGTCCCGCCCCACAGCCACGAATATTTCTTCGTCAAGACGAGTATAAATTCACCGTCGAATCCTGTTTGTAATATAACACTGCATTTAGCATAACGATAGATCTATGATTTTGCCACTATGTGGCAGCCGCGCCGACGAGTCTGTCGTGATACGTAAGATATTTTTTAATTTTTCTTCTTCGTCATTCGATGTACAACGATACAGTACGAAATAACGCACGAGAGGCACATGCGTGTGCTGAGTCGTAGTGAAAAGGAACGCGAGACTAACGAGAACTTGGAAAATTTTCGATTTAAACACTCAAGCATCTGTGTAGTACTTATTGATCGTTAATCACTCCCGTTTACAAAAATACTCGAAGATGTAATTATAATTGTGGTTGTTCGATAACGTGTAGCAAAGTATAACACGCAAATTGTGAATATTAGTGAAATCATTGTAAATATAACCGAGGCGACCGTTGTAGTGTATTAAAAAAAATTGAAGACAAAAGAAAAAAAAAACTTCGAAAAACTCAAGTATAAAGTTGTGAAAATCGTATGTGCCGCATAATGTTTGCATTCCTCTCCATCCTTAGTAATAGAGGTGATAGCTCTGTGAACCATTTGGTTTTTGTTAATGAGAAGAACGATTTGAAAATACACCCACAGTGGTTTTGTATCGCTTTAATTACGATTAGTTATTGAAAACATTTTTTTTCTTCGATTTTTAATTCAAAGAGTTTGGTTATTTTTAATTTACAGGTCTTACGTTTAGCTTTTGTTTTACGTTTTCAGGCAGAGGATAATCGAAAGTACACAGAAAGAAATTTCCAAAATTTGCAGTTTGGTTTACGGGACACAAAAAGTATCGCAGAGAGTGTAGGTATTTAAAAAATGGTATCATAATCCATTCTCGTGTGAAAATAATTCTTCATTCAATAACATTTGGAAATTTCTTAAAAAATCTTTTATTTTTCCGAAACTCGGTGTTTCTTTATTTTACTTAAGTTTTTTGTTCGGCATCGAACAAAAAACTGTGAAAAAAACAGTTAATTTCATAATACTTGCATTTTAAATAAAACGTTTAACTTAAAACAATGTATGTACTTTTAATTTAATTTAGACTTTTTTCAATGGAAGATTTACAATTTGAGTCGGATGGTGAATACCTACTCGATTAATTATCCAATCGGATTTGTGCTTCGGTACAAATTTATAATCGATATGTCGATACAATATATTCATAATAATATTAATAATAATGGTAATATTTCTCAATTTTCGCAGCAGATTTAGTTATTCGATCAACTCACGGCTATGCGTGGATTACTTCATTATCATATTCTATATATATATATATCAGGAAATCAAATTCCAAGATTCTTACACGTGTATTTGAGCAAAAGCTTGCGATGCTTAAAGTTTTACGTGTGATACTTCTATTCGTCCTTTGTTTTTCACTAAAATACGTATTACTTCACGTTGATATGCTACTTCTCATTGGTGATCGCAGCACCGGGACCTAAATTTCTTTTTCATCATCTCAACGACGAATTTATAAATGCTTCCCAGTATGATTCGGCCTAATGCTAGATTACCTGGTTACCTCGAGAGTGCTTACAAAATTAGCTTCTCCCGTATAAAAAACGACAAAGTTTTTTGCGACCACGGTCTGACGATATAATTTATCACCATCTTCAGGACGACGTATATGGAATAAATTGACGCATTTTGTTATTTTTGCTATTGTTCAAGAATGAACGCGAAATATAGGTGTTTGTTTGTATTTTTGTGTATGTATACGTGTGTATGTGTGTATATTAATAAACAGTACTAACGATATGTTTATTATCCGAACATTTTGATGGCGATTCTCATGGCCAACCAAAATTCATTCCCGTCAATTGATAGAAACGCTGATTGAAAGGTCGATAGAAATCTCTGAGCCGTTGTATGGCAGTAGGATCGATATGTGGATGACTGCGCCCTTTATTTTTTCCTAAAAGCAAATGGAATAACCGTTAAACATCATTCAGATAATTCATAGTTGATTGGTAACTTTAATGGACTAATGCACGGAGGACCTTTTACTGAGGAAAATATTGCAGTCCTAGGGAAGGATAATCGATTCTGCAAGCTAATAATTGAAAGCTTGCAAATTCTACTTCCGTCAGTAAAAGAATACTCCTGCTTGGCTTTATCACTCCATCGCTTCAAAAACACGTTTCGTATATTTTCGAACGTGCCGCAACGGATCGAAATGAAAATTAGTTCATCTAACGCAGAATTGTGGCAACGAGTGGCCGAGCTAAATTTCATTTCGATCGCACAGTTACTAATCGAGTTTTACACATATCCTTCGTACTAAAGGAACAATCATAACCTCTAAAACTGCGTCTCAAATTTGATCAAATACTTGGTTTTTATGCTGAAACCTTTATTATTTTAACGAATCAAACTCACCCAAACAATGAGGTGCGGAGCTGTGCTCAGTTTTTAATAAGCATGGAAAGCCCTTTGTTGCATTGAAGTAAAAATGTTTTTCGCATATGACGCGTTTGATGCCCAAAAAGTCTTGAACCCGAGTCATCTCGATGACAGGATCAGCGATGAGACGTTCGCCGGATACGAAGAGAAATTGCGAGAGAGGAAAATATTGAAGCCAACGATCGAGATAACGAGCGTAAACGCCAATTTTCAATGGCGCCCAAGTGGTGTCGACGACGCGTGAGCCATTCACAAAGGCACGTTCCTCGAATTTCAGTATTCCCGGGCGTTTGCTCTTCACCTGAGTGTAATCAGAAATCGCTCTTGTCACAGGATCCCTGGCCACGACTATCAGCTTCGTGCCAGGATTCATGTGCTGAACTCGCCGCGGTGCTTCGGCGGTCACGAAGTACGATGGCGTCTTTTCCATTGTGACCTGACCTTCCAGAGTCGGTGGCATTCGACGTCTTTTCAACAAATTTTGTTAATATAAATACAGAGGAAAATTTCATTGCAATCAATTATGGTAAATTATAATAGCAGGTTATTATAGCGAATAAGGCATGTTTTATTTTTTTGTCAATCGCAATTATGAAACGTATAATTATTTTATTTTTCAAGTTAATGAATTATCAAATACTAACGTTTATGAGAAAAAATCAAACGTCAATTTAAAATATGGGAACAGTTCTATTGTGAATGGAAAACGTCAGCACGACGTCAAATTTATCCGACTTGTCCTTTATTAAATTGAACAACAATACAAATAATGTCGTACTGAGTTTCACTAAAATAATTGCGTCGTTTTGGAGGGCGCACTCGAGTGGCTGAAGAAATAAAGCAAATCAATGGGCTGCTGTTTAAGATCAGATAACCATATTTGTGGGATTCCGTGAAAAAGATTTAAAGAATTAAGGTAGTTCTAGAAATAATTTGAAATCAAATGACAGTTCTTTTCTAATATCGATACGGTAAAAGAAAACAAATTATTTGACAGTTAATAAAAGTTACAGGAATCGCCAATTAGTCGATCTGGGTGTCCCACAATCCTCCGCTTCGACTAATAAATAACGAAACTATCAGAATTTAGTCACTCGTTTGACATTTCACTTTTTGAGGTTATACACGTGTTTTGCTTCGCTCATGGTTTTTGATGTTTTCTTATTAAAATATTGCACGACAAACCATCCTGATATTTCGTTTATATATCCTCCAAATTGTTTATTGCATCAACCATATCATTTTTTATTCTTTCATCTTGTTTTTGAATCGGCCATTTTCCGTGGCGAAGCACGGTAAAACGCTGTAATGGCGGCTTTCTCTATACCCGCTATGTTAAACGAGCACTGTTCATAACGACATATTTTTGATAGTACATGATAAAACTAATTCAAACTGAGGAAATATGCTCTAGCAATGTCGCTTTTCAATATAATGACAAATTTACTGGTTTACCTAGATTTAAGGTAAATGCAAGAACGATCTTAAGGGGTAACATATCTTTATAAATTAAAACAAATCGGTTTTTCAATTTCTTGTTTTCTTTTTTATAGTTTTAGGTTTCGAACATATTGCGTGAATACGTCGTGTTAAAAGATTAAGGAATAACACAATTGTAGACTAAAGAATGTAGGCTATCGAGTACCGAGACTCAAGATCTGGCGTGCGATACGATTCTTTCTCAACTTGAAATGCAATTTTCTCGAGGTAACATTTTCATAATGGGCACCAAAAGTAATTGAAAAATTATAGATACGAGATGAATTTAATTTTATACAGTTAACTATTATACTATTATCTAGTACTAGTCATAGGATTTTCTAACTATCTACTGTAGTTTATTTTTAATAAAATAATATTCATTTAAACATTAGAAATTGTATTCTTCACTTTAGTGCTTTAAAGCACTATTTCTTTTCTAACGATCAATATTTTAAATATTGGTTCCGACCAGCACGAGTTTTATTGATTTACTGCAACAGATTTGTTGTTCTCAAATACGAAAATCCGGCAATGCGTTTCTGATACCGTTAATGATGTTATCATAAACGCGTTTCACCAAAAGTTCTACCATTGCCGCCACTTTGAATATTTTGTAAAACGAACTTTCAGCAAATTTGATTGCACAATTATAGTACCAACTTTTATTGTAAATTGTTTTTTCGAATAAAACTGTATTTTACCCATTGTCAAAAAATTGTCTAATTTATGTATAATTTAACCGCGCCTAAAGGTGCGTAACATGTTATATATAATGAGATGAACAATATTTTACGAAATTATATTTTTTCATTAATCTCACCTGTACCAGTGGAAACCTTTGGCATAATGGTGATCGAAGAAATGTACTTCCGAACCAGCAGCTCTAATTCCAGGGTGTAAGCGTAAAAATTCTAAAAGTGCCCTCGTGCCACCTTTCTTCACTCCGATAATTAGGGCGCTGGGCAATTGTCTCGTAGGGACAAGACCCTGCTGTCGCAGTAGCTTGTATCTCGGTGCCACGTCGATCGGATCTCTCAGACTTTGATTGCTGGTCCACAGCTGCACCACCTGTACCTTCGTTACCCTTGGGTTCGTCTCTCCAAGGTCATCCAAAGATATGACCTCTACTCTCGATTCGTCGCTAGGGCGACGCAGGGCGATCTCCTCGTACGACGTATCCAACTCGTGTCTCCCACGTTGCAGAGATATTTTTTGCGTAAGACCGCCGAATATACAGAAATTCTCGTCGATTACAATCCATACGAGTATCACAAAGAAGCACGCGATCAGCGTGATTCTCGTGATCCACGAAGTTTTGCGGAATTCCATTTTCGTAAAATTATTGTTTCGGTCGGTCGATGGTATTTCATAATATACATTAATGTTTCTTCGATAATCAATACTCGATTGTAATCGACACTCTGCGTGTTCTGGACCACTGAAAAAATAATCAGGTATGCCAACTACATCTTATCCTGAGAATTTGGGCTCTTTAGTATTATCCATCCAGACCGATGCTATGAGGGTTCGAAAATATGACGAAACGTTTCGAAAAAAGGTATAATATATAGAAGTACCCTGCTAGTCTTGGCAGGGGCACTACGGTGCCCCCAGATTTCGCCATTAACGTCGAATACATATAATACCTATATCCAGAAGTTACAAAATGCGTGATTTTGGCGACCGGCATTTCCAATAAAGATACGTGAAATCAACACCACGCATCGAGCGCGTATCACCGGTAAAAGTAAAGCAATTAATCAACAATAGGTAATATTACATATATAAAACCAAGTGAACCAGATTGGTAAGCTGTTACGGTCGGAATATTTTTATTTCCACTTTTCTGTATCTATAAAACTTTTGCACGAATTTTTTCGTGATTGTAATAGCTATCGTTGAGTGTAGCCGTTTTTTTAAATTGCGATTTCTTGTATGAAAATATTTTAAGTGAAATTAATATTTTTTATTTCGAAACGTGGCCATATCTCGAAAAATAAATCAAATCAAGAACGGCTACGCTCAACGATAGCTATTACAAGTACAAAAAATCTGTGCAAAAATTGTACATATCCGACTATTATTGCTCGAGTTATCGTCCGCACCAGATCGAAACGTGGTTTCGAGACAAATTTATTGTTCTCAACTATTGTCTTCTGTTCAATGAAAAATTACTCGAATCTACTTTAATGTATGTTGGATAACATATCTTCAATTGAGCCCGAAAAAACCAATAAGTAAATTAAAAAAGTTCATAAAAGAAAGCTTATTTTTTTGATCGCCACAATGGGTTCCTACCTTAATTCTCAAATTTTGAAAACCGCGCTATAAGCTAATAATGCAATCGAACGCCTTGTCGATATAACTGACGAAATCACGGGTTCGAGTCCCGTTCAGGACGTTTTTTTGTTTTTTACATGTTGTTGCTTTTTTGTAGATCTTGACAAAATAACTGTTAATAAACGAACGACGAGGCGACATGGTAAGAGAAAACACCTATTTTTTATCACTCAACCCCTTGGTGTTTTATGGCATTGTTTAAACTTTTAAACTTACAACTAGCGAATTAATATCTCGGCCAATTTACCTCGCGGGGCAATCGAAAATAATGGCTGTTTTTGCACCGACGCTGAGTACCTGGCTATTTTCTCTATTTTTATAGTTACCTAACGCCCTGTATGTATACAATATAATTTGCTTACGCTAGAATCATACTGAAAAAAAAAACAGTCAAATGTAAACGTTCGATACGATACCTGCGAATATTATTACCCGAGGCAATGATTGTTGACAATCATGATACGTCACGCAGTGATTAACAATTTCGTGCACGTTGTAGCTTACACGTTCTCGCGACTCGCGCATACGTTTAATGAATCGGGACCGAGTTATTAATCGAGCAAAACGTATTAAAAAAATTACCCCTCCAAATAAAAACCCCATAGACAATAATAAGTGAACGCGCAATGCCGACCGACATAACATTTTTTTTTTCGAAATAGACCAACAGATATTTTGAGACCGTTGACATTTCTTGAAAAGAAAAATCAGGATAAATGCCTGATAAAAGCCATGGTCTGAATGAGCTTTTTGACAAAATACCGACCGTCTGAAAATGCTAATGTTAAACAAATTGCCGTTGCCTCTCTGTCAAATACGAATAAATTTCAAATTATGATTGTGCAAAGTTTGTTTCTTAAAGGGTTAAGGAGGTAAGATTAATCGAAAAAATAATAACACAACGTGTACTTACCATGTATTCGAGATTAGAAGAAAAATAAATGATGCCTGAATCTCCTTCGGCACGGATATTATTTCTTGTGCGTAACACTAATTCACTCGTCACTTATACCTCGTGATATTTTCCACACGATTGGATATGGAGGATGAAATAGAAAAAAAGGCGCACTACTCTTTTAGAGTTTCGGTCGAAGGGCGTCAGACGTCGTGTATGGGATCGATAATACGAGGATAATACTGCCGTGAACGAGGGAACAGAGAGTAGAGAGAGAGAAAGAGAGAGAGAGAGAGAGAGAGAGATCGACCGTAAACACGTTTATAAGCTCGATACAAGGGATATTCGTAAAAGAATTCAAGGGTCGACAGGGACTCTATAATATCATTTGTAAACGGACGATTTTCTTTCGACGCCGCGATTGTCGGCTTGTTATTCTCGGCGAGACGAGCATTTTCGTTGCTGGAATATTTTCGTACGTGTATACGGGTAGCCTCGATGTTACGTCCCGCGATGATGCCAGACTACGACTGCGCGAGATAGAACAGCCCAACGTCCTCTGTGACGGTAATACCCGACGACGTGGATCGCGAGCAATCGCAAAGAAAATCTTTTCATCGTGTGATTTTGTGAATCATTTTCAATTTCATTGTATTAATTTTTTTAGTTAAATTAATGAGACATCGAGAGACAAAAAGGACGTCAAACAACAGTCATTGTCGATCAGAACGTCTTCTGTAAACACACGTTTATTACACCTTAATATTATCTAAACAAATGTTAAGAAAAACAATTCTTAGGTGTCCTTGGGTTTGGTTTGGGAGAATTATTTTCATCCCGGTACGATCGCCCTTTAATTTAAAAAAATCGACTAAACGAAATGATGTGGTCAACATTTCATGTATTCTTCCTGTATAGCTTCTTCTTGGATTCGCATGTATCTACGCGTGGGGCCAGTTTTTTCTAAACAATATTTTCTCAATCACGTTTGTTAAGAAAACGCTTGAGGCAGCTGTCGCTAAAGATATTTCGGCGAGTAACGCAATAACGTTATTTGTAAAACTTTAAGGATCCGAAACTTTAACTCTTAATCATTCCGCAAATAATGGAATTTTAAGGGGAAAAATGTCTATTGCAGTCATTCTGGGTAAGATTTGGCCACTTTTGTGACAATTTTCAGTAGTTTGCCAATAATTTGTATAGAATTACTATATACTAATTGTGATTGTAGTGATCATTTGTTGTTGTTAATAATAAATACATTGAAAAGTATCTATATTATAAGCGAATCCTGAGAAAGAGACAGAATAGTCATGGTCCAAAGTTATATTGAGTTTGGGGTAACATGAGGCCAACATGTTTTCTCCCGTTAAAAACTAATTTTATCGCATGTTTCGCACTTTCGCAAAAAGTTAATAAGATTATCAAGTTGCCAGTTCGAACCAACTTTTATTGCCAAAGATGGAAAAAATATACTAACGAGCTCGAGCAAGCGAAAGGCTCGTGGAATGCTCGTGAAGGCTTATGTGGAAAAGTTAAGGAAGTTCATGAGGTAATTTTTATAATTTATGATAAAAAAGACATTTCAATGTATTATTTAGAAAAATTTTGAGCTTTATAACAATATAAGTTTCATTCCTTACACACGTTCATAAGAACAGGCTGACTGATATCGATCAGAAAATCATATCCTACTAATACATACTAATTCTTAACACATAATTACTAGAATTGACAGTCTTCAACAATAATATTCAAAAACATCAAAAATCTCATCATGAAATTTATAGTCAAATATTATATATATTATCTTGGCTACACATTCTATATATATTATCTTTAAATGCAGCAAACACTCTCGCCCTTCTAAGCATAAAATATTATCTTCAATATTTCCTTTTCTTGTCAAGTGATCTTTTTATCCGGTATCACCTTTTTCACCATCGTTGAATAGGTAATTTTAATCACTTCCACTTTTGCTGGCCATACCCAGCCTCCTTCAAACCTTTTAATCAGAGAGCTAACCCACATCGAATATGATGATTAGCAGATGTTTGAGATGCGCCCTGGAAATAGACTTCCTTCGTTTACCCTTCGAAATACCCAATATTTGACTATTTCATATTGTTCTTCTTGGTCTTTAAGGGCATAAACCACTCTAGAGGCTGAAAAATAGAGCAAACTTTGGGAATTGTTTTCCAAGAAACTAAACAACATATCAAAATTTTGTAAAACGGTCTTTATTATACAAGCACTGTTTACAAATTTTATCAGATCTGTACTAAAGAAAATAACGGCTTCTCAGCATTTTCTCAGCTGCGTTTTTTTTCATAGCTGCGTGGCGGAACTCATAACTGCTACAATTTCAAAGATACAACAATGAACCAACCAAAATTCCATATAGTATGATAACAGCCTCAATACTACGTAGGATTGTTTTAAAAATTGATTTTTGCAAAAGTAGCGTGTTGTTAAACAAAAATTCGAAAAAACGCAAAAAGATCGCACGAAAATTGTTAATAACATTTTAACGGCAATATAAAAAAATACTACGTAGTGTCGAGGAGAAAGTGGTTTTGAATATATGGTAAAATGTTCAAGTCAATCGAACAAAAATTGTTTGAGATATCGATTCGGCCGACATGAAATTTGTTGTTTTGAGAAAAACGCGTTTTAAGTTTTAAACCCTCGCATAGAACAGTGAAAGGGACCGCGCTGCGTTCAAAATTCGGGCTTTCACACATTTTTCCCGCCCATGAAACTTTGCTATGTGATTTTTACGATATTAAGGTACAATTTAAACAAAAAAAACATTCGATTTTCCGAAAGTTCTAGAGTGGTTTACCCCCTTAACTTTCACGAGTTTTCCATTGTCTTGATGAACTATGTATTCTCCAGTGAGAATGAACTATGTATTCTCCAGTGAGAATGTCTTACAAAATCGTCCTGTCTCCAAGTCTACTTCATTGACCGAGACATGATGATCGTTCCATTGCTCTGTAATGTCTAGTTCCATATCTTTTGTTTTGGTTTCATTTTCAACTAATTAAATTTTTTTCGTTGCATACATGCAGTTTTCAGATGAAGTTTTCCGTTTATTATGTTCCATTTTATAAACCTTCTTTCCTTCATTGTCCCTTTCGGTTTCTTCGTTTTCTATGTTCGCCTTACCTTAAGTGTTCGTGATATGGTTGGACTTCCTTTTTTTTTATGAAGGTACATTCCTCCGTCTTCTACGTCAGTTTCGGGGATCGGTACATTGGCCACAATTCATTCATCAATTTTGACTAATTCAGAAATTAGGTTTTTAGGTGCTTCATGGTTTCTTAGTTCATCGTATATGAAGTAGTAAATGACAGTAGCTGTTGTTGCTGTCATTTCAATAGATCCGGTTTGAGACTCTGCACACTCCGGCTCGTGATTATTAGATTTTGTTTTCTCTGCTGCATCAATGCTCGCTTGGATGTGTCCATCGATTTCGGCAGCTACTTTTTTTACCTCTGATTTCTTTGTCGTGTTTTTGTTCTTAGGACCTTTGGGCCCTCCGTTTTTACAGGTTTTTCCTTCTTGTCTTCCTGCTCTTTCTGTCTATTTTTGTAAAGATTCTCCACTTCTTCCGCGACAATTGCCTTTCCTCCTTTAACAGATAGCTGAAATTTCTTCATGGTTTGTATATTCAAGTCCGACGCTTTTATTTATTGCAAGTTTTCATTAAATCTCTTTCAGTTTCAAGTGGAGTTGAAATTTGTAGCACTGCAAGGCGTGAACAAGGGTAAATACCACATTTTCTGAATCCTTCTATCATATTAAGCCCTGCCGTGGATTGATTCAGTTGAAGCGCTGAATTCACAAGCTGGCAAAACACGTTTTTTGCCAGCTTGCGCCGTTTTTGTCCAGCTCCAGTTTTTCTGCCTCATTGTGTTTGACGCCATTTGTTGAGCTGACTTTAATGACGCAAACTATCCTACGTCAAGAGATTGTAGGATATGTGTCGAATTAGGGATAAGACAAATAAGCTTGATCCTGTGCTCTTCATATATCTTAAGCGCCTTTACGCTAATATGTGCACTTAAATTGTCATATATAAGCATTTTTTCCAGATTTTTTATTGACAATTGGCACAAAATTCATTTCAACCCATTCTTCGAATATATCTGCGTCGTTCCATCCCGACTTGGAAACCGCCATCTTTGAAGATTTTGGGGCATTCATAAGCCAGTCGGATCAACAATGGTTTCCCTCAAATATCAAGAATGGAGAGATGTCTCCAATAGTATTTCCACCAAATACGATTCTAAAACATGATTTACTGGAATTGTTCCCCAGTTTTGGGTAGCGACGCGAACGTCCGAATAAAAGTTTTTTCCCCCAGGGTCGTCATGGAATCCGCTTTCATCCATATCATACAGTGGGTGACCAAATTATTATACTCAAACTTGAATTTTGTTAGTGATGTTTGAGAGACTGCATCGCAGTGAAAAATGGTCGTATCAAGATAATAGGCGAGATACTACGAATCTAGGCGAGATGGCGCCTAGATTCGTAGGTGACACCATCGAAATCAGGGCACAATACTGTCTTTATTTTGACTCAATATTCTCTCGCCGCTACTTCTTAAAACGTCGTTATATTCAGATAACCCTATGTCACTCAATCGGAAATATAGCATGTGTTATATTCGAAAACTGGCGATCTAATACGGTATGCAAACGAACACGTCCAGTGAATGTTTTAGAAATAAATTGTTGATTACCTCCGAACCAAATGAGTTCTTCACTTCGAGGTTGGATATCAACTGCCGCGCATCAGTTGCCTTGTTCTCCACACCTCTGCGTACCACTGGCCACTCCGGAGTCAAATGAGATATTTTCAGGTTATTTTTCGTGCAATAGATTTAATTATTATAAGATTAGTTAAATTGTTGGCATATCGTCGTAATATTGAGTAAATGAATTATCTACATTTATATACCCACATTCTACTGGTTTTATGTACATTTCGAACTTATAATCATCACAAATAATGCTAACGACTTGCACTTAAATTTTTTGAATGGCTGAATCTTTCCACGATGTAAAATATAACGAAAATACAATTTATCACGTTTATTTTTAGCACAAGTAATTTATTATTCATTTGCAGTGCTATATATGCCACCGACGGTTAAATATTAAATAATAAAACGCAAATTGCTTAGTCCTGTGGTATATCCACTTATTTATAGAGTGTATACCTATATATGTATTTGTTCCGCAAAAAACATACGAGTTTATGCGCTTATCACAGAATCGATCGTAAAACAAAAGTACACGCTATATAGTATTTAGTTAGTAGGGGTTCGTGTAAAAAAATTATTGAGTACATTGCTTCGGCCAGGGAAGAGTCTATATATTACATGCCAGGATATGGAATATTTTTGGGACTCTGCATGTTATATTACGTGGAAATAAAAAGTTTTACGTATAACGTTTAAAACAGACGTTGGAGCTTGATTATGTATGTACAAAGAGATCAGGATTTGTAGGTGACTTTTCATTTACAGCGTGGCCAGAATTCTTGTGAAACCGACACAAACTGCAAGGACGGTTTGTCCAATGCCCCACAACAGGGCGTATAATGGCGACATCTGATAACTCGAGCCCCGATAAACGAATGCGATGGTCGCGGAGCTCAGAACTCCCGAAGTCAGCGGCAGTAGAATTCCCATGACGACTATTAGTATGGGAAAAAATCTGAAAGAAAAAACGATCAATACACATCTCGATATCTTATTAAGTATAATTGGATGATGCGGCTCAAAAGTATTAAAAAAATTATAACATATTTTAACGACGTACTTGCCATATTTGTGCTTGCGCAAAGTGGCAAAGCAGATTGCTGCTGCGATAGTGTGAACAAAGATGGAAGAGAACAATGCCCATAGAAACATTTGATACCACATCTCTGCAAAGGAATGCAATCTTTAATTAAACGTAAGAATTAAGTACTCAATCAAAATATGTTCACTGGATTCTAATTAATTTGATTTTTGATTTTTGTAATTTCTCATAGAAATGTATATCATCAATACCAGCGAATGAACTCAGCGGTGAGTAAAGTACACCAGCTGCATTTGCATTTCTCCCAGCGATCTGAGGATGAGGCGCATCGCTACTAGTTTGTAATACATTAGTCATTGCCAATGGGTTGCACGCTCCGATTATTTGGCTCTGCTATCTATAATAACCACGAAATAATAGAAATCTCGTTACAATATTTATTATAGAAAATACCTATAAACGAAATAATGTTTGATCCAATGGAAAGAAATATTCCGCAGCACAGCAGTGAGTTTGTGGTTAAAATAAGTACATTTTTTTTCGATTGTAATCTCACCGTCCACTTATCGTTGTCATAATTGGTAAAATGCGTAATCATAACGCAAATGACACGAATTGTCAAAATTGAGGCAGTAATTGTTAATTGGATATGTCTTTTGACATTTTTCAAACTGTGAAGACACGAAGAACAGACGACACTCGACCGAAACTAGACATTTTCTTTACTGTATTACTATCGCATGGATCGCACGTAATACAGGTCACGTGATTTACCACTACTTGTTTACGACTCGGGGCGGTGCGCAGAGGTACGTACACACAAGTTGTGTGACACAACTGCACACACGCTGAAATGATCGAATGAACGCTTTTGTGAATAAAATGCACGACGAGTTCGTTGTTTTCTGAGCTTGTTAATACGCGATATGAAAGAATATGATTCCAATAATACGCGATGTAGAGTATACACTGATATTCGTGGCAACAATGCTGGCTATAATTGTCGCTATTTTTGACAGGTGAGTTCTTCGTGACACCAGAGTTAATGAGGGTCAATGGGCAATGGAAGTCACTGGGTGCACTAAATCAACAAGTGTTATCAAAATCATGCTTGTTTCATTTCCCAATGACTGTGAGACGATATACAGCTTCATTTTATCTGTCTATCTGATTTGTCACTATTTTCAATAAGAATTCATTTTATTTCTTATTTTCTAACCTGTTTCAATTTTACATATTTCTAATGGCAGAATTTACAATTATATTGATCTCTCACTGTTAATTAATTTCCTTCTATTTATATGACAATACATTTCACTTTAACACCGTTGTGAATCCCAAGAATAAGAGTTATTGAGAGCAAATGACAGCTGTGATGTTAGGTTATGTTATCACAACACGTACTATCGATTGAAATTTCGTCGTTCTTCTAAAAAATAGTAATGCATATTTATACTTATGAATGACGAATATGCATTAACGATATTGTCTACCAATTATTATTACGCATGGGAATTCAAATTAACGTTACTCTCATTATAATAAGATTATAAGGCAAATATAGGGTTCATTGTAGAATTTTTGTCATCTACGAAAATAGCTGATTCATCATTTTTTCACAGAACGTAGAGTATTGTACAGTAGAGCGAATAAAGCTCTGCTAAAATTTATATACAATCACATATAGTGCGCCACGACTATTAATTCTTGCTATATTTCAATTGTTTCATATGTTTGCTGAACAGCGCAATCTGGTTTTTCTTCGTCGCAGTTTTCTATATCACAGGATTGCTATGGGGTACACGTATATTGCAGTATGGCGGAATTTATTTTCGACACAATAACAAAGATTGCTCGAACAAAACCATCGGTGAAGATTATTGTGGAGTATGCAGTGGAATTTCCTGCAATCGTCACAGACCGTCGTTGCATAGCAATCACGTCAAAGTCCCCAAAGACTTTGACATAGCTCTACAAAATGTAAGCAATTCTATCCCATTCGTTGAATACTCCCCGTACCAATTCTGTGCATTCAAAGATTGAGCAAGAATTTGTGTAAATCGTTCAATTTTTTCATTTAATAATTCTTGCTTGTTCGCAGTTACTGGAGAGATTATTACAGACTTACGTCTGCAATTGGTACACGAATTTTTCCGGAAACGCGTCCTTCGTTCAGCAAATACGATTGGCGATAGGAACCGCGATTCGCGATGTTGCAAGAAGATTATTTCGTAGCGATACTTCCGAGATTATATTGTCCAATCTCATCCCCATTGCTTTGCAGCATGCAGGTGATTGGAAAGAATTGGTCAAGATATCGAAAGCGAAAGGTGGAAAACCCGAAGATTGGGTCGTCGATTATATGGGCCATAGAATCCATCCGGCCGCTTATTCCCGCGATTCAGAGCTGAATTATCTACGGGGTATCGTAACTTCCCTGTTGCCGCATTTGTTACCCAGCACTTACATCTCTACCAATAACAAGGTACACAATTAATTTAATGGATTGAACGATGGAAGAAGGAATCGAAGAACTGGACCCGCTATCCTAGAAATTGACATATCGCTTACTTATCGTTAGTTTTATAACTCACAACGTATCACTTTTGTTCAATTTTCGTCGACTAATATTTAACAATTTTTCAGGTGATTATACGCGAGCTGCTTGCCAATTGGGTTTTACTACCAGCCATTGATGCTCTTGCTAATCCCGACAACTTGAATACGGTCATCGAGCTTTGCACTTATCATCAGCACGTACTGTCCCAAGAGGGAAACTCTCCGTACGTGCCAATACTTTATGCTTGGGTTACCCCAACACTCACCATCCAAGGATCTCAGGATCCACTGAAGCCTTCTTTAGACGAGGTCCTCAATGATCCGCAGTTGCTCTATCTCTTTATGCAACATATCAAGGAAACTGGCCCTGTGAATCTGCTACAATTCTGTTTGGATATTGGTTAGCCTATTATCAGTCTTCGCATCGTGATCCATGAAATTATTTGAGCACGCTGTACCGTGTATAAGTACTCGTTCTCACCATGTTGCCAATAAATTTTTCAACATGCGATTTTTTTTCATGCACAGATGATATCAGTAAAAGAATGTTGAACCCGGAAATGACAGCCGAAATCGAAGAATCATTGTTCATCGATGCGTTGAACATTTACACTACGTATCTTGATCCCGATGGCAGTGATTATCTGCATTTACCTGCCCACATATCACAGGGCATGCAAGACAGTACGTCGAATTATATTTACGTATATTCTTGTACAAGCGTTCGTGTACAATATTATCTTGATCGTCAATCGCATTATCGTTTGATAATTGTTTTGTTCCCCAGTTTTGGAAGGTGGACCAGGAAAGATTCAGGAATTAAGAACGTCGAGACCCTTGTACCAGGCTCATCAGGAAGCCCATTCGCTGCTCGAGGCAGTTTGTTTGCCTTCCTTTCATCACAGCTACGAGGTATTAGGGATCTGTCTATTAGAAATAATTAATATATCAATATAGAAGATGAACATAAATATACAGGGTGTTAGGCAACTATCAAGACACAGCATGTATCCAAGTAGTTGGCGTCGGTACGAGCTAAGTTTGAAAGCATAAATAATATCATCAAGCCCCCCTGCGGTTGAGTGATAAAACACAATTATTTTCTCTTGCCCTGTCGACGTGTCGTTAATCTATTAATTCTAATTTTCTAAAAATTTACAAAAAGGAGCAAAATTCGGCCAATTTTCATCGCAGGATATTTTTTAAGAAAACAGTTTTGCCCGTTCTAACGCCAACTATTTGGCTGTTTTCTCTGTCACGATAGTTGCCTAAATCCCCTCAACATTCGGTACATTATATTTTTCAGCTGTATAAGTTGTTATGTGGCTCGTCGGCATCCTCAACTTTCACGAAACCGTCTGTTCAGATGAGGTGAGTTATTTTACAAAGAATTCCAAGCGGACAAAGCATTAATCAGTTACTTCGTTAATTGGATTTATTTTGACACATGGTACGTCTCAATGGTATAAACAGCGGTGGAGTCGGTGGACCCGGTGTCGGAGCACGATTAAGCAATCAGATTGGCCGTATTCGTGGAGTTCTGCGAGCATCTGCCGTAGACGGTTCGCCGTTTCAGGCGCAAGATGTCTTTCAAGCAGAGGAAGTCGACTGCTCACCGAGAACATATAGCGATGTGAATTTTGATGGCGACAGACGTCGAGATTTGACGACCTGGCGCGTTACCGTGCCTCACGTCGACGGCGGTGGTTCCCATCCTCTGTACATGGTTGCGATTCACAGTGTCGCCGAGGACAAGTCGTGGACCGTTCTGCGAAGGGATCAGGATTTTTACGCTCTGCGCGCGAGATTGATGGAATTTCACGGTGATCGCGAGTTGAACGACTCGCCGTTACCCGCGCGAAAAAATCCGTCCTCGATATCGAATCGCCAGCGTTATCAAGATTTTTTGCAAAAGCTACTCGCCAAGCCGACACTCCGAAGCAGCGAACTGCTTCATGCTTTTCTCACCTTGCCGAATCTCAAGCCTCACTTTACGAATTTCACGACACCCGACATAGGTATACTCTACCAGAGCATGGCTCACAAGCTCAGAAAGGAAAAGGGACAGCATCTCGACAAATTCATGAATACCTTTCTGGCGTCTACGAACGTCAAATGCGAATATACTGCCGATCTCGGTGTCGAACCCATCAACGATCAGAGTCTTGGCGAGCCGAAGAAACGAGGCTGTAATTTGCGCAGCGGTATAGTCTTCGGTAACAATCTCGATCTGCACATTCCCGAGCAGGATTTCGTTCGGGTTACATCTAAGCAACAACACGTTAAAGGCGCTAGTTTTTGCATCGCCGAAGCAGGTAAATTCCACTGCAAATCTCCTAAATGAACTTTCACGATTGTTTATCCGAATCTTTAGTTTCTTTCGTCGCAATTTATGCCATTTTTTTCCATTTACAGTGGACAATCTTTCGGATAGTTCGTTCATGATTTCTCATGTCACTTGGCTCATAGCCTCTCTGTCACGAACGAGCTTAGATCCCGTATTAAATACATTTCTGCAGGACACGTTGATCAAATTGCTGAGCGGTGGTCGAGCCGCGAGCGTCGTTAAGCTCCTGCACAATAGTATATTCGATGCGAAAACCGCGAAAAACGTGAGTAACCTGGTTTCACGGTGGGACGAAGAACGTTATACGAGGGCCAAAGTGGGATTGCATGCTTTGTTACCATGGTGGTGTTTCGGTTTTCGTCGTAAATGGTGTTCTATGATGGATGGACTTTTAGATCCTCTCCAGAGTCCTATACTCAATAAGCATCTCGCTTATATGCTGATAGACCAAATCGTTGCGAATCTTTATCTTGAAATATTGGAATAACGTTTAAAAATGTACTTGTCGAAATTTTACGGGCCACGACGATCCGTATTATCCGACGTCCCTTCCTATGTTTGTACATATAAATAAATATCTTTGTATAGACCGTATTGGTCAATTTAGGATTGGTAAATTTAACTGCGTAACCATTACATGTACATAAATGCACATAAGGTTCGTTTCTTCAGTCTGCAAAAATATCTCATTGTACGGGATACAATCTTAATACGAACACATTTGAATAAGAATAATTTATTTATATCTCTGAATAAACTATATATCATATAGACAAACGTCATAACACTTTACAGATAACTCACACTCAATTACATTCCTTAAGATCTAGGTGCACCCGCTTTTCTTTTTATTATTAAAGAGTCAGTCTTATAATGCAAAAATTAAAGTACAGCACGTACGTATAACCGTTCTTTCGAATGGAAATGATAATGACAGCTACTTACGATTGGGCTATTTGCGAATTTGTGAACGTATACGCCGATGTTGCGCAATTTCATATACATTTATTACCAAGCTCGTCTAATTGGGAAGTTGCGCGATCTGCGCTATCGAGGGATCACAAGTTTCATCGTGACATCTATCGACGAATGATTTCTGAGTACCGATTGCTAGTTGTTATAGCAACTGAAAATTATTCACATGTCATAATGATATTTTTGATTTTCCACCCAAGTACAATGAACACCTAGGAACGCATTTAGCGAGATCATTGGTCGCAAACTTCGCCAGTAAGTATCGTAGCCATAATGACTTTGAGTCAAAGCTCTCAAAAGATTAGATTTCTGCGAGGTTCCGACACTCGTTGGGTCACGAATCTGACCTCCCGTTCTGGTTTCGAGCATATTCGAAAAAATACTAGGCAGATCTGGTAATTCGAGTCTCTCTCTCTAGGTTTGACGTTCGAGCGGGTGTCTTTTTACCCGAAATGCGTTTCCGAATATACTCAATCATCGTTCCATTTAACATCAGTTATTACTCTTACATTAGGCTTCACATTCGGCAGCGCAGCAAACACGAGGCGGACGCGAGCATGGTCGTCACGTGGGGGCCCTGGTGGCCGATTACGACGAATCATCACAAACAACTTAAGTGAATCGGACCGTATGTATGTCAACCGTTTGTTTCCATATTCTTCTTTATCGATAAATTTAATTTATTTGCGAGCCTGTGATTGCGTGGGTGGTGCACCACCGCCTAGCTCGATCTGTATCTGTTCCAACGATTTGCCCTTTGTCTCGGGGACGATGAAGAAGACGAAGGCTACGCCCGCTGCGCATATTACCGAAAATATCCAGAAAGTCAGGTCCGGTCCAATCGCCGTTTGGACCCCATCGTAAAATTTCGTGACTACGAACGCCATTAGCCAGTTGAAGAGGCAAGCGCTGCTTCCGGCAACGCCCTTGATTTGCGATGAAAATATTTCGCCCATCATCATCCAAGGTATGGGTCCGAAACCGACCGAGAAGAGAATGATGAAAGCGCAGATGCACAACAACGGCAACCACCGCACATTCTCCATGGACGATCCGTCTTTGTCCAGATGGAAATAAATACCCATAACAAAGGCCGAGACGCACATGGAAATGGCGGATACGAGAAGAAGCAATCTTCTGCCAAGTTTGTCGACGATTAGGGTACTGACGAATACGGCTACGACCTGCATAACACCGACGACTATCGTTGGCCATTCGGCTTTCTCATTCATCGCTTTTTCGAATATACTGCTGCTGTAAAATATAATCGCGTTGACACCGCTCAATTGCTGGAAGAACATGAGACCAAAAGCTATTACAAGTCCCTTTTTAGCTGCTCGAGATCTGATCGCATATAAGAATGAGACTCGATTGCGGCTCGCTTCGGCGAGTGCGTCTTTCTGTTCCTGGAGCTCCTGTTCCACGTCGTATTGCGGTCCTCTAAACCATGCCAATGTTTTACGGGCCATATCCTCGTTATTCTTGATGAGGTAGTACGTCGGTGTCTCGGGCATGAAGAAAAATACCGCGCAGAATATGAGAGGTACAGTCGCCGATATGATCGAGAGCCAGAACATGCTGATGGCTTCGACCGAGCCGAGAATGTAAGATAAACAAATACCGACGGTGAGCAGCAATTGAAAGTACGAGCCGAGTCTACCGCGCGTTTCGCTGTCGGCTATCTCGGCGGTGTACATCGGTGCCGTGACGCAGAACGCACCGCCGCTGATACCGAGTATGTAACGTCCAACGATCAGCGTCGTTATCGAATCTGCCCATATTACGCAGGCCCACCCGATCGTGAACGGCACCGTCAACAACAACATAGCCGTTTTTCTTCCGATCATGTCCGACAGAATACCAATCGGAATGCATATCGTCGCCGCGCCGAGATTGAACGCCGAACCGACCCAGGAAAAATCTTCTTTATCAATGTCGAAATTATATTTCAGATTGACTCCGTTCGTGCCGGCTGGTGATGTCCAACCGAGCACCATACCGGCTGCCAATGCTCCCAATGTCGAGGCAAGCCCGGCGATGTATTGAGGCAACTTTCGCGGTTTATTGGCATTCTCGCCGTAATTGGAAACCAGCGTTTGCTGAGATATTCCGATATTTTTCTCCGGCATTGTTGACTGGGATTCTTGCAGCAAAGGTGTTGCCTCGGTTATCTGAAAAACAAGCGCGAAGAAAACTAATTAGATTTTGATATTCGGAGGATATCGATAATTTGAATATTACTGGAGATACTTGGTAAAATAAGACGGAAAGAGATATGCAAACGATATAAAAGGCGTCATAAAAAATAAACGTTCGTTAGAGCGTGATATATGAGTCGGCTCAAGAATTTGAATTTTGGCGCGCTTTGTTCCCAGGCTAGCCAATCTAACATCGGCGATACGAACTGGGGCGTAAAGTTATCGTATCTTCCAGACCAAAAAAACAAATTGCTAGCTTGACGAGTTAGCTCATGCGGGGACAGTCAAGTTTAGATAACGTTGATGCCTGATAGCAAGAATGTGTCATGTGTGCATAACTTGATATGTGATATGGATCGGAACGAGTGGCTGATTTAAATGCTTAGAATAATTGAAGTAATTGAATCATTACGAACGTGCGACATACTGCTATTCGACCCTGCCATTGTCGTGATATTGTAGTCCATTGTTAAAGAATGCTCTACGTTGGCCCTTATGATGAGTATGCAATGTTTGGCTGATTCGGAAAACGATCAAGTACGAACGTAGTTTCAAACTCAATTATTTCACAATTAAACAATAATCTACATGGACACTATTTCGAATTGTTGTTATGACAATGTGTTGTGAGTATTCGCGTGAAGCAGTTCTCTTAGCCACGCTGCCACAAACTCTGAAGGCAGCGCGATGCGTATGCATGTTTTGTGCTGTAACGTGAGTGCCCTACGCATGTGGCTACTATGCGCATACGTGTGCGTGTGTGTTTATACGTGTAGGTATACATTTTCAGCGTCGTAGCTTAGGTCAAGAAAACTACTTTGCCGATGAAGCAACAATTAATGTATTCTTTTTATACAAATGCATTAAAGTGATTCACGACACGTGCAAGTCCTCTATCAGTACGAGAAACATATTTTCTTCCGAAATTTCTTCCAAACGGGAAATATTTTAGGAAGCAAACTTTCTCCTACTCAATGTGGCTTCATCGATACTTTTATCGTCTTAAGGTTATGTTGCAACAGGTTCGGTCGGTAACAAAAACAGGAATTCGAGAGAAGAAAAGAATGACGAACTTCGCTGCTTAATTCTCATTTTTATTTCAAAGTACGTGGCCGAGGCTTCGTAAGTAAGTAATGGATAATATTGTAGGCGGCTAGAAGAAGGTTTTTGAGAATTCAAAATATTTCTCGGTAAACAAAAATGATTATGGGCTACATAAATTAGTTCTGCGTCCAATTAGGATTTGCAATTGTCCCGAAAAGGTGCTTTACCCCATAAACCCCTTGAAATTTCCTACTGTCTTAACGTAAAATTAAACCCGACGAGAAGTTTCGAGTGTTTTTGTTTTCAATTTAAGAACTGCATTCTTCCGTGAATTCGTCACTACATTTTTTATTATTTTAATTTTTAATTGTTTTTAAAACAATGTTAGATTACGAAAAAATGAAATTTTTTTGTTCAATCCAAAACACAAATTGGACAGAAAAATCTGCCCACTATGAATCTTACGGCATTAAACTCAAAATAAATTAAAGTTTCAACACAAAATAAAAAATGAAAAATAAATAATAGGGTTTTTGAGATATTGAGATTTTATTCTTGAAGAGATCTTGAATATTATTCGTTGTATTTTTTCTGAAAAGTGCGTACAAAAACGAAAAATTTGAAATGAAATTAATCATGTTTTGAAAAAGTTATGAAACGTTTGGAAGTTTGAAAAGTCCGAAAAAACCTTTTTTCTTAAATTCATAATTTTTTTTCGGTTGCGTAAAAAAATTTGAAAAAATTCACAAAAATGTTTTTAGTGGGGTAGTATAACATATAAAATTTTCAGCAAAATAAAAAATGGACGGGTTCAAAAGTGGCCGATTTGACGTGGAATAGGTCATATCACCAAATTGCTTCGCTCGCTTAAATGATTTCCTTGTAAATACCATCGTGTAGCACAAAACATTATTCGTCGCGCGATCTTGCATAACGATGCGTTTTTTTTCATTTTTTTTGCAGACTCATCTCGTGAAGTAAATACCGGAGAAGTTTCGAGTGTTTTTGTTTTCAATTTAAGAACTGCATTCTTCCGTGAATTCTTCACTACATTGAGAGGCAATTTAAAAAATTTGGTCTATTCGAACGAGAACTCATGTTCCAGAATTTGGCGGGATCATTCGAATTTTTTAAATCGAGAACTGTTTCGATGACGTTAAATTATAAATCAGCTTCGAAAAATATGCGTTTTTCTTTGTTTTCTCAGCATTTTTATCGACACTCGTGACGCTTGTGAAACAAAAAGAGCGTTGTAAAAATATCTTCCTGATTCTTAAGTCTCATTTCTCGTCTTATCGGGCCCATTTCGCATTCCTGTTGTCACAAATTCTCGCTACGTCCTTCATTTCCACCACTTCAAAAATCATCAGCGCGTTACAGTTCGCACCGTCTTTGTTCATCTTTAGCCAGGATCTGTATTATCACGGCAAGCATGATATCGATACATGCGTAGCCGGACTATCGCCATACGTACAATAATGCCGATGATACGAAGATTTTTTCGATCATTCGGACATTCTCGCGCGTTGTTTTGCATTCATCCGCGTCGCTACCCTCGAGCACATTGACAATCGCACCTGTTTAGCGTCGGATGCGTACTATCGCGAGCTCGTCATAATCGTCGAGCCACCGTACGATAATTCTTATCCGTACACATTGCACTTAAAGCAATAAGTGTTAAAAGTGAGTGTTCGCACATGGCCAAAATTTGCTTCCCTCGTTGTTAATAGAAAAATTCATTTTTTATCTAGCGACGTTACTGCCGCTGCTAATGCATCGGGCCTAGAAATTGAGAACTTATGAGGACATTTAAATGTTGGATAAAGAACAAAATTCAATAATTGAAATATTAATTCGAACAAAAGGATCAAATTTTGGGTTGTTGATTATTGTATTGTCATGGAAAAGTTGAAATATTTAATTTGACGGATGCGCACTCGATTGGGTCGAAATTAAACACGATAACAAAATTGTTATTAAATTCATTAGTTAGCGATAAATAAATATTTCGGTGATCGAAAAATTAATTTGTAAACAATAAGAAACTTTATTACTGTATTATACCGTTATAGACAAATTGGAATGTTTAATTAGTATAGATTGATAATCGATTTTTGTAACAAATAGCGAAACCAAAAATTCACTGACCAATTTGTTTATCAATGATAAAATGTAAAAGTCTGTTTTTACATGAATCGTTAACATTTTAACAAATTAGTTTTTATCATAATTTTTATTCATTTATTGATGTTTAGTACAAATCCGTCTGTTTTTTCGGAGTTTTTTTTACAAAGGTTGTTTCGGTGCTTCGATAAATAAGAAATAATAACGTTGGAATATTATTTTATTACGTGGAACAATGAACTTTTTCATCGAGGTGAGTGCACAATATCAAAACGCGAACGTAAATATGATTTGCAGTATTTTAATTACTTTTCGTCCCGCGTCCGAATTAGAGTTATTAATTACTCTGATTATTCAGTAATTCGATGAGGTGTATACAAACGAATGGGAGACTGTTGGTATCGCCTGCAAGAACTAATTAGCATTCAGAGCATACAGATCCATACAGATATCGTTATTGTCGACACCTTTTCCTTTATTTTTAACGCGCAAATGAAACTCGCCATAATTACAAGTTTTCATATTACTATTATTTACGTCTCAACAAACATCGGAGAGTTATAATTTCACAGTAGAACGGATGATACCTTATTAGAGAGGAAATATCAAACAATTTCGTTGAATAAAGTCCATTTTTTGTATAGAGTAAGACCGGGGGAGATGGCCATACGGGAGAGATGGCCAATTATAATATTTCAGAGAATACTCAATAAATATGGCTCGTTTTGGCTTAGTTTGCATCACGCTGTGTGTAGGAGCAAGTGCACGTCAAAAGCTCCACCGAAAACAAATGAAATAGTGACTAAAATCTTGACTCATTGTTTTGTCTACTGCTAATATTTTCATGAGGGCTGATATTCTATGTCGTGGTGATACAATTTTGAAGAAAACAAATCCTGTTTTTATATTTTTCAACAATCCACAAACACGGCTCTTTATAACTTCAAAACTTTACATAATCTGTATTTATTTGTTTGTTTTTTATGTGTGGCCATCTCATCTCATCTCGGAAGATTAGATGAGATGACCATCTTGAGTCAGCGTGTGATGACCATATGGCCATCTTGAGTAGTGAAGACGGAGAACCTGTATGTGTGATTTATTAGATGAGGATGTAACCAAAGAAGATAACTCCGTTGGTTGTAGAGAAAATTATTACGTGACCAGTCTTATCGAAGACTGGTTTCGATGTATTATTTGTCAGCTCTGGGTACATAAACGAAAATTGTCCTGACTTTGATTATATCTGTTCCAAATATGGTCAGACGAAGAAAAGGGCATTGCCAACGAACGCAAAGATCAAAAGAGGAATCCAAAAATAGAAGTAAAGTGTGACCATCGCTTTTTGACTCATATGGCCATTACCCCCGGATACCTCGGGAGAGAAATCGCGTTTTTTTTTAAATATGGTTTTAAGGTTGATCGCGCAATAATTTGCTATATTTTTGTTAATTATCTTAAAAACAAATGTTTAAAGGTTGATTATACACTAAAAGAAGTTTAGAAATGTTTTTATATTTATTTTGACACAACTTTGAAAAAACTATGGCCATCTATCCCGGACTTACCCTATAGCAGAGAAAAAACCTCAATAATTTTATTCAATGTTAATAAAAACACTTGTCTCAATGATGAAAGAAATATTAACTTTGATTTTATTTCTAAATTCATTATAATTATTACTTTTTCGGTATTAATGCAATTTTTTTTTCTCGTTCTGCCTACTTGGGGTATAACTACTACTATAATTGTTACTAGTATACATACTGAGACCGTGTGTATGTGAATTTTTTGAATTACATCATCATCTACAATTATTATAGATGATGATAGTTTCCTTGATTTTTTTTACTAAATTGTGCTCGAGCATAACGAGGATGAGCTAATATCACGTCTTCGTCTATTATCAAAAGGAGCAGGATGGAGCTCAATTATACGATCTATATGAATTTATATATTATGATCTATACCACGTCAAATCGGCCACTTTTGAACCCGACCATTTTTAATTTCGCTGAAAATTTTATATGTTACCCTACTAAAAACATTTTTGTGAATTTTTTCAAATCGTTTTACCCAACCGAAAAAAAATTATGAATTTTGAAAAGAAAACCGTTTTGTTCGGACATTTTCAAACGCTCATAAATTTTTCAAAAATTGGTTCATCGAGACGGTTTGTTTTTTCAATTTTTTCGTTTTTAATCGCGCTTGTCAGAAACAAATACAAAAATTGATATTCAAATCATGTTCTATGAAATTTTGCATTTTTTAGAAAAAAATCTCAATATCTCAAAAACCGTATTTTTATTTTTTAAAACAATTTTTAAAACAATGTTAGATTACGAAATAATGAATTTTTTTTTCAATCGAAAACACAAATTGGAAAGAAAAATCTGCCCATTATGAATCTTACGGCATTAAACTCAGAATAAATCAGAGTTTCATCACAAAATAAAAAATGGAAAATAAATAATAGGGTTTTTGAGATATTGAGATTTTATTCTTGAAGAGATCTTGGATATTATTCGTTGTATTTTTTCTGAAAAGTGCGTACAAAAACGAAAATTTTGAAATGAAATTAATCATGTTTTGAAAAAGTTATGAAACGTTTGGAAGTTTGAAAAGTCCGAAAAAACGTTTTTTCTCAAATTCATAATTTTATTTCGGTTGAGTAAAAAAATTTGAAAAAATTCACAAAAATGTTTTTAGTGGGGTGGTATAACATATAAAATTTTCAGCAAAATTAAAAATGGCCGGGTTCAAAAGTGGCCGATTTGACGTGGAGTAGGTCATATATACTATACCACCAAATTGCTTCGCTCGCTTAAATGATTTCCTTGTAAATACCATCGTGTAGCATAAAACATTATTCGTCGCGCGGTCTTGCATAACGGTGTGTTTTTTTTTCATTTTTTTTGCAGACTCATCTCGTGAAGTAAATACCGGAAACAGGCGTGATTCGACGACAAATAGCGGGAAGTTGAGTGCAAGGTTGCCAAGCTGCAACGTATAATCGGTTAAATATCGCAAGTTTTATTCGTATCGACGTAAAATGAACTATATTTTATTTGTAAACATTCGACGAGTACTACAGTTTAATCATTAGTGAATTTATATTGAAAATAAATTTCAAACGTTACGTTTTTTTACTTTGTATACAAATTTCGAATCGCATAAAAAACATGTAAATGTGTAATTTAACGTTTCAACGACGACGATCGAATTATGATTGAAATAATATTGAAGAGGAATTTTAACCTTTGATTAACGTAAAAGTCCAAAAGTGCATAATATAATTAGTAGTAATATAATTAGTCAAGTGAGTTTAAAAAAAATGTAGATAATTGATCTAGTCGAGAAGAGAATTCCGTCGGTAAATCGATCGAAGAATTTACGAATCCTGGAGGCATATAAGTTCATCGTCTTGCGGTGGAGCGCACGATTTATAAACAACGCGAGAAAGGCAGTTTTACCACAAGTATATGAATACATGGGAAGGGTACTTCATCATGTGAATAAATGGATAAATTGCAGTAAAACCATAGATGGGAGGTGAGCTCGTGCGAGAGAGAAAGACGGAGCGAGAGAGAGAGAGAGAGAAAGAGAACTGCGTGTTTGTAGATGGTTACATAGCGCAGGAGTGGTTGAACGTCACGTGAGAACAAACAGTGCGAGACGTTCCGGGAGAATTTTCGATCGGAAAGTAGGTCGTCGTAGTCGCTGAGAGCGATCGATTAAAAAAAAGCAAAGAAAGAAAAAATAAACAAAAGGTAAACGAAAGGGTTATCAAGGAAGTACGAGGGCACGTATGAGGGTAACGCGACGATTTCTCGGACCGATTATTCCGGATGGATGGGACAGGTTGTTTTATCGCAATTTTCATTTGGACGTAATTCGCGATGGAAATTTTCTTTTTCCTCGTTGGAGGTAATTTTAATGCACTCCGTAATGTTTTCATCGAGTTTGATGGATTTCCGACCGTTATGATAAGACCGAGGCACGCGTTCATGCTCCGAAATGAAGTTTCATTGGTGGAAGTTATTTTTATCAAATGTAAATATTGGTAAAACGAAAAACGGTGTAAATAAAGAACGTTTATTTTTCTGCAAACAAAGATTCGTTTTTTTTGTCGGAAGAAATTATTCCGAGACTCTCCGTTGACCCCAGACATTTGAAAATAAAAGAAGAAACAAATGTAGATGAATAAATATTTTGCAAATTTTTACGTAGCTTCGATCCTTATGGTAACAAAATTGTTTACCTGCTCAGAAATTAAATTTCTTCGCTGAAAATTATTCTTGCCGAATGTAAATATTTTTTGAAACACGGAACGATCAGAGAAAATCATTATTTTTCAAATGAAAAACTGGATAATGTTTTTTTTTCATTTGGGGAAAAGTGGAGAAATTATAAAAATATTTTTTTCCCGAAATATTGTTATTTATAAAAAAATATTATTATACATTTTAAACGACATACTTTTCACTATTATACCTGCAATTGATATTTAAAGCTAATTAAATGAGTGCTAATATATCTCGATAATTAATAGATCGATTGAGTTGGAATTTTACACAAACGTTCTTTGTATAAATACCAAATCAACAAATTTTTAGCGCATAAGCTGACATGTATGTTTATAGGGCCACCATTTTGAAAAACATAGATACTATTCTTAAAATCGGCTACAACGCAAATTATTTTTTCTTCTATCGATTGGAATACAAATTTTGCACGTTACGTTACAGATAAGAGCTTCAGAAGATAATTCGGACACCACAGCGGCTATTTTTAAATACGTGCCTTATGGGACTAGCGACCACGTCCTTGATTTCAAATATTTTTTAAATAAAAATTGATATTCATTCAAAAATTATCAAAATTGTCCCTCCTTCTTCCCAATTTTCAGGCACATAATAACCCCTTAAGAATATTACAAGGAGAAATGTAGATATCCGCAGTGTAATTCAAAAACTCAAAAAGATTTTGAATAAATATTTTCACGTCGACAGCAATATTTGACCAAACGTGAAAAACAATTTGAAAATAAACGAATCTTAACGCGTTCCGTAACGCCTTCGTACGGAGTTTGAACGTAGTACGTCAACGTCAAAACTACGTCAAAGCCGGATACATACACGCGTCTGCATCGTCGATTATTCTCATACGATGAAAAGCAGGCGGATAATTTGTCGAACGAAACGATATTTTCACAACGGGTGTCGAATAATTACTGCCTTTTGTCGAACAAAACTGTGACAAGAAGTGTTCGATTCTCAGAGTTGTGTTTGTTTCCGCCCGTTACAAAACAAATTCGACTTGGGTACTTCGACATACCCGTTTCAGCGTGCTTGGACGACTTGAACGAAAAAGGTCGGCGCGATAATTTACGTACATTTTTATGGTAATATTTATATCGTGCATAATGCAAAACGCGTGCGGTTGTGCATATCTGCGTGTATGCATAGAGAATCGATCGACATCGTACGAATCGTCCAACTTGAACTTGAATCAACAAGAGGTTTTCTCGTAGGTACTCGTTACGAGAGTATAAAATCAAGAAAAAAGAAAACGAACGGCGTAACGCAGAATCTCCGCAAAATTACGTTTGCTTTTTTTCTTCTCTTATTGCTGTATTTTCTGTTTGTTCTCAGGCGAAATATTATTCATAATTCAGAACGGAGGTGCTCTCGAACAACATCTCGTTCCCGGGCCTATTATCCGTTTGTCTTCTATATAGGGTGCTTTCGCTTCGCGCTAAATTAAATCGCTCCGAAACGCGAGCTCATTGTTCGAGCTCATCGTGACTCGCTTCGCGTTCAACGTGTAATAAAAAATGCGGTATTTAAAGCTCGACGACGATGGAATCTCGCGTTATCACATTTATGGAGATTGTCGACGCGATCTTACGTTTATACGTCTGTACGCGCGTGTCTACGCGCCCGTCCGTCCGTCTATCCGTCCGTCCGATGTGCGATGTAAATATACATATGAAATTATAATACGAATCTTACTTTTGTCTTAATAGTCCGATAGGGTGTTAATTCCAGCTAAGAAAAATGAAAAATAAAACAGTATTCATCCGGCAATTTAACGGATAACGCGAAGACGTAATAAAATAGCAACATGGTTAATTGCCGTAAGGAATCTTTCGCGATTCTCTATATATGTATATCTATATGTTATCAAATGTTTAATTGTAGTCAAAGAGATACACGTGATTGCACTGGCTCGAGTTTTCTCGTCTGTCTGTCTGTCTACTCGTCTGCCTGATTACCTGCTTCACTGTTTTTTCCGCCGCACCGTTTTTTTCACTGGACCGAGTGAATTCGTATCGCCTTGAGAACAAATCTAACGTGGGTTTGTCTCGAAATATTTTTGCTTCTTCATTCGGACGTATTTATTACGATTATATATAATGGCCAAATTTTGTATGCTGTTTTCCTTAAAAATGGGCGAGAAAGTTGATTTTTTTAATTTTTAATTTCTGTGTCAACTCGGTGAAATGGATTCACCATTTCGTGAAACGGTTGAGAAATTTTAGGTGAACTTATTCAAGCATTACAGACTTTATGGCGTCTTGAATTTTTTTGAAGAAATCCGCGCAGAGGTCGGTCCTGATTTTTCAATTTTTGAGATATCGAGCTGAAGGCTATTGTGAGGAAGGTTTACAGTTCACACTTTTTTGCAGATAGTGTGAAATTTTCGTATATACAAATTTGTCTGAAACCTTTATAAAAAATAAAAATATTAGAGAGTATTAGATAAGTGAGGATATTTATTTAACATTGCTTGAAGTTAAACAGCGATTCGTGCAAAATGACGAATGATGAATCAACGATAGAAAAATAACATTATTTTTGGTAACACTTTAAATTTTGTATGAAATCGTTAAGAAAATTTGAACTCGTTTTTGTGGAGAAAATCTTGGATGGTTAAGCTCGAGAGTGTGGGGAATCTATGGCAATTACAGTTTGCACGAATTAACGATAGAAACAAAGTATTACTTTGGTAAAACTTTTAATTTTGTAGGAAATTGTTACGATAATTTGAATTCGTTTTTCTGGAGGAAATCTTGGATGATTAAGCTCGAGAACGTGGGTAAAATATGATAATTACAATTTACACGTTGTTTCATCTCGCTAGGCTGCCTTTCAAAGCGTTTTTCACTCGAAAGCCAAATCCTTTCCGAATCGAGAATATTGAGTCCAAAAGTAACGAGTAATTTTCAAATTGCATAATTTTTTTCAGCCGTAAGATATCCCGGCTTTCAGGACGAAAATATTATTGTGTATGAAAATACTATTGCTTCGACGAATCGCGTCTCGATCCACCTTAAATTTAACGTTCGTTCTAATTAAAAATGAATTTGATCGAATGTCAATAATCATTATTTTCTTTTTCCAATTTCCTTCAGCTTGTTACAAAATTGTGCTCGCCTTTATTTAAATAATACAAAAACATTATTATAACAATCGTATCAATAAATTTTACATTTTTATTTTTGCCAATTGAATATCCAGAAATTAAACATCGCGCGTACAATTTCAAATGTGTGAAAATTACACTGGAAAAATATCCCTTACAAAATTTGGCAACGTGAAGTCGAAATTTTATCTGATTTTTTTGTAATTAATCGTATCGGCGATTTTATTTGATCTCGAACGATAAAACTATAACGAATGGAAAGAAAAACATTGTTCCGATGGTCGTAAACGATAAGCCCAATGGTATTAAATCGACCATGGGCGATTAATCGAGAATTAATCGACCATGGAACAAAAAAAAAATGTTCTCGAAGATCCTTAACATTTATCCTTGTCAATCTACATTTTGATACATATTTTATGTCTCGTACCGAGAGCAAGAAGTCTTATGCAATCTCGTCGTATAATAACTTCCCACCGCATATTCTCTCATTAAGTTTACTTTTTCTCCTTCGCATTGCAAATTCTAATTAACTCATATCGACTTTATAACACGTTTACCGGTCGACATTCCACTGACGTTCACGGAATAAAACGCGCGTGTCCGTGTGTGTCTCGTTACTCGACAACGTACCTACATAATAATAAACCGCGATATAGCCGGGGTTTGTCGCATTAACGAAAGATACTACAAAGTTGCTCGTTCGAAGCCGGAAATGTGTGTAGACGAGAATGACGGATGAAACGAGAAAATCTGGAAGACCTGCGACGAGAACGAACGTTATATCTGTACACGAGATCGACGTATTCGTTTATCCCCGCGAGCGACGATGATTTCTTGCCGGTACTTGTCAAAAAATGTCAAAAATTCGAGTCGACTCAAAGACGACAAAAATCCAAGAACGCTTCGTTAATGCTGTCATTTGTTTGTTTGTTTGTGTGTTTATCTTTGACTTAACGAATTATACGTAATCACCGAAAGAAAAGTAAACACCTACGGGAAACTCTGGAGCTTGCTTCGCTTGGATTTCGAAATAAAAAAATTAAAACAATGATTTCCTCTTCGTGACTCCTGCGTCGCGTTAAAACCGTTTGACACACGACGAAGGCGCACTTTGACGGGGTTACACTGGTAACTATTTCCGCGTGTCGGTTGCTTTTAAATCCGGGGAGTGTGTTATCCCCACCACTCGGATCGAACTGTACCGAGCGTATGTACCATCGTTGTCGTCGTTACGAGAACGTCTCGAAGCGGGGGCACATTGTCGCGCTCGGAGATTCCTCGTCTGTACATTTATATATGTAGGTAGGTATGTATATATGTACGTTAACGAATAAAAAGACTAAGAAAACAAAAAGAAGAAAATATTACGAGTGCAAAAAATGTTGCGCCCGATAGAACAACAAGATGTTCGATTAGTATTGGTTATCATCGATGACATTGGACGGCGAGAAAAAAGAATCCCGATGATTAGAATTCTCGAATAGTGGCAAGTTATATAGGCAGATAAAAGTTTATCTCGCGTTACTCGGGAATAAACTCGCGGCCAATCTCGGAGCCACTGGGGAGAGTTCTTGCGAATCTGGGGTGAATTCGTTCGTCGTTCGTTTTCTATATACACACTCGAGCATGGAAGAAATATATATATATGTATATATGTATATAGGAACGTACACACGTACAGCTCGGGGGACTTCTCGTACGTCGAAAGTGCAGCGGCGAGATTTACGGTCAACACTTAGGAAACGAGACTAATCGTTAACTCGCCTTTGCCGCTGCTTTCGCGATTCTATTGTATACATTTATATATATATGTTGTATGTATATATACATGGATGTACGTTTCGACGAAAATTCCAGGTGGAGAGAAATTGTTTTATCTGCTTTACATCGAATTTATTCGAACGACTTGCAAATTGCTCGATTGAATTTCCATTTTTTCTTTATTTAGTTTTACGTTCAGTAAATTCCGTTTTGTTTCAACCGTTTTGGTTCAATTGAATAAATTTTGGTTTTATGCGGGCGAGGTAATTGATTTTATTAAATAAGAACAGCTCGTACGCCCGATTATTGGCCGGAATATTTTTTGAGAAATTATTTTATTTATAAATAGCGCTTGTTGTTGTTGTTGTTGTTAATAATTGTTCATATGTATACAATAACAATGATAGCAATAATGATAATCATAATAATAATAAGAGACGGAAACATGTGTGTTGTATAAAAATTGCATTGACCCCGATCTTGATTAATAATGAAAAAACGATGCGCGCAAGTCAAAAGTGTATTCGTTTCATTCTTTCTGCGAAAGATTTACGAACGTTGAGAAATGCGCGATGAAAACAAACAACGCGTCATATATAAAATAGCAGATCGTCCAGTGACGAACATCGATAAGATGGTGTGCAATTTTTTCAAGACTCGCTGATTTCCATCGAAGTAAAAAGAACCAGATAAAAATGTGTGTTTACGATAAACTTTGAAACGGCGCATTAATCCTTATTAAACTATTTTGATGAATAACGAAATAAAAAAAAACATTGTTCGCGCGGCTTACAAATAAAAATGCCGATATGTCGAGAACTACTTGAAAAATCATTCTCGCACGAGCATCTTTAATTTTTCGGAAAATAATCTGGGTCATTACTGGCTGTTTGATTCTGGTTGGAATTTTTCATTATGTTTATAACTCTTTTCCGATTTTTCAAATATTTCTATAAAAATGCACAATATATACACGTAAATCAAAGTAAAATTTGCAATTATCGTGCCGAGATTCTCTACGAGTTGGTAATGTAAAAATAATCGGTAAACAATTTTTCAAAAGATCGGTGCTTAATCCTCGCAAATTGAAATTTATACATTGCACCCGCGTGATTTGAATACTTTGTTGAAGTTTCCTCCATACAAAAAACCAAATGTGGGAAATCTATTTTGCAGATATATCAAGTTTCGGAAACGGGTGAAGATCACCAGGAATCGGTATACAAATAGCGATCGAAAGATTTCGATAATTCGATGAACTACTGTTTCGAATAATAAATTGTCACTATACCTTGGGGAATTTGATCGAGTGTAAGGACGAGTTGTTGACACAGTGGCAATATATAATTCCACTGGTTCTTGCTTCGTTTGATTTTTTCTCCCCTCAGTTATATCGGCTCTTTTCTCTCCGGAGATAAGATCGAATCGATCGGTTTATCAGTAGTAAATGATTTCAATGGTTTATCTGTAGATTGCCGCCGTTTCAAGAGGGTGGTATGATAAAATAAGAGAAATAAAAGAAAAATTATACGAGTAAACTGTTAATATTTCTCCTTCCACTCCGACCAACAATCCTGCGGACTGATCGATTTCGACTAAACTCTCGAGCGCGCATCAGCGTCGTTCCTCGCTCTCCGGGATATCGACTCGACGCTCTCGTTGTGCAAAGAAGACCGACGAAGAAGAGGGGCACGTCCATCGCCGCCGTTGCCCGGGTACACAAAACGGGGAGTGTTTTTCTTTCTCTCTCTCTCTCTCTCTCTCTCTCTCTCTCTCTCTCTCTCTCTCTCGCTCTCGCTCTCTATCCACCTATCGATCTATCTATCTCATTCTCTTTTTTTCCTTACTCCGTTTTCTTATTGTTTGTAAATCGCGATGCTCCGGAATGCCCCTCCGGCATTATGATTATTACCGGGGCTCTCGAAATTGTGCATACTTCGCAGTTTAATTTCGTAACGTAAATTCAACTCGCGCCAATATTCCACGTGCAGCATTGTTACTTCGGCTTTAATCGTTTTGATTTCTCACCTCACGACGCTTCGATAAGGCGAATGGTCCTGATAAGAGATTGTGGAACTCTCGAGCGTTTGAAGCTTGGATATACAATATCGTCTGCTTGGTGCAAGAAGTTACTAACTGACATTTGTCAAACTTTGAGAAAATCAGTTAATTACTTTCTTTTCTGTTTTCAATTAATTTCATTAATAAATATAAGTATCAAAAGTAATTGACTCCTTTTCTCAAAGTTTGGTTTGTGCCAGTAAGTGAATTCGTGGACTAACACAAGCCGACGATATGGATGTATCGGAGCAGTTGAGAGAAGTAAAGATGACGGAACGAAGTCGTTAGAATTAAGGATAACGGAATAACGTCGATAGAATTAAGGACGAGGAGAGAATGACAGTTGATGGCATTGATGATGACAGAAGCAACCTGACACAATTATAGAAGATAGAGTGACGCTGATTGTAAGAGAATTAAAAAGAGTATGAGCAATAGCAGAATCGAAAATGGCGGAATTCAGATGATGAAAATTGCTGATAAAATAGCAATTATCACTTAAGAGAATCGGAGTTAATGCAATGAGTGGCACAGCTGATATTCATCGAATCTGGGCTGCTGTGTCAAAATTGCCACAACTCGAATTTCTATAATGATTATTGACTCGTCACAATTAAGACTAAAAATGAAGATTTAGTTGCCTTTGCGTTAACAGAACGGAGATTGATGGTAGAATCGAATAGACACGATCGAGTTTACAATGTACGTAATTTACGATCCATGTACAACGTCGTTGGCATCTGGGGTGTATGATTAAAATATGCGACAGTGCAAAGCCACAAAAAAGTACACTGCGTTCGACGTCGTTCTTTTGTTCAAGTGTAGTTATCGGTATTATTTTTATCAAAACGGGTCACGTGCGGTATTCGAATGCTCGTAGATCGTATGACCGCAAGAATCAACGTTTAACCGATGTGTGGAAAAATACCAAACGGAGATTGGACGACTATATACACCTTTATCAATGAGACATATACATATATTTATACACACATATGAGGCTTTCCCACTGCAATTTTCATCTTCAAACACATCCCCCCATTGATAATTCGAAAACTTTTTAACCGAACAGTTCTCTGGAAAAAAACAAACACCCGTATCTTTTCATTCGTAGCGAACAATATTTTTCCATTATTTCCGTTGTCAAAACATCAATATCTCGGTTATATTAAACCCGACAAAGAAAATTTGGTACAATGAACTTCGATAAAAAATTCATCTTTATAGATTGTGTGCAGTGCACGATCCACTTATTTTCCAGTCATTGGGGCATGCGCTATGTTTCCCAATTGCCAAAACATCGTTTCTCAAAAAAATGTGAATTTTTATTCTTTGAGTTTTCGCATGTTCATTTTTTTTTCAAGAATGTGCACGTTTTGGTTTGCGTATTTCCCTGAAAAAGTTTGAAAATTATCAAGGTCACGGGGACTGTCAAGAATTGTGAAGGTTGAATATTTCCGACGGTCACGCTTAGCGCATATTACCGGTTCAGTTTTATACGATTGAGGCAGCGTAAGCGATATATATCGCAATTTCTTTTCGTCCCGCCCATCGTAATGCGGGATTCGTCGAAACGCACGTTAGTATACGATGACGTAAAATGACAGAATTTCTGACGCAACCGTTCACTCGTCACACTACTGGAACGAAACCGATCGACGGAAATTCAGGCTCACGACGCTGACACTGCGTCCGCCTCTCACGTGGATACGTATCGATTATAAAATACAGAATTGCTTCGTTACAACGAAAAATTAAATGCTTTTTCGTTGATTTCTCCATTCCTCTTTGTTCTTCTTCCCCTTGTTTTCCCGTCTTTTGACTAACTCACGTGTGCGAGTGCCCAAAATTACCCATTTTAATGCGAACAGCAATTACTAATAATAAAACTGTCCGAAGTGACAAATTATGAAAAATTACATTTCCTTTTCCAAAGGAAAACAATATTCGAATCAGCCATTCTTAATATTCCTTGAAAAGTGTTGTCTTCGATGGGAACTTAAATTTGTTTGCATTATAGAATGCAATTTAATGTACGAATAAAACACGAAAATAAAATTTATACAAGAAGAAATAATCGATATTCGGTAGGTATCGATTATTATCGTATCGATAATTTAGCGTATACCATAACTGTTTTTAAAACTTTGAGAAAAATTATATGCGGGGGAATTTTTTTCCTTATCGTCCTCGGCCTGTGCTGCGTCAAATTGTCCGCAAACATTGTGAGAACGACGGAATCGAATTATATTGCAATAATCAATGAGGAATTCGTACTTGTTTAATCGGCGAGGAAAATTTACTCAAGAAAATATTTCCTCGGAAAAACTCATTTTCTTTTTTCTCGAGGTATCGAGAATAGACAAATTATGTAACCGAGGTATTCGAGTTTATGATAGACGGTTGAAAAGCGCGCTGATACAGGCAGGAAGGGGAGAGGGGGAAGGTTAATGCTACGAGGATTACGCGATGTGGATAGATTATGCGTCAGCCTTGACACTGCACTCTCTCGTTGTCATTGCCGATAACGCGACGTTAAAACGTACGTAGGACAACTTTTATCACGGGGGGAAGTATTTTCCGGGAGAGGACAACAGTTAATCTCGCGCCTAGTCGACGAGCACGAAAGTTTTCGGTGTCAAAGAGTTTTGATAGGTCGAGAAATATCGGAAACCAATTTTCTAACGGATTTCTCTTATAAATTGTAACTCGATAACTGGCAACGTATCTTCACATCGCTGAAATATAAAAAATTCAAATTTTAATTACATTATTTTATTGCTTGATAATAGAGGCTATCGATTTTATCAATTTTGTTAATCTTATTGATATTATTAATTTTTTTTCAAATTTATCAATATCGGCACTTCTATGAGTTTTGTTAATACTTGTGATGAAAAAATTTAATTTATCGTATGATTTTATTGCTGCGTAATTGATGCCATTAATTTTATCAATTTCATGAATTTTATTATTTTTATGCATATTACAAATTGTTTTTTTTAACTTGATTGTTATTTAAACAATAATTGCAGGTGGATTCGTGGTATTTTTCTTATCTATCAATCATCCGATAACATTTATCGGTGATAATCTTCGCGCACTGATTAGACCAATCATTTTCCTCGAAAAACATTTTTTTATCTCTGCAAAAAAAAAAGTAATCTTCTACTTGAAATTGGACATTCTTATCGGGTCGAGCAAAACGTAAATATCTATAATACGTTAAGGCACGCGATATTTTCTTCGTTTACAGTACAATAAACAATGTATGAAAAGAAGAATCGCATTCCTGGGAATTTCCTCGCGTTTCTACATAGACGCACGTGCTGAAAATCAAACGCGAGATTCAGAATCTAAAAGAGGCTAATTGTAAGATTGTAGTTATCCTCAAGCGAAAAACCGAGATTGAGGTACCTATAAAATACCGCGTGCGATGATAAGAAACGAACACACATATGAGAATCGTTCATCATCGTTCATAATTCAAGTGCTGAGCAAATATGTTTTCACCATAGAAGTTTTCTCCATTGACAAACTTTCAGATTAAATAACATTTTAGTAGAATATTTAATTATATCATTTTACTTAAATGATATTGAAGTGTGATTTTATATCCGAGTAAATTATTCTGAGATTTGAAGTTTTTACTTTTTTCTTCTCCACGCTCGTACACAAAATCTGATTTTACCTGCAACATTGAATCGTATTTCAGCTGCGACAGGAAATAACGTCACGAATGGAATATTATATATGATTACAGATCAATTTACCGATAGATTAATCGTATCGATAAGGGCTCGTTCGATAATCAATAATTAAAAAAAGTATACGATAATACTCTTGTTTCACAATGCGCGCGTGTGCCAACCACCTGATTATTACTCGTATCTTCTTCGACACGTAGCAACGAATTGACCTTACCTTGGCTGTCGTCATTTAAACTCGTTTCGATGCTTTTCCCCGGCCTTGTACCTCCCCCGTTGGATCGGCAGCCACACGACTCGCATTTATTTCCCGGTCTTCGCGACAAAAAGAGAGAGAGAGAGAGAGAGAGAGAGAGAGAGAGAGAGAGAGAGAGAGAGAGAGAGAGAGAGAGAGAGAGAGAGAGAGAGAGAGAGAGAGAGAGAGAGAGAGAGAGAGAACGAGCCAAACGAAATAATACGTCGGCTATATTATACGAACCAGGAAACTGGCGAAATTCACGATTGGCATTTAAAACGCAGGCTGACCGTGATAGCGTACCAAGTTCGTCGCGTTGACCTTTAACAACGAATAGAAAAATGCATTCGCATCGAATGTCACCGAGAGAAATGATAATTTCTGATGAAAATCACAATTTTCAATTTGATCCGGTAATTTTATTAGAATTTTCGTTTTAATGATACAAATTAGAAATAAAAATATGTTAAAACGATTACAAATAACAAAATTTTTTAAATTTGCAATCGTGTTAATATTTTTTAATTTGATTACGATAAAAACCATTTTTCAAATGATCTCAATCGTTGGCATAAATTATTATCGATACTTCGAATAATCCGACGTCAGAGGGCCTGACCGGAGAGCAAGATAATCTGTCTATGTGTCGTGATAAGTAAGATCTTGTCTCGACATATTTCTTGATACTGGCTCGCGATTCGCACGTTCAAGCAAACTCGGGATATTTGTGAAAAACAGCTTGAAATCAGAGCGAAGTTAGAACAGCAAGTTGTGGTTTTTCTCGATTATCTGATATCGCAATTATGTTTCGTTGAGGTGTAGCCCCACTAGTTGATGCAATTTGAGGGCATTGGACATGTCATCTAATTGCAAGTTTAAGAAAAAAACAGCTTTTCTTTCCGAAATAGCGCGAGAAAATCTTCCAACGTTTCGGTCTGCAGAAAAATTGAAAACACATATTGCTAATGATTTTTAATATTTTAATCTCAAAAAGTTTCAAAATCCATTTTTTGTTTATTCGCTTAACCAGTCAATCCGGTAGTTTTTATTTTTGAACTGACTTTTACTTATTGTTAGTAGGAAGTTGGTTTATTTTCGAACATCGAGTTGCGAGACGAGATTCAAACGAGTCACGACTGAACCGGTCGGGCTGAAATTCCATTTTTTGCTACAATGCCTCCTAATCGTAAGTTATATTTTCACCCGATCGGGAAATTTACGAATCGCGTTCTCGAAGGTGTCCGAGCGTGATATACTGCCCCTAAAAAAGTTTCGTTGGATGTTGTCGTTCGAATTGTGAGATAAAAACTTTTTTTTTAACATAATCACAGGAAAGTAACTTTTTATTACGATAAAATCTTAATGCAAATCGTCGACCGAAAATAATTTGATTTTTTTCATCGAAACGAAAATACCACGTTCCTTTTTTTTCAAAGAAAAAACGATATATTATCTCCATGACATTGAAGATCTTCGGGAGACCGAGCCATCTAGAAAAACAAAAGTTATTTACAAGGGAATATCCCTCAATTCGACCATTTACACATTCACCTGGCTTGTCTCGGATAGGCGGTAGTTAAACCTTTAGCGCCAGGTCCAAATTCTTTTTTATCCGGGGAATCACGAAACTTCGTGATTTATTGTCGCACGTGATTTTCGACGCTTTCGAGTTTTAATTCCTAACGCGTAGTACTTATAATAGTAAACTCAAACATCGGGAAAGGATTCCAAAGCGTAGAAAATATCTCGTGGCAGTCGCTTCTTTGAACTATTGACACGGTATTTAATAAATTTACTCGAGAAATAATGCACCGACACAGATAGACGCTCTTAACGCGGCGAACATGTTCGATCGGATTTTACAATCGTAAGCGTTGCGCCGCTTCAATTTCCTGGCTGCTCCGATAACCCCACACGGGAGATAATCTGAGAATACAATTTTTCTGTTTTCGTTCGTTTTTTTTTCTCGACGCTGTTATACTCGGATCGCTCGGATGATGATTTATCGGAGGTTATATATCAACGGCACGACAAAAATTCTATCGAACGTTTATTATGCTCTAAATAATAATATAAATCTTTACGCGAGATCAAAATGTAAGTTATGGTCACGTGTAGCGAGCGCTCGTATTGAACAACAAATGAAAACTTTTATCGATGGACATTTTAGAGTTTTGAAAAAATATGAGTAATGGATTTGATCGAATAATTACAATAAAATCCTTACCAACGTACTTTCATAATTATAAATTGGCTTATTATAATTCCACGAGTTTGAATGATGGACTAATTAATGGTCAATTTATTAGAAATTGTTTAATTAATCGTAAACATTTTATATGAATATTATTCGTTGATCGAAAGTAAAAAAATTACATTAATAATAATAACATAAGCGACTTCTGTAGATAATCCTGAAATTTATTTATAAGAACATACAACATTCTAAAATAGTGTCCAGTGTTTTAACTCTGGAGAGTGCAACGTAAGCCTGCCCCCTGCTAAATATTGAAGTGCCTATGTCGAGAAGAGCGCTGTCAAGACTAAGGCCTTGTGATTTGTGGATAGTAATAGCATATTCTAAGCAAATAGGGAATTGTTCCCGGTGAACGTATGCATTATTGAGTATCTGAAACTTAGTCTTGACACGTTCTAGCTCGTAAGTTACATATTTTATAATTTCGAAAGGCGCTAGATAATAATAAAAATCGATTGCTTGGAAAATATTTCAAATCGTAAAAATTCACTATTTTCTGATGTATTCCGTTGTATACACACAATTACCCAGCTGGACGCCAAATTTCAACTTTCTAGGTCATCTGGAAGTGGGTTGGGCTTTTGATCTATATGTCAGTCAGTCAGTCAGTCAGTCAGTGATAAAAATGCCGGTTTTAGACGTTAATATCTCAATAACCGTTTGAGCAGTGTTTATAAAATTTGGGGGTTTAGTTAATCTAAGGGGTTTTAATAAATAAACCAAATTTCATGTAGTTATGTTAAATAGATTTTGAGTTATTAAGGGATTAAAAGTGGCTTCAAATGTTTCGAGTAAATATACACACGGCTGTTGCGTTGCCGGTTCCTTGGCTTGACACGCTGCCGCGTGTCTTGATGATAATGACGTCAATGCATGAGAAAAAAAACGAAAAATTTATTGACGCCCATTTTTGGGTTTCAGAAAATCATGGCTAGTGGAATAGCTCAAAGAATGCCCATAAAATCTACAGGAATACCTTTTCATAATAACAAATTGGCTTGTTATAGTGACAAGAATTGTATCGATCGACTAATCAATGAACCATGACTCAAACATTATTTAACGAATCATGTAATATTTCATACGACACGATTTTACGATTGGTTGATCGAACGGTAAGAAACGACTGAAAAATGAATTATTAATAATAAAAAAGCTCCTAGTAAGTGTACAGATATGAAATATCAAGACAGATAACAATAAGACTAATAATAATTTTTCCGTGTGAGATACCTACACGGTAGGTACGATGAGGTACTCATGATAGTATAAAGAAGGAACGGAAATCCCGCGGGGGAGTACCCGAAGTTTCATGCAGCACTTATAGATCATTCGTGACCTCGCGTGCTCGGCATAAAAATCAATTCGATTCCGTACCTTGCTAATACTATAGCATATCTGGAATGGCAGGTACGGATTATATTATTAGTTATATACACCGACGCGTATATAGTCGTATTATTTTATACTGCTAATATAGCAGTATGACCCCCCCCCCCCACACGCGCGCGCGCACACACACACACACACACACGCGCACACACACACACACACGCACACGCACACACCCGCACACACACACCCACCCACACACACACACACACGCACACACACACACACGCACACACACCCACACACACACACACACACACACACACACACACACACACACACACACACACACACACCACACACACACACACACACACACACACACACACACACACACACACACACACACACACACACACACACACACACCCACACACGCGCACACACACATACACACACACGCACGCACACACGCACACACACACACACGCACACACGCACACACACACGCACGCACCCACACACACACACACACACACACACACCCGCGCGCGCGCGCGCTCCATATATATATGACAGTGCAATGATTCGTCAAATCACATAAGAGACACAGGAAGGATTTATCCGGCAAGGACGAGCTGGAGACGAGACGCTATATATAAAATCATGCGGGGTCATGTATGATTCGTTTGAAAGAACGTACACTCTGGTTTATCTTCTTCCGCGTATCTAATACACCGAAGCCTTGAATCATCGCGAATTCTATACTCGTGGCTCGTTATACTCATCGTAACTCATGGCACAATATTTTATTTCCATTTTTATTTCGTCTGTGGAAAAAAGCGCGCGTTAACTTTCCTAACAACATACAAGTCTCGGATTGAATCGTCTAAATTCATTTTCGATGAGGCAGAAATATTTTATGGGCGTGACCGAATTTTGCTAATTCATAAACAACGAATACCCGCGAGACTGAGGAAAAAATGATAAGTTCAAAGCGTTTCGAAGCGGTGTGTTTTTATTCTTTACTCTTATCAGATCCTCCGGATAAATAGATCGATGTTCTTGGCCTTATCTCTGGTACGACGTCAGTATAAATGTTTTTTTTTCTGCCGGTGGACTTTGGAACGGAGAATGGGTCGAGATTTTTGTTTTATTTTTTTTTCAATCGATTCAAGGATCAACGATCACATCGTTGTGTCGCCGAGGCGCGTCAGAGAGATCGTCACGTTTGAGGAAAAACATCCGCACGACTGGTCAATATCGTAATTTTCTTGTTTATCGGAAAGAGTCGTATGGCGACGATGGTGACGATCATGAAAGCGATCAAAGTACATCGATCTTGTCATTTTAGGTGTTAAATGTGCTTTCACAATGGCGACCGTTAAAAACTTTTATACAAATATTCCAGACACTGAATAAAGAATTTGGATAAAAGCAAAATTTTTCTGTCTCGAAGAAATTATTTACAGAGGATGAAATTCGTTTGCCATTCCGGGCCGGAGATTTTTTTATTTTGGTTAGAATTTTTTTTTTGTTTAATTAATTTGTAAAATGTTTATAGTTTCGGGTAATCTGCGGAAGATCGAAGAAGCTGGCACGTTTCAGCTGGAAATGTCGATTTCCTTTTCAGAGGCCGCCAGAGGGCACTTCGCGTCTAGACTGCACGATAAACTTTGAAAAGGTTTTTTTCTCGACTACTTATTTCAATCTTGTAGCATTCGCCCGATCGATAAAGTTGAAATTTCAGAGATTCGACAATCACGTCGCTATACTTTAAATTTCTAAAAGATTGAAAGGGTAGATAAGTAAAAAGGGTGGAAAAATGTGAAATTTCATATTTTTAGCAATTGTGCGATATTTTGTTCAGAATGTGTTTTTCAATTGGGATATTGTGTTTAAAAACGGTAACTTATGAAAGAAAAATTGACATCAATTTTCCTCTTTCATCAAATATTTCAATTACCATCACAAACGATCATTTAAAACGAAAAAAAGTCGCACATTCTCTCAAAACACGAATCAAAATATCCCCAAAGATTATTTAAGTAAGTCTCGTATAGTTCTTTATGAATAATTAATTTAACAATAAAATAATGTCAAACTGTTTGTTAAAGGTAACTTCGGTCTTGAGTACATCTGTTGTTGGGGATACGTACCTAACTATAATGCTTCTTGAGTGGGTTTCGATGTATCTATACCGACGCTGACAAAAAAAAAATACAATCTGGAACACGTCCCGAGTAAATTTCTGCCCCGAGCATTGGCAACCGTGGAATCGTGGCAAAGTTTCTTGTTCGATTTGCATTAAGGGCGAGTGTATACATCCAACTGATATACAGACCACAGTTTTGCTTGTGCCAGGAATATGCCGAAGATGCAACACGTGCGCCATTGCGACTCATCGGTCTGTAGATAACCCGCAATCCCACTGGATCAAACGCGTATCAGACACGAGTTACCTCTCTCGCATGAAATATGTACCCGTTGAATTTTACAATCGGGAAATTGAAGAATCCAGAGTCAGATCAAACCTTCTTCCGATTTCGAACGAGACGTATGATTTTTTAATTCGATTTGAGAAAACCTTCTTCTTTATCTTCCTGAGATCATAAAATATCTTCGATCCAGAATTACGTTTTATCGTAGGCCGAGAAAGCGGAGAAAAACAGTTTATTAACGTTCGAGATTATCGTTGAAGGACATAGATATTAAGTTCAAAGCCATGGAGCTTGTAAGAGCTCATGTGTATTAGCCGATGATCCCCCATTCGGTAACAAACAAATTATGTCGTAAACGTCTAGTCTCATCGTGTCACTAGTTAAAGCTTTTGGATATCTATCGCCGTTAGAACGAGGGACATTGGTAGACAAAGGAAAACCTGAGGTTAGTTGGTCTTCGTTTCGAGAAATTGATTTAATTCCGTTGAGTCCACGAGGGCGCAAAGTCGTCCAATCAAGAATTTTGAATAATTACAAAATCAAGTAAAATGTTGTTAATCGACGCGACCCATCGCGTATTGCCATTGAATTTATAAATTCGAAAGTCAATTTACGATAACGAAACGTACCGAATTTGGTGAAAATAATGGTCGATAGGAGAATACCGAAGGGAAAGAAAGTCTCCGTCTCAGAAAAATAAAATGGCGATATCGTTCCGACACGTCGTCGAATGGTGACCAGTTTTTCTAATTCCCATCGCACGCAGATCGGACACCGTCGTTGTTGATGAAAGTTTCATCATGAAAGAAACTTGTCGATGATAAGCTCATGACAACGAATCAATTTGAAGCAAACGGGAAAGGAAGGACGAGGAATAATGAAGAATAAATAAGGAAGGTAAATTATTGCCGATAATGAGGTTTCAATAAGATGGGGATTACCGCTCGGGTCGACAAGATGGCGGGCCGACCGCGACAGCTGCCTCAATACATGGCGAGTCTGGCGGCGAGTCTCGGCGCGATGGCAGCTGGTTTGGTATACGGTTGGACATCACCGGCTGGTGCCGACGGCGCTAATCTTGCTTACGGCTTTCCAATCGATACGGACGATTTTTCGTGGATAAGTTCGATATTCAACGTCGGCGCTGCGATGATCTGCGTCCCAATCGGCATGTTGACGAACAGCATAGGTCGAAAGAGGGCGATGCTCGTGCTGACCGTACCGTTTATGATCGGTTGGGCCTGCGTGATTTGGCCGAACTCGGTCGGAACGTTGATATGGGGACGATTTTTATTGGGCGTCAGCGGCGGTGCGTTTTGCGTCACGGCACCGATGTACACCGCCGAAATTTCGGATCCGGAGACGCGGGGCAGACTGGGCTCGTTTTTCGAACTGCTATTCTGCGTCGGTATTCTTATTTCTTATATACTCGGCCTGCTCCACAACATGCACGCTCAATCGTTGATTTCGGCCCTTGGCCCGCTAATATTTTCGGCAATATTCATCTTCATGCCGGAAACTCCGACGTACTACCTGTTGAAGGGAAACGTGGAAGCGGCACGCGAAACGCTCCTTTATTTACGCGGCAAGAATTACGATATCGAGGCCGAATTGGAGGAACAGCGCGAGGCGCTTGCCAAAGCCGAGCTCAATCGCGTATCGTTCCTCGTTGCGATCCGATCCCGGGCCGCTATTAAGGGCCTCTTAATCGGATACGGCCTCATGTTTTTTCAGTGTTTCAGCGGAATCGACATCATAATATTTTATGCTAATGGTATCTTCGCCGAGGCGACGGGTCGCGAGTCCGATTGGTCGAGCATCGCAACGAGCGTCATGCAAGTTACGGCCATGTTCTTGTTCACCCTCGTCGTCGACAAATGGGGCAGACGGCTCCTCCTCGTGATCTCCGGTTCGGCCATGTGTTTGGCAATGTTGATTCTCGGCGCTTATTTCTATCTCGATCAAAACGGCACGCCGATGGACGATTTTCGATGGGTGCCTCTTGTTTGCATTTGCGGCTTCAACATCTTCATATCCTTCGGTTTCGATCCCATTCCGTGGATGATGATCGGCGAATTGTTCTCGCCACAGATAAAAGGCATAGCGGGAAGCAGCGCCTGCCTATTGAACTGGTTAATGTCATTCGTCGTTACGAAATGTTACAGCATCGTCAAAAGAGCGATCGGCCCTTACGGCACCTTTTGGATATTTTCAGCTATATGTGGGCTAAGCGTATTCTTCGTCATATTCGTCGTTCCCGAGACCAAGAGTAAGACACTGGAGCAGATACAGATTGAATTGAGCGGTCACTGTGTCGCTGATGAAACGAGGAAAAAGACATCGAAATTGGATAACACGGGGAACGGTATTACCGCCAAAGGAGATACGAAAATCATCTCTTGACAGGATTAGGAGCGGATTTTGCATGCGATAAGATGCGATCGTTATCATTAGTGCTTGCACGGTTTATTGGTGATAGGTATTTCTTTATTTCATGTCATGAGACTAAAACGTTAATGAACGAAGCGTCGCGATATAAGAAATGTTCAATGATTGTTGTTATTATTATTATTATTATTATTATTATTACTATTATTATTATTATTATTGCTATTGCAACAATATTATTGGCAGGAGGAATAGCGGCATAATGCGCTGTTATATCGTTCGACATAAAAAAAGTCAAACTGTTAACATTATCTTGGACTGTTATTTGACACGTGGAAACATAAAAAATCTTTCGCGAGCATTTCACATCGAATTACGCAAACGTGCCGAATCGTTTTTCAAGAAAAAAAAATAAACGGCAGTATGTCAATAACAGTAATCGGACGTAAGACGTATATTGTACATACGCATCTTTAGGTACAAGGAAAGAAATTGTATATTTTAGCCCATGTTTCGCAAACGTAGAAAGAAAGATATTTGATTTATTCAGCTTTTATCGTGCTTTTATAGCGGCGTTTATTTCTTTGTTTCGTATATATTTTGCCTGTATTAATTTTTTTCTCGGGAATAACGCTTAAGCGACTTAAGCTTATTACGACTTCCACTCATAACTTGCAAGTTACGTGTCTTTTGAACTCGTTCAAGCCAAACAGTTATGTAATGCAAGAGTGGCGACAACGACAAATTATAATCCCGACGCGTTTGCGAATTCGAGATAGAAAAACTCGTACCGCTTTTTTACATTGCAGAAGGTAAAACAAATATCTTATAACTTTTCTATAACGTATCTGAGTGTGTACATAAATATGGGGAGGTTCGGGCCAAATTGACAGTGACGCAACCGCTGTACATTTTTTTCTTATCGCGAAACATATATCATTAATTTGCCTAACATTTTGATTAAATACGTTCACAAAAATTATCGATTTTGTTTATAAAAACTTGTTCGTTTATAAAAGTAAGAAATATTTTAAAGGATTTATCGTCAATTCTGAAATTAATTTCTTTCGTTTTAACAATTACACTCATATGGCCCAACTAAAAATAGGTCAAACTATGAAAATAAAATTTTCTTTGCAACTCTTTTCGAATTGCGTTCATCCTCTTGGAGGGGTCAACAAAGTTTCTCCTTCATATGAACTATTTTCTACAGTAATTTAAAAAAAATCGATATGGCTAGTAGAGCTTTTTTTTATTTTTCGAGCGACAAAGGGCCCAGCGAGTGTTCGAAATGATTTGAAAATTTGGATGCAAGTTATATTGTGTTGTTTTACGAGAAACTAAAAAAATATGAGGGTTACCGGCTGGCGGATTTAGACTGAAACACCCCATATACATAAAGCCACGTATACTTGGAGAGTGGAACGTGTCGCGAATACAATTTTTAGTTCGAAACGTGATAGGAATAAAAATTTCTGGTTGCGGGGCACACGGCTCGACTTCCGATAAAAAAAGCGCTCTGTAAAAGTGTCGGCGATCCAGTTTGTATAAGTAAGTTTCAGTCATTACCAGACGTTTAGGGAATTTGCGACATTCGTGTGTACTCCGCCGAATGGAAAACTTTTGCAAGTCATCCCCAGAGCGGAAAATCCTCGTTGAGGCTTGACACTTTTTTCCTTGCACACTGCAAATTCAACAAATTTACCGAATGCATAAAAAACTTTATCAGCCCCGATTTTTTTCAAGAAATCTAACTTTTCTTTTGGAAAATTTTACGTATCGAAGAATTTCAAAATACGTTTTGCTTACGTTAAATTCATTGGTCAGTAACCTTGAAATTGGACCGGTTACCAAACGAAATCTGTGTTAAAAAAAATATCCAGAATTAGCGACGGTCCAACAGATATTCTATTTTTTAATTAGCGAATTTAAAAAACTAAAAAATAACCCAATTAAATTCACTGCTCAGGATGAAAAATCTACTGCTATGATCCATCTTTGTCCACATTCAGGGGTCTGTCATACCCCGGAGTGTCCGTCAAGCCTCCAGGGGGTGCAGCAACGGGGCGCGATGGCACGTAGTGTCCCAATCGTACAAACCCCTTCTCTCTCTCTCTCTCTCTCTCTCTCTCTCTCTCTCTCTCTCTCAATATATATATATATATATGCGGTTATGTAGGTAGGTATATATGAATGTCTATGTATATTGCAGCTCAGTCCGAGCGGCGTGTGTTGCGGGAAACTTTTCCATAGCCGGTTAGTTGAAATCAATACTGCCGGGCTGCAGTCCCTCTCTCTCATTCTCTCTCTTGCTCGCTCTTTCTCGCGTCTCGTCCAGGGCCGAATTAAGGAGGGTAGCGGGTGTGCCGTAGAATTTCAACCCCGTTCTCGCCAACGAGAACGAAATTCCTTCCAACGAAACTATCCATGTGTGTCAAGCTGAAAGATTAGGGGAGCTCTGAAGACGCGTTAACATTTTTCGATTATTAAACCGGAGGGGAAAAACGCACTTTATCACCGGAATAACATTATAATGTTCCTTATACGACGGTGAATTAAATTGGAATAGTAACTAACGATTTAGCAAATCAATATGAATATTTGTGCCCGGGTCAGTTGAGATAATTATCGTATAAGATTGCAACGATGAATATCAAGATATGAAGATTATTTATAAGTAGGTCATTCTTCCAAAATATTCCGTCGCTAATTAGCAGTAATTAATGTTTTCACGTTGATTACCATTAATGAAATTCGATACCAGCTACTTTCGAATTTTTATGAAATTATGAATATCTTGCTGATATTCATAATTGATGGCGATAATGTGTATGAAGTCCATACACATTATCGCCATAATCCTAGATGATGCGGTGGAGGTGACAGCGATGAGGGTAAATCTGCGTGTTAATCATTACAGATTTATACTAATATCACTCATATTAACGTCGAAATGGAACGAGGCATGGCTCGTGATTAGAGGTAACAAAATATAGAACGTTTTAGCGCACGAATAACAAACATTTATGTAAATAAATAAATAATCTCTTGAGTAATGGGATTTACTCATTATTCGAATTCTTTTTTCTCTTCGGTAAAGTCCACTGACAGAATTATTATGGATCGTTGAAAGTCCACAGAGCACGTAGGACTCCATTCGAAGGAAATTATGATACATTTCTATTCTGGGAATTCACCGCAGAAGAGATAGGTGATCGCAAATTTTGTAATGAAAACACCAAACATAATGCAAATAAACTTTTTCGGAATAAACGTCTACTTTATGTATTTTGGAAAGGTTTCTTTTATCTCATTATTGTGAATGGAATTGAAAATTGTACTCATTTAAACATTCATGAACTTCATACCATTAAATTGTATTCGAAAGTCGAAGACAGGACGTTAGAAAAAGAACGCAACTTTGAATAATTGTCGTACGCTAAAGAAAATGTCGATTATTATGATAACTCCGCTATCGTAATTAAACGAGATGGCCGTATCGATCAAATTGGCTCGTATACAATGTTGACGTTTTGCCCCCTATAATTGTCAAACTCAACCCATACGTCGATCGATCGCCGACTGTCGTGCATGCTAATTAACGATTTTTCGGTAATCTCGTTCCAGCGTGACGAAAAACAGAATTTGCGTGTAATATTATAATGTCTCCGAGCTGTAACACATATTTTAAAGAATACTCATCATATAGGTATATACATTATATTGACTCGACGATTCCGCTAAGTACATTGTCACCCCTGAGTCACGATCGGTTGAACTTTATACAACTTGCGACGAACGTACAGCCGTTCCGCCACAAAATGAAAATTGTGACGGAACAAAAATGCAAATTCGATTATAAGAAGCAAGAGCTTTTTTTATTTTCGTTTGTTTTTGAGAGCCGCTTACGTAGCGCCGATTTTTTTAAAAAAGAGCAAAACAGAACAAAAGAAGAACAAATAAAATTTACTATGTCGACACACGAGTTCTACGTGCGATCTACGCTCGATTACTGACGATCCTAGATATAGATGCGAGGTGTGATATAAAATAATTATAGTGTTCGTACGAGCTATCTATATATATATATATATAATTCATTTCGCATACAGTAGAATGAAAATGCAGCAATGGAATTCAAGCGGTTCAGGGGACTGCAATTTGCTAGTCATAGCACTTCCGGGACTTCTCAAGGAAACGTTATAGTCGCGTTTAATCTCTCGGAAACATCTCGCTCACTATCTCTCTCTCTCTCTCTCTCTATCTAATTCTTCCACCCATTCAATTTGCACGGTAAGTACAAGGACCGAGCTTACGTAATTAAAGCGGACACCTGATTTGCCGCTTCCGTGTGTAAATCATCTAGAAATATTTCTAGTATGGCGACGAGAGGTTGCAATAATTACGCCTGTATATGTTTGTTTTTTATTTTTCGACCATTTGGATATTGTTGATGGATGTAATAAGCGCGTAGATATTGTTGATAAATATTGTTTTTCACGCCGACGCGACTCACCTATGTGTCCAAAGCTCGTCAACTCTTCATTTAATAAAAAGGTCGCGTTTGTCACTGGCAAACGCGACATTATTTATTTATTCGTATCAACGTTGATAGATGACACGTGCAGGATGCGCATCGTAGAGGAGACAAATACGGTCTGCCAAGGTTTCTGCTTCATTTAATTCTCATTTGTAAGACTCTTATAGAGTTCACACTGCCAACGGGATATTATCGATCCTTCGTAACGCGTTTGTGTATTTACGTACATGTACGATGATGACGATCCTCGTCATAAATTGCGAAGGAAGTGCACGGCTATTCGAAGTAATCGGGACATTAACCTTGAAAAAAATGAAAGGTCATTTGTATTTTGCTATGTCGTACCGATCGTCGTTATCAGCACTAGCGCGAACGTGCAATGATCCCGAGTTCCCCGCTCGATCGAACGTAAGTGCTATGACATGTTTACAAACAGAGATCGTCATCGTTCTATTCGAAAATCAATAAATATAATTATTCAATGAACCAATGTAAATTACTTTTTTATATTGAATTCAAACACATAAATTATTCAAAATATGTTGAGAAAAAACATGTACCGTTTTTTAGCAACGATAGGATGTTGATGTCATTGTAACGATCTTTTTTGTGAGTTAAATATAAAAACATCACGTATAATTTGCATTTTAACATTGAGCAGATATTTGTTATTTCCTTTTATTTCGGAAATATCGAAATACTTAATATTTGATTATCATTTTAGTTCACTTTTTTTTACAGTTTCGTTGACATTTATCATCACTGTTTGGTTTCCTTTTAGGAGAGAGTAATGATGCGTATACGATATATGACATTATACAGTTTAACGGTGCACAAACATGTATTTTGAACAAAAAATGGCTGAATACTGACAATCTCTTTATCGTTAATTATTTGTATTAATAAAACAAAAGAATATACATTTTAATATATAAAGGTACTTTTAGCTATAATGCCTGTAATTTGTTTTACATAAATAATTCAATGTGTTATTTTAAGGTGTTAAGGTTCGTATCTGAACCATAACATCGGATTTTTACTGATTCAACAAACACCGTTTTGAAAAAAATGCTTTCAAAGTTTACACGGCCTGTTGGACCTGCTCGACACGGCAGCTCTTAGGGTTTGATACTTGGCCAATTTTATAAAATTTTTAACGAATGATTATAGTGATTATAGTTAAAATATAGTACCATCGAAAATGATAAATTGAACTTTTTGATTGACAACGAAAACCAAAAAATCAAAAAGAAATATAAAAAATGATCTTACCCAGCTGCTGGGCATAAATTCATGGCATATATCCCATTCAAGTGTATAACTGAAGTTCAGACCTATCATGCAGTGAAAGTCCCATAAAAATCCACCCAGTAGTGATACGGCAACAGACATTGGATAAGCAGACAACGATTTAAAAAACCGATGATTGCAGTTAAGAGACAGTGGTATACGCGACGTGCGCTTTGAAAATTTGACCAACAATCATACGAGCACTAAAACACCGGTCAGATTAAAAATTGGCGGGTACACAGAGCATTATGGCAAAAAGTGGCTGTTGGTATTTTTTTTCCAAAATCAGTGCCGGAGAAAGTACGGATGGGGTTTTCGAATCGCTCGTCGCCTGAAACACTATTTTCAAAATTATTGAAAAAAAAAAATACAAAGAGCCACTTTTTACCATCATTTTCTGTGTCCCTGCCAATTTGTAACCTGCTCGTTTGTTTAGTGCTCGTACGATTGCTGATCAAATTTTCGAAGTGTCCCTCGCCTGTAACACTGACTCTCAAGTACCTTTTAAATGTGAAATAAAGAATACTTTTGCAAAATTCCACTCGAAGTACATACCTTTTACCATGAACAATTTTACTATCACTATAAAGTATTTTGTATTATTGGCTCAATCAGAACTAATTATTTTTCCAATAGGTCGACGTCGTATCTTAGAAAGAGTTATAATTATATTTCGGTCAATCTAAAATTCTCTAGACGTTACATGTTTTTCATCGTCCGGCTACGTGAATGAAGTATCCGCTTGAAATTAAGTCCCGAAACAATACATTTTGTTTCTTAGAATGTTTTAAATATCTCGAAATATTGTTGAATTCTTTAGTACGTAACAAAAACGTGCCGTTCGGCTCCGCGCCGGGAATTCCTTTGGAGAAATGATGTAGAACGGAAAATAAAAGGGTAGATTTTCTGCGAAAGACATTCGACTATACGCTGTGGACCATCGAGCCGAAAGAGGGAAGGAGAGTCGAACGAGGACCGCCCCGGACAGTATAACTTTGCCGTCAAAGGTTAACGGAGTGAAAATATTTATGTGTACCGTGAAAACATTGCCGCTCGGCGTACACGGACAATTAATTGCTCACAGACAAAGGGATATCAAAGGGAGTGTACATATATATATATATGTATGTATATATCGAGATATATGCATAGAGTGATGGCGGCGATGGCAGAGGGGGTGTACAGGACCCGCAGTCCCTGCGGCATCAATTACGTCGCAAAACGCGCTCGTTTTGTGCCCATCGGAATTAAGGCAAACAAAATTCACGATCACAGAGAGAGATAGATATAGAGAGCGAGGGAGTGAGAGAGGGAGAGAGAGAGAGAGAGAGAGACAGAGAGAGAGAGGGAGAGAGAGAGTGAGCGAGAGTAATCGAGGGACGAAGAGACTGGGGTCGATCGTCGAACCCCTTCGATTTTACACAGAGTACCGTGTTATACGGGCCATTCATGCGAATGCAGTATATATATATATATGATTGTAGGGGATAATTCGGAGATTCAATGCCGTCTACAATCGTACATTGTTCCGCGAACTATTACGCTCCATGCCATTCCAATATACGTCATGCACTCAACAAATATTTAGAAGCAAATATTTGAGGCATATAAAATATGGAAAAAAAGAATTTACGTCTTTTTGTGTAAACATATAAAAGAGGGTGGGACGAGACTAACTTTTTGAGAAAAACAAAAAATGTCAATGCAAAATTGTTTGGAAAGTAATTTCGTCATTCTTTTTACAAGATATAAAGTAAATATTTTTGTTTTCGCCGAAGAATTAGAAATAAGAATATTAAACAGGGCGCGTGGAGCTTGAGTGTAGTTGAAAACATTATTTAACATTCCGTTTTTAAACGTTTTTTATATAGCTATGTCTACAGATACGCGTGGATTTAACGCACGAACATACATTGTTTCAAAAAGCAACATATCTATACACTAATAACTTAAGAATGAAACTGATGAATAAAAAATGAAACGAAATCTTACATTATTGGTATAACATTTATAATATTTAGCATTATATAAGATTACATCATTTGCACATGTCGGTAGGTACTGAAATTGTTTATACAATTTCTGCAAATAATCTATTTACAGTATTGTTAAATATGTTGTCACACTTTCAGGACACGTTCGTAGTCTGTACAAGTTGTAGAAAAAAATATGTCAACGGTTATTGTAATTCTACTCATGAAATTCGAAATTTGTCAAAATATCGCGCTCTGTAAATAGAGTGTTAACAATTTTTTTAATGGTAACAAAAACCCGGACTTATATCATATTTGCTTCGTTAAAATGTGTCATTTTAACGTAAAATTACAAACAAAAAAAACCAACCAAAAATGCTTTTAACGATGAAAATAAAATTCAACTTCCGGGAGGGCGATCTACCCTCAGGCGGCTGCCTCGCTCCGCTTTCCTCTCTACGCACATATGTTTATACTCCACGCCGGGGGAAAAAAACCCTCACATGCGAACAAAATGTATTTAAAAATATCGAAAACAAAATTTTATCGACTTGAAAATCTGTAAACGAGAGTTTAAAAAAAATACAAAAATTTCTCGCGTAAAATGTGGCTTTTCGACATCTCGTGTTGCACTGCCTGCCATCGAAACCAAAAAATCTATCAAAACTGTAAAAAATGTCTATAAATGTTGAAAAAAAAGAAAAAATACCTGAATATAATTTTTGAAACAAAAATAAAATATGGGAAGGAAAATAAAGTAAGATGTTTTTTTATGAAAAAAACATAATACTGTCCTCGTTTTTTGTGATTCCACCAGCGCGTCGACAAAAATCCATTCGAATATACCGAAGAAGGGAAAAAGTAATGATTAATCAATTTTTTAAAAAGTGTAAAGAAAAAAAGAGAATTATATTAAAAGTTTTGACGCGTGTAAAATATATGTAATTGTCTTTATTTCTCTTGTTACCCGACGGAATTCACTGTCTCGAGCAGTCGAAACCCACAAAGTTGAAAATCCTACAGACGAGAAGGCAATTATATAGAATTGCGGTTTCAAGGCACCGTCCCGTGGTTCCCGAAACCCAACGCGACTCAAAGAGAAAGAGGAGTTTCGTTCACACTCTTGTGGAGTCGTAAAGTTAGAGACGGTCCGATTGGGAAGCCATGCGCATTAGGGAGAATTCCTGGAGGCGTATGGGGTTTGCACGAGTGCATTGTAACTCGCCACTGCCTGTATGGAGACACATACGATGCATCGAGGTTTCGCCTCTATGCAACGTGAATCCTTACGTGACGAGACGATATAACTCTTTAGGACTCCTTCATGCGGGAAAACATATATTTTTTTTTCTTAAAAAACCATTGTGTACGTAAAAATTTGTCGAGCATCGCAAGGGTATCGTTCGTTACAAATTATCATTAACCACCGACGGCAATTAAATAAACGAATGAGCATATCGATCGAATTATTAATTAAATGAAATTTGTTTCTCGATTGACATCCCCATGGAACAAACGTTAATTTGATTATTACTGGCCGATATTAAATTTCGAATGAAACGATAATGGCTATATTTAAGGAATGTAATTTCACTAAAAAGTAATGACTCCATCAAAGCGAATAAGATAATCAATTAAGCATATTAAACGAATTAAATTTGTTACTCGAGTAAATTTCATCCGAAAATTGTAGTACTATTTATCGTTTATAATATTAAATATCAATCGATACCTCGATAAATACAATTTTCAAACCTCGAATTACCAAACAAATAAGAGTTTAACGCAACGCGATTGCCAAAATCCTTCGTCCCGAATATTATTACAAATTTCATTACAGATCCTCATATTTTCACTCGACTCGCAATTACTTCGATAGTCACGTTTTTTCCCCACTTTGTACGAGTGGTTGCATCCATTTGCCTGACAAGAAAAAAAAAAAAGAACAAAAAGGGGAAAACAATGGAACGATATTATGCAATGTTTCGCGTCCGGAAACGAAATATTGTGCATCCAGGCGAGCGGAAAATCTCGGGCTAAAGCCAGAATCACACGAGAGATAACCACGAGAGGGGAAGCCAGAGGGTGGCAGAAAGAGGAAGAGTGGGGGGGGGGGGTTCTCGGGCTTTTTGCCCACATTAGAACCTGTGGATAAAAGTGGATATGGCAATGGCTTTGCGGAGTGTTTGGTGGTGTGTTCGTGGGGTGGTCACTGAAGGAGGAGGTGAATAACGGCGGGGCTGTGGGGCAAGGGGGTGTGGAACCTTCGAGCCGTTTAATTACATTAGCCGCTACCGGGAATGCTTATGCCTTTCAACCCTCCGTGGGTCCTTTCATCTCACCGCATAGGATTACGTGTGCAAACAATAGTGTGTGGGCCCACCTCTTCTAGGTACATACATATATATTAATTCTACCCCAAAACTCATATGCTTCGGTGTATACGCGAATGTATGCACTCAAGCATGCACATACATAAGACTCAAAACTTATTTGCCGCTAATGCGTTACATACGGATTATTTAATTTTAACGCGTACCTTCGATAGTTCCATTCCATAGGATTAGCTAGTTTTAGAAAAAAGCTCGTTCGTCCCTCCTTGTGAAGCGATCGTGCAAAATAGGCCGATGATAACAGTGGAACGATAAAGCGATGTAACGAAACGATTACACGTTTACTTGTCGATAAACTGGGTCGAGTAGGCTCGAGGTGTTAATCGCATGTATCGTTTGCAGATCTGTACGTAGGTACTTGAACGGTTTCGAGACTTTTGATAACTCGTTATGGTCCTCGGAGAATTTTTTTATGAATATTTTGGAATTTTTTGTGAGTTGAAGAATAACGAGTTTTGTACACGGTCGACGTACTCGTACTGCAAAACGTCCTTTGAGATTTATCGAGGTCACTACTTTTTTTTTATTGATTACTCAACAATTTTTATATCATAACGACTTTTGATTTTTTTTTACGAAATTCAATTATAATTATGTTTCTACGTATTAGTTTCTTTTACTTTCATAATTTTGAAAATGTTTTTATAAGTAAAAGAGAAAGATATTGGAATTGATCAAACGGTATTTTGCAATTAGAAATTATCGCGAGGAATTGTAAATTGACGAAAGGAGATCGAAGTTATCGTCGATTAAAATAATGATGTTTTTAGAATTTTCATTGGCCGAGTAAATAGTCGACCAAATTTTTGCACTTTTCTCGTATTCCATCGGATTAAAACGTAAAATTCGTATGATTTTTGTTTTCGTTGGTCCTTGCTTTATTATGTGAAAAATTTATCGAGTGCCGACCCAATTTATATATTTCTCGTTATACCGGAATAAAAATGACCGGGCCGCGAATTTGGATTATCGGGTACAAAAATATGGCGATTCTGTTTAATCTTGACGGAGCGTCATTGATATCACTATCGCAGCGGAAGTGAGATGTAACCACGATTTTATATCTGATTCGTGCATTCTTTCTCGCTTGACGTGGCCACCAGGATAAAATGAAGAGATTTTTTTGTCCCACGACACTGGCTATAGACTATTTCAATCAATATTCAGTCCTCGTTAGTTCGATGGAAAATTATACAATGATGAGCTCGCGAATTTTCCTCGTATATTGATTGCTTATCGTTCGATGCCAATCAAATTAGGAGATCGGCGCGCCAGGTATATCATCGAACCCAGCGTCCTATACCCCTGCCCGTATTTCTATCACTTCGGAATTTGTCAACATTTCTTAATAAAATACAAAAAAAATAAAAAATTCGCACTATTTTTATGTATCGACTTAATTTATTTTTGGAATTTTAAAACGCGCATAAACGTTCTCCGGTGCTCCACGAATACTGAAAAAATTTGCTTTGGTTAGGAAGAAATTGGGTCGGCTAATAAAAGGGTGCAAAGGGTCCAAGAAAATATGACCCTTGTGATATCATACGTGACATTTGGGATGTAATATATATCTACGTATATATAGGGTGTTAGCCAACTACGAAGGCAGAGGAAATATCCAGGTAGTTGCCGTCCGTACAAGCAAAACGGTTATTTTTAATTGTTCTGCGATGCAAATTATTTTCTCTTACTGTCTCGACTCATCGTTCGTTAATTAATAGTTATTTTGTCAAGACCCACGTGGCATTCTGAAAAAAAGTCCTGAGCAGGACTCGAACTTAAGATGCCGGCATTTATCGATAGGGCGTTCAATTACGTCGGTAGGTTATGGCTTAATTTTTTCAACTTTACGTAGGTTTCATCCCCACTTTTCAACGTGGGACGATTTTAAAAAATCGTTGAGCTTGTTCTGATGCCAACTCCCTGTGTATTTTCTATCTTCATACTTGCGTAGCACTCTGTATATATATCCACGTGTGCTCGAACCTCTCTATTTTAGCTGTCAGCGAGAAAGGGGAAAGGACGAGAAGAGAAAAAAACAGTTTGTTTTAAACCCGTTTTTGAGGCCGTTCAAAAATTGTCACAGCAGAACCTGGGTCAAATTGAAATATACTCCGAAGAAAGAGTTTCGAGTGAGTGACGACCGACTTCACAATACGCACAAAATACAAAACGATCATACATACATGCCGGAGAAAAACAGGAACGCCCGGTGGTTCAATCATTGTTTTATTTTTTCGTTTATTTTTTCCTTTTTTTATTGTTCGCCGAGTTTCACAACCCCCGGCATTCGGGACAGAAAGGAAACATATATCGAAGGGCTTGAAGCGGGGTTAAAAAATCGATCTGTAGTCCATGAATAGTTCGCCATAATGGAATCGAGTTTGCAATTTAATTTGTAATTTCTTCATTCGCGAAAAAATAAATTGAACGATATTTTTATGAAAATCGTTTCACCTCGATGTAGTTCTGTTGGACTGCTGAAAGAGTATTTCTGCTGTTTTTTGCACCCCGTCGATATGAAAAATTAATTTAGATTTACATTTCGCTCGAGTAATTTATGAATAAATTTTCTTTTTTCGTTACTAAACGCAATGAAATTATTTGTGAAAAAAGGATTCTCGTGTGTTGCACTCGATATTGTGCTCGATTCCATTTCCATGCCGATAAGACATAGGAAAATTGGATTTTCCTATATGCGCGGTGTGGCATAAAATCGAATGTCTCGAATTACAACGTATACGAGACACAGAAAGCTGAGTTTGTACCTTGTTCACGACGGAGTTGAGTGAACGGACGAGATGAGACTTAATTGCGAGCGAATAGATGTCTCTCTTTTTTTTGTCGTTTTTTTTTCTTTTTTAACGAAAACAGCCCTTCGCGACTCTTTTAATTTACTCGAAGGTTTTCTTGGTGGTAGAGCAAGGGGCTCGTTTTTTTCGCAAAAAAACCAACTCATCAAGTCTTCGCTCGATGGAGCTGTATACATGGATACATGTACACATATATATACACAGTATAGAATCACTTGATTGATTACGGAGTTGAGCCGAAGAGAGAGCTTTGCAAAGTCATCACTGTCACTTTCCCACGAGAGTTTTAATGATACCCCAGGATTAGCATGTCCGACTAATGATCCTCCCTCTCCCTCCCTCCCGTCGCTACCTACCCTTGTTCGCCGATCACTTGCGACAAGAACTTCTCTCCATCACATGCTTTACTACGATTACATATATAGATATGTGTGTCTGTGTGAGTGTGTGTGTGTACGGCCAGGCTGAAACGTTGAAAGCTGTAAACCTTATTCCCTTCGTGACTTAATTTGCAAAGTTTCGTCGACCGCGATAAATAGATCTCTTCCTCTTCCTTTCTCTCTCTTTTCTCGTTTTCTTTCTCTCTCGCTCTTTTTCTTTCTTTCTCTTCACCTTTGCGCACCCGTGTGATGTCCCATTACCTTTCATCCACTGCCTGGTTTCTCATAATTCAAATAAGAATACGTATATACAGTCAAATCTTCCATAATTCGATCGTTCGATAGATATAAGTTTATTCGCGAGATTTATTTCCATTCGCAGCTTGTATAATCGGAGAAAAGTTGAGGTATGTAAAATATTCACGAGTTTAGCCATTAAAAAAAATCATCAAATGACGTATCTTTCAAGGATTTAAACGTAATTGCGCCTCGAGTAATCGATGTCTGTAACAAATCAGACCGAACACAGGAACGGCAAACTAAAAATTGATAGATTGTCTACTTTTTTAAAAAAAGAAAACCCACATTGTCCAATGAAGTAGTAAGTATGCGTAACTAGTCGGACGTCGTAAATTAAGTAGTAAATGTCTATAATAAGTCAGACGTACGAATTTTGGTCCGTTACACACACGTCGCGCGTCAATTTCAAAACTCGAGGTTTTCGAGGGTCAACTGTCGGTCGAGTAGGTATAAAGGTCCGACTCCTTTGGAGGACCGAGAATTTATTGAACTTTAGACTCTTGTTTCGACTTGCGAGAGTCTGGACTATGTAATGACACTCTCTCTCTATCGTGACTATGTACAGCGAGACTCGCGTGTCTTTTGCGCCGGCTGGGCCAAATGAGTGACACTTCCGTGACTAACCGTCGTGGCGATCTATAATGTGCTTGCCTCGTTTTCCTTTGGCTAATCATCGGAATATGAACAAAAAAAGGAGAAAAGGAAGAAAAACCTGAAGAGAAATAAAAGAAAAACAAAGCACACACGAATGAAATTGTAATTACGCTCGTTGAGGCAGGTGCAGTTTCAACTTTACTATTCTCGTAATATACGATGCCGAAGAAAAACGTTCGCGATGATCCGTCATGGAACAGAATTGAACTCGAACTATGCGCGGTTATGTGTGTGCGCGTAATTCATGAATTCGTACGATTAGCATTTCACGTTATATTCTCTCGTTTCTCGGTCGATACTTATGTACATACGGCATATATATATATATACTATGGTGTGTACATATACGGGGGCTATACCTCGTATGTCAACGTAAGGGCGGCAACGTGGCCGATTGTAATGGTAAATCGTAATTGGACCTTCAACGAGGAGAGTACAACGCAAGCCGGGATAGTATTACAAACATCACCGTAATACAGCACTGTGCAAACTCGCTGTACTCCCACCTTCGGTATAATACTCGAGGCTTCGAGGGGTTATACGAGTCTGCGTCATAAAACGAACACTGCCGTCATCTGTGCGATTCCGCGCACAAGTTCGTCCAGACTTGCTCGCCGAGCCGACAGATGGCGCCACGTATACCACATTCTAAATATTCTTAATTTTCTATGACAATCATTTACGAAACCTTTAACTTTTTTAATTTCTTCCATTTTCAATAAAATCATGGACTCGCTCAATTTTTAACGGATGATCAATATTTATTATCTATTCTCAAATATTGTCTGTAGACATATAATCAACTATAGCGGGTTTGTAATATTTATTTTCAACAAAATAATTTTTGTAATAAACTCCAGACCCCAAAAACTATATTTGAGGTGAAACCTCAATGATGTCGCACAGTTCTACAAAATCTTTACCTGATCAAACAGTATCATCGAATCAGTGTCTCGCTGAGTCACTAAAATAGATAATTGTACGAAAAGAAACGAATGGAAATGTAAAATGTGCAGAATTCCTCGAACGCTTGCCATTATGCAATGGAATTCAGTGATTCGGTACTATCATTGTATAAATCAGTCATGATTGAAATCCTCTGATATCTCCGATACCTCTGTATCCCTTAGATGGAATGACTAATGGAGCTTACTTTTTCTGTGAAAATACTCGATCGAGGAAAGTTTTTTTAAACCGGTACTGGTCGATGTTTGAAAAATATAATCTTTCGAATAGGAAAGATATGAAGAAAAAGAGACAAGTTTCGTCTGTCGAGATGAACGAACGTCGCTACTTTGAAGGAAAGGTACTCAAGCAGTCAGTTCATTATGGTCAATATAGTTGGCAATGTGGGACGTCTGCCGAGGCTCTTGATAATGAAAGTACTACATACCAAGAGCTCGTGCTTAATTAGACTTTAGCGGTATATTCCTATTCGTCTCTTTGACGAGAATATCCACATCTATTTGCACACATAGGTACAGAGATTCCCTCTGTGACATGACTCACTTTGGTCATAGCCACCTTCTAATGAATCACTAATCATTGGGAATCCGTGAGCTGAATACATCACGAGGTTAACGGAGATGTTTATACTTCATGCACACACACACACACACACACACACACACACACACACACACACACACACACACACACACACACACACACACACACACACACACACACACACACACACACACACACACACACACGCGCGCGCGCGCGCGCGCGCACACACGCACACACACCCACCCACCCACACACACACACACACACACACACACACACACACACACACACACACACACACACACACACACACACACACACACACACACACACACACACACACACACACACCCACACACGCACACACACACACACACACACACACACACACACACACACACACCTACCCACACACACACACACGCGCGCACGCGCACCCACACACACCCATATATATATATATATATTAATGTGGAGAGAGTTCCGAGTGTTGTGCCTTATCAAAGGGAAAAGTAAGTGAATGGGGCAAAAAGGATCTTTGGAATAGAGTCATAAGCGACTATACATATATATGTATATATATAGGCTGGGTTCGGTACAAAGTTCAGAGGAGAGCTTGGGATTTGCCGTAGTTAAAAAAAAAACTTTCCCGGCGATAAGTATCGCACAGCGCCATAACGATGTCGAACACTTTCATCCAAAGATCGGCAAGAAGAAACACGGGCAAAAGAAATGTTTGCGGATCTGAGACTCGATTCGTTAAATGGAGGGATGAAAAAAGGAGACCAAAAACTGGGCGAAAGCTCTTGAAAAGAAATAGGGCCGAGGGACCGTTCCTAGTTAAATAATGGTGAAAAAGAGCTTTATTGGCCTCCTGAAACGACATCAAATACGACGAAAAAAACTGTCTGAGCGGAGATATCTTTGACGCGAGCGAAATTAACGATGACGATGAATATTTTTAATTATGTCACGAATTCGATCTTACGTGATTTGGTCGAGTCTCCGAGTTATAATTCATTCGGCAAGAGTCTATAATTGAAAATCTTGAGAATCGATCGATCATCTATGGCGATTTGAATTTCTTAACATTTTTTTCGGGTAAAACGATCGATAATAGCGGAATAAAATAATTCCGATGATTAATTAATGATTTGTAGCTATTGAAATAAAAGTAGCCACATATACAGCACCGACACCTGCTAGTGCCCCATTGTTGACTTTCGCAATATTCATACTTGACATATTTTAACACGCAGTCTTTGTATTGTATTGCCACGATTCTTTCTGATGTAAATATATTTCCAGTGATAACAATTATTTGCTTATCTTGAAATTTACATTCTCATACAACGCACGTAACGAATCCGCGAAGTGATAGCCCAAGAGCGCCGGCAGTAAAGTAAAAGAGTCTAACCATTGCGATGCAACAATCTCGACTTCGAATGCTCACAAATATTGTAATGCTCGTATATCTTAGTTTACTTATTAGTCGAACAGTACTATATTCCATTAGAAGCAACTAGGTAAATATTATGTCGTTTTACAGACAAAAGCTTTACCTATTTTTCATGTTTTTGGAAAATTATTACGCGGTATAAAAAAGAAATTGTTATTTGTGTCGTGGCACCTATATTTATTTTGATCGAATGAGGTTATAAATTTATGAAAAGGTACGACGCACGACGTCCAGGTTGAGTAAAGTTAAACGGTATCAAGGTGCGACGGGCGATTTTATATCACCCCCTAGACCCACTCGTCCCTAGCCCAACTTACTCTTCTTTTCTCGTATGTATATATCTATATATATCTATATATATATTGTATATACGCAGTACATAACGGTAGAAGAGGTGAAGTTGTATATAACCGTAGGATGGTTGGGGAGTTCGGTTTTGACTTGGCTCCGAGGGGTTGGTGCTTCCGTGTTAATTAAAATAACCGCAGCGTCACCCAGCGCCAGCAGCGTCGACCAAAACGCCTCGCTCCCGTTTACATCATACGCAGCTTTCGACTATTATTCTTCCGTCGTGAATACATACACACGAAGACACAAGTAGTGAGCGAAATAATACCATTGGCGTTATTATCGACCGGCCGATTCATCAAGAGCGAGGAAATGGCTCGTTCCTTCAACGTTTACCGCTTGTTTATTTCCGGGGATTGGGAGTAAGAGAAAAAGAAGAAGGTAAACTGGAAAAAGAAAGATGACCATGAGAGCTTATTTTTCACTCGGAGTAACTTGAAAATCGAAGTTACGCGTTTCATTGGCTTTTCGGTTTCGTGTAAGTTTCATATCTTGCCCCTCCCCTCCATCCCTCAGCGACGATCCACTCCCTCTCAAACGTGATACTCCGAATAGAAGTGTGCTGAACGGCTACACCCGCGCGCGTGCAACAGAGAGAGGGAGAGAGAGAGAGAGAGAGAGAGAGAGAGAGAGAGATAGAGAGAGAAAGAAAAGTTCTTTTCTCAGGCGCACAGCCGAGAAAAGAGCAACGAAACTTTTCGGTTATAGGAAAACCCATAAATTGTCGTATCGAGTGGGAAGAAGCGTTAACTGCGACGGAAGAGATTAAATGATTACCGAGGCCATTTGGCAAGGTTCTCTATCAAAAAGTTGGGCGCGCACAGAGGGCGCCAAATCTGTATATATAGAGTGTAGAGATGGCGGGGGAGTTGGCTAGGTGAGACTAGAGTGAGAGGTGGACTGGCGGGGTAGTATGAATTTCTCATTCTATCCCGTACTCTTCTTTCTCTTACCAAGCCTTTTCTCATGTTCGCTCTTTTTCTTCGTCATTCTCGTCCGTACCTACACTCGATGCTTCGCGTTCCACTTGCCCGTTTCGAAGAATCGCATTTCTCGCTCCTGGTTGAATTTATATTTCGCCACGTGTCACATATATCGTTATGCAAATATGATTTATAAGCACTTGCGCAGATAGATATATTTCTTTCTAAGGGGGTAAACCACTCTAGAGGCGGAAAAATAGAGCAAACTTTGAAATTTTTGTCCAAGAAACTAAACAACTTATCGATATTTTGCAAAAAGGTCTTTATTATACAAGTACTGAACACTGTTTATAAATTTTATCAGATATGTACTAAACAAAATAAGGGCTTCCCAGCCTTTTCCCAGCTGCGTTTTTTTTTCATAGCTGCGTGGCCGAACCCATAACTGCTGCAATTTCACAGATACAATAATGAACCAAACAAAATTCGATATAGTATGATAACAGCTTCGATACTACGTAGGATTTTTCTTTTAAATTGAGTTTTGCAAAAGTGGCCTGTTGTTGAAAAACAAAATTCGAAAAATAGCAAAAAAAATTGCAAGAAATTTGTTAATAACATTTGAACTATGGAATATAAAAAAAAAATCGCTACGTAGCGTCGAGGAGAAAGTCGTTTTTAATATACGGTCACAATTTTAAGTCAATCGAACAAAAATTGTTCGAGATGACGGTGCGGCCGACTTGAAATTTCTTGTTTTGAGAAAAACGCGTTTTAAGTTTTAAACGCTCGCATAGAGCAGTGAAAGGGACTGCGCTGTATTCAGAATTCGAGCTCTTACAGTTTTTTCCCGTGCATGAAACTTTGCCACGTGATTTTTACGATATTAAGGCACAGAGATTAAAGAAAAAAAAATCGATTTTCCAAAAGTTCTAGAGTGGTTTACCCCCTTAAGAAGAAGCATCTTTTTATCGTATAATGAAAATTCTTTGTTGTGATAGTTTTTGATGTTTTTTTCTTCCAAGTTCTATTATTTTTATTCGAAATATTATATTTAAGAATGTTTTTTGTTCACTGGTTATAAAATCGTGTCGTACGGGCAATTTTCATATGGATTGCAATTTCTGGTAATTTCAAAGCGTAAATTAATTCTATTCTTAGGTTTAATATCGAAAGAGAAAACATTAAAAGAAGAACTTGTAAACATTTCAAATATTGAAATATTTATTACTTCGCGCGAGTTGTTGGGCAGGTTCGGACGAATTTTTTAAGTTTTATTTCGATAACTGCCGGTCGATTAGCTTTTTCCGATTCCTTTCAAGAAAAGAAAGAATTCACGTCTAAGAAACAGGACAACGATGTTAATCGATTTTCCTTTCGTGCCATTAACCGCGCAGACAATTTTCCGGTATCCGTGGCACGTTTACAGCTTAGCGAGGTACGGAAGACCGATATAGGCTCCATCTCGTGAATAACATTCATGGAGAGCCGACAAATCCATCAAGCTTATAGTCGGAGACCCTATGAACTTGCGAGAGGATGAGAGGGAGAAGGAGAGACACCCCTTTACGGCGTACTGGGAGAGCTCTATATCCCAAGGTTGATCCGCCAGAATGAGAGGGCTTCGCCGATCTCTCTGTGTTGTTCCCTGAGAGAAACCTCCCTTGGCGAAGTTACCATTTCGTACATCCTTAAATAATTTCACGTCGAACAGGTTAACTCTGATATGTCGTGAGTTATATCCGGTCGGATACGAGGGTACACGTCGGTATCGTTACGTTCAAATTATACCGACACATCCGAGGGTTGTTTTTTGATCTCTTGAAAACATCGTTACTGCAAGAAGCCGAGACAGAAAATATCACAAACTAGATAATACTCTCTTCTCGTTTCACCCTTTTTTGTTTCGGTCCCAACGCCTCGAAATCGGTTTTACGGTAGATTATTGTATTTAGAGGCTTTGAGCGGGAGGAAGTTGTAAAATAAATGAAAACTTCGTTTAGTCTACGTACTTACCTTTTTATCGTTATCAATTTCGTCGGCGTCACGAATTTCCCATTCGTGAAAATCTCACGGTGAAGGCTTCTGCGAATTTCGTTCATAATTCTGACCCTTATTTTCTGTGCTGTGCGATTCTATCCCACGCCGAACCATCCGCTCAATGCCTAGCCCTTCACCACACCACGTGTGCCACAATTCCACATTCGCATGTCGAGGTGGCTAAGGTCCATCTCACTCCTACAAGCATGTGCAATAAACTCACCCCTTGAGTTGCCCACTGACCAACCCTTCCGACAACATTACTACCCCTCGCAACAAAAATCGCAATTATCGTCCAATGTTTTTTCCCTTGGGTTTAATTTTCCCTCTAACTGTTTTTTACGCCTCGAACAGTTACTACCTCTGGTGGAATGTTTCGTTCCCCATTCGGACGCCAAACAAAATGACAAATTTCGCAACGTTTTATGTACAGCTAAAACGGTACGATAATGAGCTAGTGCTTGGAAATAACAATCGAGGTGGATAGGATCACCGACCGAACAATTGATACTTCAACAAATAAACGGATTAAATTGACTATCGATCTGCAATGTGAAAGGAACGTTTCGGGCTCGGGAGAATATCCGCATATTCCGCATTATGGAACATGAATAGTTCTGTTTATTGATGTAGGTATGAAAGGGAACATTATTTATTTTGCGATTACGAAATATACATTTTGCTAATTCTTATCAACTCCGTTTATCACTAATTGTAAGCTCGTTAGCAAATATTTTGATAAAATTAGACTTACTGTCAAATGTGGTAAATAAAACCCTACGACCTACGTCACGAAAAATCTTAACGAAATTCTGCTCGTTCCGTGAGTGTTAAAAAGATTCTATCTCTACTTTAATAATGTTTCTGCAATTATATATTCCCCGTTAATTACACACGACTATTATCGTCGATGAATGCGTGCATGATAGTGTTCGAGACTTTATTTTCTAGTTCGACTCATCGCCGTGCTCTCGTGACGTCGTATGGAGTATTTTCATTTTGTAAGATTTGTTCCTGGGGCAGTCATATTTTTTATCCACCAACACGAAAGAGTTACCAAAGAATTCGTTTCATTAACAGAATTGCGTACGCGCAAACATATATTTTTTGCTTTCAGAATCTCGTTATTACGATGAGGTGCAGATTTCTAGGATTCCATAAATAGCACGTACGCAACGGTATGAGTTGATAATGCCTGACGAAAAACGAATGAATCGTTGTATTTTGCATCGATGATTTCGTTTAGTCGAAAGCCAAACACCGATGATGGAGAAACTCTTTCGGGAGTAGATATTTATAAAGTAAATTATTTGGCGAAGCAGCGATAAGTTATCAACGTGCTATAAATTGCTTCAAGGTTGGCCCAACTTTTCTCTCTCACCCTCTCTTCCTCTTTTCCTCTCTCTCTCTCTCTCTCTCTCTCTCTCGCCCACCCTCCCTCACTCCTTTTTCTTTCGTACAACCTTTCGCAAATCGTACACTCGAGTCTTTCATTAATCAGCGGGAGGTCTTTTGATAAATCTTCCTGGATGTCTCGAGCCCCTGACGCCTTTATTAGAAATTATGGGATACTCGAGTTTCACACCGAGTATTATCTACGCTCAAACCTGTCTCGCATTATTGTTGCGTTATATGAAAATGTCGACATATCGCGTGCGATAGGGTAGCCTTGTTGGAGCAAAGTTTTGTATTAACGTTAATTTTCATTCTTGATAATAAAAATCAACGTTACACAACATTTTTTTTTTTACATGATTATTCGATAATGTTTGAAACTTTATAGATGATTACTAAATTTCCCTTATTATCAAGGAAGTTCGATTATTTTATATTCGATTGTTAAATTTTTAAATCGAAGCTTAAGTCGGAGTCGATAAGACTTTAAGTCAATTTGAAATCTCAATATATTTGATGAAGGATATCTGTCGGAGCACCCTGAGAATCCCATTGTTAGAAAAAAAACGACAGGCTATTGGAAAGCTTCCTCGGAAAACTTTGCTGGATTTAACATCGAGAGATTTTCATCGATGGACCGGGAGGGGTGGAAGAACCTATGGAAGTTGCTCGTGTTAGTTGAGGCTTTCTGGGTACTAATACCGATGCCATATATATACGTATATATTCAGCTCATCCCCCAAGTGTGCTCTCTCCCTTCGTCCACCGAGATAACGAATGACTGTTTGACATGGGCTAGATTTAGTGGCAGTTTAATCAAACGGTTTCTGGTTTGCGCTCCAACGGGCGAGGGTTCGTATTATCGGTACTTATGCTGGGAATTAATGTATCTAGTTTGCGACAGAAGATACCAATTGGCTCGACGTCCTTCCAGACTACCGTGCCAGCAAATAAAAATATTCGCGGATAGAGAGAGAGAAAAAAATGTATGTATTCGAACGAAACGAAAATTTATCGACTCGATATATATATAATTTGGGTCGAGCTTCAATTTAGGAAATTATCGGACACACACATTTTACTTCAAATCGATAACGCGGTCTGCGCACCGCTAATCCATTAGAGCACCGATGTAATGTTTTTATTTATAGCTTGTTGTTTTCGTGCACGACGAGTATCTGTATACGTTGTCAATTATCACAACGAATTTCACGCGTGCGTTGTCAAAGTTGGTTTTTACGTAATTGGTGTATAAGTATCAATGCCTTGCTCCAAATAAAATAATAAAATATTATTGATTATTACGAAAATACGAGATTGAAGTTAAAACTTACCGATACCGATAAAAATTATCGATAAATATGGCACAGAGGCGAGACGGTCGGTCATATACGTACATTTACCAGTCGGTGAGGAAATAGGCACGCATCATAATGGCAAATGATTTTGCTTTAGGAATGGTCCTAAAGCAAAACCATTTGCAATTATAACAATTACCGGTGAATATGGATTAATCGGTAGTTTTTATCATTTTTTCTCCTAACATCTTTAACTTCTTTTACTGCTTTAATTCGTAAGGTGCTATTTTTTAAAGAAGTATATTTAACTATGTTTCAAGAGCTTTAAGAAATTTGCATTTTTCATCACACAAGAAAAACAGGCAGTTTTCTTTCACAAACAATAGTTCGAATTTATTGTATTTTATTTTTGGTAACGACAATTCGAGCTTGTTAAAATTATAAACGACGATTTTATTAACAAGAGAAAAAATGTTCTATCGATCCAATATATTTCAATCTCGTGTATAGGTAAAGTATTATTCACCCCATATAATTGTCATCGGAGGGTTGAAAAAATGTTACTGAAAGAAAGAGATCGGCCCATGTAGGACAGTGACAGTGAAAAGGCAGTAGCCATGTGTGTGTGTGTGGGTGTGTTCGAGCGTGTTCGGTCCAACAATTGTAAGAGTCGATCGAACCCAACGAGGCGTACAATCGATACGGGCATGTACGGAAATCCCCATGACTCATAGTTCCCAATCATCGACATCCATCTTCGACGAATCTCTTCTCGTCGTTCCCGCTTCTAATACCAGAGGGCGGGTGAGTTTTTCCCCGGTTTTCATCCCGTTTCTCTCGACACACACACCGAACCCCCTACTCCCTCTACATCATCCCCTCGTGCCTGCAACACCAGACTTTCATTCTGTTCTCTTCTTTTTCTCCACCTATATCGTGCACATACTCTTCCGATCTTTTCAGCCCTCGTGGTATTATTATACCGACCAGGCGGACCCGGTGCAATCGCCGAGAGAGCCACGAGAGTAGACGGCGAACCAAAACAGCCTGGCGTACATGCAATTTTATCTATAAGCTGCTAAAGTGTCATTTCGACTAGAAACATAATATATATACCTATATTGAGCCTGGGGGTGGGGGAGAGCTACCAATTTTACGGCACAGTGATACGACGATAGATCGAGGGGGAATCTCGCATCGAGTATGACACATGCATACCCGCCCAACTCACACTACCTCTCTCTCTCTCTGAAAAAACAACCCTTCGGGACTGTTTATCGGTCCTCAAAATTAGGAATTGGGTGGAGGTGGTGTAAAAAAGGTTTCAGGATTTTAAAGTTCGTTTGAGAAAATTCATCACCGATTCGCCGACGATGCCATTGTTCACGACATTTAACCCAGGCAGTGGAAGAATTGTGTGGAGTGGCGTTCTTTTTTTTTTTTTAAGTATTTGTAGGTCACCGACGACCCAGGGGTGTCACTCTACAATCCGGTGCACTCTACGTTGCACCAACCGGTATCGTCGCGCTCGTGACTCGACCTCTGTATCGTCGAGGCCAGCGATAGCCAGCGGATCCAGCGACGCTTCTTATCTTCTTCAGCAACGACGCTTACTCGTATACTTAACTTCCTTCTCGATGCGGGGAAATTTCGCGGTGAAGCTACCGCGATTACCGCGGTTTCCATCGCGTAGCCCTCCTCGATGGTAATGTGGCAAGCACTTTGAATTGAAATAAATTACGGATAACGGTCAATGAACTCATTCTAGTGAATATCTCTTTGAGAAATCGTGAAGCTACGCAATCAATTTTAATTTTGTAATGTGCAACGCATTCGCCAACCATCCCCGTTTGTGTGCCAATTTTAAATATAAGGCATGGATAATAGCGAACTTATTTTAATAAATATCTCTCTAAAAACTATGAAAGTAGGCAAATATTTTTAAAAAAAGTACATGTACCACCCTACTCGAAAACCACCCTTTCGTGAGCTTTGAAATAAAAATAAGTCTGGGAACATAAGACAGTGAAGTTATTTTAAGAACAATCTCTCAAAGCTATGAAACTAGGTAAATAATGGAAAAAAACAAATTTATATGTCACATCCTATTCTAAAACTACCCCCTGATGCTTCGAAAGTAAAAGCGAGCCGCGTATCGTAGTGGCCAGAGAACTTATATTTCAATAAATATCCCTTTGAGAAATTATTAGACTGTGTAAACTTTTAAAAGTTGTTATTCGTAACACTCCACTGTGCAACCACCCACGGTGCTCTCGCTCTCAAACCGTTATCTCTCTCTCTCTCTCTCTCTCTTTCTGTCTCTCGCCTATAAATAGAATTGCGTGGTGACAAATTGCACGTATATAAACGGACAAATATCAAATTTCGGGTAGTGCTCGAGTGACGCGTATGCCCGTGTGTGTCTGCGTGTGTGTGTGTACTGGGGGTCGGGGGTGCTTTTACCCCGCTATACGTGAATTGGCTTCTGGGAGTGGCTGCCTCGGCGAAAGAGAAGCGAAGAGCACACACGAATGCGGGAGCCCCTTTTGCACGAAGGCTCGCGAGACGCGCCGCGCCGTCGGCCGAGTGCGTTATCGAGTTGTATGTTTTGCATGAATTTTCCATAATTCGCGTTCCCGTCACGTTCAAACTGGTACGTGCACTTCTACGGACTAGAAGCAGATAGGTGAGACAGAGGGAGCCTCGAATAAAGGTTGGGACAGGAATGACGTAGGGCAGGATAAAATGTTGGGTTACGAATTTCCCTCTGACCTAAGCTCTCCCCCACTCTTAACGCGCAATACCTCACCGTACGAAAAATACTCCTGTTTATTCAGCAAACGGCTTATTACTGACTCTCGTACGTATCGTCGAGAACCAATACACCTGGAACGTACGACGACTTTTCGTGGATTTTGTTAGATTTATATAGAAACATAATCGAATTGAGGATTAAACTTTGGCCCTGGGCGATTTTGCTCGACGATAATCTAAACTTTTCTCATATTAATATCAACAAAATTACTCGAACGCTCTTGAGCTTTCGAGTCCTCCTCGTTTGTAAGTTGTTTTACGAATTTAGTTTCGAAATTAGTAAAAGAGAAGATCTCGCCGTTACTTTCAATGGTTTATTACGGACAAATTTGAATACTCGAACTCTTCACAGAGCAAATTTTAGTGCGTCCGGGAAAATAATTTTGTTTTTTAATTCCTGTACCGGAAAATGGTGTTTATTTTAAGTATTTTTTAAAAAACCAATTCTTATTCTCTATTTATATAGAATTATAAATCTTCATCGAATTATGCTCGATCCAAATCTTCGTTTAACGAATTAAATCCTTTCAAGCACCGTTGCTTTTACGGTATCACACAGGAGAATACCGGATACAATTTTTTCCGTCAGCTTCAAGGTGGAATTGCAGGGGCCTTTTTGTTGGAATTTAATTGGAGCGACGAGGCGAATAACTTCCGCTATATAAGGCTCTTATTATTATTCTCGCATATTAGCGTATACGCGAAATTCATTATCATCGTTCAAGCGAAGAAACGCCGGGTGTGGGAACTTTACAGCCGGTTCACTGCGAAAAGACGTTGGCTCTTGTTTGGCTCGTGCCTTGACGCAACGTTTATTATTATTATTTGGAGGAAAAGCTTCTCTCGTACACGAAATAAAACGAAACAACGAAAACATTCGGCTCTGTCGACCTTTAACAATCTTCCTATATCGATAATATGACTATATATATAGTTACAGGTATAGTTATCATAATAATAGCAGTAATAATAATAATAATAATAATAATAATATACATGTGTATATTGTTATAGGTGTAGATATGTATAGAATTCACCACAGTATTTTGCATTCTTCCCATGGGAGTCGTTTGCCTATCCGATTTTCATAACGGCCAAAATTCACGGGTACAACCGGTTAATGTCTGTGCGCTCGGCAACCCCATCCCACGTTGTAGCCGAACCCCGGGAGACTGGAAAAAGAGGTCGACCGGATGAGGGAGTGGGAGGGAGGGAGGGGGGGGGTGGTTTAAACGGATGAAACGAACAATCTCGAGCGGGTCTATCGGTTAATTCGAGCGAATAGGGAAATATATTTTGGTGAGAAGTAAAGAAAAGGTAAAATAAAACGAAGAGAAAGAAAGATAGAGCAAAATTAATTTTCAAGGGTGCGCTTAAATCGACAATGCAATGAATATTTCGTATAACAAATTAAACAATTAGAAATGTTTGACTTTTTTACCGTCGGTTGCTTTTTTTAAAGGGATAATTTTCCGTCGATTCGTTCGTTAAGATATTTAATGGGAGGAGATAAAAGTGAAGAGGTGCGAAAAGAAAGAAACGTCAACAAAAGGAAGCTTCGATGGGGAATGGGAGGGCCTAATGAAACAGTCGGGGGTAAGCCGCGTGTGGTTCGTTGGCATCCTGTTTACCCCAGGTACCTATCAGGGACCACAAGCTGCTAATTTATCTTCTATATGTATTTATCGATGCATATATATGTACACGCAGAGAGAGAATTGGAGAGAGATAGATTGAAACGAATATACATAGATGGCGAATGGTATATGTACACATCGATTTATATCGACCGCTTGCGTCGCTCTCATTTCAGTTCGTGTTGATCCAAGGGACAGGTAACATATTGAAAAGGCTCGTATTCGAGTGCTCCACCAACGATGTGATAGCTCCGATAGGGCAAACAAGCTCGTTTCATAGAGCAAACGAGAAATTGGAAAAAGAGAAGAAAAAAACAACGTTATCTCAATCAACGTGGGTTAAACATTATTCGGACCGAAAAACCTCGATTTTGTCGATACTTCGTGTCAACAGTTGCGCGGCACGTCACTGGTCGAGAACGGTGGAACGTCAATCGAGCAAAAATTGACACAATCGAGATTTTCGTTTCCTTTCTTTGCTCTCCGGGTGAAACTATCCTCGCGCAAAAAAAAACATATATTTTTATGTTTTAATCGTAAAACCTATTTTCTTAATACGTTGTTCAAAGTAATCTTTATATATTTTACTCCGATAGTCAAAATAAAGTTTGTGCCGATCTAGAGCTTTGGACCAGGCTTGGTTTTTAGGTCGACGAAATGCAAAAAATATTAAGAAAACGAGCGAACAAAGATTTTGACATGTTTCGTTGTTAAGTATTTCTTCGTTCGTTTATCGTGTTTCAAAAAATTATTCCTTGAATAAGATTTGGTTTTTTTTTAAAGGGAAACGCGTAGTAGGTATACATATTTAGAGAATTTTCGTTTTTCGTTTTTTACGATCGGTGGAAAAAGGGAACGCAATATCGATGCCATAGTCGAAAGCATTTATTAAACATTTACTTTGCACGGGGAATAAGGGTTCACTGAGGGAGGGAGATCCCCTCGGATAAACGAGCCAATATGGATGCATGAGAGATAAATTCTCTTGGAATAAAAAGAGAGTCATCGGGATGCACGGGGTAGGAGAGAATTGCGGAAGGGCGTGCGGGAAATAAAACATACGAGGAGAAAGAGCACGAAATTCTATGCGAGCTTTGACCGGAGCTTGACGAAAGATAAAAATACAACAAAAAACATTCCTGTCTCGCTTGTTATGCAATCCTTCGCCCCTGACTGTTGCCTCATGACCTACTTGCATTTTTGTGTACCGGCGGACTCACGCGGAATCGCAAATTGTTCACAACATTTGCTGATATGCAATTAATACTGTTTTTCACCCTCATTTTATTAAAAACTAGAGGTACCCAGCATTCATTGCAATACCTTCTTTCTGTCATAATTAATTTTACAGCGAATGCAGTGAAAGAATTTTTTTTTATTATGATCATTCAAGTGCCTTTGGATACGAATTTTTGTTTTGTTTTAATATCTTGTGCGTATACGAATAAATTTGAAGGTTTTCCTAGGCATGAGCAGACTACATATAGCTGGCCATGTGTGAAGCACGGATTTTTCAAATTTAATCCACACACAAACGTTTGGATTCGAATGGCATATCTGTTGGTATCATTGGAATACGTGGGAATAATACATCTTCTCCTTTGAATTTTCCATTTAAAATTGTAGTTTCGATGATATTGTTCATCGTATGTTTCACTGAAATCCTGGTACCGTTGCAAGGTCGTGGTGGATTGATGTTTCCCAGAAGAAAGATAGGTACACCAATTTTCAATGTTAAAACGTGTGGCGGTTTGCCTGGTAAATCAAGCGAATTCAAGAATTCTCTTGGATAATTAACAACTTGTTCTTGATTCATTGAAGTATCAATGGACTTCTACGTTTTAGCCTCTTCTGGTATTTTGTTTTGAATCGTGAAATTTATATAATTGACATCGTTATTTTTTGCTGTTGATTTTAGCAAGTTGACTTAACCACTTATAATTTTCGTAATTATGTGCAATATTTTCAAAAACTTTGTTAATCAATTTGTCCGTTGTTGCTGTTATTGTACCTACAGAAGTTTATACGTCGTACGTACTCTAACTGTTTCCAGTCGTGCTTCTCGTTGTTCGTCCGTTTCTAAAGCTCGTAATTATTTGTTTCTGTCTTGATTGAGGTGTAGATCGACCAATCGGTTTCCATTTTGGTGGCATGATTAATTTGGCATTCGCTGTGACCAAAACCAAAGATTAGGGGGGACATCAACAACGCTCGACAAAAGTGGAAACCTCGAGAGTTGGTTCCGCGATACGCGAGCGGCCAAAGGTTAATTTTCTAGTACGCACGTTACGTTGGCCACAAGCTCTCGTAGTCATATTCCCTGTCCAATGATGACATGGGTAATATTCGAGGTTCGTACGCGTTGTTCGGATGTTCCGAGATCCGAGCGAGCGAATTATATGTAAAGTTCCGTATGTACAACTTGTGTGAAGCAGCTGAGGTTTTTAAATCTTTCAGCTATCAAGTCTGTATGGAAAAATTAGAATTTATTTTAAAGGAAATTAAATAATGTGGAAAAAATATAATTTATCATCAGCGTTAGCCGAGCTACGTCAAAATAAGGCTTCAATATTATTTGGTAGCAGTAAAAGAGTCTTGGACTGGCAGCCCGAGATCATCGCGACTTTTTTTTCGTATAATGTACTTCATTATTTTTACATATGTATTTTGATTGCCGTCAAAAAGTACGAAAACGGGTGTATTATTTCGTGATTCGCTGACTGGTAATGTCGGCGAAGTGGACTTGCATCCTGACATGGTTGCTTTTTTCAGCTTCTACGATATTTCGGGAATAAGTAATCGACCGACTTGGCTTCGATATTTGTATATTTTTTGCGCCGTCGCGAAAAACTATAAAGCTTGTCGGACTCTTCATTCGATATGGTACATATCTTACCTTTCGTCGAATTTTCAGATGATTTACAACACATTATATGCGCTCCTTTAATCATTTGTAATTTTATGATATCACAAACATTTTAGCTCAGTTATGAACTCAATCACGAATAACGAAGTATTTTACGTCGTTTTAGTTTTTGAAAAAGTATTCAGCTATGTGACAGAATAAAGTAAAACAAATTACAGATACCGTCGATGACGAAAACATTCGGGACGCCAGCAGCGAGTTGCTCTTTTTGTTCTTACAAACATTCTTACATTTTTATACATAGAGATAAAACAATAAAATTATCATAACGCACTAAAAATCATTGTTTAAACCGACGAATTAAATTTTTTATAATTGAATATAAGCAAATATTCATGAAAAATCAGCGATTTTTATAAATGTCATTTATAGTATCATATAGAAAAATAGTACCATTGCTACTGACCTTGAATGACCTTGAACGACGCTGACCTCCTAATGTGTTTATACGGCTTGAGGTGCTCTACAAGATGGTTGCAAAAAATGTACCATTCCATTAAAAAAAATGAAGGTGACCTTCACTGTGCGTAAATGCCTCCACCGAAATAAAAAAATGGTCGCTTTTGATAGTCCCCTCCACACCGTACAACTTTTGTTTGGAACATTTTTTTCTGACGTCGATAATTACCGAGTTATTTCGGGTGGCAGAGATAAAAGGGACACCCTGTATATATATATATATCCCCCTAAACAAACACCTCGGATGTGCACAAATTGGAGACAAGTGCATATTCATGTATCCGTTTCTGTATGCGTGCACGAAGTTATTACATATTTTATATCCCTGCAGAAAGTTATAAAATAAAAGTGAATTTTTGAAAGCATATATCGTTAGGTACACGCGATATATTTGCACTTTTTATGAGATGAAGTATAAAATTAATTTTGGTACGAATATAACCTAAAAAAACGTTGTCAAGTTAATTATATCGTTCGGAGCACATATCGCGAAATTTATGCACCGCTGACTCGTATCAAATTGACAAATTTACATACAACTATTACGGAAAAGTACATGTAGCATTAATCAGACAAACTATTTTAAGGGCGAGGACTATTTTAAAGTAGAGACAATTAAAAACAAAAGAACAACGTAAATCGAAAAGCCGCTTTTTTTGTATGAATAAAGCGGATAAGTTGGGCAATCGTAATATCTCGAAAACTAACAAAGCATCGCACGCTGGTGCCTCAAATAGACGAAAGAACGGTCTGGGGGAGGGGAATACATTAATCCATTGCCGGTAGCCACGCGGCGCACGGAACAATGACACGGGACGTTTTATTATTATTGCACACAAAAGTAAAACATACGTGATTGAGTATTTTTCTTCTAGCATTGTGTGAAAAAGTAAGGAAGCAACTAGATGAGTACTAGTATTTAGTAAATTTAAGTGGCTATCGATCTGTAATATTTATTTTAATGCACGTGGCACGGATTTCATTATAAACTAATAGTTGTTAAAAAATCTGAGACTGGGCTAGTTGTGCAGTTTCTGATGGGACTAGTTGAGCATATCTCAAAGCATTGCTCAACTAGCTAAACTATTTTTTCTTAATTTTTGATCATATACTAGTTGATATTCAGATATCCGCTATTATATACAGTCTAAATTATGTCAGAAAAATCAAAGCCAGTGTTTTATTATAACATTAACTAGATTTTTGTTTATTTAAGCAAACACATTTCAAAGTTCGTTGCAGTTATTGTTACTGTTTCAAAATATAGCTAATTAACCCTCAGCTATTGGTTTATTACTGCATTGTATCAAATGGTTTTGCATGCGTTTGATTTTTTGATGGAATTCTTACCTTGTTCAACTTACTCCACCTATGAGGCAGATTGAGCAGCTCTGCACGCTCTCATATTTATGATAATAACTCTTGAACCAGACCTGAAGTGGATAATTTTTCCGAAGGCGTTTCGAGCAAGACAAATTACGGATCCAACGGCGCAAGAATCAAGGAAATCGGATGCATTTTTTAATAGTTATGATCGATTAACAATACGTCAAAAACTGCACAACTATCCCCGCTTTAACATATTTATAAAAACGCAAAAGCTACACAGTAGCCAAGATGCAACGTTCTCGGGGAGTTACGGTCAAAGAAGTGATGCGGAATTTAATGCCGAATGAGTATCCTTAATGTGAAAGAATTCTGATTGGCTGAAAGGATAAAGTATGTATTTGTCGCATCAAATGCAAGGCTGGAAGTTGTAGCTCTATAAAAGTCGGCCGATCGACTGTAAATTCTTAAACTTGTTCTTTTCGCAATTACTTGGTGCTGTTTAATACTCTGATTGAAATTAAGTTTATAAAGCCACGTAGAAAATGGATGGGCAATTATCATGATAGCCGTAGAAAGGAATGCGGAATTTTTTATTTTTAGGTTTCATTCGTTAACCGCGTCGAGGGTTGCGTCGTATACATTAACCAATCGACAAAAGATCTTCTTCATGGAAATTGGGTTGCAATCGTTAAATAGACATTTCCGTTGGCACGACGCATATGGTAGTTTGTATGCACAAACGGTAACCTGATTGATAATCTCGGTAAGCAGATATGGCGTGTTACTTTTTTTTAACTGGACAAGAAGATAAAATGTCAGCAACCAGAGTAGACGAAGAAGTAAGTTTATAATTTGATTCGTGTTGAACTTTTACGTGTAAACTGTAAAATAAGAAATTTATTGGCTATTAAGGTTTTTTTCCAATAATAGAATTTCTTCACGGAATTTTCCTTGGAGTTTTATAAAAATATATGCCTTGGTTCATTACTTCGTAATGTTAAACTAAACCCTCGGTGAGTTACGGGTAAACGTTTCGAAAATAATGTTTTGATATTCTTTCATATTAATATGTTGTGTGTATTTTTTTCATATGTGACTGCGATGATTAGCCAATCAACTTTCCATCTGCGGAAATGGACAATCATGCGGACAATCAGGATTCTCCACCCGCACAAGTGGAATATTCAAAATTTCGCATTGTTATAAATATTGTACATAGATATTATAAATATCGTTTATTTTCAGAAAGACAGCAGCGACGAAACTGGATCCACGAAGTAGTCCAGTCCGAATGTACAAAAATATGACAAACTTCTACTCAAAGATACAAGAAGAGCGCCAATTTTTTTGTAGGTTATTTATTTTTTTTGTAGGTAACTCCCTTATAAATTATCGTAGAGAGTTGGTTTTTTTAATTCACCGGAATTTAAAAATAACTTTGAAATTAATGGGTAAGGGTATGATCAATAAATTGTACTTCATCAATGTACTTCAGGAATTTTATTTATTACAATCATTATATTATATACTTATTGTAATAACTAAAATTCCTATTATATAATATAATTATATTATATAATAATTATATTATGTCCTAAAATTCGAGTAATAACGACTTTTAAACATTTCTTTTTCTCCTCCTTTTGCATCATTCGAGTCTCCGGTTATCAAAAACGTAACGTCAGTCGCATTGTCAACTTCGTCGGAAAATCTTAAAAAATCTTCGTCGATTTCATCATCACTTAAAACTATTTGGGGTTCAAGAACATTTGTACAATTCAACCCGTTACATTCCTTACACAGTATTACGCACTTTAACCGTAGTTTTTGACACGTACCTACACTAAAATATGCAGCTACTTTTATGAGAAAAACAAGAAAGAATTTCTAATAAATTCGACGAAATGTGATCCTTCCTGCACGAAATAATCTCTAACCTATTTTTACGTTTTTCTACCCTCGTCTCGTCAGGTCTTTTGAACGGTCGCCTAGTCATTCACACACGTGTAGAAACGTACTAAGTGAATGTTCATTACATTCCTCAGCGGTTGGGGGAAGCCAGCACAAATTAATTCTACTTTTGAGGCTTGACTTTGTAAAACACAAACTGACCGATGTTCAGTTTTTATTAAACAAGAGATTATATGAGGAAGCTTCGCCTAACTCTCTTCATCGATGTGCGATGATGAAGATCTGGAGACGCTCGGTATTCTACAGCGGTGATTCCGGAGACTCGATGATGTGTGAAGAAAAGGACGCTTGATTCTCGAGTTTGGTTGCAAAGTCTTTATTTCACCGGACAATTCTACTGACTCTAAGATACTTTTACAATATTGATGTTATTGTCGATGAGTTTACGATTTATACTTAAATGGATTATATAAGTTTATCGATCGAGATCACTCCGCAGATTCTGTTGTACAATAGTAGTTGCGTTGCTGGTCTGGTTGAAATTGTAAGTAGTTGCTTAGTAGAAAAATGGGCCTTATTATTCATTTATCCTGTGATTGGTTACTAACAATAAGTACATATTTGACCTGATGGATAAGAAGGAGTTCCTTGAAAAAGCACTTAGGAGCGTTTAGCTGGGCAGTGCGTGAATTATTATTGCGTATGAAAAAGGAGCGATGTACACAGGTATTTGGTATGTTCACCTCATCTTCAGATTGTGGTTCATGAGATAGGTGGAAGTGGCCCTTCAACGAAATGTCAGCTAATAAATTCCGTTTGAAGCGACTCATTATCAGATATCTTTTTCGGAGTGAGAAATGGTGGTCGACAGTTGAAGAATCAATACAAAATTATTATATATTGTAATATTTTATTTCTCGTCGATTACACAAACATGAAATGGAAAATTATCTTACAATCAACGAATATAATGCTGTGGGTAAGCAGTATAATATTAAATTTCGGGACCGATATAGGTTTCATTGGGGAAATTGCACCATAAAGAATTCACGACATGTGTCGACAGAACAAAATCAATAGACCGCAATACATATGATTAGTACAAAATACCATATATCACGACGCCAATAATACATCAATAACATAATACAGAGATTTCGCAATACTTAAGACGTTTACAATATCGATACAAGAAATAAATTACAACGGGATTAATACAACGACAGGGTCTCGGTCGATTGTGTCGAGTTGACCGTTAAGATCTCGCACCTCAATTCGCGACGCGCGGGGAGAGACGGGGAGGGATCGATCAACGACGGTCCAATTTCGGTACAATTTCGGTGGTCGTTGATCTAGCGCCGGCGAGACTATTACAATATATTAAGTGAGGAAGCATGTCAGACGGTGCAGCAGGTGGTAATTCTCGAATTGTACAATATTTTAGGTCAGGATTTCGCGAATTGTACTAAGGTCGTTAGACGACGATCTTCGGAGTGTAACATCGATCCGAAGCCGGCCTCGATAGTTTTTATACAACGAGGCTTTGTGCAGTTACCTTGAAATGTGAAATGGTATTAGATTCCATATGTTGAAAATCCTATATATCGCTAGTAACGTCATTGAAATAAAACAATTAATGACGTATACAGCACCGAATCATGAGATTCAAATGCGACAAAGTAAGTGGTTATCGCGACTAAAGCCTAGGCACATAGTCATGCAAATATATTCCGTAGTTATGTGAATTTAAGGCGTTCCGTGTTCAGTGTCGTCGTAGTGTCGACTGTCGTCGGTCCAATGTGTCACTCACGGAATGGCGAAAACAATATTGTAGTTTACGTTATTGCGTTTCTGGGTAAGATAATCCGTTGTTCCACTCATGCAGACGATAAATAGTGCAAATTCAATGGTTCGCGATGTTTGTTCATGCTTTTTGAATTGTTTAAAAATCATTTCTACGTCCAAGTGGATTTCGTAATTTGGGCGAGCTTATGAAAAAAAAACTTTATAATTGGACTGCAGGCAAACGGAAGTAATGTTATCCTTCTTTTTAAGGCAGGTCGCCACTGTGACGGTCAAAAAAATAATTTTTTTTTCATGAACTTTTTCAATTTACTTCAGGCCTTTTTTGGGCTCAATTAAAGATATGTTATTTCACATTCATTGAAGTAGATTCAAAGAAATTTTTATTGAAAGAAAAACAATAGTTGAGTATAATAATTTTTTCTCGAAATCACGTGTTTCGAACTCGTGCATAACTCGAGCACCAGTACGAAAAACGTGGTTTCGAGAAAAATTGATGTACTTCAACTATTGTTTTTTTTGTTTAATTAAAATTTACTCGGATCTACTTTAATGTATGTGGCATAACATATCTTTAATTGGGACAAAAAACACCATTGAGGGAATTAAAAAAATTCATGGTAAAACGGTTATATTTTTTACCGTTACAATGGGGTCCTTAACACGATGATCTCAGGTTTGATCGGATCTCAAAGTTTTTGGGGTATTTATTTTTTGGAATTCGAAAAGTTCGAAATTCCTTGGAATCGAAAAATTATCGTCGATTTTTTGTTAAATTGAGTCACCAACACTTGTAGCCACAAAGATCCCTTTATTTATTAATAATATTGCACATGATATTTCTCAAAATCGACAGGACGTAAAGTGTTCAATCCTTCATTCGAAACATTAAACATTTTTTGCCAGTGAATGTTTATAATAAAGTTTAATGTCGTTGAGAAGTGAAACCTATCAAATGTGTCACAAATTGTGTCTACCAAAGAACGTTGTGGTTCGACTGTAAGCGTGCTGAGTTTAGATTATCATACGTTTATATTTTTTTTATGAATTTCTACATAGATAAAAAAACGGGTTTTGTGTGCAAATTGCGACTTCGCGTAATTACTACTTACTCAAATATAATATACATAAAAAACAGTCGGTAATATTTCCTAAACAAAAACGTGGCCAATGATATCGTTTAGCAGGTATAGGAATTACTTGAATCATTGAATCTGAATATTCTGGGAATAACAGCTCGACAACCATCGTTATTTAATGGTTTTTATGCAGATAAAAATAAATTCTTCCGACTGACATTGGCTATCGTTAAAATATGAATCTTCGAGAAAAGCACGCATACGTACAAGGCTGTCATGAAACATCAGGTAAATTCTCTATCGCTATAAACTCCACTGCGATATCACTTTAATCCCTGAAATCTTCAAAAAGCTTTAGTTCTTCATCCCTATATGCGTCTGATTGCGACATACAAATACTGTTGAATGAAAGCGTAATGCTGAATGATTTCACCTTGCCGCTATGCTCTTAATCCGTTGATTTTGAATTTATTAGTTTTGCGCAAATATGCAATAGCCTTCGCCTGAGTTCCTATAGACATGGTCTTTTGTGCTTTATTTGTAGACGAACACATTTTCCAACGCATTTAATCATCAAGTTCATACCTTTAAAGAGATCTCCTCTTAAGGGAGTGTTTACAGTGGTTTCTAAAATTTACACACTTCTTATGCATTTTTCATAAAACTTGTGCTTATACTCTTTTGAGTTTATTTTTTATCTTGAAATTTTTTAATTTTTTATTACTGAGAGATTCAGGTGTGAAGAAAAAAAGCATAACATTTAAATTGAAACAACCTTCGTGGGTCGTTGCACTTAAACATATTTATCCTTTCGTTACTTGCGGGTTCAATATTGCTTTAGTCTTTACGAATGTGAGTTTACTTATCGGTTTAGTGTATGAGGAGAATCATGGCGATTACGACCTTATCGTCTTTGAGTATATATTCTTTATATATATCTACAACATCAAACGTGACAATGAACTATTGGTTATAGACCAATAGTGACGTAACAGATCTCATTGTTAGTAATTCAAAATTATCCTGATTGCTTTCACTTCATTTTATTCAACAACTTTTCATGATATTAAAAAACATTATATTTTTCTGTTTCACTCCGTCGTTCGAATGGAAAAAAATCGTTAGCCTCTAAAATTCTGTCTTCATAAAAACAAACCAAGTATGAAAGTTACCAGAAATTATTTTGCCCATGTGGTTTTTTCACATCTCTTTGATATTCTTTCATTGAATATTAATAAACGTTCTTTATAAATATAACTATTAGCTACAGAAAATTACTAAAGTTAACAGTGTTGATGGAATTTAATTTATTTTCGTATTCAAACAGAAGAATATGTCACATGTGGGAAGACAAAATGGTACGATATAATTGATCTGGGCGTAATAATATTCCTTTTTATCTTAAAAGTTGATACAACCGTATGATTGATCAAGTTATCGTACTAATTATAAAATGTTTGTAAATTTCAGCCAACGTTAATTTCCTCATCATTGGTGTCATTTTCGGATGGCCACAATCAGTTTTACCACAATTGTTGGTCGTCAATGCCCCGATACCTCTTACCTATGACGAAGGGGCATGGGTTGCGAGTATCACCTATGCCGGATTTTTTTGCGGTGGGATTATATCATTGTTCGTAGCGACTCGTTACGGTGTCAGAAGGACACTTTTATTCGGTGTTATTCCGACTCTCACTGGATGGTTTATTCTCGCAATCGCTTCTACTTATTGGGTAAGCCGTTAAAAAAAAGATTATTACATATCATTACGTTTTGCACGCCGATCAGGTACGGTGCATGTACGAGTGTTGTGCGCATGAGCAGCAGCGTGCATGCGAGCGTGCGTGTCATGGGCGGACGGATAACGTTCGGACGGATAACGCTTAGATTGTATATACGCCGAAAGTAAGCGCTCTTCTTTCATCTTACCATGTAGTAGTCTATGAAATTGGTATCAAACATGAGATATTGCGAAAATTTGAATGTATTGTCTTTTCGAAAACCCTTTGCGGTCTGAAAATTTAACCCTTAGCTGGCACACCACTAGAATAATATAGCTACCATACTGGGCCTTCTCAGACTCGACTAACACAACATTCTATAATGAATAAACTATTGACTTTTTCAACTTAAAAAAATTGTGGATTACAGAAACACGGGAAAAATTCATATTTTCATTAAGAAAATGGACACTCGTTTCTGTACTAGTTAAAAATTTAGCGCGATACTTTTAAAATAAACACTGCTTAAAAAATTAAAGGAATTTTGTTTTTCTTCAATAAATTTATCAATATTTGACAGCACGTAACTTTGATTGCGTTCGTCATACGGGGATTTAAAAAAAGCAATTTCAAGCTTGAAGTTATTTTTTTAACATGCTTTGATAATTTTTTCCCTCGATATCTAACAAAGTAATGGGATAAAAAAGTAATGGGAAGAGAAATTCCTTAAATTTGCGTCATCTAGCTTTGGCTTATACTTTTTATGGCAATTTGTTCGCCAATATTTGTGACTGTATTGCAAAGTTTGAAGATTTGGTTACAAATTGATTTTTTGATAGCAATACGTAATTTTTTCACTGCGTTACGGCTACTTGAATCAAAAGTTGTACTTTTTTGCTTCATAGTTCAATATATTCTAATGAAGTAGGCTTATAAAGATTTTTTTTAATGGAAAAAAGTTAAGACCCTTTGTCTTTGATTAGTTTTATTCGAATAGAGGATAGATTTTATTTATTTATTAGAGTGCTCTAAAAAATAGTCAAATATTCCCTTAAATTTATCATTAGACTTCCATTCAGAAATTACCCAAAAAAAGTTCTTTATGCTCTTTTATTTTGACATACCCAAAAAGTGCATAGTTCAAGCTTTAAAATGGTTTTTTGGTGATACGATCTTTTTTCGCCGAGATATCGATGGTCAGCTCTTGCATCGCCAATATTAAGCGGTATCTAAGGCGTACCACGTGATATATCTTGGGAGGGTTTGCTCGGATGATTTTATGCTTTGTTGCCTTGTCGGGCGATTGTTTTTCGTCTTTATCGTAATAACATGGTTTGGGAGCTAACGCTGAATTAGGCTGGAGAAACATATACCCAAGTGTAACAGCTAATGGTTAACGGTCAAAAACTTAAATTATATGCCATCCAATAACCTCTAAATTATACTATGGACGCATAAAAAGGACGTGTATATACAATCTATTTCACTGACATTTTATTTTCCCACCAAGGATAAAAAACAATTTTAAAAAAGTGAAAAAAGTTCGGCACATAATTGAATTCCCACATCGAGATAACTGACGCCACCACACCGATTCCTTCGGCTATCACAGTTACACTAATGGTTTAGGGTCATGCTTTGCGTTAAAGAGAAAAGAGCGCACTTTCAACTAACAGTAGGTAGCACGACAAATCTACATTTCTGACTGTAAAGATGCTTTAATTGAAACTGAATTAGGGTGAGCCAGAAAAGATCCCATGTGGCAGCTAAGGGTTAAGAAAAACAAAAATTACACACATTGAAAAAGTTCTTAACGGATAGAGGGTTCATGCAGAAGGAGATAGTGATGAGGGACGCGCAATGTGCGGATTTGAAGGGACCTTTCTATATTGCACGTGCCTTCTTTATGCGTATCCAAGCCTGCATGAGAATATTTATAAAATATTGTGCTCGGCAGAATAGTTTATTAAGAATAGAATACAATGTGTACTTTTCAAGTGTGGCTGATGTAGGTATGATTTTTTATTTTTTCACGCTACGATTTGAATTTTGTAATGTTTTCAGGAGCTTCTCGTTGGTCGTTTTATATTGGGTATTTTGGTCGGTACTTGTGGTGATCTTACAGAATCTTATATTGCCGAATTATCACCATCGGCGATACGCGGCCGTTTATGCGCCAGCTGCAGCATAAGCGTTCATCTGGGCCTCTTGCTGACTTTTTCAATAGGTCCTTATTTGTCGATAAGCACGACGTCAATTATTTATATCGCGATTTTCTCCGTCTATATAATCGCCTTTGCTATGATCGCCCCGGAAACTCCATTTTGGTACGCGCGTCTTGGTAAATATGAAAAAGCGAAAAAATGCCTGAAACGCTTGCGGCGTACCAACAACGTCGAGAGGGAGTACGAGGAAATCATACAATTCGTTAAAAAATATACGCACTCGTGTATCCATGAAGGGGGCTTATGGAGCAAAACGAAAAGAATTATGGTGAGGCGTGAAAATCGCAAGGCCATCATCATCGTTATGCTACTGACATCAGGTTCGCGACTTTAATTTGATACATTATTGTCTATAGTACGATAAGTCAACGTCAGTTTCACGAGGTTTCAATTGCCAGATAATAACGTGAAATATTCTGGGACAAATTAATTTCTGTAGTTATTCTGTAGATTCAGATTTCTTATAAATTTTATTATTATTTTATTTCTACCAATAAGTAAGATTAATGTCGAAATGAACGGAAACGTGATCCTTACTCGATTTTAGAAAGAATCCGACATTGTTAACGCTGTTTTTTGTTATTTTCATGACGTACCCTAAACGTGTGAAACGCGAAAGATCATTCGTATCTAGAACGTTCTATTTTGCTGGAAAATTCGTATAGCAATTTACATTTTAATAACGTTTTTTTCTCTAAGCATCAGATACAAAGTTCGTATCATTGCAATATATTACACCTTATCTCTTCCCTTAGAATAGGGTGAAACGGAACAGTTACTTCGCAGATAAAATTCGTTATCATACGAAGAACTTTAATTGATTTAATCGTAATCGCTGCACATTGAACATTAGACAAAAGTTTGTACTATCTAATCTATTATTGAGAAACAAAAATAAGATAAACAAATATTACGCAGTTACGCCTTAACCCTTCCAAGACGGGTTTTCGAAACACTGGCGGTATATACGGTACATATGAGTACCAATCAGCTCGAAAGGGTTAAATTTAGAAAAACGGTATTAAAATAATATTTTTTCAGCAATTCGCTTAAGGAGGTTTATCTGGTACCGAGTAAGTCAAAACCAAATTGATTGTGACTAGCGTAGTCAGCTTAGTACGCTTGACAACACCCCGATCACATAACCCGTACAGCGGTCATAGAACCAGAATTTTGTCACTCGTGTTTTCGCTTTATCATCAAGCTATCGGACAATGGAAGACACCCTACGTTGCCATGATCAGAGTACTGTCAATCTTAGCCTCACAGAAATCAGCATTATTCGAGACAAATTAGTTTATTATTAATCTCATGAGGACTCAATCGACTTTATGAACCTCTACAAATGTTCTATAGCTCTTTTATTTATTAATTCTGCAATTTTCGTCAAAAACTCTTTGTCAATGATTGTGAATTGAATGTTTATCGACGGAAACCCATAAAGGCCCATGTTAATTTAGGAAATATGTTTTTATTTATTTCTCACGAACAAGGTAGGCATTCTCAGGTCTTGAAATTTTAAGAGATGACTTTTTAAATACTGATAAATATATTCTGATTTTTTCATGAACATCTGTTTGTTAATTCGTTGACCAGATAAACCTCCTTAATGCTAGCTCTACCCTCTCAGCAAGGTTATGCGAGGCGAAGTAACACGAGATGGCGCGAGGAAATGACCGTCTATACGCTCGCCTTTCTTTACTAAATTGTCGTGGGTCCACACGTCCGCCATTTTTCTGGCGTAAAATTGACAACTTCCGTCTACAAAATCCGGTTGCATACTGAATGGGGAGCGCGAGTGTTCTCGCTGCACCTCGAGTCCTTTGACTCGTGTCCGAAAAACCGATGCTAGCCCGAGCGCAGACAGCGTGAGGAGAGACCCGGCGAAGTGTCGCGAGAGCCCCATCTAACCTCGCCTAACCCCCCGCGAGAGTGTAGAGCTAGCATGAAGGTACTGGCACACATGCTCACTACGAGCACGAAAGCATACCGTTATTGAGCAATTGCTACGTAGTAGCATGTGTGTCGAAAATGGCATGGGTGCCGTTTTTCGAGCATGTGTGCCAGTACCTTCAGACGAGAGTACCGTTCAGTAAAAGTATAACTTTGAAGCATTTGATTGTTTGTTAAACGTATCGAGGGGTATGTCGTTCGGTTAACATAGGTCAGAATGCTAGCTCTACACTCTCGTCGAGGTTAGTCGAGGCAAAGTTCAACGAGGTTATGCGAGGCGAAAAATACGACGTGAAGCCTCGGTAAAAGCTCGGCGAGGTGACGGGAGGACTCCATCTACATTCTCGTGCTCACGGTACCTCGCCTAACTTCGACGAGAGTGTAGAGCTAGCATTGAAAGCTTGATTTAAAAATAAAAATTAACAGATTAGCGAATTGATTCCGATTTAGCTCATCATTTGTTATTGTTCAAATAGGTCAACAGTTTTCGGGAATTCAAGCGATGAATGCTTACGCTGAACTACTGTTTGAGAAATCGGTGACTATAATATCCGCAAGATACGTGTCGATTCTACTCGGATTGTGCGAATTGTTGTTCACCATCGTGGGCATGATGATGGTCGATCTTTTCGGACGGAAGGCCTTGTTCACGATTTCGGCTGGGATGTCCGCGAGTCTGATGGCAATAATGGGCATTTACTTTCACGTTCAGTCCCTAGGGATTAATCTAGACGGTTGGGAATATTTTCCGGTAGTCTGCATTTTGATGTTCGCAATATCGTACGCTGTCGGTCTGTCGTCCGTAGCCGCTGTCGTTGCCGGCGAATGTTTTTCGTCGGAAATGCGAGTCATCGGAATGACGATGAAAACTCTATTCTTCTGCACGTGCGCACTAATAGTAACGAAAATGTGGCAGGTAAAATGGCACAATTTGCTTTAATTAAGTTTAATCGTTTTTGGTCTAACCGTATCATTTCACATAAGTACTTTCCATATCGCGTTGCGGAAGCTTTTCCAATACGAGTATTTTCACCGGTGTTCATATCAATATTAAAGATTCGTTTTCAGACGAAGGAACTGTGTTCCTAAGTAAATATTTGTTATGGTTAGTGCTTGAATATTCGTCGAAAGAATAGTCTTTCTTTAAACGACCTGCTCATGTCTGTTAGAAAAAAAGACAAATAAACTATCGGTCCGTTAATATTTTTGATATTTTTGCAATTCGGCAGGTTATCGCGAGTACAGTCGGCGATCAATACGCATTTTGGACCGTGGCGGTAATAACGTATCTTCACGTTATTATTCTTCACTTCGTACAACCGGAGACCAAGGGTAAAACATTGTCGCAGATTCAAAGCGGCTTTTCCGAAACGTCGTACTGATTGAAGCCCCGATTGAAATTGAAGAAGGGCGTCTACAATCTGTAAATCTGGTCGATCGAATAATAAGTTAATAATGATTAGTAATTAAATAATATATTGAACGATCTTTTTTTCAACTAAATCCACATCTTCGATGATAATTTATTGAACGTTTATTGATTTCAGTAATGAGTCACGTTCATTGTCAGTTTGTGATAGGAAAATAGAGTAAGTGAAAACTCGTCGGCGCCGCTCGAACGCGATAAAGCTGATATCAGACGGGCCATTTTTCGTTCATCTCTGTCTTTCATTCGGCATCTTTCACTCGGAACGCATCGTCTAAACATAAAATGAGTTAAAAGTGACGAATGAATTCATTAGTGAAAAAATCCAACGCTGTTGCATTTCGGCATTCGGCATCATTCATTTGCACTCCAAGTGAAGGAAAAATGAAACGTCTTGTCAGAGAGAACGTTCACTTGGTTGCGGCCATTTGGTTTTGCGTCTTGTAGCGGACGGCGCTTAACTTCACTCGACGACACATTACAGATCATTTCGCCTGTGTCGTGTGAACGTAGAATGAAAGAAAAAACGAACATTTACTCGAGTGAACCATCGTCTGATATCATTTGAAGGGCCGAAGTGTTTAAAAAATATTGGTCCGTAAATGAGTTAAAAAAAAAATAGATTATTCTGCTATATTTTAATACATTATTATAAGTAATATTGGTAATTGACATGAAAAACTTTTAAAAAATTGTTTACAATTAATTATAGATAATTTAAAATTGATAAAATTTTTAAAAAATCACGTGACTACGAAGCGCCATAATGGGCTGCCATATTTGTGACGTTATTATGTTAAAATGTTTTCACAACGGTACTGTCAAGAGCTTCTAGCGGTGCAGACTTCTACGTTTAACCTCTAGTGGCACATTTAAAAACATTTTGTCAGGTGCAGTTTTTGTAGTATTTATACAAAATAGTACAAATCATCCACGATAACTTCTATGGTTGGACATTGTCTATAAATTTATCAAACACTGACGATAATAACAAGAATAAATTGATAAAAAGTTAAAGATTTATATCACTGCACGGTGCTAATGAGGAAAAGTTAACATTGCGGCGTCACACGCTCGTTGGGTTTTCCGGGAACTATCGGCGCGTCATCGATGCTAGGATAAAAAATTTATTATCGATTTGACATAACTTTTTAATTGTAACGAAAACAAATAAAATAATAGTTTTATTATAAAAATTATGTATGATCTTTCCATTTAGGAGAACATTTTTTTCAAACACCCAAATGTTAAATACGCGTTTGGGTAGCGACGGAAAAAAGTTGAAAGGGACAAGACGAGACTCGCCAACGCGTACAGCAGAATAGACAGACCCTTCTTACTATAGACATTGACCAGATAAGTCCTATCGATAGATCCTCCTTAGATTTAGACCAGATAGGTCCGCCCTCGAGAATGAGTTATTTAAGTAAGCGATATACGATTATTTTGTCCAATAGATTTTGTATTAATTCGGTCAATATCTAGAAAGTGCGATACCGAACTCACCCGTCAGTTCGTGACCAAAAGTGGAGAGCTAAAATTGTCGAATTTAGTCAAAAGAACATGAGAGATCGAGGAGAATAAATCGGACCTTCTAACGTAATTAGGTAGGTACATGTAAGTCTTTCTTTCCTCGAAACCTTCCACTTCAATCGTCTCTCTTTTTCGGGTCCTCAATGCCCCCTCTGAGAAAAGAGTCTCTCCCGTAAATTAAAATATTAAAGAATTGTTAATTTGTTAATTGTAAATTATGTTCAGAGCCCTGCCAGATAAAGAACATCGGCCGCGTCAGGTGAAGGTGGTTTGTTGATTCCGATGTAAAATACACTGTCTCAAGTTATTTCCGGTAATTTATCCCGGTGTAGTTTATCTATTTGACGTAAGCCGTTATAGATTTTAACCAAATTCGCAATTATCTTATCTCGTTCACGAATCACGCTTGACGAGGAAGGTATTCGATAGAGTTCCTAATTTTATCTTTCACACGAAGTTAGCTTTCCGACTGATTGCGAAGTAAAACAATGCGAAAGCAGTGCGCACGTTTCGAATTTACATCGGGTTTTTTCTCTCAAATCGTACTGAATAATTCAAGTATACAAATGACGGCTTTAAATGTAAACGTGATTCAAGTTAATTCCGACGGCCGTTTCAAATTTACGATTATTTCCATCAACGAACGGAAAACACGTAAGCACTTTCAGGTTCACAATTTGCCTATGAAATAATGGAGTGGTCGAAACCCATTGAACAATATTTTTAATTGATTAACGTATCGAAAATACGTTATTTACTTGGGCTGTGGCAAAAACTATATGATAAAACGATTATAAACTCTACTAGGGGCAATTTGCTCGTCTAATTCGTTGTAACAGGGTTCGTTGCGACGCCTGAAATGTAACGATAATAATTTATTAAATGAATTCTACCACATTTGTTCAACTCTATAATTGTATTCACATTATAATATTTAGGATCTCGAACATTTATGGTCCGGCTGGATAATACGTTTTTATTTGCACCGCCTTCGGTTGGCATTAGCCCCAATTCACATTCATAGTCCATACAGAATAGGTAGGCAATGACGAGATTGTACGACGATAAGGTCGAGATACATACGAGTACATACACGAACTTATGTAACGTTCTCAATGTAACGATTTCGCCATCTGAAAAAACGAACGGATTTAACGCCGAAAAACGCCGTTTATTTAAATCTTGTTACTTGTTCGATTAACTGAAAAATCCACGAAAACAAAATAATTTTTTTTTTCATGGATTTTGATTTCCTGTCACGACATATTCACTTATTATTATTATCATTATTATTAGTTTTTTAATTATTTATTATCGTGGTAAAAGATAGGGGAAATATTTTATAGACCGTAGGCATTTATGCTACGCCCGGCGTGAGGGGTTGCCCTCCAACTCAAGGAGGAGCGTGTGCTGGACTATCATCCCGCTTCACTGGGCAGAGCGAGGGATGGTAGCCCCCTCTCGACCCGATGGAGCGGGATGCCTACCAGCTAAACCCTCCCTCCTCTGACCATAAGACGGAGAGAGGAGAGACCTTTCGATCAGGCGAGAGAAAACCCACTTTTGTCCGCGGCCCGTTCGTGTACTGCGTTAGCTTTACTTCCGTCTGGGTAGTCCTGTCCAAGTCAACTTCCGGTTATGTAGTTTTTCGTCGGGCCTAGGCTGCTGAAAGTCATCCTCTCATTTGCTGGTTTCGATGGAGGTGGGCACGAGGGTACACCATTCGTCATTATGGACCATCACGCTGACGATGTTGTCTGGCGTGATGGCTCCACCTGTCGCCTCTAGTCTTCGTCTCGTCTGTGTCCATCGGTCACATGTAAAGAACGTGCTCCACGTCGTCTTGGTCGTGTCCACAGTACTTGCAGTCTGCAATCCGTACCCTCCCCATGTTGTGTAAGTAGCGTCTAAAATATCCGTGTCCCGTTAGAAACTGCGTGAGGTAAAAGTTCACCTCTCCGCCGCTCCTCTCAATCCACGGTTTCAGTTTCGGTATCAGGCCGCCATGTCCTGGTCGTCTTGTTTGCCCATTTTGTCTGCCTTTCATGTATGGTTACCTCCCTTTCCTTTATTGCCGCGTCCGTCCGTCCGTCCTGCTCTGGATATAGATCCTCTTACCCTCGCGCGCAAGAAGATCTATCGGGATCACGCGCGCCACGACCAGGACCGCTCCTGCCGAGACAGTCCTGTAGACGCACGCGATCCTGAGTGCACCGCGTCTCGGTACCGTTGTCATTGCGGTTCTGTACTTTTTAACTAGAAGTGCGTTCGCCCATATTTCAGCGCCGTATAGAAGGACCGAGTAAGTCGTCGACATTAGTAGTATGCGTTTACTCGGTCCCGGTCCAGTTGTATTTGCCATCAGGCGGCTCAAAGCTGCTACCCTTTCAGCCGCCCTCTCGGCCGTCCGTCTGATGTGAGACCAGAACGTGATATTCGTATCCAGGGTAACCCCTAAATACTATATTTCCCCCCTGGTCGTCGTCGTTTGTATCCCAACTGTCATATGTATGCTCGTCGGTATCCGTTTCCTCGACAGTATCATCAGTTCCGTTTTGTATGTGGCTGTTTGTGTGTTTACTGTCTGTCCGATAGTCCTCCAGAGTTTGCGATTGCGCTCGTCAGTCTCGGTCTCAGTAGCTGTTCGTACAGTTTTTCTGTCGTGTCAAGTAGGCTAACCGGGCGATAGGCCGATGACGAGTGAGGGTCCCTTTCCCTTCGGGAATGAGGATCAGCCTGGCCACCTTCCACCGCTCGCCGAAAGTCCCTGTCGTCTGACATGTGTTGTACATGTCTAGGAGAATCTGCGGCCTCAGGTTGCCCATCATCCGCAGGATTTCTCCCGGCGTACCGTCTAGTTCCGGGGCCTTCCCGGCCTTCATCGAGGCGGTTGCCCTTGCGAGCTCGGTCTCGATGCACAGGGGTATCTCCCCTGGGTGTTCTTCGTCCTCTATCTCCGTCCTAGTCTCGTGCATCAGGAAGAGTCCGTCAATGATTGTTTGTGCTGTTGGAGGGTCCATTACGCCAGGTGGCGTTCGGGACCCAAGTTTACCGGTCACAATCTTGTATCCAGTACCCCATGGGCCTCTATCCACCTCATCGCAAAGCCTCCTTCAGGCCTTTCGTTTAATGTGTTTGATTTTCGTCGTCAGCTTTTTCCTTGCTATCCTGTAGGCTGTTCTGTGCGTCTCTGTTTCAGGCTCTCCCCTTGCCCGAGTAAGTTTCCTCCTACAGACAAAGCAGGCCTTCCTCAGATCTGCTATCTCGTCAGTCCACCAGTATTGTTGTTTTCGATTTCGTCCGCAGCGTTTTTGTGGCATTATGTCTTTGCACAGCCATCGTTACGTCTGGCGTGGAGTGTGCAAAGCCCAGTCTTCTGTACGTCGGCGTGTTTCCTATGTTGGAAATTGCTAGGTCAAGCCTTGCAGCCATCTCCAGCAGCAACCGTCCTCGTTTGTTCGTCGCGGTCATTCCCCACTCGATCGCTCTAGCGTTGAAGTCCCCCGCAACAACTATGTGCCCTGTCTTATTCGGTTCTCGAGGGTGGAAAGCCTCTGCCCGTACTCCCCCACGGTACAGTTCGGCGTCACGTAGACGCTGACATAAGTGACATCGTTCACCCTAGCCCAGTCAAAATCGTCGGCCCCACCGCAAGTTGATATCCGGGAAACGGCTTCTCCCCTGGCCCAAATGGTAGAAGTGGCTAGGTTGCTTGCGAGCCACGCAGGGATTTTCATATTTTTACATTTTTCGGACAGTATCAGTATCGTAGCAAAGCAACGCAGTGGCTCGCTGGGTAGGGCTCTGGCCTCGCACACAGCGGACCAGGGTTTGAACCCCGCACCCAACACCAATGAAAAACAAATAATTTCTATGTGTTTTTTCTGCAATCCTGGCAGTTCGGATACCTCTAAAACAAACGCCCAACAAAAACCTCGCAGTGATGAGTTGGGGGGGGGGGGGGGCTCGTTGTTCGGCACGGGTGCTCCCGCAAGGCGGTTCTCATCGCGCGGATGGTGACACCTTGGCCGGACACTGGGTGGCCCATTGTCACCACTGAGGAGGTGCCGTCGGCTCTGGTAGATGTGCTTGAGTTTACTCGCATTGATACTGGGGGAGACTAGGTAGGCACCGACCTGTATCGGCGGAGATTTTCTACAGTTTCCCTCGGTCCGCGGCAAATGCGATACAGGGGGTAGAGGGATAAGCAAATCGGCTGCAGCCGGAACTGCTAATAAGGATGTCGAAGGAATATGGTTGAGAGAAAAATGAGTATAGGTAGTAAAATATAGGTGTGCAAAAACCCAGAAGACGGGTATACACGTTAGACCCCCACAGTATCGTAGTATCTGTTCCGTTTGACTCCGGTTCAGTTTTTCCTGTAGAACCTTTGTCATGTCTTGGTCCTTTTCTTGGCCTCCTCCAGCGCATAGACCGGTGCCCGGTTGGTGCGCCGCAACCAGCTTTTCAGCCTCCACACATAGGAAACAAGTCGGTCGTCTGTTGCACGTCTTGCCGACGTGAACCACGTGTCCGCATTTCCAACAAGAGATCGTCCTGGGGTCCCTTGCAGTCTCGTCTCGTGTGCCCATAGCCAAGGCACCAATAACACCTTGTAACCCGCCTGACGTGGCAATTGACCCAACCTATCTTTATCCGTTCTTTGTCCAGTAATGCCATGGCCTTGTGTGCGTCTAGTTTGCATACTGCCATTCACTGTCCTAACCTCTTAGTGCCGAATACATGCACCTTCATGTCCCTTTTCTGCCCAGTCTCATATTCGAGGGCAGCCGAAACCTCCTCGGCAGTCGTGATGCAGTCCAGATCCATGATCTTGAGTGAGGTATTGGGTATCAAGCCGGCTGCTCCATCTCATCTTGAGATGGAGCAGCCGTCCTCCGTCCTTTGTCTTACGGTATCCCCTGACCGCCACGTTGTCCGTCGCAGGGTCTACCTTCGTCTTTATCTGGCGTATTAAGTCGGCATATGTCTTTCCTTGTTGAGGCTTGACGAGGACAACCATTCCCCGAGGTGGGGGCGCGGTCTGTCTCGTTTGGCCTGGCTCTTGTTTTCGACTGTTTCGCCGTTTCTGTCTGTTGTTTCATTTGTCGCTGCTTTTTTTTCTTGATCTGTATTTGCCAGCCTCCCTCTCGCTGCTGCATACCTGTCCGTTTCGCGTTATGCGTCACTGTCCGTCTTTTTAATGCCTGCTGCGGAGGGGTAGTATTGGCCGTGTCACGTTTACGTTTCGAAGTCCGGTCCGTCGATGTTTTCCCGTTCTATCCGACTGTCCTTAAGTTCCTAAGTCTGAAAGACAGTTACCCAGGACAACCTCAGGAACCTCCGTAAGTATTTTGATACCGTCGTTTGTTTCTTTGTTTCCGTTTTTCTGTACTCCTGTCTTTACCTGCATCATCTTGACGCGCTCGAGGATTCTTGTTAGTTGATTCCTGAGTTCGTCAGTGATCTGCAGGTACGTTTGTTTCAGTAACGTGGTCGCGTCCGTAGGTTGTCCGTTGCCGGTAGAGGTCCTAAGACGGACGTAGCTCGTTATGCTCGGTGCACTATTGAGCCTCGCCCTCCCCGCGCTAACCTTCTGCCTCGTTTGTTCCCCGACCGTCTTTTTTCCGTGCGTCTTGCCGATATTGAAAAAGTGGCATGTCCTGCAGCCCTCAGAATCCGTTGCACCCGATCAGAACTCAGAGTGGATTCCCCCGTGTAGGGGTTACCACCTGGGGTAGTTTGTTTGGTCCATGTCCTTTCATGTTTGTTTCGTTTCTTTATTCGCCTAGGTGGACGTCCATCGGGCACATAACCGATTTCAGTCCACCTAGACTTACTGGGTGCCCGCGGGGTGTTCCTATCCCGAGGGAGAGGGGGTTTACGCCCTCTCGCCACTTAGGGTTTGTAGCCTCCCTGTGTGTAGTGTTCCCCCTTTGTGCTTTGTGCGTGAATATGATTGCCCATATGAGAGACCGGTACATTCGCTCATCACGGAGGTTCCCTTCAGGTGGTATTGACCCGACCAAACGTCCGGGAGCAAGTCGCCGCCATCGTAACAACTGACGAGGCAGGCCCCACGGCATTAATGCAAACTGCTCGCATAAAAACGGCTGGGTCAATTGCCGAATCAAAAGGCGAGCGGAAGTGCCCAAGTGTTTCAAATGCCTGTGCTTCGGCCACCAGAGTCGGTAGCGCACTGGATCCGAGCGGAGTGCCGACCACCCCAAGCTACCGCGCCGCCATCGAACACCACAGGAAGCGTCGGCGCTCATCTTTACCCAAGAGGAGCTGATGTGCGCAGTGCGGTCCTTCAAAAACTAGAAGGTACCAGGCCCAGATGGTCTGCCAGCAGAGAAACTAAAAGCCGCAGTTGAAAGGCATCCAGCCCTCTTCCTCGAGATGTACAACGCCTGCCTGCGGGCGGGGATCTTTCTACTCCGCTGGAAGCAGGCGTGGCTTGCACGGATCGGGAAGGGCAAAGTGGGACCTGTGGATAGCCCATCATCCTATAGGCCTCTGTGCATGCTAGACACAACTGGCAAGCTCCTGGAGAAACTTCTTCGACCTCGGCTCCACGCGGTGATTTGACTTGCGGGAAATCTTTCCGAAAGGCAGTACGGCTTTCGGAAAGAGAGGTTGACGGTCCACGCTATCCACGAGGTAGTCGAGGCCGCCAGGGGCATGGAGCGGGGGAACCACTTCTCCCGGCCCGTCTGCCTGCTGGTTACGCTGGATGTGAAGAACGCCTTTAACTCGGTGCGGTGGAGCGACGCGATAACAGTGCTGGAGCGAGGTTTTCGAGTTCCCGGATATCTTCTTCGGGTACTCGAGGATTACTTGAGGGGCCGCTCCTTGGTGTACACAACCGCGACTGGTCCGGTGAGCTGTGAGATCACGGCAGGGTCAGCCCAAGGTTCCATACTCGGTCCCAACATATGGAACGTCACCTACGACGGGATCCTTTGTATGGAAATGCCAGAGGGTACATTCCTGGTAGGGTATGCAGATGATATTGCCGCCGTTACCATCGCCCGTAGCGGAGTCCGCTCTTGGATGGGCGACCACGGTGCTGGTGAAGACCGAGATCGTGCTCCTGACTAAAACGCGTATCCCACTCTTTCGGCATATGCAGGTGGGAGAGGCGACGGTCCGGACTAAGGTGTCTATCAAGTACCTAGGGGTGAGTCTTGATTCCAAACTCACCTTCGGGGAAGAGATACGACGGAGAGCGGATAAGGCGGATACGGTGACGACGTTGATAAGCAGGTTCATGGCCAATATTGGTGGCCCCCGATCCTCCAAACGTCGTCGCCTGCTACACACCGTCGAATCCATTATGCTATATGGCGCCGAATCTGGGCCGCTGCGCTGCGGCACGAGATGCATCGTAAATGATGGCCAGAGTGCAACGGAGAGGAGCCCTCCTTATATTATGCCTATATTATGGGTACTAGCCTTATATTATGGGTTATGCCTATCGACCTCCTCGCACAAGAGTGGATGTCCGTCCACCAGGAATACCCTGGAGAAGACAGGGCGAAGGAACTTGCCAGGACCCGCAGTATGCGGGCCTGGCAAGAGAGGTGGGAAGGTGACTCGCGGAGCAGGTGGACAGCAAGACTCATCCCTTGTTTGACCACCTGCGTAAATCGTCAGTACGGTGAGGTAAACTACTACCTCACTCAAATGCTGACAGGGCACGGGTATTTCCGGGCCTATCTCCATAAAATGAGGAAGGTCCCGAGCCCGTGCTGCTTATCCTGTGGGTCCCCTAGAAACGACGCCGTCCACACATTCTTTCACTGCGAGAAGTGGAACGAGTGGAGGGCCCGACTGGAGGTCAAGCTCGGCAGTATAACCCCGGGGAACATCGTCGGGGTTATGCTGCAGAACGAAGAGACCTGAGCAGACGTCTATGTAAACCAGCTATGTAAAATTTGTTGTCATAATTCTCTAGATAACATCAAAGCTTCAACGCTCAGTACCGGAGAAAGTACGGATAGCGTTTTTGAATCGCTCGTCGCCTGCAGCACTATTTTCAAAATTTCGTAAAAAAATACCAAGAGCCACTTATTGCCATCATTCTCTGTGTACCTGCCAATTTTTAATCTGATCGGTTGTTTAGTGCTCATATGATTGCTGATCAAATTTTCCAAGTGCGCGTCGCCTGTATTACTGACTCTTGAGACATCCTGCCTGTATTTACACATATTAAATTAATTGTTTTCTTTTGGTGTATTTAACGCATAATATAGCAAGCCACGTATTGCTCGATCCAAAATGAAAATCTAATATATATACATAACTTACGATCGTATCGATTGCAGGGTACGAAAAATGTCAAACCGAGAAAATGTCGTTTCGCTCGGGGGCAAAAGTTCTATTTTCTTTGCATGAAAATTCGATACAAGAGATAGCAATGGTAGAGCGGAACGTACAATTTTCTCCCGTGACGCGAAAAGAGGTTTAATGGTCCCCCGTGTATAAATATATTGCAGAGGGATATCAAAAGAGGCGGGGGGAGAGCATAGAGACAGAGGGATGGAGGATCGTGCAAAGCGCCTAGTAAATATTTCAAAAACGTATCGGATCACGAGATCCAATACTAAGTGCATTTGAGCGTGTGTTACCGATTCTTGCGTATAACCCAAACCCACCAAGTCTCTTTTCGCTATGTCTGTAACGTTACGCCGAAGCTCCGCGGTATAACTTCTCGACGCGAAAGCTCGTCGAGTTCGAGTCGTGACGTAACACGGCTTGGATCTCCCGGGATATAAAACTTGTCATCGCGAGCTTTACCTCGCATCGGGAATAGAATCCCGTTGGACAAACCCTCGTATGAATTTCAGTTCGTTCCGACCCAACGCGCTAACGTTGACAATTCCTCAACAATTTATAGGCCTATATTTCATTTTATTTTTCTTAACGACGATTCGATCCGAACCACCCCCTTTTATTTCAATCCATGAAATAAACTGGGTCCTCGGATCGTTTCATCCTTGATACAGGGGATATTAATTTTTATTACGAAGGAAATGTTTTACAATCAAAATAATTTGGAAAGTATCATTCTCGTTCGTTTGTTTCTTGAAATAATGTGTTTGCTCTTACGATTATACGGTTATGTTAGACCCAGCGCGTTTGTAATGATAGTTTGTTTCGACCATAATAAGTAAGAGTAAAATAAAATTCACAACAAATTCATTTATACTTACAGATAAACACATTAATTACGAACGAAAGGCATGAAATGATCAATGTCGTTTTTTTTTTAAATCGAACAATGTCTTTCCGGTACAGTAATTTGAGAAATTCAATTTTTAATTCGATTTTTATAATCTATTCAAACATTGTTGTTCTCAAAATGAAGATTATTGTCCTTGCGTTGAACAGACACCGTGTAAATCGACAGTTAAAAAAAACAAATTACGACGACACTAGAATATGTAAAAAAAACTTCATTAAAATAAGAAAAAATGAGAATTACGACGGAAATGAATCGAGTATGCAAAAGTTACTAGGACCAAGAAATAATGAATCCCGGATGAAATAACATCATATCGATTCTCGATTTATCCTTATCTAAATCGAAAGCGCATATGTAAGTGACAGACATCGCGGACTTCGTTTCACGTCCCTCGAAGCGTCTCGACCGTTATCGGGCTCTGGCATAGTTTCGTAATGATAAAATCTAATCTCGGAGGGAACGTAGCGAAATTACGATATTCCCTTCTTGCGTTCGCCTTCGTTTTTCCTCAGGCATAATGCATCAGAGATTCGAAACGGTGAGTGGAGAAGAAAGAGGGAGGACTGGAAAAGCAAGACAGGGAGAAAGCGTCGTTATCTGTACGAGAGAGACGAAAAGTTTATTTCTGGGAGGGAGAGAAAGTGAGTGAACGGACGTGGATTACTAGTGGACATTTGTCACCGATCCATAGTCTCGAGGGGTAACAAACGGTGTGCGAAGAAGACAAAAAAGAAGAAGGGAAAAAGACAGCGCGGGTCTGACAAGTGTCGGACTCCTCTTGGATCCTCCTGGTCTGTCCTAATGCGATTCACCAACACATCGCGTGATTTGGTCCATCCTGCTGCTAAGCGATGAGGCCAATCTCTCGCAAAAACGAGGACAAAATGCACACAATCCTTCCAACACTATTTTCTCTGGTTCTTCGAGAACGGGATCTTTACACATCTACAGCTATAAGGCAATTCTCTATTTTTTTCACCAATAAAGTAAATTGCAATGCACAGTATTTTTTTTTACTAACGTATTATCGTTAAGACTAAATATATATTTATGAATCGTTAATGACTGATTGTAAGACTGAATAGCTAATTTGGCAATTCTTTAATAATTTGACAATTAGTTATATGATATATAGTACGGGGGCATAATTAAATTCAATGAAATGTCCATTTTATTTTATTTGAAGTCCGCGATGGCTATTTTCGGTATCGAATAAATTTGTAGGTGACAATTTTTTCTTTGAGTATGTGCGAGAATTGCATCTTTTTTATTCACGTATTATGATGGAGGCTGACAGAAGACTAAATTCATATTATTTTTTATTTCAACATTTATTAGATAATTTCAAGTAAACAATCAGAATTAATCAAACATTAAAACCGATTTTTTAAATGCAAAAACCACGATTATTATTTCCAATGTCGAATTGATTTTTAGACGGTGGTTTGATTAGGTATGACTAATTTATCCTTGTTTTTTTTTATAATTCACCTCTGCCTCTATTATTCATCAACTGACACTGATCCTCGTTCTCAGATGTGTTTCAAAATTACCATTATAAAGACAGTTTAAATTTGAACTTAACTTCCGCGATTTTATTACAACTTTTCTACGCATCCAAGATTTTCCTAGGACCCCTAGAAAGGGCAGAACAAAAATACAAAATCCAGACCAAGAACATGATTTTTTCCCCTTTGAATTGGTCTATTTTGCATAAAAATAGATCAATACAGTTTTCAGAAAATTGTCCGTAGTTTCCCAACGACATTTAAAAAAAAAATCTCAATCTATTTGAATCATCAACATATGAAATAGAAAATCAAATCAATATTTTCGGTGTTTTTTGCATTTGCGTATATTTCAAAAAGCTTCCACGTGGCAGCTGCCACGGAATTGCGTCGTACTTCGATTTTTCCTTGAATCTTTGTTCGGTATAAGAAAAATACGTATAATATATATATATATACATATTTTAGACGGTCTCTTTTATATATATAGCTATCTAAAAAGCGGAAGAAAAACTCGGTGAAAAGATATTTCCATCTCTGCCCTGCTGTGCGATCCTGCATGGCGAAAAAAAAATAAAGTAATTTATTTGGAACCCTCTCCGTGTGCTGAGCACATTTTTCAGAACTTCAGCTTTTTCCTTGTTGCAATAACGCCTGGGAGTGTGTGATATATCTGCATAATATATGTATATGCGAGCAGTTCACCGTCCTATGGAGGGTTGAAGCGATATGAGAGGCCTTCTCTCTCTCTCTCTCTCTCTCTCTCTCTCTCTCTCTCTATATATATATATATATATATATATATATATATATATTTACCTGACACATAGATGTGCGTTGGTAGGAATGCTGTAAAATCCATAATGGCTGCTATATTACGCTCTCTTTCGCCACCGACGATTTTTATATAACATGCTCGATTTTATTCGAACGAATGAGATATAACGCGGGCAGGAACGCATTTCGTGCAAAGATACATATTTTTGTTCCGAGCACGCACCATACGTGCCGGCACTCTACAACTTTTCTTTACACCTTTTACGGCGACGGTTCTCGGATAGTCGAAGGGGGGTAACGGCAAGAATTTTAAAGCGTTTTTGTTTCGCTCGTAAGCGCGACTCAACAAGACGCGTTCATTCGTAAGGAATTTTCTGTCTCGCAAACTTTTTTGTTCGGCGCGACACCAGCTTACGAATTTTGTATGAGTTTCGAGAGGGTGAATTGGTTCGACGATGAACGCAATATTCTTATTTTCGCCTCGACATAGAAATGAATTCCTTTTTCGTTGCATGTAGATGTATTCATATTGTTTCTTTATATTTTTTATGCAGAAAACTTGTTTGTCCAATATACGATACTTATATTTTCGAACCTCATGGGATTCCGTGGAAAAATAATGAAATAGCTTTTGGCGATGAAAAAGATAATTTGCAATAGTGCGAGTACCACAGTGCCCAATATTCTCTCACACAATAACTTTAATAGGAAAACTAAACGAAAAATTAAATTAAACAACATTTTAAATGAAAAAAAAATATATTACTAATTAAAGCAAAGATTTTATTAAGAAATGTGTTTTTTATTTTTCAAAAAATATAATCACCGATAATTAAAAATAGCGAATATCTTTTTAATAAATGACTCGTAATTCTTTGTTGGGTTATTGCAAAACCTTTAGAAGGCGATTATATTGCCGCCCTTTATTTCCTGAAATAAGAAATGTTGGAACGGCTATGGAATGGTTATTAATAATTCCAAACAAATGGAACATTTTTGATTTATCGTTCAGAATAATAAGGCGGCCTGAATAATAGTTACCTATAGATACACCTGTCGCTAGAGGCGACTCGCGATAACGTCGGTATATGGTCTCGAATTGTCGTTCCACATCGGTATACGCACTACATGGAAACTTTTTCCCAAGAGATAAAGGTTTTTTTCGTGAAAGAACAGAGTGAGATAACACGGTACAAGAGGAGAATAAGGAAGAAAACAGAACTGGGATAATCGAAGTAATTTTTTCATGTCATCAGAAAGTCGTCAGTCTTCATGGGTGTTATTGGGCAATCTCTGTCTGTAACATCAATCACCTTTTCCTAGGTGTGATCTGTTATGTGACGTTCGTATATGTGATGTCTTTATACTTTACTACATACTGTATGGGGCGTTCCCAGTGAATCTTTGAACTGGCCATTTCTACTTTGACCGTATAAAAACTGTTATATAGACACACATGCACAAAACATTTTTATATGGTAGTTTGATTATCTTTTGTATCTTTTGCAATCGGGCTTTAGAGCAAATCTCATTTTCGTCTAATTGAATGGGAAATTTTCAATATTAAGATAATATTTTCTATAGTACGTACCTGCACATGGCGGGTGTATATTTTTATTTACAAGAATGAAACCGTTAAGTAAGAGTATTATTAATAATAATAATAATAATCATAATAATAATTTTGTAAAAATTAAGAAATAAGTAGGAAAATAATTTCCACCTTCAACTGGCGATGGACTTATGACAGAAGCCATTGAAATTTGTCGATGTAAAAACCAAAATGTCTTTTATTCAAACAACATGCTGGCCATGCTGCCAATAAATCATGAAATAATGGCTGACAGAGAAAATAAAAAAACTAGCGCCTGTTTTCGGGATCGGATAATAATATCGATAGATTGATAGATCGGATATGAGATGGTTCGGCCAAGACCGTGTCGAGTCGGCACGAAATGCCCCATATATCACACATATATTCTCGAGGGATTCGCATCATTGTTCGCGATGCCCGATTCGACACCTATGATTTTCCCTTCGGTTCTCGTCGTCTCATGCGCCTCGGCAAAGACTATCCTCTTACGACCTAAATCCCACAGGATGGTTTTTGCACCCCTGTCCCGCGAGCCCCCTTCCGTCCCGTCGTCCTCTCAACCTCCTGTCTGAGCATCGCGCAAGCTTTGTTCGGCATTGATCTGAGGGGATCTCTGATGTGACCCGAGCCCCCAGCCCCTTTCGAACTCGGCCACACACGAGAAGCAAGAGACTCGGCCGTTCTCGCTCTCTGCGGCCGAGTATGGAGAAGGGACAAGGAGAGTGGAGAGATGACCCTTTCGATCGCGGAGAGAACATAACCCTCTTTCTTCGTGCCCTACGCTCGATGGACCCTCGAAGTGTCGCGTTCGTAAGAGATTGCTTTTGCCTGGTGTTCTTTCTTCTTCCTCCTTTTTTCTTATTACTCTTTTTCTTTCCACGGCTTTTTCCATCAGAGGGGTATATTCACCGCGAATGAGTAACATTTTGCCCTAATGTTGGACGAATTAACACAATATGGCGGTCTTGATAACTGCCACTATTTTGAATCACTGAATACCTTGACAGGATTCACGGTCGATGATGTACTTAACTGCAATAATCGCAGATCTTTGTCTCGCAAACATTGACATTAGTCCATGTTGTAAATAAAGAATGTTTTTCTTACCTCCATTTCGAAAAAGGGTTCATGCGAAATTTTTGTACACAAATTTAGTTTGCTCATATTGGATGAGCCAAGCAGTTATTGCGCGTCTTACGTAATATATTACGTAAGACGTAATATATTGTATTAGAAGCGAATAAGAACATAATTGGAATCTAATGTTTTGGATTGGTCAAAAAATAATTGCGTTTCGAATATCTGAGCACCTATTAAGTTTTCGTCAATCAAATAAGAATTGTAATCAAATTCGGACCTAATAAAGTCTCATATGTTCAATTAACAATCTAATTAGCCCCGCGTACATTAGATTATTGAAAAAGTCATTGTATTTTTGTCAGCTAATCACGCATATCCGAGCTGTATACAAAAATGCAATCACTTTTTGGTCAACCTTATATATTAGACGATCATCTTTATCTATACAGGGCCTTTAAAAAGTCCCAGACCGGTTGAATAACTTGAAAAGTACGCGGCGCTCAAAAAAATGGTTTCGACATAAGTCGTAAGAGATCTTCAGGGTCATTTCAAGGTCAAATCCATTTTTTAATTGGGAACTCCTGCTTTTGACATTGGGAATGAAAAAGGCTGAAAATTTAATGTCTGGATACGATCTTGACCACTCGAAAAATTTGACCTCGGAAGATGAAATCAAGGTCAAACAGTGACCGGTTGGATATCATGAAAAGTAGGCGTCGTTCAAAAAAATGGTTGAGACAAAAATTGTAGGAAATTTCCCTGGCGGTCCAATGGTAATATATTGATCTTCAAGATCATATTAAGGGATCATTTTTTTAAAGCATTCGATAAAATGATCAAGATCGTATCTAGACATAAATTTTTCCGCCTTTTTCATTTCTAATGCCAAAAGCAGGGGTTGCTAATTAACAAATGGATTTGACCTTGAAATGGCCCTGAAGGTCAAGGTCGTGGTCGTGGCCGAGGTTCCAGTTGGATAGCCAGAGAAATTTCTTACAACTTTTGTCTCAACCATCTTTTTGAGGAACGCCTACTTTGTTTGCACCGGCGAAATACACCGGCGAAATACATCTTAACGACGATAGCTATTTTTTCGTTCTCGGGTCACTCGATGATAAAGCATTTCGCGACACTGAATTCAGGTTGAACAGGGGCCTAGGCTGGAATTCAAGATTTCGCCATATATATAAAAGCTCGTCGAGGACGAGAGAGCGAGAGAGAGGAAGAGAGAGAGAAAGAGAGTGAGAGAGAGGGAGAGAGGGAGGAAGAAAGAGGGGAGAGGGTGGGAATGAAGAAGTTGTCCGTTGATGGCTACGAGTTTGCGTGGCCTCGTTGTTATATAGGCACGAGAAAAGAGAGGAGCGTAAAGTATTCTCTCGAGGGTGCTCAATAACAATCACGCGCACACATATACGCGGAGCGTAGCATCGCTCGTAGGTACCTACTGTAATAACCCTACATAGTTCTATATATCTCTTTTCGGAAGTATTTTTTTTGTCCCTCGAGAACAGGAACGACACTGGCGCGCCTGGATTTTGATTATGCTTCATTTGTACGTACGAAGATACACGTGAGAGGGTTCGCCCGGAATGGGCTGAATAATCCCCGCCGCCCAAAGATAGAAGAGGCGCAGTAACTGTATTATATACATATCTATATGTACATGAGGTACATCTTTTATTTTTTCCGGTGATATTTCCACGCAATACTTATCAGAGCCTGCCTCATGTTCAGTCGTTGTAACGATGACATAGTACATTCCTATTATAGCGCGATAGAAACAGATCACCCATGCTCGTTATATATTTATACATATATATATGGTATTTATACCGCCATCTCATTCATAGTCAGAGCACCTATGCGACATTTTCCACTTTATATTGTGGCTTTCGTTATGAAGGTGCTTTATTTTCTCCGTAACTTGAACCAACTGACTAAAATCACGTCGAGTACTTTGCTTTATTTTCTTTGTATAAAATTACTCTCCTTCGCTCAAGTTATGTGACGAAAGGCATGGAGATTTTCTTTTGAACTGCTATCCGTCTCTTTAGTCATTCCGCTAAACGCGCAGAGAAACATTGGCTCCGGAAAAATTGTGTTTTCCATTATTCTATCCAATTGGCTAAAGCCACAAAGATTTTCTTTCTTACTCGCCGTCCCTTTAGTCATTTGGCCGATGTCATGGAGAACAATTTTCTTTCCGAAAACATGTTTTTCGTAATTCCGTGCCCTTACAGTTGGTTAAATAGCTGATCACACAGTGTAATTGTAGGCCCTCTGTGACTGCAATGCTCGGTGTTTGGCAGCGATGTGTTCGTAGTATGTGGCTATGTATGTAGCGTCCGACCAATACAAAAGCTTTGTGAATATATAACAAAGGCGGATAATCGAAGAATATAAAGAAACTTGAACTTCTTTTATCGCGTACTGTAAAAGAAAAGCATACGAGGAAGGACAGCGGGGACAACTAGGCAATGCAAGAAAGTGGAAAAAGAAGAAGATGGGGTCACGATGCCAAGGAAATGGCCGAAAGAGTTTTCGGCCTGAAGAGAGTGTACGTGCGAGAGCCGTACTAAGGGAAGAGCCCGACCGTGATCTATGAAGAGGAAAAGAGAGAAAGTGTTCGAGAACTCGGAGAGGAAGACGACCGAGGGCGCGATTTTGCCACCCACGACGGAAACTGCGATACATATATAATCAAGATGAAGTTGGAAAGCTCAGTGGCGCGCGAGAAGCGCCCCCTTTTCTCGACTGCCGTGCGACGCTGGTCGCGAGAACGGACGGATTGTCCGAGCCAGAAGCAGCCAACAACAGCATCAACGGCAGCAAACCATTCCATTCCGTTTCGTTCGCTCGCTTGCTCGCTGTGTTCCTCTCACTGTCATGTGCATATACGTATACATATATATATTTATATATATATATTCTACTGCACTGTCTGGTAGCTTTGCCCACCGCCACCTCGTTCCATTGCCAAGCAACGAGGGTGCCCTCTTTCTCCACGCCCAACTTGCTCACGAACTCATCCATCTCAACGGGATTCTGTCTAGTCGGCGCCAAGCCTCGCAACTCGTTTGTATACGAGAATTGTATCCTCTTTCTTGCTCGGGTTGTCCTCCTCAGTCTCATTTGTCTTTTCCTTTTGCGGATCTGCGAAGAGAAAAAAGGATATAGTCACTGGCACTTCTAGATGCGGACTCTACTCCCACTTCTGAGTCAATTCGCTTTTTCGAATTTAATCGTGAATGATTATTATCTTGCTCATGATGAATGAGAAATGAGCTTTTGAAATTAATTGAAACACCAGCGTATATTTTTTGACATACATTGGGTAAATTTATTGAATTAATATTTACGGGCTAGACGCTGTTGATAAGATGCATGTCGAACATATCTATCACCAATATTAAAATACACCGTCCAATCCTTCTTGTTGTTGTAAAATGTTGCTTTACATCGTTGCTCAGTGGATAAGTCAGTAGAACAATCTTGACCTCTCACTTTCATTTATTGTTAGCAAGAAAATATATTACTGTCATTTCTGATTTAAAATAGAGATTTTGCGAAAGCTGGCTACATTAATAGTTTCATTTTACATACTGCCGACTACGCTAACTATCTTTCATTAATTATTTTTGATCAACTAATTATTCACTATTAAATTCAATTGATAAGATTGACTAAAAAGTTAATGTGTTTTTTACAGAAAAAGGTAAGTAAACACATCTTGGCCGACGCAATAACGTTAAATTTATTGCAGAATCACCGATAATTTTTATTTAGTACAGTGAATTGAAGCTAGATTTTTTGAATGTGGAAGATTGTCATGCATGTTTCACACCTCAGTACCAACTTGCACACTTATTTACATCCTTGAATCCTTTTCCAATCAACGCGTTTATAAGCTCATCACTGGAAAGATGTTCCGTGCACTTGGCCGTCACACTATCGTCCTGTTTCTCATCTCCCATTCCTATTCTTCGTCTTCGGGCGCGCCCCTATATATCTCCACAATCTTCTAGCAGGCACCGCGGCAAACGAGAAACTCTGCATACACCAGATACCCAAGAAACAAGCGTCTGCGTGCATGTACCGAAAAGAGAGCTAGACACCGTGGTACTATATGGTTCGTCCATTTCGCTTCCTTCCATTCCCATCCCACCGCTGCTGCTGGCGTCGGTGGCTAGCGACGCATTTTAAACAGTTGCGCCGCACTTCGTCGCCAACCAACGGTCTAGCTCCACGCCGGAGCCAGAAGAGTCTTTCCCTGAATTATATGTGTGCCTCCCTTGCGGAACCGCTAATCTAGACACTCTCTTTTCTCCTTTCCTTTTACCCCGTCGTCGTAATTCTTTCCTCCTCATTCCTCCAGTTTCTCTCATTCGTTTTCGATAGAAACCTTGCGATTCTTTGCCACCCTGCCATCGTTGACAACACTATTCATTCTTACTTCAGCGGTGACTAAAAAGACCCTTCCAAACGGCCCATAAACTCGACGAAATTTCAACGCTTCTACAATGTCTTCCATGATTCTCACCCCTTTTTGTCTCTCCTTTTACGCTATTTACATCCGTTTGTTCTTTTTAAATTGTATGTTCCGTCATAAGCTAGCTTTTGACACTCTTCAACTTCCTCCGTGTCAATTCGTAGATACTCCCCAGCGAGTCATCCCAATAACGTAAGTCCAGAAATAACCTCTCAACATCTTTGTTCACCACCCATTTTCATCCCCTACACATCACGTATCCTAATCCATATGGATTCAAATATCCGCAACACGATTCGATTACATTTCCGGATTGTGTAATTCTGGAACTACAATGCCATCAACTATAATCAGTTGGATACCCCTATTGGGTTTGTGTAGGACATTCAACCACGGATCATCCAAGCGTATATATCTAATCAAAATTCCGTCGGGCTATTTCCCTCAGTAGACCGAAAGGTCCAATGGTGGTATAGGAAATCGGAAATCCTGATACAATTTGGTCTGTGGCATATAGGGGTCGTTCTATAACTATATACGTATAGCGTATATGGATTGACTTAAGGGTAGGATGATGTTGAACCGCAGGTCATACCAATCCTCCGATGTCGTTACGAGGTACCTTGTCGAGCATCGGCACGCGATCATCCCCTCTGCCGGTCTACTTTTCATAGAGGGAATAAAAGTCGATGCTGCTTTGTAACTCCTGAAGCCATATGTACTTTCGTCGAGAAGGAAAGATGGAAAAAATGACCCGTGGACAAATGCTTTGATCTACCATTCAATTTGCGATGTGCCTCGAGTACCTACACCTCGAAGAACATCGAATGACACATTGAAGGACCATCGAGACCGAAATATTTACAATATTCTTAAGATCACTCTTCGATCTGCAACGTGGTGGCGTATAAAAAAACGAACCTTACGTTCAACCCCTATATCATCGTCCTTACGTAATGCAATTGTTGAGAAGCTCTCTTGGTAGCTCGGGTACATCGAGAGAGAGAGAGAGAGAGAGAGAGAGAGAGAGAGAGAGAGAGAAAGCGCGCAAGAGGAAAAAGACCACGGGAGACACGCTAAAGCTTTGGACGCAGGAGGGTGCTTATGTGAGGCATATATAGCTCTGTAGGTCTCGTGTGCACTTTCCCACTACGAGGGCTAAATGACATCGTCCGGGGAGAGTGAGAGCCGAGCGAGTAAAGGAGCCAAGTGAACGACGATTTATTCAAATTTCAAGCTTATCCCCAGCCAACGAGGGAGGGAAGTAACTTCCTCAGTTTCTGTCTCACCTCTTCTTTCTCCACATGCCTTTTACTTTCTCCTCGTTGTTGGGGGGGGGGGGGGGGTAGAGGGTTGAAAGTAGAAGCGGTAAACGTGTCGTCGCCATCATCGTGTCCCTCGTTCCCGCAGTGACTATGTAGTATATATACGAGCATCGTTCTCTTGCAGTAGATATCGAGGGCGTGCACCACAATTCACTTATGGCATCAGGGTCCTTTCTTACATAGCTCGTCACGTTGACTCTCGGGACGCAACAATACCCGCGTGAGCGAAGCTCCCTAACTTTCGCATGTACGAGATTTCCAACCCTCTCTTGTTGTTTCTCTTCTCGTGTTTTTTCCATCTTTCCTGTTTTTTTCTTCTTATTTTCCATCAACTCGTTGGAAATATTTTTCGCTTAGAGTGACTCAGCGAGGGTATGAATGTAGGGGGTCGAGTCTAGGGGATCTCCACGTTTGTACGACGCAGTAAAAAATACTATATTTGCTCATCATTATATAGTGATTGACCAATGTATGGATCATGAACTATGGCATCTAGCGGCATGCTTCTGCGCCGGGGAGTAAAATAAATTTCTTGGGACAATGGGCGACTTTTATCGACCCGTTACCTAACTCGAATTGGACGTCGCACATCGTCAACTTGCCTATTCAATTTCTTGCAATTCGCCATGAAACGCTTTCTGTGGATTATCGCCATTAACCCTGAGGAACGGATTGATTTGGAATTGCAAAGTCGGGGTTATTCGAGGAACAAATCATTTCTATCGAAATAATTATTGTTTCTGGCAAGTCTGACCGTAAACTCAAACTCTTCATTAATAAGCTAATGATTGTAGGTTTTGCTGTTATGGGAGCCAGGCGCAAAAAACATGGGTCGCTCGTCCGACTGGCAGAATGAAGGAAGGAAGCGAAAAGAAAACTGGAAGTTACACAAACGGTGTGTGGTCCGTTTGGCTTTCAGGACAAGTAGCGGAAAGTTCCAGTCGTGCGTATTAAAATAGGAGAAGGCCGAGAAAAAAACACGGGAACTATACAAAGAAGGGTCGATGGAAAGAGCATGGAAGCCCGATTGTCGCAGAGGGTGAAGAGGTCCAAAATGACGGGCGCGGGAGTAATACCCATGTATTTGTGAGGCTGTGAAGCATTATTTTCCGTTGTAGAGAGACACGAAGCTGTGTTGCCAACACCCTTCGACCCTCGAGAAGCGACAACCCCCTACCCCCTTCGAATTCTCCCACGCTCTACCATTTAATAGCAGCTTGCTCGAGTCCCACGCGATCTTAAATCTCGGCTCCGAGTCCCCGTCCGTCCCTCGGTGCTCTCTGACAAATAAATGGGTTGCCGCGACGTTACACACGAAGTGATCGGGTACTCACTGAAAGCTTTTCTCTAAAAAGCTTACCATAGGACTGTCCGTAAAGCTTTCACAACTAATGCTTAGTAAAAACTATTTTTACATTATGTCTTCGGAAATTCGGACGATATTTTATTATTACAGTAGTTCGACATAGTTGATTTGTTTCTATTCTTTCAAAATAATAATTGCGAAAGAATAAGCAAATTTTCCTCTACCGATTTCGAAATATTTTTCATTTTTACGACATGATTTTTGGCCCCGTGCCATTTCCGGAGGAGCTGTCCATTCTCCAATAGTTCGGGTCAACGGAACAGTTTCTTGGCCCTTGGCACGTGCGGGTCTTGTCGTCCGCCCTTTATTTTCTGGATAGACGGAGAATCTCCGCGCTATAAAAACCTCGATTTTCTTTCGTCGTGGAGATAAGGCCGGATAAGTAACTTGGAAGGAAGTTAGTGACGAGATTTCGACTCGGAAATCCTTTTACGAGAGAGGAAAGAACCTTTTGGCGAATCAGACATATGAAGATAGAAATACGATACCCCTCGTGATCTAGTTTCGGAATATTTTTCATTGTTGTCGGTTGAATGAAAAATGAAGTTTAATTAAAAATGTATTAAATGTGTTATTGTGATTTAAATGAGATTCTGCACGTCGGACGTGTAAACGAGTCCATGCTATCTGGTTCTTCACTTTTCCATAGTTGAACGCCTGCAAAAAATGTATATCCCCTGTAACAAGCCTCAATCGCTGATAGCACCTTTCTCTTTGTAATAAATGGAAATCGATAAAATTCGTCTCACCTTTCTCAAAAACACTCTGAAAAATACTATTTACCTCGTTGCCCAAGCTCTAATAAATTCTCCCAAGGATGATATCGTTTCGTAGCTGCGGAAAATTCTCGTAAAAACAAACACGAGAGTGGAATTGGTCCATGCTGGTTATTACCGGAAGCCCCATCGCCCGCTTTCCGCGTTCAGCGCGATTAACCCTTTAAACCCGCTTTTGGCTCAACCCCATCTCAGGAAACACGTAACAGTACGTACGTATCGAAGAACGACACCCGCCGCCTGTGTGCCGAGTGAGAAATCTGCCCAGTTCTCCGCCTTCCCACCGAGACTTTTTGTTAGTAAAATCCCAGTCGTGAACGAACCCGTATAGCACACGCCCGTGCTTATTTTACATTACTCCTCTCGCTCGCTGGCGGATGTTTCGGAATTAATGTTCAAAGTTCACTTCTACCTCTCCTTCTCACCCCTACTCCCTACGATCAACCCTTGTACTAAATTTGGCGAAGCAGCTTCGCCGGAATTCCGCAAGCGTCTGCTTCATCAACTTATCCCTGCATACCTATATATATATATATATATATATATATATATATATATGTAGATCGATATAAATATATATATATATCCATCGTTATGGTTCGCCTAACCCTTTCTCTTCATCATTTCATCTTGTTCCATCTCCATTATATCGCTTGATAGCACATACCAGCTTTCCTTGTCTTCTTATAATCGCTCTCCTTTTCGCTGTACTGATATATCAGCCCTCGAAGCATTGCGTCGCGGTTCTTGCATCTATATATATATATACATCATGCGGTAATATATATACAGGGTGGGCCATCTGTTGGTACGTTTTTGAATTTCGTCGTATGACAACGGCAAACGAGCTACAGACCCGAAATTTGTACAGTTCATTAGCCATACTGTCCGCGGCACGAAACAACATGTTTTCTCTTGAAGAGCGTTTTGAAATTTAAAAAACTTATTTTCAAAGTCAGTGCTGTGTCGCCGAAACTGTGCGAATTGTGAAAAGAAATATGGGTCGTGATAAAGCACCCACCGAAGGCGCTATACGCAAATTGGTGAAGATAGTTCGTGAGAAAGGGATGTTAGTGGATGATAGAAGTGGTCCCAGAGCTCGGACAGTGCGCACACCCGAGAATATTGAGGCTGTGGCCCAAAGTGTGAGCCAGAATCCGACGACCTCAACTCGACGCCGATCGCAGAAACTGAGCATTAGTCGCACCAGCCTGAGGAGAATACTGCACAAAGACCTCGGATTATTCGCCTACAAGATCCAGATGACTCAGGAGTTGAAAGCAAATGACCATCCGCTTCGATATCAGTTCGCTATGTGGGCCATAGACCAGCTCAATAATGACGTCGATTTTGGTCGAAAAATCATCTTTTCGGACGAAGCGCATTTCCATCTCGGCGGATATGTGAACGAGCAAAACTGCTGGGTTTGGGGTTCGGAACAGCCACACGCAATCGTAGAGAGACCAATGCATCCTCCAAGAGTCACAGTTTGGTGTGGATTTTGGAGTGGTGGCATAATTGGCCCATTTTTCTTCGAAAATGATGCTGGCAACGCCGTTACCGTCAATGGCGAACGCTACAGAGCCATGTTGACCAACTTTTTATGGCCTAAAATCGACGCTATGAATGTGGACGACCTTTGATTTCAACAACATGGCGTCACATGCCATACAAGCCGACTTACGATCGACCTTCTGCACACCAAGTTTAACAACCGTATAATCAGCCGTTCAGGAGATGTCAATTGGCCTGCGCGTAGCTGCGATTTGACACCGCTGGACTTTTTCCTGTGGGGTGCCGTTAAAGACCGATGTTATGCAGATAATCCAGAGACAATTCCAGCTTTGAAAAACAACATTACGACTGTTTTGAGTGAAATTGGCGCCAAGGTAGTTCAAAATGTCGTCACTAATTGGGGTGACCGAATGGCATACTGTAAGGCCAGTAGAGGGAGCCACATGAACGAAATCGTTTTTCATTCTTGACGGGGATACTTTTAGCTTTACAACAACAACAAAATTAATAAAAGATATCAATGCATACTCTTTTGAACGCATTTTTAAAAACGTACCAATAGATGGCCGACCCTGTATAACCAAGAGCAAGGCCATTGACATTCTTTCACCGTTAAATTTAGTCTTGTATACCTGTGAATGTGTTGCGATTTAACGCGTATAGTGATTGGCTCTTCTATGGATCTCTGATCCGTTCGTTAGATGTTTTTAGCCCCAAGCTTAGCCCCGTTTGGATCGTAGTTGCCAATAACTGCTGGACGTCTAGCGATCGTGGTTTTCCGCTTATATCCTATTAGCTGCGTTCAGTCGACAATTTTATCTGAGTCTCGGTAAATCGACGCGATGTGCCTCTATCAACGAGATAACTTTATGCATATACGTATATATAGAAGTAAGCCACCGCTATTGGTGATGTGAATAGCTCGGGTGAGATGGAGCGTTTAGCGAGTGGAGTTAAGCATCGCTAGGGGAGAGGTGGGAGGGGCTTTTATATATATATACATATACATGTATATTCGATCAAGAGGGATTCACGAGAAGTGTAGGGGTGAGAAGAGGGGGCGTACGTACGAGTGACATGCATTACTGTGGAGTCGATAGTGAAAGAGATTCGTCAGAAAATTATCCGATTAGCCCTATGACTGTCAATTTTAACGATCTCGTATATACGTACGTACTGACATTTATATATGTCATACTACCCAACTAAAAACATTTTTGTGAATTTTTTCAAATTTTTTTTATCTAACCGAAAATTCATAACGTTTTCAAACGCTTTCACATGCTCATCACTTTTTAAAAATTGCATAACCAAGACGTTTTCTTATTCAAATTTTTCGTTTTCCCACAAAAAAAACGTTTTTCACGCTTTTCAGTAAAAATATTCAAGCAAAATTAGTAGTCGGCAGATTGTTCTTTGTAGTTTTTTTTTCTCTTGAAAAAAATGTTATCTTTTTTTCGTAATCTAACAATAAGATTGTCGATCAAATAAATTTAAGTTAATATATTTTATTAGATATCCTAGACTTAGAATTATTACTGGGATGCTACAATGAAAAATCCTTCAATTTTTTCATATTGATGTATTAAACGGTTTATTTTCTTTTTTTCTTTGGTGTTTAAATAATTTACAGACTTTATGATCTTCGGAATTGGAATCATTTTTAACAAAAACACAACCATCTGTAGCTGGGATCACACTGTGGAATTGCTGAGTTCCTGTAATAGTTTTCGTTTTTGAAAATCGGTTGCTGAGATCGTTTACAGCTGTATTGTAATTCTCTTCTGATTTTTGTATTTATTTTCTGAAAAACGCGTTCAAAAATGAAAAATTTGAAAAAGGTCTCAATTAAGCAATTGTTGAAAAAGCTATGAGCGTTTGAAAAAACGACGTTATTTTTTAAAATTTATAACTTTTTTCGGTTGGGTAAATGAATGTGAAAAAAATTCAAATCCCTGAAAATAAACTGGGCTGTATAACAAATATATATATATATATATATATATATATATATATACATATGAAACGGACATAATCAAGAGACTCTAAACACCGAATGTTCTCGATATCTAAAAATATGGTTTTTCTAATGATAGGTCGTCGTCACGAGTTAAACTCTGAGTCGGAGGACAGTGTGAGCAGCGACAGCAGCAGAGATAGTCAATTGAGCATCGTCCTGTCAGGCATGAGGGAAGAGCAAGCTCCGGAAAATGTACAAAATGAGAACGTCACGGTCTCCCAGGGTCGACTAGATGATCAAACCGCGGATGAACAATTAGATCCGCGGATCATCGAGATTTTAGGGAAAAGACTGGCAGAAGATCGAAGTCTGGCACCGAAGATTCCATCTGAGGTGTCGATTCGTTGGGAGGAAATTCTAAAAAATGGATTGCCGAGTGAAGATCGAGAGATTCTGATTAAAAAATATCCGCCACCGCAAAACGAGATTTTCATCATTCCACCAGCAATAAATCCCGAAGCGAAGGCAGCTTTAGCTGACAATGCGGCAAAAAGGGATGAAAGAATAGCTGAAGAACAGGGAAAAATTGCTGCAGCCCTGGCCGCTGTGGGTAGCGTTTTTCGGGAAATTGTGGGCAGCGGTCAAGAATCACTAAACGTTCTCGAAAAACTGAGCGATGCGGGACGCATTCTTGCGGACATTCAGAGAGTCGAGTCGCTAATTCGACGTAGCCTGATCCTGGCCAACATCAACACATCGTTTAAAGACGTTCTCAATCAATCAGCTCCTGACGAATGGTTGCTTGGGAAAGAAATAGAAGATCGAGTAAAGGCAGCTAAGATATTAGAAACCGCGTCGAAGGAGTTAAAAATATCACAAAAAACGTTGTCTAACAAGAATCCAAAAAACTTGCGTGCCCCGCCTCGTCGCTCAATGGGACGACGATGCCAGGAAGCGACGGATCTGAGCGGGAAGAAGCAGAGCACACGATAATAGCGGGGATTCCCGAGCACCTCGAAGGTTCGACGACGCGAGGAAAAGGACCGTTTCGGTCGCAGAAAAGAGAATTGACCCAACCGACGATGGTAGAACCTGACGTATGTTAAGTGTCATCGCAGGGCGACTACGATTTTTTAAGCCGAACTGGAGGCAAATAACATTCGATCGTTTGATTTTATCATGGCTGAACGAATATAAGATTCCCTTTAGAAGGAGACCCTTCCAAGAAAAATCTCGCGAGCAAATTAGAACGGAGAAAGAACAGAGCGAAATGAGAAAAATAATTCGCGGAATGCAAATGAAAGGAGCGGTCATCCCGTGCAATGAAAAGCAGGGAAATTTTTGTCTAATATTTTTCTTATCTCAAAACCAAACGGGGAATAACGATTTATTCTAAATTTTAAAAACTTGAATGAGTTCGTTGTAACAAAGCACTTCAAGCTAGAGGATAGAAAAACGGTGATCTGTCTTATAAATGAAAACTCTTTTCTCACGAAAGTCGACTTGAAAATGTATGTATTTACATGTATTTACAAAGATTCTGAAAGTAGTAGTGAACTTACGTAAACAAGGCATTAATATGGTAATATACCTCGACGATATATTGATGATCGCAAAGTCGTTTAACGAAAGTCAAGGAATTACAAAAATAGTATGCGGCACCTTAGAAAAGCTCGGGTTTATTCTGAGCTGGGACAAATGTAAGCTATTCCCCAAGAAGCGTTGTAAATTCCTTAGATTTCTCTTCGACACAGAAACAAGGATAATAGAGCTTCCTGAGAGTAAGAAGGAAAGGGTAGGGGAAATAGTAAACAATTTCATGAATTTTTTTTGTAAAATCAGAGAGTTTGCTGAAATGATATGCACGTTAGTTGCATGCTGCCCGGCAATTGAATACGGGTTGGATCACACCAAAAGATTAGAGAGTCAGATATTTAGAATTAGGAAAAATTGTGACAATTATGACAACAAAATGGAGATTCCCAGATCATTACACCCTGAAAATTGGTTGGTGGTCGAAAACGGTACGTTCAGCCGTCTACTCGCTCAGAATTCCTGGCTATGATTGTAAGATATTCATCGATGCATCTCTGTCGGGCTGGGGTGTTGTTTGCAATGGCGAAAAACATCATGGATTTTGGAGCGAAGAGGAGAAAAAGTTACATATTAATATTCTGGAACTCACGGCAGCGTTTTTCGGCCTGATATGCTTCGTTAAAAACAAGAATAAATGTAACGTTCTCCTTCGGCTGGATAAGACTACGGCGGTCGCCTACATCAACAAAATGGACGGTATACGCTTTTGAAAATTAAACTATCTATCAAGAAAAATATGGGAATGGTGCGAGGATTGAGATATATGGTTAACAGCCATTAACACCAAAGAAAATGTCGCGGCTGACATAGAATTTAGTAGAATAGGATAATATACGGAGTATAGCGTCGTAGACGGAGCTTTCGAACGAATAGTAAATAACTTTAGTTATCCTGAAGTTGACTTATTTGCATTGCGTATTATCAATAAGTGTGAACGTTACATGTCTTAGTTTCGGGACCCTAAAAGTGAAGCAGTGGATGTCTTACCATAAACTGGCAAACATTCTCACCGTTTCATGCATTTCCCCCATTTACTCTCATTCTTAGAATTTTGAGGAAGGAGGGTATTTTAGTCGTGCCAAACTGGCCAGCACAGCCATGGTATCCGCGGTTTAGATCTCTGCTCAATAGTGAAATGTTAACATTCGCTCCTAATGAAAAATTGTCGTTGTCCCCGAATAGGAAATCATACCCACTATGGAGGAATCTTACCCTGGTGGCTGGCATTGTATCTGGAAGGCGTTCGCACTAAATAACATCCCGGAAGAAGCGAGAGAAATTATGATAGGTTCGATACGCAAATCATCTCTCAAACAGTACGAACGTTCACTAAAAAAATTGTGGGGATTTTGCAAAAAAGAAAGAATCAACCCAAACAAACCAACGTGGGCAAATATTATAAAAGCAATAAACGGAGAATTTCAAAGAGGAGCAATATAAAGCTCACTTAACTGTTTTAGATCGGCGATTTCACTGGTAGCCGGCTCTTGGGTAGGAAAAGACGAACTGATACGGCGACTTTTTTAATGTATCTCAGAAGCGCGGCCGGCTAAAGCAAAATATGAATGGACCTGGGACCCATAGATCGTCTTACAATACTTATAAAGTCGAGGAAAAAATGAAAATTGACCCTTGGAAAGCTTAGCGATGAAGGTTGCGACATTTCTCGCACTCGTAACGGGACAAAAAATGCTGACTTTAGCCTTAATACGTCTCGACAACATACAATGGCTAAAAAAATCAGTAATAATAAGAATTCCGGAAAAAATAAAAACATCAGGCATTAATAAAAAACAACCTCTTTTGTCACTACCAATTTTCGAAAAGGGTAAAGAGATTTGCGCAGTCACGGCTCTGCAAGAATATGTAAAACGAACAAAAACATTTCGGAAAACTGGTAATTCTCCGTTAATTGCAACGCAAAAACCTTTCGGATCAGTAGGGCCGCAGACTTTGAGCCGATGGGTCAAGAGAATAATGAGCGAAAGCGGAATAGATACAAGTATGTTTACAGCTCATAGCACAAGACACGCGTCATCCTCAACAGCAAAAGCGAAGGGAGTAAACATAGATCTCATAAGAAGCACAGTCGGCTGGCCAGAAACGTCACAAACATTCGCAAGATTTTACAATCGTCCTATAATACAGGACAGAGGAATGTACGGAAAAGCCGTATTAGAATCCTAATGAAAGCGATCAGGAAAAACAACGAACGAACATAATATCGTGTGTCGAAATGAATAATGAACCATACGCAGACAATAAATAACGCCACAAAACTTCAAAAATCTACAGCTTGATCTTGAGGAAGAGGCGCGAAATATAATATGATGATTAAACGAACTTACCTGTAAGTGGTGTTTGATCGTAATTGTATGCAACGCCTCTTCCGAAAGATCAGAGTCCCATCCCATATTTATACATAAACAAATGTATTGAAGAAGGTAAGCCTATCTCCTGTACAGGAGTTTTCGCCGTGATTGCGGCGTCACTTTAAAGAATGAATATCGGGCGGAAGTGTACAGGGTCGGCACATGCGGGAAGAAAAAGGTTCTTAGACTCTAAATGGGTGGTTGCTCTGGCGACGAGTAGGGGTACTACAGTTTGATCTTTCGGAAGAGGCGTTGCATACAATTACGATCAAACATCAGTCACAGATAAGTTTGATTAATCGTCAAATTATTTCGGTCATATTCAATGACAAGGAATTCTCGCTTAACCGCTACTCATTGTCACCCGAAGGGCCATAGAGGTGGCTTCGTGAGAGGACTAAGTAGGCGAGGAATTATAAATTTGCGGAATCGAGGGTTGATACCAGCATTAAGATTTGGCATCAGGAAACGAGGAAGCTCGTTTAGTTGGTACTCCATGCAACCCTGATGGGCCATATAGGTGACTTCGTAAGCAGAACTCGGAAATCTGGGAGGATAGAGGGAGTTGAAGAGAGCGGAGAGAGAGAGAGGGAGCACCGAAGTGAGGCGACGCGAGGGTGACGCAACGAGCCGGCTCGATTACCCTGGCACCAGAAAGGAGCACGGGGAGTCGAAGACAGGGGCGAAGATACTGGGAGAGATCCAGGACGAAGAACACAGGTAGAGGAACGATCGCCGCAGAAGGAGGAGAACCGACAGCAATAAGAGACGCCGGCAGAGCGACGGTATCAGCAATTTCCAATCGATCGGCGATCCTGCAATCGATTGGCGCAGAACGACGACCGTCGGTAACTACCGTCGCACACTCGACGGTGAAGGAGGAAAACAGATGTACAGTACACGTAATAGAATATAGAGTGGACACTCACAAGGAACATCACTTTGGTGTCCCCCTCCGATTTTGTTGAAACTTTTTTTATGTGGAAGAGTATCAAAAACTAAGAGACACGTATTTTTTATCTGCGAGAAAACGGGTTTAAGGGGTGAAACGCACCCTAAAAAATGGAGATGTTTTTCGTTTTTCATCGATAACGTTTTAACGGCACGAGATACAAAAAAATTCAAATTGCAACAACCTTTATTTTTTCGCGTACTATACATTGGAGATGAGAACGATGCAGATAACAACAAAATTCGCATTGTTTATTGCAAAAATGCAATTTTTTATCCGTATCTCTGAGAGTTCTTAACCTATTGGGATGCAAATTTGTGTATAAGTAGAGGATAGAAAAATAAAGTTGACGGTTTTTTTTGTTTTTCCGATATCTCATAATTAAGGGGTTAAAACTCCCGTTCGATTTTTTACTCAATTGCATCGTATAATCAGCTGGCCTTTTGCCATTCCGTACGAACAAAAAATTAAGGATGAACCACCCCTGTGTTTATCTTTTCTCCATCCTGTATAAGAACGGGGTGGACCTAATTGAAGGAAGCCTGTTCTATTTTGATGGAAACACAAAAATCTAGTTGACGTGTTTTTGCATTTTTTCCAAACAGCAACCTTAAGGGGGTAAAGTACCCTCTACCTGAACTTCCTTACCGCAGTCGTCTTTTCCTGTTTAACGTGTCTTTGCTGATTCAAAATATTTCTAACAACTTCGAATCGACGTTTTCTCATGTTGCAAAATCAACATGAGACCCTGACAGGGTTATCCAACCCTTTCTATTTTCCTTTTCATTGACGAATTAAAAATTTGCCACTCTATTTTGATGAATATGGTTTTGGATGCCTGTGGATATTTGCATTAATCTCAATACGGGCGGAGGAAGGGGGACGCAGAGATCTGCCCCTTTCTTGACTCTGTATGGAATTCCGAGGACATTAAGTTCAATAAATAAAAGACGTCACATGACTCTAACACAGGGGTTCATAAATTTCTTCTCTTTTCGAATCCCGAACCTACACAATTTAGTGAAACGAACCCTCACGTTTCCATATATTGTGACGAGATGTTTTGAGTATAAATCACGGTCACACCTAGACTTTCATTCGGCCGTCAATGCAAATGTTGCTCCCGTTACATTCTGCAGTAATTAATGGTTAAAGTACTTACTCAAGGTCAGTCTAATCTCATGGCATTCAATGCTGACGAGGAGAGTATGCACACAAAATAACGAGCAACCGGTAAAAGGGGAAGCCCGGCTGCAATGCCGGCGCCCTAAGAAGAGGTGCACCGCACAGGAGAACGCGTGGAGGTTTTTGATTACGGTCGAGGGTTGGAAACCCTCGACCAAGAGCCCTGTTTTCGCATTGTGAGCCACGTGATACGATTACCGAGATGCTGTTAAGCTATCATTAAATATTTCGATCGATACGCTACTGGTAATGGTGGCAGTGGTCGCGAGTGAGAGAGCAGCAGCTATCGGCGATTGATTTGCAGAATGAAATTCTGGAAGAATTTCGATTTTCATAATTCATCGATGATCGTTTGCGCTCGTGCAACAATAGGAAGCATCAGTTATCGAGCACACAAAATTAATGTACAGCCTACGTCTGGCATACACTGGTCCGGCATACCGACCTTGCGCTCTTCGAGTGATTCCATTCGTCAGATCGCGAGTCCAGTGCCATCGAGCCGCTCTCGCGAAGTGCTTAGGTTCCATCGACTCTCGCTGGTAATAATGAATTGCCGACGACTCGCATGGTGGTTAGTCCGACACTCTCTACTGCAACCTGCCGCTTGAGCTGTCGAGCATTTCAACGACCGCGGCTCTCGTACCCTCGTAGACATCGACCGGTTCGTCACTTGTGGAAAGATAAAAAGTGATTAGTTTTTCTTATTGGTGGTTTGTGTTTTTGATTTTAATGTCCTCCTTTTCTTTTCTATTTTTTTGTCCATGCTGATAATGTTGGTGGGGGCCGAAGGTCACGTTGACCAGAAATCCCGTGTCACTATCCGTAAATATACTTTCATACGGAATAATCGTTACTGGAAAATAATCCACCTTTTGAGGGGCTCTTTTGGACTCACGGTAGTTTGCAAATTGCCGGGAAAAAATCGTGTCGAGTACGAGGAAGGAAATAAAAAGATTGGAAAAAATAGAGGGAAAGGAAAATCTTGCCTGGCAGATAAAGCTACGTTTACCATTCGTTTATCCACGCAACGAAAACTCAAAGACGTGCAGCAGCCCAATTCTCCTTCGCTCCTGGGCGAAACGTTTTCGCTTTTTTAACTCAACATATAATTCTCATTCTTTCTCTCACTGTCTTTCCTTCTTTTCGCAGGGCCTTTCGCGAGCGCTGACTTTGCGTTCAGGGGCGCACCACCCCATCCTCGCACTTTTTTTTCTAGCCCACAGTCGGAGCTTGGAGAACATCTGACCGTCGGACCGGCAATGCCTTTTATCTTTTACACCGCGGCGCGCACTGCCTGTTATACGTATATGTGCGCAAGTACACCCGTCTCTCATTCTCCCTTTCGTTTCTCTGCTTAGCAGCCGACCCTCTACTCTCCCACGAACAACTTCTCGCTCACTCGATCCATCCCTTTCTCCCTTTCTCCTTTTCTCCCTCTCTCTCTTTCTCTCTCTCTCTCTCTCTCTCTCTCGCTCTCTCGCGTCTTCTCGACTCAAGCTCCTCTCATGAATTCTCAAAGCTAGCACACACTTCGCGAGCTTACTCCCAATTCCGAGAGGAACAGAACAAAAACTCTGTGGCTTGATTCGTTGGAAAAGACTAGCTGGCCCAACACTTTGCGCGAATGCGTTGGAAAACTCCGAGGCGTGTATATCGGACGAATTCATCCGTAACTTTTTTTTACTAAACATTCGTGAAGTGATTGAGAGAAGAGTGTGGTACATTTTTATTCATTACTAGCGGTACCCGGCATACGTTGCAATGCCGTTTTGGTGTTATAATTTATTTTACAGCGAATGTCGATGAAAGAAATTTCTTTTCAATTATGATTATTCAAGTACTTTTGGATACACAATATTTTTTGTTTTGCCATCTTGTGCGTATTCGAATGAATTAGAAGATTTTCTTACGCGTGAGCAGGCCACACATAGCTGTCCATGTGTAAGGCATGAATTTTTCAAATATAATCCACACACTTGTAGCGATTGTCCCTGTGCGTTGTTAATAATCATTGCAAATGCGAGTTGCATCGGAAACTGCAAACGTTTCAATTTTAATGGCATATCTCTTGATATTATTGGGATACGTGGCAGTAGCACAACTTCTCCTTTAAATTTTCCATTTTTAATTGCAGTTTCGATGATATTGTTCATCATATTTTTCATTGAAATCCTGGTACCATTGCATAGTCGTGGTGGATTGATGAGTCGTAGAAGAATGATAGGCACACCAATTCTTAATGTTAAAACGTGTGACGGTGTGCCTGTCTAATCAAGTGAATTCAAGAATTCAGTTGGATGATTAACAACTTCTTCTCGATTCATTAAAATATCAATCGACTTCTGCGTTTTAGCTACGCCTGGTATTTTGTTTTGAATCGTGAAATTTATACAGGGTGAATTTCATAAGGTATAGCACAATTTATTCTAAGGTAGATGGGACCATTACAAACAAAAGTTGCAAGTATACATTAGGGATATTTTCAATAGTTTACGAGATATAAATGTTTAAAGTTGGCCTAATCAGAGCGCGCCGAGAAGCGTTGGAGCCTGGAGTAATAAATCCTTTATTAATAAATACCTTATTTTATCTTAATCTTTTATTATTACTAAGTACATACCTTAATTTGTCTATAATCACTTTGTGAAATAATCAACAATCACTACGTGTTACTAGAATAATTATTTACAGTAGCTCCTGAGTATAAGAATTTGTTTTCAGATATTTTTCAACATGGATAACGAAAAAATAAAAATTGATAATTGGAAAAAATAGATTCCATCGTTTGCCTATTCTAAAAATAGGCTTAAAAATTTTCAAATTAAAAACAGTTTTTTGCGAAAAAATAAAAAAATATTAAAATAGACGATCATTGTTAAAAACAATCATTTGTTGTTAAAATAAAAAAATCTCATATCGATATCGTTTAAACTTTTTTAGTATTTTTTTATGAAAAAAACGTGGAAAACCGAAAATTAAAAAAAAAAAGAAAGTCCAATTAGATTGATTATTTGCGGAGTTATGAGCATTTCAACAAAAGCATTTTTCAAAAACTGAAATTTTTCAGAAATTTATATCTCGTGAATGGCTTGATACAAAAAATTGAAATAAATCATGGAGGCGAATCTCAACCAAGACTAAAAGAAAAACAAAATTCAAACATTCGGAGGTCCAAAAGTTCCCAATCGGCCGATTAGGCGTGGAATACCCCATATATATTGTGGCGGGTTTTCCATCGTATCTCGTCACACCAATATTTCATGGCCTGCATTGAGTCTAATTTATGCCCCTGGTCGCCGATGGATGGATGCATCAGTTTAACTTCGGGAATAAATCTACTCGTCGGCTACATTCTTCTTTCGTCAGTTCCTCAAGGGTGCACCGGGCGACGAGGGACGTGGTGCTGAAATTTTGCGTGCCTGGTGGTGATTATTGTAAGCCAACCGCCGCGGTAAGGGACGTCTGCCCGGCGAGATGAGCCTCCCCCGTCCCCGTCGCCCGTTCCGGGCTCCAGGAGGAAGGCGTGCGATGAGGCGGGTATGATCAAGGAGTCGGGAGCACTTGACTTCACAGCGAGCCTTGCACGGCTCTCATCCAACCCACCCCTCCTTTGACTCATGTCACTCGACGGGCATGAGATGCAGGAGGACCAGTGAGGAACAACGGCGAGGAAGCAATGACAATGTAGCCGATTTTCAATGATTCGCGACAACATGGCAATACTCGGGAGAGTAGGGGGAAGGTGCATAGGGCAACTCACGCAGGTAGCACGAAGGTTTAGTCATGGCGATATTTGATGAATGTATCGATATTTGGTATCGATACGTATCGGTGGTCAGAGTATCGATACAGGTGTAATATCGATAATGCGATGTCAATATCACCGATATCGATACTTAAATAAAAATGCAAACCATTTTTTTTTAATAATTCTTTATTTTTTATATTTGAGAATAAAAAAGCACAGATATCGTTTTGTATTAGGCAAAATAATACCAATTAAGGAAAGTAATACAATATGTAGGTTAAAGATTTCAATCCAAATGCCAGTCTTCGATAGACAATGATCCCAAAAATTATAATTGTTGTAAATGCTCGCTACTCAGGCGATTGCTAGCTTTGGTCAGAATTTTGCCAGCTTATGAAAACAACCGTTCAGACGGAACGGACGTTGCAATTATGGAGGAAATTTTTTTAGCTAATTTGCCCAAGGTGAATCGTTAGCTAAACACCACAATTCCATCGCCGAATCCTCCATTTTGATTGGCGGCTGACTCAAATAGTACCTTAAATCCTCTGACATTTCGCTTGGATTATGATGAACTTCTTTTGATTTGCTCAAATTCACAAGATTCTCATGAAACGACCAAAAATAATTGTTTTGTACTGGAACACTTTAATAATTGAGCGTTTCATTCGTAACCCTGTTAAAAACAGTGCTATTCAGAACTGGGGTTACTTTATTAACAGCATGAGCGCAGGCTACTTTTTCACAAAAATGAATTCGTTTGAATCTCGGATCCAAAATTGTTGCCAATACTAGAACAGAAACTTGTTCAATACAATCGAATTTTTGCTGGAATTGTTCTAATGATCGTTTCAGGTTTCGTCGATCGCAAAATCATTCGTAAAGTATTCACAATTGGTATGACTTTGCTACCTGGGAGATATGATTCTCCAGATATGGTATTATTGTTGTTGTGTGTTCAAACGGTTTCAACAGTGCCACAAACTCTTAGACGGTTTGGAGCTCCGATGCAGTCAACATTGGTGGAGCCGTTGTGCATTGTAAAAGTATCGAACCTACTCGAGTCGATAGTTGCATAAGCATCTCGCACGTAGAATGCCAACGTGTATTTATAGATTGACTGAGTTTAACATCCGAATTGCAGTTTCCATTTTATTAGCGGCAGCTACAGACTTCTTGAAATAAGTAACAATCGTTTTAACTTTTTTGCATATTGCATTTACGTCGTCGTCGGAATCTATAACCTTTCAAGGCACCAAATTTAATATATGAGCGAAGCATGATAAATGTTTGTCGGCAGAAAAAACATATACGATGGCTTTTTTATATTGGCTCCATTAGCAGAAGCGACCGCTATTATGCTCTCTTTCTTAATTTTCGAATCTTCGACAATCTTCAGGAGCAACTTTGCAACATATTCAGAAGTGTGTCGCTCATACAGCTCAGTTGCACCGATCATGACAGATTTGTGTTCCTCATCCACAATATAATGACCAGTTATACCCAAGAAACTTTTTGCGTTTAAAGGGTCACTCCAAACGTCCGTCGTAAGGGATAAATTCTCTGTGGTTGAAAGCTGTGTTTGTATCATACTTGATAGTAGTTGATATTTTGCTTACATTAGACTCATCACAGTTTTCCTACTAGGAAAGTTGAACAAGGGGCACAATCCCTTTATATAAGCTTTAAATCCCTCGTTCTCGACTGTTTGAAATGGCATATTATCCTTGGCTGCCATAAACAAAACTCTGTTTGTAAGTTCAGCAGCTGTAGATCCCCCACGTGAAAGTCATTGGGATCCGATTTTTAGATTAGTATTATACATTTTTATTCCAATGATTGAAAAATAATGGCAAACAAAAATTGATAAACGGTAAATTTCAAAAATAGATGCATACATATTTTTTACAGAGATAGGTACGTTAAAGTCCCTGTAAAAATCATTGTTAATGTTATTAACATATTTTTTCATAATGATTGTTATGCTCTCATAAGTTCTAAATCCGTAATCCATGGATTGACGTTTTCCTACGAAGTCCCGAAACCATAATTTTATTTTAGAAAATTTACGAAAATTGTAAAAATTAAAGACATTGAATAATGCAGAACAATGGACTATGGTTTTGAAAAATTATGACAAAACAAAGATTATTAAAAAGTATACTGGAACAATAATGTACTAATGATTTTTCCAACTAATTTTACTATTCAATCATTACATACGTTGGAACGATTTCTGATTAAAGCAGGCCACCCCTAGTCTGCATTGCTTGTTTAATGTTGCATTTGATCCAACTGATGATGTAGATGCTACAGAAATGGCTGATGTAAACGAAGAACATGCATCTCGAAAATAGGTACGCTGATAAACAATTCATAATTACCTGATATAATGATGGACGTGGCGTGTAGAAACAGAAATTTGGCGGTTATCCTCAGAAAACGCGGAAGGCGGATTGGCGGATAATGGTCACGTTGTCCCAGTGCTAATAGACCGTGGTTATAGCTTATAGCTTCTGTACACTGTGTGCGATGAACGACGAGCGATAGCCAATCAGAGCTCTGCTTTGCGGCTCTACGCTCTGCTTCGAAGAAGCATAGCTCTTATTGGCTCTTATAGTTCATAGCTGATTGCTTACCGCGCACAGTCAATAAAAAACGGTTGTATCGCAATTGCGATATTTGCGTATTGCTTATCGATACTTGCAAATATTGGTACGACAAGAATCGATACTTTGGTCGAAAAGTATCGATATTTGTAATATCGATACTATATCGCCACCACTACGAAGGTTAGCAGAGTTCTATGGACCACGGTAGCGAATGGAGTTTCTTTTTCAAAGTGCGTGTAATTATTTTAGTTTTTATTTTCGTTCAACTTTGCATAGCTACCGATACGCGTGAGTCCCATTGTATTAATTATTCCCGGTGAACTTTGACAGTAGGTGAGATCTGGAGGCAGTTATCTTTTATTCAAAGCCTGATCATTATTAATTGCGTTAGTACTGCGTTTTTTGGTGTACCTCTTGTCGACAGTCTCACGTTTTTGCTAACTATGGAAGTCTATTGTTCGAGTCATTATTCTCACTGCCCGGATCTCACCTGCTCTCTTCTTCATTCTTTAATTCTTTCCGTCGACAGAATTAATGTTAATATAATTGTAACTGGCGAAATTTTATGTGATGAGATACTTGGCGTGTGCCGCGAGCCAAACACGTCGGGCTGCCGGCGCCGGTATAGTGTACCGTGCGTCGCCGTCCTCTACGGCTCGGCGGTCACGCGGTAGTGTTTATCTATGTGTCTCGAGTCGTCGCGTTCGTTCGTATGTCGTTTGTCGAGTGCGTATTATTGTGTAACGTCGAGATATTTTCTTTCTCTCGTCGCGTCGTCTTATTTTGCCGTCGGGTTTCGTATTCGTGCAGATTATTAAGAGGCCACTTATTATTGCCTAGAATATTGGCCCTATACCGTCGGGTTGAAATGTCGCGAGGAGTATTAAGGAGCAAGGTATCATATTCTCGTACATTGGCTCCATATTATTATTTGGATATTCGCGACCATCCTTAAGAGGTTACATATAGTTGTTATGAGATTTAGGTAATTTGTCGAGCCGGAATAAGTATATCGTGTTAGGTCGGCTTGTACATTGGCTACTTATCGTCGCTTTAGATAGGTGCGACCATTCTTAGGGAGCTCTATATTGTGGCTAGGTTATTGAAATTATTGTCGAGTCGGGATTAAGATTACGTGGTAGGCCGGCTCGTGCATTGGTTCCATCTCGTTGCTTCGGATATTGGCGACCATTATTAAGGGGGGCTCCATACGATTTCACGGGTAATAAGGTTATTGCCGAGCGGGAGTAGGCTCTATCGACTATGTAAGCCTATGTGCAACATCGTTTATGTAATAGGAACTAAGTTTTGTCACATCGATTCGAAATAAACGAATTCATTTATAAATTATATCGTAGTACGCTTTTATTTTCGTTATTCTCGAGCACAATCGTCCCGATCCTCACAACGTCCACCCCCCTTCCTTACCGATCTGTAGGCGGACTGAGCTAGCCCAATTTTGTGCCCGAGGACCCGGTGCATTTATCTCCCGGGGAGGAGCGGGGCTCGCGAGGGGCCACCGAGGCGGCAAATTTAAATACAGCCGGCTTCGGTCGGTGGTATGTTAACGCTAATGCCGGAGGTATTGTGCTTTTGAAGCCTTATAACTCGAAAAGAAATTGATAAAAAAACATTTGATTATAGGGTTTTAGAAAGCTTTCGAGATCAGCTACAAGAATATGTAATAAAAAATAGGGGGTGCTATTTAAAAAAATTGAGATAACCTTCACGTGACCTTGAAATGACTCTTCAAGGTCAATTCAATGGCACCATCTTATAGCCCTTTCGGAACCATACAACTTTTGTCTGATACATTTTTCTCTAAAATACTTTATTTTTGAGATATTCGACCGTTTCCAGACTTTTCTAACACCCTGTAGATATGATACCTATATATGATATATATATATGATATGTGGCATACTCCATTCGACAGCTGTCAAATTAATATAGATATATAATACATATATATATATATAGATATACATAAATGTTAATTTTGTTTTCTCCCGTACGCGTTTATTTTTATATATAAAATTATTCTACTAACGTAGAAACCTTCGCGGGCATGCGTACTACATATCACCAAATTTTCATCGCAATCGGATGAATGGTATAGGGACTCATCCGTGACAAGCAAACACAAACAAACAAACATTGTTCCATTTTTATAGATTGCGAGTGTTTAATTGTATGTGATCAATAACCCGCGGACTATATGGACAAATGCGTTTTTCCATTTCATTGAATAAAACGCCTGCGTATTAAGAAATTTTATTATTTTTTGCACCATCCCTTGCGATCGATCTTTTTGTTATTTAAAAAAACTACTATAGTTTTATTGATTGGGATGCCGGAATGAATCTAACGATGGTATCTAAATTTCTGCACGAGATATTGAAATATGCCTAATTAAACTTGAATTGGTCCAGTCTGAGGACCGTTACCGATTGAAAACTTGATATTTCGAACTTTGTGAGCGACCGAAGGAAAATAAGAAGTCATATTTTTCAATTTGTTTATCCGTTGATGACCATCTCCTGTCGGAAATTGTTCGTAGATATTGAAAAATATTCTTATTCTTGATTTTTCATAATTCGATGGTCAAAAATTGAAAAAACGGAGTATCTACCTCAGATTTTGTTTCATCTTTGACCTTAAAATAGCTACCAAATGATAGTAATTATATAAGTTTACAAAGTAATCGCCGCAATGCTCCGAAATACTTACAGAAACTTCAAGGGCAAGTGTTCTAAAAAGGCTATTTTGAAGAAAACATCCGAACATGTTTGAAACGCTATTATAGGTATACCTGACTAGCCTAACGTCTCTCATAGAGTTGACGTTCTTTGATTCATAATCATATATGATATATATGATAATCATTTTATGATATACTCATTTTGCGAAACATCAATGTCAGAAAGACTCGCGACCCCTAAAATAATGATCCATTCATCGTTGCATCATCAAAAACTCGCCTTCATTGAAACTACTCCCCTGTAATTATGCAGTAAAACAGATGTCCGCAGAAATATAGAGAAGGACGGTCAAGCCCCGAAACTCTCACGGACTAATAAAGCACGATAATGATGATAACCTGACCTATCCGAGCCGCGCAAGTGCCTACGGACCTTGGTCGAAGCTGTTTTGTAGCAACCCCTTCGCGTTATGCATCATCGGGATGAGCAATCATCCAGCCGAGCAGCAGGGTCAACGTGCTCTGAATCTGGCCAACATTACCCAGCGTGGTGCCCATCATCCCCTGTGCCATAATCTTCGTTGCCTTGGGGCTCTTAGGTCGGCCAGCATTAACGTAATAAGCGGATTCATCTGTGCCACCACACCTGCGACGCTGTTTCACCACATAGGGGTGGAACAATCGTTGGCCTCCTTAGTAGCTGATAAAGCTGCCCTGCTGTGACGATGGAGGATTCGATGGACGTGCGCGACCATCGACTTTACCGTAGTCCGTTTGTTGAAGATGTAAGCCACGTTAACTCGGTGTGGCCTTTGTGATCTAAAAAAATCCATTTCAGAGAAAGGAAAGCCTGGATGAGTTCCAGATACCTACGATCTTAGGTTTAAAATATGGAAGTCCGGAATGGAATTAAAGATCCAGCATGGGCAAGTCCGTAGCGAATGATCCATGAACCATATTTGATAAAAAGATTAACACCTTATGAAAATGATAGCAGCATTTGTCCCTTGTCGATGGGCCAATTACTACAGGCTTGATCCTCATTCCAAGGTTGAACAGTTCCACAACCTTTTCGGATGAAGCTTTCGTATTGCGTGTGCCAGATTCACAAGAGCTTCTGGGTCATGCTAACTCTCCAACCTATCCCACCGGTAAAGCTCAGCTCGGCTGGAGGGGTCTGGCTGTTAGACACGTCGCTGGAAGTATATATGTATGTGCCTATTAGTGCCAGAGGCATATGAAGCAGTATGTAGTCGCAGAGAGGTCGGATTTTCGAGCCATCTACTCGGGCCATATCGGTGGTGGTGTACCCTCTCACTCTCTCTTGTGCAACCTCTCTCTATCTCTCTCTTTCTCTCTTTCTCTCTTGCTCTCTTTCTTTCTTTCTCTCTCGGCTTGTCTGGCACAGACCGAGCCCAGGTTCTATCGCGTTTTTCCACCAAAGCCTCCTATCCTCAGCCACCGCGTACTCGTGCAAATTTCCAGCAAGCAATGATGGCAACTTCAGCCACACCACCGGTACTAGAGAACGTCACGCGCGCCCTCCTAATTACGAGCTCCGACAGGATAAACTAGGAACATAGTACTCACAGTGGTATCCTCCGAAACCCCACGTAAGGTCTCATACCGGTTTTACCAGAAGCCCACGTATCCGCTTGTGCCGGCGCATACCCGCTAGGGGTGAGTTTTCGTCGAGGTGTGTACCGTGCACCTTGTATAACTTGAGTAGTCGTGCGTGTATCGTCGTGAACTGCGGCAATATTTTTATTCTGACGAAATAACAGCAAAGCCAAATGTTTCGGGCGGCAGGAAAGTATGTATTCTATACTAGAACTTCCCGTTAACTTAGGGACGCCGAACTTCAGATGTTATTTTTATGATAATCACCCTTTTTAGGGCTTAATTTATAATAATTAGTGAAAATGCTTCAAACAATATTGGATAATGTAATTTTTGTCTGAAAAATGATTACTATTCGATATTGCAAAAATTGTCAATACGATCGGTATCGAAACTTTGGATTTGGTTAGTTCTTTTTTAACGAAATTAATTATTTTATTAAAAGACAAGAGTCAACATTCTTAAGAACAGTAATAATTCGCGTGATTCGAGGCAGTGCGTTGCTACTGACGTTTCTCATAAAAAAAAACACATGTCTTAGGGGTTGTTTTACAGATTTTTGAGGATGCTTAAAACAATGTTAATCAATGCAGTTTTTATCCGAAAGTAAATTAAAATTGTATGTATTTCGATAATTTTGAGCTAGAAGTAGTGGAACATCCGTTTTTTTTAGATAAAGCAACTATCATGTGGGAAGGAAAAAATCAATTTCGTTCGTATTTCCATTTCGAATTTAAATTAACGAAGTTTCGACTGTAGGATATTCTGTGTAGCGCTTTAATACGAAAGAAGAGATGCCTGACGCACGGAAGGGATGGTTACTTCAGGGAGCACAGGTCTCAGCGCCATTGACAATGAATATCTCGTTTCAAAGATTCACAAAAGAACATAGAGCATAGAGTACAGGCCGTGTTTCCTTGTACGCGGAGGGAGCTCTCTCGGCGCCTCGGCGTCGACGATACTACGAAAAATAATATTCTTATTTTTGTCTGTCGTTGACGGTTCTCGAGAGTCGTTATCTGCGTTTTATTTCTCTCGCGCCCTATTGCTTGTCTCTAATATTTCTTGGATTTCGCTGCTCCCTTTCCAGCCCCTAGCTCTCAATTCGCATCAACCAAACCGTATACATCGATACTTGCGTCATCCTGGACGAAAGTATTCGTGGGGAATGCCTGTTTATTTTTTACATCGCCTAGCCTGGAAATTTTTTTATTTAACTGAATTTCGGCCAATTTTATTGGGCGGATGAAACAAAAAAACACAGGAAGTATATCCTGGAAGTGGGACATGCAAGATTCTGTTTTAAACCAATTTTAAAACCAGATCTTTGATCGAAAAAAGCAAATCTTCAAAGATGAAAAACAATTATTAAAATCATAAAACTCAAAAAAATATTCGAAAAAAAGTTGAACTAATTTAACACTATTTGTTGGGCTTGTGCAAAAAATGTGACTGGAGTCTCGATCGAATAAAAAATGGAGAGGGTTGAGCGATATCAACAATGAACGATAAATGCCCACATGTACGTATGAAATATTACATACGTGTATGTATATTGGGCATATACGTTATATCTATATCGTACTTACTGCGTATAGCCCGTGGCATATGTGCGAATAAATGGGCCGATGATGCAGTGACATATTCCAATGCATACAAAACATGCTTGACGATCGTCAGACAGTTATATATCTATGCAATATCATATATCGTTGTGTATGCAGATCTATCTTTATATACCTATAGGTACATATAGTTCGGTGTGTTATATAACATAGTGAATTTTTCTATCGACTGATCGACGCGATATTCACGAAATGTTTTGTGTCGAGGCTTGGAAATACAGAGAGCACTCATGGGTGCAGCAATTCTCCTTTTTTTGTGTACGTTTTTGCTTTTTTTCGACCGTAAACCCGCAGTGCCTGAGCGCCAACGCAAACTTTCGCGTTAAAAGTACAAATGCGACTTCCGCTCGACTTGCAAAGGTCGATTAACGTATATATGTGAATACGTATACGTATCCGTATATATATTATAGTGTGTTGGTAGCAGCCAGTAGTAAAAGCGTCCGTATAGTATAGCGCAAGCTCCGAAATCCCCTGGAGAGATCGCCCCCAACACCGCGAGAGACTTATCTGGCGAACGTTGTACAAAGTGGTATACCTGTTAGAAGTTTTTAAAAGCGTGGAGCTGAGATATCTCTCTTCCTCTCTCTCTCTCTCTCTCTTTCTCTTGCTACGTCGCTACTTTCGTTGTTGGAGAAAAAAAAATTAGTTGCTGCAAGTTACTCTCTTCTAATGACCATCTTGCACGATTAGGCTAAACTTCTTTTATTGGAGTTTCGTATGCAGTAACGCAAAAAGTTTGTTTCTATTTCTTTTTTTTTTCTTCTTAATCAAATGATTACAAATGTGCGAAATCTCTCGAGTGTTTGTTGAATCGACCAGAGTGGTCGGTGTAATCGATACAAAACATTCATAGTTATTCAAGGGGTCGTAAAACTTTTACGAGCCTTAACAAGATAGCTACTGATTTGTCTATCCCATATTTCTCCTAAAAGTTTAAAGTTTCAAGAAAAAAATACGATAGGAAATAATTGCAAGAGAAATTCGGATTATAGTTTTTGATTGCGTACGATGATAACATACTACCTTAAAACCATTTTTTCAGCGAGATATGTCGAAGTAAGAATAATAAAAAACGACTTGAAAGTTTCATCCTGGCCTGAAAAGCCGGAGAAAATATTTTCTTTTCTTTTTTTCGTGAAAACGAAGTTCCTTCATGAGCAAGCCAAATAAAATGAGGCGAAAAAACGTCGACGCGGCAAGGCGTATAGGGCATAATATGGCGGAATATTTCCGGAATCGATGAGGTAATAACAGAACTGTTACGTTTTTAGCCTCTTTTCAAACTACACGAGGCAGAAAGAGTGCGATGAGGGTCGGGTGGGGGGGTTAGGGGCGATAACTTTACCAGGAACAAGCTTTTATGTTGTACTGTCACTCATAGTTCACTTTAAAAATTTAGTATTCACATCTTTTCGGCTATATATTATGTATATATGTATACGCCCGCGTATACGGTTGAATAGACGCAAATTGCGATCGGGACGTGTTGTAGGGTTGTTCGCGAGGCGAAGTTTCTCGCCTGTCGAGTATTTCCACGCGAAATCGATCGTAAGCACAGCGGCGATTCGAACCAACCGCAAACTTCAGTTTTTGGTTTTACGGCAGTGTCGTAAATATACGACAGTATATGCGGTACGATGTATATACGTCTTGCCTTTTTTTCCAAAAGAATAGAATACTTTTTTCTTTAAATGTCGAATAACTTTTTTCAAGATTTTTCTTATTTTTTCAATATTTTACGTAACACACGTTGACACCGAAGTACAATGTGCGAGGATTCATTAAATAATTGATTTTTATCCACTGTGTGAATAATTTTTTTTTGTGTTTTCAACCTTTTTCTTACCATCCCCGTATCGATTTTTCGTTCACCAAACCAAATTGAGGTCAATGAATATCATGCGTGCTGTTTACTCTGGGGGATCGCTTGGAATTCATTTATTCTGAATAGTAACGCGAAATTTAGATCGCCTTTTTAAAAATCCTGTTTTCGTTGGTGCAAGAAGCATTTAAATTGAGAAAGTCAAGTCGGAGATATAAGTTAGGTTAATCGTGTCGGTCGAGAGTTAACGGTGTCAGTTGTATTAACGATTGACTTTCGATTTTCTTCAACACTAACAATAAGTAAGTCTACTGAGGGTTTAAAGAAAAATGTTATTCCAAAGTAAGAACCGATTAAAGGATCGGCCGTGGTAGGCTTATTGGTATAGCGCGTTAAGGGTGTCGATTATCCTATAGCCATAGGTTCGACTTACAGTCGATTGGTGAAAGAAAACTGAAATTGCCTGCTTATGGCGTCCTATTTCAATAAGTATCGATCTCAAGTTATGGCGCCGCATTATTAAGTGTATAACGTATTATCTTATTGATGTTGGTGATACATTATATTTATATCAACTTGTTAATTAATTGTTAATTAATCGTTGAGAAAATTATTTTAACAATTATTCAAATGGACGCGCTTCGTTCGACAGCAGTAACGTTCGAACGCGAACAGATGCTTCTTTCCCTTCCGGTTGAGTATGCTTATCGATATATCTCCGATAATTTCAAGTGCGCTAATTGGTAGAGTCGACTCGTGTTCAGCGAACGATCGCAGTGTGTCTCGCGACGCCCGAGCGTTGAGCAGTCATTTCCCTCGGTCCCCTTATTGCAAACGTTGAACTCCTCGTTCTCACTATGGTCCCCGGCATGTTGGAGTTTTCATCCCCCTAACCCCACCGGAAAAGGCTCATATAACTCCGCTTGGAGTCGCCCGGAGACTTCTGAATGTTTCCATTCGCTTCGCTGGGCTCTCTCACTTTTATTCCCTCTTTCTCGTTTCCCCTACATTGCTCTCGCACAGTTACTCCTCCTCTTTAATCGCATTCTGCCGCTCGAGTAATTAAAATGCTCCGGATAGGGACATTAGCAATTCCAGGGACGGTTGGAAGAAGTTTTCTGATCAATGTCCGAGGAGGTAGAGACGGAGCGATGTGCATGGTGCTTAATGCAGTAGAGACGAGTAAATGTTGACTCGAGTCACGAACGACTATATCTGTTTTCAATGAAAGCCACCATCTAGTCGAGCCACTCTCTTCGTTTCGTTATACACAGCTCTCCGTCAGCGAAAATGTGATAATTTCCATTTGACGTCATAACGTTTATAACTTCGGCATTAAGAGACATTCCGGGAATGGGAGCGATACCAAATACCTCCAAATACTTCCAATTTCGAATTACTGGTACTTAAAAATTCGGAGACGCATGAATACGGTGGCGACAACGTTCGACGGAGCAAGACTGTATGTAGTTTTAACACACCGGCTGTAACATGTTCACCATCGCTCGTTGCGAGGCGGAAAACGCTTAGAGTTGTGGGTAGAAACGACGTCTTAGTGTCCGACGGGCTGTCTCCAAGTGCGAATGTCGTTTGTTTATTGTTCAATTGAATACGAGCAATATAATTTTAATTGAATTAAGATTTCAGTGAATTCAGAAGACTAACGAAGTATTGAAGTTAAAATTCTCCAAGTAGATGGAAACAAAAGATATTATTTTGTTGTTTCGTTGGTCTCAGATAGGCACACGAAACCGATGTTTTTTTTCACGTAAAAACCGGAAATTTTCGAAAATTTATTCTATAAATAGAATTTGCTGAATTCTATAATCGGTCTATGTTCATTTACTCCATTAATATTCCTAGCAAAATTATAATAAATGAAAACCGATAAAGGGGTCGGAATTTGTTCAGCAGTTGTATTATTATTATTATTATTATTATTATTATTATTATTACGTCAAGAATTACGCAATATTGAAATCAATTTAACGAATGATTCGTTATTCAAACGAAGTTGCAAGTAGCAAGTTCGATTTACAAATTCGCGATATGTTTAGTCGCGATCTTAAATGAAATGGGCATTCGTACAGGGAAATTAGATTATCGTCCACCAGCCTCGAGTGTATATCAGCCGTAAGTGGAAAAATACTCGGGACGATTAAGTTACCTACTTGAAGGCTTCCTGCAGCCAATCTTTTCAGTCTTATGTGTATATAAATACAGTGTCCCAGCTCATTTATAATGTATATATATATATGATTCACCGAAATATCGCGAGTTTTACAAAACGTGGACACGTTTCCATGTCGTTTCATATACACGGAGGACTGATTTCCAGTAATTTGTAAAGCCACCTGCGACCGAGCACGTTGAGGGAGAGACTCTCATTTTTTGGCTTCGCTATAGCGAACAGCTGGGATGAGAGAGGTAGCGACGATGGTTGAGGGGGGTCGCAAGGAATGAGGACATCGGCTGGATGAAAGGAAAAGAAGTAGTAAGAACATCGCAACGAGGAGGATAGAGATGCGTGTGTACACATTCCCTCCCCACACCCACAGCACTATCGTTGCTAACCCTCGTTCCCCTTCGGCATGTCGAGCAAAAGTAACGGTGAGAGCTCCCGACTAGTAGTGGGATACGTAAAGGGAAATGGTGAATGAGGCGCCAGCGAAGAGAGGAATATACCTATATATATATATATATATATGTATGCGTGTGTGTGTAAATATATATATATAACAGCGACAGGATACCGATGGATGCGTTGGTTCCGGTATCGACCAGCAGGGCGTGTCTTCCTCACCGGGGAAAGCGAGCACCGTCAACCCCACATACAACGCTCTCGCGTTTCCCCTTCTTTCTCTCTGCCACTCTCTCTCTCTCTCTCTCTCTCTCTCTCTCTCTGTCTCTCTTCTTTCACTGGCACCCTCACCCTCTCTCTTCGTCGCTCTTCACAGCACTGGATGAGACCCACCGCGCAGCTAAACCCGCGTCCCTCCTCATGGCTCGACGCTGGAGAAGGATAGAGGGGAGTAGAGGAGATTCTCTTGTCGAGGTTCCCCTGTCTCACTCTCTCTCTCTCTCTCTTTCTCTCACTTGCTCCGGCTTACTCTGTCTGTATGTCTGTATGTCTGTCTGTCTATCTTTCTCTCTCTCTCACTCTCCTCGTCGTTCCCTCTTACTTTTCTGCAGATCTACTCGTTGCTGAAAATTCCTGCTTGACGTCTCACTGCGACAATCAACCCTTAACGTATTGCTGTTAGACGCTTGTTGCGAAGAATAATTGTTTTTTTTTACATTTCGGAAAATTATATTTTCATATACTATGGATGTATGTGTGCATATAAGGGGATCCCCTACCACTGCATGGCATCCAAACAATTCATCAACCCGTAACTCATCGCGGTTGGAGTCTCTTTGGCAATAATTTTGTTTTAATGTTTGACACTGTATTTTAATATATTTATGAGGTGGGGCTCCTCTCCCGTCGTGCCAACAAATCAAATCATCCCTTCTCCCCATGCCGATATCCTTTTCTCGGCTTTAACTATATCTATTTGTCTATTAACCATTTTCTCTGTCCCTTTTGTCACTCATTTCGTACGATACATATACGTACGGTCGAAACACTACTCTCGGTATATTATGTACACCTTTCTGGTACCTATTCTTACAGTCCCATGGTTCAAGTCCAGCATATCCTTCGGATTGGTTGACCTTCTGAAACGGATAACTGACATATTCCGTATATTATTTACGGCAATGGAATCCATTTCAATACAGTCGCACTTATAGATCGTTGTCGTGACTGTCGGACAGAGGTATCGGGGGTTGACGAACATTCACGAATTCCCTCGCCGTTACGTCGATCCCGTGCTCGAGTCGCGAAATCAGCGCACTCTCATCCTCCCTCCGCTCTGTTTCGCTCTCGTTTTCTCATTGTCTCATGCGCTCATTCTCCCTCTCTCTTTCTGTCTCATTCTCCCCCCCCCCCCACTCTCTCTCACTCACTACTTCACTCCCTTTCACTCCCTAACGATCATTAAGCTTAAAAGCAATCGACTTCCATGTCAAGTATGAACGTATGTGCCGGACACTAAGTCGACGTTTATATGTATGTGATACCGCACGTGAAACGTCGTAGGTATATACGCATGCATGTATTCGCTTTTGCGCCGACGCGGGTGCTGGCACAATGCTACACGTGCGCATGCGCGCGTACCAACGTGCTCAAATCCTTATAACTCCCGGACAAGCTCATCTGATTTAGCTGAAGTTTTGCATGTTGGTAAGCAGTCAACCTTCTTTTATGCAATTTTCAATTTTTTTGAAGAAGCATTCATCCAAGAAACTTACAATTTTTTCAAACAACGATCTTTTTTTTTAATGCAAGTGTATTAGACTTATCTCACTAATTATGTATACAGATATTAGTGTATATGAGCTTTGCTATAAATATCGCATAAATATATATCGTGCGAATTTAAACAAATATTTTTAAGAACTTTTTGTCAAGAATCCGTCGCGGCTCTCGAAGAATTGATATAAACGAAGAAGGATGTATAGTATACCTTTGCGTCTTATCTACCTCCCGCATAGAAATTAATTCGCTTCTCGATTCGACGGCGCGACCCTCCGACCGAAATACGCGCACGCACCAAACATGAAGAATTTCAAAGAGGGGGAAATGTTTATGTATCTTTTAGAATGTTTGAGCTATAAAAGAAATTTAATCACGGCACGGGCTAATGGCCACTGCCCATTACGACTCCATTTTGTTAATTATCACCATCCCTAGTCCCCTCTGATTAAAAGCCACGCTGTTTCCAACGGCGAGTTTATTTTTTATAGTTATACTTCCATCCTTTCATTCTCTTTTTTTTTTCTTTGTCTCGCGTTTGGCACGAAATTCGATAGTTGCATGAAAGTTTGTTTATGATTTTATTTACTTGATATCCCGATCGATTCTTCAAAGACATTTTAGGCGGAATGGTTTAAATTATTAAAGGCCCACGTTTTTTTCCCTTGGTGTTCGGTTTCCAGATTCGCGTTTGGACATCCATGCATGCTGAAATACTCGAATTATTAACGTCGCGCGACAAGCGCTTTGATCATATTATTAATTAACGGATTGGTGGTTCAATAGAAAGGTAAGGTATCTGGAAGTATCGTGTTAATAATAAACCATGTTGAATGCTGTTCGGCGTGAGCAAACAATTCATTAAATAATATTAAATTCTCATGAATTGGTATTTTTCTGCCAACCGAGGTTCTCTTTTTGCCCCACTCTCCTCAATTGTTTAAACTTGTCTAATTATAGTAGAAGTGTGCATTTGTTTGGTTTATTATTTCAGATTTTTTTATATAATTCATTAGAAAAAAGTTACTGCTAATAGAAGTGGTCGATGACAACCATCCTTTCGATGAAATTTTTGTCAATGTTTTATCTACGTTGAAAATTCGATTTTGTCTTTTGAACCAGTACCTTATTGGGCCTAGGATGCTACAATGAATCGCTTAATATAATATAACGGACAATTAATAGATTGGGCAAAAAGTAATTCCATTTTTTCTAATGAATAGCTATACGTCTCCATCTATTGATACATACTTAATTCTAAACTTTCAATGCACTCCAATGGCCATACAAAATATTAATCGGAATATTATTCTATTATTTGTATTAGTGATCGACTATAATGTCGATAGTTCGATCCCAGAGTAAATACAGTAGAATGGTGATCTATATAAGGTTTAAACACACGTTTTCCTATCTCAAGGAGAAATTTTGCCGCGTCTCAATGAGAATATGTTACGTCCGTTATGCACATATTATTATCACATTTAAGTATTGATAGTGGGTACGTGATATCCTCGTCCTTCCGTTGTATCATCTCGTAGCCGTGTGCGTATACGTGTGGGGCTATAAATATATGTATATTCACGAGGGAATATCGCACTAGATACCGGCAAGAGGCACTTGGCCCTCGCATTCGTAACATCCTGAACATCCCCTAATTATCTCGTGAGATTAAAGGCTTTGCAGGCAAAGGGCATTGCAGATTATAAAGCGTTCCCTATCGCACTCACGTTCTCTGTCGTCACCTCTGATTAACTTTCAAGTGGCATCACGCCTACTATGAAGTTTTCATATTGCCGGAGTCGTTCGTTGTATATTCACATTCAATAGAGAATTTCAATTGGTAACGAGCGTAGCTTCCTAGCCTCAGATTTTGTATTCGCATATGCAGCCATCGCCGTGTATTGTTCGCTGCATTGATGCCCATCCAAATTTCGTTATGCATTTTTCCGAGAGATCGAAAATTTATCTATTTATATTTATGTCATGCCATCATGTCCATGGGTAATAACTGCTGCGGGAACATATCGGAATGGATTTTTTTAAAAATTGTTAAATTATAATTATTATCGATATCATAATTTACAAGCTTAATAATAATAATAATACAAATAATAATAATAATAATAATAATAATAATAATAATAATAATAATAATAATAGAGCAAGTGCGCCATATATGGACCACCATAAGGATTTTCTTGAATAAAACTCCGAATTTTAATGTGTAATCAGCCTTGTTTATTTTAATCGCTTCTATAATTATTTGGAAACAAACGCGATTAGTAGAACTCTTCGAAATTAATAACATTTTAGTAATAATACATTTTTTCTAAAGTGTGTCATAACTAGGAACTTTCGAGAAGTGAACGCAATATGGACCACATGGTTCCATATGGCATATGGACCACATATAATGTGATTTAAAATAATGAATATTATTGTTTTTGACGAGTCTTCTGAATTATAAATCTTTATAAATTAACTATTAGGGATTAATCTAGTCCTTGGTACAAATATCACACGAAAAGTAGTCGTCTTCTATGCCAGCACATTCTTCATGAACCCATCGCTGGCAAGGTGCTCATTAAATCATTTTCTCTCCATGAATATCTTCAGAAAATAAGCCATCGCAATAGAAGCATTTCGCAGTTTCATTTTGGGACCGGTCAGAGCTTTCGTCAGTGCTATCATGGACTGAATAATCACTTTCACCAGAACTATTAAGTAAGTGATTTTTTGTTTATAGAGATCCTTCTTTTTATCCAGCTATTTGCTTTGGTGTTTCCTTTGGTTTATTTTTATTTGTCATATGCCTCTTATTCTTCAGCTTTTCTATTTCTTTCTTCCTTTTCAGCAATGTTTCTAAATTTTGCTTATAGGGCGAAGATATCAGAATCATAGATTCGGTGGCCTTTCTTCTGAGCAATATTTGCTATAGAGATAGGCTTAAGAAGTTAAGCAAAAAATTTGATCGAAATTTGACTAAAACGAAAAATTGCCCCCGTGTACGCGTGCGTTTGATCTGCCTCGCGCCAAGTAACTGGCGGGTTCCGGTTGGGGAGAGGCACGTTGTGCGATGAACGGCGGCTCGATAAAACTAACGTTCTTTGAGAAATGCCAGTGGTCCATTTTATAAAACTGATCCAAATATGGCGCACTTACTCTAATAATATATATATTTTTTTAAGGAGAGAGATGCTTTATGCACCATCAGTAAAGACATCGGGTATGTGGGACTGGTACCCACTGAAAACCTCCTTCGAAACCAGGCTATTAACCACCCCGGTAGGGACTTTGTGGTAGGTATTGCTTCGGAGTGGAACCCCATGTTATACTCCTTCGAGCCTGTCCGGTCTTAGCTTTCTGATCGTTGTGCTAGGTTGGTTGGTTTCCATGTCGGTCCAGCTCTTTATTTTTCTCTTGCAGGATCGTCTTCGCGAAGACGATCCTGTTCCTGTTCCTGTTCCTACTCCTACTCTGTTCCAGTATGTTTGTCCTCTGAGGAATAGTTCTGTGATGTTCTCCGGTGTTATCTGGCCTACTTCGACCTTTCGTTGTCCTCTGTTTGTTGCCCACCTTTCGCACTTGAAGAATGTGTGACCGGCGGTGACGCGATCCGTGTACCCTTAGATGCATGGCGGGTCATTTACCTTCCCCACCCTGTGGAGGTACAAGGTGAAATACCCGTGTCCCGACAGGAGTTGCATGAGGAAATAGTCCACTTCTCCATGTTGATAGGTTAGGTAGCAGCCTGGCTGACCATCTCCCTCTTGGGTCCGCCTGCCAGCACTCTTTCCAGTACTGCAGAATTTATTCTTTCGCTGTTTTGATGTTCCCTTTCCGCCCGGCTGCTTGTTTTGTTCCGAGCTCTCGTTTTATCTCATAAACTCGTTTTCTTTCGAGGGCCAGGACGTCAATCGGGGTTACTCCCACAATGACTAGTACCGCTGCCTCCGAGACCGTGCGGTAAGAACTGGCGATCCTTAGGCCATGTTTTCGGAGCCACCTCATGATCCGTCTCATTGCCTGGTTCAGCTTGGTGTGTGATTTTCCGGTATTCCTTGCGGGAATTACCACGGCGATGTCGTCCGCATATCCTACTAGAAAACTCTCGTCGGGCATCTCGGTGCGCAGGATGCCGTAGTACAACAGATTCCACACGTCTGGGCCTATAATGGAGCCCTGGGCTGCCTTGCCCGTGATGTTTTTTGTGCAATGTTGTTTCATAGATGAGTTTCCGATCTCGGAGATAGCTCTAAACCATTCGGAGGAGATAGTCCGGTGTCTTAAATCTGTCCTCAAGGGCCGTCAACATATCTTTTCACCTTGCCGAATTGAAGCCAATTCGGACGTCTAGCGTTGCGAGTAGTGTTATTCGCCATGAGTAGTGGTTTCCCCGCTGCGCGACTTCGACGGCTTTGACTACTTCATTTACTACGTCAGCGGTGGATCGGCTTTTCTTAAATCCATATTGTCTCTCCGATAAGTCTCCTCCCTTGTGTGTGGTTGCTGCGAGTCCGGGTTTTAGGAGGCGTTCCAGCAGTTTTACTGTCGTGTCCAGCATGCACAGGGATCTGTGCGATGAATGCGTGCCTTTACTGAGCAGAACCAGTCTTTGAGCCTTCCATTTCTTCGGGAAGTCTCCGTTCTTGAGGCAGCAATTGTACATATTCAGAAGCAGTTCGGGATACGACTTCGCAATCACTTTCAGTGCTTCTGAGGGGATTCCATCTGGCCCCGGGGCTCTCTTGTTCTCGAGGAAGCTTACCGCTTCCTGGAGCTCTTCTTCCGTGAAAGGTACCACATTTTCCGGTAATGAGAGGTATGTCTTTGCTTCCCGTACTGGCGGTGAGGGGAAGAACACGTTCACAATGTTTTCTATCTTCTCCGCCTCTAGCGTAGGACCGACTGATTTACCTCAACGTTTACTCATAACCACCTTGTATTCCAGCCTCCAAGGGTCTTTGTCTTCGTCTCGTTTAAGCGTTAAGTTTAAACTATCATAACCTCGTCACCCTCAACCCAAATAAAGCCTCGGCCCCTTCCTTGTGCTACAACGCGGAGGCTGGGTGGATTCGGTACCCAGAAGGCGGCCGTACCCCGGTTGTGAGTGACCCGTCTTGGTTTCGATACTGTTCGCTCAGGATCAGTAAGTCGGTTCCCTTTTCTAGGCGAAGCTGCTCTAAGAGGTTCTAACCATCTGCTGTCCGGTTGTGTAGAGATTTTCCTGGAGAATCTTCACGGCTGGGTTGCATTCTGTGCTTCTGCGATTGCGCGCCGGTAAGCCTGGCAGTTGCCCGTACCGGGAACATGCTTACGCTACTCTGTGGGCAGGACACGTTGTTTGCACAGGAAGCACTTCGGCTCGTTTTTGCACTGCTTTTTTATGTGGCCTTCCATGCCGCATTGGATGCACAAGGTTTGGGTCTTTCTGTTGGGGCCCTAGTAGCTTGTTTGGTGGTAACCGTAGCCAAAACAGGCATAGCATCGTGTCACCAGAACTTTCCGCCGTATTCTGCAGACGACCCAGCCGGTCTTGATTTTACCACCCCTGATGAGGTATTCCCCTCCTTTTTTTACTGATCCGAAGGAAGGCCAGCTTTTGTCCTCTGGAGTTTTCCTTCGTGAGAGATACCTTAAATTCTTCCTTGAAGTCCTCCAATTCCTTTCCGATTGCGTCTTGGACTTCCTCCTCCGAGGTAAAGCGATCGAGATCTCTGATCTCCAGGGTCGCCATAGCTTGAAGTTCCCTTACTGTGGCTCTGTCTTCGAGGATACCTTTTAGGTCCTCTCTAAATTGGCCATTGTCTTTAGTGCCATCTCCTAGTTGTAGGAGGACATCGCCCGCCCGACTTTGTCGGAAAGCTTTGATCTCTGTTCCCGATGCTTCAGGGGTAACCTTCGTTCGGATTTCCTTGAGTATCTCTGTGAAGGACTTGCCGTTCCCAGGTTTCATTAGTAGTGCCTTCATTCTGGCCTTCTTTCTTCGTTTCAGCCTTGTCTCTTTTATCCTCCGCGAACTTGATCCGGGCGGGGGGGGGGGGGGGGGGGGTCCGGGCTGTTGATCCCTCTCCTTTTTGTCTTCTTTCTCCTTCTTTCTCCGTTGTGCCTTCCGCGTCGTAACCTGTATGAATGCAACTGAGGGTTTTTCGGGTTCCTCCTGGTTTTTTTTCGGTTGGCCCTTTCTTCTTTTTCTCTGTTTCGGCTGTCATACGGCTGTTTGCTTTTGGATTTTATCCTCCGTCTTTCGGTCGGTCTTCTGTCTGCATTTCCTGGTTTCTTCTGATTCCTTCGGCGGACATCCATGAGGCGCGGAGGCTTTGAATGATGTCGATGAACTCCTCGAAGGCAGCTTGGAGGAGTTCATCGAGCCTCTCTTAACATCTGCACTGTTGTTGGATTGTCTTTTAATAGCTGTCCTCATCTTTTTGAGGATTTGCTTGCACTTTTCTAACTTTTCTTCTTTCATCTTCCTCGCATTTGTAATGTGATCTTCGATGGAGGAATTCTGTGGGGTAGTTTTTCTTGCTCCATCCGTTTTTAAAGTCGAGAATTTGGCACCGTTGCCCCCTGTTGGTGTCGTCTTGAGTCCGTATGGCGTGCCAGATGTATTTGCTGAATATTCAGCTAGTGCTGCGCCACTTCCCCTTGTCGTTGAACTGAATAATTGGTCCCCCTAAAATCCATGGTATTCTTAGATTGGGCCTTCGGCCCCGTCGGCTACATCGGAGCCTGACCCATCGACGTCCAAAGGCGGGTAGAAGCGGGCAGCAATTAGCCCACCGATCCCTCTGGTGATGGGATCGACAAAAAAGACGGAGCCCCTGTGTTACGATCCGAGGATCGTTTATTAAAAATGAAATTATTCAGAGAACTTCTACAAACTAAAAGACACTTGGGGATCATTCCCATTCCAAGAACCACCGCGTCCCACACCATCTATTTCGAATAAAATGTTACGATGCTAAGATCGCCGATAAAGAATCAAATAATTAATATCTTAAAATATTTCACTACAACCGAAATGTCCGCTTGTGATATCAACTCCACTTGAGAAAACACCGACTTTATTACCATTTGTTACGAATCTTCATTGTCTCCACCATAGCGAATTCTAACGTCCCTAAGTCGATAGGGGATTATACCTCGTACACTGTACTGACTCTGTACTACTGGTCAGTACAGTAGTGTACTGACCGGTGTACCTACTGTACTGACAGTAGGGACACCGGTCCTCTACGACTCTACCATACCCTCTGTGAAGGATAATAAATCGTGTGTGTATCTCCCATCGTCTTCACGATCGCCATACTTAGTTCTGAGAAATAGCCAGTACGTTCCGATAAGGGATTACACCGTATGAATATCAATTCATAAGTGAAGCGACACACCCACGATCTATAACTATCACCTACCGCCTCTTTTATTATAATTAGCCTAAGCAGCTTTTCTATCTACCTAATGCACATTGTTACTTTTGACCAATGATAGCATCGATTAATAATAGAATAGTCAATCAAAAGATGTCATTTATCAAATAAAAGACCGGGGTCTCCGGCTCAGAACTTAGTTACAATTTCAACTTCGACGGGGACCAACAACGTACACGCCGTACGCAACAGAATCTGCGGAGCATTCTCGCTCGTCACTCCGTCTAAATATCAAAACGTTGTAACTCACCGAGAGTAAACGCGTGCTGGAGCGGGATTTCCAAGTGCCGGGATATCTTCTCCGGGCACTCGAGGACTATTTGAAAGACCGCTCCCTGGTCTATATCACCGCGGTTGGTCTGGTAAGCCGTGAAATCACGGCTGGGGCAGCTCAAGGCTCCATACTCGGTCCCGACATATGGAACGTCACCTATGACGGGATCCTACGTATGGAGATGCCTGAGGGTTCATTCCTGGTTGGGTATGCGGGTGACATCGCCGCCATCATCACCGCCAAAAACGTTGAGGCGGCACAGATGCTGCTCAACCAGGTAATGCGTCGCGTCCGCTCATGGATGGGCGAGATACGAAGACGAGCGGACAAAGCGGCTGCGACGACGGCGCTACTAAGCAGAATTATGGCCAATATTCGCGGCTCCCGACCCTGCACACGTTGTTTTCTGTTACGCACCGCTGAGGTAATCGTGCTCTACGGCAGTGCAGCGGAAACCATGTTACCTTGACTGGCCGGATCACAGACCGTTCTTGCCTTGAATGGCCGGATCACAGACCGATCTTGCCTTGACAGGCTGCATTATTCTCAAATCTTTCTCCAAGCACAAAATACATGTCACTCCACCTGGGCAACCTCCGCATGGTATACCTTGGCTACTGCCGTCGATACTGTAACTTTGAAGCATCATAACTCGAAAAGTACTTCATGAAAAAAATATTTTCTTTTATTGTTTTGGAAAGCTTTCGAGATGCACTATAAGAATATGCAATGCAAAATAGGGTGTTCTATTAAAAAAAATTGATGTGGCCTTAACCTGACCTTGGCGACGACACGCAAGGTCAAACTAATAAAATTAGTAAATAAATATTTTTGAATCATATAACTATTGTCTGAAACACTTTTCGATAATACTTATATTTTCCAAAATATTTAGGTATCCCTACCTTGCTGGGACACCCTATATATTGGAAGACGTGGTGGTCTGCCTGCAGGTCAGGGAAGGGGTTTTAGTCGGTAGGGCCGCGAGGCGAGTCCGACACTTGGGGGACTAGATAAGCCCCCAGTTAGTGCGCAAAATGCATTTCCCCCTCCCGGAAAAAAACTATTATTATTATTATCATTTTTATTTCGCAACTGATGGATTGTCGATGATTCAGATTTTTTATTTTTGAATCAAATTGATACAAAAGCGGAGTCATAGGTAAAAATGGCTAACGAGACAAATAGGATTACCGATTTTTACGGGGATTAAAACTTCATCGTTCCAAGTGCCGAAATTCGATCAGCACGTTGATTCTGTCGGACTAGCGGATTCGCGCAGTAGCGAGCATATCCCGCGCATTCGAGGATTGTCATCAAGGTTTTGAGGAGTTCGGCAACCTAATATAAGCGCTTGAGTCCTTTGTAGGGTTCCACCAGTTAGTAGGAGGACAATAGACGGAGCGAACAATGTGGAATCCGTCTCATATTTGCTATTATGGGCGTTCCGCGCGGTATCGAAAATATCACGCAGCAAAGTCGAAATATTGGAAAACACCGTGTACATAACGGACGAAAATCAAATTAACATTGCAATTAGAGCAAAACTTATTTCGTCCGTTTCGACATAAATTCTTAATTTGAATTTACGCGGCACTTGAATTTACTCCGCCATCGCTCGATTGTTACATAATTATTTGGTTCGACACCAGAAATCATATTCGGCTACATCTGTGTTTAGGTCCGGATATACTAACCGACGATCCGAGGAGGAGGCAAGGAATACAATGATATTTTACGCGCTGCATTCGATATTTACGATAACAGCCGATATCTCCTCCGCTGTATAAACGCGCCTATGTAGATCGGCTACGTCCTATCATCGTCGGTGAGCAACCTGGAAATCGACCCAGGATGCAACGGTCAGTATTACCATACAATAAATTTGATTTAATGAAGGATAAGTGCAACCAAGGATGGCATTGTAACGATCTTTGAATGTTGCCACATGGGTCATGCGCATATCTATATGTATAGGACAGAGGTATATAGTAAACAAGTGATAGGGGTAGTAGGTACACGAGAGAGCACCTGTTGTCGACTCGGGACCTCCCGATATCCAACGCAGAACTGTACAGCCCGAGCTATGCATAACATATAAACTCCGAACTCTCAGGTGGATAAGCTCGCGAACAACTTGGCCGGATTCGCGGAATATGCGCTTGGGAGAATTTCGATATTCGAGGATGCTGCGAGTGTGCTGCATGTGAATAGTCCTGAAATTGCCGTAAAGTGAGACGCTACCACTTACTATGCTCTACGCGCTTATATATAGGTACATATATATATATATGTATGTGGCACACGTTCGTTGCAATATCGCTTCGACTAGTACGAAAAAGTGTTTTTTTTTTTCGTCGATGGGGGTAAATTTCGCTTTTCGTTTGAAAGATGAGAAAAAAAAAGAAATAGCGGTAGTTTTGGCTAGACGAACAAACCGACATACCTACACGAAAATATCGCCTCGATGACGTGTGGACCTCGTTTCTAGTCTCGTGATTTTTTCGCGAGCGTCAATGAACGCGAACGAAAAGTTCTTCCGAGTTTTTTGTTCCTCGAACCGCCGCGAATCTTTCTTTCTGTTCTTTTTGTTCGTTCGTTCCTCTCGAGGCGAAGGTAAAAAAAGACACCGGAAAACGTGCACAACCTCGGAAAGCTCCAGACTTTTTGATGTGCGCTATTCCGCCGATATTTTCTTCGTTTCTTTTTCATTTTAGTTTTTACTTTTCCTTTGTTTTCCCTTCTTTTACCACCGTTGTTTTTGTGTGTTAATGCCGGCAGAATGGCCGTACAGCTTTCGAACTTGGGCGCATTCTCTACCGGTTTCCTATTTCATTTGCTGCGTCTGGTATAAAGAGTGTGGCGCAATCTAGTACACGCTCAAGCTGACCTTTTTTAGAAACTCTCTCCCTCCTTCCTTAGCTACCCCTCATACACTATTCTATGCGTTTTTGCTCGGGTGCGCGCGCCTCTGTGTGTGTGTCTCGGGGATGGGGGCAACGAGGAAGGTTGTAATGAACGTTGGGCGTTTCGGAAATAACGAGACGAGAAAGTGCGCCTGAGCAAAGGCGTAAAAAAGAGGAGAGTATCCTCGAGAAATGGTATATTGTGTACATCATTCATACACACGTATTCTTATGCGCATACACGTATACGAAATTCGAGGAAAAGATCCGAATAAGAATAAAGAACGATAGGGACGATAGTTGAACTTCGGCATTGAAAACCAAAGCGATAGGTACAGCATTTTCTTTTAGTTTTACCGAGAACACAAACAAACGATGTTCGGTGAAACGTAAAAGTCTTGTGTTTTAGTTTCTCATAGAGGACGCTTTGTTGCGGCAATTTTTCGACGAGATTTTCGCGTCACAACGTTCACTGCGCTTCAAACGTACCAGTGGGCATATACGTGTACGCGCAAGAGATCGAATATGTTCCTCGTTTGCAAAATTTCAACCCCTACTACGCGAGATATCGAGCCGAAGCTTTACATATATCTAAAGCACTGACACCCTTTTGACAACGCGAATAGTTATACAAAAATTGTCTACGATAATAAATCTTCAAATCGAAACATCGGCGTAACGATATATATCGAATATTCGATGATTTGATTAGTCACGTAATGTCGTTTTAGACGTTCTCCGATTATCAACGATCCCCTACTAATCGTGTGCGAAAAGAATTTTGTTTTGTTTCAGCGGAAGCAAATGTTTGAAATTGAAAAAATATTCACCTAGAGGAGATTCGAAATTTGGCACCGCTTCAAGCGACATGAGAACCACTGCGCTACAGCCGGCAAGAGTCGAACTATCACATGAATATCGAGATTTGGCTGTCAGAAAAAACTATTTGGCTGTACTTTTTCCAGTCTGCTTTACTGCACACATTACACAGGATTTCCTCGATTATCGATGCATAAAATAAATTATACGTACTTTTACATAGGACTTGTAATAGGAAGGTATAGAGCTAACTTTACGATGTACACTCTATAGCGAAGCTTCGAACTTTTTCTTATACGATTTTTTGTACATTCCTTTGCCTGAAATACAGTGTACCGATAGTGTCAGGATAGTTCGATCGATCGATTTTGCTTCGCTCGCACGATTTTTCAAACGTACAGTTTTTGTCGCGTGCAGCTTATCTCGTTACTTTCCTTTCCTCTGGTGTGCATATGCTTGTTTAATGTCGCTATAATTGTTTGTCGGCCGTCCATCATTTCATCTTCCTTGCTCTTACTGGCTCTCAAATGTCTAAATAATGTCGCCCTCGTTATAGCTTCTCCGACAATTCTTCGAATAACGTAAAACGATAAGAGTAAAACGATACAGCCAATACATTTTATTACACCCCGGCGTGATGTTAGAATATTCTTCCATAAAGCTGCGCGATACTGACGATCGGTGATAAAACATTGTGTTGTGCACTCATTTTTCAGTAGGTGGAAACGAGAGTTTCGAGGACGGGTTTTTTGGAATTGCCAAGGATGAGTAAAACTCCAATTCCGAATAACAATACTATACTGATAGGTTTATTAAAATAAGGCCAAGATTAAAGTTACAGTTAACAAAAGTTAATGCCTCGAGATCTCCCCTCTTCGGTTCTAGACCGACAACTTATTACTCTCGATATTGCTAAAAAACTAACTAATTGGAGTATCGGCTTGTTAGTCGAAGCTCCGACATTTCGCCATATCTTCTCCCACCCGCCTGCTTTGGGCATTACCTCGACAGCAGCGCTTGCTCGCCAGTCACCTCCGAAATTCTGAGCCCGACAAAAAGTGCTGATTACTTCTGTCGTATAATTTCACAACGCTTTCCTATCCGTTGCCAGGCGTTGCAGTTGAACAATAATTGATGATTAGATTCAGGGCACAACAATTGACTTTTTTGATTATTCGAATTTTGCAGCAATACTGACAATATTTTGTAAAATTAATTTCGTTTTGCTGAGAGCGTACTTGTTGAAATTTTGTTTGGTTCATCCTGTAGTTACTGGGATTTTGACGTCGTACGACTGTTGGCCGATGTGGGTGGATTGGAAGCAAACGGCGGATGGTGGCTTCCTACGATTCGGAGCAGGGTAGGCGTGTGATGCCACACGTGCATGCAACCGCGAGATGCATTCTCGACGTTCTGGCGGCCGTGCGTTCGCTCGTGTTGCGCTTCTCATACCATCGTTCGAATACAACTACCTTTCCGATACTAGGTCGTACTGGGAATGTACTATATCTTTATAATCCATGCAGTTGCATCAGAATATTTCTCGAAATTTGAGATATGTCTCTGTTAAAAAGATTCTGTGGACATAAAAGGGATGAACATCATTGTGAGCAAAAATGTATTCAATCCTTCTTGGCTGAGGAGAAATTATGTCTTTGGATTTCAGAATAATCATTGAAAATAAATTCAAGATGTGAAAATAAGATATCGCTTTTGAATTATTGGTGAAAAAAAAGAAAATAATTTTTTGACAGTACAGACAATGTTTGATCGCTGTTCGCAATACGAAATTTGTCGAGATAACAATAGGTTTTGAAATTTAGCATGGATCGACAAGGGCATTGACCCGTCGTTGATTAAAGTGAGACGTACGGAATAACACAGGGGTAGTTTCCACCCTGTCAATCTCACTTCTATTGTTCTTACCTTTCGCCAGCCGTCTCGATTCACAGGTCTTTTGGGCTAATGTACGTGTACACCGTATTCAGGAAGGTTCAGTTGCGTTGTTGACTTATCAAACGATAGCCACTCTCTGTGTCGAGTCGGTAGGAGGTACTGGCGGGGCTGTCGGGGGATAGATGGAAGTGGGAACGGGTTTTGATGGTAACGCGGCGCTTTGCATAAACCACGGTGACACAGTTTGTTCTCGCACAATCGATATCCTATGTCACGTATCGCACACTCTCCGCAGAGTTTCCATATGTACGGGGCGTTTCGTACCAAATTCGACGAAAATACAAAATTTCTTCTTACTCGTACATCCTCCCATTGACTATGCCATGAAAGTCCGAAAAGATTTCCTCGAATTTAGATTGATAGCAATTTTCATTTTACTTCTTTATTTATCAGTAATATTTTCTGAAATGTGGAAATTTGTAGATCATGTTAATAAAAAAAACTGTTAAGACAGAATAGCGAGAATTGGACATTTTTATTCATAAGAAGTAAATCCATTCTTGAATAATCTTTCATTTTCTTGACATTTTCATTTATTTTTTATTTACTTGTTATTGTTCGAAATATGTAACATATTTGCAGAAAGTAGAAAAATCGGGTGAGAATGAAAATCTAATCGAGCCGAGACGAAACAGCCTATAAGAATCGCGCATACCCCCGCCCTTTTCTCTCGCACTGTGATGAGGGGATCCAACAGGCCACGAGCGCACACCTCGCCAATGGGTTCGTTTTCCCTGGTTATTTATGTTCTGCTTTCGGCAGGTATATATAAAACGGGAGAGACAGGAAGGAAAAAAATCGCGAATTTTCCCCGGTGCAACAAAACCGTGGGCACCGAAAAACACTTTCTATAGGTATATAGGGTTTTGGGGCGGAGTACGAGTTGCCATTGTGCCGGCTATCGCAACGAAAAAGACACGAGCGTGAATCCTCAATAGCGAGCCACGGCAAGCACGAAACGTAAAACTATCGCTAGTTTTACGCTTTTCTCTCGATATAGGAAGAATCAACGCCATTAAAAATGAAGAACCATTCTCTATTTTATGCCAGCAAGTCACAATTGGAATAAAAGTTTGAATTTTTTTCCTTCCGGTAACGATTGAATTTAAATATTGTATTTTAAATTAAGGAATTTTTGCAAAGCGCAGATAACATTTTTAATATTGAATGATTTGTTAGGTCCCGTAACCATGAGAACAAATTTATAACAGGTCTAATTATATGAAAAATATCAAATGCGTCCAATCAACTAAATGATATTTCTAAAAGAATATTGATTTATCAATTTTTCAAATTATTTTGCCTCTCGAATCTTTTCGAACTCGCAAGATTCCTCGAATAAATGAATTGATATTTTTCCGATATCTTTTGTCCAAAAAAGTGGAAAAAGCTTCTCAAATTTGAAGAATTATAGAAAAATGTCAGCCTGAATAAAATGTTCGTTCATTTTAGATAATTTTGAATGATTATTATAAGCTATTATTTATTACATTATTTCGTTATTAAATTACATACGAGAAATATTCTTTGCATTCTTCAGGGGATTAGTGTCGATTAGAGGGACGAGTCGATGAAATCGACGCTCCACGAATGCGAATACTCGGTCTCTTTAGGAAAATATATTGTTTCTGTATTTTTAACGAGACTAACTTTTGCATATCACTGTATAGTCTGAACAGCCTTACAGTTCTCAACTTTTTACCCTCTATCTTGAGCGATATAGCCTCCAATGGCCTCGTCTCGACGATTACAGGATGGGTTGCTAGCATCGCCCTCAAACGCTTTCCAGGGAGCATCGACTTTAGTGGGCTGTTTTGAAGGGTGCGCGTTGGAGTGAGATTTTCCCGTTAGTCGACTTTTTATCAGGTAGCCATTTACGGCCAAATCTTTTCGATCAGTAATTACAGTAGAGGCCTGACACTTCTTGCGTTCTTTCTTCCGCGGGTGTAAGAAACCGAACGATTCCCCTTTTTCTCAACATCTCGGGCCATTCGTGAAAATAGCTACTTCGTACAAGAACGAGATAAGGCAACCATGTCCCATAGTTCGAGACGATATGGAAATTTCAACATATTTCACCCCCATAAAATCAAACGCTTTTCCTCAATAGTCGAAACTAATGCAAAGCTCTTTCAATCTTGAGATAAAAAAAAAGAAAAAATAATAAAAATCATCCCGTAATTACTTTGCTCATCAAGCTGGTATTATATTTATAAAAATCGTCGAGGTAATTAGCGGGAAGTTAAAAACCATCCATCCAATACCTAGATTTTTCAAAATTAGATTAATCACTTCCAGTTCCATTCCTTCCTCGTTTCGAACTATTAAAAACCCTTTTAGATAATTACTTCGTTATAACGCTCCGTGAAACTTTCTTAAAACGATTCTCGTTCAAGTTACATTAAATTACATCGAATATATTTCTTTGATCAGGCGTCTCCATAAAATCCTTCCATTCTCGAGAACAACCCCTATTTTACAAATGCAACAATCAACGACTTTTCTCATGCGATTTAATCAAGGTCAAAAAGTCATAGAAAACTTATGCAATTTTGATCGTTGACGTAAGCTCGAGAAACGTATACCGCGTAGCTGAGGACATACAGGCATCGCGCACTTCATGATCCTGTCGCACCGTGGAGTCACTATATCCCACACCGAGTTCTAGCCCGGCTCATACATAAACGTAGGTATATATATTTGTATATACATATATATATAGATGGTATTATAAACGTTATATCTGCTACATAGAATGTGTACGTAGTAGGCGGGTTGGGTATACTCCGAAGTTTCAAACCGGTGGTTAGATTCACGGGTTGGCAAGTCTAGTTTATAGCCGGAGGCTTCGAATCATGTGGTAAAGCGAACGTAGCGTCCCAACAAGCTCCCATAAATTCATTAATCGCCCCGAGGTAGCGAGCGGGTCTACGCGAGGTCGAGAAAGGGACGACTGGATGTAGGGTAGGGGTTGGTTCGTAGGGAGGTGGTTTGGCGGTGCTGCTCGTAAGGGACTGCCGTGGACTAAAGCGTGAGAGGGGTGGTTTCTCGTGAGGGGTGGTTAGGTGGAATAGGGTTGCGAGATTTAAGCAAATTGCGATTAGTCCGTTAGCTAAATAAGATTATTAACCAACCGGTCTTATTTATGCCTCGGTACAGACCGTTATTTAGATGGATGGAGCAGGGAGGGCTTTTCGTTTGCTGTGCACCACCATGTGCGCTTTCTCTCTCTCTCTCCCTCTCCCTCTCTCTCTCTCTCTCTCTCTGCCCCTAGCGCTATAGCGTTCCCTCTCTCTCCCCCTCTCACTCTATATCGTTCTCTCTCTCTCTCTCTCTATCTCGATAGCCCTACAACGAAGCAGCACGTACTCTGTATGGTGCATCCTATATAATTCGCAATAGGAATGGAACACTGATCCACTGAATACTCCCTCGCTATTTCGAGTTATCCCCCCCCCCTTGCCGCCCCCGCCGCCAATCCTGCTCATATTCATACATCCACCGCCATAACCGTACGTCGCATAGATTTTCATGGAAGGCTCTCGATTATATCGGAGAATTTGCGCATCGATAAATCTTCATTTTCGATCGTACACGAATCGCGTATCACGCATTGATGCATTACCATTTTTTCTGCGTTCTTGTTCCGTCATGCCATTTCCTGTATTTTTGATGATCTAGATTTTGCATCAGAATAACGATGGTCGGTATGGTCGATATCGAATATTAGCTGCGTGTTTCGAGCGTAGGATCGTTCTTCATACTCAATTGGTAAGTTGGTACCTGCTGCGGTCGGTAAGGTAAGACTTATAACGCTTTATGACCATGTGAGGGATCGAGGAGGAAATCAATACACGATGCTTATATTGATTGCTGGGCCCGAAAGTATGGGTTATATTTGGAGTTTGTCGCTAGATGGCGTCACTGTACGGTATTTGGATCGATACGTGAGTTCGTTTGTTTGAAAAATTAAAAATGTTCCGTCGAATTATAAATTAATATTTTTAATAGTTTTATCAACAATTATCGGTGGTATATTCAATTGTTCAGTAATACTGAAATTATAAAAATAAATAATGAACAATAATAATGATTTTCGTATTATTGTATAATTATGGGTTGCTTACATAATCGTTGATAATCCTAATAACAATATTAACAACAACAAAAATAATAATACATATTATTATTGAAACTTATTGAATAATAGGAGATGGAAAATCGGATCGAAGTGAAACGAGTACGCGAGAGTCTCACGCTGGGCATGGTTATAATCAACGAAACCGCTTAACAACAATGCGAAGGGGGATTGGTGCATGGCCACCTTCTCCTCGACATACTATCGCGGAATCTAAAGGTGCCTCCGAGATACGATCAATCCACTGGATTGATTGTCCCTTGTCCTTCATTCAAATCCCACGACGAAGTTTTTTCTCCTCCTTCCTCCTCTCTTTCGTATTCGGTTCTCGACCCTGTTAGGGGACAATTTAACTCCGGCTTATACATATACACGGTGTCCAGAAATTGAAACTATTGAAAACTTTTTCTGCGACATCCCGAATGTCATAGAGTTTTTTCTCAACAGAGAAATCGAACGTTTGCGAATTTTCTGAAATTTCAATGCGTCGAAAAAGAATTTCAGATCCATTGAATTTTCAATTTGATCAATGGAATTCCAAGTTCAAAAGCAGTTAACCGTTCTTTCTGGTAAATTTGCAATTTTATTAAATACTTCGATTCGCATATCATCCAATACGACAAAATATCACTGTGCTTACCAATTCGAGCAAAAGACAATAATACAATCTTCTGAAATAGCCATACAAAAATGTACAATTAATTAACCAATATTAATCGCCAATATTGCCGATTGAAAATGATACAAAAATATCGACGACGAAATTTCGATGAAAAAGAGTTAAATTTTTCGTTCAAATAATGCAATCGATGATCATCGATTCGCGAATTGAACTCGACATTTCGTTCATGCTGAATTAAAGCGCAGCCGGCTTTCATACAAAAACAAACTTTGTCGTGCGCAACGCGACACCAGCATGAAAGTCGTTTGTCAATTATTCCCTGAACACCCTGTATAAGCGTCGTCTAAGAAAGTAGGAGCGTAGAGGACGCTGACCGGTTTGACATATTTTTGGGTTTCATTGTATTTCTGTTTGCTACCCACTCGAGCCCACTGCTCCGTTTGTCAGACGTTGTGGAGAATCTCTCTCGCTCTTTCTCTCTCTCTCTCTCTCTCTCTCACTCTGTCTCTCTCTCACTCTGTCTCTGTCCCAATCTCCATTGTTGCCCTTTAGTGCCGAAGGGAGGATTCCCACAGTGTGCCTACGATCGTCAGCAGCCCCCACCCGTGGTGTACTACAATAAAAAGTCGTATACAATATACGTCAGTACTACCTGGACCGAAATACTTCGGCATTTCTTGCCTATCCGTTTGACTATCTATATACGTATAATGCAACCACGGCCAACATTCCGTCTATATTTGGAGTCGGGACACTTTTATAAGATTTACTTTTACAGCCTGATATCATTCACGCCGTGGCATATATTTTCACGAAATAAAATTAAATATTGTCTTCTTCAAGTTGAATATATATATATTTTTATATTGGTGATAATAAATTTGTTATAATTTGAATATGAAAGTGATATCGTTTTCAGGATATTATTATGAGATTTTATTTTTACTGCCTCATATAATTCAGCTCGTGGCAATATTTTAGGAATTTGTAACTGATTATTTTTCCATGCAAGACCAATAAATTCCTTTTTCAAAATGATTGATAGTAAATTTGTTCAGATTTTTATATAAAATTGATACTGAAGTTGCGAAATTTTGACAAGATTTGATCTGTATACAACGTAATATACTTGGCTTTGTGACAATATGTTCACAATTTTTTATTAAATATTTCTCCATCCATGTAAAGGTTTGTTAATTTGACTATAAAATTGTTATTGGAATCACGTCGTTTTTTAAAATATATCGCTCTCGTCTCATATGATTGACGGCGTCATAGTTACAAGTTTTTTTTTTAATGTAATGAAATATTCGTTAATTTAACCCCAATACTTTTTCCCCCAATTTATTCACGAAGCGAATCCGGTAGTCGTGAACGAAAATTTGCAACGCTAATCGTCGCAAAATAAACGAAGAGAATTGCAACGCAGGTAATCGCGCGTGCCAGAAAATTCATCGTGGAATATTTTTTTCCGGTAGCTTCGTGCAACTGTGATCCAACCGTAAAATCATAAAACTGAACGAAATTTTGAGCGTCGACCGGAAGAAGATTTTTTTCACCACTGATTTATTGCACGTCCGTCTTTCGCGTGGATACTTGCACGAGGGCGTAGGGCAGGTATAACAGAGAGAAAGTGCTCCCGGGAGAAGGAATTACTGACCTAGAGAGAGAAGGGTGCGGGTCAAGGCCAATGGGATTTACTACTATGGCGTTATTTTCTCGAGTTCTCCGCTGAAGTGTCGCGAGAGAATGATGCTTCTTATATATTTGTTCAGAATTGCAATGTGACCCAGTTCACAACTTTCCATAACTTGTAAGCACTGGGGTAATTGACACGTCGCAGTGAATTATTTACAATGCTCCCGAGGTGAAAAGAAATCGAGTTCGGTAACTTGTCGTTCAAGAACAAAATCAACCCCATTCGTTGTTCGATATCAGCCAGATAAATTTCATAAATGTATTTTACTGCTAATTTGTATTTCGACCGATAACCAAAAGAAGCGAGTCCAGTATTTTTTCGATTAAAAACAATCAATCCCAATAGTTGTTCATATCAGCCAAGGGTTAGTTTTTACTCGAACCTTGTATTTTACGAACTCGGTCGAATGAAAACCAGTTTAATTGAACACGAGTGAAAATTACCTACTAACTCCATCCTTTCAAGAATATTATTTTCAGTTTGCATATATGAGTCACGAAGGATCTTTCACCGCTGGAATATTCGACACGAGCGTGTCTCATGAACGAGAACGACGTCAGCCGTTTCTCTCGTCGTTGTAACGAAATTTTCAGTAACATCAGCAGCAATACTGCGACTACAGAGAGGTAGAAAACCCGGAAAAGAGAACGAGGGAGAGAGCGTGGGGCGGGGGATGAGGGTGGACGAGAAGGAAGGAGTATGAAACCCATATCAGAGGAGGATCTTTTCGGTTTCCACAGTCGAACCGAATTTCATAACGTGTGACGCGCGCAATAACTGCGATATGGCGGAATGGAACATATCGCCGTGGGCAACGAGGGTGCCCAACCTTTCTTTTCTCTTATTTTTTTTTCTACCCCCCATCCTTTCACTCTTTTTCTTCATCTCCTTTCGTACCGTCGTTCTTTTTTCCCTTCATCTCTGTCTTTCTGTGACGCCCGCACAGAGAGATCGAGGAAAAGCATCGCAGCATCAGCAAACGCTCGGCAAAGAGCGTTCTTTGATACGCTGCGAGAGGTGGGTGTGGGCGGTGGCGCGGAGTGGGAGGGAGAGGGTGAAATTCCTCTTTCGCGACTCTGTTTCTTCTTGCCTGCTACTAACCCACGAGCATCGAAGAGTACCGGGCGAAAGAGGAGAGGGAGGAGGAGGAGGAGGAGGAGGAGGAGGTGGAGGAGAAGAGGAAGGAGGAGCAGTGAAGAGGATACGATCGACGCAGAGATATGTACGGGTGCTCTCTGTGCGTTCTCACTCGAACCCCCTTAAAATCCACAACTACCCCCTTTTGCCTGTCTGTACTCATGGAACTGGGGGGGGGGGGTATTCGCCTATATATCGCACACTATCCTGAATCCGAGTTACGTGATACGAATCCCGAATTCATTTTATTTTTCAACCCTTTCAAGCGACGTAGGCAAGTCTCTTTCTCTCGCGCGTTTCGCCGCGCACGCGCATATGACGCTCGATTTTTGTATGCGCTTTGTTTATTTTTTTTCCTAGCACGTTCTCAAACCACAACCGAGACACGCAGGTGGCTACCGCGAGAACGCTGTATTCGGTAGCTGCAACCCCGCTGCGTTGATCGTTCTCTATATAATATCTACGGGGCGTTCAGTCTCAATTTGTTTTCGAACGACTAATATTTTCAATATTTCTTTTATTATTAAGACCTTTTTTCAATGCAATTTATCAACGTTTCATACGGCTTTGCAAATAACATTTTTTTTAATTTATCTTTTCTCGACAGAAGTGTCGAATAACAGTTATTAGTCCTTATTCGACGCCGTACAGATTTTAGTGCGTGATAACAAAAAATCAATGTGTCAATATTTTTATGATTTTATTTATTCAATTACCGCGAAAGTATTCAGAACTTTTTTACTCTCTAGATTTTTATAAAATATATTTTTTTAACAGTCACGCGATGTAAGAATTAAAACGAAGTAAATCTAATGGGCATTACGTCCAGTTGGTGCCGGAGGGTCTGGCGGAGTGTGAACACTCCATAGATTAACATGCACGAAAACACGTACAATGACACGTATCTATATACACAAATGTATGTTTATACGTTCTACGTACGCATTCGCGATAATTTCATTTTTGTCGCATTCTGAATAAACCATCCCCCAAGGAGCAAACGGTGGAATAGTTTAGTATGCGAGTCGCGATGGAAGTGCGGGCGTGGGAGCGCGTCCATGCAGTGGCATGGAAGAACGAGACACAGCGGTCGTAAATAGAGTGAGAAGAGTACTGGCCCATGTATCATGAGAAAGGGTAATCAGTGATCGAGCCAAATCTAGACCTTTCAAGATTTCTAACGCTTACGTTATTATCACGATTTTTTTAAGAATGTCATATTTTTCACGATCATTTGGGTCTTTTCAGTCTGATTCAAGAAGTTTCGAAGCTTACCGTCAAATAGGGATACTTTGACGTTAAGGGTAATTTTGACAGTTTTTGGGGCTACTTTAACAGAATACCAAAATATGGTTTAAACGTATTCGCAGCGGTGAAAAGGTCGAATATTTACGTAAATTGTAATATATCGAGATTATAATTGCGATATTCGTGTTACCCGGGAGATTTCCGATTCCGTAACCTCCAATTGAAGCCTTTTTGGAGGAAAAAATGTGGTCCCTCGGCAGGTGCCGATAGTTGGCATTCGTAATATACTTTCGGAACTTTGGAGGTTCGAGGGCATCGTAATCCCCGTAGAAAATCTTTTGCAGAAATTCCTCGCGCAACATGAACATCGTCATTATAATCTGGACATATTGCAATTTACGTAAATATTCAGGTTTTCGATCCTAACCATAATATATAAGACTGATTAAGATGACAGTTTGATAGTAAAAAATCGTTGTTTTTCATTTAATTCTATGTAGAATGCATACAATATTAAACTTGTTATCAAAATTATGCCAAAAGTAACCATTATGCAAAAGTGTCAAAGTAACTCACACTCGTGGTTACTTTGACACTTTTTTAAAAATATATAATCTTTATATATAAATATAAAAACTTTCGAATACATTTTATAGCAAAAGAACGCATTGCTCTATTGGAGCAATAAAAGTTGGAATTTAGGATGTTGAAAAAAAGTTACCTACAAAAAACTTCTGAAACCCGTTCACAAAGTAAGCTCTTTGACAGTGATTAATCGGACAATTAAAACTATAAATTCCATATTTTGTTTTCAACGAAATTTTATGTTCATCTTTAAATTCTTCGAGCGATTTCTTTTTTAATTTTAGTTTTCGAATCTTTTGTAAAAGCGCTTGATAAAGCTAGGGGATGTCCGTTTTTTTATAAGAATTGGAAAATCCGCATTTATTGTTAGTCATAGATGATGTGCATGACCAATAGTTTCCTGCATTTACGAGTTTCACCATCACTAACTTCTTTTAACGTCAAAGTCCCGGGATATAGGCGATCACCGAATACATATATATATATCTGTGTGTGTGTGTATGAGTAAACTGTAGGTCACGTTATCTCAAAGTAAGGTGTTCCGCGAAGAAACAACTCTCTCCTGGCAAAAAACGGCCTCTCGTTACAAAAGACTTTATTGGCTTGACGTGACCCATATATAACGTGATGCGTGTTCGCTCGGTCGTTGCTCGCGCTAAATTATTAATGGGAAACTTTTCCGTCGTACTATATGGGTAGAGTAGAATGCAGCGTGTATGTTACACGGAGTACATTTTGTAAAGTCCCAAAATACACAAACTACAAATATCCTTACACGTGAAAATATATAATAATTCTGCTGTTTCAATCATTTCGTTACAGTTCGAGCATGCGTTTCAATGTTCGGCTGAGCAATTTTTTTTCAATAAACATAGATTGTTCTTATAATTTGTGTACACATCGTTACGGATTTTCGGAAAAGAGTGTTTCGAAAAAATTTGCCGCATTTCGAGAACAAAAGAAACTTCTATGTACAACGATCCATTTTAGATTTCGTTATACGTTAACAAACTTTTCCGAAAAACTTGAAAGATATTCATAAGATCCGAACGGACCACTTGCCACTTTTACGAGTCGGCAAAATTACGGCCGAATCAGCCGAGCCGTTTCTTAGGAATACAAATCTGCATTTTTTCATACCCCTTACGCACATTTTTTCATATATACGATTTGTATTTTTTTTAAATATTTCAAGTAGCTACTCTAAAAGTAACAACTCGATTTTCCGCCACGAACAAACTGCATATAAAATAACATATATATATATATATGCGTATACGAAATTAAAATATATCCGAATCCCTCGTAGTCTATAACGTTTCACGTGACAATGTATTTCCGGCATCGAATAGTCTAAATATCATTCTGAATAGACGAATTAGACGGCAGATTGAACCAAGCTCGCGATATGCCAAGCAAATACTCCATTAGTTGCCCATTATACGCTCGACTAGGGTTGCGCGCTTCAAGGAGTTCCTCGACTGCTCTTCGAAGAGGGGTGCCAGCTCGAGCGGGGAGGGGGTGGTGGCAGCCTCGATGGCGGGTGCTCAGCCTGGTGCACGGCAAAGTATTATTTTCGTATATATACGTAGGTAGTAAAGGCAGTAGCAAACCGTGTATAAACCTCGTGGGGTCTATTACCCATAAGTAAATGAAGAGCCACTTATTGACGCGAGCGCGAGAGACCTGAGCGTAACGATGTATACGAGAATCGTCGCAGGTGCCCTCCCGCGAGCGATACTTTATCTCCGATCTTTGCCATTGTTCGAGATGGAAAATCGATCGTCCCGAGCGTAAACTATTATTGGGAACTATTATTATGCAGATCTCACGATTGTTTTTGCGATAAACCGTAATACCGGAAGAGATGGGACACTTTTACGTTTTAAAGTGCCGTAGGGGAAATTGGGGTCAGTCGCGTCGCGGCTCGATGGCGACAGTGAAGTCCTTCATGATTGTGGGGCTCATGGAACATTGTTCGTGGAGCTTGGCCCATTGTTCGGCTTGGTGTATATTGGTTGGGGTTGCACACTGCGAAATTATATCGTTCGACCACCCTTCTTTTATTCGCGGAACGGGTCATCACCCTGACCCACTTTACCGCTTGCTGAGTGAAAACTGTTTTTTCATCAACGGTCGGTAGATAATACCTGCAATATATTATATTTGCCTGGTGGATTACGAAACAGGGTGGAATAGGGAGGTGTTTAGTAATAATGAAAGGAGGGTGGTACTTATTTAAACTAATTATCAAATTGTTCAAGGAGAAAAGTTTATACATTGACTGGAATTTAAGAAAAGTGACCTTCTTCGCTTATCTTAAGGGAATCGAACAACTATCAGCAGTTTTTAACACTATGACGTCCGGCGACACCACGTTGGTGCCCCGCGAAAACTATCGGGCGGCAGCCAGCGACACGACGTTGGTGTCGTCCGCCAGCTATCGGGCTACCACAGGCGACACTATGTTGTGACCCAGTCGTACCGGCGCGGAAGTCATAGTGTAAATATTTTTGTTATTTCTTCTGTTTGTGGCAGTATCGCTTAAACACCAAAACTGGTGTATTTTTATTGGATTTTCACTGTACGATAGGTAGGTTTTGGATCTGATTACGCCATGGCGGTTTTCTTTTTGCTGCTTACTTGAAAAAAGATCCAGTCCTGATAATTCTATATCTAAAATCTTGATTACTCATATTTGGTCCCATTCTTGCACAGGTAGAGAAATTTACCTGTATATATATATATATTCCTATATGTATGTCGAAACTCGCGCAAGAGTGTCAGCCCATGTTATATATATACCATGTTATATATATACCATGTTATATATATATATATATATATATGGAATGTATGATGAAAAAATATATGATGAAATGATCAATCGAGCGCTAAGCAAAATTGGGACGTCAATTTATTCAATATGATCGATTTATTCGATATGATGGACGGGTCAATATTTACTTTTCGCGAAACGCGAACACAATGAGGATTCAGTGAAATCAGAATTTAATTTAAATATATATGGGACATTCCGCGCCAAATCGGATACCATTTAGCTTTTGCATCTCCCATTTCTTTGAAATTTTCTTTTCGTTTAGTAATGATTGAGACTAGCCTCCATGACTTTTTCAATTTTTTTTTTATTAAACTATTCAAGAGATATACATTTTTGAACAATTACGTCTTTTGACAAATAATTTTTTTGAAATTCTCATAACTCCGCGAATAACCGGCCAAAATCCACTTTATTTTTTTTGTTTATTTTCGATTTTAAACGTACTTTTCATACAAAAAAAACATGTGGAAAGATCTTTAAATGATATTGCTATGAGATTTTCAAATTTCAACAAAAAATTATAATTTTTAACAATGTCTGTAGTGATCGATTTCCTTCAAAAGTTGTTGCAAAAGACTGTTATTAATTTAACAAATTTTAAGCCTAGTTCGATTATGGGAAAACGATGAGATCTAGTGTTTTTTGAACTTTCAATTTTCGTGTTTTTAGTTATCCGTAATGAAAAATATCTGAGTACAAATTTGTATGCTCAGGAGCTACTGTGAATAATTATCCTAGTGACTATTAATTATTTTACAAAGTGATTTAAGGAAAAAGATATAAGTATACAAAATAAAAAAAAAATTCAAAAAAATCGGAGATGCAAAAGTTAAATGGTGCCCGGTTTCACGTGGAATACCTCGTATATATATACTATGTTATGTCGTGGTGATTTATGCGTAACAATAGATATTCATGGTAAAAATAATACAAATCTATTTCAAGGGCATCCCACGGTCTTACGGCCGACATAAATGAAATACATATCATTAATTTTGCGAATGAAAATGCTGCGTCATCACTAAAAACATTGTATTTTCCTCGATATTATCATTTTCATTCAATCTGCTGCGCGCAGAATTTTCATATATTCTTTTCCTACATCAGAAACATTACAGCACATTTGTTTTCGAAGAAAATGCCATGACGCTTGAGGTTACGCGATTCGCCTTTATCTACATAGTGCCAATCACGTTTTTCCGATATTTCGTGTCTATTTAAAAATTGATGTTTGCGAAGATGGAACAGATTTGGAGAATCTGAAATACAAAGTAAAATTGTTTTCTGAATTAACGATAAAAGAACAATGATTGAAAAAGTGTCTCAATTTTGTTACTAATTCGTGTTGTACGAGCGATATAACATCGCGTTGCGCTCACACCGATGGTTTGATCGGGATGTTTGTATATGAGCAATGTATAAACGAACGAGAGAGAGAGAGAGAGAGAGAGAGAGAGAGAGAGAGAGAGAGAGAGGGGTACGGGGAAGAGAGAGAGAGAGAGAGAGAGAGAGAGAGAGAGTTCGATAATATATAACGCAAATATTTCCGAGCTGAGGGGAAGTTGGATGAGGTAACAGGAATACCGGAAAATCCGCTCTGTGCAGGATCAGAGAGCGGCGGTTATCAAGCATTCTCATGCCCGAGAGTAATCCGAACGCGGATTACTTCGTGCCTGTTTCATCGATGTGAAATCTATAGATGGATTCCCGTAACATACCTACTAGTTGCATAATACGTTAAGTTCTTGCTACTGTATTTCTCCATATGATCAAAAGAATCTCACCGACCTTTGTACAAGAATTAATATATATAGGAGCCAATCTTCCATCAGTTTTGCAATAGGGGGGTCCAATATCGGGGCCAACCTCTCGTAAGTTAATCATTCCTTAATATATCGAAGATTCACCTAATCGATATGAATATAATAAATGGATGAAAGAATATAATCAATGTAGAGTTTTGGCAACGTTTCGGTAGTGAATATATTTACTGAGTTGACCCCTTTTACCGCGATCTTCCATACGTACCTACGACTATGTACAATGATAGTTTTTCATGAACATATACCGTGAAGTATATATATATATATATATATAAGTTTATGGAAAATATCTGCATTTATTCGTGGACTTGTATCTCATTTCGCATTCCATGCAAAGCTATCTCGCAACGATACGCTCACCCCCAAAACTTTTTGGGCGCTTGTATCTGGCTGCACGAAAGACAAAATACTCATGAAATGTCTGTGCGACTTGGGTCCTTTTACTTGCGTTGGGGAAAGAAGGAGACGCACAGCAGCCGGGACATCGTATAAATATGGAACAAATGAAAAAACGACATGCATAATGCGACCAATCGGAGTCAGAATCTAATACAGTAATATCATGGAATATATGAGAAATTCAGAACACGTCTCGTGTCGTAGGTATGGAAAATTCCATGGTAGATTGGAGCACGTGGTATGCTAAAAATTTTCATAACAAATGGAAAAATAGTTATCACGTTCTGGCAGTTATTAATGACCATTAGTGAGTTTTCGGGGGTTTTGATATTGACTACGTCGAACCAATCGAACGTGAAAATACATTGATAAAATATCGTAAATTAATTTACTCATTATCACTCATTTTTTGAAATACAGCAATTAATTAATTTTAGTATAATTTGTTGTGCCAATAGCTACATATTATTATTTCCCTTGGTATATAATAGTTCCTCAATTTCATACGGTTAAAATGATTTTCGATCAATCAAAATGTTTCGCAACCGTTACAAGTTTCATACATGGAACGGCCTATACATGTACCAAATATCCATTTGACTCGTACACGTATATTGTGAGAAACGATATGACTTTTCGTTCGGTTCGGTTGATTTGCCCTCCTATGTCACGGAAATGCGAGCATGCAAGGGATCTATCGAAGAAGAAATGGAAGGAAAAAAGAAAAAGGTATATGGCGAAATATAAGTCTGTATTGCACAGAAGCGACGTCAGCAGCCTCCCATGAACGAATTAGGTACAGTCTGCTCGAAAGGCCAGATGCTAGACCACACACAAGTGTATATCGAGCGTGTGGCCATCATCAGGTGACAAATAGTGTCACTGAGCGAAAGTGAGAAAGAGAGAAAAGTCAGGACGAGGATCGAGGGTGCTTTTAAGTTTTGCCGAAGAGGTCGAGGGACGTACGTAGAATATGGGCGAATGTATAGGCGGGTCACTTCTAGATCCCTCGTAGAAACGATGAAGAAGAAAAGCATAGCCACCCCGTGTGGTGACTTCGAGCGAGTCAAGAAATGCTCTCACAGCACGAAGTCCTGATGCCTGAAATTAAAAAAGAAATTATTATTGTGCATTCATCGAGGGTGGGCTAAGAAAAACGAAACAAACTGCGGTCGAAAACTGATCTCGTCAATCGTCAATTTCTAGACGATCTTTTTTATATTCAACCTATATATATATATATATATGCACATATTATTATTTTTCTTCTTCCGGAAGGAAAGAGAGCAAACGTGGCTTGGAAAATTATTGGATCCCGGCGGGATACGGACATAGTAGGAGGATTGACTGTGTACTGCTGTCGTATACCGTTGACGAATCACTTCCTTTCGTGCTCGGACGAAAACGCCGGACGAAACGTATAATCAACCAGAATTTTTCGGAAATGGTACTCCGGAATGATAATTAGACTCTCGTTTTTCGACGACCGTCGGCCTCAGGTACGATTCTGGGAACAACATTCGGCTGTAGTTTCCAGCTATTAGGACTAAACGACAACGAGGTCGTGAATAACTATTTTGCTATTAAAATAAATCGTAACTTTTTATTTAACATGATATCCTTGAATGGCCCAAATAACGCTAAACGGGGTTAAGTCATCGTTAAATATATTTTGTAATGGAAACGATTCTTGAGTAAATATTACTTTTCTAAGCAAAATAGAATACTTACAAAGATTTTTTTTGGACGGATCATATTTGTGTGACAAAAAATGATACAGTATTATTGATTAACGAGCGTCCAACTATTATTTACCTTAAAATTTAGCATAACTATTATCTAAACTTCGCAAGTTATAAAGAATGTGCAAGGAGGCAAAAAGATGACTTCCTATTTGAAACAAATGTAATATACAGGGCGATTCATGTAACCTGGAATTCTGAAATATCTCGAAAAATACGCGTCGTACAGAAAAATTCGCAAAATAAAAGTTTTAACATCTTCGAGGAGGGCATCCGTTGGTACTAAATTATAGCCACCCCCGCAACCCCTGTGGGCGGGGCGGGTGGCAAATTTAAAATTTTTAATGGGAACCCCTATTTTTTATCGCAGATTCGGATTCTTCGTTAAAAACTACGTATGATTTGTCCGAAGCATTTTTTTCGATTCGCGAAAGATGGTGCTGTAATCGTAAGAAATGGAACAGAAACCAAAAGAATAAAAAAAACAGAGAAACATGCATTTAATATTTTTCGACGTGCTATTCAATGATATCGCGGGTTACCCCCCCCCCCCCCCCCCCCCCCTCTTCTGTGGGTGGGGTGCTTTGTTAATAAATTTTGTGTATGCTGTCATGAAAGTCACCACTTCGAACATTTACTTAAACAGTGAGAGTCAAGGGAACTTGCGTTAATCAAGCAATCCGAATGAAACAGAAAACTGCCACGTCGTTGTTCTTGGGTTACGCAAAAAGTAGTTTATTAATCACCCCCCCCCCCCCCCCCCCCCCCGCCCCCGAAGACGGGGGGGAGGTAACCATCACATCATTGAATATCCGGTCGAAAAATATTAAATACGTGTTTCTCTGTTTTTTTATTCTCTTAGTTTCGGTTCCATTTCTTACGATTACGGCGCCATCTATCGCGTATCGAAAAAAATGTTTCGGACAAATCATACGTAGCTTTCGACATAGAATCCGACTCTCCGATAAAAAAATAGGGGTTCCCATTTAAGATTTCAACACTTGCCGCCCGACCCGCCCACAGGGGGTGCGGGGGTGGCTATAAGTTAGTACCGACAGATGCCACCCTCGAAGATATTAAAGTTTCAATTTGACGAATTTTTCTGTACGATGCGTATTTTTCGAGATATTACAGAATTCCAGGCTACATGAATCACCCTGTATAATGGTTATTTGTCTTCAGTTTGAACTGAAAAAATTAAATAGGTGGTCCGGAAGCTTGGGTAGTTTTTAGCATATATATGAGCAAAAACGGGTGAAATTGGAGTTCTCCAACGTCCATGGCAGAAGTTATACGGCTTACTTGATTTTGACAAAAATTTGAGATAGTTCCCAGAAAACTCTTCAGCTTGACCCGTTTTTACTTATATACATACACATAAATAAGTAAAACGAGTGAAATTCAAGTTTTTTGGGATATACATATATATCTATATATATACGGGTACGTCAATAAATCTTAAAGCATATATTGAGAAATCCCGTTCATCTTTCTTGATTAATTTAATTTGGCGTAAGAGCGCGTGGGGATTATTCGTATCGGCTAGTGAAGAAAACGAGATGAGTAGCAGAGAAAGCTTATCTCTACTCTCTGCCTCCTTTATAGCCCAGGTAAAGGGGATGGAGGAGTTGAGGGCCGTAGGGAATTACGACGCTGACTGTGTATGCGAGCCTGGGTACACAAGTCTCAAACAAACACTCGATAACTCTCTTTGTTCGTGAGGCAAGCTCGAGAAAAGAGATACAAGGGTTATGAAGGAACGTTTCGAGAGGACACGAGGTAAGCAATGGCTGAAGCTAAAGGGTGGAGGGAATACCGATGAAAGACGGACGGATCGAAAGAAAGAGAGAGTGAGCGAGAGAAAAGAGAGTGGACAGAAAGGGAGGAAGGGACTTAGAGAGGGATGTAATGCACTTTATTCACGATACTGTAGAAGCAGAGAGGAAATAAACTTAGCTCTTTGTGAGTGCTACGAAGCTAGTGCCTCTCTCATTGACCTCGTTAAGCCATTCCATTTTGAATGTCATTCCTATTCAATCTACCGCGGGCATGTACCTATATATCGCCCGGGTGTTAAAACAAAGCTTTCTGCACAGGGGAGCAAAACTTCGGATCCTCCAACAAAAATTACAAATAAATTTGCAATAAAACCTTTACATCGGGTAGTTCTCCATTTATCGAAACGAGAGTTGCACACATTTTCGTTTCAACAACTAATTTTAATATATCCACGCGATGATTTATAATTGTTATGAAAAATTGTTATTATTTTGGAACGAGATGAGAGCAAGTCGCTTATTTCGAGAAGCATAAATCGATAAGTTCGAAGCTATCGGTGAATTTTTCGTTGGAGATATTCTTGGGAGGAAAATATCAGAAATTTGTAAGTCAATGAATATATTTCGTATATTGTTATCTTCGTGGGGTAAGTAGAGGCATATATACATGATACATATGACCTTACTGGACTATGAAATATTTTCTGAAATGTACTTCGCCTATATATATATGAATATAACATACACTTTACATATACAGGGCTTTCCAATAACTATTAGCACCTTAGATATCTTCGAAACTATAAGGTTCACAGAAATATTCGCTGAAATAAAATCGCACAGTACGAAGGGGGCCATCCAGTGGTACCAAAGTGCCCACCCCCATCCCCAACCCTGGGGCTTTATGCTCTATTATGTTAACGGGTTCAAACAACGTATATTTCAAGCTTCAAAAAGTTTTTTTTATCAACGCGATACGATCGATTTGTCTTTTTCCATTACTTTTTGACATGTAACTTTGTTCAATATAAAAAAAAGACACTATTGGGGTATGTTAAAGAAAATACTACAAGCTTTAAATCGCTTCTTTTCTTCCAAGTAAAATAAATACAACTGAAGTTAAGTGCTGTGCAATATTGACAATTCTACTAAGAGAAAACGAAATTTAATTTTTAAGCAGTGTATATATAAGTTTGTGCGTTAGTAAATAATAATTTCTAATCTTCCATGAACATTGAAGGGTAATCATATTCATGACATACGAGTTCAAGCGATGCACGCGCGTATGCATAAAATAAGAAAGGATTCTCACGAAAAACTTCCATAATGAAAATCGTCCACCTACTCTAATCATTTCGCGACTAATCAAGTGGAAGTCTAGAACGTTATTTTATTCAAATTTATTAAGACGAATTTATTCTGTCCATAATATAAACCATTGCAGTTGAACATACTGGATTTGGTTTCATCGTTTGTATAACGTATGTGTATATACGTTTGCGAAGAAGAGCTATTCCTAATTGAGGGAAATCGGAAATTCGATCATCCATTTGTGAGGTTGCAGGATATCACATTGAAAGTTATATCCAAGTTAATGCCATCGATCTTATCAATCTGATGGAAAATCGATGAATATCCATATAATTAATTGGCGACTCGGAGTTGCTACGTCTCTTAATATCATGTCGTAAAACGTACACATATACGCGGCTCTATAGTACATTGTATGTATCGTTATAAACACGGTGTTGTGGTGTTAGTACTTTACTGAAGTACTGATTAGAGCTATAATATATAGATATACATGTTTACGTATACATACAACTGCGTGTGAGATTGTGTCGATCCACAAGTGGTGCGGATCGACAGGCTGAGCAAGATATCTCGAGTGTTTTGTAGGGCGGTCTGTTGTTCGTTAAATGCTCCGGTACCAAACACATTCATGTTGTTTAACAGTTATCAGAGGGTTACGTCGACGATAACGACGGCAGAATGGAATTGGAAGATGAAACGAGAAGCGCCCTTATGGGAGGGTCTTACGAATGGGAATTTTAATAAAATTGGGTGAAACCATGTTACGAAAATATTCCGTTAATAGTGTTAAAATCACGAAATATAACGAAGGCACGATATTTACATACAAGCCTTAATTGTCTTATTAATGTATTATTCGTCGAGGGGTTGCGGTTTCAGAAAATATGAAATTTGATTAAAGCCTGATTTTTTTAAAAATATTTTGAGCTAATATGGTTATAAAATTCTGATTGCCACGTCTATGGTGATGGTAACGTTGGTAAATCCACTTTCTCATAAAGAAGACATTGATGGTAAGCTAACAAATTAAAGAAACAAAACTCAATATCGAACTCCCACGGTATTCTTTTTTAAATAAAAAACAATGTTCTGATCGTGGGAATTCTAAACGAAATAAAAATTTTGTCAAAATGGCGCTTTTTTAATTGCTATTGTGAATGGATGATTTTTTATACATATTTTTTGTCGGTACTAGTGCACGTTGATTATAGATTTTTTAATTTAATGACGATCGAAAATGTACTTGTAAAAAAAGGGTTGATTTATCGTAAAATTACCCTTTCATCGTCTTAATAAAGAAAACTTCTGGACAAAAGCTCTCTAAGAAATGTTTACAGGCAAGGATGACCCGAATATTCCGACCAGTCGTAGCGTTAAAGAGATTTGCGGGTGTGAGCCGGGAAAGTTGCACATTGCTTCCCTCATTACACGCTCGCCTCCAGAAAGATTCCTCTATGAGAAGGCTAAAATGGAGAAAGTTACTTCGTGGCGAAGTCTCTGTGAATAAGGAAAAATGATGAGGTAGCTATGCGGAAGTTTCCATTCCCACTTTTTTTTCAGTTTTCTGAGAGATAGAAGGAAAAGTGGGACGTTACGTTATCGATTTTCAAAAAAAGTTAGTGCGCCGCCTTATAACGAATTTTTCTACTAATGATGATGTCTAAATTCATAAAATCTCAAGTAAGAAAGCAAAAAGACAAATATATATTGAAAGTTCGAAATGTTGTCGAGAAAATTCATTTTATACTTGATTTTCAGATTTTCGAAATTAACAACGTGAAAACCACTCGTTACTACGCGGATTTTTAAACATTTACAACTCATAAACTATTCCCAACCGCCCGACTTTTCAACAATTCATATCTCATGAACTACCGTTCATTCTAGGGTTTTTTAAATTGACATTTCGCAAATTCCCTACTTCACAAATTTAAAAAAAATCCGAAGTGAATAGCTATTTGTACTACTTGAATGTATAAAAGTTACAAGTCGAAAACTACCCCTACTATACTACCTACTGCATAAAGCGATTCAGAACCTCTCCGATTGTGTTTGTATTGGCCGCGTGGCGCCAAGGCTGGGTGCAATATTGACCTAGGCTCAGAAGTGCAAACAAAAGTCACTCTACCACCTTATTAAGAAATTCGGTAGCTGTACCACCGAGCGCCACGGTACCACATCGCCCAGTGCCCATAGGGAGAGAAAATAAATCTGTGGTCAGCACGAGCCAGCCGGTGTATCTATATAACGATTCGAGAAATATATAGCCCGCTCGTGGTCTTCGTGGTGTTTTCCTTTTTCCTAATATACCGACGCGGAGAGAAATGGGAATTGCCAGCGATAAAATTGCACTTTAAAGTCTCTAACATAAGTCATTGATCGTGTATGGGCAATCGCCATTAATCCATAAGTGGTTCAATGAATTAAGGCATTATTACACATTTCAATGATGTTAAAACAAAACTTGGAATATCCACATGTTATAAGAAAAAACAATTTAGAACAAAAATATATACATATTTGTGTATACTTATCAATAATCAACCAAGTAAAAGAAAAATCAATTAAGAACAATATAATATACAAGCGGTACTCGGCCTGCGTTGCAATGCCGTTTTTGTCACAATTTATTTTACAGCAAATGTCAATGGAAGACATTTTTATTCAAGTACTTTAGGATATGCAATATTTTTAGTTTTTCCGTCTAGTGCGTACACGAATAAATCCGAAGGTTTTCCTACGCGTGAGCAGGTCACATATAGCTGTCCATGTGAGAAGCATGGATTTTTCAAATTTAATCCACACACTTGTACCGATTGCCCCTGTGCTTTGTTAATGTTCATTGCCAATGCGAGTCGCACCAGAACCTGCAAACGTTTAAAATCGAATGGCATATCTGTTGGTATCATTGAGATACGCGATTATTTATCATCTTTTTCACTGATTGTGAGAGCCTGGTACCGTTGCAAAGTCGTGTTTTCCTACTAATATACCACGGCTACTGAGCTAATGATGATTTTTGTAATTATGTGAAATATTAAGAAAAACGTTGTAAATCAATTCGTGGGTTGTTGCTGTGATTGTACAGAAGTTTGTTGGCAATGTGATACATTGTGTGGATCTATCAATCGTCATTTTCCCATTTCCAATATCCAGTAATTGTTTTTCGAAATGTTCAGCCGATGTATCATGTTGTAGTTGTATACAGTATTTTGGTTTTCAAAGTCAATTTATGAACGTGTCACCATAGAAATGATGATTTCAGACATGCATAAATTTCATCAGTACGTGTTGAACTAGTAGAGTTTGTATAAAATCACCAGACAATAAAATTAGTGCTCCGCCGAAGATCTGCTCATTTCCTCTTAAATCTTTTTGTGTACTTTTTTGTGCGCCATAGTACATTCGCCCCATATAATGAGTCTACATGATTTGAGTACTTTTCCCATGCCTGAATTTTTTGCTATATTGCATCTTGGTGTCCCACAATCAGTGATTTCCATATTCAACGGCGATTTTAGTGCTGACTGCGCCGTTCTGCGACTATTCAAAAGAGTTGTTGCGATTCCAAATGATACGATAACCATGCAATGTTTTTTCTTGATCGTATTGTTGCCAAAGTAATTGAAATGAGAAAAGTATAGTATAATTTAAATGAGTATAATATAGTATAATTTAGACGAGTATAATATAGTATAATCGAAATCATCCGATTGCGATGAAAATCTGGTGAGTTGCAGTGCGCATGCTCGCGAAGGTTTCTGCATTAGCCGAATAATTTTATGGGAGTCTGGGAGACTTGAACCGTTTTTTATCTAAAATGTCATAATTTCTTAACGGTAGCGTTTAAAAATGAGCTTAAAAATGAGAATAGATTTTTTCGAAATCGCAAGGGGAATACGGAAAAAAATTGAAAACAATATCGGCACCGTTATACTTTTTTTTAAATTTTATCAGAAAAACAAAATTGATAAATTTGTAAACAGTTTTTTCGTTATTCTTTTCTGAAAAAGCAGCTTAGGACGCATAATTTGACGTACTTATAACATTACTAAACATTTCTTTTCTAAAGTTATTTGCATAGGAATTTTTGGATTGGAATTTTCAAAAATACCTAACATAAAAAAAGTGGCGAAAGAAATCTAAAAATTTCATGACGTGCTCTTTTACGTATTATGAGGGAATTTTGTTTGGTTAAAATAGAAGGGGATCGGCAGTCTGATTGCCGATTTCCTGTGGAATACCTGATCTACAAATACGAAGAAATATGAAAAAATTATAAACTTTTTTGTCCAAGTTCATCAATGATCTTAGAGATTATTGTCCGAACGCACATTAGTCATCAGCCGCGAAACAGAAAACGACGTGCGTCGCGTCAAAAGATCGCTGTACCGCACGAATGAATTCCATCTCGGAATCGTTTCTGGGTGGCTTTTATGTGTGCGATAAGTACAATGGAACGTTGAAAATACAAATGCGAGGTATTCACATTCTTCCTTCGTCGATGAAATTCGTTACCCTTCGATGAGCCTCTATGTATACAAATGTGTATATACACGCGTATATGAATAAAGGTATATATACATATACCGAGGTACGGGACAGGTTCTTGGCGTTTAAAGGTGAAACGTTCGCGCGGTGAGCGTCAGGTAGTTTAGCTCTCCGCGGACTAGAGAAGTTCCGACCTCCGATACGTCACGTTATTTTCATCTTTGGCAGAGAGACACGCTCTCGCGTGTAACAAATCGGGAAGAGGGCCTCACAAGGCCCGACTGGCGGCAAACTCCTAAGCGACATTCTTCGAGGGTTCCTCCACGAAGAGCTCGTATAGCGAGAGATCATGCGGCACACAAGAGAGGGCAGACTTGCGCTTTCTCTCTCCTTCCCTCCGAAAGAGCCCCCATTGAGTCTCCAATTAGTTCAGGAAAGCTGCAATCTTTGACTGGAAATGAGCACCCGCTCACAGCTTTCTCTCCCTCTCTCTCTCTCTTTCTTATTTTCCATTCGTATCCACTCTTTCTGCCTTCTTTTCGTTTCCTTTACTTGGAAATATTCGTTTGCCCGCTTGTACACGCACGTACACACATACGTACTCATGAACATAGATGAGTGAGTACATGCACTCACGCACGTACGCAAGTATAGAAGCGCGCACTCGCGGACATGCGCACGCCCACATGCTCACTCACTGGATGGGTGGCGAGGGAACCAGCAAGGGAAGATGGGCGATTGCTTGGCGATCCACGGGGAATTCTTGACCGACGCAAACCCACTCGCCACTCTCTTGGATGATAACCCGTTTCTTCATTCTGTTCTTCTTCTTTTTCTTCTTCTTCTCCTGCTTCTTCTTCCTCTTCTTCTTCTTCTTCTTCTTCGTCTCGTCCCTCGGATATTTTTATCTCTCTTCCACGTCGCTCGCGTCATCCACATTATATATTTTATTGCTTCCCTCTTTCACTCCCTCGTTTGCTCTCCTTTTCCCTCACCATTTTCTCGCCAGAAATTCATCGCACAAAAGCGCGAATAAGAAGTTCATTACGCGGAGCAAAGTTGTACATCAAAGAATGTTACACCGCCCGCGACACGTTCCTCACGCGCGCTATATACAACGGACACTCACACCGCGCATCTAGCACTTTGACTCTCGCGCATATCCGTTGAAAAAGAGGAACGCGAGGAACTTGAATAGATGTTCATGTGCTTAGAAGATGCAGGGGGTCATTATATTCATACCAACTTTTTTTTGAGTCCGAAACGCCGTTAACAACTTGGAAAGTAGGTGGAAAAGGGTTTCCCAGTTGCCGAGAGTGCCCTATTTTTTTTTTAAATCTGAATAAAAAACGCTTAACGAATTTCAAGGAACAGGATGACATGCTGTGAATAAGCTCAAAAACGCGTATCGTCAAACAGGGCTCCTTTGCACAGGTTTTGGAAGTTTTTTGTAGGTAACTTTTTTTTAAATCCTAAATTCTAACTTTTATTGCTCCAATAGAACAATGTGTTGTTTGGTTATGAAACGTATAGGAAAGTCAAGCCCCCAACCCCCACTATTGTTTTTTTATATTTAAAAAAAAGTGTCAAAGTAACCACGTGTGTGGGGTTTCTTTGACAAGGCATTAAAATGCAATTTTGATCGAAGATCCAAAGGGGTATACTTTTGATATCATTTTGATAACAAATTTAATACTTTATGCATTCTACATAGAATTAAATAAAAAAACGAAACGATTTTTTACTATCAAAATGTCATCTGTAGGAAACATTTTACATAAAAATATTGAGTACCTAGGGTATTATTATAGGCACTTAATCAGTTTTATATATTGTCATTAAGAACGAAAAACTGAATATTTACTTAAATTCCGATACATCGAGATTATAATGGCGATGTTCGTTTTGTGCGGGAAATTTTCGTAGAATCGCCAATTTTTTGCAAAAGACTTTTTAGGTGAGTTACGCCCCCCCCCCTCCCAGAAAGTGTTTTTGGTCGAAACAAATGTTGACCGCCCCTCCGAACCACCAAAGTCCCGAAAGTAATGTGTCGACTATCAGCACCTGCCGAGGGCCCAAACAACAAGTTGTAATATAAGTAATATAATTATGGAATACATCATTTCCTGAAACTTTAATTACAAAATATTCAAAATGGCGGCCATGCTAAAAACGTGCTTATGAGAATATCATTTGCGGTGTCAACAAAATCGCAGGCGTATTCGAAAAAAAATATATATATTCTGTTAACGTAGATAAATAAAACTCGTTCTTGTCATATGGGATTTTTTAAATATTGCTTTTTGAAGAAGCAATAATAATTTGAAACGAAGCATGAGAATTCGAGAGTTTACACAAATATTGTTTTACTTGTAAAGACAAAATACAGCATAAAGAATCCTATTATAACTTCTAAATAATAGTATAATATTTAACTGTCAAAAAGTTCATTCATCACGGATCACAGATAGTATTGAAAATATTTCTGGTAGCGATTATATATAAAATTGCATTTAAGGAGGTTTATCTGGTACCGAGCAAGTAAAAAGAAAGTTTGTTGTGATTAGCGTAGACAGCTTAGTACGCTTGACAGCGCTGCGATCACATAACCCGTACGGCTGTCATAGAACGAGAATTTTGTCACTCGTGTTGTCGCATTATCATCGAGCTATCGGACAATGGAAGATACCATACGTTGCCATGATCAGAGTACTGTCAAGCTTAGCCTCACAGAAAGCAGCATTATTCGAGACAAATTAGTTTATTATGGATCTCATGAGTACTCAATCAATTTTATGAAGCTCTACAAATGTTCCTTAGATATGTTTTTATTAATTCTGCAATTTTCCACAGAAACTGTGTGTCAATGATTATGAATTTAATGTTTATAGACGGAAAACGCAGTAAAACCCATAAAGGCCCATGTTAATTTAGGAAATATGTTTTTATTTATTTCTCACGAACAAGGTATGCTCAGGTCTTGAAATTTTAAGAGATGACTTTTTAGACACTGCTAACTATATTCTGATTTTTCATCAATATCTGTTTGTTAATTCGTTGACCAGATACACCTCCTTAAATATTAGGAATAATCGAATGCCTGGCATTGATTGTCAGCACTCGACCGCCTATCTTCTATAAACTATAGCATTGTTATTTCTTAAAACATATGCATATATTTTTCGCAGAATATTATCGAAAGTAAGTAAAATACCTAGGTATTATCGAAAAAAATATAAATGAAAAATCTTTTTTTTAGATTGATAAAGGTATGTAAATCTGTAAATTATAGCAGTCACTCCTTGGATCGCACGTCCTTGAGACTTGAGGTATGGGCTAAAATTAGAGTGGAAAGAAAATAAACAAACAAATAACCGTTCGTGTTTACCCAATACGTAAATATAATACGAATAATCCATAATCAAGACCCGTGGCTTACCCTGGAAAATAATCGAATATTTGACCGCTACGAATATCACATATTTGAATATATAATTGTCGATGGGTCTCGAGAAACAAATGATAATGAAATTCGCTCTATAGTCAGAGATTCATCCTTTGTAACGGTAGCAGTCCAAACATGCGCGAAGACATTTCATCTACGCTTCGTACGCCCGATTACGTCTCCATTATGTGCTACGTGTTACATCACCCTATTATGGGTTATGTCTTGTTACGATGCACGTTTAATTGGCAATACTAATATCTACATCAATAATAGGAACTGATACATCAATGGTTACATTAATATGGACGGACCGCTCGTCTACCCCAATCAACTTGAATATTTCGGCTTTGATTTATCTTGCAAACTCGATATCCACACCGATGCTTTTACCAGGGACATTTGATATTCATCTACTCGATAAAGCATGTAATTCTTGAATTAATTAGTGATGTTAGAAAAACTCGTGACTCTTGCCGTGATAAATATGTCAGATATTGGTATGTTACGATTGTTAAAACAATATTTTGAAACATAAACAATTCGATACGATTGTGTTGTAACTGCGAGACACGTGTATGTAAACGCAGTGTATTTTTGTGTATATGCAAATATATATACATTCATCAGTACGTCAATCCGAATGAAATTTTCAAGCCGGTCTCGAGTACGTGAAATTGAAGTTGAAGTTTGAGTGAGCAGCGCAGACACTTTCTACGCGAAACGGCTGGCTCATATACGGGCTTGGAGTGTTCTGATGGAGCACTCGGTGACGCTTCTGTTTGCAGCGTAGATGCCGAGGCGCATATGACTCTCGTCTCGAATGTCACGTTGATGCCATGGTGATAAATCAGTGTGCGGAATGCATTGGTCTTTCAAAATCGTACAATCGACGACACTCGAAGTATGCGCGCGGCGCGAGTACTTTATTGATGTAATGGAAAAATGCCCGCGAACAACACGTAATCTTCGTACCTTGATAAAAAAAAATTGTAAAACGACAAGTTAGTAAGAATTCTCATTAAATAATCGTTGGTGACATTATTATAAAAATATTTTTGTCACGCGTATCGAAGATTTTTTCTATTAATATAATCAATATATAGTGGTTAATACGTAATTCAAATTAGTCGATCGTAGAATCAATTTAGCTTTCTAAATTGCCAGCAAAAAAATCGAATGTAATAAATGTTACGCACGGTGGCAGCGATTCGCACCAGTAACAATTTTCGTTCGATTAATAGAAATGTGACAATAATCGTCTGGATGAAACTGACGTGACCGTATATTCTAATAAACTTTGAAATGCGAAGACCGTAAAAAAAAAATTATTTAAAAAATGGCCCTAGTGGGCATTCCTGGTACGAAGAAGTCATATCGAATGACCGTTTTCATTTTTCCGGCAATTGCTAATCTCCAAAAACAGTCTGGCCGTCGTCCTTGTCACTTTCCAACGGATTACCATTGAACTTGACGTTTCTGCTCGAGGAACGCGACAGAGGGGAAGAGGAGGGGACGAGGGAGTGGACGAGACCGTATCCATCGCACAAGTCCTCGATTAATCTTGCTCTACAGATTTATATCTACGAGCCAGCTTGCGTCGTCTGTGTATCAACCGTGTCGCGCATGAGTGTCGTAGCCTCGGTGAGCGAGTCGCAGCACGAGCATATATACCCGCTATGTGGTCCAGCTTCTTTATAGCCTTTCATTATATAACCTCGTAGCAGCTGTACCTATTCGTATAAAAATACGTGTCGCAGCCCTCGGTTACACATAGAGAGAAGAGTTCCCATGTCTCGGAGTTTCTCGGTGACACCGTTCTCCCAGTAATACACATAACTATGAATATAATACACGCTTTTGGCAGCGTTTTACTCCCATACATTTATACATACGTTTATTTACAATAATAGTTTTGCATGCGCGCCTCAATCACGGTTCAATAACTTATTTTACGTAGGGCATGACTGTATTGTTTTATGAAGTTTTTCTTAGGGCACTAATATTTTATTTTAATAAACCTTTTTTATTTAATCCAACTCAATAAATTGCTTTTTCGTAATTTTGTTGACTTCTACTCAATAGTTCAACCCAATATCTTAATAAATGTTTTGTATTTTGTTTATTCTATCTCAGCAAGTTTTGGTGAGTCCGAGTCAGCTGTCTCCACTTCAGAAAGTTCTCCGAATGATATGCTCCGGGTGATAACAATAGTTTCCTTGTTACTTCCGGCTGATTGCCGTCTGGAATGGTAATTGTCTCCAGTTGGCGTCGATACGTGATAGATGATCTATAACGTACTTGATCGATGTCCGGGGTTGACAATCATCGCGCCTGTGCTAACCAAGTGTGTTTTCCGCCGAGTCCGTTTCAATTACGTTCTCGTGATTGTGAGAATGCAATTATATAAAAACAAGTGAAGTAATTCTTTTGCACAGGATTTTTATGTTTGTTCTCGTGTCGCGAATTTCTTCTCTCCTTACTTTTCCAGCTTCCTGGATTCCTACCCCCTCTCTTATTGTTAGTGCCCGAGGGAATTTACGCACCCTTCTCCACCAACTCGCATCTTCCTTTGCCTTTACCCATCAATCAATTACGTGTGACATGTAAAGTGGCAGCTCTTGAGAAGGTGCACGCTCAGTATCGCTCCGTTCACAAATTATTCTTTCCAATTTATTAATATGACAATGTTAATTTACATGTCCGCGTTTTCGCGTCAAGTTTCTAACATCGTGGCGAATTACTATCATTGATGACAGCTCCACCGAGGACTTGGGACATTTTAGATCGACGATTAAGGATCGCCGGTGACTTCTGCTTTTTGTTGTCTCTGTTTTCAGTTGTCTCTGCGTGCTGATGATCAGGCGATTAACCCTTTGAAGCATGGTGGTAACCCACGTTACCACCTCCATCTTTTTGAATTTTTCCAATTTATTTTACTTTTTAACGTTGATATTTAGATCCTGTATATTTACCCGGTCTCGGTATAGATCCCGGCATAATTACTTATAATAAAAGATTTATAAATAAACAAACTAAAAAAATTACTTTTTCCGGAAAAAATCATTTTTTAAGAATTTATCCAAGGAAATAAGTTGAAATTTAGTGAGAGTGGCCTTTTGGGGTCACCTATTACGAATCCAATGTCAGATTTTTGAAATTCACAAACCTAATAGCGGATTCGTAATCAGTGATCTCAAAAAACCCGAGTGAGAATTTTCACGATCATGGAATCACGATTCAAGTACAGTATTATTATGGAGTATAAGAAGAATACAGAACGTGTCATGTGGCGTATGTATATGGGAAGAAACCACCCATACACTTTTTATACGAAAAAACACTCAAAAACTACTGGAACGAAGGGGAAAATAGATGGATAAGGGTTAATAAATGAATTAACCCCTTACGGAATACGAAACCATACATGTTATGGCTGCTAGAGTTTCTTCTTTTTTTCAGTCTGTTAAAAGATTTTTTTGCCAATTGCTTTGCTTTGCGACACCAAAAAATACGTTACGTGACACGAAGAAATGCTAAAGTTTGTATACAGTAAAGGAGCCAAATAAAAGAGATTTTGACTATAAAACAAAATTGTATTCCACCTCTTTCATAATTTATGCAATCAAGGGTTAACTCGTCGCTACTCAATGTTTCGAGTATTTTACGATGTCTTTTGACCATGCTCAATTTATTAATTTCAATATCATCGCTTAGGTACGTCATTTGTTCATCGTTTGTTCGACACATAACAGTTCGCTAGTTTCTGACGGCGCTTTCGTTCTCTCGATTCATGGGACTTTCAACGGGACACTAAAATGCCCCAGCGAATTCTTCCATGTTCGTTAACAGACCCATAATTTTTGGACGACCGAAATTAACAGTTCGCTGCTTCGGTTAGTTAGCCCTTTGTTTATCACCGCATGCAGGCTCCGCGAACAAATTAAACCACAATGAATGATTTGATAATTTTAAATGTTTTACCATTTGCCCGGTAAATTATTCAAATTTACTATCTCTCTTCTTGAAAAACATTGCCTAATCTTACTATTGTATTTATCAATTTGAATAAGAAATGTTGCTCTAATTGAAAATTCTATCAAGGTAATCAACGATATAACAACTTCCGCAATTTATTAGCAAGTTACACATTTTTAAATAACATTTTCAATGAATAATCGTTCAACAATTCGGTCATGTTTCGCTGTATTCAACGTTCAATGTGTCGGATGAAAAATGATAATACACATTCAAAAACTTTATCACTGTGTCTATCTCTCCCCATATTGAGATAAAATCTTCCAAGAAAATAAACTCTTACCCCAATCGTAAAAACAGTCATGTCATTGGTCTATTTTTATAAAATTGGACAAATTTATTACATTCTCGTGCGCGGGTCGTGCCATCCAACCCTCGTATATATATATATATATACATATTACATGTCTTCCTTCTTCGAGAATTCTTCGCAAGATGTGTCGCGATGAAATTAGTTCTTATTAACAAACGACTCCATTAGTAACGACGACCGCACTAAAGTCGAAACACGACCTTATCTCGTCGCTTCTCTCGTGCAGAGTACATTTGACAGCACGCTTTATAAAATACAACGTGTGCGTCGGAAATCCTGCACACGTGTTTCTAACTTCCCTCACCCTTTCCCTCTTCCCAGCCCAATTTCCACACTTCGGTCCTATTTCCCCCCACCACTCTCTCTGCCATCTCTTCCTATTTCTTGGACGATATATATTTCACTCCATATGTATCGTCAAAGACGGGACACGTGTTTCGTTCACTCCGCGTCGTCGACGCTGTCATCTTCATCGTCATATAGTCGAAGAAAGTTTCGGCTACCGAAACTTTCTTACGATTCTTCATTCTGTTTTTCCTCGTTCTCGTTTATTCCCCCCCCCCTTCCACGTGTTTCGTTTTTATACAGTCGTCTTTCACGACGCTACGTCTAATCCTACCCCGCCCCCCCCACTCTTCCCTCTTCCTCGTCCCTCCCACGTTTCTTCCCTCAGCTCATCGACTCGGATGAAAAGCGACATAATTACGTACGAGCAAAACGACGACAGAGAGGAAGACGAAAAAAACGCTCGCTCGCTCATTCGGTACCCCAAAAAAATGCCTTTGAGTCGTTGTGTCTCAGGAGGGGACGCGGGGTGACCCTCGAGACATTTGTTTAATTAACCATACTAACGTTTCACTATTCGTCTGCGTGATAAATGCGAGATGACGCCGAGACGCGATGCTCCGTCGTGAGGGAGCTGTATTTGTTTCTCACCCCTTTGTCATTATCTCGCGGTTCATCGCTCGCGACTCAGCCCCTCGCTGGCCGGAAGTAAAGGCGGCGAGACTTTGTTTTTATCGATTTTCAATATTTATCTTTTTGTATTATTATTTTTGTTTTTTTGTTTTCACAAGTTGGTTGTGGGACCGAATATTATGGGGAAAAATGTATAAGTAGTTTTTTGCTACTGGACGTTTTGTTTACACAAGCGTGATTTTTGTTTGTAATTTTTGACATCTTTCGTTTACAGCATTTCAGAGTTTCTATACAGAATCTTTTAGGAGTATCTAGGTGAGCAAATATTGTGAATTTTGAAAAAAGTGGCAAGTCACATTTTCGTGCTTGCTCGTAACTAAAAATGTCGATATTTTTTTTTAGGACCAAATACGTAAGCTGATTTACGACCCTTGTCCACAATTTGCCAAATCTCTCTCATTAACAACATTCCCAATGAATTAATTAATTTGTTTGCACGATGATCGTGTCAATATACGACCGCAATACAAAAAAAACCTAATTCTCAAACGACGATGATTTCTTTAAGATTTTTTGTTTAAAATGAAGCAATACATACTTGGCTTCTTAGGTGTATGGATTAGCCTATATTTGAACATTTACATTTTTAGTCGTAGATCTCAAATAATGCAATAGAGCATGATAGCAAACGTAAATCAACGGAGACTGACAAATATGTTGCTATCAAGTTCCAGTGAAATGCCAAATTGAAAAAAAAATTCAATGTAAAGCTTATTGCATAAACCATTAAAATTAGATTAAAAGTCATTTTTCACAAAACCACATGTATAATATAAGGTTATCATTTCTTTGAAAAATGTTAATTGTTCGTTTGTAAAAGAAAAATCGATATCCATAAGAAAATTTAGATATCGGTGATTCATGCCGTAGAGGCACTATTTATAGTCTCGTGCCAAATTTGAGGTTGATCGAATCATTACTTCAAAAGATATCTACACGTGCCGTCATATATCGCAATTAACTTTGAAAATATTGTATTCATTGAAAAATTTTTTTAATGCGTTATTCTCCATAAAACCCTCCGTTTTTGGGTTAAATGATCTTTGCGGCGACAAAATTTACGTAATCGATTAATGATTGTACGTCGATGATTAATCAGCCATATATTACAACAAGTTTTAAGAAAATATTCTTAAAGTGATGTACATTATAGATATGTGATAAAAAATTTAATGTTTTGATTTACCCAAATAGACATAGCCCTTCAAATGCCCCCATTCAACGTTCCATATCTCTCGATACTAAATGAAATTACTATTCAAATCCCGACTCGGTATTATCGGCACGAGGTTACATTTCCGGCCATCACTCGATAATCACTTATCGCATTATCGTCCAAAAGCCGAAGACCGTGCCACATCGATTAATCGTATCCTCGACATCCACCTAGACCGCGAGGTCGATCCACAATGTGAAATTCTAATTTCCGATTAAATAAACGGTTTTACGTCACTCGGTATCATCTATAAGTATTCGAGTATCAAACGATACGTCGCGATGTAGCCGAGATATGAAAACTGTGTCAATGTAATTTTTCTATCAGCGTCGCGTTCGTTTTTGTGAAAAACAAAATAATCTTTTATTACAAAAAAGAAAAGAAATCAGCAAACGAGGTCAGCTCCGATGCAAATTTTCCAAATCAACGACGCCGACGGTCTATATTCACACCCGTTTGTACGATCAGAATGAATATAGAGAAACAAAAAAAAACACGATGCATTGTAAAAAATATGTCCACCAGCAGAATCGGTCCAGATCTCCTTTACACGGGTTCACATTCAATCCTTTCAACTGGTCCACATCGATCTCATCCTTTTCATTCGATTCATTTCATAAAAACCTGTTATCTCGGTGTGAATCTATCGTATACGTGGGATATTTTCATCAAAAGCTGCCTACCCTATTGGAAAATCGTCTGGATTCGGCAATAATTGAGAAATTCCAATTAACAACTCGATAACGCGATCTACACATTTTTCCCCACGTATATACACACCCATATATATATATATAATGTACATTTTACGGTAGATATATGTATTTGTGGAGTCAATGGTGCAACGCATGCCAACACGATGTATACATGGCTTCGAGAGGTTCGCCGAATGGGCAAATGACGCCTCGGGCATGTATATATATATATGGGGCAAGAGAAAATCACCCACAGAAGTCAGCAGGTAGATATTCGGGTGGTCGTATATCAGAGAGAGGTCTCGCCGCGAGAGGGACAAGGAATGTTAGCGAGGAGGCTAAATTACACGATAAATGGGTCCGAGTGTCCTCACTCGCTCGCACCAAATCGCCGAAAGGACGTCCTGGAGCAGTCTCACATCCCCAACACGCGCCTTTTGGCCTCCTCTCTTGCTCCCCTTTGTTCGCGCGAGACATTCGTCCAGCGGTGTTCTATAAAGCGACACTCCGACTCCACGTTTTATCTTTCGAGGATCTCGTTCTCTTTTTTTTATTCATTTTTTGTTGTTTTATCCCCACTTTTGACCCTGACGGGAGAAACGGCCGTGGATATTTTTACCTTAATTGACCGAAACTGGCGCGATTTCCGCGAATTAGCTCGCCCAAGCGAGATGGCCCAAGACAACATGCGTGTTTCATTCGTATCGAGGGCTCTCTTCGATAATTGGACGGAGTGAGAGAAATATCGCTGCTAATTGTGAAAGATTAATTAATCGATCGAATGAAAATAATGATGATGGTTTTTTATTTATCTATATTTGTTTTGCCGACATATTTTTTAAATTACCGTTAGTACAGTGCGAGAAATGAGTTCAATGTTAAAATTGAATAAATTAACGACCTTCGTGTATTAAATCATTGCTCAATTAATGATCGCGTTCTTCGTATTTATCAGTTCAATTAAATGACACCAATGTGACCAAACGTGTTCGTAAAAATTGAACAAAAAAAATGCATTTATTCGAAGCCGTCGTTCGAATTCATAGGCCATGAGGAAACTCGTAGATATATCGTCTCGCGCCATAAATAATAATTCGAGGGTTGCTTGTAGCAGGGCGCGGCGCATGTCGCGTCCCTATCGCCCCTTCTTTTTTTCCAGCGAAGGCGAGATATTTATACCATATATATATGGTATAAATATACACGACAGTTATATATATACAACTGTCGTATAGAAGGAAAACGAGTGGATACGATATATGTATAGCTAACTAGGGTAGAAATAAATTACGCCCTAACGATCTGAACGCGTCCTTTGTGACTTGCCAGGGGCATACGTTATACCAGTTTGTTAGGGCGGATTATTATATATTTATTTATTTTTTTTTGTTAAGAGGCAGATCGAGTTCCACTTGATGTATGTGTATGCATATATATATATATAGACACCGTTGTAATTAGACCGATAGCGTTATACCGCGTGTATCGTTGCGTGAAATATATTTAAGTGCCTTCGCGGTAATTCAATCGAGAACGATTGCACGCTCTTCGAACCTGTCCGTTAGTTACGATCCTATAATGAATCGTCCGATTCATTCGCGTGTTTTTTCGGGCGAATTTAAAACCCGGAATATCGACTGTTCCCACGCAAATATCCCAGCGTCATTCTTAATTATAATGAAACTCTTAACGTCCGCCCGTTTATTTATTTATACGACCGTCGGGATTATTCTGTGAATGTTGTTTTAAATATATATGTAAACGCAAGTGAATGCGTTAGCAGGAACGACAAAAATTCATAATTTGTTAATAATTCGCACACGCATCACGAGCATTTGCACATATTTTCCAGTAATAACACCAGCACACAGAAAAAAGTGGTCTGTACATTTGAGCAGACCCGCCGACCGACATTTATTTCGACGTGATGAATCCGAATCTGAGGTCCGTTTAGCTCGTACACCCTCAACATTTTAAGTAAATCGCGAAAAACGGCTAAAAATCGCGAAAAACTGCAATTATGGAGATGAAAAAAATGGTGTGGATCTGGATCGAATATGATTTTTATGTAATTCGATCCGCTAAATCTGAATCTAAAGTTTATTTGATTCGTTAACCCTCCAAAATTTGAGTAAATTGCAAAAAATTGCAAAAAATTGCAGTCATAAAAATAAAAAATAAATTATTAAACACGTTTACATATGTTTCTTGTATATTTTGATGCATTAAATATAAGTTTAGAATCTGATAATCTCAAACGTTCATAAATTCTATTTAAAAAATCGTCGAAAATAGCATATAAAGAGAAGGTAGGAAGTGAAACATGCATTTCAAACTGTTCTTCGTTTGCATCGAAGTCTTTTGTCTTCAAATGACGTACGCAGCGGGTTCCTTTTTCGTGTTCTATTCTCTCTCGGTATTTTTCTTTGTAACGTGCAGCCAAGATCCACCATCATGTTGACATTCCAATTTTCTTGATACCTACTCTCCATTTCACTTATGTCTTGATGAAATCGTTCTTCTTGTTCTTCACTGTAGTCTCCAAGAGTTTCAAGGCAGTAGTCGAGGTGAGAATGTAGAAAGTGCAATTTAAAACTTTTTGGGAAATAATAAAAGGGGGAATTACAAGACTTTAGTTAAAGAGTAGCTGAAAAAATTCAAAAATTTTGGTTGCTTGATGAATCTTAAATTGCACTTTCTACATTCTCAGATTCAGATTCAGCGGATCGAACTACATAAAAATCATACTCGATCCAGGTCCAAAACATTTTTTTCATCTCCATAACTGCAATTTTTCGCGATTTTTTGCAACTTTTTCCATTTTTCGCAATTTACTCAAATTTTGAGGGTGCACGAGCAAAATGGACCTCAGATTCAGATTCAGGGCGTCGAAATCATGTCGGTAGGTGGGTCTGTTTAAATTTACATACCACTTTTTTTTGTGTGCCGATGTAATCAATATACATACATTTGTCCGTAAATAATTGGAAACAATCGATCGTGATGACGATTTTTCTTTCGATATTTTTCGAAATGCTGACTAATGTAATAAACGTTACGGCATAATACGCGGCGATAGCGTACGACTTGGTCAGGGCGATGGTCTCGGCACCATCGATTTTCCTTCGATTAACATAACAGGGACGGTAATCCTCCACTTCGGCGTCACGTGACTATTTATATATACCTATACGATAGGCCCACGACACACGGACACCTTATAAAAAAAAAATAAAAAATGTAGTTTAAAAATAGCCCTGGCGACCGTTCCTCGTACGAAAAAGTCATATCGAATGATCATTTCCAGTTTTCCGGCGGCTGCTAATCCAAAAAAAAGTCCGCCGATGTCTCTTTCGCTTTCCAACGGATTACCATTGAACTTGACGTTGCTGCTCGAGGAGTACTATGGTGGGCAGGGGAGGGGCAGGGGATGGAGAAGAGAGTGGGCTAGACCGTATCCATCGTACAAGTCCTCGATTAATCTTGCTCTACAGATTTATATCCATGAGGCAGCGTGTGTCGTCCGTGTATCAACCGTGTCGCGTATGAGTGTCGTATCCTCGGTAGGCGCGTCGCAGCACGCGCATACATACCCTATATGTGGTCCAGCTTCTTTATAGCCTTTCATTATGTAGCCTCGGAGCAGCTGTGTTCGTATAAAAAGACGCGCCACACCCCTCGGATGCACACAGCGAGGGAGGCGGGAGTTCCCATGTCTCGGGGTTTCTTGGTGTCGTCGCACCGCTAGCGATACACATACCTATCTATGTAGGTATATAATACGGTGACGTACTCGGTCGGGGAAGTTAACGTTTACCGGAGTATGCCGACCTCTGGCGGAGTTGTTTCGAAGTGTCGCAGCAAGATACAATTGAGATAGCAAGAAGATTCTTCGTTGTATCAAACTCGCGTGTTGTTTACGCGCACGAAATTTCATGACGACCTCTTGTTCCATCGTAAATCGCTTCCGCGGTTGAACGTTTTGCCTATTTGACGTCTGAAATATATATATATATTCCTATCTAATTGTCAGTTAGACGCCATGAGGTTAAGGAGTGTACCCAAAGAAACGATTATCTATAGATGAGTGGCTAAAAGGTTGAAGTTACTTATACCAATACTGGAATAATAGTGTGAGTTTGGACCTCATAGTCTTAGATTTGTTTGCAACTTTAGAATTCATTTACCCATACCGAGAAGATCCATTTATATTTTTGTTTGTTTTTTTAACTCCATTATGACGCATTGCCTCAATCAATTTTAGCCATTTTTCCAAATACTTATAGCTGTTTTCATCGAATTTATCATAAAAAAAATGGGTTCTGATATAAATATAAAAATATTACCCATCAGATACGAATTCAGATAAACCGCAAAAAAAGATAATATAAACAAATATGAATAACTAGTTTTAGCCAAGAGTCTATAGTTTTAGATGAAAATAAAAAATAAAACACTTTTCTGATTTCTCGCAGTGTTTTGTCCGCTTGGTGGATTTCAGACTGCGGAAGTCCATTTTTCCAGTAGAATATAAATAAATTTCGATTCCTGTATACATATACATATATATATACATCTTATCTCTTTCCAATGTGCATAATCGTAAGACGAAAGTGTCAGGTGGTTGCCGCGATTGAATATTCATAATACGTCGGTGCTCGTATTTCTCATCGAGAATTTTCGATATTAAATTCATCAGAGTCGAAAATAGCAACGGCTGTATCTTCGCGACCTGCAACATGCGGTCCAAACTTTGCCTTTGCCACGATCGTAAAAATACTCGAAGAGAGTCCATCGACTTTCTCAGCCTCACTCCCGTTTCATCAGATCGAATAGTTGCTTCATCGGAATTGTCCCTTGACGTAACCGTACAATTCTCAATTGAACACATCTATCCGCTCGTTTCATTCGGGACAAACAATTATCGTTCCAACCGCAGGACCTCCTTCAATAATACCTGGCAGTGGCATTAACAATCGAGCTTCCGGCCAAGGAGAGAGAGAGAAAGAGAGAGAGAGAGAGAGAGCGAGCGAGAAGTTCGATCGTGACGGAGTTGCAGCAACGGCCCCGGCAGCTGCACAGCCTGTCACAAGCTGAATTGGGCGTTTGTCGCAGACGAATGCCCTTCCGATGGGAATAATCGTACCCGTGGATAGAGCAATGGAGAACTCCAAGGGCCCTTGTCCCCACCGGGACACGCGAGAGGACGCTCCGTGCGCATGCAGAAGGTTCCTACCATTACGACCAGGACATCCTGATGATCCTCTCGCATAGTCCAGATTCCCTTGACATCGTCGTCTCCGTGTCTCTCACTTGCCCCCCCCCCCCCTCCTCGTCGTCCCTCCGCCACTCCCTTCATTATGTGCATAGATGCATATAGTATATCGTGATTTTCATCGTTGTCTTCGAGAACGCGCGAGCGGTCCACATTCCTCAGGGACATATGACGAAGCTTGTCTCTCTACCTGCATTTTGTAGCATCGGTACCCGAGGCATTATCGTTCGGTCGATCGGTCGATTCGTGGTCGGGCAATGTTGGTCCCGCACGGCGGTAGGCCTCACCAATGCACAGATGGAACAAGGAGAAGCCAGCAAGGAGACACCCTCTCCATCTCCGCCTCCTCGATCTTTGCCTAATGCCGTAGATCAGCGAGCGATTAGAGACCGAGATACTCGAACGATAAGCCCTTTTACCTTAAACACTATTGGGAAAATCTCCAGGGCTGAAACATACGTTCGTGCAACGGACGAGGATTCGAGAACGAGAGAGGATTTTAGCCACGGAAGAAAACGCCATTTTTAATCCTCCGCAAAGATAATCGCGGCTTGCTGGCAAATGGTACGGGGGTATAATACACCCCCGGCACAATCGTTCTTGGACGAAATCCACACGTACATAGAGACGCGGTTCCTGGGGTTTTCTTTTCGAGCGTCCTGGATCGCGATGCAACCTGAGACCGGTGCGCGCAACGAGAAAGGTTAGTTATCGGCTGGACGTATCTTCCCTTTCCTCTTCCACGAGAGCTCTTCTTGTGTCCAGCGACAAGGAGCACGCGGAGACTGGTAGATTTTGCCCACGGGGTATTCGGGATTCGAGGATCTTTCTTTTTCTTTTCGTTTTTTTTTGAGAGAATTTTTTTTTCATTTATTACTTCTCTCCTTTCTCCGACATCGCGTGGAAGAGAGACGCTCCTGATGTATCTCGGGCGTGAGTAAGCTCGGATCTGACGCATTACTCCACGAACGGACTCCGCTACCATAAACTTTCCCCAGGAGTTTTTTTATCCGCTCCTCTGACACATCGGGACTGGGAGATCCTCGAATTTTACCATTCTGATACAAAGATCTCGTAGATTGTCGGCTTAAGGATTAACCCTTTAAAATGGATAAAGGAGAAAAAGAAGAAGTGGGAAAATCTTGGTTCGGCTATTCGGCTTTATCGGCTCGTCTACTTTTTCGATGTCGCGACGTAGAGACGTCGACGACGGGTTTAATGTTCGTTGAATATTTGACAAGAATGATTACACTCGATTGAAGTTTGCGCAATTATCAGTTCGACTTGGAAATTATTCGAGTCAAATCAATTCGGTCGACCAAATATCGTTGAATTAAAAAATGTATAAATTTATATTTTCTTACAACCTATTGACTTTTGATCGTATATCGAATATTGGAATAAAAAATTATGGTAAAAAATAGTAATATTGTATAATATGGTGGTATACGTAATATTTTTTATTGAAGGAAATAAGTCTAAAAATTATACAGTAAATAAATAACGATCAAGCGTTTAAACAAAAAGTATAATACTTACTTACCCCGTGAATAATTTTGATTCTCTTTCACTCTAAATCGTAGGTATTCCGCAACCGTTTTCTTTCTCCTCGATTCCGGAATTTTCATGTACATTCACCCTGCGTGTTCACATGCAGTAGGTATATAATAAAATGAAAAATATAAAAAATTACTAAGAAAAATAAAACAAAATCCTTTCATACCATTAGAGCGCGTACAATTATTAGTTCGACTCAAAAATTATTCGAGTCGAAGAAATTTTACCAAATATCATCGAAATGAAAAAAGATATCGATTCATATTCATCTTTTCTTTTACAACCTGTTGACTCTCGACCTTGTATTGTGACTGTCATATTCCTCTCGGCCGGTAGCGATAATTCCACAAAAATATATCAATCCACGTACGCGAATTGTTGCGAAACGTTTCCCATTTCCCATTGCAAAAGAAAAATTCATTTTACACAGAGGCTTTCTATTCCGTGCCAAAGACGAACGAGCCGCGCACGAGAGAGATCGTTTTTTGGTCGTGGCATTTTGTACGAACCGGCGACGATTGCTTCGTCGCGCACCGCACAATGTGAAATCTCGATCAATTCCTATTCTTCGCCAAGTGGTCTCTTCCGGGACAGTGCGCCGAGCCTCTCATGTATACATCGTTTCCTCCTTCTTCTGTATCCCCCATCTTTGAAAAAAAACGCGAAGAAAAAGAAAAACGAGAATCGAAACCATTGAGGGCGTACGTTGGTACTTATATAGGTACATATATATCGAAGACACGGGCATAGGACGTGGTGCGCGTGAGGGAGACATCGCGGAGAGAAGCAAAAGCGACAGGACGCGAGATATAAGCGGTTGAGAGAGGTCCTCTTCGTCGCTATCGTCGCCGCATCTCGCCTCGTCCTGTCCGTATTATGTCTCTCGGTATCTCCACCTCGGTTCGCCTCAGCGCTGAACTATCTCATTCGCATCTGCGCACCCCCCTCCCCCCCTCCACTCCCTTCAGCTCCTTTCTCCCTCTGCAGTTCGCCATCCCGTTCAACCGCAACGCACGTTCACCTTCGGTCTTATCCTCATCCTCGATCCGCCTCCTTTCCTTCCACACTGTTTGCTCCTCGAGTACTTTCTCTCTCTCTCTCTTTCTCTGTGTATTACAGGGATACAACGACACGGAGGCGTGTGCCATCTTACATTTGCGTGTACTTGTGCGGTGCATCTTTCGGTAGAAGAAGAGAAATTCACATTGAACGAGACCTAACGTAGCGGGGACCACATAGCGCATCGTGACCCTTCCCGATGGTGACACACTCTTCGTTTCTATACCCACCATCTGTGTTCTCGTCTCTTTCTCTCTCTCTCTCTTACTGCCTCGCCCACTCTTCCGCCCCTTATCCACACCGAATAGAACTCGAAGAGGATTTCCCTTACTTCCTCGATCGCGCGCTATCTTCAATATCCATCTTCTTCTACGTGTTCCTCTTCTTTCTCGCTGCCGTTTTTTACTTTTGTCGTTGAAGGCGCGTGGTACCCGGGTCGGAGACCATATCTTTGCCTCTGCGAACATCGGTGAGTGCTTGGATGGATGTATATTTATACAAGAAGGTCCAACTTCTCGCGATTCAACTCCCTTCTCAATACGTATTTCCATTTCCAGCCGTGTGCCGCGCTAACAACTTGATGCAATCAACTCCTTTTCCGGCCCATCTTCAACGTTCCCGGCGCAGGTGATTTCCGACGTGATTGCACGATGATTGCCCGAACGTGCGCGATGAACCGACAACGAGTCGAAATTGAAACCCTTCGATCGTTCACGATATTCCGCGTCTCGTCACTCATTTATTTCACGATGATTTTCAAATAAATCAACGCATACCCTTTTTACCATCGATCGGTAACAACGCTTTTTCGAAATTAATACGCGTAAACGACATAATTCTGTCTCTTTTACGTCCGTGCTCGAGATTTCTACTTGAAAAACGAAGGTACGCGTCGACAGATCGGTCGAATCTCGAGGACTCGTACTTTAGATAAATATATGCATGCGCGCGTGCACATGTCGTACGTTCCGTTAGAGTGTGCACGCGGTACGTCACACCGCTCAGGCCGAATCCAGTCGGCAGCGGGCCCTTCTGTACTGGCTCGTGGAGCGGCTAAAAGGCCCTGCGGTTTCTGTCCACCGCTTTTCTCATCGGTTCTTCAGTAGTCGCGGATCTACCGAACGGAGGAAGAAGGAACGTATGTGCTGCTTCGGCTCTCTTACGTCCTGTCGCTCTCGTGTCTTATACACCCGGGGACAATCGCAGGGAGCACTCTCGAGAACCCATAGAGAAAATGTCACCGTTTATGTATGTATGCACATGCTCTCTCCACCGATCGCTCCCCTCTTCCCCCTCTTCCACATCCCACCATCCTTTTATACAGCAGCAGGTCTGTCGAACTTCCTGCGGTCCCTCTATATGTCTTCTCTTTTTTTACTTCTCTCTCTTTCTCTCTCTCTCTCTCTCTCTCTCTCTCTCTTTCTTTCAGTCTCTCGTTCCATGTCACATGTCTTCCTCTTCTCTTCCTTGTACATCCTATCGTCGCGCGCAGGCTTATACCATGCTGGCTCGTCGTTCGTCGTATTCCCTTCTCGTCGTCCTTGATGCCCCGTACATACGTTTACGTCTTACGTGTATAGGGTACACTTCACGTAAAGTGGGCTGATTTTCACCCTGGGGCATTTTTCGACGTCGGTTAATCCGTAAACGGTGAGTTTAAGGCGGAATTCGAAAATGAGACCTTGTAACATCTATGAGGAAGTGGATCGGGGATATATTTTCCCTTGCCTCTGGTCGGCCTTTTATTTGTTAATTAAAAATCGCATAGCTACCTGGAGAGACGGAGAATGCTAAATTTATATTTCAACGTTCAGATTGAGCTATGTTTAAAATTAATATTGACGAATTAAATATCGATATTATTGAAAACCCTATTGAACTTATAAAAAGTCCTATTTACCGATACAAATTGTATTTCTTTACGAATTGGTTTCTGTGGCCCTGAAAATAAATGTGGCTTAGCCCCCATATATGAATGTTTTTGTTTTTCTTTTGTTAATCCAAAATTAAGAAGACTTTCACGAATATTTCGGATTAATAGGTATTGAACGCCGTCGTTATAGACAATCACCCTTATTTGTTGAACGTTATATAAGTCGTATATTTCCACGACTCGATATATACTCTAATAACCTGAAAATAAATGTATCTGTTCCTAGGTGAGTACTTTAAAGTGGCGAGCAATCGGATTTGAAGTCAAACCGCCGTTTAGCTCATTAGAAGTCAAGAATAAAGAGATTTTTTTTTATTGAATCAGAAACGACCATCCAGTTGGCACTTTGCACGTAATGTCCCCTAGCTCTTCACCGCAGCAGCCGCATTTAACGTTCCCACAGCGTTGATGCCACAAACGGCCCCCCTTAACAGTGGTTTTCTCTAATTTTCTGTTTGAAGTAATACGTTTTTTTCATGGATGGAATTAAACGGTCCTCGACAAAAAAAAATCGTTCCACCAGCGAAAAATCGTCCCACTTCGTGCTGCGGAGCAGAGGGCGTTATTATAAATATATCGTGGCTCCGAGTCGAATGGAGAACCGAACCGGTATTCATAACTTTTTGCCATTCGACTGCCTGCAGTATACGAGAGAAGCAATCTAGACGCTGTCAAATGGCGTGACTACGAAATCCGGTATATAGGGCAGCATCGTCCTCTTCTGATTTCCTCATGGCTGAGGAATTTTCGGGTACGTATTACACGCTTATGTATATTCCATATACAACACGAAATTTATATATATATATAATTCGCAATATGTACGTCACTTAAGGATATACCAGTCGTGAACGGTTAAGAAGAGGGATAGAAAGAGAGAGAGAGAGAGAGAGAGAGAGAGAGAGAGAGAGAGAGAGAGAGAGAGAGAGAGAGACCGAGTTCTCTCGTCGCAAGTATATACGAGTAGTATACAAGGAATATTCGCACGATGGCGCGAGTTCGGTGAAACGATGATGAAAGGGTGGGGGAGGGTGCGCAGGGGGTTCTATGGTTGCCGCAAGATCCGGACTCGACGTGAAATCGATTGTCGTACGAGCAAACCCCCGGGCTGTGTGTATTCTATACTATATATGTATATCGTGCAGTAAGCACACAGTAGTGTACATGTGCAGATATAATACATATTGAATTGAGTAGAAAAGGGACACGGTGAGAGTTGTAAAGAAACGAGATTAAAGCAGTTCTCGCAATACGCACGAGTTATGGGGCAATCTACTTTTTGATTAGGTAACCAAATGTGAAAAAAAAGAAAACGAAAATATTCGTTGTCACCGGAACGACAGCTGCGGTCATCCCCTAAAATTCGTAAATTTATATATTCTTTGTCACCCCGAATCATCCAACGGCTTTCCATTTTTTTGGACAGTTTCGGTTTGCAAGAGTATTAAAATGTTCATTGCCTCGAATAAATGATGTTTTTTTCCATCAGGTAAAGGCTGAAGGAAAGGGATGCTATTTGTATGACTTGGTCGTTTTATAAAATTCTGGGACATGCGAACACGATTGTATAATCGAAGTCTCCGACTACCCACAATACGCAATTTTCGAACGGAGGATTCTTTCCTGTGTACGATACACCATTTATGCCATCTTCTTCGTTAATAATTTAATTGCCGATATGGAGATATTTATAGACAAACTTCTCTTTAAATATCCGGACGAATGACAGGATTTATACCGAATTGGCTGCTACGTACCTACGATTCACTTTGCCGCAATTAATCCTGCTTTGCTATTATTATTAGTATAATATATTTAATTGAATAATTAAGCAAAATTAATAATAATAACAAGAATAATAAATGATAATAATAATTAATTATGAATTATTATTATTATTATTGAAAAATTATAATAAACGTCACACGTTTATGCATCATTATAATAAAGCATCATGCGTATGATACGTTATTATAATTTTTTAATAATATTTCTATTATTATTATAGTAAAATAATATGATAATAGTAAATATAATAATAGCAATAATAGTAAAATTATAATGTTTTTAGTTTGTCCTGCATTGTTAGATGCCAATTGCGTTTGGATTCCTTGCAATTATAATGAACAAAGACAACTTTGACGCTTTTTATCTCGGGTAATATCCGAGTTATCGCAAAATCAGTTAAACAAAAATTTCTGCAAGTTGAGTCCTTTACAGGTTTACTTTAAAATAATTCATAAAATCGAAAGGTGGCGCTGTAATTGACAATAAGCAATTGTGAACATTAATTAGTCGCACTTCTCTTATCGTAACTTATTTTCTTACACAGATATCGAAAAATTCTTGAAACAAACGTCGTAGAAAATATTTTTCCCTACAAAACTAAAAACGAAAAACGAAAATTCAATCGGTAGGAGCCGAGATATCGACGGTTATCTGTTTTTCAGATTTTTCAAGATGGCGAAGGAAGCACAAGGAAATTTTGTTAGATTCCGACGGATTTAGGAATCTCTAATGACCCTCTAATTGTCCTCAAAAATTTAGCTCGCCCATCCCTTTTGTAAATATTTGCCACTTTTGTATTTAACTATCTTGTACTAGTAGTCAAGAGGTGACTACTTGTTGAAGATTATAGCCAAAAAGCGGTGATATATAGTCGAGACGTGATTTTACAGTAAATCACAATACGCAAATAATGACTATATAGTGAAACACAATACTGACTGAGCGCGTTCGTATAAAAAGTTGGTAAAGAGACCACGTCGTGCTCTAGCCGTGCGAATTTTTAATACATTGGGCACCTTTTTATACATATTAATAGAACCGAGATATGGTTACTGACTGTTAGTCGACTTTGTTACACACTGTTGCGGAATTGAATAATGCACGAGCTACACGCAGACTGATTAAAAATAACATTTGCTAATTGTCATCTGGCCCAATTCGGAACTATCTTTGTATCCTTCGGCGATAAATAAGCGCTCCCGACGTCGACGGTAAAGAAAATGAATTATTTAAAACGGATGCGAGTCTGCGGCGTAACTTTTGCTCGAATAAAGCCTGTCGAACTAGGGCTCTATTTTAAAGCTTAAACGTAGATGCGACGTACAGAATACAGTCGGACCTTGATATAACGAAGATTTGTCCATTCCCTTCCGATAGACACCCCAAAACTTGATACAACAAAGAAAAACTATATATATAATGAATTTATTTTCAGGGCCCTTAACCTCTATACAAGGAATGTTTGTAAGAAAAAACCTCTGTATAACGAAGCGTTCCGTATACGAACTTCCTTCCTTTCGTTCCCGTGTCCCCCACACTACTTCTATGGGGTCTGTCTAGACTCACAATTATCGAAAATCAAATTCAAAGACAAAAGTCTAAGGGCACACAAAACAAAATTACCGAATTTTGTAGAAAACTTTGACAAACCCAAAGATATCAAAGCTATTATTTCCATGTTGTATGTATATTAGGCTCTGTCATTTTTGGGCACCTTTTTTCATTCTGGCACCAGGCTTTAAACTTGCAGGAAGCTAAAAAAAGAAGCCTGTTCAAATTTGACCTGTTATTATTAATATTTAGAGGCCTCGAAAAACACATCTCTATTTCCCATTTACATAACACAGGGAAATTGTCTTTTTATGTTTATAAAATTATAAAAACACAAAAGGATTATAAAACCAATAAACGTTTTTTTATCAAAATATTTGTTTAATCTTAAAATAATCCGCTTTTAAAAATAATATGTTATATACGTTATGCGCTGATTGTTAATTGCTCTTCTAATTTTAACCATTATTTCTGTAAAAAATGTCCCTATATTTATAGTACCTACGAATATATTTTTTTTCAAGAATAAGAGCTTTAACTTAGAGCAATTTTGATATGTCCTTTTTATTAAAAACTCGATATAACAAATGTTTGGAACATAACCTCGATATAACAAAATTTCAATATAACGTAAACTCGATATAACGAACTTGTTTGCTCTTCCCTAGAGATTCATTATATCGAGGTTCGACTATATTTCTACCGAACGTATCGACCAATTTGATTACCATACATATTTTTGGCACTGGGTCGGTGTAATTAGGTGTAATTCGATGCGCGTAACTGCGTTCAAGAGACTCGAGACTTCTTTGTCGTCTGGGAAACCAGACGCTGAAACATTCAATCGATCTAATTTCAAACGACTTCAGTAAATGATGTAATCTCACGTGGCACATGTAGCGAACATCACTTAACTTTATTCAACGTTATAGCGAGTGATCAAAATGACAATCGAAGGTAAAAATGTTAACAGATTGTTCCTTGATCAAACGAATGTTGGATGAATTATGGATTATTGCCATTCTCGCAAATCATTGTTTCGTTATTCCGACAAAGAAGCGAAATCGAAGGTGGCTAGTCGAAATTCAGCCAAAATCTGGAATTTTCATTTTCTGTCGAAAATCAGGAGAAAAAAAATGTCTTGACATCAAATTGTCTCTCGCGGCTGGCATATGTGTACAAAAAATTATAACTTTTGTGACCTAAAATTATATTTCTTAATATTTGATTAATTAGTTATCAATTATTATTTTTCACTAAAAATTATGCAATTTTCAATGACTGACATTTAGCTCCATTATTACAGCCATCATTTCTCACCTCTGAAATCACTCAACCGATCCTTTTCCTACTGACTACTTTGTACAGTACAATATTTCGAAAATCTTAGTCAGGAGAATTAAATTTAACCTCGTGATGAAATTTCAATTGATATTCTCGACGTAATAAATATTCTTTAAAATTCGCATTAGCAAAGTTTTAAGACGAAACGCATAATATAAGAGATTAGTGTTTGCCGTACAACTTTTGCTAAATTATCAATCGTGATATCGTTCGAAAATAATAATGATAATAATGACAGCCACGAGTATAAAGATAATAGCAAAAACCACTACCACAAGGCAGTTTCAGGGACAATGCCTTTACAGACACTTGCTTATTTAATATGTATTACCTGGAACGTACAACTCCGTTCTTGATGTAGTTGAGAGAAGATTGGGCATGGTGGGATTACCAAACTCTCGTGGCTTCCTTATAATCGCATTCATTATTTCTCGTATTTTCTACATGGAATACTATACTAAACAACTCAGCGGCTGTCGACTCGATGCTCTTATATTGCTCCATTCGTATATACCTATATATATTTGATATACATATGGGTTTAAATCCGAGGGACGTTGAAGCACCGTACGAATAAAGACCGTGGTAATTAACACACATGTTCTTGACCAATCCTAGTTTCTTTGTTGAGGAGTAGCGAATCGACTTCTTTATATAAGTATAATATCGAGCTTGATATACATAAACGTATCTTGTCGATGTTATAAAAATTCCATAGCATTACCAGCATGCAAACAGATTCTAGGAGGAGGTCTATGAAACCCCAATATATAAACAAAATATGTTTTCTTCTGTCAGTTGATTTATGTAAATCGTGATACATTTTTTCAATATAACATAGGTTACTATATACTATATATATAATATTCCAAGAATTTTTAAGGGTCAGTTTTCTACGGTCGTTTGGTGAAGAGCGGGGTAAAATGCAATATTGAGCATATCAGGTGCGTCGTTTGATACCGCGAGCACCTCTCTACCCCGAACTACTTCAGAACTTATGCACGCTGAAGAGATATTTTTATAATACAAAAAGAATATATATATATATATATGTTCCCATCACGTGAATTGTTCGGGATGAGACTTTGCCGCGAATCCGCTCAACACGAACAATTCACGTGATGGGAACAGCGTCAGCCTCGCGGTGGAACTTCGTTCTGGCCACTATCGTCTCTTTCTCATTATACGTTTCCCTCTATTCTCGGTTGGAAGATTCATTGTTCGCTTCGAAGAGAGGAAAATAACAGAATCCCTGGTATGCACTGAATCCGTCCATGTCAACCCCCTTATTTTTCTTCTCGCCTTGTTCGTCCTCTTTCGCGGTATTTCATTTTTTTTCTTTCAACGCTACCGAAATTGTGTCTTCGACACTGCGACCTTCATTATTCGACATTCACGGGAATGACGTGTGTAGGTATTTCATTAAATGTCGGTGAAAAAGGTCACGATGGACGGTTTCGATAGACTAAAATTTGTTTGTCAGCTGGACTAAACAAAAATAAGAAAATGCTGAAAATAATGAAACAATGAAATATACTTAAATTAATTCTTAGAAAATGAAGGCCCGATTGGAAACTTAAAATTGTATAATTAAAATGAGAATCAAATTCAATATTTCAAATATAAAAAAAAGCAACTCAAAGTAGAAAAATAAAAAGACATTATTTTTCATTGAGGGACATTTAAATTTTCAGTTGTTGAATTGGCCCTTTACTTCGTGAGAATAAATTTCAGTTACGTCTAAAAAATTAATTTTGTTCACATGATGTCGCGTTCCGTTGAAACGCCATTGCGTTGAAATGAAAAAATCATAAAGAGCAGGGAAAACATTAATTTTGAGATTTATAAAGAAGACAAGTAATGAATTTAGGCCGAATAGTAGGTCATAAAATGTACATCATCATCATCATCATCATCACGTCCTTTATAATATAGAAGTTTTGTAATAACGCATGTACACGATGAGTGGTGAGTCGAGTGGCGGAAGTGAAGTTTGAAAGGTGAAGCATTCGTGTGCGACCTTGAATTCGTCGAGGCTCTCTCTCTCTCTCTCTCTCTCTCCCTCCCCGACCGCCAATTACGGATATAAGCGCTTTATGCTGATTGCTCTCGAGACTCGAGAGTCGAAATGGGAGATCTGTTGAATTTCTTTTTTGCCCTCACTCTATTTCCAGATTTTCCTAATGCTCTTCGATAGTCGAGAATACCCAGATCTCTCTCCCTCTCTCGATGCTTTCCCTATCTCACTCATAAGCTACAACGTTGGGTAGGTACCTACTTGGGATACGAGATTGCAATATCGGAATTTATATGTGAGTTGGATGAAGAAAATGAACAATTGATCGTAATGTGCGTTCGATGGGATTCTTATAAGATTGTTTAATCCAACACCGAAAAAAGATAGCTTCGTACAATTTGTATTATTTTTGTTACAATTATTGGCAATTATTACGCGATAGAGAATCACCAATTATTATTTACATTATCATCATTTTTATGATTATTATTATTATTAATCATAACTATAATTTTTGTATTTTTCAATTCGTACGTTGTTAAATCATGGGCCTCATGCTGTCGTACAAGTTCATACGTATATTCGTATAGTCCTTAAAAAAAAATGAGACATCAGGTTGTCAAATTCGTGCCTTCGCGGTGTATCGAGCAAGCACAATGGGGGGGGATCTCTTTCTAAAGCCGTCATCAACCTGATAGCCGTACGCTTCGAAAATGTATAATACGTTTACCATATACATATGTACTAATATAATAGGGCGAGAATAGACATTGGATTTTTCTCGTCGTATTTGCTCAGCTTGTGAATATGTCAAACGTTTCGGCCATATTGTCACAGTGGCGCTTAAACGTTCGTGAAAAGAGACAAAAAATATATATACTGTTCACAGTGTTTATTCAGGATCTTAACCGGAGAAAAAGGGGCACAATTGACACGAGGGAAGAGAGATAAAGAGCTACGGCATATATATATATATATATATATATATAATATACAGGGTGAGATCTCCTACAAAGTAATTTAGTGTTTATTCGGCGCTTGAAAGTACGTCAGGCGTCTAATCCTTGGGGGTGCCCGGGACCACGCATCATCGAAAAAGACCTTCGAGATCGTTCCTATTTTTCTCTTTTTCCAATCGATGTACATCTCAAACAGTAGGTAGCGCGTAAAGCCCGGACCGAGAAATTTTTACCTTTGCCCTCTCGTCGTCCTTATTTTTTCATATTACCAAGGATCAGCAGGGACGAGAGACTTTATATATTCGTGAAAGTCCATTTTTCATCCCGAGGGGATGATGCCCTCCTTCTTTCGCATCCCTATATATATATATATATACAAGTATATCGTGGCCCTTGTACGTATATCTATATACAGTATGCTTCTTTACGTACCTCTGTATTTTTCCTGGCAAGGAGGGTTGCGGGATCGCACGAGAGAACCTGGTCGAACGAGACATTTTTCTCTTTCTCTTCTTTTTTTTCTCATGACAGACATCTTTATCCTGTCATCCGTGTTTCACGTCTGGTCAGAGCGGAAATCAGAACCAGCGAATCTCTCGATGGATATACGCACACATGCACGTTCAGTCAACGACATTTTTCGCACGGCGATTTACAATTGCCAATAGTCAAATAATAAACACGAGATAAAATAAATAAATAAAACAGAACAAATAAAATAATGAAAACAAATTAAATAAGTAAAATAAATATAAGAAAAGAAATAGAGAAACAAATCCAATATTATCCGATTCAACATAACAATACATATTAAGATTGAAACAATACAAAAAATGAATGTTCGATTTTCGTCATTTACGAATAAAATTCCTCGTCTATTTTTTGTACGATAATTGAGATCGAAAAAAAATTGTATTGTATAGTTGAGGTTCCCCTTGTCGAAGGATAAATAAGATGCACGAGTGGATATGGATTATCTGGCGGCATTGAATTTAAAAAAAAGAAAGAGAAACAGAGAAATAAAAAAAGAGCGATCCGAAGAAAATCGTATAAAAGGTAAAACCAATATTTTCGAAGCTGCCGCCGCGTACGCGAGGTTCACGAGCGTCTCGTCTCCGGGACACGGAGGATTTTAACGATATTATTGGGATCGGCTCGGTAAACAGAAAAAACAGTATTCTCAAAGGTAGTCAGGTATGTACGATTTATATACATCACACACACACACACACACATCTGTATATAAGAAGAAGTATATAGATATGTGTATATACGTGTATAGATCGGATCGGAAAACTATGTATAGGTATAGCTTCTTCCAGTCGTTGTATTGGTACGGTCAGCAGTGTCGGTCAGGCTAGACGTTATATATACGTGAATAAAAGAGGAGTGTGAGGAACGAAAACATATAGTTCTATTCTCGAATTCTCTCTTTCGTTCAGTCTCCGAATCTCGCAGGTTTTCCGTCTCTCCGTCGTGTTCGGGATAACTATCTCGCGGACTCCTTGCGCTATCTCTCGTCTGTCGCTACTACCTGACCCCCCCCCCCCCCCCCCCCTATCTCTTCACGTTGAGCCTCTTCAGAAAAATACCAGCTGCGGAACACGAGGACCATTGCCGGGCTCTGCAAAAGTCCGAATTTTATATGTGTATGTACATATATATATATATATAGAGAGAGAGAGAGAGAGAGAGAGACATTGCCAAGGGGTACAATACGACCCGCGACACGAGATAAAATAATAATAATGTAAATTCTAGTTCCGATATATTTATTCGGATCCCGAGGAATCGCAATGTGTAGCCGAGATAATGGCGAGTTTTGCAGAATAATGTGATTTGGAGGAAAAAAAACTCGATCTACGTTTGCGTCGAAAGTTTGATATATTCGAACGTCGAGTATATATCCTCGCGTTTCGATGGTCCTCGTTCTAGAGATAAAATATATGTATATCCGCCCGCGTCTATATCTTTTTTATCTTCTTTTTTCGAGGATGAGAGCCATCGACACAGGAGGATACTCGACGCTCGAACATATCGAATTTTTCGGAGACCGCGTATGGATTATTTATATTTTGAGCTCTGTACGAGCACGTTCGAAAAAACGGGGACAATTTTCATTGGGAAAATTTGACAGCGGCATCAATCTGGTTTGTCGAATTTAACCCCGAAAAAAATTGATAGTTATATCGACGTGCGGGGGATTTAAAAAATATATATATATTTGGTTTCCGAAACGAGAAACGGGATAGACGCAAATAATAATTGCATAAAGTTACAAGAATTTTAGTTTTTTCGTATCAATTGAAATGATTTCTTCAAAGTTTACATTCGAAGATCCGAAAAATGTTTCCTCTTTGTGCATCTAGATTTTGTTTTCTGAATTGAATAATAGAGTCTGATTTTCGACAAAGATCGTTTTCATTTCCGTTTTGCTCGAATTAAGGTCTTCTTTTGTTCCATTTTAAGACCAACAAACACGCGACAAACAGAAAACACTACAACTTGCTTGAGGATTTTTTTGTTTGTGTAATTTTGTATTTTTATTTTAAAGGGACGTTTCGCTAGTCAACCGAAACCCATTTTCGGCCCTAGCTCGTATATGGACAGAACCGATGGAACTTTTTTCAAGCCATTTTAAAAATATTTTGAACACATTATTATTGAAAAGCCGGTAAAAAATATTTTCGCATAAAAAGAAAAAAAATTGTGTCCCACTGCGAGGAAGGAAATTGTTTGTGAGGAAAACGTTCGGTGTGTCGCCGATCACCTTCCACGTTTAAATGCCTCGGGCCACGTTGGGATAAGCCTCGACCCTAAAAAATAACCCCGGGGGGTGGTCTCAGACGGCAGTCACGGAAACAGTACCGGACATTTTTGAATTTTCCAGCTCCTCGTCTATGACCTCGGAAGATCGTAAATATATGTAAGCCCGTAGGGCTGACTCGGTGAGCAAACCTGGCATATACGAGGGGAAGTAGTGTATACAGATATATATAGCCTTTGAAGTCCGTGACGAGCAATAAATTATTCTCACCTAATTTTATCCCCTCATAAATATCGTCGCTGTTTTGTACATCGACGAGGTCTCGCGAGCGGCGATCCGTGCACTTTTTCACTCGGATTTTCTTGTCTTTGAGCTCGTTGGCTAGCTGAATGACTCAATGGCAATATAAATCTCGCATGGTGGATCGCGTAACACGCCGCGAAACCTTGATTCTGTCAATTTTCTCGATGTTGTCTTGTCGATCGATCAGTTTCGAAAGAAATATGATTTTTCTAAAAATACGAAACCTGGTTCGATATCGTAACGCATTATCTTCAACCCCTAAATTCTTTTTGACGATATCTCGAAAAATAAAACATTCCTACTTTTTCGAAAAAAATGTATCATTATTATATGTTCAATAGCGGCAAAAAACAATTAAGTCAATTTTTAATAATTTTATCGGTTATATAGATTTATATGAATAATTGACATAGAACAGTATTAATAACGTGTTTATTCAATATTCCTCTCAATTTCTCATAATAAACTTATAATATCGCACTTTTTCGTTGTTCTTAATTCGAGATTTTACAATATTACCTATAGATATCGCTATTATTTAAGCAAATTAACAATTCTTAAGAAGAAAATATTCATATTTATTATAAAAAGCACGATTTCATATTCCGAATGATAAATAATCCTTCGAACAATCTTGTCATCCCTCACTCGTAAAAAGTAATTATTTTGCTTTCTCCTAGACAAAGTCTATGTGAAAAATAAAGCAAAAACGAGCTATTAAAATGATTTAAATATCATAATTATGTAAATAAACTGATAATCGTTCTTGTGAATAAGCTATGAAGCTTCATTACAAAAGTGCAATGATTCCAGATACCCCGGTAATCATTTAAAGAAATTAATCATTCCTTATTTCGTAAAAATGTTTATTCTCGAAATTGGCAAAATCGAAGTTGTGCGATACCCTTATAGTGTACGGTGCACAGTAGTGCCATAGTGTCGTACCTCAAAGAACCTCGGAGTATCGTGGCCGTACACTACCGAACTCGTACTCTCCGCCGCTGTGGCTACACCACTGCAAAGAGAGAGAGAGAGAGAGAGAGAGAAAGAGAGGAGAGAAAGCTTCCTACTCCAGGTGCCGTAAACTAAATCCCGTCGTAGGCCCCATAAATCCTCTGTATTTCGTCGTCGCGCACTTCACGAATGTACATGTACCATACCATACCAAGAACGACGTCGGGCCACTGCCAACCCCTTTGTGGTAAGTCTTCGTCGTCCACGCGACGACCACCAATCGGGGAAAGGGAAGAAAAGTTGCCACCGCGTGCGCGCCATTCGAGTGAAAGTGCAACCCTTTTTCCCTTGGGTCTCTTCTCGAGCGCTCGAAGGGTTGGAGAGAGAGAAAGAGTGAGTGAAAGAGGGAGAGAGAGAGAGAGAGAGAAAGAGAGCGACTTTCTTAATTCGAAAGAAAATTTTTTACGCTTACCAAGGCTGTCGCCTCTACGTGCGTTCGTGTTACTTATTGCCAAGACCTGATGAAATGACGCAGAATTTTCAACCACCGTGGACTCACGCCACGAGGGTGAAATTTTCTTTAAGAATTTTCCCATAAGTTTTCCACCGACAAATTGTATCAACCATCGACGTGTCATCAACATGTGCTTTTAAATAAATAAAAAAAAGAAATCATATTCAACTCGCACCAGAATTGTCTGCATTATTCCGATTTCTCAGAATTAACAAAATCCCTCGAACGTTATTTGTTGTTTTGTCGCATTTTTTCCAATAAACGATCCACTTTTTTTCTTTTAAAAAAATACAAAAGGTCGGATTTTCTATAATGAAAAAATCGAACGTGATTTTACGCGTTCTGGTCCCGAGTATACTGCCCTTCGTCCCTGAAGAGCAAAAAAAATGAAGACCGAAGGAAATGAAAAAAAATCGCTACCGCCATGGGGGTGGGAAGGCGCGAACTGAAATTACCCAGGCAACTTACCCCATTGCTGGTTTGCCCGGACAACTTACCGGCCGTTTTTATTAGTTCCTATTGTCGTCACGGCGTAGGTTTTACTGGTTCGTCGATGCCGGAAAGAGAAATATTGCTCGTCGGGTATTAGGCACGCGAGCAAACTCATCCTTTCACGGAAGCTAAGTCTCCCCTACCCGAATTAACTCCAACCCTCACTCTCTCTCTCTCTCCCTCTCTCTCTCTCTCTCTCTCACATATACATAGACACACACTTCTGTTTCTGCCAGCAGTTTGCTTTTACTTTCGTCTTGAAACGAAGGTCTATAATCCTCAGGCTAGGCCCCACACGGTGACCCACTGCCACTCTTATTGTGAGTCTACAAAAAAAATCGTTTTTGGCATATATTTTGCAACCCTCGCGTCCTTCGCGTCGTAAATCGTCGCCCGACAGACGAGAGAAGCCTAGCGACGCAGTGGACAGCGGGGGTCTAATGGCTCGTTCGTGAATGACGAAAGTGGGTCAGGAAGGTACACGAAATGTCTCGTACACGTACCTTATTACTTACTACCCCAAATTCCGTTACACTTTCTCCATTGTCTTGTTTTTCTCTTTGAAGCTATATATATGTCACGAGCTAATTTGCACGGCACTTTTCACCAAGGTCTGAACATTCGTCACGTTGTATTAAGGTCTCAGGGTTGAAGAATTTGTTTTCATGTCCCGGAGAAAATGAGCAGCTTGATGTTACTATATTACAAAATATATGGAAAAAACGTATTTTTTTAACCACTTTAACGACAAATTCATTGAAAAAGCTTTGAGAATTCTCATCGTCAATTACGATGAAATTACAGACAAATTAACAATTGAAACTTCTATTTTCCTATTGCCCTTGAATTCAACATCGTTCGTCCATGTTGAAATATATTTAAAACAAATAGGTAATGGAAAAGATTGCGACGTACAATTTTATTTTTTTAATTTTTCTTGAAAAAATATGGTTCATGCGCACAACACACAGTACACTGTATGATATACGTTATGTATAATACATATGTGGTAATGAAAATCGGTGTTTATTTTCTACAGTCAAATTTTTAATAATATGGACTATACTTGGACTACCCTTTAAATAGTTCATCCGCGCAAGTCGCCACCTTCGGCTCGTTAATTAAAATGAATTTCGATATGCCACGTATCAGTCGACCGAGTTACTAAAATATTAAGCATGTGAAGATATAAAATTACGATGAAAAGTTTAAGTTTGTTGTCATAAATATAAATTTGATCGTTACCAGCAGAAAAAGCGACCCTTATGTCGATATGATCGACCTAAGGGTAGTTCACATTGACACGAGGGTATCGGAGGGTTGTTCATGAGAGTGCCAATTATCGATCAGCGCACATACCTAAACATCCTTTATAATTATGTTTTCCATTTCAATCAAAATGAAATCGTTCATATAATTTTTTAATTTTCAAATTTAATCCCAAGCACAATTGGCCAAGTCCCGTAAGTCAACAAATTTTCAGTGACGAAAATATAAAATAGTCACGTTCCTAAGAACCTCTCAAACCTTGTAATTTTTTGCAATCATAAACGGGAGAAGGTCTGATACCTACTTTACCTTATGATTCTCGAAAATAGTTTCATGTGGGGAAATTTGAAATTTGTCAGCAGCGCATTTGCATCCCGTTGGTTTATTTTCACGAGCTCGAGGATATTCCACGACTTTAGCTTATAGGTATACAGCGGAGTATTATAGCGAGCTCTATGTTTGTGAGATCCTCGTCTCTCCGAAGTATTATTATATACGTAGCATATCCGAGTACTCTACGTGGAATTGGTAAAAATAGGTCAAGGATTCTCACGTTGTTCGGGGCATACGTTTTCTATCCCCCTTTCTATCTTGTTCTCTCCCTCTCTTTCCCTCGTGCTCCTCGGCTCAACGATCCAAAGAGCCGCACACTCCAGTATCTCGGCGCTATTTTCTTCCCTCGGCTAACAACTTTTTCCCGAGCTGTCTTCGACCTCGATTCGCAAAAGACACCCACGGCTCATCCTCAATTTTCTCGGTCAACCCCCCGTCGTCGACGCTTTGTCGCAAGGTACACGGACACGAAAGAAACTTTCCTCGGCACTCGGTGCTTATCCCTTCTTATTTACGAAGCGTGCCGATCGGGGTGTGTATATGTTCATACATTTGCCACGGAGCTTTTGGATCACAGCGGTGTATTGAGGATTCTGCAACGTGTCTTCTCTCATTATTGTGACGGTCCTTCGTCTTTTTTCAGGATTTTAGACTGCTCTGGGATTGCACCAAACTGTGTACAAAAAAGTAAAAAAATTAAGCAGAGATGCTTACTGCGCAGTTTTTTCAAGAGGAAAAACTCCGTGTTAATTATTCATAATTAAGATTAATAAATGCATCGGTAACTCAGAAGCATATAAATAAAAATTCTCGAATAAAAATGGCTGGGGAAATGTAACATCGCAGATACATCCAGTGCGTAATCGATAATAATCGCCTGCTTTGAATTTACCTAAAATTTCCCGCAGTTTAGAATGAAAATTCAGTTCGTTGAAAGCTTTTCTGTAAATTTACCAAAATCGGTGTTGACCCTTTCATGGGTACAATATAAATTTTTACAAAAATTAGAATATTCACCAATCTTAATTTTTATTTATATTGTTACAACGATTATTTGCTTTTCTGTTATTAACTAACTGCATTCGTTCCATTTTGAGTTGCATAGAAATTCTAATAGGAGGCGCCACATTTTCAACGGAATACTTCAACACAGTGTCCATAGGCGGACTGAAAGTGGGTGGGAAAATCAGATTCCAGTGCCTATGATAACATTTTCTTTCGTTGTATTTATTTATTCATTGATTATAAAAATAATAATTGTTTATTTTTAAATTCAAGTTTTTCCTAACGGTTTCTTATTGTTTGTAGCGAAATGAAATGAATCACTCGGAGTGCGACTCTTGATTGAAAAAGCCACTTTATGTACAATATAGAAGAAAATATTTTACAAAAAAAATCGTCAGTCAGGGCTTGTTAAATCAAAAGTAATCGTTCAAAAATATTGAAATCATTTTCTCGCATAATTACTTCGAAAAAGATTGATGTATTTTATTTTTAATGACTACCAGGAGCTAACAAACAGACTCGTTTCATATATATTTATTTTTTATTCCGTAAACCCATCGATTAGTTATTAAAAAACGAGACCAATAGTTTTGAAGGAAAATCAAATTTGACCTCCGGCCGGCGTTATTTCATAATTGTCGAGGAACACCGTATTAGCCGTATTATGGTTTATCCGAACAATTAGTTAGGTGTGCGAACTGTTGGGAACTCAGATCTCCCACCGCATGGTGCACAAGCACAATTATTAACACGAGGACAACAGTCGTCATCACGAGAGTATCTTGTTTAACTTTGGTGGAGATATTGAGCCACGCTTCCTCCTCGGAAAGTCAACGTTACATAACACAATTCGATTGTAAGATCTGCACATCATCCTCCCATATTATTCATAGTAACCTTTTCGTGGTGGTATTTCCATGATTTTTTGTAACCGATATCAAACGTATACTCGATCTTTCAAACGTGTTTTATTTTGGCTTATTTTATTTATATAACTGTTAGAGGCTAAAATATATGGATTAAATATTCGCGGGCGATCGAGATGGCGCACCGATGGGAGTGACGACATGAGCGACCATGATCGAATGACGAGATCGGCAGAATTGAACGGATCGCGAGTAGGGTTAGCGGATGCCGAGTGTGATGAGCGAACGTGCGGATGTGAAGAGAGTGGATAGAGGGAGAGAAACCACACGGTGGCAAAATTGTATTGGAAAGTACCTAGTGTTTCTTCGACGTTGTGTGATACGTCGCGTATTTGAGCGTGTGTTGTGTAAAACATTTATCTTCTGTATTTATAAAATATATAATTATATATATTTAGCTGTGTCATTTTTCGGCAACTTTTTTTAATCCTGGTAAGAGGCTTTAAACTTGTAGAAAGGTAAAAAAAGAAGCATGCCCAAATTTCAGCTCTTAATATTAATATTGAGAGGTGGCTAAAACTTTTCTGTATTTCCCATTTAAATAACTCTTTTTATATTTGGAATTCTATACCACGGTCATGGCATATTATAGAAATAAGCTGCTGGCATGTTCTTATAGAGAATTGAATGCTCTACAAAAAACATCTCTTATACTTTTTTGATAAACTTAGCCATTCAAATGATATTCGAGTTCAAAGTTCAAAATGTATGAAAATTTATCGTTTTTTAAATATTACAGCAAAAGTATTGACCCTATTGAAAAACGTCAAATCCTCATATTGAAAGTCATCACATTCACTGTGTGGACTTTACTTTTCTTATCGCCGTTATCCCCACCCACTGAAGAAACTGGACAAAACTAGTGACCGTAGGTACGTATCGAGAAAACGAAGTCTCTAACATAATTATTTATTATTATTATTGTACAGTTTCGCGTTTTGTAACAATTTCTAAATATACACCGGGGACGTCCGTTAATCTATGATTTATTATTACCTACTATGGATATGAAGTTATCGAGCTTGTCAAGGTTTCCACACTCTTTTTATTATGTTAATGGTGACTGCTTTTCGAATGGTCGTGTACGTCCCTACATTTGTCGAAGTCCACTTTTTCGAGGTGTTTTGAGAAGTTTCGTGACATAATTTGTGTTACAGATATGACAATCGCTAATATTGAGATTATTCGATAGTTCCAGAGCTTCTTTAATTCGATTGCGAGTAGTGTCTATTCCATTTTCTTTCTTGCTCTTTAGGTATAACGTTCGTGTCATTGAAGATTGGTAATGTCGATGAGGTACGCCTACTTTTCTTTTTTCTTCGCCACGGTGATGTTCAGTCTGCTGTTTGTGACTGGTTTGTGTGGGTTGTTCTGCCCCTTTATGGCCTGTAATTTTGATCTTCGAGGATATTTTCCGGAGTTTATCTATAGTAGTTGTGGACGAGTTTGAAGTGAAGGGCGAGTTCTTGGTAAAATTTCTTTACTACGGTTTTATGTGTAGGGGAGCTGGGGGCTTGTTGTAACAGGGGTAAGTAGTAGCACTCCATTTTTCCTAGAATATGAGCGTTTCTTTGCAACATTGTTAAGAATTAATCATATATTCTGCACTGTATTGCACGAGCCCCGCCAGTGTCTCGCCAAACGGCGCATCGAGTGGTTTTGTGCGTGAGCTCCGTTTCTGCCAGGTACTAAAGAATTTCTTATTCATAATTGTTTGCTTTTTGGTATTTTTTAAAAGGATTTTAACTAATTTATTGAAGTTCGTATATATGGAGTTAATTTTCTTTTTAATTATATTGATTTTTAGTAATCTAAGTTTCTGTCAGAAACTGTGCTGCGGGGCAAGTAGTAACAAATTTGTGAGGCAAGTTGTAACTTGTTACAACTTGCCCCAGGGTATATTTTCTGACACAAACTGAGATTTACTTACGTTGCAATTTGTCTCGTATATTTAAGATATGCGGTGTAAACGATTTTAAGTATCTAGCAACTTCTTTTTTTTATTGCAGAATGAGAAATTACACAAGAAAGTCCGATCGGGCAACTCAAAGTAAAGAAGTTTACGAGTCGGCTGCTATTGAAGTTATAGAAAAAAGACAAGTGTCAGAAAATCAGCCAAAGTGTTTAATTTGTGCCATGTTTCATTATGTAGATACGTAAAAAAAAAAAGAGAAAGCAATGAATCGATCCGTTGGCTACGTAAGTCCTAGGTTGGTATTTACAAAAGAAGAAGAAGAGAAGATATCTTCATGCTTATTGACGTGTGCAAATATTTATTTTGGACTGCTACCAACGGATGTCAGGAAGTTGGCATATCAATGTGCTGTTGAAATTGGTGCAAAAAGAGCGAAAAGGTTAAGACTAAAAAAAGGCAAGGAGTAGAAAAAGTTAAAAAAAAAATTTTGACATCTGATTCAGAGACTGAGCCAGATGAATGGTTTTGTTTAACTTGTGGCGAAACTTATGGCGATTCTAATAATCTGGAATGGGTCGAATACATTATATGCAAATTATGGTCCCACGTGAAATGCGCGACAGGAGATATGATCTCATTTATATGCCTGATTTGAACTTCAGATAAAGACTGATTACAGTTATGCCTAACGTAGATAATTGTTAACATGATGTAATATTCTATTATTCTATTGTTATTAAAACTGCAAAGGGCTTTGAGCTTCAATGTACCTGAATACATATAATAAAATAGTAGATTAAGAGATGTTGTTTAATAATGTTCAATAATAATGTTGTTTTTGTTAGTAAATACTACGTTGCATACTTTTCTATTTGAATTCTTTTGAAAAAGATTTAATAAATATACATAAATTGAGCAGGCACTGTAGTATTTTGATTATTACTACATGTCCCAAGACTGTTACAACTAGCCCCGAATACGGGGTAAGTTGTAACACGTGCCTTTTTTCCTTCAATGTCCCCCAGTGAAACAATACGAACGAATCTTCAAATATTACTTCATGAGAAGCTAGTCAGATAACTAATCTTACAAGTCATGTTTTTATAACTAAACAATATTGTTTAGTTTCGCTTTTACATAAATTTTCTCAAAAATGCCCCCAGCTCCCCTACCTGTGTACTTTGTTGCGGCAAGTAGTTTGCATCCACTTGTTATATGTTCGATAGTTTCTAGGGCTAGATGGCATCTTCTGTAGATGTCTGTGTTCATGGTTTCTGTTATTATATCTTTCCTATAGTTTCTTATCATGATGATCGTGTATTGCCTGGATAAATCCTTCCAATTGTGGGAAGAGTTGTCTCGCTTAGCACTATTTATACGATAGGGCTTTGCCCATGTCCTTCGCTCATTTTTCTGTTTCATTGTGATATCTTGTTGATCGAGGGGGTAGTATTTTTTATCTTCTCTGACTATTGCTCGGGGTAGTTGTTCAGTGCTGGGCCAGAAGTATGTTTTCAAGTTGCATATTGACTAGTTGTTGTATGTCTATGAGGCATCTTTCTCCTTTGGCCCATGTGCTGTATGAGTTCGCATGTAGTTTATGGTGTTCTGTGAGTTTAGTTCTGATTAGTCTGTTGTTTTCTTCTATGTCTGAACTTTGTTTCGAGGGCATAGGAGAAGCGATGTTTGAATTTTTTACAAAGTTGTTGTTCGATGTTGCTGTGGTTAATGTTTCGTGGTTCTATATTATTTAGTGTTTCTTCTATTATCTATGTAGATCTTGATTTTGCCTCCTTTTGTGTGGAGTAGCTTGCATTGTTTCACTCCGAATTCCATTTTCTTTTGTCGCTTGTAAATTCTTCGGTCATTCTTTTATTATATTTATTATTATTGTTGTTATTATTATTATATTTATTATTATTGTTGTTATTATTATTACTATTATTACTATTATTCCTATTATTACTATTATTATCATTATCCGTTACTGTGTAAACTTTTTTTTAGTACTTTTAAGATGTAAACCTGGGTTATATTTGTCCACCGCGCCTACTAATTACACTACGAAAAATCTGAAAAAAATCACAACTTTTTTATCTGATCTGTTAAAACGCTAGAAAAGAACAAAATTAAAATAATTTGTTTAAACACGTTTTCATGACATGAATAAAGTACATGATGCGTGATGCGCATGCCTGTACTTACAATTTTATAACTTTTAAGTAAATCATTATAAAATATATTTAAAAAAACGAAATTGACACAATAAAATGAAGGAAAAGATGGTATGCAACGGATACCATCCGGCGGATTAAAAATTTACAACTAGTAGCGCAATTTTGCAACTTGGAAATACTAGTCGAAAATGACATTATTGTTATGAGACCGGTATTTCTCTTTCGAGAATAATTTTTACAAAGATACGTCGCAGCCGTGGCCCGTCGCCTATCGCGGCGCTATTTTAATTTATTTAATTTCGAAAAAGTTCGGCACCATTCGGGTTTTGCGTTCCCGACAAACGAAAAATATGTATTTGACCAGTGAAAATTTATGAATGAAACATACTCTCAGGGTAGGTAGGAAGATTTTACATAGAATAATAATAGCTGTGGTAAATGTATTGGTGCTTACAATCGTTTAATAATGATTATAAACTAGCGGTACCCGGCCTACGTTGTAACGCCGTTTTTATGTCATAATTTATTTACAGCAAATGTCAATGGATGACATTTTTTTAAAATTATATTTATTCAAGTACTTTTGGATACATAATATTCTTTGATTTTTCGTCTAGTGCGTACACGAATAAATCCGAAGGTTTTCCTACGCGTGAGCAAGCCACATATAGCTGCCCATGTGTGAAGCATAAATATTTCAAATTTAATCCACACACTTCTAGCGATTGACCCTGTACTTTGTTGATGGTCATTGTAAATGCGAATCGCACTGGAATCTGCAAACGTTTGAAATCGAATGGCATCATTGGGATACGCGGCAACAGTACATCTTCTCCTTTAAATTTTCCATTTAAAATTGTAGCTTCTATGATATTATTCATCATCTTTTTCACTGAAAGCCTGGTACCGTTACAAAGTCGTTTTTGCTGCTAATATATCACGGGCACTGAGTCAATAATGATTTTTGTAATTCTGTGAAATATTAGGAAAAACGTTGTTAATGAATTCGAGAGTTGTTGCTGTGATTTGTACAGAAGTTTTTTGTCAATGTGATACATTATGTGGATCCATCAATCGTCATTTTCCCATTTCCAATATCGAGCAATTGTTTTTCGAAATGCTCAGCCGATGTATCATGTTGTAGTTGTATACGCATATTGGTTTTCAAAGTCAATTTATGAACGTCTCGCCATAGAAATGATGATTTCAGACATGCATTAATTTTATCAGCAGATGTTGAACTAGTAGAGATGGTCTAAAATCACCAGACAATAAAATTAGTGCTCCGCCGAAGATCTGCCCATCTCCTCTTAAATCTTGTCGTGTACGATGAAGCTCTTCCCATGCTTTTTTGTGTGCCATAGTACATTTATCCCATATAATGAGTTTATATGATTTGCCCATTCCTGAATTTTGTGTTATATTGCATGTTGGTGTCTCAGTGATTTGCATATTCAACGGCAATTTTAGTGCTGAATGCGCCGTTCTGCAACTATCCAAAAGAGTTGCTATGATTCCAGATATTGCCAGTGCAATATTTTTTCGATCGTATTGTTGCCAAAGTAATTAAAATGAGAAAAGTCATAAGTTGGTACCGTTATCATTTCAATAAAATAAAACCTTGAAAAAATACGGTGCTTTTATGTACATCTATATATATTTTTAAATCAAATAAGTGTCTTTTATTTCGCTTTTCAATTTGGTTGCTACTTCATTTGCCAACTGTTAAATTAATCTCTATATATACATAAATGTTAATGTCGTTTTGTTCCGTATGCGATTACTTTGACATTCGCTGTCAAATGAATTATTTCACCAAAACGAAAAGCGAAATAAAGTACACTCATTTGTTTTAAATATATATATATATGATACCGAGTCGATCAAGTCGTTAAACCAAATGATTGTGTTTGATTTCGCTCGTCATTTTGGTCGCATACTTTCACAGCTGTCAAATTGATCTCTATATATACTCTACCGCTCAAAAGTTTGGATACACCAGTCGATATTTCTTGCTGCACGTAAAGTTGGATAACTCTGCCAAAAAAAAGATTTCCGCATTTCCACAGCGGCGTTTTAAAGAGGATAGATCAGGCTTCAGTTTGCTTTGTTATATATTTTTTTCGATTTTTTTTCGACCCGGTACGGACTTTGGTTCGTGACCGTTTTTAGGCCTTTTTCGACCATCGCGAATCAGGTGCACAATGTAAGGAATTTTTTTTTACTATGAAAGCCTTCAAAGGAAATGCAGAAGCTCCATCTTCCATTTCTTAAAAATTGTTTGCGATTTTTTTCCGGAAACTTATTTCATTTTTGGCTAAGAACGATGATTTTTGAAAAATTCAAAATAACCCAAGAACGATAGGGTTTAAGAGAAAATGTTAAGGATACAAAAAGTTGCGTATTTTCATACTGAATCGCCTATAATTTTTTCAGAATGTAAAAAAAAAAATTTTGTTTTGAGTATTTTTTTCGAAACTCACGAGGGATTTTTTTTTCAGGTCGATAAAATGTTTTAAGGCACTCACCTCATCTAGACGAGTTTTTCGGCGAAAAATCCACCTTTGGCTTTCAGCACCGCGTCCACGACTCGTGGCATCCATTCGATTAGCGTTTGTTCTTAAAACTATTGTAGATAGGAGTACACGCCTGATTCGATGCCGATAGAAAGTGCCACGTGGGATTTCGAAACCTTTTCAATTATTTATTACACAACCACAACTATACTCCGAAAATTACAATATTCCTTATTTGTCTCTCTATGCAAAATTGATGCAACGAAAATTACATTTTCCGCGTAGGTAAAACGCACTACCCTCGATTCACTGCATACCCAGCACGTACCTTCACTCGCGGACTATGCCGTCGATTTAATTCATGGGTAATTTTTCATTGAAATCGAGTAGTAGAAAAAGACTGACTCGAAATAATAGAGATTTCTCGTCACACCGTCGCTGCTACATAGACAATGAAATAAATCAAAAATAGTTGAGCTACGTATTCATAGCCAATACTGGTTCTGCGATCATTCTTCTATTCTCGAAAATCCCTTTCACCCCTCGGGCGCGTCTGATGTTATTATTTTACTCGACTCCCTTTTTCCTTTCATTTTTATCCCTAGGCCCTCGCTTTCCGCCTATCCCATTCCGGCAAATATCGTCATCGTCCATTAAATCTTTCATTCTTTTCATTTCCTCTTCCTTATCGTTATATCCACGAGTCGCATTCATTCGTGGTATCGCACATCAGGAAACCGACGTATATGCAATATGGAACTACAACACAGGGACACGCGGTAAAAATCTTCTCGAGCCGGCGCGTATATGCACAGTCACGATTCTTGCGCCTGCCCAAGTTTAACTTTTCTGCTGCCCGAAAGAACTCTCAGCCTTCCTCCTCTCGTATCCCACCCTCCACGAATATTTCGAAGTGCCCACAGGATACGTTTAAAGAGTACGGAAGAGAGAGAGAGAGAGAGAGAGAGAGAGAGAGAGAAGCACCGAACGATATCGGAGCGTCCCATCGCACGTCTCTCGACGTACGGGAATTCGATTTGCTTGTTTGAATTAACGATACGAGATGAGGAGAGGACCGCACATATTGATTTTACGCTCGCAACGTCGCTGGGTTTTCATTCGCCACACGCGCACCCAAGCTCACATGTATACATATATAAATTTATATATATGTATATGTATATATATATGTATATATATATATATATATATATATATAGAAGTACGTACTTGTAATTTTTGTCTTTTATTTTTAAAGAGGATCTTGCTACATCGGGTCTTCGGTCCACGTGGACGTACTTGCGTACCGCGTGAGAAAGCGCGAGTTGAAATTAATTTTTTATTTCTTGCTACGATGGGCAAGGCAACCCCATAGTTTTTCCTATCAATGCTTGCCCTTGTATGAAAAACTAGGATGCGATGGAATCGATTGCTATTATATATTATTATCGATTTGTTTTATTTGTTTTTGCATTTCGCGCCACTTTCTCTAGATCATCGTATCGTCCCCTCCTCCCGCGCTGGAATCACCCCATGTTCAAAGCTAGGGAATTTGTTTCTCCCAGCGTTGAACCCGACTGCCCGTGCGTATTCATTCTTCTTCTTGGTGCGAGAAGAACCACATGTCAATTTCATTGCATACAAATTTCGGATTGAAGAATGAGTTCAAAAAGGTCTCGAGAGGACTCACCAGAAAACGAGAAATCGAACAGACTCGAAAAACGATTAGAGAGGCTCGAAAGATTGTTAAGAAAACAGAAACGAAACATCGTCGTAAGTAAAATTATTATATATTTTTTCTTAAGCTGGACGTCGACAGCATAGCAAGTTATACACTGCGCCTCGTCCAAGCTCTAACCTTGGTCGAGAGGTTTTTATTAGACTTATGAAAGAACATTGTCGCATACAGACTCTAACCTGATCGAGAAGTACAAAATAAACGAAGGAAGGTTTTCCTGTAGTCTCTAACCTGCACAGAAGATGATACGACATATCGTGTCATCCCTAACCTATTAAAAGGAAAACTGTTCTGTATTCTCTAACCTACATGAATATACAAATTCTCTACAATTCCAATAAATACATATGCAGATGCTCGTTAAGCCCTAACCTCCAAGCATGTTATCCGTGATAACTATGTATATCATCCATGTCTCTACGATATATGTATAATATATCTTAACATCACTCTGGGATATAAAAAAATATATATAAAAAGGAATCCAAATAAACAGATCTTCCTACGAGGCATAGGAAATATAAGTCATTATTTTATGTCCACGTTAGGCAGTCGTCATAGTTCAGGAGAATCCCAGAACTCATATGTTACGCGGTGAGAAGTATCGGACAGAAGTTCCAGAAGTAGAGAGGGATCGAATTCTTCAATAGATTAAAGAAGTACATACGGAGATGTCTCCGGGAACTGCATGGAAAGCATCTTCCAAATCTATCGTCCCTAGAAAATAACCTTCGCTAATTAAGTTTACTACTGTTTTTCGATTATCTAGCTTAAAATGCTCAGTCTGGATGAGTTTGTTCAATTGTCTTGCTTCGGAACTGGAAAAATGCTTGAGGTAAACAGATCAGGAAACTCGCAACATGGAACAATCACACCTCTTTTGCGTAGCTCTGAGATTAAGCATGTAGTAGTAGTACCATCTTCTTTCGAACGCAGATTGTTTTTAATAAAACTGGATCGGAAGGGCTTCGCAATAAAAGGAATTTTATATCCTTGGATGTTGACGATTGGCCTCTTTCCCGCAGTTGATCCTGAAATCCTGTCGCTCTCGAAAGCTCCTTTGTTTTGATGTGTAGTTCTGATGCCTGGTTGTTGTCGATTGTCTTTTCCCGCCCACCTTCAAGGCACTCTGATGAGAGTTGAAAGATCGACGGAACGGGGGTTTCGAGTTTTTTTTAACCTCTCTGTGAAGTTTTTTGTATTATTTTTAGATCCTTGCGAGAATTTTCTATAGCTTTTGCCGTCTTTGACTATTCCTCGAGTTGTTTTCCGAAAAGAATTTGATCGGGCGAAGAACCATGCAGGACATGTTTGATGGATGAGTTCAGGTTGGCCAAGATTAAGCTCTTGCGAATGGTCGATTCGTCGTGGTGTATATCGGCGAGTAATCTACTGGCATCACTTATCATTTCGAGAATAGGATCCGTCTAAATTTTCTCGGAAAACTTGGTCTAATGCCGCTAAACATGCTGTAATCTTCATCTGCTTTGTATATATTCTTCTCTTTTAGCAACTGATTCAGTCAATGCGGCTTTAACCTCGGGATTCAACGAAGGCGGGTCGATGACAACAGCATTCATTGGCGGTGGATATTTTTTAATCAGATTTTCGTTTTCTTCGAAAGAAATGCCCTTCTTCAAAATCTCCTCCCACCGCACGGCCATTTCCTCTGAGATTGCTGCAGCAAAGTTCCGTTATTCTAAAATTCGTTTTCCAATGACTTTCAAAATTGCTGGATCGATGGGAACTTTCTAATTCGTATTGGTACAGCCAGTCGCGTACAGACTGGCCAGTCCGTTGCCCGAATTCTCTTCTTAAATACTCTCTACTACGACCATTCCTGTATTGATATCGCTTCTGCACACGTCTGAATTCTGATGAACATTGTTAATTGCATGTTGATGCAATTAACATGAGAAAGATGCTTTCCATGCAGTTCCCGTGGCTGAATCAGACCGAAATTTGTTAAGATTTCGTTTTAACAATATCCTTTACGAATATACTTGCTTACCCTTTGGGTTGTCCACAGCACCTTACGTTTTCACGAAAATTTAAAAACCGGTAATCGGAGGGTTACACCACCAAGGTTTCGTATTAGTGATCTATCTGGATGATTTGCTCGTAGTAGTACGATCTTTCGAAGGTTGTGAAAGAAACGTCCATGTGATGTGTTCGTTATTGATAAGCTCGAGGTTTACCCTCAACAAGGACAATTGTCAATTAATTCCAAATACGAGGGGTAATTTCTAGGATTCTTGTTTCATTCGAAGACGATGTCCATCAAAGTTCCCAAACAAAAGGAAGGAAAAGTTAAAACACTGGTTAAAAGATTGACTCGGCTTAAAACCTGTCGGATTCGCGCGTTTACGGAATTCGTGGGCACCCTAATTTCATACAGTTGGAGCCACGAAGAGCAACGGAGCCACATAAACGTGTTGAAACCGAAAGCTGCCTTTTTCGGATTGCAAGCTTTTGCTGATGGTCTAAAGGACTGTGATATCCTATAGAGGTTAGACAACACCACATCAATATCGTACATCAACAGAATGAGGGGATTCGTTGCACAGATCTGAACGAAATAGCCCGAACGACATGGGATTGGTGCGAAAAGAGGCGCATTTGGCTTTTCGCATCGTCTATCAACACGAAAGATAATTCCGAAGCTGATTTTGAATCCCGCAGATTAGAAATCGAGACTGAATACGAGATATAACATGAAGCCTTTAATGAGATTGTCAATAACTTCGGAGAACCTGACATCGATTTGTTCGCTTCACGTGTTAACGCAAAATGCAAATCATATGTTTCCTGGCTTCGTGATCCAAGTAGTATAGCAGTCGAGGCATTTACAATATCGTGGAAGGGCTTCTTTTTCTATGCGTTTCCGCCAATCGCGGTAATTCTAAGGGCCTTGCGTAAGATCAGAGACGAAGTGGTTTCCCTTATTCCACTCTCTCCGCATCAGCGAGCCGATTGTTCGTATTGCTTCTTCTTAGAAGCAATACGACAGTGCGTTGTGAAAGTGGTGGAAATTCTGCAGTAATAAAACAAACTTCAGCCCATATGAATCATCGGTCAAGAACGTTCTTATATTTCTCACGGAAGACTACAACGACGGAGCTTCTCAGGGATCGCTTAACTGCTTACGATCAGCTATCTCTCCGATTGTTGAACCTTATATTGGTTAAGATCAGAGGATAAGAAGGCTGTTCAAAGGAGTAATGGAATTGCGATCATCGGCGTCGAAATACGACCAGGCGTGGGTTCCCAAGATCGTTTCAAAATATTTGAATACACTCGGGAGTAATAACAAGAGTACGGAAAAGTGGAATTTCAATAAGCAAAAGGGAACAATCGTGCGAAAGATTGAAATCTTTTGTTGAGTTGACGGAGATAACCCTCAGTGGTATTCGCCAATGTTCACCAACCGTAGGACAGTCCTCCGGGGATAAAAAATGAAAATAATACAATTTACCCGATCCTGCCCGCTTCCTGTTAATTTGACTTTTATCGCGGATGAAAATTATATGAAACATCATTACGACTGTGTGTTTTCGCCGATAAAACTTCTTACGCGCTACAGCTCCAATCACGAAACGTATAATAGGAAATCCGTGTAAATTCGAGTTTCATAGTTTTCGCGAGAGTATCCCGTAGGCGGAATTTCGAGGCAGAGAGGAAGAAAAAGGGAGAGAGAACGAGTGAAAGGGAGAAAGAGAGAGAGAAAAAGATGAGATGGTGTACGCCAAAGGCGAGAACATTGCTTCGAGGGACGTGAGGTTATCGATGGAGAAACTGGAAAGCTGGTTTGGCCCGGTTACTCCGATCTACATACGTGTGTATTCATATATAGGAAAACGTTGATGAGAATCCAGCCTAGGAAGCATAGGATCGAGTCCTCTCGAGCGTTGAAACAAGCTTTTCGCCTTGAATATGGACCAAGAGAGCGAACGAGAGAGAGAGAGGGAGGGAGAAAGGGCGAGGGTACCGGGTGTACGACCACCAATACCATCAGAAGTGACACAAAAGCAAACTAACGTCTCCACTAATTACTTGCTGGTAATTAGCCGCCAATTTCGCCTCCGCATAGCGTGAAATAAGGGTTCAAGGAGCGGTGAGGGGGAGGGGGAGGGAGGCATCCTGCAGCCCGGGACATATTGATTCCTCTGTTCTCGTGTTGGAACTTCGGGCCTCTCCACCCTGTTCTATATTGTTGATATATACGTATATATACATATATATATACGTATCCAGAATACGTAATACCAAATTGGTGATATACAGTTATACATTCAAGGACACTTTTGCCGCAGCAGTCTTGGGCCAAACCCTCTAATATCATTAAAGCAAATTTACGGAAAAGTGCTCTTGTCACGTCTCGGCCAAAACTTGGCAGGATAACTTTCCGACAGGAACGCCATTCCTTTCCGTATAATAATCGTACGAATTATTAATATTACACTAATTATTATGATTATTGTTATCATTATTATTAGTATTTATTATTATTCGTCGTCAAAATAATTGCGAATAGCCGTTATCAATAAGCGGACCAATATTAATTCTAGAACATTAGAATAGAATGGTTTAACTTTGAATAAATATAAGAACGATTAACACGACGACTTGACCCAGAGGTCGATCAAAAAATATAGCAATGGAAAGGACTGCAGGTCTTTTCGGTTCAACGAATACTCGACATTGATAACTTTGTTTAATCATCGAAATAATACGGAAGTATCGAGTACTAACATTTGTATCTTTGTTCCATACAATTCCATCCTGATTACGTTACGATTCTCTCGTTTCAGAATTTATTTTCATTTTATGTTCTTTCCCCCCTTTTCATTATTGCGCAAATGAAAATACATTCGTATTTTTTTTCCTCTTCTCCTTCACGGTGCATAATCCCGTATTTGCGTCGAATGGAGAATGTACTCACTTTGTTCTAACTGCAGACTCTCGGTAGTGAGAAAAAAAAATCACGAAATCACGACGCGCATCGTTTTATTACACACATGCGTTTTCTCGCATTACAACGCGGTCTATTACGAACGTGGTTTCGCCGTGCAAATAATTTAATGAATTACCTATCTCTCTCTTTTTCTATCTCTCTCTTTCTCTCTCTCTCTCTCTTCCTCTCTCTCTCTCTCTATCTCTCTCTCTCTCTCTCTCTCTCTCTCTCTCTCTCTCTCTCTCTCTCTCGTGTTTGTCTTCGTTTCGTTGAGATTTTCTAATATACCCCGAAACAAAATTGTCTGCATTACATTAACGTCCCCTTTTTACCCTCTCGGTTAACCGAACCACGCAAAAAAATTCGAGTCTGTCGCATTTAAAAAGAAAAAGAACCAAAAAAAATAAAACAGAAAAAAGTCTCTTCGCAAATGCGTACGTTCAATTATACTTCAAGATGAGATCTCTGGCGAAAGAGAGGGTGAAAGAGAGAGAGAGAGAGAGGATGACAACTCTCCGGCAGAAAATGAGAATGATCCGTTATTCAAAGTTGAGAGTTACACACCGCAACGAAGGAAAGAAAAAATACACACACATACACGGAGCCACGCACAAACGTATATATGAGAAATAACAGTCACGGTCGTATGGCACACGCAGGAAAATTATTCACTCCCCTGTGCCATCATCGTCGTCGCCGTCGTCGTCGTCGTCGTCGTCGTCGTCGTCGTTGTCGTCAACTACGACGACGTCCACATCGGTTTTATCTACGACGTCGTCGGTCGAATCTTACTTGCAGATCATGGAAGAGAGAACCTTATGTTCCGGCATTTACCTCGCTTACGCATCCTGAAAATTTGTATATGGGCTCGCTCCTACAGGGACCACGTCGCGGTACGTATCTACAACGAGACTACGTTGGCAGCCTTTACGATGCTGGTTTTGTGGAATGAGGCGGAACGACGGAAGACTGAAAAAGAATATAACAAAAAAAATGGAGTGCGCGAACACCATTAAGGTATAACAAGCCGGGACGGTGTATAACGAACCAGAAAAGAACGAGATAGCCAGAGTTCCCATTAAAACTCTACTATGATCGGAATAATACGTTCGCGCATTTGATTATATGAAACGAAACTTTTAAAATCATCCTATCCCACTATGCGGCATGTATATACACCGCACACTCCTTTTAATGAACTTCTCCCAGAAGCAAGCAACGAGGGAAACTCTTCCGTTTCAAGGTGCGCGCGAGCGATTTCCTAGAAAATTATCGTCACGGAAGATACGAATCCTTTTATATACACAACTGTAATTAATAATAATAATAATAATAATAATAATGATGATGCTGATGATAATAATAATAATAGGGGAGACCGGGTACAAAAGTAACGGTGGGTCGAAAGTAACAAACTCTCTGTAGAACCGTCCAATAGCCGAAATGATTCGTGCGAACGTTCAAGATCAGGTAACATCGCGCTCCACGCATGTGATCAGTCGCCTTATCCGCGACCCGCTCGTAGGTTATGTTAGAAGACGTCAAGTGATTTTGCGCACCAAAAGTAAGTTTTTTTTTGTTTATTCATTAAGTATTTACGTAATGTTGAAATGGTGTTATCAGTGTCATTGTTTGCCTAGGAATTTGTCATTATATTGTCTGTAACACGTCATAAACCATTTTTGTGCTGTACATTCACTTTTGAGTCACCGGCCTTTGTGAACTCAAAAACGTGGTTGGGTATAAACGTGACATGACACAACGGGAAAAAAAGTAACATGTTACTTTCGTCCCCATTGAATTATATTATTAGTGTGTATGTCTTTAATTTTTGTTTTGATTTCTTTTGCTAAAACAGGATGCCGTGACAGCGAATTAGGAAAACACATAGATAGAGGCACCGTTGATACTGCAATGTATAAAAAAGTAGCAGAGGAACATTTTAAGGGCAATGCGAACATAAGAGGACTAACAAACAATATAATGTCTGCCACGTCACATTATATAGATTCATACGAAAACTTAAAGCAGGGAATACAAATGCAAACGTTGTATACCATTGTGCCAATCGTGTCTTTAATAATGAAGAAGAGAAGTTGTCATACGAAAGTTGTCATACGAATTAGCAGTTCAATATAAAAAGGACCATCCGGAGAAGTGGAATGGGCATCATATGGCGGGCAAGGAATGGTTAGCTTGATTTTTTAAAAGACACCCTAATCTATCTTTGAGAACCCCACAAACAACGAGCCTGAGTCGCGCTTCAAGTTTCAATGGCAATCATTTTTTTGATAACCTGTCAGAAGTTATGGATAGGTATAAGTTTGAACCAAAAGACATATGGAATATGGGCGAGAGTAGTGTGACGACAGCCCAACAACTAAATAAAATAGTAGCTCAGAAAGGAACTAAGCAAGTGGGTGCAGTAACTTCTGTAGAACGTGGCAGACTCGTAACCGTTGCTGCAGCTATTAATGCCCAAGGAGGTCGCATTCCTCCATTTTTCGTATTTCCCTTGACGAGATATCAAGATCACATGATACGTGAAGGTTCTATAGGGTGTGCTGGTGCTGGAAATGGTAGTAGCTGGATGCAAGAAACAGAGTTTTTGCTGTTTTTGGGTCACTTCAAAAAAAAAGCCAAGTCCACTATTGATGAAAAATTGACAATCAAGTATCACATATCTCTATTCAAGTCCTTGATTATTGTAAAAGAAATGGAATAGTTTTGTTCTCGTTCAGTCCCCACTGCACTCACAAACTACAGCCCCTGGATAGAGCAGTTTTGGACCATTTAAGAAAATGATAAACACTGCCACAGATAACTGGATGCGACATCATCCTGATCAAACAATGACTATACATCACATTTCTGGGATTGTCAAAGAAGCCTTTCCTCTTGGCGTCACCGATAGAAATTATATTGCTGGTTTTACTTGCACTGGCATAAATCCCTTTAATAGGAACATCTTTACCTTGGTTGATTCCGTAGCGTCTTTTGTAACGGATCGCCGCTTGCAAGCTAATAATAGACCAGAAGAAACAGTTAATCTTCCAGAACCAGGACCAAGCGACCAAGTTGATTATAGTCATTCAATTACATCTCACATTCTCGGATCACCAATTTCCCACGCTTTATTAAATATTCAAACCGATGATGACAACCCGCTGCCAAACGCAGCTTGCTCAAATCCATCACCAAGATCGCCACAGCGAGGACCTAGCGGGCAGCAAGCAACTTTTGTACAACCAATTCCTTTTTCACCTCAAGATATAAGACCTCTACCGCAAGTGGGGCCAAGATCCGAAACACGAAGAGGTGGTAGAAAACGTAAAACTGTGATACTTACAGATACCGCTGAAATCAATGCAATTGAAGAAAAATACAACCAAAATAATAAAGCCAAGAAAGCAATATTCCAACCAAAAAGAAAATTGCAATCTGCAAAAGGGAAAGGTCAGGGAAAGAAAACGAAGAAAACACCTAACAAAGAAAAACGTTATTCAGCAATAGCTTGCCATACGAGAAGTGGGTACAATGTGGTGACTGTAAAAAATGGTCTCACGCTGCATGCACCAAAGAAGATACATATTACATTTGCCATAATTGCGAGTCTGAATAGTAAGATTGATCTCAAAAAGTTGATTTTATCATTGCTTAATTATATAAACAAGACAGTTAATTAAGAGTAGAAGTTATTACTAGTTAAGAGAAGTTCATTGTTTTTTTATAATTTTGTGAGAAGAAAATATATTCTGTTTCGTTTTTTGTTTCTTAATAAATGATTTGATTGGATTTTTTGTTTCTTTTTCATTATACATGTAATATTTTCTAGAATTGATGTTGTTACCTTCGACCCGTGGTGTGTTACTTTCGGCCTAGCCCTGGGGTCAAAAGTAACAATCGACAGATTTTGTTTTGGAGCTCTACGATTGTTAAAAATTAAGTTAAATATAATAAAATTATAATGAACATTGATATAGCATAGATCAAAGTGGTATATAGTGACGTTGGTTACATCGAAAATAAGTTTGATAGCTAGGAATCAAAGTAAAAGTACAAAGTGTTACTTTTGTACCCGGCCTCCCCTACGTAAAGTAGGCTCACCAGGAGATTGTTAGCATTTAACAATTAACGATACTCATAACGATGATCATAATACATTTACGATTATAATTAGTTCGAGGGTAGGTACGTTCGATTGGAGCATTGATTCCGATTTTCTCGTGTCATCAATGTTTAATTTACAGTTATAAGTACTTAACGTAATAACGTGCTGAACCTAATTCCACTGATTTTTAAAAATTAAGTAGGTTCATCCGAATGTGTATGTTTTCGACAATCGCAGCCATTCACGCAACTCATTTTCCGTCATCTATTTATAGATGTAGGAAAATGAGTGAAATGGATTTTAATCCATGGTAATAAAATCGGCTTTCGTTATAAAATATTAATAGAGTTGAAATAGTTCATTATTATATTCAAATACATTTTTCGTACATCCCGAGTTGAAAAATACTGTCTGATTTTGGGTCGTACACGCTTTCATTGTTTCATCCGTTTTCCGTGTTGTTGAGACGACCTTTGGATCTTCTGTAAGACCAGAAACCTCAACGACGAAAACATGGACGTGTTTTCTCATCTCGACCTTCGTCGATGGCCAGTTTTTAATCAAATTGACAAACCTCCCCCAACACGCCTAAAGCCTGCATATACTAAACAAAAAACGTATTATTTATCACTGCGATCGTATCCGCGTTAAACTAACCCCAATTATCATTCGGAAACTCCAAGAATCGCAAAATATCGATTACATTTCTTCCGCCTTTATCTAATGCTATGGGAATGAATACTAACAGTTATCCCGTTTCCGAATCACGTCGTTATAACTGCCATATTCATGTGTGTTATTACATCGACAAAATGGACGTCACTCGAATCCCTTCTCACTGTGTGTATGTGTGTCTCTCTCTATCCCTCTCTCTCTCTCTCTCTCTCCCTCGCCCTCTTTCTCTCTCTGGCCCCTTCTCTTTGGACATCCACCTTTGTCCTATATAAACGATCGCTCTCGTCGCTAAGAGCCGCACACATACCGCCAGCCGGTAACAAGGCGGTTGCGGCCGCTCCTACGAGGACTCCAAGCTCTACCGGTTTTCGGGAACACGTAAAACAAACGCTTTTAGTCGGAATTAAACCACCGACTAAATCTATGTATGCTTTCGTTCTCTCTGCACAAATCTGTGCTTTCTATTCTTATATATCTACAAATATATATATATATGTGTATAGTGGTATATGCGTCTGTATATGCATATATATGTATATAGGTCCTCTCTCACTCTTTCTCACTCCGGAGGTGTTGGACTGCGCCCGCAAGTTTCCAAATCCGTATGACTTGCATTAATATTCATGGAGCCTGTCGCGTTCAGAGTAGTGCACTGCGGGCATTCGGGGGCACTGTACCTATAGTACAAAGTATACATATATGTCTATATATATATATATATATAGTATAAATGTGTATATGTAGCGCGTAGTACAGCAAAGTACTCAGGCGTATTCACCGCGAGCAATGTAAATGGGAAGTCAGAAACACAGCGTGTGGATAGAAGGGAGGGATGCAGAAGCATCAGCAGCAGGGCTGCAAAGCCTCCGGGAAGCTGACGTGTCTCTCCTTGGCGAACTATATAATACGCGTTTGTGTGTGTGCGCGTGTGCGTATGTATGTTTGTGTGCGTGTGCGTGTGCGCGCGCGACCAAGAGCCGAGGAGCCGTCGAGCTGTGTCCTTGAGACGCTTACTGCGGCCAAGAGACTCCGAGCTTGTCCCGCTCGCGTTAACGATCTGCCATTTTTCTATCTTTTTTTTTTGGGTTTCGTGGTTCTTTTTTCATTCGTCCCTTTTCCTTCCACACGCTTTCCCCGCGAAGCACTACTAAAGACACGCGTCACGCCTGGGTGTGCCTGCAGCACCGGAGGCTAAGTGGGCAAATATCTAACGATGATAAGTTATGTGGTAAAAAAAACAATGACAAGATGACAAAGATTCGACGGAAAATTACATTTCTGAGATGTACATATTTCCGAGAATAAATGTTCGCTAAATCGCAGTTACGATTTTGCGATCATTTGATTGCGGATATGTGTAAGAGCATTATTTCTAATATATACAAATGGAAGAATGTTTGTTTGTTTGTGAGTATATGGGTTTATTAGTATAAATAAGTACCTTATTTTGTATATATTTTTTATCAATCCGTACCTTTTTTCTATATATCTTTAATTATTAGTCAGTACCTACCTTATTTTGTCCATATCTTTTTCCTTAAATCACTCTGTAAAATAATCAATAATCACTAGGGGTTACTAGAATAATTATTGGCAGTAGCTCCTGAGTATAAGAATTTGTTTTAAGATATTTTTCAATACGGATAACTAAAAACATGATAATTGAAAATTCGAAAAAAATAGAATCCATCGTTTGCCTATTCTAAAACTAGGCTTAACATTTTTCAAATTAACAACAGTTTTTTACAAAAAAATTAAAACAAAATACAAATAGACGATCTTTGTTAAAAACAATCATTTATTGTTCAAATAAAAACAATCTCATATCAATATCGTTTAAAAAACTTTTTCGGTATTTTTTATTGAAAATACGTGGAAAACCGAAAATTTTGAAAAAAAAGAAAGTCCAATTTGGTCGATTATTTGCGGATTTATGAGCGTTTCAAAAAAGGCACTTTTCAAAAAATGAAATTTTCCAGAAATTTATATCTCGTAAATAGATTGATAAAAAAAATTGAAAACAATCATGGAGGCGAGTCTTAACCAGGACTAAAAGAAACAAATTTTGTTTAAAAATCAGAGGCACAGAAGTTCCACATAGACCGATTTGGCGTGGAATGCCCCATATATATATATTTAAATCAAATGAGTGTCTTTTATTTCGCTTTTCGTTTTAGTTGCGTAATTCATTTGACAGCGAATGTCAAATTAATCATGACACTAAAACGAAAAGCGATTGGTAGATCTACACGTCAATCAAAAAAGAGAAAAACATTACGAGCTAAGTCCGTCCGTTTAAAACCCTCGACCAACATGAAGTGAAGCTAGAAGTGTACGCCCTACAAAATAACGGCAATAACAGGCGAATTGATGAACAAAGAGTTTAAAAATATTGCACATAATTGCAAAAATCGTAGGTGGTTAAGTAAACATGCTATACTAGCAGCAAAAAGCAACGATGTCAATTATATAAATTTTGCGATTCAAAGCAAAATCCCAGGAGCGGTTGAAACGTACAAGTCGATTAATACTTGAATGAATCATTTGATTTGCCAGGCACACCGCTACACGTTTTAACATTGTACCAGGATTTCAGTGAAAAATATGAGGAACAATATTATCGAAGCTACAATTTTAAATGGAAAATTTAAAGGAGAAGATGTTCTATTGCCACGTATCCTAATGATACCAACATCCATTCGAATTCAAACGTTTGCAGTCTCCGGTGCGACTCGCATTTGCAATAACCATTAACAAAGCACAGGAACAATCGCTACAAGTATGTGAATTAAATTTGAAAAATCCATGCTTTATACATGGACAGCATGGAAGAGGCCACATATGTAAGCTGCTCACGCGTAGGAAAACCTTCTAATTTATTCGTATACACGGAAGATGGTAAAGCAAAAAATATTGTGTATCCAAAAGCACTTGAATAATCATAATTTAAAACAAAATCTTCCATTGACATTCGCTGTAACATAAATTATGATAAAAAACGGCATTGCAACGCATGCTGGGAATTGGTAGTTAATTAAATATATCAATGAAATGTCGATAAATTGATTGTACTGATTTACATATAAAATATTAGGTTAGCCAAAAAGTAATTGCATTCTTTTACTAACATACATGTTCGACTATTAGAAATGCAATTATTTGTTTAGTCAAGGGACTGTATAAGTAATATCTAAAGAACAAATATTACAAATTCGACGCTATGATCTTCCAACATTTTTCGTCGAGATATTCGTGAAGCAGTGCTAAACAATTTCTAGCTAGTCGAGAAATCATATACAAAAAATTATGTAAATATACATATGGATAATACTTAAAGAAATAACTAAAGAATTATCTACAACATGTATCCATAAAATATGGGGTAATGTACAACAAATTCGATCCTACGAATCGGTCGTCGAGAATAAGTGGTTTCTATTTATCGCAGTTTTTACATTTATTTGAAATGTTTCAAGTTTTGACTATAAACCGCTAATTATGACAACGGTTATAGTATGTTATTGGAGAGCCTACGAAACGAGAAAGTTATTTCTGTAATTGGTACACTGAGCGAGATACAATGTTTTTGAGTAATCTTTGTCGATTGAAACGATATTGAAGAAGTAATTCATGACCTGTGATTTATGGCTTTTTATTTCTGGAGGTAGGTATGGGATGTTTGAGCATACATTTTTTTTAATAGTTACGCATTCGTCGGCTATTGGTGAAGTATCAATTAAGTGCCCAGAGTGGCGAAATTTTTTGCAATTACCAGTTTATGGTCGAATGCTGGAACATTTCAACAAAATTTTGTGACTGCAATGACTCGAAGATCATTCATTGCCGAACCATGGTCGAACTTCTGGACAATGCGGAGTTATATTTATAAAAGATTAAGTTGGCCCAAAAGGAATAGATAGAATTTTTTATTAGTAGACGAACACACAAGTCTATCTATTAGAAAATCAGTGACATCTTGACCAACCCGATACGTATATACAAAATATACTGAAGGTGTTAGCCAATTAGCTGGGAACGGAAAATACCGAGGTACTTGGCTTTAGTACAAGCAAAACATTTTTTTAAGTTGCCCTGCGATGAAAATTGACCGATATATTAATTCATAAAGTTTAAAAGTCTGAGCCAACAATGCCATCGAAGGCTCATCGATAAATGCCGAGATTGCGGACTCGAGCCTCGCTCAGTAACTTGTTTCAGTGTTCTTTTTTGTATGGTTCTTGACAAAATAACTATTAATAAACGATCGAGTCGACATGGTAAAAAAGATTTTTATTTTATTACTCAACCGCAGTGGTCTCGATGGCATTGTTTGAACTTTCAAACTTTACGAATTAATATCTCAGCTAATTTTCATTGAAGAACGATTTAAAAAAAAAACTCCATTCCGATTGTACTGGCGCCATCTACGTAGATATTTTCTGTATAAATAATATCGAGAGAATAAATGTCAAAAAATCGACGCTACGATCTTCCTATATTTTTATTTGATATATTCATGAGAGAGTGCTAAAGATGTCCCAAATAGTCCAAAAATCACATTTAATGAAAAAAACATACACGTAGAAATACTCCAAGCGTTTTCACGTGACATGTTCAATCTTCTCGGTATCCGTTCGAACATTTCGAATTAGCACCGTTTCGTGAAGTACAAACAGTCTCCTAACCAGACATCGGCGAGATAAGTCTTAAAGAAATTCAATTAAATTCTAAATTTGAAAAAAAACCTCGAAAAAATCATGGAAAATGCCCATGGAAATCGGTCGCTTCCAGAAATACGGTGGATAACGAGGGTGGGATTTTTCATCGCGCATTATAACACAGATTCTGGAAATCAATTGCAGGTAATATTTTATCCTAAAATTGGTCGAGATTGCAACGGAAGGCTTTCCCTACAATTGGATGAGCACTTCGATAAACGTAATAATCCTCGCGCGGTGATCATCTCCCTTCGTCCACGGGAAGATCCCACGAACGACGAGCCATCTACGAAGCATCCGCGTAATCCATAATTCATCGGTGTGGATCTCCATTGGGAAAGCTTCGGATTAATCGGCTTGGTACGAAACACTCGATTTAACAGTCGGTATAACAGTCTTACGAGTATAGTCGACGTCTCCCATTCAGCTTCGTTTCCCATCGTACTGAAGATGTGGAGAGAATTCCACCTGCGAGATAAGATGGAATTGATCCAATTCGCAAAGTGTTTTGCGTGGGACGTATATAACAGCTATCGATACCTGGTGGCTCGGGGCCCCTAGCGCATTCAGATACTTCGGAAAATGAAGTTCGATTTCGCTCTTCACCGACGCGTAGCGAAGTACACGTGTGACCACACGCATGTGTACCGAACGATCCCACAGGTGAAGTTATATATATGTCTCCATGTCGAGATGTTAGTCGAGATTGCACGAGGAGAGGAACGTGTTTGTGGGTCCTTGTCTTGCCCCCTCCCCTCCGAACCCTTCCCTTCGACCGCTATTCGCGCTTCTTGGCTCTCGCGCTCGCTCCCTTCCCCCACGAGCTCACCCTCCCGATGTCACCATCGCTTCCCAACCCCTCCCGCCACACTCGCTCGTTTTATCCTTCTCACTTTCTTTTTCTTTCCCTCTGTCTCTCTTTCTGGCTCAGCATCGTCGTAGTTGCCGTTTTCTCAGCATTTCGAAGAAGATGAGAGGGATGGCAACCAACCAACCCTCTCTCGCTATATTCTACCGTTCGCTGCGTGTTCCAGACGTTCGTTCTCTGTTTCTCTCTCTCTCTCTCTCTCTCTCTTTCTCCCTTGCTCACCCTCACGTTCTGTCTCTTGCTCTCCTGTCTTTATCTTGTTCTCTTTCTGACTCTTCGTCTTGTAGGCCAGTGAGTTGGCGAAGGCGCGCTCGGGCAGGCAGTCGAGATAAGTGTACAATGGGCGAGGAAGCGTCGTTCTCTCTCTCTGGCTCTCTCTCTCTCTCGTGCTCTTTTTCTATCTCCCTCTACTCTTAGTTGGACTTGATAAGATCGGGCCATGGTCATTACGAGTGTCTCGCAGCGGGGGACATTGCCTGGACATGTCGGGTTTCGACTCTCATCCCAGGAGCACCCTTTCCTCTTCTTCTTCTTCTTCTTCTTCTTCTTCTTCTTTTTCTTCTTTTTCTTCTTTTTCTTCTTCTTCTTCATCTTCTTCTATGCTTGTTCGTTACCTCGTTCTTTTTTTTGTTTTTTTGTCGTCTCTCCCCACGTCTTGCTTTCTCATCTCGTTCTCTTACAGCGCGTTACGGAGACGACCCCCGGACCGAGAGGAGCTCAATCGTCCAAGCCCGAGTCCCGAGCCCCGAGCATTTGGCTTGAACGGCTTTCACAGGGGGCGAGAGGCCAGAAGGGAAGAGGTCCTTTCTACCCACTATTATATACTCGAATACCAGCGTGCGAGTAAGTATACCGTAGGTATAGAGAGGGAACATGCACACACATGGATCATTATGTGAATCCACCTCTTGCTATATACTATATACATATATAGTCATGGATCTCTCTCTCTCTCTCTCGTTCTCTCTCTCTCGCTCTAGTACAGGAGTACTTAGTAGGTAACCGCATAGTGAGACACTCCGATCCTGCAATTGGTCTCTAAACGGTGGCCCACGACTAAGTGGATGATAATTGTTTCCAGTCCAATAATAACAATATTGGTCATATTTATTGGTAACGATTGTACAAGAGACGTAGAAAATGGAAAGTTACCTTTTTAACGATAAATACCCAAGTTATGTTCGAAATAATGCCTATTTCTATTATAAATCGTTTATATATCACATTTTCGTCGATATTTGTTTTTGTTTTTTTTACATTATTCAATCAGGGTTGATGCGTATTTCGTTACAGCTCGATAGTCTTTGGGATAAGAAATTTACAGATTATACTCAAAATTACCTTTATTGTAATTTTATAGAAGGAGCCAATTGAATATGTTAGCCAATTAATTAAGTCATTTGTTACATAATGCGATCATGGTTGAAGTACTTTCCGTTAGCGATTGAACACCTCTGTAAAAAGAAATTTATAAATAACGTTGAAAATTATGCCTATTATTATATTAAACACGAGCAAATTTGATACCTATCTTATCGTTAGCCGATTTGCGGTTTCCTCTTTACGTAGTTCAATCGCACACTTCACTAACGATAATCGATGACGAAAAGACGATGAAAGTCATGTCCTTGAACTTGGTCGTATTTACGAGAATAGAACTTTATTATCGAGGCCGGTGAGCTACCGGCAATCCAATATCACCATGCTGGAGGGATCCATCTCGCATCGGCCGAAAATAAAACTCCGAACTGCGCGTTGCTTCCATGGTAATGCTTAGGCTTCCATTATTGTTGTACAATGCAGCGTTAATAGAACCCTGGCTATGCATAACGGCGAATATACTAGCTATACACGTCGATAGTTCTCGAGCGAACAATAGGGATATTCATGCCATTGATCGATCAACCATCGGATTGGGGTAATTTCCCTCTATAATGACCGTTAGCGTCTGTTCGAAATTCGTGCGTTGAAATATATTAGTAGCCGTTCCTCGAGATAACCCGAGGTTTATCGTTATTTCTATTTTCACAACACAACATAAAGCTTTCACTGACAACACGTGCGTGAAAACTAGCGTTGACGTCTCCGTTTGGTAAAAATAACTGACCACTCTCGTCTTTCCTACTACTGACGTAGATAAGGGTAGGGATGGTGGGCTGGTCAGTAATAACGACTTACAGAGTGGTCGGTAATGCGCTCGTGCGAAGTGTCTAATCGATAATAGAGACGTATAGGGTGGCAATCGGTAATATTTTATTAGATTTTCGGCTCGATGACGTATGGGAGTGAATTCATGCCGAGACTCATTTTACACAAATGATTTAACGCAAATTGAATATGCGAGCTTGATAATGAAAATTTTGGGACGGGAAGGTCAATGATTTATCGCGTGGCCCATCACAAATCAAAACTTTGCGAACATTTATAAAAACGGTAGATTTAAATTTTCATGCCATGCAGAATGATTATTTCAAAAGCTGGGCTCAAATAAAGGAAGAAAATTCATTTCCCAGCATAACAAAATTCATTTGGCATCAATTTGTATTATCTGTGATATTCATCGATCCGCGTAATTTAAATTAACAAATTAAATATCTGGGAGTGATATTGCACGAGGTTAAAGATGTTTTTATTAACTCTGAGAATTTGTTTAAATTTGAATATTTGGCATACGTTGTTTCTTTAAATGGCAAAAGCCAAAACTCTGTCGAAGAGCGAAAACTAGATTCATTAGTAACAAAGGTTTTCAGAGTTTTCAAGCAATTTGCAATTTTTATATATTTTCATCCTTACATAATTTTCGAGAATAGTTTCATCCCCCAAGCCATTGCAACCATATTTCCATTGTCCAGCTCGACTCTTTAATTTTATTACAATTTTTTGCGAACAAGATGAAAATAAAGAAGACAATGATGTACGAATGAAAAGTCAGTTTCGCGTCGCACGCTGTCGTACAATAATTCGTTGTGGCAGACGTAACACCGTGGTCGTTGTAGAGAGAGAGAGGGAGAGAGAGAGAGAGAGAGAGAGAAAGGAGAGGCGAGAGGAAAGGAGGACGAGGGGAGGTGCGTTCATCCACCTGACTCATTTATCTTCTTTCCGACATTTCCCACCGAACTTCACACACGTTTTATCCGTGGCCAGAGAGTGAAATATACCTCCCAGTAAGCTAGAGAGAGAGAGAGAGAGAGAGAGAGAGAGAGAGAGAGAGAGAAAAAGAGAGTGAGACAAAGAGAGACAAAGATCGTATGTGCATGTGTGCCCTGGCACTGCGACGAAAGAGCAGAGAAGAAGAAAAAACCGACAAGAGGAGGATCTAAGCCACTGCAGGATATAAAGAAAAGGTCCCTTCCGGCTGTCTCACTTCGAGGAGTTCAGGTGCGAAGTGTTCGCGAGCGCTAGCACTACGTATAATCGGCCTTGAACATCGGACCGGAAGGGAATAAAAAGAACACAGGGGGAAAAAAAACGAAAAACGTAATAAACGATCGAATTTAATATAATATATCTCTATATATATTTATTTTTTTCAATAATCGGAATTAGGGCAATAGCAATAAATGGGCTCGGATTATTCTCGGCGCATCCTAATCTCTCTCGAGTTCTGTACGTTCCGAGAAACGAATAAAAAAAAAAGAAGAAATCCTCTCACGGATCGTGGGTGTAGGGAGATAATCGTTCACTGGAATGGAATTTGAGAGCAAGAGGTGCAAAAAAAGAAGACTTTCGCCCACGTAGTAGCCGCGAATAGAAACGGATCAATATTTTATCGGAGGTATTATAGAAGACAAAAAAATAGATCCAACGAGAATAGGGTATTGTGTGTGTGTGTTTTTTTTTAAATTGTATTTATAGTGCCGACGGAAATACGTGTACGAGTGGGATTTCATAAGTTTGACGTCGATATCGCTGGCTGATGATAAGAATAATTAAAGTTTAAATACAAATTTCATTATCTATGAGGGATACAACCATTAATCCTCGATTGTCGTACATCAGCCAATTCGTCGAAATCTCGCTACTAATTGGGAACTATCGGTCCAATTTGTTGCAGAGAATTATAAAACGTAGGTTCTACTCTATAACTCCGGAATATTATTTCATGAGTAATAACACGTTGTATTGTATTGCGCGTTGAATTTGTTTAAATCGAGGGTACACTTTGTGTAAAAAGAATAGTGTTTCAAACGTTTGATATTGCTTTTATCGCGGGTCACGGCTAAGAGATTCGAGACTCTAAATTCGGACTCTGGGTCAGTTTGAACGTTGTTGGCAACCCAGGGTTAAAAGATGCATAGTGGAGCATCCACTCGAGACGGATATTGCGGTAAAGATATTTTGACATGGTGATGAGTCATGCGGGAGAAAATACAGCATATAAAGATATATATATATATATTGATATGCTGTATTATATATATATATATATATATATGTGTACGTACATGATATGCAAACGCGAATGGGGTTTGGAGATGCTGAGCCGAAGCGCACGAGAATCCGATCACGGGAGAAGATCAGGCCTGTCTACACCCACCTGCTAATTTCTGCGGCTATTAGCCACCAGTCTGAATATAAATCGACCTATTACCGCCCGAGAGAAGAACAACTCTCCCTCTCCTCACCCCACCCCCGCCGCAGGAGGCATTCCGCAGTTCGTTCTCATTCGCTAATCAAAATGAGAAAGTGTCAGGTTCGCAATCTTCAAGAGCGAGGAAAGAAAAACAAAAGATAAGAAAAATAAAAGTTTAAAAACGAGATGAAGGCATCTTAAGTGTCGGTTTAGAGCGGACCTAGAGACAAAAAAATCACTGAGAGCGGGTAATCGAATATACGCGCCCACGTTTTCAGAACTCGATGGAGATACCATTTCGCGAGAGTAGTAAAGTCACGCTCATTCGGCAAATAGTCAATTATTTGCAAATGAAAATTTATTGAAAACAAAAAATGTTTCTGAAATTTATTTGAATTTGTTTTCAGCCTTTCGGTCAAATCGTTATGTCAAAATACTACATTTTTCTCAAGAGATTGTTGGAAGCAAAACTAATTATTTTGATAATTTTTAGTAGATTTAAATCGATTAGAGATTGTATAGATAAACGAGAATTTCTTTGTCGCGTGTGTTGAGCACTGAAATATTTTTCATTCTATTTGCAGAATTTCCAAACACAGTCTTGTCGATATTGATTTTTCATCGTTTTGACTCAAATATAAATTCTTGCCATATTGACGCAGCCAAAAATGGACCCTTAGTGGATGGATTGATCGATATCGGATTTTTTTCGTTCCGTTCGTCATACGATACCTTGCTTTTTATTTTCCAATATAATACCATAAAAAAATAATAGTATTATGATACTTATATTACCCATAACATTGATTTATATAATCATATATAACGATAATAATGACGGTAATATATTATTACAGTATGACAGATACGATCGAATCAAATCTCGATATGACAATTAAATTAATGGTATACGTCACAACACAATATTAGTATGTAGCGTACATATGGAATACGCACAGGTTACATATAGATGACTGTACCTACTTCGATTCTTCAAGCTCCCGGTGGAATTCCTGCGGAATGTCCAAGGACTGATCTCGTTCGGTGACTAGCGACATATTTGAGGGAGGATGACGTTCTTGAGCTCGTGGGAGAGATATTAGGTCCCTACATGACGTCGCGCCGCAGAGAGACGACAGATACACGAGAGTCACGTCCTTATTGCTTCTTCTCTCGGCGCGCTCACATCCACACATATACGGTTTATGATACGAGCCATTACTCGGTAGGATTTCTCATCGTGTCTCGCACTTTTGCGATTCACCCTCGTCCGCCACCGCCCTCTCCCAATCCCTCCTTCGTTCCCGTCTACACGAGGTGACCAGTTTTATTCCGATAAGAACGGTGAAAGGGTTATCGATGTTTATTCACACAGTTACGTAAATAACGTTTAATCATTTGATAATTATTTAATAATTTGCGAGTCATATGTGATTTATTAATTTAGAATTTTTTATCGTCCTATTTAGTCGCTTTTATTACTTTTGAATTTTCATATCTTCTTAGATATAAAAATGGAGGAATGTTTATTTATTTGTTTGACACGACTGAGTTCATGTACCATTTATGCGATTGCGATGAAAATTTGGCGAGTGTAGTGCCCACTCCCGCGAAAGTTTCTTCATTAGTAGAATAATTTTATATATAAAAATAAACGCGTACGGAACTAAAAAGAATTAACATTTCTGTATATCTATATATAGAGATTAATTTGACAGCTGTCAAAGTATGCCACCAAAATGGCAAGCGAAATATAATACACGCATGATCAATTTGACAACGATTGTCAAATTGATCATGCCACCAATACGAAAATCGATTGGTCAATCTACACCCCGATTAAGAACGAAAACAATATTACGAGCTTCAGAAACGGACGAGCAACGAGAAGCAATACTGGAAACCGTTAGAGTACGTAAGACGCACAAACTTCTGTAAAATAACAGCGACAATAGACGAATTGATTAACAAACTTTATTAAAATATTACACATAATTGCAAGAATTATAAGTGGTTAAGTGAACGTGCTATATTAGCAGCAAACAACAACGATGCCAATTATATAAATTTCACGATTCAAAACAAAATACCGTGAGAACCTAAAACGTACAAGTCGATTGATACTTTAATGATTGATTCGCTTGATTTGCCGGGCATACCGCCGTACGTTTTAATATTGAAAATTGGCGTGCCGATCATTCTTCTACGAAACATTACTCCACCACGACTTTGCGCCGGTATCAGGCTTTCGGTGAAACAGATGACGAACAATATCATCGAAGTTATAATTGTAAATGGGAAATTTAAAGGAGAAGATGTACTGTTGCCACGTATCCCAATGATACCAACATATATGCCATTCGAATTCAAACATTTGCAGTTTCTGGTGCGATTCGTATTTGCAATGTCCATCAACAAAGCACAGGGACAATCACTACAATTGTGTAGATTATATTTGGACAGTCCAAGTTTCACACATGGACCATGTGTGGAGCTATAATATGTATGTGGCCTGCTCACGCATAAAACAAACTGCAGAAAAAAACAATAAATATTGTGTATCCAATAGCATTTTAATAAAAAATCATTAAAAAAAAAGAATTTCTTTCTTTCGTATTCGCTGTCCCATAAATTATGACACTAAAAGGGCATTGAAAGGCATGCCGCAAGTTAAGAATAAATCACCAAGTCCACTCCGGCACGAGCGTACCGACTAAGAAAACAATGAAGAACAATTACTTAAAAACTCCTAGATGTTCGTTACTTTTTTCTCTAAATCAATTATCAATTCAAATTACCGAGAAGTACAATAAAAAAAAGTATAATAAAAATGATCGAAAATTCTGCATAACGTACAAATAAAAATGTATTTTTTTAGACAAAAAATGTATGACGATAAAATAACTGTATTTCCATATGTACTTCTCACCGTTTTTCCCGTTCCATTTTTACGACGATCCTATATTTACCATTTAAATATTCCAAATCACGGTGGCAAACATCAGGAGACGATCAAGAGGTGTATAGTACTTTGTGTTCTCTCGGTATCTCTACGCGAAGTCCGCGAGAGCTGAGCCATTCCTCTTGACTCCTCGATCCTCTATATCTCCTCCGCTCGCTCTCGACGGTTTAATGCCTCGGCGTCTGTTAGGCCTTCTCTCTCTCTCTCTCCCCCCCTCTCTCTCTCTCTCTTTGGCTCATCGAGTTTGAGAGCGTTGTCTAAATCTCCCAGGTTCGCGTCTTAGGCCAGGACAAGTCGTTCTAAGCCTCTTGCTACCTTCCTATATACGTACATATATATATATATATATATAAACATGTACAGAACAGAGCACTCGTCTAATCTGACGTGCGACATGACAGATTTCCGCTGTATTACCGGGTACAAGGCGCACAAATTGATTTTAATTTCGTGCTGTGGAGTAGCGTACACGGTCTGTGCGCTGTTAGTGATTCCGTCACCAACAAACACTCGGGATGGCAGCCACGGTACACGATGAACCATCACCCCAGCAATTCAGTATTGCACCGTTATATACATAAGCCCGTATGTATATAGATTTAAGCAAAAAGGAGATGCCGTATGTTCCCGGTCGTAGTCGACGAATGCGAAACTTCATCGATAATGTAAACTCAATTTATATAAATAACGCGCCCGCTACTTGTCAAATTTATAACGGTTGGGCTACGCTTCGTAACTTTTTTTTTATTCGCTGTCTCTTACTTTCGTGATTTGTTTATTTTTGAGGTAAACGCCAGTCATAATCGCTGCGAGGGACTCGGTCGATACGAATAACGTAAAAAAAGATGTGTAATTCTTGCTGGTGCTGTATAAAGATATTTATGAGGACGAATTTGTGACAACGTATCGTATGTCACATTTGCGAACGAGTAGTTTTTTTTTAAACTACGAAGTAAATCTACGTCGATCTCCGAAAGATTTTTAAATTATACAAAATTGGAGAAACGTTTTATGAAAATTGAAGAAGAGTGAGTCTTATTTTATTCATAACCGAATGAGAATAACTAAGGGAAAATGGGACTGTTTGTGAGGAGATTTCGTTCTAATATTGATGGGCATATGAGTCGGCAATAAGAGTGATCAAAATTAATTCGAAGGAAAACCATCCGGTCCAAAATATCACCCGCGATTTATCGAAAGAGGTTCTCTCCTCCGCCCGGCCCCTCTCTCTCTCTCTCTCTCGTTCGTTGAAAAACAAACGACAAAATCATGAAGATTGAAAGTCCGGAGCTGATCCCAGACAATCAGAAATAAGCCGAAGAAAGCTGTACCTGACCAGAACGGCGAAAGCTATAAGAAAAGAGGGGAAAAAGAGCGAAATGATACGAGAGGGAGCGACAGGAACACGTAAAAAGCCAAAGAATGTTAGATATAGAGAAAGGGAACAAGGCACAGAGCGTCTAACAGTGCCTAGATATATATATATATATATATATTATACATGTTCCGAAGAGTTCTCCTCCGGTTCGTACTGCAGCCTTTGGCCCTCCGTCCCCGTGTCCACGCACGCCGTTGGCTTCGGTGGTGTTCTCAACCCTCAATCAGATTATTGCGATATCTTGCCAGGCACAATGCCAGGCAATTATTAACCTGCAGCGCGAGGCTCCTGATGGGCCAGCGGATTTATGTCGGGCTACCCGAGGGTTTCGTAGCTCATGCCCTTAGATATATATATATATATATATATATTTTTTATTACGCTTGTATATATATATATATGTATATATACAGGGTGTCCCGTTTTAATTTATCGATGAACGCAAGTCGAGAAAACGAGATCGTGCGAATCAAAGTTTCCTGTGAAAGTTTTACGGATTCGATGGTTATATTGATATTCGTTTCTATTGAGGCATTCGGGTCACGTGAGGCTCTTAATCGGTTGTTTAACCCTTTGAAGCATACATTTTTCAAATTATCGTCTGATCATGAACATTCTCACTCGGGGGGGTTTTGCGGTCACTCATTACGAATCCGCTATTAGGTTTGCGAATTAAAAAATGTTACACCGGATTCGTAATCAGTGACCCCAAAAACCTACTCTCACTAAATTTCAAGTATTTCTTTAGATAGATTGTTAACAAATAAATTTTTCCGAAAAAACGTAATTTTTTAGTTTGTCTATTTATAAATGTTATATTATAAACAATTATGCGAATTAGACCGAATTTTTGTGTTCTTTCATCACTGAAGTAACTAATAAGTGCAAAAAATCGGATCTGAATACCTTAAAAAGTAAATAAATTGCACAAATTAAAAAAATCGAGGTGGTAACGTGGATTAACCATGATTTAAAGGGTTAAATGTGAACCACTAATTTGTTCTCCACTACATTATAAGTCGGATTAAGACAGATACAACGAAATGAAAATATATATATATATTTCTTGTCACAAAAATAATGGAGTTTATGGCATTTTCAAAAATTCAAAGTGTCATAACCGCGTCATTTTTTAAATATTGTCTTTTTTTGTTCGTTGTACGTGTTATTCGATAAAAAAAATCGATAATGACTTTATCGTAATCTGACCGTCTCGACGGAAAAAATCTCAATATAACCATCGTATGTTCCCTTGAAAACCATAGAACCCTTATGAGAAGCTTGTTTTTCGTACGACCTCGTTTTGTCGACTTATTTCCATCGATGAATTAAAATGGGACACCCTGTATAGAGTTGGGAGTCCTACGGCGATACGGCACGGGCCCAGGATCTAGGATAAGTCCCCCTACACCCGCGGGCCCATATACCACGCGATGGTGGTCTGCGGTCGTCGTATCTATCTGCCTACCAGTCGGGACGGCGGCGTGGTCGGGACGGCCGCAGATGTCATTTGATTGCGCGCGCAGCTCACAGCGGGGACTCCCCGGTTTACCTAGAAGAGATGGATCGCGCGTGCGCATGCGCGTTGCGCGCTATTGCACGTATACCGAGGCGCAATGTTCCATATACAGTCGAGCTTCCCGCATCGTTGAATCTCGCCACGGTTTAATCGTCGAAGTTACCCCCGAGAGACTCCTGATGTCGAGACTCGATTAATGACTCGCTCGTGGTGACGCTTGAATTAGCTCAATTACGCGCGTTACATCATTCGTAGAAAATTTGTTCTTTCGCACGGATTTTATATCTGACCGACGTTTTAATCCGCTTTGCGAATTAATTCCAACTGAATTTTGGTTCGAGAATTTCATTCGCTCTTTATTAAGTTACGCTAACCCTCCGACATGGCAATGCAATGACGGCGAATCATAATCTTATTGAATTGTCGAGATTTGCATTGATATTGTGTTTGCCAATTTCGAAAGTATGTTCTTAGTTTATTTTTGTATTTTATTTTATTCATAATGTCACATTCTGCAAAGGAATACTCCAACGTACCGAGTCCAATTTTTTGCTCGATCTGTGCTTTAGAAAAAGCTCGGACGTATTCCTCGCCCTGCAGCAACGACATATACACCAATGAGAGAATCCTCCGGTATACCGAACTGTCATCGTTCGGGCATGGCAGAGAGACAGAGGCAGAGACAGAACGTGTGGGTGGGAGAAAAGAGGATGGTGATGGAAACATTTTTCAAGGGGTCCCCCTCCACACTAATAAAGATTCCGCTGGTGGTTACGACATGCAGGCACAGTCCTCTCGTTGACGAGCATTAAGAACCCACATATATATATATATATATTTAGCGTTACGTTTTTCCGTCCCTCGTCCTCTTCATTTTACTTTTATCATCTCTCTCGTCGTTTTTCACCACCCCCGGTGCACCCTCTTCCCAATCGTCGCAGCTATTTCCGTTTTTCTATCCTCGAATTGGTGCATATATGTGGCGTATGTATATACACCTATATATATATATATATATATTTGTGTGCGCCTGTGCAACTACTTGCCTTTAGCCAATCTCTTGCCCTCCCAGCCATCCAGTCGTTGCGTACTCCTACTTTTAAAAAGGCGCCATCTTGTGTATCACCGAGGCATTAAACGTTTCGAGAGCCAACTACCCCTATATGTCCTCATAGCGCACCGCAGGAAAAACTGGGAGCGACCGAGAGACGGAGAGAAAGAGAGGCCTTCGCCCTCTGCTGTTTATCCACTACGAAAATTCGTTCGTAGACCACACAATATACGGCATTTATACGGCTGGAGGGGAGTGAAATGTCCGAATTCTTTTGGGAAGCTTCGCGTTTTATTAAGATTAAGATGGGCATGCGGGGAGACGGGTGAATTATTTCGTCTCTGACCCTCCATCACAGCTGGATATCTAGCTGTTCTTAGATACCCCTTCGAGAATTCGACGATCAATGTTTATACGTATATATACGCACCCATGAACTAAACGGTCAGGAAGCTCTTGGCAAATTCAATTGGTACCAAGAAAATTGGATTCAGCGCCCGCTCGTAATAATCATTGCGATAATCCGATTTTTAATCCCGGGATATAATAACTCAAAGAAAAATGGTACACTCTTGGAAATTACATACCTGCCTAATTTAACGATGAAATTATATATTCAATTTTTCGAATGAATTAGTGCAAGAGAAATCATAATAAGAGATAATTGTATTTTTATATTAACACGTTATTCGTATATAATCGATTTAAAAGATATTCATGTCTATTATACAAATTTGTTATTTACATTGATCAAATTAATTCATTTCCGTTATTTTAATTTTTCTCATTTATCTCAATTTTATTCATTCTAATTGATTTGGAAATAATCGAATGAGAAGTTTGAGCCGAGGACCATGGCACACGTGACATTTATATTCTTGGTATACGTACAGTATACTTTAACTAATACCTATATAGGTATGCATAATTCCGAAGACTCGGTCTGCGGACTTTGTCAAGTGGAATTTACATATAAGATGTTTGGTTTATTTAGCGACGATGCCAAATGACGAGAGAAGATGCCTACGGTAGTTGATCTGAGAGAACGAGTGAGACTCTGGCACGAAGTACGCGAGGCAGTGTCGAGATACGCGAGGCAGTGTCGAGGGTGGCTCTTTGGAAAAGCGAGAAGAGAGCAAAAGTAAGGGAAGAATGGAGAAAGCCATTTACTATATAACACACGAAAGATAAATGTCCGTGGGCGGTCGTCGTTGCACGATGAATTATCGTGATTTCTTGTTTATCAAACGCCTGCATCAAAGCCAAATGAAAATGAATTCCCTAACGATAAGCAAAGTCCTTTATAAGGACATTGCTTATTACTATTATTATTATTATTATTATTATTACTGGTATATACAGGATTATTTCTTGAAATAAAAAATAATGTGAAATATGTCATTCATACAAAAAAATATTCTTTCAAATATCATTAGATATACAAGTATAGACAGAGCCGTTTGACCGTATCGAATAATTATCCGGGTTCGCATTAACTGCGGATATGTCAAGATTTTTTTTTTTACTAAATGATTTTTTGAACATTGAATTAAAATTTAAAAAAAAGGTATAATTTTTTCGCGGGTTAACTCATATCGGACGACAAAATATTCATCGCCGGTTATATTTCAATGATTAGCCATCGGCTATTCGTGGTATTTGGGAGATGACCCGGGCTATCGAGACTTTGCGCGAGGAATTATTTATCGACGTTCAAATTTCTTCGTCCTCGATTTTTTATCGATAATATTTCCTACATCGGGGCTTCGATATAAGATTTCTATAATCCCTCTCGTTTGTATATCTTTCTTGAGTCGCACCTAACTGTAGACCGGACACATTTTTCGTTCGCGACACAACGACCAATAAAATAAATCGGGCATTCGCAGGTTTGTGGGCATGATCAAAATCCCAATAATAACAACAACGCCAAAACTAACAACAATAACAACACCAAAATTAAAAATAATAAAACTGACAGATCATTATTATAATTATTACTATTGTTATTGTTATTTTAAGATATAATGGGTGATGTCTATCGTTATAATTCGTACCATCAACAAGTAAACAAATCGATCAATCTCAATAGATACTGCCTCGATATCACACTCCCGTCGTCGAATAAATATTTTCGAACATTATTATCGCAAAGTGTTGCCTTGTGACATCGACGGAACGCCACAATAACCGGAAAGTAACTTTCAACGGTTGTGGATCACAGCCAGTTCGAGCTAGCATGGAATGCTCCATATATGCATACGTATAGTGCTCTATGTATATTTCTCTCGTTTAATTTAGCAAATACCAACGAGTATAGTCTAGCCGGCTAGAGAGCTATGATCTCTCACGGAAGCACCGACGAGATGGCTATATAGTTATCCTCGTTTTCTCTGCCGAAGGGAGAGAGTCCCTCCGTTCAATTACGTTTCAAGCATTTTTCACCGGTTTTTCCGGGTGCTCGAGAGACGGCCAGGGGAAGAGGGAGAAAAAAATTAACGAAAAAAAACGAGAGAGAGAGAGAGAGAGAGAGAGAGAGAGAGGAAGAAGTGAAAAAACGAGCCAAAGGGCCGAGATAACCGTGGCTCAGCGGATTGCGTTCCACGGCATTTTTCACTTTACTACATTTCCAATAAAACGTGCGCACGTGCATACACATACACGCATGTCACACGAAGAGACGACGTGATGGTTACGATACGATGGACAAACGTGCGTCAACTACCGGAAACGTTATCGAACCATTGCTTTTTCGAACGTTCGTTAATTTCGGTAGATCTCGAGCCCCGAACTATTCGTATCAAAGACAAAACAACATTTGTGCTTCCTCGCTGAAGAACCTTTTTTTTATGCCAATGTATTCAGAGCTTTTTAATATATTTTAAACACACGGATAAACAAATGTCTTACTGTCTCTGCGCGTTTGCGGTCCTGCGCATGCGTGCTCCTGGGCCCCAGCCCCTATGTCCCTCTATCGTAATTATAACGCGCTCTTATCGCATTATAATTCGTCGATATACGGGAGTAAGTATAATTTTAAATATACAATCGTAAGTAAGTAATATACAATCGTAAATAAGAGGAGCGTGCAGGCTCCTCTTATTGTTAGTCGTAAATCGTTAATTTCGATGACCTTTGTCCAACAGCAAGAAGAATGAGATCGGACTGCAACTGATTCCGAGAGTCTACTTTCACTGTCGCTCCCAATCAAGGGAAAACCGCAACGTCTAAACGGCATTCTGACCATCGACGTGCGATTTTCCAAGATGATGTAATCGTCCCCATCAATCCTGACGATAGGATAAACCGCGTCACTTGCACGACCGGCTTCAATAAGTTTTTGCTCTAAAACCATCGTGACCAACGTTAATTGGGTTTAACGATGAACGGCTTTATATCGCAAATAACCGAAATACGAAAAGTAATGCAATTGACCCCGATGTACCTTTAACACACACGACACGTTAAATGTATACACTACATATCTATACCTCCGCCGGAGTATGCAGGACATACTACACAACGGTCGAATGGAATTTCAATCTTGAAGATATTTGCGTTATGAAAATTTCGACTATTCAGCCGTCTCCTCCTCCCCCCCTCCCTCACCACCATCTTCTCCTTCTTCCACTCTATTTCTCTCTTCCATATATACATAATAGTTATACGCCAATGACTCATTCAGATACCGCAGTCGAGGCAATCTCACGATAATCTTCAGGTCATTGCTTTTTGAATTTTGCATTCCCTCCGTGATATATTTATATATATATATATATACGTTGCGTAATGACGTTCAGTGTCAAGTCCAAGATTCTCGAGTAAGAGAGAGATAGCGAAGATCGCATCCCGAGGCTCGGTCGCGCGGGCGAACCGGTCTTCGAGAGATCGTCGTTTTTTTTTCTTCTCACCCGTACACGAGAGCAAGAGACTTTGATCGCGAGTCTTTGGCTCTCGAGTTCCAGAGAGTGTAATTTCCTTTGCCGGGAGTCATTCGATTACAAAATCGTCGCAACGGCTACGATCTCTATTAACGAACGAGAGATCTCAACCGGTATTTCAGGCACAACCTGAAATCTCGATGACCATGATGACGATTATTATTATTATCTTTATTATTACGAGGGGCTGCCTCCGAGTCCGTGTGCGTATGTGGAAGATGGAAAGTCGCGTGCCATACCATACGTGTTTATCGAACGGTATTTTTTTACGCTCGTCGTTATCGGCAGATCTTTACGATCTTCTTCGATTTATATGCATCTCGATATCTGATCCGGGGAAAAATATCCGTAATGAGGTGATAATGAAAGAATGAATGAAATTTTGTCTTCTCCGGAGACCTACTAGTTTTTAACGTTGACTCGATTTGGAAAATGTTCAAAGTGAAAAACAGCAGTAATAATGAATTTCATTTAATCTATATTTTAGGTTGCTGAATTGATATTGAAAAGTGACGATAATCAAAGCTTCCAGCGAAACAAGAAATCCGGCAGATAAAAAAAAACGCTCGATAAGTAAATATGTAAATCGTCGATGCAAATTTTACTTTCCACTCCGAGGTATGTATATATAGCAGTGTGCAATAAGTGAAGGAAAAAAGAGAGAAATATGTTTCCGTGTTTCCGGGAACGATGACTGAAGTTTTACCTGCGGGTTACGGTAGCTATTGGCCACCTACGAACCAAACATTCGCGATGCTGTTGTGAATCGCGTGAATAACAAAACACGTGGGTTTGTTTTTTATGCTATGCCAATGAGGGTCCTTATTACCTTTTAATACTAACTCATCATTATGCGGATTACCTGAAGAGTGCGCATGGATAATATGTACAATGATTAGCCATCTAAACCGTCCAAATGGCTATCTAAGCTGTGCTGTTACGATCACATCTTTCTAAAGTTGAATAGAGAAAAGTGAGATTCTAGGGCAATTAAGATTTGTTATTTTCTGTATAATAATCTCCTAACTGTGATCGAAACATTGATTCTACTATGTTCAACAAAATATTTGTTAACACAAAATAAACGCTTTCCTAACCGCATTTACTTCTATCCGAGTATCTTCGCGAAGACGCAACAATATCCAAATAATTCACGAAATATTATCAATATCATGCGCGCACAGTAATTTAAAAAAATTATCAATGCACCCAAATCTACTTGCAGCTTTACCGAATCATACGGACGAATATATAAACGATTTTGTGAATAAAATTATAAAACATTGAGAAAACAATCGATTAAAAGTGATAATAATTAGGTATTGGTATACCTAGAAACATTGTTTTTAGAATCAACGAACCAACTATCGAACGAATCGTCGATTTTCACAGAATTTCGGAAACAATTTTATTTCTGTGGCCAATAACTGTACCAAAATACTGTTCTCGGCTTTTACCGCGGTCCACGAGCATGAATAACAGGCTTCGTGTTCGAGCATCGTAGTAGAGGGCGCAATGAACTTGGATATACTTATTGGTTCGTGGCGCGTCTTACTTCACAAGAGGAAGATCGTGAGAGACTGGTGCGCTCACGCCCAGTTGACAAGGCGGTTTTTCAAACCCGATGCGACCGCTGCCTTCTAGGCGCTCATGGCTCACCATTGCTCGCAATGGACTTACTCGTCTATTTCGCTCCTGTATACGTATTCGCACATATATATATAACATTTACATTCCTGAGGGACTTGACGCTGAAGATTACACCTAAAGACTTCCACCTGTTTCTACGAGATATTGAACTACTCATTATAAAAAATGTAACTATCTAAGATGTCCACGGTGCATAGTGCAGTGCACGGTGCGCGGCGTATAATGCGCGGTAGACGGTGCGCGGTGCACAGTGCGCAGTGCACGGTGCGCGGCGTATAATGCGCGGTAGACGGTGCGCGGTGGACAGTGCGCAGTGTGCGATGCGCGATGTGCGATGCGCGGTGTAGGTACGATGTATGGTGAGTATAGCCGGCGGAAAAGGGCAATACGTATGAAGAGAAATGAAGAATAATGAAACGAAAACTAGAAGGCTCGATGCTTTACTATAAATAAATTATACCTATTTATTTCTCGACGCTCAAGGGTAAAATTCATTACTTACATATTCCAGAGTAACAACGATATCGACATAACTTTCCGCTGTCAGCGATGTAAATGAAAAGCATGAATAAATTATCACAATGTGGCCCATATATATACATGTGTAAGCTCTGCAGTGAAAGGTACACCAGACGATGAATGAGAAAAAAGGACCAATAGGTTATAATTAATACACTATCGTCAAAGTGCCAATCACTGTCAGCGATTACGGTCACGGTTGTTACCGGTCATTCTGTCGTTCGCGATGACTCGCACTAAGTTCGGAGACCACTGCGAGGGATCTGTTCACCCGAGCCTTGTTTGCCGGCCGTTTGAAAAGATCCCCATGGGTTTAAACCTGTGTGTCGCGTCTGTGTAAGCGCAGGTAATATGTATCTTTTATCTACATACGGTACCGATAGATCGATCGCGAGATCGCGCCCAGTACTGTGCGATGCGCTCGGGCGGATCGGTTCCGCTCGACTTGATCGGATCTCGACTAACACATAAGCACAATTCATATGTGTCCTATGTATACGCGTGTAATGTCTATACCACTATTTCTGTATACATGTATATCTATATATTTTATTCCACTGATAGTCAGATGGAGATACGTGTATGAGGCAATCCTTCGTTTTACACCGTCATACATGCTCATTGACTATGCCAGCAGGTTATCGAAACTCGGCTATTTTCAACAATTACATTTTCTCTGAAACGAAAATTTAAATGGAGTATTACGAGTTAGACATTTTTATAAATCCGTTGCATCGTTAAACCGCTTTTCTTTTCGCTTTAGACGATGACTATTTGTTGGCATACAAATTTATTTTATTTTATACGTTGCATACGTACCAACTGCGTACCTATAGCTTGTTTTTGTTTTTTGTTTTTAATATACGCGTCCGTGCGTATGACTGCAATAACTTTACGACTCAGCGGAGCATTAAATCCACCAACGAATTTGGTACACTCCATTCTACATGCTTTCGCTATGAAGAGCAATGGTGAAAAAAAATTAATTGTGAAGAGAGAAGTGGTGGGACATTGATCTCGTCAGCAGGTGGAAAAGCTCAATGGTGATTTTACGTTGGTCTGTGTCTGCGTTTGCGTGTATGCTTTTTGCGTAGCGAGACGGACGGAGGGCGGGGGGAGGGGCGCTGTATGTATTTGTTTTTTTTTATCGCTTAGTCAACTGCCAACGCGATTCACCGCTCATCGCTCTCCAGTTTTCAATGTACGTCCGAACGAAGACTAATCAACTGATGCGTGTTAGATTGCTATATGAACATTACTATTTTTATTTGTTTAACCTCCGAATGCTCTAAGCGGAGGGGTTTCATATGCGTTTGACTTAATCGCGTGATTAATTTTACTTTTCGTCACTGTATTGCGATTAAATGAACGTCACGAGATGGGGAATATCAATTTTACGCGAACGTAACGTTCATCCCCCTGGCAATCATTGTTTGTTCCTGATTAACCGTTTAATTACGCTTTATGAATTTTTCACAATACTCGTTGCTGGTGTTATTATGATTTTCATCCTGGAACACTGATTTTCGATGGATTATATTATACAAATACGTACCTACGGCTCAGTTTTGTGACAAGTTTTTCGAAAGAATTACGAAATAATGTATTTTTCGACCGATCGTTTTGAAAATTAAAACAAATACTTGAGTACTTTACGTTACGCGTTAATTATCAATGTTCGTAATTTGTTGTAAAACAGGAAAGCTGGTATTCTATTGTTTCTATTTTGTAGCGTAGTTTGATAATCAACCGGACTTGAGAATCCGGTACAACTAAGCTATACGAACAAACGGTCAAGAATGAGAGGGAGCGAGGGAGCGTTGGAGAGAGGAATGTTAGTAGACTACCCTCCGCAACGTGTATGCGCGTAATGAAAACCACCGTGATCTTCATCACTCCTGCGTGGATCGCGTGGAAACCGCTGCTATATATAATATGTATGTATGTATGTATGGGTGTAGAGGAGTGTTCATCTTACTTATTATATATATACACAAGTAAACGTGAAGAAATGCCTGTGCAAGGGGTCTAGAATATATAGAGCGTGTCGGATTCTCCGAGAGATGCAGTCAAATACCGGCGCTCGATTATTTACACGGAACCGCAAATTTCTTGGAAGATTCATTCTACCCCGATAATCTGATTTCGGGAGTGACGCATCGGAATAACTCAAACTTATCAAAATTACACGGTATACGAATTTCTGTTTATTTTTCCATCCATTATGTTTTTCTAACAAAGACGCTGTTTTTAACACTTGTAGTGTAAACCTGGGTCAATGGTGTCCACGCCAAATAGATTTGTTCGAATTGATCGAAACACTGTAGCCATTCCTGACTTGGTCCGCGGAAAGATTTCCGCAGACCCAAGTGGTTTTTTAAACGGTGAAAGTGATTATTGTTTATATTCATTATATATTTATATTGTAGGGTAGATATTTCTTTTTGGTGGAAATTGTGTATTAGGATTTGAGGTTATATTAATGTAAGTATTATTTTTATTGAATCGTCTGGTTTAATATTATTTTTGCAAAATTCTGATATGAGATTTTCGTTTAATTTAATTTAAGTGTTATTTATTCGAACTTGTATTCGTGATATTTAATGTCTTTTATCGATAATTTGGCTCAGTTTAAATTTGTTTGAATGCGTATAATAATAATATCATAATATTTGAATGTAACAGGAAATCATTTAACGCTTACTTAATCGCGATGCTATCGTTTCGGAATTTGGCGACGTCGAAGTTCTTATTTAGAAAAACAAAAACAAAACCTGTGTGTACTTATGTACGCACGTAAAAAGCTATACGTCTTTGACGTGAATAAAAAAAGAATTTCTTTACGCATTCAAACGAATTTGAACCGAGTCAAATGATCGATAAGCGAAATGAAATATCATGAATACGAGTTTGAATAAATAACACTTAAATAAAAATAAATAAAAATCACATATCACAATCTTTTAAATGAAGGCAGTTAAAAATAATATAAATATAAATACATATATGCAAATGTCAATTTTGCAAAAATAATATTAGATCGGATGATTCAATAAAAATAATATAACCTCAAATCTTAAAACACAATTTCCACAAAGAAAATATCTACACTGCAATTTAAAAAATGATTTTTTTATTCACGCCAAAGAAGTATAGCTTCTTACGTGCGTAAATAAATACACACAGGTTTTGTTTTAAAATTTGTCGTTTTTAAACGCGCTTTTTAGAAAAAAAAATATTCAAGCCATATTCTAGGTTATCTGTGGAAATGGTCACAGGATATAAGGTACCCATAAGCGTACGTATAAAGCTTACAGTTTGTTATGTCGTTCAACGCCCAGCATAACAATTTAAAAGAAAATGAGGGTTTTCTCGAACATATTATTGACCGTTAGATTGTTTACGTTTTTTTCTGAATGATGATTGCTTACTGAGAAATGAGTAGCAGCGTGTCGGCTGTTACCGCTCGAAAATTTGTACTTTTCTTGTTGCGCAATTAAGTATTTCGTTACAAATTACTAATTCGCCATTGCGGGCGATTTTTTCTTCCTATTTCTAGTACGTATCAATTTCCTGTTTTCATTATATTTTTCAGCTAAAAAATTAAGAAATTGTATCTAAAACCAAGCGAATTGTCCTGTGCTGTGCACCTCATCAAAACATTTTTTCTTTTTTTCTTTTCTGTATCCTAATAAATTAATTCAAAATCCGTGTAAATTTTTCATTTGTTTTGTAGCATAAACAATACATGAAAAATGCGGCGAACAAAAATAACCCAAGTTTAGACATTGGAGATATTTAAAAAAAACGATTACACCTATTAAAATAAGTAAAAAAAAGATACGAGAAGGAAAATCCGCGACATTGAAGTTGAAGCAAAATGCGAACAAACGAAATTGGTGTTTAATGTTGATACACCCTCCTCGTATACGTTCTCTTGTTATATTTTAATATGTAGTAACTCATTGCTTTATACTCGTTTATATATATATGACACGAGACTTTCGATTTCGTTTTACAATTTATTAATCGTATTGCATGCTATAGCATAAAGGCAACTCAACATTTCAAAACCTTTCTTGCTCCGACGATCGGGCGACATTCATATTCATTATATATATATGTGTGTGTGTACGCGCGTATGTGAATTCTCTTCGAACAAAGTAAATAAATCATGCGCGTTCCCCGGTGTCAGCATTCAATACAACACGAGATAGCCAGCCAAATAACTGACCGCGTCCACTTGTCGTACATCGTTCAGTCGTACCGACGGCGAACATAAAAAGGAGACCACGGCAGCGTGCATAGGCATATTCATCGATACATATGTGTGTGTGCATGCGTGTGGGTATACGTGCGTGTCTGTCCCAATAACGAATCGTTCGCGAGACACGAGTCCATATATTATAGAGACGCGAAGACAATATTCACGCATGTAACGTAATGGTACGTCGAACGGATCGGCACTTCCCCTAAATGTAAATTTTTTCAATCTCAAAAACCTCCTCGGGAATAATAAAAAATTGAATCGATCGCAATAAAATTATTCGTTCCAATAAAAATAATCGTACGAAGTATGCACATTTCCGAAAATTCCGTAAAGCAAAAATGACTAAAAACTTCACCAGCTGCCAGTTTGCCGATATTTACATGGTTTCCTTCACGTCGGGGTAACGGAAATCGCGATTGTTTCGTTCTTTTTCAAAAGTACGTACTCCTCCGTCCTTCGACCCCACGTACTTACTCTCGTCTCGTTCGTGGGTAGTCGATCATCCGTCTTTTCTTTTCTCCTCTCTTTTTGCAACATTACATTTTTTTCCCCCATTTTTTTATGTACACCCGAGTCGCTGTTGTTTTCTTTTCTCCTTTCTTTTTGTATTATTCTACACCCTGAAAACGACACCCCGTACTTCATTGCCCTTTATTTTTTCGCTTCTCTCGCGTCTCGCGCTGACCCTCGAACGAATCGCTCTTGGTTTTAAAGTCGCGTGAAACAATGTCTGGAACGTTTTCATGGCCCCAGACACCGCCCTCTCTCACTCCCATTGCGCCATTGTCTTACCGCCTATTACAGACGAAACACATATACATAGGGGGAGACGCGTATACTGTTTATCCGTACGAAATACGTATATAGTCCTGTCGCGCAGTCTCCGCGCTTATTCGCAATGTCAGACTGGCTTTTTGTCTCCTCCCCCTCGTCCGACTTCTTTATTCATGATTTTCTCAAACCCGCGCACTTCCTCGTTACATCCCGCCTCTGGCGGGTCACCCCCTCAGCCCCTTCCCTCGCGTCCTGCGTGCCATCACCCGCGCCCGCTCTCGGTCTCTCTCTCTCTCTCTCTCTCTCTCTCTCTCTCTCTCTCCCTCCCTCTCTTTCTTTTTCTCCGTATACGATGCAATTAGTTTTTATCTCCGGAACGGCTTAATGGAACCCCCTCCAGTTCGTCTCGTAATGTCTCGGATCACGTATCCACGAGTAAACGCTATTTCCTATTAAAATGTAAAAATATACATTGTATATATGTATGGATATATACATTTATATGTTGCAGTAGGACACGGTTGGTCTGCCAGACCCTAACGAGCTCCAACGTAGATATAGGAACCAGTAGCATACAAAATGATTATAAAAATAAAAAATTTAATTCAAAACAAATGTTAGGTTGGTGGAAAAAAAATTACGTGACTTTTTTGCTTTTTATCGGAGGGTATAGGGTATTTGTCTATGAATGCAATTACTTTTTAGAAAATCCATTAGGTTGATTCTGAGAGTGTGGTATCATATGCCTTATTGTGTATCACGAAAATATCGCATACTTTCGAAAATTTGATATTTGCCTTTGAGAAACTTTATTTACAGGAGATTTGTTGAAAATCGGGCAAATGGACTCAATAATTTTCTTGAATGGATCATCAAGTTTAATCGCCCAAATCAATATCGACGATAAACGAGGATACTATTGAACGAATTAACGATTTTTTCAATTTTTTTATGAACATTAAATTAGCGATCAATATTTATTTCTAAATTTGGTCAATAGTTATATACGTGATAACGTTAATAGCTATATGTGTTCACTGATAACGTATGATGTACAAAAATAAGATTTGTTCAAAGTAGCAAAATATAATTGCAAAAAAGGCCTTTTTAAACAGTAGAAAAATAGGATTACCCTTCCGAATATGTTTGACAAACTAGTTATCCAGTATATATATTACCTGAGACTGCAAATATTTAAAATAAAACGTACTTTAAAAATATATTATAGAAAAATATAATTGTAAAAAAGCTGCTTGAAAAGGTACGGAGGTTGTGAAAAATCTGTGTAAAAAATCGAAAATTTTAATAGAGATTCTGAGCTTCGAACAAACCAACCAGCTGTACCTATATATACCTATTTATTGACAATGCTGAAAATATTTTTTGAAAAACTTTTAAAAAAAAGTAAAATATAATTGTAAAAATGTCGTAGTAAAAAAGTGTTTGAAAAAATGTTTTAAAAAACAATCGCAACGAAGCCTTCGAAAGAAAGGAAAAGTATAATTACCTTTTTGACCAATTTTCTTGGTTCGGTTGTTCGCATTTTATTCTTTCCACCGGTCGAAAACAGCCGTAGAATGTTGCCGGAAGAGGGGCGAATATATAACAGTAAAAATCGTCCACCTGTGGTCACGTAACCCAGGATTAAAGACAATAGGAACGAGGCACCTGTTGACTCTCCGAAAATTGACACTGGAGACACAGCTGGTGACCGTTTGAATAGGGGAGAAACTGAAGGAGAGTAAGAGAGAATAGCGAATTAATAGAAACTCATCGTTATATCAATCGACCCACGTTTTTTTTCCTCTTCATCTCCTCTTCGTTCCATCGAACGCCAGTAGACGGAGCAGAAGAAGAAGAAGGAGAAGAAGAAGAAGAGGGTTCAATAAGTAGGGGGTGATTTCCGGATCGTTCATCAGAGGGTCAATCTTAGGGTGGTTCGACATTTTTTTTTTCATTCTCCTTTTTCGACATTTTTGTTTCTCCCACTCTACGTCGATTTTTTTTCGCTTCTTTGGTAATGAATGCGGAGCAGAAACTGTCGGAGATTATCGAGCCGAGCAAAAGCGAAATTTAATTTCGGGTGCGCGGCCAGTTCTTGTATACACGAGCTCGGCTGCCTCCGCAAGAACTTCTCTCTCTCTCTCTCTCTCTCTCTCTCGAATGGCGGGGCCCGAGTCAGAAATTGCAGTGCCATATCTTTTCCAAGAGCCATTATTTTCAAATCTACCAAATTACAGACATCCTTTCCAGGATATTGCGATTCGACTAAAAACTCTCTTGCTCTCCTCTGGCTCTCCCTCTCTTTTTCTCTTTTTGTACAGACGAGAGAGTGCGTCTATTCGACATTCCCCAACTTCCCTAACGACACGTTTGCTTCGGCGGCCAACACTAGCACCGGTTCCGGACCGGGGGACGTTCTTTTAATTTGGGTACAACGGTCCCGAACTCCCTCTATTCTCTTGGGATGCTATAATACTACTCCGCGTTCTTATTCCTCCGTTTGATGCTTGCCGCGCGTCAAACTTCAACCTGTCCATGATTTATTTTAACTTTATTTCGTTACTATTCCAACAACGTTTAACGTTGCAAATTTTTTATTTATCATCATAAACAAATTATTTGGATACGATAAATTGTGTTAAATTATTGTTTTCTATTTATATTTTAGCTTTACGTTAAAAATAAACTTATTTATATTTATTTCAATGTAAAATCGTTGTATGGCCATTTGACGGATATCATTTTGTTTTGATTAAAGAAATGACATGAGATGCGTGCGTCGAATATTGTTTAAATTAATATTTCACAGTTATATTATATTTTTTATGAAAACTTCTTTATTTCAACTTTAATTCGTAATCGTTTTATCAAAATTTAAAACATCGGTCTATTTTTCATTCATTAAAATGAATATGTGAAATGTTTTTAAAATTATAGTTTCGTGTGTTTGTATTTTTTTAGGATATCTTTTTGGACATTAACAAATTATTTATAAATTATTGAACGATCAATAAAAAAAGAAAACTTAATTTTTGGGACTTCGCGCGTGTCCGAAAAATATGAAAAAAGAAAAAAATCTTCGGAATTGGCAAAGCAAAGCGTGCACTTAAGTTGGTGATTTTGCGTTCGATGCTGGCGAGATGCGAAATGACCACCTATGAAAAGTATATATAGCGTGAGAGGGCTTTTGGTTCGAGAGAACGAAATAGAAGAGGCGAAGGCCCAAAATTACTTTAACGTTTCCATAATAACGTTGTCTGGCGATATCTTTTTTGCGTTCCGGATTTTTTCTTCCGCGCGCGTATTTAATTTACCCCGTAATCTTGTCATTACACTTTCGGCGAACGTGCGCCTTTATTTATTTAAAAACTTTCATTATCGTGCGTACATATATACGAAGATGAACGCTTTAGACCCAGTTATTTCGTACGCATTTAAATGACTTTTTAATTTAGTGTGACGCCAGCTATTTGCTTTAACGAGCGGGCGAATCCACGAGAGAACGAGCAAGCGACGACGACGACGACGACGACGACGACGACGACGACGACGGCGAGAACGACGGCGACGATGACGACGACGACCGAGGCTGTGCTCTCCTGGCTATGAATAATATTAAACGGAACGAAATCCGGCCCCGAGAACGCCGAGCCCGAGAGCGCGAATAATATGCGTATACGCTCTCCGAGACGTGTGTAGGCATACGAGATTCTTTTTAAACATGTCGTTCAACTATTCGGGAAAATATGCTCCCACGAGCCCGGCACTATATATAAGTATAATATGTATATGGATAAATTCTTTAAATCATCGGTCTTATGTTCCCGCATGTCGATTTATGAAAATTGCATCGACACGATTCAAAGTGCTGATAAATGATGTTTCAAAGATTTGTCGTAAGAAAAATGGTCATGGGTAATGATTCCTTTGAATTATCGCGCGTTTACAAATTCGATGAGTTTGAGTTAGTTTTCGTCCTCATAGAGACAACTTCGTGAACGTTTATTATTGGAAACGAATGGGAATGTGTCTAACACTGGTTCAGTTATGACATAAATTTCACTTCGATAACTCTGAATTTCCTTGAGTAAGACGGGTCACAAATATATTTGAAATTTTTTCATACATTGCGTTCACGAAATATAATAACAATATTTATTGCTAGACATCTTTAGCTCTATAACTTGCGCGCGCGTTTTTGAGCGGCATACGATCGTGCGCACGTATATATACGCCCTCACGTAATCGACATTTTCGACGAGTGATCATCGGTATAGAGATTGATCGAAATAAAACATGTGCCACGATTCAAAGTTTGTTATCCTTTTTTTGCATATTATCACATACGTACCAACATATAGCCATACTACTGTTACGAACCGAGAGTAACCGCCTGATAAAACCCGTATGGTTCCCAAATCGTTAAGATGTTAAACGTGCGTGAACGGTTAGTCACCCGAAATATCTGTTTGTCATACTATTGATTTCAAAACAACATCTGGCAAAACCGTTGGGGTCTACCTAATTCGCCGGTTGATCGTGAGACTCCCACGCTGGGATTCTCATCTCGGCTAATACTGATGTTGATCGACAGTTTTATCTTCGTACCTTTTTCCAGAATATAAAGTAAGAGGGATCGACGCACCTTCATTCAGGTGACTAGGGGCTAAAGCAATTAGTACACTGCGGCCACGCGCAGCCCAGCTCAGGTGGTAAGGACTAACAGCATGAACGCGATAAATCCACCTCTGTAACGAGCGATAGTCCTAAGCGTGTAAGCCGAATTTCAGGAATTTGTCGCGCGATTCCCCATTATAAGGAATTAGATCACCCGCTAAATGTTCTTACCAACCCATCAAAAATATCTAGCTAATTTTACCGACCAATCAAAAGGTAAAACTACTTACTCGATTAATACAAATAATCGGTATAAAAAGTCTACTTTTTTGCCAGTTAGAATTGCAACGAGCCAGCAACTGAACTACCCTTGCGCAGCAGAATCTGTGGAGAATTCTTGCTGGTTAAAGTATTTAATCCGTTTAAGTACCTACAAATTGTAATCTCACCGGGAGTGAACTCGTATATTGTAAAAGTATCAAGGCAGTTAAAGTTGTATTTCGAAATGAACTCTGATAAAACGGTCTCGAGTATCAGATCATCGAATCCTCCTGCTCAACCTGCGCGAGGTGAGTCGAAAGCACACTTACACATACACTCCCTCGTACCAAAACTGACCACCGGACAGTCGAAAACGACGATGCCGTCCTACCGACACCTCCCCCGAGTCGAAATTTTCGGGTGCTTCGAGAATAAATCTAATCGAGCAGAGTGACGAGGCTCCAGGCGGGGTTCCAAAATGCAGAAAATTTACGTTTGGAGCCTGCGAAGGGTTGCGGAGTGTCTCATGGACCCTCGACAACCACCCAGTGAGTCTCGTTCACGCGCTCGTTCAAACCCTCCAGACCCCTTCTTTGAGGCTAATGTGGGCGCTCCCCATATACTATCGAGAAAAGATCTACAGATTATATCGTTATTTTTCCTGCTATACTATGTTCAGTACGTCACTATATATAGCTGCACAAACATACGTGGATGCAGCGTGTGTGTAAGGAATAGGACACACAAACCGTTCACACAAGTAGAGACCCTTTGTGGACATTACAAAAACGTCGTTGGCACTTTGGCCAACTCGCCACTGTCTTCTACTCGGCTATATACAAACATGTCGCGACACCGTTTGCGAGAATCGTAGCCATCTGTCGGACGCTGGCGGTACTGCCAGCGCGACAATTACTCGAGGCAACATTTGGATCGAGGGCAGGTTGTGGAGGGTCCACGATGACACCAGATTCGAGCTGGAAGGCGCGTTGGCATTGAGGGCAGGATGGCGGCTTAAGTGCTACAAAGGAAATTAAGTCTAGGAGGTTGAAAGGAGCAGCAAAAATTTCGACACGAGCCTCCAAATAAATCTTGTAGTAACATAAAGACGAGACTTTCGATTCTGAGTAAAGGACTTAATGCCCTTACTCGAAAAGAAAATTCGGACGGTGTTACGCATCTTCGTACTCGGACAGTGTTCAGTAGGTCGTAAACACTACTAACAATAAACGTCGGCTAAAAACCCGATCTGATACGAACGAACATCGCGCATCGCCTCATAACATTTCCATCGATAAAATGTTTCTCAATACCAGTTAAGGTTGGGGTAGTTTTGGTAGGTCGTTCGATTCGTGAAATTCAAATTTTTCTCAAATATATTCATTATCGCCATAAACGGATTTGTATCCGTGAATTGAGGGATCCCGCACGTTCTCATATTCCTCTTTCGCAATATATATCGTATAAAGAGAATAAGGGAGAGAAGCGTGGGTTCTTATGAGAAGCGATATCCATTTCAACGGCGGGTCTTTCTGCATGCATCGAAGAGAGACGGCACACGCGGCGTCGACGGGGATCGAGAGAAGGGTGTCCTCGGAACTCTCGATATTGCCGTATGATTCGATTTCGAAACGCTGATCTTGTTTCTTATATTGTGTTGTATATTACCTCGAACCTTTGTACCGCGTCGCCTTCTGTCAGTTCCTCGTTAAGGAGATGATTTTATTTGTTTCGGCAATAACGAGCTTAAGGAAAATCGATTTATTAGTGCCTCTATTTCCCCAGTGGCCCTCGGGTCTCGCCTCCAGCAAACTCCCGGCCTATCGACCCTCTCGCCCTGTAACGTTCAACCTCTATTTGCCACCTTCGAGCAAAACCACCCTGTCCTACATACAACGCTCCATAGGGTTTCAAATTTCTTCGAAACGGATTGTACAAATTTTCATACGGAATCGTATCTTTTGTACTAATCTATCTCTCCGATAGTGAAATATTCTAGAGACAACACTATAAATCTGCCACCTACAAAAATCATACATAGAAGAAACGTATATAGCCAAAATCTAAATTTTCGAAAGGACAGCCCCGAGTCAAAACGAAAAAAGAAAAGGTCAAATTGTTCACCTAACTTCGTATTCTGTTTGCATAACTTCATTATTTCAATTCCCATCAATCCCACGAAGGGTTAAACGATAACAGAAGAACGTTTTACCGTGGGTAGTATTTACGTTGAATATTGTGCCTGCGTCCTCGAGACAAGGACGCAGACACGGTTTCGCAGGCTCGTGAATAAAAGCCCCGGTAGGACGAATAGGCGGTCTAAACATAAAAAATATGAGTCAGAGAATTTCAAAGAAACGAGGGAGAGAGAGAGAGAGCGATGAGATTCGAGTCGAAACGAAGCCGCAGAGAGGATATAGAGAAGACCACCTCTGGATAGTGCTACGGCCCGACTGGAGCGGTGCGGCTGCTGCTGCGGCCGTGAAACCGCTCTTCGAGATGGCGACGAAGGCGGTTGATTTTTGCACGACGGCAGTAAACGCTAATCCCACAACTCGTAATCCAGAAGGGGAGACGTTGGGTAATGGGAATCCCTGACTCCAACTGTAATTATAGGGATCATTTAATGGACCCCCATCTCAACCTTCTTCTTCGCCTACCGCACCGCGTGTCTCTTTCCCTTTTTCTCTCTCTTGCGCGTTCTCGCTCTCTTTCGTGCGCACACGCAAACATTTTATATCTCTCTCGTTTCTCTTCTCCCGAATTGCTCTTACCAGGTTTTCTCTCGTTCCTCTTTCGTCAGAAATCACATCCAACTTTCGTGCTACTCCAACCCCACGTAAGTTTATATACATATAGTACAGTAGGCTGTGTCATTTTTGGGCAACTTTTTTTCATCCTGGTAAGAGGCTTTAAACTAGCAGGAAGGTAAAAAAAAGAATCCTGTCCAAATTTCAGCTCTTAATATTAATATTTAGAGGTGGCTAGAGTTTTTTTGTATTTCCCATTTAAATAACACAGGGAAAATGTCTTTTTATGTTTGGAATTTTATACCGCGGTCATCGCATATTATAGAAACAAGCTGCCAGCATATTCTTATAGACAATTGAATGCTCTACAAACAAAATCTCCTATACTTTTTTGATAAACTTAGCCATTCAAATGATATTCGAGTTCAAAGTTAAAAATGTATGAAAATTTATCGTTTTTTTTTTTAATATTACAGGGAAACTATTAACTCTATTGAAAAACACCAAATAACTTTTTTGTAAATCATTAAATTTCCTATAAAAACCTCTCAATATTAATATTAAGAGCTGAAATTTGAGCAGGTTTCTTGTTTTGCCTTCCTGCAAGTTAAAGCCTCTTACCAGGACGAAAAAAGAAAGTTGCCCAAAAATGACACAGTCTAATATATATTAGACTGTGTCATTTTTGGGCAACTATGTTTTTTATACTATGCTTACAACTATGTTTTCGTATATATGTATATATATACATATACGAAAGGGAGAAGATACGAATGATTTACGTATATATGTAATATAATTTATATGTTCTCCTAGATTTCATCCATCTGACCTTATTCCTCTCGTCCTCTTCAAGGTTGACTCTCGAGAGCGCTTCGTTCGCTCGAGTGGAACAAGTGGAATCGTAAATGGTGGAATAGAAGCATCCCGCGCACAGACGGCCTAAACAAGCCTGAACAAGGCCATTATGTATGCAGAGAGCTTACGGTTTATACCTACGTATATATGTATATAAAGAGAAGCGTGCTAACGCACAGGCGCAAGAGTATTAGCGAGCAGAATTGTGGTAGAAGTGCTTTAAAGAGCTCCAACGTTCACCGACTATTAATACACAAATGCCCTATATTTTGCCTCAACTAAAATTCTTCTCACTCGCGCTGTCCGACAGGCCGTCTTTTTTTTATAGTTTTCGTATCCCGAGAGAATTTTGCGTGCTATGCCAAGAGGAACGTTGAAAAAACTATAGAATTTCACAATCGGCTCCCCTTCGGTATTATCTTGCGTGGATTATGCACGAGGTGGGATAAATGAGGCAACTGGAATATTATTTTTGTAAATTATCGAATTATAGTCTTGTTGTTTTGTTTTTCGTAAACGTTACCAATTGCCTTATTTTTTAGTTTCTTCAACCTCTTCGTACGAGTATATTCGTACGCGCGTTAAGTTGACTATGTGTTACGTCGGTCATTGTTTAAGGCAGAAGGCTCATATAGAATTTTCAAAAAAATCAATTTTTTTTTATTTCATAAAATGTTAGGTCATCAAAATTATAAAACTTCATTCAAAGTATTTCTCATGTTACAACGTGTAAACGTGACCCTCCTGTACTAAACGTTCGCGCGTCGTTAGAACATTAAATGCGTTTTTTCTCAAAACTATGTTTTTCACATCGGTGAGGCAGATTACTCAAAAAGTTGTAGATCAATCACGCTGAAATTTTGCACACATCTTTTTTATACCATTAATTTCTATGTGAACCTATTTGTTCGGGAAATTTAAGAAAAATTATAATTATTTCGAGGCGAAAACCATTGGAAAATGTAGTAAAAATTGCAAGGTTTTTTTATTAAGTGTCTCAATTCGCACATTTTTCTTTTTTTTTCACTTTTTTTGTAGGTTCACCGACTAATTATAACATTAATAAGCAATCAGATTTTTGTTTTTGAATGAATACAAGAAGAACTAGAAGCCCCACCGATAAACAACTCGCGCTGCGTTCTTCCCCGAAGACTGCACAATGAATCGGCAATTTTTCATTAAAAAAAACAAATTCTCGTAGCAGTTCGGAATATAAATAAACAATATGCCAAATTTCAAAAACATCGAAAAACTTATTCGTTAAACAAAAATTCATGAAAATCGACTGAAATTCACGCGTCTATATGAGTCACCTGCCTTAAGAGCAACCCGTTGGAAAAATATTATTCGAATTTAAAACATCGGTATTGAATGAGCAAAGCGTATTAAATTGCGAGCTATCTGACAAACGAGTGTACGCACTTCAACGAGAATCTCCCTTTGATCGTGAGACAATTTTGGAGAAATAAAATTTGAATTTTTATAAACTATTTTTGTCTAATTTTATTTATGTATAATTATTTACGAATAGAGCGATGCACGATCCTTCGAAACAATTATAGAGAAAGAAAGTGTTACAGCGGGATGTGACTCGAGTTGGCATGGAATACCCGATATATGTATACGACTTTTTGCTCGGAATTTCGCACAGTTTCTTTAGACGTCAAAGCGTGTACCGAAGGAAGTGAGGTCTCACGGCACACCTTTTCCCGCCCGTAATGATTCATATATCGAGCTACATATACGAATCAGTACGTCATTACTGCGATTATGTTACTTATTCTCATACGAAGATTATCTTTTTTCTTTCTTTTATTGAAAAAAAAAACAAAACAAAAAAATAAAAATAAAAATTGGATGGAGGTAGACAAAACTTCGCGTATCTTAAGATCCCACACGTGCATGGAGGTATTCCACGCTTGTATCCAATCGAAATGAATCTCGCTCGAGTTAATTTTAATCTGAACGTGCTCTCTTGATTCTCGAAGTCTCATTCTTAGATTGAAATGAAGCAAGGCTCGTATGTTTCTATGGCTATACATATATATATATATATATACTGTTTCTCATTTCTTCCCAGGTGTTTCCTTTTTTTCTTCGCGTGCCTTACGAACCAAGGTTAATCCTAGACGGACGTTTCGAAGAAGACATGGGTTAATGATTTCGTGCAGGCCTCTCAGGAACATTCGACCGACCACGATCTCGAACCTAATCTTGCACATCTACGATGACCCACATTTTTATTATTTTTATTTCCTGTTATTATCATCGCTATTAACGCTCGCATATGTTCATAGATCATTTTCTCCTCTTCTTTCTATGTGCCACATTGCGGTTTTCATGTACGAAAATTCAGTACGATTTTATGGATATCGTAAAATCTCAAGGAGGGATTTGCGCTTTTCGTGTTGAAACAAAAATGTATGTCATTAGCGAGATCTTTGATTTAAAATTATAAGTTGCATCGATTTGCAATCTTACGTGAGTTTTATTTTCATTTGGCATTGTTTTCCAATCTGAATATATTCGTTTTTGTTTTAATTTTTTAACTCAACTTGCATATTTGTTTCGTCAAGGCAAACGACATCGCCGTTTTGAGGATTTCTCGAATAAATGTAACATTTGTTTTTTTACACTATTTTTCAATGCATTTAAAAAAAAACCTTGAACTCACCTCGGACGATTATTTGTCTAGTGTACGTAAAAAAGTCTCATCTGCGTATGAAAATAAAAATATATACGAGAGATCGATAAACGACCGCAGAATTTTCTTTTTCGAAGAATATGAGCGCGATATTTCCAGAATTTGGAAATACGTAATTTTGTATTCGTCCTAACGAAGAAGCGTAGCGAAAAACATAGTTTGCTAATCATGTCATTAGCGATCGTACGGAAAAAATAATAATAATTCATCCGATTAATCGATAATGAAAATTTACGAATAGCGATGTTAATCAACGAACAGTAGATCGTAAATATTGTTACAAATATTGTTTCGCGTATACGCGGTCACGTTGTACAATGAGATTTATTCGTGGACGCATCGTACTGGTCGTTTAACGGTACGTTATGGATGCAACAGAATGCAAAATGAGATTCTCCCGTGACACCTGGACGCGTCCCTTGTGACAAATGTTTAGTACGCCTGTACAAATATTGCAGGTGGTAAGTACAATAGGAGCCCAAATCGAAATATCATTAACCCGAAATATCATATCGTAGCAATAATAATACTCCCGATCACATACTTTTGGAAAAATATGAATAATTAAATTCCATCCTTCGTATTACAATTAATCGACAAACATATTATTTCACTAACTCATCTGGAAAAGCCAACTCCGCTGGCCGCGGGCCATCGCTGGGGGACAACGTGTAATGGAATTCTATGAAATGCTGAAATTCGAGCTGAGTGCATTCGCGTATTACGCGATGATAAAATTCAGTGTGCATACACCCCAACGGTGTATGACCCTCGAGAATTACAACAACAAAAAATAATAATAATAATTACGTGTATATTAATAACTGTAATACGAATGCATACTGAAATGCATAATGCGTAATTATCGACTGTCAGATTGTTGTACGCATATGCTAATGGACGCAAATTTCATGTTTGCACATCGCGTTTGTTCCACGTCCTATTTTACAAATTGAATCATGTGTCAAGCTCGAATCTACGATAAAAGAATGAAAAAAAGAGAAACGTTTGTTCTGTTTCTTAAAACAAGTGTTTTAGCGTTTATCAAAATAATAGTTATAGTGCCTCGATTTCGAGATAGCACCGAATTCTGTATATCTTGTGTACTTTTAAATGAGAAAGAAAAATAATAAGTCGAAAGTTAATTCGAAATATTCCTTTGATCAAGAGATGGACGTTTTTTAAAAATTGGTTTCAACGAAGTTTGCACAATGCCTTCCACATGGATATCGATCCATTCGCCATGGACTTGTGTGGTTTTCTTCCACACGATATATATATATATATATATATACATCATGGGTTCCAGAACGCTGCGTGTGTTCAGTGTCTCGTTTGTTCTTTTTTCGTTTTGTTTCCGGGATGCAGTCCAAGTTGCTTGCTTTCCGGGAAAATAAAATATTCATTGTGTGCAGTTTCGCGAGCGAACACAGAGAATGAAAATATACACGACCACCGCGTTTGTCTCGAACGCCCAACCTTGCGCACTCCCTCACGAAACCCACTTCGGTCGCCGGTCTCTCCCTTCGAAGTACGTAGTAACAAGTAGAGTACTACGGTCAACCCTGGTGAACTCTCTGCGGATAGCAAGGAAGTAGGAAGCGAAGGGGTGGCAGGGAGCATGCCGTAGGCGCAAAACTAATTTTACAGGTCGATAGGCAGTTGCGCTTAAGCTTATTTCACCATGGTAGCTATATGGCCACGCTATGTCCATAATCCTACATAGATATATACGCCTACATATACTTACGCCAAATTCCGGGGTAAAATGGACCAGTTGGGAAAAGTCAACAATTTTCCCGACCCAAAAACCTCCCCAACCGCTTTCAATCCACCTAAAAACCTCTTTATGCATCAACAAAATATCGAATACTTTTATCAAAATTACAACCTCGAACGTCCCGACCAAGTTTTAGCCCGAAATCGACCGAAATTAAATCCACGACGCCATCTATCGTATCTACTTGGTATAGCGCGATCCAAAACATAATCTGTTCTCCGGTCGAATTCAAAGATTAAACAAAAATGACGCGTTTTCGTTGCATCGACGACGTATAGTTTATCACGGTGGTCCATTTTGCCCCCCGCCGCGACCATCGCCCCTCTCTACATGTACAATATACACATATATACGTAGGCTCGTAACTATACGTATATAACGTGAGTCCAATACACACAGCGAAGTTCTGACCGCGGGTGCCAGCGCGAGAATTTCCGAAACACTATGAGATGACCGTGTAGACTTGGTGCATTCCCTCAATGTGATCCTGCGCAGCGTGCGCGGGGAAGGTTATACGCAGAGAAAGATATAGCGCGTTCGCCAGACAGACACAGATCGTGAGTGAAAGAGAGAGAGCGAGAGAGAGAGAGAGAGAGAGGACGAGGAGAAGGAGATAGATAGAGGGCGCTACCTCTCCGCGGTTGTTCGTGGCGCTTCTGTTGCATACACAAGCTTTTACTCCGGTGAGAAACACCGCTAATGTGTTTGCACTGCGGCAATGAGGATACGTTAGGAAAACGTATGGAGACGCTGAGAGGTGCGGGATCGAGAAGGACAGAGGGGAGGGGTACACTTTATTATATATATATATATATATATATATATATATATATATATAGAAGTAAACAGAAAGATGGAGGGAAACGGACGTCGTCGAGTCGGAGAGACGAGTTGCGAGAATCGCCGGAGGACACCAAAGACAACACAACAACCTATACATAATATACACATATATACATATATACGTATAATATATACACGTATATGAAGAACTGGCTATGGTGTAACGTGGCTCGACGTTGTTTATTTTGACAAGCCGCAAAGCTTGTTCGTCCTTTAACGCGTGTATAGCACCCTCGACGGTTTTGTCGATCCGCACAAAGGCACCGCAATGCAATTAATCAATGAACTATCGTTGCCGAGTAATTAGCGATCTTTGCCCAGCAGCCTTTTGGTGAAGGGAGGGTTCGATGCGAGAGGTAGAGAGAGAGAGAGAGAATGGGAGAAGGAGGGGGCAACATGGAAAACCCATTCGTTTATTATATGCGACATTGGGCCACCCACCAGACTTAACAGCAAAACTCTGCACGAAAATTCAACAACCCCACGCAAATGTCGTTGTATATGTATATATATATATATATGGTTTATACCTGTGCTATATTGGTATCTTACCTCGCCTCAGGCATAAACGTGCTACCTTCTGTTTCTACGTTACGTACATATATATTTGTTCATGTGTGTTTGCGTACGTGTGTTAATACACACGAGATGAACACTGCTGACGTAACAATAAACAAGTCCTATCTATCCGCCACAGCGCATCTCTCCCAGGAGCTACAACTTTATAATTCATTAGCAGGTTACGTGTGTGCCGGGCTCGAGGAACCTTTCCGCCTTTCGCCCCCTCCCGACCGTCCTCCGCCGACGCCGTAGTCTCACAGTCGCTCTCGACTTGTCTGCCCGTCTGTCTACATATATCTACTGTCACGACACGTTCCCCCACTCCCTGCCGCCATCTCGCCACTTTCCGTTCGCCCTTTCTATCTGCATGATTTATTTATTCGTAGGTACGTGGAAAACGAGAGAAAAACAACGGAAATCGACGAAATTAGAATATGCACGGACACCATGGACCGTCTGGAATAAAAAAAAGAAATAGTACATTTACAGATGGAAAATAATGTATCGCTTCGTATAGGTACAAAGTGGAGAGGGCGTTTACACAGCGCGTTTTTTTATTTTGTTTCGTTCGTTTCGTTCCTGAAGCAATTCTCTCGTGCCGAGGGAAATCAATTCGTGAACGATCGAAACGAAAAAAAATTAGCTACTCGACGTATTTTACTTGTATATTTGTAAAATCATCCTTTCTTCTTTTTATGCGTTCGGACGCTGTTCGAGAATGACTTTTCGTCTCATAGGTGACTCTAAAATTGACATTTATTCTTTATTTTATACCGGCGATTAAATGATACAATTACTATTGGAGCGTAAAAAAACGGATGGATAATTATTTCGAGGAATAAAACGTGACCAAGTAGAAGAGCGATCGCGTTTCGTCGACGATAAAACAATTACGAAAGTAATACGGTTCATTTAACTCCGTCGTCACTCGACAATGTACGATGCGAAATTATTTCATGGATGCATTTCGAATTATTTACAAGTTCGTCGAATCGTTAAAGTTCTTGCGTTTATTATTTTATCGCCGCGAATATCATGACTATGTAGATAGGGAAGGAGTATGAGAAATAGGAGGAGGATGAAATATACTTACACGTATACATCGGTCGGCCACTAGCGAGTATGTACTTAGGTTCGATGTACGTATGCACTTTGGTACATAGACGATAGTCACGTTAATAGACGAGGGATAATTTATGCGGAAGTTTGCGGGGAAACGTGCACCCGATATGAACACACATACACACACCTTAATGCTTTATCGGGATGAGATAGTAAAATGGTGATTTTCCGTTCAAACTCCCGTGCAATAATAATATCGATAAAGCGATCGACCCCGTTTACCGATACTTCGGGTGGAGGTCAAAATCGTAGTGAACATTTATATAGGTATTTCACTCGGTGGCAGATCATAAAATAAATGAGTACATTTCTATAAAATTTTATTTTCCTTTACTCGACTACGAATACTCTTTTTCTTTCATCACAATTCATTATTCCATTTTTGGTTAAATTAACAAAATTTGTTTTCGACTAATTGAAAAAGGATGAAGATTTCCTCGTTCGCGATTAATGTGATTATGGAGTAACGTGTGATTTTGTTTAATTGGCGAACGACGGTGTCGCTATAAAACATCGTTGAGTTTTACTGATGTAAAATTGTTGGCGTAAATATCGAGTGCATACGAAAACTAATTATTTTATCACAAAGGTCGTATTCTACTTCGTAGATAATTTGTCTAAAGTAACATCAACCGCAGAGCCGGTATGTTGGAATATTTATGAGAACCTTTTGTATTAAGGTTAATTCTAATTATGAATCATCGTGTCCCACTTTCCAGGCAATCATGGTAATTCGACAGTTTAAGGCGAAATGTAATAAGAGATCGATATAAACCAATCGAATCAAAATGTAGGTGCAAATTGACGAATTTCGACTCTTCTTGCCATTTTACGATTTTAAGACAATTTCGATAAGCGAGCGAAACCTCTCGTGTGCTTCGATGAAAATAGTTCATAAGCGAATTCGATACGAGTATAGGCACATATATATTTCATCCGAGATATTTGCTCGATCGGTTACAATTGCCTTGGAATTCTCGAGGCCAAAATTCAAGAAGTTTCGGTACCAAATAATGTTTGTTTTCAAGCACAGAGGTTTATACACGCGATACATATAAGAAGAGAGGCCTTGTCTCGGAAAAATTCATCACGAAATTGCGGAAAAGAATACCATATATATACATAGTGAATTGTCTCGGGTTATTTGAACGAGAATGAAAAGGAGGGTACGAGTGATAAGCTACTGTGGAATGTTTACAGTGCCATTCAGATGATATTTTCAACACAACGAGACAGGAGAGAGCTTTTCCGGTGGCAAAAGAGAGAAGAAAGAAAGAAATTGAGAAATGGGGGGAGAGGGAGAGACAGAAAGCGAGCGAGAGAGAACGAGAAAAAATGAAAATAAACGTCGACGGTTGATTGCAGAGAGAAAGACGGTCGGGCCGTGTGCTTCCTGTCTCATCCACCACCAGAGGCGAGGTCTGGGGTTTTATTTCCGAGTCTTATATAGCAATCGTCGCAATAGTAATATCAAAGTAGTGGTTACGCTTCAGTAAAAGTACGAGAGCATAGCAAGCATTGATGTACAAAGATATATCACCGAGCGGTGTGCCTTAAACAACAGAAAAATAAACAAAAACAAAAAGCAAAAAATAACTACGTCAGTTGTTTCTACTTTCGCGCTGAATTCGCCACAGTTCGTGGCGATACGTAATCAAATTTAAATTACTGCCCGCCTTCTTGATATGCCAAAACTGGGAAGTATATTTTCGTTTCCTTTTCAGCCTGAGAAAATTAACAACCTTGACGTTTCGGGTGGGTTAGTTGGATTTTTTCCATAACTCGGGCAATACGAACCTCTCCTTCATTTCTTTGAAGATATCCCGAGAATGCCGTTGGGCTCATCTCGATATTTACATATTATATTTAAGTATATACCATAGCCATTTTTACAAAAACGCGGTGCATTAAGTGTCTGTAATTACGTATTTTGAATCGAGTGTAACAGTTAACCCAATGAGACCCAGTTGGCTGAACAGCATGGTTTGAGCTGTTTCTTCGAGCTTGAATGGTTTAGAATGAAACGAGGACGGTCTAGAATCCATATTTTACCAGGAAACAAGATTCTAGCCTTTTCGGTAAATTATTTCGTTTCTAGAGAAAATTCATTGTAACGAGTGTTTGGATCTTCGACAGATCTTTTATTCGCCATTATGGTTCAAAGTGAATGGACAAAAGTCCAAGTTTCTTTATTTTTATTTTCAATCTTATTTGAAAGGCTCGTGTCACTATAATAACCATATTGCAATTTTTGTTAATTTGATTATGTTTGTCAATTGTGTCTTATCGATTAATTAACGTTTCTTTGAGAATGGTGAAATTTATGAGGAAGATCTTCTCGCCTCGAGGCTGACTCGCGGTAGTTTGCTTATGCCTCACGAGCTCTCGAAGTAATTTTGCAAAGTGGAATCTTTCAGATTGGTGATAAAATGTACCATTAACGTCTCGACAATGAGTTTTGCGCTCTGGGAGACTCACAGACCCTCGACAGCACTTCGACTATGTCCCGAGGAATCTTTTTCCTCAAAAGCATAGATACACAATCGTCCGCTCTCCCGGGACAGCTCGAGCGCGCCGATTCCGTTCAGCAACCGTTCCAGACCGTGCACGAAGCTCTCGTTCCATGGCATCAGGCATATCGACGCATATACCAGAGTAACCAGAACGTCCATGTTTCCATCGTTTTTATACAAAAGCTCATTCGTCAAATATATCCGCAGAATCCTGGCTGCGAATTCTCAGACTCGTCTCAACGTTGGAAAAAGTTTGAGAACAATATAATTTCCTCGATGGTCCGATCCATTCGCTCAGCCTCCCCTATATAAGGATACGGCTTCAATCTACCGATCGAGCTGAACAAAATACGTCCATTAACTAATCCAAATGAGAAATCTTTTATGTCTCAAAGCGAAATGAACAACGACTCATTGTCAGTAAGACTTTAATCTTGACAGAGAATATCAAATGAGTCCGATGAACGATCGATTAATGGGACGAATGAAAAATGTTGCAAGTGTTAGTCGTATCGTACAGTCTATCAGCAGCAATTAGTATTCCACGGGACATTGCTGAATCTTTTCACGATTTACTACATGTTTCAAAAGTTCACAATCACTCCGTACCATAACCCCGAAATTAGCATAAATCCATTTCTCATGAACACGATTTCAATTTTCATACGGAACAGACTTGATTTTTTTTTTATTATCACTCAACGACTGAAACTTTTCTTAACAGTCACATAACACTTTACATCATGAAAGCGTCAAGCCAAACATTTTAGGAGAAAAATCACTCCAGATTCCGATAAAATGATTATTTTTATTATGTGAAATTAAGAGAATAGGATGATGAGGGATATCGACGATGTTTGTCCAAGTCCGATAACGAGTAATAAAGTGGCCTTGATGCCGCGGACAAGTACCGGCGCGTCTTACTTGGTGGCGGTTGGCGACTTCTACGCCATCAGCCTGTCCCGCGTGAATTAACAAATTTTTGAGCGCTCATTCCTCTTGAGCCGCACGATATTCTATCTTATTGTTAGAAATGAATAACATATCTTAACTACGACGATCGTTATATCATATCGAATACACCACAATTCGCTCACTCTCTTGAGCTCCTGGCAAAACTTCTTTACCTTCTTCTTTTTTCTTTCGATCCACGTACCACAAGAGCTGATAATTACTTTCGGTCGCTAGTCTCTCTTCCTCCGCGTATCTCTGTCTTCATCCGTCGGCGAGACGCGCCAAGACGAATCGACGTAGTCCATTCCCCTCTCATTATTGCGATTCTCGGAGCCCACTTCCGACGCCCCTTTTCTCTATCGAAGTACAAAGAGAAAGAGAGAGGCAGACAGAAACGGATTTAGAGAGGAACGGAACGATAGACAGACAAGGTTTCATGTTCGTATTCGAACGCGAGAGTAGTGAAGCAATTCGAAAAAAAACCCCTTATTGAAAATTTTTTCGAACGGAGGTAGAAAAATGTTGATGAGCAAGTCGATCTAAAATCAGGCGTTTCTTTGACCACCATGATACATCTGTATATATATCATACCTGCGATGGTACTATAAATGTATATATGGAAGATCCACGCCCGAAGTGGTAACATATAGAGAATTCTCGTGGAAAAGAGCTCAGTGAAGCGATAGTACGACGACGACCTGGCCGCTTCATGGTACGTGAGCGAAGCGAATCGAGATGAGATTGGTAACGGGTTTTCACCGAGAAACGAGTTCAAGGAACGTCGTCGCGCGGCGTCGTACATAGCGCGCACAGAGAGCACCGCGCGCTCTCGATATCCCTCGAGGGGTTTCGCTACGAGACCGCGTGCGAGAGGAGAGCTCATAGGATATATTCTCCATAGAGACACACCGTTAGCCCGGTAATGATCTTTCTCCGAGGATGCCATTTTTGGTTTCATCGCAGTTGGCTTTTCAACCCATCATTATTTACGTATATATATATATATATGTTCGCGCTTACATTGTAGTTTATATAGCGAATATATAGGCGAAATACTGATCTTGACGTAAAACTGTAACATCGATACCTAGCACCGTTTCGTTGTAACATCGAATAATAGCTACATTTATAGGTACACGGCCGTATGAAAATCTCCAATTTTCTCTGTTTCAGGTTGGTTATATGTAAATGTGTGTCCTTGTCTCTTATCGATAAACGTAAAATTATAGTTCTCACACTGCGGTAGCTGAAGAACTGAAATAGGTATCTAATTTAAAAACAAAAAATTAACAGTTATTGTCGTTTTAATTCTTGTCATTGTTGCTATTATTATTGTTTTTTTGTATTATTGTTATATTTGTAGATATTATCCTGGACAATAAAATACAATTTTGTAAATTGAAAAAATGTTGATTACGTCTAATTTTGCTTGCATAAAGCTACGTCGATACGTAGAACGTGACTCAACGTAGTTGCGTGCCAATACTTCAAAAAACCGTTGCTCCGAAATATCCAGGAATTTCAAATTAAATCAAACATCGAACAAAGTTCAAATTTCGATATAAACATCCGGACCAGTTTGATAAAGTTGCAATATCCGACGCTCCTTCCCGTTAAACTCTCTGCCTTTGAAAACTTTGCCGCTTATTTTCGATATTCCATGTATTTTTCTTCTTTTTTTTCGTTATCTCTTCTATGATTGCGATGAACACGTTAAACTTCGCCGACGAGACACGACAAACAGAATGCCTCGTTAAATCTTCCCTATAATTCCTCATACACACACAGCGTCTCTCTCTCTCTCTCTCTCTCTCTCTCTCTCTCTCTCTCTCTCTCTCTCTCTCTCTCTCTCTCTCTCTCTCTCTCTCTCTCTCTCTCTCTCTCTCTCTCTCTCTCTCTCTCTCCGGTTTTGTCAAGTCAACGGATACGTTCGCGGGGCGTTTTACTTTCATTTAGTTACACGCTGTGCGACGTAGTGATTGGGGGAGGGGCGTTAAGGGGGTGCGCGCTCGCGGAGGAGGGAAAATCCAAAGTGGATATATAATGGTAATAGAACAGCCCCAGGCCCAAGGCGGATAGACGTATACACGTATACCATGTACAAACATATATATATATAATATATATATATATATAGATGTAGATGTAGATATATATAATATATATATATATATAGATGTAGATGTAGATATATATTTACGCTATATATTATGCGGTACACGGTACAGCCAAGGGTTGGTTGCCCACGGTACTTGTTCCTAAAGTTGGCGAAGTCGCAAGGCATCGTTAATTACCCAAGCTCTTCCAGTTCTCGCACTCCCTCGTGTTCTCGCGTTTCTCTCCTTAGTCCTGTTCCCACAAGCCCCCAACCCTCTCTCTCTCTCTCTCTTTCTCTCTCTCTCTCTCTCTGTCTCTCTATCTCTCATGCTATCGCGCCTCTCTGGCCCTCTCCTATCCACTGCCTGCCTTCCACCTTTATACATCGACCGACAGAGAGCCTTACATCAAACCATCCTTGCCCCCGTCCTCGTCCCTCAAGCCCTACGAGAGTGTACTATAACCTCCGGGTGGATAGGGTTAAGGAGACATATAATGGGAGCCACAAATTATACTTTGGAGTGGCGAATTGGTATACCGAAGGAATATTACTATTGCATCGTCATTACAGATACGTATAACGCTAATGTTCAAGATGCACGTAAGATGGGATTTTGGAATCAACGGTGAAATACGATTATGCGGACGGTTCTAATGGCTTTATATGTGTATGATTCTCTTTACTGTCGAATCGAACGATTTATTGGCGATAAAATGAATTTGATGGAATTGTCGTGATTCGCTGAATGGGACAGCTACTGGAAGCGATTGGATATAAACAATTTTTTACAAACTCCCGTTATGCCAAATATAGGACATTTTGAAATAATTGTCAATCGAGAATTTTTTCATTATAGATTGAAAAAAAAAATTCAATAACAAATTTATGATTTATTCTAATTTACGATAAATTTTTGTTTTCCATTGCGAGACAACGATATCCTCTATTGTCGACGAAAATATTATTTGACAATGTTTGTGTATTTTTTTGAGTATCTTCTTTCTGAAGTTCGAAAAAGTGTGGTACACACTATTTCTTCGACCAGAAACGAAGTTTTTAAAGTCGTAACTTCAGCATCGCCGATAAAATGTTTTCCGATTTTATATTTGATAAACTAATAAAACAACCGTCTTTATCGACAAAGCCCTTATTACATCGGAAATATTGATTTCACAGGTATTTGGTGTAACAAACTTTTCCACACGATAGACCACATACCGCTCATCGTAAGTTGAAAAATCAGTTAATAACGAGGAACAAAAAACAATTATTTTTATATCAAAGTCGCGAAGTATCGAATGCAAGGTATATTTTTCTCTTCTCTTTTGCGTTCCTGAGCGCGCTTTGACGGAAGAGAAGGGCACGAATGGATCTTCTTCTCGCGTTATATGACGTTATGACGGAGAAGTTTATTGGGCCTGGAGGTGGTAAAAATCCGTCGTTGCTCAGAATCGTGCCTATCTGTATAGATATGAATGTGTATATATCCATCGGCAAATATTTTTCCGCCTGCGGCGCAAGCCGTCTCTTCGCTCTGGAGTTTCGCAAAAATCGTTCCCATTGTTCCCGACCTATACTCTCATCCCGTCTCGTTCGCCCTCGATCTTTTTCCTCTCACAACCCCTCTTCCACTCCCCTCATTGCTTTCTCTCGTTCACTCACTCTCTCTCCCTCTCTCTCTCGCTCTCTGTCTCTCTTTCTTATCGCTTCGATTCACGTCATTTCTTTTTTATTCCCCCACCCCATCTCACCCCTCAACGCCCGCCCTCTCCCTCCTCTCGTCTCGCACGATTCTTCGCTCTGTGTTCTTAGTTCGCGCTTCATCTCCACTCTCAACCCCCGAAAACCCCCTGGCATCGCTTTATTCAACCAATATTTCTCGAGTTTCTCAATGCCTCACCCCGGCTCACATCCTTCTTCTTCGCCAAGGTTATTTCTAGTCTGAGAGCCACGGTGATTTAGCGGCAAAAAGAGATTGCGAACCGCTCTAATCAGGAGAGACGTGATCGCGTGAGTCTCTCTTTCTCTCTCTCTCTCTCTCTCTCTCTCTCTCTCTCTCTCTCTCTTGCCCCCTCTGGCTTTAACTGACTCTAACTCATAACCGCGAAATCGCAATTAAACACGAAACTGAAGATCGATAACTTAGACATAGATCCGCGTGTTATTGAATCTGACTGATGAAACAAAAGCTTAACATGCTCCACTAACGAAAGAACGTCTATGGATTTGCGATGTATCGAAGATACTTTTAATTGATTTTCACAGTGAAAACTATTTTGGTTTTTAAACAGCCAATTTCAAGATTACGATTACCCAGGTACTTTTTTTCTTTAAGGTGGTAACGTCGATACTGCAATAGTATATACAGTCATTTTCGACTTATGTAGTATTTAGAGTGTGGTCGAAAACTGGCTGACAGTACTGTCAGTGCTGACGCTGGTTTGACTGGAAAATGCGCGGTCGGTATTACTGATAGTGCTGGCATGACTTACAAAACCGACCGCGTTTTACAGTACTTTCAGCACGATAGTGGCGGCATTTGTGCGGCATAACCTGATTTGTTTGTAACAAGTAAAAAGTGGAGCAACAAAATGAACCCGATTCGTCGAGCGATTATTAATGTCATTATAGATGAAATTGTGCACAAGGAAAATAGTGATTCTTCGGAAGATGAAGGGCTGTTTAACGAAATAATTGGAATAGCGTTGCAAAGACGAGCAAAAAGACCTTGCATCCAGGATTATAGCGAAGTTTTAATCCCGTCCCTGTCCGATGCAGACTTCAAATCTCATTTTCAGTAAGAACAAGATACGCTTTTATTAAATTTAATTAAATTACATCCTGGTCTAATTGTTTCTACCGTATTTATTGGTTTCTAGAATGACGAGAATTACATTTGAGGCACTATTAAATATCTTGAGGCCGAAACTGACTCGAGCAAGAGTTGAAGAAAATAGGTCAAGAGTTGGCCGTCGTCCTATTGAACCGAAAAAGCAATAGAACTCGGCTTGAATATATTCTGTTAAGGTAGTACTGTCGATACTGCAATAGTCAAATGTACATACAGTCATTTTCGACTTACGTAGTATTTAGAATAGGCAACGTCGCGATAGAGTGAGAGAGACAGAGATGGTCTGTTTTGGTCTGTTTCACTCGAGAGATGCGCAAAAGCTAGGTTAAGACTCGCGGGTGACGGGCGCAGTTAATGACAAATTAATAATGACACCACGCGTAAAAAAAAGAAAAAATCTACCACTAGAAGGGCAAAAGAGGGACAGAAAAAAATGGTCGCTGCAAATGTAACTTAGGAAATGCTTGTAAACTTATATAAACAAGATAAGTACAATGGCTTATCGAGAGTTTTGGGCAAAGATGAGAACGGTAGTGTTAAAGTCACCAAAAATAAAAACATATTACAAAGAATCTTCGTTTTTTTCGAAAATCAAGAAATAAAATAACCACGAAATTGTTATTATATTGATTTGAAAAAGTATGGCTCTGTTAATAAAAGATTAATTAATAAAGAATCTTTATAAAATATATACTCCCATGTTTCATTCATCTTTTAATGTCGCGCGCATTGTAACTTCTTCGCTACGTTGCCACGCTACACTGAACTACGATATAAAAGTACGTTTGGGATATTGATTTGTTAATTACGACGATCACAGGCTCTCAACCTGTATTTTTAAGGATTTAAAATGTTCCTTATAATATTTTCTCTTATCCTACCCTTTTTTATTGAAATCTGAACGGTACTTTTTGTAAAATACAATTAAAACTGTGATTTCACATAGGACTCGATGTTAAATCTATGAAATCGTCAATGTGTTTTTATCTGGTTCTCTGTAGCCTCTTAAAAATTTAACTGGATTTTGTTCTTATCATTATCTACCACTGTACCAAATTTTATTAAATTCTGAACGGTAATTCTATAACCGACAGTACTACCTTAAATACTTTCTTGCTTGAAACAAACATTAAGGATTTTATTTTGACTTTTTTTATGTCTTAGGGGTAAGTTAACACAACCGCAAAATTGTATAGGCACCTACATTCTTGTATCTTGTAGTTTTTAGAACTGGCCCCTTAGAATTTTCTTACCATTCAGTTCATAAAGGCATTAGTTATCGACACAGATCCTGAGAAAAAAAAGTCAAGAACAATGCAAAAAAAAACACAATTTTGTTCATAAAATGTAAAAAGACGGTAAAGCTCTTCCCGTATTGTTTGAAGTGTCGTTTCTTGACCGTGACAGGTAACGTCCTAAGGAAAGTTCGGCAATTCCATGAAATTTCTATAACAAAACGCGGTCTCACCGACCGAGCATGCTCACCAGATTTCGTGCCAATTTGTGCATTCTGTCGAAAGTGGGACAAGAATAAAACAATGACTGCCACAAATTGAAACTTGAGTATAAAAATAATGCTCGTCGTTTACTTAAAATTAGAGACTTTTTTCTACGGACGGAGCGATAGTTCGAGACTTTAACACCGCAGCATGCACGTAAACGTCATATGTGCCCTATATACGTATAGAAGACACGTGGTACTCCGTTACTCCGAGCCCTTCAGTCCCTACCGCTAAAGCGGCGTCAGCCTCGAAAAGACTGATTGTGAAGTGTTCGTTGCATCAACGAAAACACGAATGCATGCCTATATATATGTACCTATCCATCTATTTTAAAGTGATGGTGGTTGAATGCGCGAGGGGATTTCATAAAAAAAACTCATACCTACGCAGCCGGTTCTCCCTTTTGCAATACCGGGCCTCGTCGACTCGTGCGTAAACGTTTGGAGCGACGAGGACACGCATTGTCGATATATACAATATATATATATATATATTTTTTTGTACATACGCGTATAACGAATGTCCACACCCTCGTTCACTCTTTTAAATATGCACCAGATCCCTCTCTGTATCTATCTCACCTCCCACGGTATATTTTGACCTTTCTTTGCTTTCAGCAAAGTCCTCGAACCAAAATATATTTTCCCTCGCTCTCGTATGCTCGCGCGATCAGTTTCCCTCTTTTTACCGTATCTATATATACATTTATGTGTGTATAAATATCCGGCACATGGGCTAAGCCATAACCTTTTTCAAAGAATCGGTTGTTTGTACGAGTTTTGGAACGAGTAAACGGGGGGGCGGGGAGGCGTTTGATATGTAGGGTGTATAGTAATCGCGAAAAAGGAAATTATTTTAACCGACGGATCTAAATTTACATTGGAATCTGCGAAAAATATCAAAATAAATATTTACGTTTGGTAAAAACTCTTGAAATTTGACTGCAAATATTTATCTTCTATGAAGATTTATGAGATATTCCGATCCTAGATTCGGAACAAAATTAATTAAAAAGTTAATAAAAAGGATTCAAAGTAAAAATCAACTGGAAATTTTGGAATTTTGTATATTAACAAAATTTTGGATCGATGATTTTTTATTATTATTTTGGTAACATGAAAAAATAAGAATCTAACGTTTGTTGTAAAAGCGACGAACGGCTATTTACATTCTTCGAGATTTAATCGTGTTTTTTTGTTTGTTTTCTTTTTTTCAGGACAAAGTACACGAGCCGTGAAAAGAATGTAAAATCAAGGTAGACGTGAAAATAGGAGAAGAAAGATAAGGGGACCGAAGAATCGAATCAACCGAACGATCCTCGTTCGATTTGACCCTTGTTACGGACGATAATCTTTATCGTGACCAGCGAATTCAATTATCGAGCTTGTTGCCCGTTAACAGAGCGCGTATATACGTATACGTATACAGGGTAATGGGCTCAGCTCGCGCGAATGTATGGACATGGACCTCCTCGATGCATCAGATCGAGGATTTGTATTAGCCACGAAGTATAGCACAGGGCTGCACTCTCGGTATCGGTACATAATATAGGTATAGTTCCTACGTATTTATAATTCACTACACCGTAAAGTCAGTAAGATCGAGCCAGATTTACAAGAAATCTCCGCTCTAAATACTCTTGTGTTAAATATTATCCAGGATCCATCAGCTTTTTACAAATTTGAAATATTTGTATTCGCGAATTTCTATTTTCATGTCAATTTAATATTATCTGAAACGAGATAGGCACTCGTAATAAGTTCACGTCGAATGGAAGTATCGACTAAACCGACAATGAGAACTTAGTCTATCGTTCATCGGACGGATCGGATATTCTGTGTCAAGAGACGGTTCTCGGACGTTTTTCAAAGCCGAGACGAGTCAGAGCATTCGCAGCCAGGATTCTTGCGAATATGCCGGATACCAGAGAATAAGAGCTTCGTCTACGATCGGCAAAGATTGTTGAACGTAAGCGGGGAGAGCTCCAGGAGTCCCAGGAGAGCGAACGATCTAGGCTCTTGAGGAAAAAGACTCCTCGGGCCTTGATCGAAGTACTGTCGAGAGTCTGGGTGTCTCCCAGGGCGTAAAAATCATTGTGGTACCAATAATGGAACATTTTATCGTCAATCTGAAAGATTTCACTTTGCACTTCGCGCGCTCGTGCGGCATATGCAAAATGCTTCAAGTTGACTAGGCGAGATCTTCTTCATAACTTGCAGTGTTTTCAAAAAAATTAATATTAATCAATGAGTAAAAAAAGCCTATACGAATTAACAAAATTTATAATACGACGATGGTATCTGCGCGACGGACATGTTGATTAAAAACTCTAATTAAAAGGAAGAAGGATACTCGGACTTCGTAACCATCGTTCGATGGTTACGAACGTTGAAAAAATTCACGCAACGAGTCCCGAAGAGACCTACACAGCTTCTCTCGACTCACTCTCCAGCATGCTTGGGTCTTTCGTCGACTCACCGCGAACAAGGATCGCGAATCAGAGATCCGTGTCGTTTTAAAACTATTACCGTGGATGACCAATGAATTTGTGGGGAAAAAGCATTGGAAGAAGTTGAGTACCAGTAAAGCAAATTATCGTCTTTATTATTATTATTAGTCCTTGATCTATCAACGATATTGTTCTTTTAATGGGATACCCCTGTACGTAAGATGTAACGAAAGAATTTCTTTTTTTAAATGTTTATTTATGTTCATTTTGATAGTTCAGGCCTGCGGCTTATCCAAAATGTACGATTTCGGCTCGGAAACGAAGAGATATTCAAAAAAAGATCAAACTTTCAAGATTCTTCTCAAAGGTTCCTGCAACCAGTCATCGCCTACTCTTCAATCTTCTCTATTCGACGCGTATTGAAAACAAAATCAAAATTAATACTTTCAGAAAGAAAGGCCCGCGCGTATTCTCGAAAAAATGCGTTTACGTACGAGTGTGAGACAAATCCGAATAAAACGCACGTCTGGCTCGTACAATGGGGAGGAACATATATATAACGCGTCAAAATTCTAAACACTCGCGCCTTACATATAAGTGCCTACATGAAGCAGTGGGATCTTGGGGGCTGATGCACGCGTTTCTAGCCGCAAAAATGTCGGGAGTACATATATTCTCGCTCAAGGGTGGTTTTTCGAAGGATGGAGGTGGCACGTGGCTCGCGTCCTATCTAGTGGTCCCCGAAAGATCGCAAAGAGAACGAGAGACTGTAAAGAAGGAACCTCGTTTCGTGGGAGAAGAGAAGCTATATAAAACTCGGACGATCTTTCATCCCACTCACACCTTCGACCAAACGCAATATATGGTCTCCTTTCCATCCCTCGCCTCCCCCCGCCCCATCCACACCACTACCATCTCATCTCGTTCTCGCTTGAGCGCGAGCCAAATAGCCCCCTATATATCATCGGGGAGATGGCCATTATTAAATCATGCTGCAGTTGGTAATTCAGTTTCCTGCAACGTGCGCCTCCACCCCTTCCTCACGAGCACCCCTACCATCGCTTCAACGGTAGACCACGCTGCGCGCGCGGTACGTGTCTCGTGTCGATTATCGAACGATAACAAGCTTCTCCCGATATCTCTCGTGGCGCGAGTCGAGGGAGATTGGAAGAGGGAGGGAGAGAGAGAGAGTGAAAATCGAGCCGTGGAATAAGGACGGGAGATGCGCGAAGTAGAGACAGTTTGGGATAGTGGGTCGTGAGTGATCGAAGCCCGGTACTAAGGATCGGAGAAGGACGAGAAAAGGCACGCGAGGGAAGGGGGCAAGGATGTCGGGAATGAAAAGAGGATGAGGTCGAGGGTGAGGTCGATGCGTCCCGGAGAATTTCGAGGTGGGCACCTCGATTCGTTCCCACTCGCAACCCCTTAACATTGATATATATATATATATATCACTCACAACCCCTTAACATTGATATATATATATATCACTCACAACCCCTTAACATTGATATATATATATATATATATATCAATGTTAAGGGGTTGTGAGTGGGAGTGAATCGAGGTAAATATAAATATATATATATATGCTTTTATAGGTACAGGAGAGAAAACGGACGAGCGATGTAATGCAAAAGTGCCTGACGGGCAAAGAGTGGGAGGTCGGCTGGAACGAGAGATCATGCGGGGTAGTCATCGAAAGAGAACTCACGTGCGCTCGTGCGATTCGATCCATAAAATGGTAGTGAAACGACCGAGGGTGGGAAAGAGAGCAGGGCTGGCGCGGGGGTGGGTGCAAGGCTCGACAGATGAAACCTATAGGCCTATACATCAGACACAGCAGCATGCACTACTAGAGTTGAGTCGTTTACGTGTACGTATAGAGGTAGCTATATATATCCCGGCCTATATTGGTAAACGTGCATATAGTTTGTGTATAGTACGTATTACAGGACGAATCATCTAAAGTGTTGCGAGGCACGCTTGCGCGACACGCGCAGTGGGAATGTGTACGCGTGGCTGCAGGTAGGAACTGCGCGTACGGGCCTTCACAGTACAAAAAGTGCCGGAGCGACGCTGACTGGTCCCTTGGCAACGTACTTCGACTACAAATGCTCTGTTATCATTCAAGCACGATGACGCTCCATTCCCGAGTTATGTTTTATCAGTTGTCATCAAGCCCATTTATGAACAGATTCGCAAGGATGTGCTTTTAGAGCGGTGTGTTGGTGGCGCAAAATAATAATGAGAGTTCAGCTCCTTGATCCAGCTTATTTGGAAAATCACTCCAAAAATACTTCCTGCTGGTTCAAAAATAGTAGAAATTGCTGTATTAATCGCTGTCTCCACTTACAACGAAGGAATCTCAGCTCCATTAATTTTTGTGCACGGTATGCATATCAAAGTTGGCCGAAATAACCACGAGTATCCACGGAAAGAAGATGTACATCGCATACTCATAGTCGAGAAAAGAGGATGGATTCATTGCGATTGCCGAATTTTTAAAGATAATGGAAGGATGCTTGCCGGAGCTATCTAAATGTATGCCTAAAATTGTCATGTCGGTGTTGCCCGTGTCGGATAATGTGTGAGGTCCTTTATACTGAAACTTGAATTTGGTTAGTGATGTTTGAAAGACTGTATCTCAGTGAAAAATGGTCGCACCCAGATAAAAAAAAAAAAGCATTTTGAAGTTCCAAGATTCTAACTTTGAGATCTGCTAGCCAAGAATTTTAATGAGGTACGGTTACTATACGTAATCATAAGAAATAGCGCGAAAAATTGTTGCCAAATTTTGTCTATTTTTCGTTTTGGTCCACGGGCTTAGACAATTTTTTTAGTTAAACAAATACATGAACCATTGTTTTCGCTTCAATTTGCTTTGTTATTTATCTCTTTGCTTCTATTTTTTTTAATGAAAAAGGGTCCTTGTACCTTTGGTCATCGATATCTCAGCAACCCATGATCGCACAGAAGATGAAAGGCCAGTTTTGAAAACTTGAAAACCTATAAGATCCTTTCGTAATTTTTCGGAAAACATTGTTTGTTTTATCATCCACATCGATTTGAAAAAAGTATAAAAAAGCAACTTTTTTTGGTTGTTTTAGTAAATCTACCGCTTTTTGACAAATACGGTGGGTGGCTAAATTATTCTACTTAAAAAAAATTCATCACAATCTGTGAAAGCGATGGCTGTAATTAACTTATTATGGTAAGGATGTTATTGTTTTTTGTAATTTACCTGTCATTAGTATGGCAACGTATACACGTTACGTTTTTCAAAATGATGGCGAGCACTTATTAATATTAAAGAAATGTATAATGACTTTAGAACCCATGTAACTAATGAATTTGAGCCGTCTTTCCAAACTCGTTCTCTGCGCGTTCATTGGTTGCTGACACATCGATGACCAAAGGCAAAAGACGCCTTTTTCATTAAAAATCAGATATCTCAGTTAAAAACTGTCGTAAAGAGATCAATAAAGAAGCAAATTGAAGCTGAAACAAGAGGATATCTGGTTCATGTATTTGTTTAGCTAAAAAAAAATGTCCAAGCCCGTGGGCCAAAACAAAAAGTCGACAAAATTTGACAAAATCTCTTCGCGCTATCTCTTATGATTGCGTAGTAACCGTAGATCATTAAAAACGTTGGCTAGGAGGTCTCAAATCTAGAATCTTGGAGCTTCAAACTGCTTTTTTTATCCTGATACGACCATTTTTCACTGAGATACAGTCTTTCAAACATCACTAACAAAATTTAAATGTGAGTATAATAATTTGGCCACCCACTGTATATAGGATATACATCAAATTACATTATGAATTATAAAAATCCATGGTCAGAAAAATAAATTTATCGTGGAATGTATATAGTTTTATATTTCTTGTATCGAGTGCACAAGTTTTCTATACGTTTGCATGTTAAAAATGTTTTAAATTCCGTATTTTTGTTTTTTACAGTGTGGACTATGAATAATAATCGAGTGATCCAGCATTTTTTTGAAACGGTCAAATTTCGACGTTCCCATTTTTGTTTTGTTACGAAAATTGTTTAGCAGTTAGCTGGCTTTAGGTAACCCTTCGAACAATTCATCCTGTACACGAATACGTATATAGCGCACACTACTGTCTACTCCATTTCCAGGGTCGCGGAACATCGAGTCCTTTGCCACAGTCCGATGTCATACACTGACGGGATTCGAGAGATAGAACAGAACGGTAGATGAGTAAAAGGGGCTCGGGGCAAGGGAGATTCTCTTTATTCCTTTCCGCCGTTCATTCCCTTTCAGTCGGTATATCTCTCATCAGTACGTCCCGCATCTGTGTCCGCCGAGTTAAATTGATTCCTAATGCACTGTGTGTATGTATGTGCGTGCACGAGATGTGTTCATCCTCACTCCGATTGTATCACGCATTTTGTCCACGGAAATGGTTCACTCTGCTCCATTTTCGACAGTGGACATTGTATGGAAAAAGTCATTCGCACGACGGCTGGATGATACGAACGAAGTTTGTAGAAAACACATTAAAAGTTAACGAGATAGATGGCTGAGAGGGAGTAATTATAGATAAGATGAAACATTATTTGTTGAGAATAGTTTTATGTATAAATACATACAATTGCAACGATAAAGTATTTAGCCTGGTTTTCATAGACTGCCATAACCAAGTTCGTCTAAATTACGTCTCGCCGAACGACATTTAAAACGGAAATGAAAAGAAAAATTTGTTAGTAAATAACAAATTCTTTGATTTTCGTCGCCTTGGAGTCACGCGAATAACTGAAAATATTAATAGGAATTCAATATTAATGAAAGTTCGATATAAAGGGAAGCTTTTATCAGAAATCATAAAATTGAGAAGTGAATGAAATTAAGATGCGAGAAAATGAGGTCAATTTCTATTATCATTATTAGATGGACGCTTGAAGTCCGTTGCACAGAAAATTGATGTTCGTTGGTCCCTGTTCGAATGTCGACGTTTTAATTCCTATACTTAACGATGATTATTCGAATATGAATTATTAATATGCCCCATTACTTACTTGACCTTGTCAAGGTTCGTTCACTCTGCAAGTCCGCAGGTGCGAAAATCATATTACAGTTCAGCTATGAAAGCTTTCCGCTAGGAGGCGTTTAAATGCACAGTCTTCCCTTTACCAAACCATCATTGTCCCGGCCACGCCATGAAACCATCGTGCTTATAAAATCTTATTGCTAAATAAATGAGCTCATTTGCACATGCCGTTTTGTGCCAAGCTAAATTGGCATTCGCGAAGAAGACCATTGAAAACCAACAGTGATTTTCCTGCGCGTGTATTCTTCGAAGGTACACGAAAAAAAAAAAACCAAAAACAAAGAAATGTTGAGAGACAAGAAGATGAGAAGACGACACAAAGGAAAGATAGGCACCAATGGTTAGCGAACACGTAGGGCGAAAGATTGGTGAGAAGGATGAAAGGGGGCTGCTGTGGGTAGTTGAGCGCTCCGCAGTGACGGTATAAAGGACGTCAAGGAGGACGACGCGACGCGAGAAAGGGTATGGGCGGAGTTGGCTGTGGCTAAAAGGTCTGAGAGAAGGATGCAAGAGCGAGAGGCAGTGGCGACCTGAGTGAGATAAGGGGCTTTAGTAGTTTCAGAAGACAATGCCGGCCATAATTGGATCACGAAGCTCCTGCTCCAGAATCCTTAATTTCGTCGATTGGTTCTCGCCAATCCTCCGCCCCCACCTTTCCGCGCCACCCCCTTCTCCAGCCAACGCCACCCACCCTCTCTCTTTCTCTGCCGCTTTCTCTTTCTCTCGTGGTTTCTTTTATCTCCGTCTCCCTCGTCAACCTCCTTCCACCCCAGCTGCGTTAGCGCTTGCTTTTCTCTTCGCTTCCACTCACACCATCCACTTCGTGACGTATCCATCTCCTCTGTAGATCACGATGGGGGCTCTTCCGCCACTCTTGCCACTTTCTTGCCTTTCTTTCATCAACTCGATCTTGCTCCTTATTCCCTCATTCAATACGCATTTCTCGAATATCCAAACAGAGTTCCATAGGCAAAATATTTTTTTTCAATATTATATGGTATTTCACTGCTGCGATTCACTCGAAACTTACGTTCGAAATTCCTAACGAGTACTATATCGATTTTACAATTTCCACGTGAAAATTTATTCATTTATTTTCGTCCGTTCTCGTTTCACGAAACGTTCCAATTCTGTAGTCTGCGATTTCTCTGGTTCGTCGGCGTATGAGCGCCCGGGAGAGTGTAATTTCGCTTGCCGCCGCGCAGATGACGCACGAAGAGTCGCTTTTCTCGCATACGAAACGTCACGTTCGGGGTATAAGTTTGATGTAACTTGCGCGTTCCCAGGAACGCCGTGCGGCAATTATGTTACTTATTTGTTGATCATCGTTATTTCAATTATGCCACGAGTTTATAGATATCATAAAGAGCGTGATGGGTGCAGAGTCAGACGTTACTGGTCAATTTTCTTTTTAAGAGATCCAATGGTTCTATCAAAACAGCAACCAATCACTGGGTCAGCAGCGTTCGACAGTCCGTCTGATGACAGCTTCTTTTCGCTTTTGTGCCTATAAATATATATATATAGTACTGACAGCCCTAGAAAATAACCAACATGGTGTTTCGAAAGTAGGAAAGGTTTTAGTGTGTATTCCTTTTTGCACTGGGGGAAGGTAACCTGATGTCGCTATATATCGGTACCAGCCCCATGGAGCACCCCTTTTTCACATGTGCCACAGTCTATTCGTTCAATTTTCCGATAAACCGGGGAGTCAGGAGAATTTTCCTTCGATACCATCGGCGAGAAAGCAGTATAAATATATAAAAAAATGTTTAAAAACATACAAGCACGGCAAAGCATGTTCATACCACCGTAAAATATGCTCCGTAAAACTATCAATATATATATATATACGGCATACGACGCCATTCTTTCTCTCTCTCTCTTTCTGAGAAGCCCCTGTCCACCTATCCCCGTCTCGTTGCGATTTTCCTTCCCAGCCTGGCATATCGAGGCCCCGATACGGTGTGAAAATGCCGAAATAGTGGGTATTGCTAAACACTCACAATCAGTTCCTACAACGCTATACACGTTAACTGAAACATGTAGTGTTAGGGGTATGAGTAAGCGAGAGTAAGGGGGTGAGAGGGGTAGAGATAGAGAGAGAGAGGTTTATATTGGCACGGCCAACAAATTAATCCAGTATATTTGCTTATCGTGAGTGGATCTCGTTTCGCACGGAGAAGTCTGCTCTTCATTAATTCAATTTCGAGGAGGTGGATGAATGGAAGGGCCGCGCGCACGATGATTCGATTAGAACTATATATATATATATATATATATATATATACTATAACGGTGGTGGCAGTAGCAGTATTCGAGAGCCTTTATTGACGAAGCTGCGCAGGCATAGATCTCCTCCCGGTACAACGATGAATCTTCTTTGGCATGTAAATCACAGTCCCGGCTTTTCTTCTTTTCTTCATTATACGACGGTCTAATGAAATTTTATCGAAAAATTTTCATATTCGTATGAACACAATAATATCATTTTTTCGGCAAAATTCTCGATGAATAAAAATGATTAATATAATTGTAAAACTCCAACGATAATAATTTTACAGATCGTGTCAACGATTTAAAAAAAATACTTAAGTATGTGAGTCGAACGTATGATCGATAATACATTTTTTGTGGTCGGACCATTTGAATAGTCTCGTCGATCATATCGTATGACTTTTCCAAGATAAAATTCGGTAGATATATATTTTTTTGATCACGAAGAAAAAAGAAGATCGATCGGGGAGCTTTAACGCGTCTATGAATTTGGTTGATTGTACATATAATGGCATAATGTCAATTTTGCGATGTCTACGTAACCGAGTGGCTTATTTGATAAGGTGTTGGAACGCATTAATAGAAGTAACAAATGCCGAACACAAATGTATATATATATATTAGACTGTGTCATTTTTGGGCAACTTTTTTTTCATCCTGGCACCATGCTTTAAACTTGCAGGAAGGTAAAAAAGAAGCCTGTCCAAATTTCAGCTTTTAATATTTTATATTAATAATTTAATAATTTAGAGGTTTCGAAAAATACATCTCCATTTCCCATTTAAATAACGGAGGAAAAGTGTCGTTTTATGATTGGAGTTTTATGCCACTGTCATGGCATATCGTATAAACAAGCTGCCGGCATATTCTTATAGAGAATTGAATGCTCTACAAAAAATATATCTTATACTTTTTTTATAAACTTAACCATTCAAATGATATTCGAGTTCAAACTTCGAAATGTATGAAAATTCATGTTTTTTTTAGATATTACAGCGAAACTATCGACTCTGTTGAAAAACATCAAATAACTTTTTTTGTAGATCATTAAATTTCCTATGAAATTTCTTTAATTGATAATTAATAAATATTGATAGATAGTTTTTTAAAGTTTTAAAAGCTTAATTTTTGTCAGAAAACTGGTTGAAAACATTTTATGTAATAATTTTGTTCGCGGTCATTAGGAATAAAGAATGTTACGTGAGTATTTTGTCCATCTTTTTGTAGATATTGTAATAAGTACTAGCTCATTAGAACCAGTTTTCTGACAAAAATAAGTTTCTAAGGCATTGAAAAACTATCGATCGATATTTATTAATTATTAAAGAATTTTTACAGTAAATTTAATCATATACAAAAAAAGTTATTTGATGTTTTTCAATAGAGTCAATAGTGCCGCTGTAATATTTAAAAAAAACCATGAATTTCCATACATTTTTAAGTTTTAACTCGAATATCATTTGAATGGCTAAGTTTATCAAAAATGCATAAGAGATCTTTTTTGTAGAGCATTCAATTCTCTATAAAAATATGCCACGAGTTTATTTGTACAATATGCCATGACCGTGAAATAAAATTGCAAACATCAAAAGAAATTTTACACGTGTTATTTAAATGGGAAATAGAGATGTATTTTTCGCGAACTCTAAATAGTAATATTAAAAGCTCAAATTTTGACAGGCTTCTTTTTTTACTTTCCTGCAAGTTCAGAACCTGGTACCAGGATGAAAAAGAAGTTGCCCAAAAATGACACAGCCTATATATGTATAATATATATATGTAGTAGGCTGAGCCTGTTCGGGATTCGAATTCTCCGGGGCAGTTCATAGAGCCTGTCACTCGCAGCAATATAAACACAATCCATTTGGCAAGCAATTCGAAGCTTCGACGACGTGGTTGTACATATTCATCTATACAGATATACATCGATTGAAATACATTCGCGAAACGCGCACGTGGGTGGGATTCGCGCCTGACAAAACGCAGGAGGTCTCTTTTATCTCTCTCTCTCTCTCTTCTTCTCTCATTCCCCCATTTTCATTCTCCCCCCTCTCACACTTTCTATATTATATAGGCGGTGATTTGGTGCGTATACACGCGAATTTGCATGAACGTGGTGCATTTCTATGGCGGAAGGTACTATCGGGCGTACGACAGTGCCGCTGAAAGTTTGTCTACCATACGTCGACGCAACAACATGTATACAGACGTATACAGACGTATACATGTATATGCCTTAGAAATCTATCAATCGACGTAGCGAGAGGCCCAATGAACAATGTTACCAATCTGGGTGTACATGAGCAGAGAACCCCATTGTTTCATCTGGCAACAGCGACTCATCTAATCGTACCTATCGTTCGGGTATATTTTTAAACTTCAAACGAGAATTGTTCGCGATATCTCGAAACGTTCAGATACATTGTTTTTTTCAACAGTGGACAATATTCGATTCTATCCAGTCCTTCGGGAAATGTTATTTGCAGAAAAAGTGTTTAAAAAGTGAACGGGCAGTTAAAAGCATCGGGAAATGATATTGGGGATGATGATGGAAATTAATGAATTGAAAAAGTCGGAAACGGAATGACAAATTTTCGGGTGAATTAACGTCTATGGTTGAACATAACATTGTTGGGTTCAAAATACATATCGTGTTGGTGATCTCATTCAGTTGACGAATTTTGTCTGTTTAAATATGATTTTATTTCAACACTTTCATCGCAATTGATAATTATAATTGTTGGGACGGAGGAATAAAAATTGGAGGATCGGAGAATACACACGACAACGCGATTGCAAAAGAACTTTTATTATCAGCGAATAGTCACGAATGAAAGTACACGTCTAGAGAAAATGGTTACAAAATGCAGTCGAATAATAATAATAAGAAGACAGACCCAGCGCTATCGTTTTGTCACCCAATGGCGCTGCGATGAATATACCCGCGAATCGTACCAGAGGGCGCGATCTTTAAAAGCCCAATAATAAAGAATCAATTATGAAAAATTGCAACAAAAGCGTCGCGTACTAAAATCATTTCTTTTCACATTTTTAAAATGTCATGAATAACGGATTCTTTCGAAAAATACATGACTTTTAAAATCGTAAAAATTGTTGGAATCTTTGTAAAAAGTAGCTGCACGCGATCGGCAGATTTTTTTCCTATTCGCTTTCTCGCCCGCGATCCATGTACGCTTGCAATGATCCTGCGATTAAAACGTCGAGTTAATGACCCTCTATTGTATTGCTGATCAAAAGTCACTGCGCTGGCCACACGTAGAAGGTTTGCTCGGCAGTTTCAGCGCTGTCGTGATAAGAGCGCAGAGAATAGTATTGCTGACTCGACTTGTGGTCTATGTCCCTCTCGACGTTGGTGGAGAATGAGAAGGACGTGGAAAGCGAACGTGAGCAGGGGATGTTTCAAGCGTTGGTTACGTTGCGCCTCGATTCAACGGCGTCGTTACAAAAAAAAAGTCCCTTAAAATCCTGAGCTTTATCCTCATCGTCGCGAAAAAGAAAAGCCACCTGCGCCGAAATCCGAGAAACGACTGCAATGAATTATTCGAACTTATTCCATGCGCGAGCTAAATTGCAACAACAAAAAAAGACGATTTTCGATTGATAAATTTGTTTTCTTTAGAATAATTAATATCTAATAATCGTTCCTAATTCGATTTTAATTCAATTATCAAAAATATTGTTCTTCCTTAAAAATTATTACGAAAGATAATATCGATAATTGTTATATTTTTACATTATAGATGTATATGGGGAATTGCTCGTCAAATCGACCACTTTTGAACCCGACCCCTTTTAATTTTGCTGAAATTCTTATCTCATACTACTCGACTAAAAACATCTTTGTGATTTTTACCCAACCGTAAAAGAGTTTTGAATTTTGAAAAAAAAACACTCATAACTTTTTCAAAAATTGCTTAATCGAGAAGTTTTTTTCAACATTGTTCGTTCTTAAACGCGCTTTTCAGAAAAAAAATACAAAGAAAATATTCAAAGTTATATTCTATGAAATTTTTCAGTTTTTCATAGAAAACCATGAATTTTTCGAAGACCGCCATTGTTAATTTTTTCTTTTCTTTTTGTTTTTTAAACTTTGATTTATTCTAAATTTATCGCCGGTAGATTTATCGTGGAAAGATTTTTCTATCCAATTTTTTTATTATAATGGATAAAAAATGTTTCATTTTTTCGTAATTTAACTTTGTTTTGATAAAATAAATGATGAAAAAAATGAAAAAAAAATATATTAACTTAAATTTATTTTATCGTCAATACAAAGTTAGATTACGAAAAAATGCTTTTTGTTCAGTCCACAACAAAATTAGAAACAAATATCTTTCCACAATGAATCTACCGGGATTGTATTCAGAATAATTCAATATTTTGTTTGTATTTTTTTCTGAAAAGCGCGTTTAACCCTTAAATACCCGATTTGTTGTTTACAGTCTCTATTTATCAAACATTACCAAAAAAAAAAGTGTATATTAAGGGAAAAATAAGGAAAAAATCACACGTATGAAAGGGAAACACGTATGTAGCGTGCTTACATGTTTAAATACATGTGAGCGGTTTGTTGCCTTTGGCTACAATGAGTAAAAAACATCTAAACGTTCCTGCACTGAATATAGAGCCAGAAAATACATGTGTTGCCAAACGGCAACACGGCGCATTTAAGGGTTAAAAATGAAAAATTTGAAAAAAACAATGTTTCCATTCAGCAATTTTTGGAAAAAGTTATGAGCGTTTTGTATTTGAAAAAATTCCCAAAAATGGTTTTAGTAGAGTGGTCGATTTGACGTGGAATACCTCATATGTACTTATTGCGGATTTAATCAATCATATTTTCCGTTACGCAGTTACGAGGAATAAAATGTAATTTAATTAAAAATACGACTGTATGTGTGTCAAAAAGAAAAGCATCCTTAGATACGCGTACCTAAGTTTGGCTTGCGACAAAATAAAAAATAAAAAATAAAACAAATCCTATTTTTTTGTTCCTCGTAACTGTACAGCGTAAAATTTACGTCGCTGTGTCGTGAATATGTTGCATGTGTGATATCTATTGTCCACCTGAAATCTCGTATATTGAGCGAATAGAATATACCGCAGGATTACGAGAAGAGAATGCAAAAGCACCGGACAAAGCCAAAGCACAATTACTTCCGAGCTCTTTGTGTGTAGTGGATGGAAAGAGCGAGAAGAGAATAGGGAGCGCGAGGCTGCGATAAAAACCGAAAGAGAGAGAGAGAGAAAGAGAGAAGAACGCACAGTAAAAACACCCCGGGGTAAAGGAGAAAACTTTCCCATCTTACGCCATGTATAATACGAGAGCCACCTGCGGTAATCCAACGCGTAATACAGAGAAGAAAATGACACGATGATTTTCCTTTTTCTACAATATTATATTTTCAGCGAAACGACGGTAATCATTCGTAGACGAAATTCATTAGTCGCGTTTGTACAACATATATAAGACTATACGGATTGATAACCCCAAAATTATATATGCGATAAAGTTTCAACCGACATTCTCGGTCAATTCGACCGTGACACGATATTCGTTGCTTCCTCGTAAAAAAAGCTTCTTTTAGCTCCAACATATTTTTCCAAGTTTTTACGCTACATCGTTCAAAGCGTTCGAAATAAAGTAAAAAATGACAAAATATTAACTGGATATAGTGTCAGTTTTTTATTTTCTCGATCGAGTGCGATCCAAAACTGTCTCTCCAATCGGAGAGACATTTATTGATTTTCGATGAAATTTAGTATGTTTGTAGAATGGATCCAAATAGGCGATAGGTCTTTTTTTATATTGGCGGAACCCGATTTTGAAGGGGTGGAACGCACCCTCGAAAATAGGGATGTTTTTCGTTTTTCGTCGATAACGTTTTAACAGTACAAGAAATGAAAAAAAAATTACTTCCAACAATATTTATTGTTTCGTGTACTATATAATGAAGATGATAATGATTCAGATAACAACAAATGTCATATTGTTTATGGCAAAAATACAATTCTTTCATACGTATCTCCGAGATTTTTTAACCGATTAGGATGTAAATTTGCACACACGTAGAAGATGAACAAATAGCGGATACGTATTTTTTTATTTTTCCGATATCTCATAATTAAGGGGTTAAAACTGAACTTCGATTTTTTACTCAAGTGCATCGTATAGTCAGCTGGCCTTTTGCTATTTCGGGTTAAATTCACGTCAATACAAGTCCGCTTCAATATACGACTGCATATTTGTAAATTCCACTCGCCCCCCTTCTCCCCGACCATCCTCCTCTCGAACGCTCAAAGTTCTTACCGTGCAGCATGAACGAAAATTTGTAGAAATACCAATCGATTACAATGAAAGTACAATCAGTCAAAATAGTCGATACAAATTTTCCCGGTTTGGCGAAACGTTGCTCTTAAAGTATCAACGCACACTTAAAAACTTTGTTCTTTCGTGAACGGGCCAAGATAAAAAAAGAGTTTAAAGGGATAAAATGTTGTATTCTTCGACTACGAGACGTTCATGATGGTGAATATAACAACAAATGGCGTATTGTTCAACGATCTAGTCCTGGATCAACCTATGGAAATTAAATTCGAGATTGGTCTCGATTTCTTTCACCATATGAAATTAATGAAGCAGCCACAATAAAAGATGACAGTGGAGGAGGTTGGTATGGACCACGATACCTAGATTCCAAAGTTGATGAAAATGTATGTACCCAAGATATGGGGAAGAATTAAGTCACGAATACAAGGTGGTCTAGATTACTGGAGATCCTCGACAAACGAAAATAGAACATTATCATCTGTTCAAACGAAATTCAGAAATATGAAATCAGTGTCGCAGTTATACCGGTGGGCCCATAGTATAAATAAGAGTGGCAACTTTAGGATCTAGGTATTGTTGTCCGTGCCAATCTCCTCCACTGTCCTCTTCTATTGTGGCTACTTCATGAATTCCATTTGGTGAAAGAAAATCCAAACCAGTTTCGAATTCCATTTCGATAGGTTGACCCATCGCCTCTATGATCATGTTTTCTAAATGGCAATAAACAATACGCCATTTGTTGTTATATTAATCATTAGCATCATGAACGTCTAGTAATCGAAAGATACAACATTTTCTACGTTTTAATTTTGTTTTATCTTGGCCCGTTCACAAAAGAACAAAGGTTTTAAATATGCGTTAAGCCCTTTAGCGTGACCTTCCGCCAAAACGAGAAAATGTACATCGACTATTTTTTACTGATTCTACTTCCATTGTAACCCATTTTTATTTCTACAAATTTTCGTCTATGTCGCACGGTCAAAGAACTTTGAAGGCTCGAGAGAGGACTAGTTATGGTGAAGGGAGGCAAGTGGAATTTACAAATATGCAGTCGCGTACTGACAATGAAACGAATTTATATTCACGCGAATTTAACCCGGAATAGCAAAAAGCTCGCTGATTATACAATGCAGTTGACTAAAAAATCGAGGAGAAGTTTCAACCTCTTAATTATGAAATATCAGAAAAACAAAAAAATACGTATCCACTACTTTTCTATTATCTACCGTCAAAGAGGACTACTTTGACAGAGCGTCACAATACAGGTTAAATATGCTCGCAGCGGTGAAAAGGCCGACTATTTACGCAAATTGCAATATATCGAGACTATAATTGCGATATTTGTGTTGCGGGGTAAATTTCCGATTCCGTAATCTCCAATTGGAGGAAACAAATGTTGGCCCTCGGCAGGTTCCGACAGTCGACATTCCTTATTTACTTTCGGGACTTTGGGAATTCGGAAGGGGGGGGGGGGGGTTGTTTCGACCAAAAAAACTTTCTAGGGGGTTTGGAATCCCCCTAAAAAGTTTTTTTGCAGAAAATTTCCCATTTCGTACAATCGGAAATTTCCCGCGCAACTCAAATATCGTCATTATAATCTCGATATATGGCAATTTACGGAAATGTTGAGACTGATATTTGTATGTAAAATGTTTCCTAAAGATGACGATTGGATAGTAAAAAATCGTTGTTTTTCATTTAATTTGATGTAGAATGCATAAAATATTTAATTTGTTCTCAAAATGTCAAAAGTAACCATTACGCTTTGGATCTTTGATATAAATTGCATTTTAATGCCTTGTCAAAGAAGCCCCGTACCGGGGTTACTTGACACTTTTTTTATACATATATAAAACATAGGGGGGGGGGGGGGGCGGGGGGCTTGACTTTCTTATACATTTCATAGCCAAAGAACACATTGTTCTATTGGAGCAAAAAAAATTGGAGAATGTTCAAATAGAGTTACGTACAAATAACTACCAAAACCTATTCAAAGTAGTCCCGTTTGACGGTACGTGTATGCAAATTTGCATTCGAATCGGTTAAAAATTCTCGAGATACGTATGAAAAAATTACTTTTTTGCAATAAACATTATGAAATTTCTTGTTATCTGCATCACTCTCATCTCCAGAGTATACGCGGAAAAATAAACACTGTTGCAATTTGAAATTTTGTCATATCTCGTACCGTTCAAACGTTCTCGCCGAAAAACGAAAAACAACCCAATTTTCGAGGGGGCGTTTCGTCCCTTAAAAATCGGGTGCCGCCGATATAAAAAATTCCACAAACATGCCAAATTTCATCGAAATCGAAGTGATCGACCACGCAACGTGTCCGTGATAGATAAATATGAATATGATTGTTCATTAAATTTTCGCAAACGACTGAAGAATATAAGTAACCCAAAAATATTTCGACGATAATTCCGAAAACAAATAGCCATAAATAAATGTACGTTCGAATATTTATGTGATTATTGCAAGTGAATAAGAATTATAATCAACCGAAAATCGTTTTGAAAATAGCTCGAAAAATTAACACTCGGATGACCTTGAACAGGTGAAACCTATGCATACATAACTAAACCTAAATATCTCATTTTCTAATGAAAATATGTTTTCCCGCTCGGCAATTCCGTTCTCGTATACATTTTCCATACGTATACGACGAGATTATGCCGTGGTATACGAATTTATAACCGGGAGAACGCTCAACCGAGGCATGTTACGGATAAGTGTTGTAGCAACATGACGGTGGAGGCGCAGCTTTCTAATTTAGAAAACGAGGGCGTGCGATACTGGGGATATATATATATCACGCTTGAAACATTCTATACCTATACAGACGATTGCACACAAAACCAATATTGTATACCGTACGTATATAAGCGAGTCTGCCATGTGCAGGTACGTGTGTATACGAGCGTCGTCGTACACATACGTACGTGTATATTGTGCATACAGCCTCGTTGTATAGGCAAAAGCAACATGCAGAAGCAGAGAAGGGTGACAAGACGCAGTCGAGTTTGCGGTTTGGGTGAGACCGCGTAGCCGCCGCCTCGTCGTACGTGAGAAACAACCTCGTTGCTTGATTCACGTTCAAACCCCGCCAACTATAGCCGTCTACGTGCTTGCAATGCGATCGAGGGAAACGCATTTCGAGATGCAACCACTTTTATACTACTACGCCATACGCTCTTCCTCTTTCGCATTCTCTCTTTCCGTTCCTCCCTCTTCCACTCTCACTCTCTCTCTCTCTCTCTCTCTATCTTTTTCTGTACACGTGCCTCTATCTCTCTCTCTCTCTCTCTCTCTCTCTCGCTCGGGCTGTGCGACATCGCGCGACAGCTTGCTGCTTTTGCAATTTTCACAACCCTTATACGTGGCAAAAAGTAGAAAAAGAGAAAAAAAGCTGAAGGCAGAGTGAGAGTGAGAGAGAGAGAGGGGGGTACAAAAAATCTTGACATTTCCGCAAACCTCACGCGTTCTGTATGGTTTGTTTCTCTCTCCCGTTTTACTCCAAGGGGGATCAGAGATAAAGAAAAATAAGTAACGAACGTGTCATCGATGTATACACTGTGCAGATGTAGTCGGGTACGTGCGTCTTGGATATTTCTGTCTACCCACACAGTGAAATCCTGTCATTCCGGAAATCTCGTAATTCCGTTAACGCAGATTCTTGTTGTTGCTACAGGGAAATTTCAACCCTCGCAGCCTGCTGACCTATTTTGCATCAGCCTGATTAAATCTTGCTCTAAGCTTGATTTAGCTCGAAGCTTCTATGAATTTGCCAAGCTCGTGATTAAATTCGAAATATTTATACCCAATACGAGAATGAAAACAAAAATAATAAAAATCGTAGCCTTACCTTGCTTTCTTTCTCATTTGGTTAATATTTGAGTTTGTTTTTTCAGAAATTTATTTTGTTTTCGATCGCGTTTTACGTTTTTATTTTTTAATATTCTCTTAATAATATTACGCGTCAATTTTTCGTATGAATTTTTATTGTCCATGGTGCGAAATTTGTTGATTTATTATCAATGTACTTTCGTTGTAATACCAAAGGGTCCCCCGAGACCGTGTAATTGCCATCCACCCGTATGTGCTTCATCCCTTTCTAATAAGACATCCATTATCTATTTCATACATTTTAAATTGACACCCGGTATATGGTTTACCACTTCTATCGGATATGTTTCAAGCCCGTCAAACGGGACACCCAATATACGTTTCAACCCCATAAAAACGAACATACGATATAAGTCTCGACTCTTTTAAAAGGGACGTCCTTTATGTGTTTCATTTCATTGAAGTTAAAGACCCGATATACGTTTCATCCCTTCAAGACGTCACACCCGGTATACCGCACCTCATTACTGTACAAGGTGACAGTACCATCCGAATTTGTACAGTTTCTTTGATTGCTTGCCCTTGAAAGCGCCTTTTTCGATCTTGTTCGAAGTCTCGAATTAAAAAAAAAACCGTCATTGTGGCATTTTGTACGGGGTGGCATTTCGTCGACGGAAGGTACAGGTAGTTACAAAATATACGATTTTCCGATATTCGAATGCTATTCAGTGCATCGGTCACTCTGTACAAGTCTCGATGTGCTTGAGCTAATATAATTTTCTCGTACTAACTAATATCTTATTAACTAGTTAATCACGAATCGAATTAATCCCGCAAAAAAATACAAGCATTGTCCATCGATATTCGCAAGTCATCGGACTCGCATGGACCCGGTTTCCGGGAAAATATTATCCGCCCGACTTTCGTACTTTTCGTACGGCGAAACGTTATCGTTTTCATTGATATATATATATATATATATATGTTACGTGTACTTTGTGGATCCGAACGATGGACCGATTCGTCCGCCCTGATGGTTTCCGGCACTTCTCTCCGTGTGCCGCATCTAGAATTCCTGGATAAGATACACACGAGTCGGAGAGCATGATTTGCGGATCATGCATCTCTCTTCCATCCCTCAAGCCACGTCCCAACTATGTACTGCACCATTGCAACACACCGGTATGTATGATATGTATGCGCCATATATCTATTCACTGGATCGCTGCATCGAGCGCCCTCGTTCGACCGAAGTGTGACTAGTGATCTAAAACTCTCGAAGATCCCGTACGGAAAATACATATAAACCATATTTATATACACATATTCACGCATTTATCTGGATTACTTTTGACTGCAGGCCGAAGGTACAGTTTAACGAATCTATATCCACTCCAGTACCGAAACCATATCATTTATCAATCAAAAGCCATTTATTCAACTCCATGCAAACAGATACATTTTAAGCAATAACATGGATGAAGCTTATCGAATCAACTTCCGAGCTTTCGCGAACTTCAATCAATAGCGAGTCGTTCGTATTTGCAATTTAATGTAACGTAGTCTTTTAGAATCGTAGTACATATTAAGGATTTGCAATGTGGTTACTGCGCGGGGGGGATTGGAGGTGAACAGGGGTAAGTGCATTGTTTAATCGTCCACGGATGGGTACAGACGCTTTTCAAGAACACCAATTACGAGGGCAAACCCCCGACGTAAGGGTTAGGGCCCCAGGGTGATCTGGTACGGTGCCTGACTTCTCATAAGTTTAGTATTTCTCGATCCAAGGCAAGATGAGCTTAGAGGTCGCGAGCAAATTGTTATCTTACCGGGGGTTGGCTCTTATGCCAGGCCAAACTCGCGTTATAAAATTTCCGAAAATCGATACCATTGGGTATTGTACCGAGGTCTGGGGCAAGAGGTGCCTGCCCTTATGCAACGGTGCCAGACCTTTGGCCAACGATACCTCGTTCTTTTTTTTATTTCGATGTAAGATTACCCCTTAAATTAATTCATTACCATGTCAAACATAGGGATGGAAATGAGAAGCAATCCATATATTCTCATAAGTACCTGAAATTCATTTAAATCTCGCGTCTACCTTTAAACTATGTTTAACCGTTATAATATGCGCTTTAGCGTGGAAAAAGTTTGTTCTCTCTTTTCCCCTTTTCTTCCAGCCACCGGCGTGAAATTAATCACATGCCCGAGGTAACTATTGCACGAAGTGTGGTGAGCGAAAACTCAACCGGGCGTGCAGCTGTACAACAGATTAAGCCGATGGAAGAACCTGGATAATGAGATGGTGTCGAACCAAATTTTTTTATATTTCCTATTTATTCAGCGCTTAAGAATTAACAAATTTTTGATGTTTTCGTTACTTTTTCTTCTTTCTTTTATTCCATATTTCATAAAACGGGATAAAAAGCTACGGTCATTAAAAAAGGCAACCTGTGTAAAACTTTTTCGAAGGTTTGTGCAAAGTTCCTTTTATTTTCATATTCCTTTGAATTAATATGAGTTCAAGGGGCGAAGACATTCCCGCTGACAAAATCATGATTATTTACATTTACGTAGCCAACAAGTCGGCGCATTTTGATTTTTCATTTCGCTACCCCGGCGTCAAAGTAATTCAATATTTGCTCTCGCCAAGCGTGATAATGTTTAAAAAAATATGAGGCTGAAGTTAGCCGATGATCTTTCAAAGGGAATTTCAGCAGCGCATATTGGCTTCAAAAATGGTTGGATTTGAAAAAAACGCATAGCTCCGTATTCGTTATAATAAAATTCTATCGGGGTATTTTGTTTCGGTGTCCATGGTAAATTTTGAATTTACAGAGGATTTTTATGAATTTGTTTTATTAAAATAAGATTAACATCGCATATATACCAGAAAAATTATCGAAATAAAACAAAATACAGACATATCGGGCTTAAAAACAATGATTCAGGGTATTTTTTTCTCATACCATTAAATGGATAGATGGAAATGAATGAATAAATCTTTAGCAAACAATACCTTTGAGATAGAATGTCGCAGATCAAAAAAATAAAAATTGTATGCATTGGTGTTGAATTTATATCGATGGGGTATTTTTTTCACCATGAAATCATTTTTTTAACATTTTAAAAATTCATACTCAAACAATTTAAAAAAACGTGTTTAACATATCATATTTCAAAAGGGAAATATTCGATTTCAATTTTTCTCAACGGAATATTTTTTTTCTTTATTATGAAAGTTCATTTTGTACATTTTGATTATATATGTTCCAAAAATCGGCAAATTTACATGTTTGATTCTGCATATCGGAGGGATGTTGTATCACAGGTCAAAAATTCCACAACTTATAGTTTCAACTTGGTATTTTCTGAATGATATAATCCCCCCCGTAAAATATCCCGTTGAGAAAAATTGAGATTTTAAAAAATATGTCTGGAGCAGTTGGTCCATTTTTTAAAATAATTTTGTTTGCGCAATTTATCATAGCTTTCACTGCTTTTGTGTCATTAAATTTACTTTTTCCCCCATTTTTAAGGATTCGATAGTGAAATGTGTTAGGGGTTTTTATTCGTGGGTTGGATAGCCAAATAATCGGGTATAGAAAATCCCCGATCGTTTCGCACGCTGAGGTCGAAGTGACGAGAATCTCTCTCGTCAACCGCCTACTAAGAATATCACTGCGATAATAATGCATATAAACATACTTTAGCTGATAGAAGGAGAATACGAGTGCCTATGTACAAGCACCAGGGACAATTAAACGTTACACTGTTCCAATGAAATTGAAATTAAAATAAAATTTAAATATGAAAATATTTTTGGTATCGATTCGATTTTCATCGCTACTGATCTTCAATGACCTTGAACGACTCTGTTCCCCCAATGTTTTTTAAAGTTTTGTCAACAGGTAAATTCCAAGAAATATACTCAAGATGTAAAAAATTAACTTTCATAATAAAGAAAAAATATATATATCCTGTTGAGAAAAATTGATATCGAAACCATGTGTTTTAAAATGCTATGTTAAACACTTTTTTTATTTTTTGAGTATGAATTTATAAAATGTTAAAAACATGATTTCATGATGAAAACAAAAAAATACCCCATCGAGACGATTTCAACACCAATCCATAGAATTTTGATTTTTATATCTGCGACATTCCATCTCAAAGTTATTGTATGCTAAAGGTTTATTCATTCATTTCCATCTATTCAATTAGCGTTGCGAGAAAAAAAATACCCCGAATGATTGTTTTTAAGCCCGAAATTTCTGTATTTTTGTTTTCGATAATTCTTCTGGTATATATGCGATGTTAATCTTATTTTAATCAAAAAATTTTATAAAAATACTCTGTAAATTCAAAATTTACCATGGACACCGAAAAAAAATATACGCCGATATAATTTCATTATACCGAATACGGAGCTATCCATTTTTTTCAAATCCAACCATTTTTTGAGCCAATATGCGCTGCTGAAATACCCTTTGAAAGATCATTGGCTAACTTCAGCCTCGTTAAAAAATAAGATGCGCGAAAAACGGTGAGAAAAAAACAAAGATTTAGTCCGAAATATCTAGGTCTAAATTGGTCAAACGAGTAATTGATTTACATATTGCGGTCTCATTCGTTGATCCTCGTATGTCTATAGAAAGCAAAGTTTCAATACGTTCTCAAAATAATCGGACGCCTCTCTCGCCCAATGAATCTCACGTCACAGGAATATCAGCAACTGTTAATGTGCGAGAGACAAGGTACCCGTATAGAAGTTATTGAATTGCGGAACGAGAGAGAGAGAGAGAGAGAGAGAGAGAGAGAGCGAGAAAGGGCGAGAGAGGGAGAGAGAATGAGAGAGAAGGAAACCTTGGATGACGAAACGACGAAGCTTCTTTCTCCCCTTCGCCGTCTCGCTCACTTGCTCTCACTCTGCACTAGTTCGTCTGTCGTATTATACAAGTATTTCTCGCTGAGCCGAAAGTTTTCGAGTAAGTAAGAAGAGCCGGTCGCGAAGGGGTGGTGAAGGTGATGGTGAGAGAGGGGGATGAGCAAGGGAGTATGCGCCAAGATGCGCGGTGTATGGGTATCACTTATGCATGGAAGGTCGAGGAACTTTGAAGATTTACGAGCTCGCAAAACCCTCACCATCCCTCTCTTCTTCAACGGCCCCAACCCCTTCAAGTCAAAGAGAAAGAGAGAGAGTGTGTGTGAGAGAGGCAGAAAGACAGAGAGAGAGAGAGAGAGAGATCGCTTTTTTCTCCCATCTCTCTCTCTCTCTCTCTCTCTCTCTCTCTCTCTCTCTCTCTCTCTCTCTCTCTCTCTCTCTCTCTCCCCCCCCCTCTCTCTCCCCCACCGTCTCGTGCACAGTCCCAACCCGTTCTCGCGTTTTCCAGTAATTTTCAAAAGCGTTTACCCGTTATCTCGCGAAGCGCCACCGCGACCGCCTCGTGGGCGCTTCTCTCGTTATCTTTCCTCAACTATTTTGCTACGTCCGCGCGCGGGCTCGCGCGCGAGGCAGAGGGCGAGAGAGAGATATCGCGCGAGATCCATATACATAATATACATGCATAAGTAATCTACGTGTACATATATATATATTTTAATTTATCTTATACTACCTTGTTCTATTACTAATATCTTTCGGTCTCTCCATATACAGGGCGTCCCATTTTTAACTTCCTCGTTGAATATCTTTGAACAATAGCATTTACAGGAAAAAAACTGTTTGATATAAAAATTGCAAGTTTTGAGGGGGGCGGGGGGCGGCATTACGTGTTCCACTTTAAGTGTAGGCTTTCAAGATCATTTCAAGGTCTACTCCTTTTTTTAAAATGAGAACTAGTATATTTTTTGCAGACAAAAAAATAAGAAACTTTGGTTGAAATACTGTTTCAAAAAAACTCAAATCTTTAAAATAATCCACAAAGTTTGGGGAAGTTTTAGGATTTTTATAAATGTTTTACTTGAAATCTAAAGCTTTTCGAGAGAAGCCGCAGGAGCCGAAAAATGCTTAACTTTAGGCGAGAAGTCTTAGACACTATCTTTTTTAAAGTTTGAATTAGTTAAGAAAAATATTTAAAACAAATTTTTCTTAAAATAATAACATTATTTTGTAACAATTTATTTTTCATATAGTTTTGAATAGAAACTACTAGTTTTCCCTCCGGAAATGAAAAGAACGGAAAATTTTATTTTTAGATACGATAAATTGTTTTATAAATCAATTTAAACTGTTTTCAATATTTTTTAAGAGCCTTTACCTAAATTTAAGTATGTTTTACCTCTTGCGACTTGTCCTAAAAAGCTTTAATTTACGAGTGAACAAATTATAAAGATCAAACATTTCTGCAAATTTTGCTAATTATGTTAAAAATTGAGATTTTCTGAAAAAATGTTTCAAGCGAAAGTTGTTCGTTTTTTTTATGTAAAATACGAATCTGAAAAAAATACTGATTATAATTAAAAAAAAAGAGTTGACCTTGACATGATTCCGAAAACCTTCACCTAAGAACAAATATGTACTGACATTTAACGTCTCCTTTGAACTTTGAAACTTTTATTCGAGATTTTTTTATAAACAATGCTGATGTTCATAAATATTCGACGGGAGGCTTTAAAATGGGACACCCTGTATATTATATACACATTAGTATTAGTAGAAAGTATATTCGCGATGAATAGTGTTGCTGAACGAGCATATAGTGTAATTTCCTTGGAACATGGTCGAGGCGTGCTTTGCATGACTTGCATTTTATTTCGCTACATAAACCATGCGAGATAGTATAGAAAATGAATCCATGATTTGATTGCCCCTTCTTGGTGTATAATTTCGTCTACCAATTACTTACCCTTCTGCCCCCCCCCCCCCTCCATCTCCTCATAGCCGTCTCATCCCGCTACGACGATGCTTAAGTATTCTTGACTCGAAAAGACACTTTTTTTTCATCGCCTGTGTGCCAATTTTGGCGCAGTTTGAAATAACGACGTCCAAAAATTCGAGACTTAAATCCCTTTTAATCGAAGAATTCGTACGATGTGGAATTTTTGGGGACGGACATAATGATTGCATAATTTGATAAACGACACATCCACTTTCTTTGCAATTTTCGATACCGATTATGTAAGATGTGAACGTAAGTGTGAACTTAAATATTCAATACTTCGAACGTTTCTTTTATCATTTTCAAACTTGACTTATTGTTAGCTAGATAAAAAAGTATTTCGCCAATATTAACCGCTACCTCCACCATATAGTCAAAAAACCGTTAGCTATTAAAATTTTTAAAAACGTCATGTTACGTATTAGAGAAGACTCACCACCAAATTCGTCGAATTTCAGAGAAATTTCCGAAGTCAAGGAGGGTTCAAGTTTTAGTCCAAACAAGCCCCGTACAAATTTATTTAGTTATCCAATTAGTATTCGATAGTTTCCCTCCTGTCTTTTCCCCCGAGTCCTATGCTGTAGTAAAACACAAGCCTGTTTCCTGCTGAGAAACGTCAAAATATCATACGAGTATTCTTGCTGACAACCGGACTCTCTCTCATTATTTTTCAAACAAACCGCCCGAATATATATTTTTCTTTAAAAAGAAAAAAAGAAAAACGTCGTCCGACGACGTCGACCGTTCGTCTCTCGTCATGTGGCGCGATGAATTTATATTTTCGAGTATCCGATTACACGAGTGTATTACTACGATAAATGTGCGCAATGCCCGTCCATTAAATATATGAAGAAAATTAGAACGAGCCTCTATCGTGGCGTATGTAAAATAAAACGAAACGAACGAATAACGGAGAGGAGAAAAAAGTGTCACTTCGCCGTGTGTGACACTTATTTTACGGAAATTTATTCGAGACAGGGGCAAACGACACGAACGCGTACGGGCACCTCGAATACCACGGTACACATATATTAGCAGCTCGCGTGGTCGCTTCTCGTGCCCGAGTATTTCATATGTTTATCCATGAACATTATATATATATAAATAAATGTCTACACGTGTGCGTGTATGCGAATGCGTGTACACGAACAAGCCTCGCGTTTCCCGACAGGAAAAAAAAATTATTAACGTTCCCACGAAGTGAACGTTTCGGACGATACGTCGAGTAGGAGACCGTAGAAGGGGAGGTTTGTCGTAAAGTAGGGTTGAGTCCGTCGTTCGTTGGCCCAAGGACAATCGTTAATAGTCCGTCTAATACCTTCAAATACGCGTACGCGTACGATGAGAAGATAATATTACAAAAAGACTTACAATAGAAGCACATGGCTTTATCTCGGTAATGCGAAAATAATATTTCCCTTTAAAAAAAAAACATCGGTTTTCCCATCGACCATCATTGACCCACACTTTTCCCACATGCCAATGACTGTCGCGAAATCGTCTTTCGCGGTCGTCCAATGACCGAGCTCGTCATCTCGAAGCAGGAGCGGTTGCGTATTGCCGAGTGGATCGTCCGCAGCAGCGGACTCGGCTCGAACTACGATGGATAAGGGAACGGTGAGGGATGGGAGAAACGGGGTGAGATCTACCCTCTCCGTGTATAGTCGACGCTATATAGAACGTGTACGGTTTTGCTTCGCTATAAGTATGGTTGCTTGGTAGACTTAGGCTGACTTCCATACAGGCTTTACCATACTCGGTAGAAATATGTATATTTATATACCTACACGCGTACACACACGTCTATATATATATATATATATATATAATATGTGTATTCCCTACAGTGCCAGGGTGTGGAGTGAGGCGCGCACGCTGCGTGACCTGTCACCGTGAGCCTTACTGGATTTATAAGCGGACGCCGAGTTATCGCATATTTACCCGACGACGAACCCACCCCCTTCTTCCTCCATCGCCCCCACCCCCTTCACCGACCGCCGCCGCGCTTTCCACGTCCCTCCGACCAACCTCCTTCAGATCCTCTCCTGCCTCCTACCGTCCTCTCGTGGCAACCTGCAGCAACACTCCCCTGCGATTACAACCTGCGCGACGCTGGTCCCTGCCAAGTAAAAGAAGCTTAGCGCCGCGCAGACTGCGCGACGCCACAAAGATATCACGCGGCACATCATACTTGTGTATATAATACTTACGTGTGCACATATATATGTATATATGTACGTGTGTGCGTGTATCTATATATGGCAAACGACGATCACGGAATTTTTTAATTCCAAGCACATAACGCAAGATATCGTTGTGCTTGGCGAACGATGTATGCGGCTCGGTCGAGTGGCGGAGAGAGGAGGGGCGAGAGCGAGCGGAGGAGCCACGAGAAAACGTGACCGCGTCTCTCTTCGTATAAACGGCTTGGAGTCGCGACCTTGCCGAGGTCGAAGACGAGAATGTATGTACGACGTACGTATATACATATACATATACATATATATATATATATATATATATATAGATAAATATCGGCGAAAGACGTATCGCCCAGACTCGTCCTTTTTCCTCGTCGTTTCGCGAAACTCGTTTTTTTTTATGAATCGAGCTTCTAGACGGGTCACTCCGACCTTACAGCCCGGCCGTTCGGCACGAAATGGTTTAATCGTCCGCCATTTTGAGATCTCGATAGACGTCATGAAAATAGATGATACGAAAAGCTTATAGATCGTCGACCTGGTGGAATTTCCGAAAATTCGAGGTTTGAACTGCTTTTTTCGAGTAGTAAGCCGAATTAACGCTACTCCATCGATCTTGAGATTTATATTTTTCAGGGGTAAGTCAAGCGAGCCGAGCACTGCGCTTGTTCGCGTTAACAAAGAAAACAATAATTTTTTGAATAAGGCGTATCTTTATCGCGATTTTTGCATTCCCATTCCTTCATTCACTTTATTTTCGTTTAAGAAGGTATTGTTTTATTTTCGATCAAATATTTATTATCTTTTTATTATTTTTATTATTTATTACATTTTTCAGTAAATATTTCAAAATAACTTATTAAAAATAAAAATGGCCGGATTTGAAGTTTCTTCAACCAAACGTCCCTTTTACATATTCAATATTATTGAATTTCGATTTTTGTTTCGTAGGGTGGCAAACGAGGGTCGACGAACTATTTATTTTCTTTCAAAGGTAAGATTTTTTTGTTTAACTTCGGGCGAACCGACGTCAAAAGTGATTCGTAGAAACGATAGCCTTGAACAATGGTTTTCGATAGCGCGTGACGTCTGCGCAAGGGGAGGATTAGAGATAGGGGCGAGGGACGCGTCTGTCTTCGAACGTCTGCGAGACGAAAACTTATCCGAAAAAAAGTCAGCAACGCGACATGCGACGTTCTTGTTTCCCTCAGTTTTCGGTTCTTTCTTTCCGTTTCATCCCTTTCCATTCCCGCCACGCTACCGCCCTGTTCTCACGCCATAAAATCTTCACAAATATTTTAGAGACACGTAAGGTTTTTAGTGACTCGCATAGCAGCTTTTACGGTCGCCGTGCTACATTCTCCGTTCTATACGAGAGTCTGGTTTTCCCGTGGGCTTCTAAGGGGTTTCCGTCAGTGTGTGCCTCTCTATACTACGTGATACAAGCTACATATGTATATATTTATGTCGTATAGACGTAAAGGGAAGACGAGGGTAAGTGGTCGGGAAGATAATTCGTCAGCGACCTGTCTCGACCATTTCCGCCAGAAGCCGGACATTCCTCACGAGTTCGGCTTCTTCTTCGTCCCTACCGATATACCCATGGACTTGTGGACGTGAGATCGAGGGAGAGAGAGAGAGAGAGAGAGAGAGGGAGAAAGATGCAATGATGTACATATGTACTTAGTTACTGGAGCAAGAACCTCTCGTTATATACACATACATACATTATACGTATCACGTACCACACTCGATATATATATACATATATACTTATTATATATAAATATATATAACTAGTACATAGGCATATATCAAATGGAATATATATATATATATATATGATATGCCTCTATGGTATACAAACGTTAAATGCATATATTATATACCACAAGTGTACGTGTATCGTTTCACGAGTCGAAGATTTATAGCCTGTATCGAGATTCGGTTATCAGCAGGAAACTTTTAACGGAATAACTCAGAGTCCACCGCCATATATCAATATGCATACTTGACTCGATAGGTGTGTTATGCAGCTATATACATGTGCATATATACATGAATGTACACGCGTGTGCGTGCACGCACGTGTATGGTAGCGGTATCCGAATATCTACGTATTTCAGCCTAAAATGCTATAAAAACGTTTGTCGTCCTTCTTTTCATTTTTTTATCGTTTTATTTTCTCTTCCGTTCTTTCACTCGAGGGATGCATCTACGTAACTTAACAGGAGAAACGAGAGAAAGAGCCCTCCTTGGAATGATAAAAACGCTATATAGTTGCATTAATGGCGCGGTTGTACACGTAAACGATTTTTGTTCTCTCGGGTATTTCTCAGGTGGTCCACGATTAGTTGAAAATTTAGATTCTTTTTTATCTCGCGATGTGAAACGAGAACATGGTAAACGAGGGGTCGTTGATCGCACTTTGGGCCACTGCAGGGAGCTCTCGATCTCGCGGTTGATAAGTGGTGAGATTTTTTTTTGTTTTCGGCTAACGATGAACGGGCTGTTTGTCATTAATGAGGAATAGACCATAGAAACTGTAAATATATGCCGTATAGGTAGGTACGTATTGTAAAATAAGAAGATTAAAAAGGTTGCGTTATTCTAACATTTCGCTTCGCGATTTTTTTATCCCGCTCCACTCTCATTAACCCTAAATTAAGACTCGAATTCCGTACCAAATTTTATAGCTGCTGAGAAGTTGATTTGACGAAATCCGAGAGCCAAGGGTTGAATTTCGCCAACAGCAGACATAAAGTAGACGTAAGTCTCCGGGATGTCGTAATTTAATTGTGCGTTTGCGCTGTTTGTTGTGTATTCAGGACTCGTAGAGAACGGGGTCGGACTTGAATTATACCGAGAATGAAATAAAATCAGACCTTATTTTCTACTAAGGGATGATGCATTTTTCTTCTTTTTGCCTTTTACCTTTCTTTTTATTAAGGAAAAAAAACAGACGTTTCGTCGAACAATAAAAGAAACTGAAGGACCAGTCGGTACTCCGAGTGTCGACTTCTAAGCACCGATCGACTTACGACTGTTGGATCGATTTTTCAAATTATCCGGCTTGGAATAAAGAGCGGAAGCTGTAAGCATTTGATCCGATAACGACCGACCAACGGGTCACGGGCTTAAAATTCGATCGGATTTATTTATATTGGTCAACTCGTACCATTTCAACCCTCCCACCGCTACATAAAAACGTGAGATTATTTATTTACGTAAGCCCGGTTATCCCAGCTCGCGCACCTACACTATACCTATACGACTTCCCACCATTGCCGCTCATATTTTCATATTTTCATATTTTCATTTTACATCCGATCCATATATCGGAAAATATGAAAGCTTCGGGATTATAAGAGCGTACAAATTTCACTCTATGGCAGATATAAAAAATTGACGAATTAAGGGATGAAAATGAAAAAAAAAACTACACATATTCGTCGTCGAGATGATAATTATTTTTTAGACGGTGAAAGCGCGGTTTTAGGGTGTAAAATCGCTCCTTAATTCGATCTCTACCGTTCGACAATGCAAATGTAAAGAAACGTGACAGAAACAACGGGACATTGTCGTCTGCGAACGAGACCCGAGAGTCGAGGTTGGGGTAATACAGGCGCGGGGACCACGTCCCGGAGTCTGACAATGAGAAAGTCAGAAATATGTCGAACAAAAATATAAACAAACCTACGACACATTTTATATTATTTTCACAAATGGGCCACCCGTTACATCGAACCTTCAAAATTTTGTATTACGGCGATGCCCGCGATGGTGGAATATTTTTATAACTCATATTTATAATATATAGGTATACATATATATTTATTTATTAGAATATATTAAGGTTTATATATATAAATATATGATATGAAAAATTTTAGAGGTCATTCGCAAGAGGGGATGCATTAATATATCCCTCGCCCTATACGCCGCGAGAGGAACCCGCCGGCCTTTTATATTATCCTTCTTGCCGTATATATGCTCTTGCGTGCGCCCTCCTTATTCGCTTCTTCTGATATCTACTCAACGCGCGTTCTCGTATCCTCTCCGGTGAGAGTAAGAGAGAGGAAACGTATCTCTCTCGAGACACCCCAAAAAAAGTGGTTGCCGCTTTTCGGAGCGAGGATGCACTTATATTATGCTATATTTCTGCCTTTTCCTCCTTCCCGCCCTTCGCGCGGCTAACTCACTCCCTCCACCCCCTCGCATGGCCACTCAACAATTTCGTTTCTATGGAGCATAATAAAAAAACGGCGAGGTAGAGGGGGAAGAAAGAAGAGAAAGCTGAAGAGTATACAAGAAATGGTCGACCATACCTCTCGGACTCGCTTCTCTCTCTTGTACTCTTGCACTTTTTCGCCCTCGCTATATCTTTCCCTCTCGTCTTTTCTCGGAACGTGAACATTTTTTTTACTTCCATTTTGTTTTTGTTACGTCCCATACGTACCGTATTATTCGCATACATATATATATATGAGCTTGTGTGCCCGAATTAAAAGACGGAACTGCGTTAATTATTCGCGAGCGCCTTGTGCAAGGGAGAGTAAGGTGGAAGGCTGTACAGACGAATACGCTTGACTATTCTCTCCTAGGAAAAATTCGTATAATTCTGTCGAATATAAACCTTTATTTCTCGACAAAGGCGTCTGCGCAAGGTCACTTTATTATTATGGAGATATATACGCGAGCATGTACCTATATATGTTTCATGTCCCAGTGGGTTACCGTTCTTTCCCTCATTAGGTACTTAAAATTCATTTTTTTTCTTTTTTTATAAACCGACAAATTTTATGCCTTTGATTCGACGTTGGTTTTTTTCATTTTTCGGTACAAACTCGGTCCGACTCCCATCCCTCGGGAAATGAAATATAACTCTCTGACAAAATGTTGATAATCGAAGGGTAAACACGAATTCAATTTTGGACCAATATATACGCCACGTTCTTTCCAACAACAATAACGACTCGCGCCGCGAACGACGCCTTTTCGACAAAGGCACTGCAGTAAATCGATAATTGCGTAAACTTTTTTTTTTCGATACAACGAAAAGCCACCCTCGAGTTACGAGAGAGAGAGAGAAAGAGCAAGCAACAGCGTGTTATAGCCCTATATAAATAATACATGTACGAAAGGAGGCGAGAGGAAAGGAGAGAGACTTTTTCCACCAGCACTCCACGAGGGTTCATTATACCTCGTTGCGTCTTTTATTCCCCTAATTGCTTTATGACGCCCTGTTACGTGTCTCATCCTCCATCCTCCAATCTCCTTCTCGCCCTTCCCCCTCAATACCGTTTCCTCGCTCTCGCTCTCTCTCTCTCTCTCTCACACACACACACACACACACACTCTTTCTTCATCTACGAAACTATGAAAATCGATTATATACAAGTTTACGTACACAAACGAATCCTCGCATGCTCAACAATAATACGTATGAGTAAAAAGGTATGAGATCGAAGTAATTTTCGGCGACTATCTTGCATTTTGTTGTAATTCGAATATGTTCAACGATTTTTAAGTACGGCGCGTGGTTAAAATTTTCGAGGAAATAATTCACAAACTTTAAGAAAAATTCAAACGATTCGAATATATTTTTTTGGTGTTTTGAATATTGGTTAAATTGTCGTTTTTTCGTAACTTTATTTCGATTTTCAATAAAAATTTAGTAAAAACAATTTTTGTTGCAAGGCGAAAGTGTCTTAAAAAAATCGTCGTCCCAAGCTGTACGACATTCTCGAGTTTAAGCAAAATCCAAGATGGCCGTCAGAAATCTGTTCGATTTCAAAAGTTTTTAGCCATATACATGCATACCTATAGGTATATCTGTGTATAGAACATAGGCCACAGTGCTACGTGTACCGTGAGCTCGAGGAGACCGACTCTATCACGCCTGTGTAAGTTGATTCAACGTATATCTATGTATACACACGCATACTATTGCGACACCCTCGACATTCCCCCAGGAGGCCCATCTTTCGGGGAGTTAATTGCGCCGTCGGAATTTTCGTTGGCAAATTATTCTTTCATGCCTTTGGAGAGAAAATGTATTACCTCGTCTCTCCCTCTTCCTCCCTTCCACGCAATTTGGTCTTTCTCTATACCTTCCTCGTTCTCTTTTTCTCTCTCTCTCTCTCTCTCTCTCTCTCTCTCTCTCTCTCTCTCTCTCTCATTCTCTTTTTCTCTGTCTCCCTCTTTCGCGTGTACGGGTTTCCCTTCCAGTTCCGGTATATAAGAAAATATGTGTCCCATAAAATAGGTATAGTCGTCAGGACGTTTACTCATATTAGCTCTTACAGAAATTGCGAAAACGTGTTTTTTGTCTTCTTTGTTTCATGCACCTAACAAAAGACGTTGCAGTGAAGCTGCACCGAGGGCGGTATAGTTCGGTTGGTCGTTGTCGGGGATGTTTATTACGAGGGCAAATGGGAAGACCGTCTTAGGGAGAAATTGCGAATATTTATTTTGCAAACTTTTTTCCCCAGTGTAACGAAGCTTTTACCGAATATCGCCGTTACTTAGAAATGTACGAACGATTGATTTTTTTTCGCGGACAAAAAAGCAACAACGTTGGAAGAAGAAACACGGTGTAAACGGAAATATTTCTACGACAAGAACAATTTTTCTGACTCATTGATGAAACTTCAAGTTCAATTTTAAATATAAATCATCGTTTTCATTAATCTCATAAGGATTATTATAAAACTGGAAAAAGACACTGTACGACTTTTATCGCCGAATGACTCTCGTGACCCCCCACCTCGGGATCCATGTATGGTCAAGCCACTTTTACCTTGCGTTAATTATTCGTCGTCCACGTCGTAAATTAATGATGATTGGGATCACTCATAAAAGTCTATCTCAACGGTGAAACTGTTATACGCGCGGATGATTAAGAAATTAACGAGTCCCTGCGTTGATGTATACGTGTATATACATATCTACCATTCGCTTCTCATCGCCGTGTCGCGTAATCATGACTCACGTCAAGGAAACCACCACTTGTTCTCTCGTCGTGAGACGGAGCTCTCTTACTCACTTGGCGAAAACTCAATTCGGGACAATTTATTACGAGTGAAACGACCGAGGACGGGAAGCATAGGTCTTCGGACAAAGAGCGCGTGTCTGAGAGAGAAAGAGCGCGTCACGCGGCGTGTCGAGAAGGACGAACGATGTGTGATTAAGATATTATAGTACCTACACGATAAATATATGTATATAAGTATAGAATTTCGCGCGAGCGTAGGAACGTCATCGATGCCAAGAATTCGGCCCACACGCTTAGCGGCGAACCTGTGTAGGTATATTTCGGCTCGATCTTCGCGTCGCGGTCGCGCGAGTAAACAATTAAGAACTCTCCCGATGACGAAGAACATGCCGAGAGCGAAGGTCTCCTCCCTCTCTCGTTCTCGTCTCTCTATAGGTATACATCCTATATTATAAATGACAATCCGATACGGAAGCTACGTCGATCTATTCCAAGTTCGTTCGACAGAATTTTATTCCGAGCTTGGAAAAATTCGGAATTTCGGAAATTTAACTGAAAAGCAATTTTTAATTACGAATTGTGCTGAAAACGAGGTCGAAAATTCAACAAGGTGAACTTAGCATTTTCTAATTTGGGTGAAAAAAATCGTAATTTCGAATTAACTACAGTAGAATCCGTTCAGTACGACTTTGTTTATAACGGCTAATCGTTTCTACCGACGTGAATGAAAACTCAGGTTTACTTTTCATAAAAATAACTGCGAAAGTCATATCCGTTTGGAACGACTCTGGATAAAGCGACCAACCGCTTTGAGCGACCTATAATTTATTAAAAATTATAGGGCGCGTCTGAAAACAATTCATAATTTCATGAAGAATACACCTCGCCGCCCCCACTCTCTTTTCCATACACGTTCGATTACCCCCGCATAAATCACTTACTTTTTATTAGTGTTTTGTCACGCTTTGATGACTAACTTACCGTCAAACGGGGCTACCTACTCATTTGAACAGGTTTTGATAGTTATTTGTACGTAACTTTTTTTTAACATCCTAAATTCCAGCATTTTTTGCTCCAATAGAACAATGTGTTCTTTGGAAATGTATAAGAAAGTCAAGCCCACCCCCCACACTATGTTTTTTATATTAAAAAAAAAGTGTCAAAGTAACCACGAGTGTGGGTTTTCTTTGACAAAGCATTAAAATGCAATTTATATCGAAGATCCAAAGCGTAATGGTTACTTTTGACATCATTTTTTATAAAAAAATTAATATTTTATGCATTATACATAAAATTAAATGAAAAACAACGATTTTTTACTATCCAATTGCCATCTTTCGGAAACATTTTCAATTTTCTGCAAACAAATTTTCTGCAAAAGCCTTTCTACGGGGGTTACGAACCCTCTAAAAAGTCTTTTTGGTCGAAAAAAATCCCCCCTCCCCCCGACCTCCAAAGTCCCGAACGTAATTAACGAATGTTGACTGTCGGCACCTGCCGAGGGTCAAAAGTTGTGTTCCTCCAAAAAGGCTCAATTGGAGATAACGAAATTGGAAAGTTTCCGCGCAATACGAAAATTGCCATTATAATCTCGATATATTGCAATTTCTATAAATAGTCGACCGCTGCGAGACATTTAACTCGTATTTTGGCGCTCTGTCGAAGTAGTCCCAGAAACTGTCAAAGTTATCCTCAATGTCAAAGTAGTCCTCTTTGCCGGTATAGTACGCGTGCCAAAATGGATTCTTGTTTTTACAATAAAATATACATACGTAGTTCTTACTATCAAGTAAAAAGCGAAAAAAAAAAAAAAAAATCACAGACGTTTTACGCTAGTAAATATAATGCGTTGTCTATTATTATGTACTACATTATTACATAAGTATGTAGCTCTAAGTGTTAGCTGTATGTGGCTATATTAAATTTAATTAAAAATAACATGTATTTCATTTAACTGTTTGTTTTATTGCTAACAATCGTTCATTATACGCGCATATTATTTAATCAAAATCAAACAAACCTGAATAAAAAAAGAAAACAAGGATTAAATAATCTGGCTGTTTCCTGCTGCGTCCCGTCGCCGGTCCCATGACGGTCGCTCCATCCGGATTCTACTGTAATTATTTCAAATTTATCGATCGGTCTTTCAAAATCAGCCGGTCGAGCATTATCGATCGCTTCGCTTCCGTTACAAATTTATCCGAGCGAGAGAGAGAGAGAGGAGAGAGAATTTCCCCTAAGAACGACGAGCAAGCAAGTCACGGAGAATTACTACAATGGTGGTATTATTAGGGGCGTAGACGAAGGGTAAGGGTAGAATTATTGGTACGAGCCCCGCTAATTTCTGTCGCAAATGTTTCCGATAGTGCAAACCGGTCCGCATTATTACACGGTAGATACGTTAAACAACCTCAACGAGGCACGGGAGGTGTCTCGGTGGTTCGATTGCATGCGTGGTAAACGCACGTGCAAGTGCATCAATGTATCGATGTCGTATATATTCGCGTACGTACACAAGCAAATACATATGTATGCGTGTGCCGATGGCCGATCGCATCGTTAAAGCAGAAGCGATGGTGCGACGAACCGTTCGATCGCCGCGGTGGTACTGTCCCTCGTGGAGAAGAGGTCATTACCAACGACGCCCCCACCACACGGACACTCGATGCTTCCCCCACTCCTCCTGACTTCCAATCCGAACCCCGCCACTCTCCCTCACTCTCTCTCTCTCTCTCTCCGACGGTTGCATCATCGATGTGGGCCAGCGAGGGGGATTAAAACGGGAAACATACCGAAGAAGCGAAAGAGAGGGAGTAGAGACGCGCACGCACTCGGTGAGAACAGCACGAATATACATTGTACGGACAGAGATAGACGGAGATATATCCGCGGAGATGGTCCGACAGGCAGCGTGGACCACCAACTTTATGTCTCAATTATAATGGTCTCGGGCGTAATAACAATAAATGTCACATATATATTCGTGCGCGATGGAGAGAAACCCGCGTTGCTCGAATCAGGCGAGGAGGAGTCAGAAACCGGCGAAAGGGTGGCCTCGAGGGTGGAAAAGTGTTTATGGAAAAGACGTAGCCGCGGTACAGGTACCGCAGCTACGTCGGGTACCTCTCTACACGTTGATAGCGGGAGAATCTTGTTCGCCTTAAATGAACTTCACCGCCCCAATTAACCGTTGGGAATGAGCCAGCACTAAACAGCATCGGAACCGGTATACACTTACGGCCAATACGTATCTGTGTACGCTTCTTTTTTTTATTTGTTTTTTTTTCGTATGGGTGCGCGCGTCGAACATGCTTATTCTTCTCTTTACCTCTCTCTCTCTCTCTCTCGCTCTCTTTTCGTTCGGGCTCTTCCAGACTTTCGTGGGTCCATCTCGTCCTTTGCCACGATATATCTGTCGCTGTTTGTGACTTGACTGTGGGGCGGGGTATTAAGGTAGGGGAGATGAGCGCGCTCGTAAACGAAACACGTACGCGATCCGCTGGACACGATTCACTCGCATCACCTGCTGTGCGTGGCCAGCGACGCTGGGACATTTGCGCGAGTCAGCGGTAGAGCGTAAAGATTGACGGTACAGTCATTGGCAGAGTAAGCGTACAAGGCCTTGACCTCTCGTAGGCGTAACAGAGATTGGAGAACAATTTTCAAATCTCGACGGGGCGAAAGGGCGAGTTTCATTATTATAGAAAAATGGGAAATGGATTTCGTTGTGTTTAGATTATCGGAAGGATTTTTGTTTCAATCGTAAGTCGTGAAATTTTGAAGATCTGAATACGTAAGTTTTCGATTTGTTCGAGTCTTGGAGATCTTAAAGAAAAAACTATTGTTTCAAGATTTTGGAAATTTGAAAAACCGTGATATAATATATTTGTGGAAGGAGTTGACATATTTTTAATCTTGAGGAAATATCGGAGAACATGTTGAAAACGTTTTCAGGAAATTGAATATATATGTATGCATATTATATATATATATATATAATTTCCCTCGTAGTACTTAATGAAAAGAGCAATAAATAACTCCAGAGCAAGACATTTTTAGTAATGTTATAAGTGCGTCAAATTATGCGTCCTGAACTGCTTTTTGAGAAAAGAATAACGAAACAATTATTTACAAGTTTCTCGGTGTTTTTTTTTTTTTTTTATAAAATAAAAAAACATCAAGTTACCGATGTTTTTCAATTTTTTCCGAATTCCTCTTGCGATTTCGAAAAAATCTAGACAAGTTTTATCGTGAAACCTCGATATTTACTAATTTTTTCAATATTTTGAAAATTATGGCGAAATCGAAATTTCAATGAAAGTCAATCAATATATTAAGAGATTGAGATAGAAACCGTTCATTCTTAACAACAATAATTTTATATGCGGATTTATGGTATTACAATTTTGAAAGATTTAAAATTGTCCGAAATTGTTTTTACATTGAGATTTTCATTATTCCTGGGGATTATGCAATGTATTTGTTGCGTTCCTGGTATCCTTTTGGATTGCTTGAATCGTGACTCCAAACGTACTTTGGCAGCATCGTAAATCCTCTCGAGGTGAAAACTCGAGCATGATATTTGGTAAACTGTTGGGTTTCGATGCCCACTCGAACAGTTCCCTGACAAAAACCTGCCACGGAAAAGTACATTTCAAGTGCGTGCCAAGTCTGTTTCAAGTACGTTTCATTAGGAAACACACTTGAATCGGACTTTGGCTGCAGAATAGAGCGTTTCGTTACACGGTTGAAACGTACTTTTTCGCGTGCGGCCGACACGAAGTTCTGCCATAAAATAGTGCGTTTCAACCGCGATTTAAAACGGGTTTGTCCCATGCTATTAGTATTACTCGCGGCCGATAGGTAGCGCATAGCTATCCCGCGTTTCTCGCGCGCGAAGCGACGCCCCATTGGGATTATAAACGCGAGCGCTTTACCGAAATAATCAGTCCCTCGACCGTGATGAAAAGTACGAGTAAATCGACTAATCCTGAAAGGGAGGAAGTCTCTATGGTTTACGTCTATCTTATATCTATATTATGTTTATTTACAGCGTATTATATTAAACTGGTATTACTTAGGGATGATTTTTATTTTTATTTAAATTTATTTAAATTACAATTTTGTATTTAAATTTAGTCGTACGGAAGCGTAGTAAGGCGTGTACCAAGCGTGTGACAAGCCTGTTTTAGATCAAGCAATACTACGTGTAAAGTGCGTTACCAACCGCGTTTCAACCACGTTTCGTTACACGCTTTACCACGTATCAAGCGCGTGCCAAGGGTTTACCGCGTACGCGGTAAAATACGTACCAAGCGCGTTTCAACCACCTTTCGTTACACGCTTTACCGCATATCAAATGCGTGCCAAGCGTGTACCGCGTAGGTAAGCGCTTAAGTACGTACCAAGCGCGTTTCGAAACGTGCTTGGTACGCAGTAAAATGTGTACCTGAAACGTGGTTGCGTTCGAATTCACACGCTTGTCACATGCTTTAGCGTGTTTCGGAACGCGCTTGGCACGTACTTGAAACCGGTAAAGCGTGTAAGGTAAGGTGGTTGAAACGTGGTTGATTGTGTCAGAGCGCGAATTCTAATAAAATGACAAATTGAGTTATTTTAATATGCACAGGGTCAGTCACTCATTAATTGTTAAGCAAATAGAAGAAGGTGGATATGCATGGTCGAGTGTGATATAATGAATGAAGTATGAATAATGAAAATGTCGTGAAAATGTTTTCATCTTCAGAAAAATTTGAATGATTCAAAATCTTGAACCAAAAATTGAATAAAAACATGAATAAAATTGTCAAGAATAAATGGTTTCTATCTCAATTTCTTGCTATATTGATTGACTTTCATTGAAATATCGATTTTCACATAATTTTCAAAATACTGAAAAAATAGTAAATATCGAGATTCCACGATGAAACTAGTCTAGATTTTTTCGAAGTCGCAAGAGGAATTCGGAAAAAATTGATAAGAAATCGATAACGTCATACTTGATGTTTTTTGATTTTATAAAAAAAAAACATCGAGAAATTTGGAAATAATTTTTTCGGTATTCTTTTCTCAAAAATCAGTTCAGGATGCATAATTTTACGGATTTATAACATTACTAACGATGTTCTGGAGTTATTTGCATTTGTATTTTTTTCGGAATTTTCAAAAATTCATTACTTAAAAAATAATACAGAAAAAAATGTAAAAATTTCATGGCTAGCTCTTTTCATCAAGTAATACGAGGGATTTTTTTCATTGGAGGGATATTTGTCTCTAAAAAAATATAAAATTTCATAGAATATGACTCAAATATTTTTGTCTGAAAAGCGCGTTTGAAACCGATAAATATGAAATAAAACGTCTCGATTAACCAATTTTTGAAAAGGTTATGAGCGTTTGAAAATCTTTGAACAAAAAAAGACAATTTTTTACAAAATCCATAATTTTGTTTCGGTTGGGTAACAAAATTTGAAAGAATTCACAAAAATGTTTGTAGTGGGGTAAAAAAGTGGTCGATGTGACGTGGAATGTCTCATATAAATATCTCCGTAATATCGTGAAATCTTGCCAACCTTGAAGAAATTTATTTCTTTAAAAAAATTTAAACTCGAAGAAGTCGAAGAAAAATATTTCCTCCCAATATTGAAATCTTGAAGATTTCGTAGAAATACGTTTGTACGACGAAGATTTCCTTCTCACCGAGACCCATGTACAATAATTGGGCATTTGTTTAATCAGGTGGATCAATCATCGCGCTTTTAATCTTTTCATAGTGGCCAATCAGTGTACCCTCCGGCTTAAAACAGGCAATCGGTCCTATTGGTATGCCCGGATAGGTCAATCACTGTTCCTCGAGGTTGTTTGGGCCTAAATAGATCTCTCGTACGCAGACTCGAGATTCTCTCTCCGACTTTCTGGTAGTAGTCGACTATGTAGCTCGTTCACCGGCTAGTTCCGACAGACAGCTCAGCCCCATCAGCAGAACCAGCAGCGTCGCCTAGTCGTTAATCATTATTCGGAGGATTCGTGCTATTATGATGGCGGCTGCAATTATAGCAAGCCACAAAGCCAAGAGAATCTCTACCGATGTCTATATATAAACAAGGCAATCTACCGAATCACAATATACACAAGCTGCGCGTGTTCCTTCAATAGGTTTATCAAGGATACACAAATGTGTACCTAATGTCCCTAATAACTTGTTATTTCTTTATTATTCTCATTAATAGCGTTCTCACGTCCGAACGTCGGATACAAGAGCCTCGGCTAATTTTGCACATATTCGCCGTCTCACAGTGGGATAATGAGGGTCTCATTTCGACTACAAATTTATTTTTGATTGCTTATTTTGCACGATTACGATACCATCGAGAATCGTAAGGCCGAGAAACTAACCGATAGATAGGCGAACATGCCAGTGGCAATTGAGCTAGGACATTGGGAATTTGCCAAATTAATTCGCAATAGTCTTAACAAATATTTTCCGCGGCAATAATATATAATAATACAAGATATTAATAATATAATAATACGCGGGATATTATTTTTATTCTCGTTCATTAAGCTTGTAGTCCAAATATTACAAACCGGCGATCTTTTGTTTTTTAGTTCCTTCATATATTTTGTCTCCTCGCCGTTTTTTTTTACTTTATACATTCTTTTTTCTGTTTCTAATATACCAAAAATGTTAACAAATTATTTGCACAATAATAATGTATAATAATAGACGATGATGATAATATAATAATGTGCTGAATATCATTTTCATTCTCACATATGAAGTTGTGGTCCGCAAATTCGGACCCGATATTTATTTTTATTATTTTTAAAAATTTCTTCATATTTTTTTATTTTGTACATCATTCTTTCTCTTCTTCACAGTATATTTTGTCGCTATCTGTGTATCTCCCGGCGTCATCGGTCACCGACTGTGCGAGTGTCTGTGTCGAGTACGGTACTGTTTTTTATAACGTACATAGGCATTGAAAAATGTATGTAAATATATGTGTGTGTGCGTGTGTATAGGTATATGTATATGGATGTAGTTTACTACCTATTCGGTACATTACATATAAAGTTTACGTGTATACGACGAACGAGGCCGCTGCACGACGCGTGCAATGCTGTGCCGACTTTTACTCTGGCCCCTCGCCCAATCCGATAAACCTTTTTACGGCCGTTTGCTCACGGCGACGAAAAACTTTCTTCTCTCGTTCTCCCCGCCGGCGCTCTAATGATGGTCTTCGCGCTGTCGGTGACGAATCCTGAATTGGATCGTTTTGGGTTTTTTCTTGGTGTGTTTTTTCTTCTTCTTCTTTTAAATTCTCTTTCGTGGTCCTTCGACGGTACGGCGACGGCGCGTGAGAGCGAAGCGGGAGACAGACGGCATGAATATATACGGAACCAAGCAGCTGGAAGAGCTCCGGGCATCGGTGAACGCATCTTCGTGGAGCAACGACCAAATGAGGAACGAAGAGAAGCCAAGAACCGGCTCGTTTTATGGGGTAACCACGAACATTTTTGAAAGGGTACACCTATCGGCAGTGTAAGTGGAAAATCACCCGTGGTGTAATGTAATCGAGGTACACGATTAAAAAAATGTCTGGTATTTTGGGAAATTATTCTAAATTCTAAATTTCTAGATTCTAAATTCTATATGGTTTCTAAAACATTGAATTGTGCAGTGATTGGCAGTCTATGCGAAAAAACAACCGTGGTATAAAATAATGGAGCTAAATCATTTAAACAATCTATAATAGACGGAAATTGAATGACGATCCATTGGTCGATTTTTATTTCTACAATTCCAATCAAATTTCAAAAGCACGGTGATTGGCAGCATATGCAAAAAGTCACCCGTGGTGCAAAATAATCAAGCTATATGTGCACGGTTCAAAAATACGTTTACAATTCTGAGAAATTCGACGATGATTCGTGGTTCAATCCTGCTGAAACGGGACTATTTTATTCCACGAAAGTCGTTAGGGCTGGGAATCCGATGCTTCGAGTTCCACGTAAAAATGGTCTGAGCGCTATAAAAACTTGAGATATCTTAAACGATAAAGTGTCATGCGCAGCGCATTTTTTAAAGCGCTGAGGTCATTGAGGATCCAACTAGACGTTAAAAAAATATTATCTGTAAATCTGTAAATAGTAGGATCTGTAAATCTAACAATAAGTAAAATTTGCGAATTTATAAATTCGCCCCTCTTAACGGTTATTCGCGAGCAATGTTACCTGTAATTATCGAATTTATAGTTCTACATTGTAACAATTTCATTAAATTCATTTTTAAATTAGCTCGTATTTTAACCTTATATTTTTTGTCTATTTTTGAGTCTCCTTAGGTGGCCAATCACTGTGTCTTGTAACTTGATATTTGATTGGCTCTTTGATGTCCAGGCTATACGAACACGACGCTGACATACACGAAAATGTACTCTCTCCGCTTAACTGAGTATGTATATAGACACAGTCATTGCCTTTCTAGCTGCATGGTAAAAGCGGTAGAAACGAGGAGATAGAACGGTACTTTGTCTTGGTTCTGCAACGGAATTATTACCATGAAAATTCCAATGATGTAGGTTCTCGTGTACGCTCTTTCTCTATCTAAAAAACTGGGCGGGGCCCTCTTTTTTGCTCCAAGAGCCACACGAGGTAGGCACTAATACACGTGCCTGCACCTACACCCGCGCATACGTATGTATATATCGTCATGTTTTATGAGCTGATAAGATTTGCACCTGTTACTTGTAAATGTATAGATGTTTGTCAATTAATAAATACGTGGATGAAACATTTAAATTATTAAAATATTGTTCATATCCAATCTTACATTGTACTTATACGTGATAAGTACAAGTAAGTTTGAGGGTCGAATATAATTTAATAATGTATAAAAAAATAAATCAATTGTAAATAAAAATTCGTAAAATTGTCAAGCGATTTTCTTGCCAGTTTCGAGGATTTTTAGTTTTTTGCACGGTTGATGTTTTATTCGAATTTTTTTATTTAAACGTTTTTACGAAATTTTGATGAAAAAGAACACAATTATCCCTTTAAGATACCTTTTTGTCGTCTAAACAGATCCAATGTGCGGAAAGGCATATGCTTTTTATCATTAGACATAGTATTTTAGTTTCTCTAAATTATTTTTATTACAATTGATTTTGTATTTATTTCAGACATTAATTGAAATATCGATTAATCATTTATTTATCTCAAAATAAATTGGCAAATTAATCAAACAAATATATATTTCTTCATAACAGAAGTCGTTCCAAACTGCTTCCAGTTGTTTTACATTTTTCCAAATATCTTAATCGACATCGATGCTTTTAAATCCATTCCGAAGCGTCTTTTCTTCCAACCCTCATTGGAAAAAGCCATTGTCTCATTTCGGAAACAAAAATCCCGACGTTGTTTTTCACCTTTTCAAATATACCGTTCTTAATTAAGGCCTCGGTGCACGGTTAATGAAATTCGGAAGATAATACGAAGGTGTAAATCGAGAAGTGGAAACCCACTCTTCGCGCGAGAACACACACACGCGGAATGAAACACGGCAGGTATCCAACCGTAACGTCCATGACCCTGTTAACGCGTGCATGCATGCTTTTTATTCCCTCCATAGCTGGTATATATCGTTGGCTTAGATATGATATATATATATATATATATATATATATATCTGATCCAAGAAGATAAAGAAGGCGAGAAGGAGACGAGGATGAGGAAGATTGACATCTCGCGAGTACGCGCGTGCACGCGTGTGTGTTATGCGTGAAGACATCATCAAGTAGTTCAAGAGACAAGTCTTATACCACCGCGAGGCTCTTCTCCCCACCGGATAATTGTTTAATTGGGCAATTTATCTGTAGCTACTAATTAAACAGGAAGGGCTCTACAGGGTCGCGTGTATAAGAGACCGGTGAGAGTGAGTGAGTGAACGAGCGAGCGAGTTACAGGGAAGGGGTAGAAATTGAGGTCTCGAGATCCACTCGTACTCATATAGACACATATACGAGAAGACTTGTATGCCAGGATGCATTCAAACAGAGTGCGGTAAATGTGACGTAAATGGGGCCATGAGCCACGAGCCCGGAGATAAAACGTCATCCAAGAGGGTTACAACGAGGCTTTGACCTCGCTCTGTCACAGAGACCTCGCCTTCCTCTCTCTTCCTCTCTCGCTCTCCCTCTCTCTCTCTCTCTCTCTCTCCCATCAAAACGACCAAACTCGAAAAACAACTTTGTTAGATCCGAGACGGAGTAATATGTATCCGCCTCGCGGTGTAAACGTCCCATGACGATCTCGACTATTTTATAACTCGTGTTGGTGGACTCTGTATAAAATTATAAAAATGAAACGAAAAAAACAAATTATACGCGTTTCCAGGTACACGCTGAAGTATGTCAGAGCGATGAAAGAAATTACCTCTTTTTCTCACGGGTGTTGGCAAAAAAATTCATTGATGGATGATTTTGGTCGATGATTGCTCATATTTGTGAACAGGTGTGATTCCTTGTTTTTTACTTTTATTATAGATCTTTATTAACGCCGAAGGGAGAAAGAATGATTGTTTCAAACATTTATTTGTTATTTTCGAAATCTGTACACTGCTCAAAAAATCAAACAAATTTTGTTTAACCCCAATCAAATTTTCGATATTTAACAGCCCGCAACCTTGGTTGTATTCATCGTACGGAGATGAAAAAGAAAGTAATTTGAAGCCGAAAGTCTCTTTTTTAACATCCTTTGAGACATTTTTTTCATTGAGATCCTATAAAGTTACATCATATGACTGTGAATCATATGAAGTTTAGAGCGGCTTGCTGCTAAAACTCTAAACATTTCGATTCAATTATAAACATTCATCTTGATAAGTGATAGTCCAGGCTAGCCGAACAAAATTTAAGGAATTTCTTTTGTATTACATTTTGACACGTAATTTTGAAGGATCTCGATGAAAAAAAATCTCTCAAAGAATGTTATAGAAGAGACTTTACGTTTCAAATGGGTTTTTATCCTCGTACGATAAATGCAATAAATGCAATGTCATAAATTAAGAATTTTATTAGAGGTAAACAAAATTGGTTTAATTTTCTTGAGCTTTGCATCTCCGATTTTATTTATTTTTTCTTTCTTTTAGTGCTGGTTGAGACTCGCCTCTATGATTTTTTTGAATTTTTTTTTATCAAGCTAAAATATATAAATAAAAAGATATAAATTTGTGAAAAATTTCGGTTTTTGAAAAATGCCTTTTTTGACTTGCTCGCTACTCCACGAATAATCGACCAAATTGGACTTTATTTTTCGCAAAATTTTCGGCTTTCCACGTATTTTTCATAAAAAACACCGAAATATTTTTTTAAACGATATTGATATGGGATTTTTTATTTTAACAACAAGTGATTGTCTTTAACAATTATCATCTATTTTGATTTTTTTTTAATTTTGTTGTAAAAAACTGTTGTTAATTTGAAAAATGTTAAGCCTAGTTGTAGAATGGGCAAACGATGGGACCTATTTTTTCGAATTTTCAATGTTCATGTTTTTAGTTATCCGTATTGAAAAATATCTGCAAATAAATTCTTATACTCAGGCGCTAGAGTAAATAATTATCCTAGTGACTCCTAGTGATTATTGACTATTTTACAGAGTAATTTAAAGAAAAAAATATAGAGAAAATAAGGTAGCCACTTACTAATAATAAAAGATATATAAAAAATAAGGTGCTTATTAATAACAAGTACCTTATCTTAATTTAAAGAAATATTGTTATATTACTCACACTACACTACACAAAAGTGTAGTGATCATATCGGATTGTTTACCTCATGATGCAGTTGCTGATCATGAATTTTCAAGGCTTATTATGAATTTTATCAAAGAACTGTTCAATGATGCTGCAAAAGTCATTTACTTCCCCGACAGAGCACCTCAATAATTCAAAAATTACAAGAATTTTGTTAACCTAAATTATTACAAAGAAGACTTTAGGCTAAGTGCTGAATGGCATTATTTTGCAACAGCTCACGGCAAAGGGCCTTGCGACGGATTAGGGAGAACCATCAAAAGAATGGCAACACGAATAAGTCTTCCACTTCCGTTTCATGAGTAAATTTCAACTCCTCAACAGTCATATGACTGGGCGGTCAAACCCAAATTTGCCAAATATGCACGTTGAATTCTTATCTATCGAGATTACATTCGAGCCAGAAAATGAGTAGAAATACGATACAACAGAACAAAGACAATAATAGGGACGCAGAAATATCATTGTGTAATTCCAGACGGGGACAGTACTTTAAGATGTAAAGAATTTTCAACATCAGTTCATTGTCGAATACGTAAGATATTTAAACGTTTGAGAGAATAACTGCTGCTCTATAAAAAAAATAATTGTTATGCTTTATCGAGCATAACAATTACTTTATTTTGTCTATATATTTTTCCTTAAATCACTCTGTAAAATAATCAATACTCACTAGGTGTCACTAGGATAATTATTTAGAGTAGCTCTTGAGTATAAGGATTTGTTTTAAAATATTTTTCAATACGGATAACTAAAAACATGAACATTGACAATTCGAAAAAATAGATCCCATCGTTTGCCCATTCTAAAACTAGGCTTAAAATTTTTCAAATGAACAAAAGTTTTTTACAATAAAATAAAAAAATAAAAAAATAGACGATCATTGTTAAAAACAATCATTTGTTGTTAAAATTAAAAATACCGTTTACAATTTTTTTCGGTATTTTTTATAAAAAATCTGTGGAAAACCGAAAATTTTGAAAAAAAGAAAGTCGAATTTGGTCGATTATTCGCGGAGTTATGAGCAGTTCAAAAAAGGCATTCTCAAAAACCGAAATTTTTCAGAAATTCATGTCTCGTGAATAGCTCGATAAAAAAAACTGAAAAAAATCATGGAGACGAGTCTCAGCCAGGACTAAAAGAAAGAAAGAAATTTCCAAAAAATCGGAGATGCAAAAGTTCCAAATAAGTCGATTTCTCGTAGAATATCTCATATATATATATGTATATATATACTCAGCCAAAAAATGACCTAAAGAGATAAATAAAAGGCAAATTGAAGCCGAAACTATAGGCTATTTGGTCCATATATTTGTTTAACGAAAAAAAAAAATTGTCAAAGCCCGCGGACCAAAACAAAAAATATAAAAAATTTGAGAAAATTTCTTCGCGCTATTTCTTATGATTGCGTAGTAATCGTCGTTCATTAAAATTGTTGGCTAAAAGATCTCGAAACTAGAATCTTGGAGCTTCAATATGCTTTTATTGATCTTGATACGACCATTTTTTCCTGCGATACAATCTTTCAAACATCACGAACAAAATTCAAGATTGAGTATAATAATTTAGCCATCCACAGGGTAGGTACAGGGTTTGAGAAGAATAAAAAACGTCGAATATATATATTCTAATATAAAATTACAGACTCCTGGCAAACACCACTTGTTCTGCATTGCAAATTTGTCTAAGATCGGCAATATTTTTCATTTCAGACTATTTGCGTAAAAATTTTGTTTTAATCGATCTCACTTATGACTTTTCGTCACAGATAAAGTTGATAAAAAGTTTGCGTATAGAAACTATAAATAAAAAATTATGTTGTTAACAATCGCTCTGCTGCACAGAAAAATTGAAATAACAAAATTCATCATCGTTCCCCCTTAGTTGATGTGAATATCAAACGAATCGAGAGATCGACGGCTTGAAAAATAACATTTATATTTTCCATACAGCCGTACTTTCATTGAAAAGTAAACGAACAATAGGTCTAATCAGAACGTAAGAACGAATTGAAAATAGCATTGCAAATCGAAAAAAGAAATGGGGACGAGCAGATTATACAGATACGCATTGAAAGGATCACCAAATCTTGTACGTCGGTTTTAACGGCATACGCGAGAATAAAACTTTAATTGATATGCATATGGTGTATCCTATCCTCCTGGATATTTGCATTGGAACACAATATACATACAACGTACAGGTATACGTATGTGTAATGTTCCCTGTACCACAGACTCTTCGACTTCTCGCACCCACGCACGTATTACCATAACGCTTGGTTCGCGTGAAAGCGTAACTCGAGATGTTACATTGTCACGAAAGGAGAATTGAGATCAATGGCTTAAAAGGGGGCGTGTGACTCTTGAATCTATCCAAATGTAATGCAGAGGCGTCTTGATACGTATGTATGGACACTCGTTGTATTACGTTACTACACATACATGCCCATGACGGTAAAACGGATCTAGGATGTGCATAATATCCATTTTTTCGCATACATATATAGTCACACTGACGCATACATACATATGTGTATACAGGGTGTTCAATTTAAATTTATCGATGGAAATAAATCGAGTAGATGAGGTCTAACGAAAAAAGAAAATTTCGATGAAAATTGTATAGTTTCGAAGGGGATATACGATCGTTTTATTGAGATATTTTTCGGTCGAGACATTCGGGTCGGGTGAAGGTCATTGTTACTTCCTTAATTGGGAATCTATAATTTTTGTTTCGTTACACTGTAGGTGAGATCAAGACGAATACAACGAAAAACAACGAAATATTTGTAGCCGAAAAGACGAGAGAGTTATGGCACTTTGGATCTTAGGAAAATGGCGCACATCCTTTGACTGTAAGGGATGCAGGATGGCGAAAAATAAAACCCTAGCCTACCCTCGAACCCAAAATGTACAACTGGAAACCTACGAGCTGTATTTTCTGGACTCGTTTTCGTCCTTAAATTAAAATGGGACACCCTGTGTATATATTTGTTTATTTATATAAGTTAGATCTCGTTCCCGCCCACTCGTCTTCGCTTTCCTAGTTATACGGCTATCGAAGATCGAGAGAATCGGACGTGGGCGGAGAGGAAATCTCGAATTCAATGAATCGTACATTTTATCGACGAAAATATGTATTTACGGAACAGCACTTTATTCGATTAAGTACACTCGGCTGCAATTTTTCTCATTGGCACGTAAATATTCGCCTCTCACGTTTCCTTATCCGTTCAGAGAATATATTTTATCGTTATCATTATTATCATTGTTATTGCGTCACTTCAAATTTCCTCTGGTGAATTAAATATTGTCTTCACTGTAATCCTTTTGGCCTGAATAATGCTCGGTTGTCATGTTCGCCGTGGAGTTTCCCAAGATTTAATTCTTTCTTTCTTCTTTCGTATATACATTGGCACTTTCTGTGTACCTATATGTCATACATTTTGATGAATTTTTTGTTCCTCCTGTCCCTCATTAAAATGTGCTGTAGCTCTTTTGCTCGCCTCAACGTTCTTTTTCTCTTTCCCCATTCATTCCTTCTTTCCTTCTCTGTCGCTCTCTCTCTCTCTCTCTCTCACACACACACACACACACACACACTCTCTTCCTGCGTTATCTCGGTCCATTAGGTCGGCGAGGAGCGCGCGACACAAGTCGGTAGTGCTGTTGAGGATAATTTATCACGGGGTGCAACGCGCGTTTCTCGGTGCCGAGGGGATGCGGTGCATCATCAGCAAAGAGCCAATATGCCTCGGAGTGTCGCGGCCGACCATTATCCTACGTTGCGCCTTAAACGACCTCGTATTTCGAAAATGAGATAGAGAACGAAACTGAGAAAAAAGAAGAAAAAATACGAAGCTCGAATCCAACCGTGAATACGTATCTTTAAAATGATGTACTAGCCCATTTTGACGACAACGTTTGGTCGTTGGTGCTTTTTAAGACTCTCGTATCCGCATGTCGGAGTTACAGTTAATGCGAATCAAGTGGGCACAAGTTGATTATGTACAGATGAACAAAATTTTAATTACGATCGAGCAAAATCCTGAGAACAATGCGACCTTTTAAAAGCATTATTTTGCAAGATTATTTTATAACCCAAATAAGGGACGTAATGAAACTGAATTTGATTCGAAAACATTTGTAAGAAATTCCATCAGAAAAATCAAACTATTTACGATCAACTTTAACTAAGCAAAATCAGGATCACATTTTTATCAACGACCTCAAACATTTTTGAATCGATTCGATACGATATAATCAATACTTCTAGTGTTGGATCAAATTTAATTCTCGTTCACTCGAAAATCTTGGTGCACGTGCTGATGGACGAATGAAAATTTATCGGTATATTTGTTTCAATCGAAATATTCAATGTAAACGTAGAGGTGCATGGAAAAATGGGGCAACATAAATTTGTCGGGGAAGAAGAACCTATTGCTTTCTGATACGTTCCTAGCGTATCGAAAAACAGTTTGTTCTACTTTACTCTTCTTTGCAAAAATGGAGCCACACATACATTATTTGTGTGTATGTACAAGCGTAGATTCCTCTTTCGAGGAGATTTTCTTGGGCTGGCCCCTTTTCCATATATACACGGAATTCGCCCGTGGATGGGTTGAATCCTGGCTCTATCTTTAGCCCGGACCCTCTTTATACCCCTCGCGGAAATGTATGGGTCGCGGAGTCAAGTCGCCTTGTCCGAACTTACTCTCTCGAAGGGGCGACAACGACGAGGACGATGACGACGACAACGACGACAACGACGTAAACGACATTCCTATTATCCTGGCAGAGCCTTTACACATTGTTGGGAATGCTGCTGGCGACAGGCCCTCGTCGATGTTCGATCGTGTTTGCTTTTGCCATTCGCTCCCTCTTTCTTTGATTTTTTCTTCTTTTTCCTTTAGAAAAGAAAATTCACAAGATAATAATCCGCCCTCGAGCCACTACGGCAGACAGGGTGGAAAAGGCAAATTGGCCGAAGAACGGATTTAAAAATATTTCTCGATAATACTTTAGAAATATTGAAGAAAACGGCGTATTAAAAATTGTCGTTAAATAACTTTTTTAAATAGTTATCAAGAAAAGTAATAAATTATTTGATCAAGTTTATTCCAAGATACAGTATAATAATAATAATAGCTCCTGGAGCTTCGGCAATATAATCGGCATTCTGGCGAAAACACGTGCGCGAATGAATTAAATGAATTTCGAAAAAACTTAAAAAGATGTTTTTATTCGTCGTCGCAAAAACCATCGGACGTTTCAATTTATTTATTTATTTTTCGTGTCGTAAGGGGATAAAAACGAATCAGGAGGTGCGAGCTGGTAGGCGCGGGGGCGTCAGTCGATTACGAAAAGGGAACAAAGGAAGGAAAGAAAAATCGTCGGGCCAGGCCGAAGTGAAGACGGAGAGACAGGAGAATTTCGGCAATGGCGGTCGCCCGGCAGGAGAGGAGGTATTAATTTACCCAGCGGGTCTTCCTGTATACAGTGAAATCCTCCCGGAGTGCGTGATAAACAATCGCTGTCCCGCGGCGCATCTCGGCCCGACGAAGATCCACCTTTTGTTCGGAAATAAGAGAACTCTGTGAAACGGAAAAGCGCTCTTGTTTTCTCGACACCTACGGATAAATAAAATCAACCGAACGCGCGTATGTTAAATTAAATTCCAAACTCGACTCGCAACTATGACGCTCATAATTACTAAAATAAACCGTTGGAAAGTTACGCGCGGAAATTTATAGTACCTATAACTACGCGAAAAAAGTAAATGAGAAATTAACGATATTAAAAAAGAAACGGATTAGATCGATGAACCAAATTTAATTTCGATTAAAAAACCATTGACTCCATAAATCCAAGATTTCTAAAATCGAAAATTCGTTTCGTTCCTCCGACCGACGTTTTCGGTCGGAGGAACGAAACGAGTAAAGCGTCGTGATTAAAAAACACAGATTTAAATACATTTAAAAAAAAAATTATTTGCATCGAGAAAAAACATTTACCAAAATGAAAATACGTTTGGTCATCGTGCGAATACAATTTACAATCGATTGATAAACAACCGACTGAATTGAGCCAAGATTATTTTAATCGACGATGAACAATTGTTTATTTTCGTTTCTGTTCTTTATTTCTATTTTTGTCTATTTTTTTAAGCCAATCCGTACACTACGGGAGGCTGGAAAAGAAGTGCGATGACAATGATTTATCTCGTCGCTGAATCCTATTGCTACTCTCTCTTCGTATTTCGAGTATCTTCGAACGATTTAACAAATAGTCCCTGGCAACACGGGATAAAATGACTTCACACGTACAGAGACGAAAACAGACTCACGCGCATGTACAGACCCTTACACACATATCCTTATGTTTATATCCGTAAAACCAACGCGATTTGGTCCCTTGGAGGAGGTCGTTGCGCGTTGACGTTTGAGCTTTGGAACGTGTCTTATAGGAACGGATTTGGCTTTATCGCACACATTTATAGATACAGTCACGGATATGCGATAAAACATTGGCGCATGCGCGTCTCCATCGTTCCTATACGTATTATCATTATATACGTTACTTTTTTCTTCTCTCCTTTTTTTTACGTTCGTGTAGCATCGTCTCATTCCGATCGTATAAAGAGGGAATGGAAAAACAAGTTTACTTCTCGTCGGTATAATAAGTCCATAGGCTTTACCCATCGAGAGGCTCTCTCTCTTTCCCCACCCTGTTGACTTCTCTTTCTTTCCCCTGTTGGAGTTTTTCCACGAGATTGCGCCCGCGTTACACCGCGGGGCACGAACTCCTGCGTATATAGCATCTGTTATATCGATGCGTTCGGCGAGAGGGGAAGACAGAGATGGAGTGTGTGATTGTGAGAGATCGAGAGAAACAGGGGTGGAAGGGGGTTTGATGGGGTGAAAGAGAAATTCCGGTACTCTCTACAGGAGTTTTTCTTCATCCTCGTCTGGAGCCGGGCTCTTGCACTCAGCGCGACCGCGAAATGGAGGGACGAGGAACGATATCGGAATATATATTGTATATACGATAAAGGGTTTCGAGCATCGATATATCTCGCGCATCGAGAGTTAGTCAGTTTCCTGCTGTTCCCCCAAGCAGCCTCCGACCCTTAACCGTCAGACAGCGCGTGGCCGACGACTCTCATCCCTCTTGTGCTCTATACATTTTTTTACCCCGCCCTTTATCCTACCACGTATACTATGTACATCGATATATACAACGGCGTACGTATAAATATATATCGAATACTGTTGATACGCGTATATGGGGCATTCCTTGTTATTCCTATTTATTTTGGGGATTTTTTTGAGAAATTATTTTCACCAGTTACGTAAGTTTCCGAGAGACTGAAAAACGTATATAAAGGGTGATTCATTCAGAGGTACTTTTTTCAAAAATGTTAAAGGTTTAATTTTATCGGGTATCTTCATTATCATACAGAACAAATATTCTTGACATTTATTTTTTAAAGATTATTCGAATGTTGGTTGAAGTTTCAATTTTCGATAACGCGTTCGAGCATTTCGAGTGGTATTTGACGAATGGCGCGAGTAATGTTGGCTTCCAAGCCCTCAATCGTAGCCGGCTTATCTATGTATACTTTGGGCTTTTCGTAGCTCCAAAGGAAAAAATCTAGAGGTGTGATATCACACGTGACCTAGTCAATTCGCCGATCCGAAGCGTGAAATTCATTGAATCGTTTTCGCAATAAAGTCATGCCCATAAACCACAACAAACTGTTGTTTTGGCTGGATGTAATGGATAACCCGCTACGGATTAAGGACTTCGAAGCCAACATTCCCTACTCGCGTCATTCGCACCCTCTTCGATTTTGAAAAAAATCCCATGACATTTTGTTTTCGCCATTTTTTTGAGTCGTGATTTTTGAAAATTCCGAAAAAAAATTCAAATGAAAAAAATTCAAAATATCAAATAACTTTTTTTTAGATCATTAAGTTTCCTATAAAAGTTCTTTAATTGATAATCAATAAATATTGATTAATAAAACTGATTAATAAAAGTTTGAGGTAACAATTTTTTTCACGGGTATTGGGAATAAAGAATGATAGATGAGTATTTTGTTCATCTTTTTTGTAGATACAAATTGTAACAAGTACTAGCTCATCACAACCAGTTTTCTGACAAAAAATAAGTTTCTAAAGCCTTAAAAAACTATCTATCAATATTTATTAATTATCAATTAAAGAATTTGTATAGGAAATTTAATGATCTACAAAAAAAAGTTATTTGATATTTTTCAATAGTAAATAGTTTTGCTGTAATATTAAAAAAAAACAATGAATTATCATACATTTTTAACTTTGAACTCGAATATCATTTGAGTGGCTAAGTTTATCAAAAAATTATAAGAGATCTTTTTTTGCAGAGCATTCAATTCTCTATAAGAATATGCCAACAGATTGTTTGTACAATATGCCATGACCGTGGTATAAAATCCGAAACAAAAAGACCTTTTTCCTGTGTTATTTAAATGGAAAATAGAGATGCGTTTTTCGAGATCTCTACATATTAATATCAACAGCTCAAATTTGAACAGGCTTTTTTCTACCATCCTGCAAAGCCTGATGCCAGGATGAAAAAAAAGTTGCCCAAAAAAATACACAGCCTAATAGATATATATATATGTAAAAGTATACATGTAGATGTATATTTAATACATCTAGCACCGATTGTAATTAAACCTTTCGCCCTCCCACCAGGGATGAAACGAGCGAACCGACCCCCGTCGCGAAAACCCCTTGACGTATTTTGGTCACGCGAAAACCAAAGCAAACGGCTATTGCGCCACTCCACTCTCGTCGACCTCCTCTTACGCCCAGCGCGGAGTGCGCTACATTTTGTATTTACTCCCTTAGTTTTACGTAGGAAAAGAAAAACGAGAATAAAAGAGAGACGGAAAGAACTAAAAATTCCCTTTTCCCCCGAGCCAAAGCCGCTCTCGTACACGAATCCGTTTCGTACGTCCCTCTTATTCCCTTCGTATTTCTACGGCTTAATATATTTTTAAATTCACGAGGTCAGGTGAATAAAAATCAACGAACGTCGCGAGAATTCTCTTAATCCCGTTTTTCGTTTGGAGCTCTCTTTTTCTATTTTTGTTTTGTTGTTTTTTTTCATCTAATGAGAGTTAAGAAACCAAGCGAAAATTGAAACGTCACCACACACTGCAAGCCCCAGATGTAAGGCTAATGGAAATAACGTGGCTATTGTAGGTCGAAACAAAAAGTAGTCACGAATGAAAATTGTTCATGGCTCCATTAGAGTTTTTTTCATTCATCCCTATTTACCATTATTATTTGTTTTTTAGTAGTCGACGTTTTCTCCCTTTCCTGTCCGAGCTAACAAAACCCGTGTGAAAAATATTTCGTTCGGCAGGCATGCCGCGCTCCCGTTTATTCACTTCGGTCATCAAATTCCATTCATGATGAAAAAAGAAGGAAAAAATTGCTGATGGCAGAGTATCTCGGCATTTTTGTCAGCAACCTATATTCTACGCTGCTATATTGTACCTACGTATCTAACACCGTTTCGTACCATCGAGTGCGCCCACGCGGGCGGAAAAACTATAACACGAACATGCTCTATTTTTTAACGAGCCGTTGAAAAGAAAGCTTGTTGGGGATTGGAGCCACGTATCGTCCGATCCGTGAAAGTCGTAACATAACAACGTGCCGAAATTTTTTCGAATTTTCATGCGTGCACGTGGCGTACTTTTATTTTCAACTTATTATTATTATTATTATTCTGTGGCCAAATGTGTAAAAGTACAGATGTTGTTCCCCAAAATTACGTTTTTCTGAAATGTTTATGTCGGAAACAAGAGCCTTTTTCTTCTTCTTTTTGAAGCTGTGAAATTTAAACTGCTAAAATTTAAACTAGGTCCCTTTCGTGCAAATATCCATCGGCTATCCATCATAAATATATATATATATATATATAATACACTATGTCTAATATATATACATACTGTGAACTAAAGTAACAGTGAGAGCACCGACGTATGCCTTTCTGCACGAGTTGCGGTAAAGCTTTCGGTGCGCAATTGGAAATGATACGTTCAAGTAGAGTGTTTCGCCCTATGTGTGGATAAAGCTGGCGAATATTTGTGTGCTCGTGGACATACGGGTCCCGAGATATAGCGAACGAGAGAGAGAGCATACGTATATATATGTGTGTGTGTGTGAAATATAACCGGGGTATACCCAGCAATGCCGATGGCTTACGTACACCTGATGTCGATTGGCCTGATTTGCGTTTGTCACATGATCGATCATCTGTCCTGGCACTGTCGATTCAACCACACGCCCGGAGTCACGGCCCTCTCGTTCGCAGTCTAGCCATATGCTACGTCTCGATCCGACCTCCGATAACATATACTTCCCCACCTCGCTCCCAGCAACCATCGCTGAAGAACAATATCCGTCGGATATCGTGTATCAAACTCTCCGCCTTCCTTGCGCCTGTTCGAAAGTTCACGGGGCAATAAACTGTTGATAATGCAGATAATCCGCCATAAATTACGATCCGATGTCGATATACATGGAGCTTATCGGTGAACCTGGTATCTTAGTCCGGTTAAGGTTACCTGGGATTTTGAACACGTGAGGTTGGACGGTCGTGTCTAGTCTGACGTTGCTCGTTACCACAGAATTTGGTACCAACTTACATCCCTTAGGTCAGGTCCGTCAGTTTAGAGTCAAGATTATTGATGCCGAGTAAGTACGATGCAAAGTCATCGAGATTCGATTTTCAATAAGATCGAACAGGTTGATAACGAGTCACGTGAGAATGGTTGTCCCAGATGGTTCAGCAGGATCGGATGACGTACGATTTTGAATAAAGTCCCATCCATGACCTTGAGAAAGTCATCACGGTGACGGCAATTATAAGCGCACCTATGTCGTCCGATTGGTCGCGTTGGAGGTTCATCAAAATCGGACGACCCACGTTTTTAAATGACTTGACCTCGTCAAACTCAATAAGTTCAGATGAATTACGTCGTCAATGAGGTCACCAAATAAGTTCATCGTGGCGCAATCTCGATAAGATCACCGCGGTATCAATCGACCGGAGGAAACCTGTTTTGAACCTTCTCGATCTTATCGAGAATGAAACCTCGATTATCCTGGCCCGAAGCTTACGTCGATGGCCTTGATTGACCTGACTTTTCTGACCTTCAAAGTCGTCCTCGCTGAATCTAATCTTAACGAAACTTGGTGATGGAATCGCCTCTCGTGGTTCTCGCAATAAAAACATATAGTCGCGATATTTTCATGTTACGTTTAATGATATATAGATGAGACGAAGCTTTTTGGTGAAGAAAAGCAGCTGTGAAAGGCGCCGCGGTCGCCAATGTCGTTGGGCCACGGGTTTTTTGTTCCGTGACAGCAAACGACGCGCAGCACACCCGAAATATCCGGTGTCTCTCTGGAGGCTTCTCCCGAGTCTGTCTGTCCTCTTGCTCCACGTAAAACAGTGGCAAAACAGAGGCTCTCGGTCGACATCATCTTTGCTTTGGCGCGAGTTCTCTCGCTCTCTCGTCCTCTCTTCCTCTCTTCCTCTATTCCTCTCCATCTTTCTCCCCGTGCCGGTTTTTCGGTCGTCTCTGGTTCTGTTAGTTCGGATCGTTAAGTAGAGGGTGCGAGATGTTTTCGAGGAAAGAGGGAGAAACTGTCATCATCGCGAGGCGGCGCGTCGTGTTACAGAGTAAAGGAGACGAACGGACAAACGTAGATACGCACACACACACACACGCGCGCGCGCGAACATACGCATACACACACAAACACACGCACATAATGAAGCCCATCTTACAGACGCGAGGATATAACGCAGATGCTCTTACGAGAGAGGCTGGAATCAGAGAGAGAGAAAGAGAGAGAGAGAGAGAGAGAGGGAGGGAGAGAGAGAGGGAGAGAGAGAGAGGGAGAGAGAGACTCGTTTGCTCACACCCGACGTTATAAATCAAGTGCTGGTCGTCGCGACGCTGGAATGGGCCCGGTTGCCTAATCATCCGTCTTCAAAGCCGCGAACGCCCGTGCGCCGAGCAACGCCGATATACAAAGACACCATTTTACTACATACGCAATCGTTTTTCATCATCATCGTCATTAATTTACGCACAAGAATGTACTTTTTATCCGAGCTTGTGGTATTAAGAATTGGATACTTCCATCTTGTGCCGTGTCAGATTTCGATAGATATCATTCAGAAATTTTCGTAATTTGTATATCTACGAGAGGTAACTTTTAACTCGAACGGAACGAGATCGCATTCAATCGGACAGGACAGGGAACTAATAATTCAGTCGGCGATGTTTAAATCCACTTTTACGAGAAATTTAAAGGACTTTTCGATGAGGTCACCCTTATTTTCAGTGCGCGGTCAACGGTCTACTTCGAATTGAATCGAAATTGAAAAATAGATTGATTTTTCTCGTTAACGATTTTTCGAATTTCGATACTGTCGCAATACAAAAGGAATACCGTCTCGTAATAATCGCGTCGAAATAGTTATAGGGAAATAAAATTCACTATTCATATGCATACGCCGATTTTAGGTACGGATACGAAAAGACAATTTTATTTCACTATAACTTTTTCGAAGCGATTCGATATACACGAAGATTATATAATCGTAGGAAGCCATGTGTTACACATGGTTATGCGTTAAATTGTGTTCGACGATTCATTGACATTTATACACCGGCTGAAGAGCTTACCCTGGGGTCACGGTAAAGTGATAATCGATCGGTAGTAGATCGGCCCATTACGTCTCGTCGTATTTGCGGGTGGAAGTGTTTTAACGTCCCGGATGATATATACGACATTAATGCTTAGTGTGAATTATCCGGCATAGGTGAAGTCGGTAGGTATTATAAATACCCTTAGATACATATATACTCACGCCACAAATATCCTTGTGTATATATATATATACTCGCATAGTAAAACACACATATATATATATATAGAATTGGTATCCCCGTGCAATCTGGCGTAGTCATAAACGGTGACCACACTGCCCCGCTCGATGCACACTGGGGTCGATGATAGTAAACGAATATTATAAGTTACATATATATATGTTATGCCATTTATTGGAAGAGGGGATAACTTTACATCGCACATATGTTACCCCGGAAAATTTCAATCGTCGAACGCGAGGCGAGGAAATATCGGGCGTTAGGTAACGCGCATGCGCGAACATATTTTCAAAGTTCGAATGGGTTACCGGCACAGAATATACAATAAATTTTACACACATATATATAACGAGGATAGTTCCAATCGATCGAAACGCATCTGTGCTCTTTATCTCCCTTTTGTCCATTTAAAAGCCACTTTTGGAAGCACCCACTGCCCGAATAATGGACGTTTTCCTCCCCCCCCCCCTCATCCCCTACCACAATCACGTCGATATGGATTCAGACAAGCTAATGCATGAAAGCCTTTACCTTGATCCTATTGTGTGTGCCCTCGTCCATTGGCCGAAATCTCTCGGCAATTTCGAAACGATGCGAAAACGCTCATATACGTAGGTACTGCTAAATGCATCCGTCTATATGCGCGCGCGTTTGTGTGTGTGTGTGTGTAACACGTATTACTGCATCGAAGAGTATAATGCCTTTTGGTATATGTATACGTTATATAACAGAGTGAGTAGCAGACAAATCGGAGAGCAAAGCCGGGCCGAGATAGTGTCAACAGCAGGAAACGCCCGGGTACCGAGCGCACTCTCTCTCCGACTATACACACGTATCGTTTAACTTGGTAAACGTTCTATTCAACTTTACAGGTATATATGTATATATATATATTTATAATGTATAGTACGTATGAACAATATAAGTATGTTGGTTATACAACGTCGATGGTATACGACGAGATTCTAGACATTTGGATATATCAAGTATATATATATATTTACTTAATCGACGACCATTCAGGACTCTCGATATACGTCTCAAAAGGAGAATGTGTCGTACCTCTATCTGATATCTCCGAGTGCCATTGGCGTGTTCTCTCGCTTGTCTCCCACACACCGATAAATCGTCCCCTCCCTCTCGATCTCCCTCGCAGCAAAGAGACACTATCTTGTTCAGTATTACGGACCTGTAAAAGAGCGTCCGATTCTGAAATTGCACAATGGTGTCTCGACGAAACGGTTGGTCCGATGGAAATATGTTTTTGATCGGAATTATTGGATATTGAATCGAAAATCGTTGGATGTTTAATCGAAAACGGACAAATCTTGAATTTCCTGCGAGAAAGACGGAAGTTATTTTTCCAGGGTAAGATTACAATGTATCTTAAATCTTAAAAAAGATGTGCATCGAAATTCCGACGACTCGTCGTTGGTGTCGGATTTGAAAAAGATTCAATTCGCCCTTTTGATCGAGAAGGAAAACAAATCAGAAAAATTGGAATATTTAGGTATATGACTCGATGATTTTGCGAAATTAATCATGAGTTTAATTTTGGGTGACCTAATTGTAAATGAGAAAACAATCATTTTGCGATCATTAGAATAGTTTTATCGAGAGATTTCCACAATTTGAGGAATAACGGGATAGCCTGCACACGCACAATTGGTATCGAAGAATCGGGAATCACGAACGATTGAACGTACGATAATACGAAGCGAGAGCGGAGACGGTGAAATCGAAGAGAAAACGAAAAGGACCCCTGCGAGCGTGACGACAGCCGTGGAACAAAACCTACATAGTCGAAATCAGGGGCGACGGTCGGTTGTCCCTTTTCCATGGCAATCAAGTAATAAAAGAGGCGGTCTTCCACCCTCTCCCACTCTCTTTGGGTGGCTTTCTCTCTTATCTTAACGAGCGATTGTGTGTGTTTGGTTGGAGAGGTTTCGCAGAAGCGGAGAAAAGCTAAGGGTGACATGAACCGCGCGGGGCAGAGGTCTATCGTGCGTGTGCGTGCGTCAAATCCGGGATGCTTAGGGAGAGCAACCCCGACACACTTGGATGCCCGGCTACTTCAGCTTCTGTTAGGGATAGAATTCTGTATGGATACGATTTATCTCCACGCGTATGACCGAGTGTGCGTGTACGCGAGCGCGAGTGTGCATGTTGTTGGAGGATCAGCAACGACGAGAAAATGACGGACGGATGGGCATCCTATAGCCGGTACAGGACATCTCGTTGACCGAAGGCCCCTTTCCGTTACACGACCGAGCGGAGAAGCAGCAGCAGCAACAGCACCAGCATCCTCATCAGCGAGGGCATCGCTCGTGTATTGATTTATGGGCAGATATATCCCCCGCCTCTCTCTCTCTCTCTCTCTCTCTCTCTCAAATTCGCCATTATCCCCCTTTTGGGCATCCCCTTTGAACAGCGCGTGGAGTATAATTCATGAAAATTTGGGATACGTACCAAAGTCCGTAGCCGGGACAATCGATGCCCGAAACGTTTCCGCGAAGCGACACTTGACTCCTGTCTGCATTATGGGGATGACCCTAGCTTATGCGTCAAACCGGTACTGACAACAATGTTACATACATCGTTGGTTATAAGGCATACCATTGAGAGTTAGAAACGAGGTTTGAATATTCGGTAGCCGGCTGAAACGTTTGTAGAAGGAAAAGAACTTAACGCATTTTAGGTTCGAATACGATCGACCATAGTTCGAAATGTCGATGAATTATGATCGCATATGGCGTGGTTGCGATTTCATGATTCGTGTTCCATCGACAATGTGTTTGACGCGGGGGCAAAAGGTCACTCCGATCGATTGGTGCGAACTTTGACACGGATATCGCACGTAAAATGATCCCGCGATTCATACGCCCTATCGTATTGCACAATCTCGACGTTTATTCCTCCAAATGGAATTTTATAAATAAAAATTTATTTTTTATTTCGACGTGAACTCTGCGCAATCCGCCTATCAACAAGAAATTTGCGAGTTTACGGAGAGTCTTGAAATACGGTACGTATAAGACACAGAAATTTTCTCGAGTTCCCCCTTGTCTCTCGAAAGGTCGAGACCTTGGAAATTTAGGGGAAACGTATATCTGCTCCTGCTGGGTCATTTCGGGTCGCGTTATTGGTGGATTGAAACATCGTTGGTAAAATATCAAAATTTAACTATCTTTATGTTTCGACTTATATCGAATGAAAAATTCATAAAAAATTGGAAAATTGGCAAATCAGAAAATAGAAAAATTACTCTGATCATTCTGAAAACAATTGGTAATAATAACCCAATAAATTAGATAACCGGATAAATTAATAAAATAGAAAAAAAATGTTTATAAATCTGCTGATTACTTAATTTTCCATTACACTAAATTAATTTATCCGCTATGCAAAAAATCTTCGAACAAACGAATTCTTAAGAGCAAGGAGTTCGTAAATATTTACAGATTCAGCGTTGAATCGTTCTCATTTGGCTTTATTCAATCAGTCCTTCAAAGTCTCTCCTATCGTTCTTTCTCGAATTCTCAAGTTCTGCACACTCCGACGTCAATGGAAACCCCACATCTAACTCAATGTAGTGAGGAAAGGGAGGAGAGTGAAACAACGAAGGCGATAAAGACAGCGTATGGTGGGAAGATGCTCGGGAGAAATAAATGCGAATGCGATTGCGGGAGGGATCGGAGTCGTCACGGAATGGTGATGCGATTCGGAATAAATGTATATGTATATAACGAGGCTGTATCGTATATATATATGGAGCACTACTTTGCATTGCTGAGCGTATGAGAGAAATCAATAGGGGAGAAAAACCTCTTTCCCTCGGAAGAAAGGTTCTGTACATGCATCGATGCAAACATCATCATTGTTTTTCCGAATCGCAGTCAAACTAAAGCAAAGCAAAGGTTTCGTAGCAATGCTGTTTACGATCGACAGTTTGTGAAGAAAGAATTTTTCAAATCACAGAATCGAGGTAGATACAGCACGAATGTTTACAAATGTGTGTCGCAAGAACTATCGTTCGCTCTTATTATCACTATAATTCTTCTCGATTCTAATTTAGCAGGAAAGTAAAGAAACACACGGGAGTACGAAGAAATATAAATAAAATCAATAACGAGTTTAACGCCATTTCAAAGTACTAAATTCATTTTTAAAACTAAAAACAAACAACTTTTGTAGAGGAAAATTAAATGTGAGAATTGCATGTTGAGAGATATAAAAGTGTTTATACAAGTACTGTGTTTATAGAAAAGAAAACATAGAGAAGAAGAGATTGATCGATCATTTTTTCATGCGCTATCATATTTTTATTCCAAAAAGAAACTAATTTTTACAGAGAGGAAACGAACTGCGACTAGGATTTTGAAAGACATCGAAAGGAAATATTGTTTATACAAAACAAAATTCACAAAGGCTGCAAAGGTCAACACGTAATTTTGTTAAAGTAATATTGCCACATGCCATAATTTTGTTATTTCTTTCATCATTAATTCATCCATCGTCGGTGGCTCGATCTCGAAGTCGTGAAACGCCCGGTTCGATTACCGGAAGAAGTAGTCGGGTTAGTTTAGTCGGTTGATCGAGTTAGCGTATAGTTACCGGTTGGGAGCCGGATGACAAATAACAGATGAGGTTTCGGAATGCTGCACACGTAGAGACGCGAAAAGGGGGAACACGATGAGGTTGGGGTGCTTGCTGCGGGGTGGTAAAAGGAGGGAAAGGTGGGACGAGTATCCCCATTCGACTCTCACTCTCTATCCACGATTCCAGCGAGCATGGTTCCCCGTGTGCGAGACTCCGCTGTGCCAAACGTGGAAAGCAGAACCAGACTGGCGTGATGTGGCGCCTGGCGAAACGAACCTGAAAAGAAAGTGTATGTACGTATGTATGTCTGTGTACGAGGGTGTGTGGGTGCGCGCTTTCTTCTAATATGTACTATATAGAGGCAAGTCGGGCGGCCCTATATAACCCTCGAGGGTGATTTAATACCCACGTTTGATCCGATATTCTTTATAAAGTTTGTCCCGGGACACGCTACAGATGCTTCCATTCTCTCTTCTCCCTCTCTCTCTCTCTCTCTCTCTCTCTCTCTCTCTCTTTCTATTTCTTCTTTGCGCCGAGCACGAAGAAACGTTCGCGTTTCAAGGAGAGGGCAAGAAAGTTTGCGGCGTTCCGGAGGATTCCTGAAACGAGGACGTCGTCGTGTCTTCATCGACCGGGGAAAAAAGCCCCTTTCGTGAATCCGGATCATGTATCTCATATATTTATTTCCCTCGAGATTTCTTCTGTATATGGGTGTGTATGTGCGAAATTGTGTGTTTGTGGCTATTTAGTTCAAGCTTCATCATCACTTTCTAATATCGAGGGTATCACATTTTCGTAACGGGGTAGAGAAGTACGTGGGGTTTGCTATGGCATTGCGTGCGTTATCCGCGAACTTTTTTTATTTTGACAGTTTGCACGCGTCGCGTGTGTCGCCTACGAACACTTGGCGAAGGATGCGTGCCGAGATGAGATATTGCGTGAGAAAACGGGAAAGAGAACGAGGGAAAGAGAGGAACAGGACTCCGATCTAATACGTGAAAGTGAGAGAGGGAGAGACAGAACCAACAACACCGAGTGTTCGGAAGTGTCGTACGTGTACAGAATATAAGAAATGATAAGTTGGCAAATACTGAGGGATCTTTTTTGTGCTACGCGTTATACACACTTAACTGATCGTCTTATGATTGAAGAAGGGGAAACGATGTCAGGGAAAAAGAGGTGATTTTCCAGACGGTTTTGATGTGAAAATTCCATGAGAAAGGATATTGTTCGTGAGTGATTGGGTTTGTTAACGCGTTGCATCGTATCACGATACTTCGCCCAAGTGGCGAGTTTAGTTGGGCGGGCCAGCTGTAAGAGGGCGCGGCGCGCTGTGCTTTTATCGCTTAAGACACCATGTTGGACACTTTCACCGCTTCGAAAATACAATTTGTAAAGTCTCTGGCAATACGTAACGGATCGTAACGAAGTTTAGCCCAGCTGACGTAGAATTGTGGCAAGAAGTGAATGGTCTGAATTTTAACCCGATCGGTTGTCACGTTTGCGAGATATTACCAATCGAGTTGTGCAGCTATCTCTCTCGCTTTCGAGGAACAACAGTTGTCCCGAAACATTGAATCAGGGATTTCCCTGCTGCATCGCTGCTCTACTATCTGCTAGCTGCGGTAGAATGAACTTTCCTGCTACGATACAGAGCGTGCGTGACGATATGGGATTAATAACGAGGAAATATCATAGAGTTCATCGTCTTTGTTCAAGTCTCGTTATAACTCTCTCCCTCTCTCTCTCTCTCTCTCTTTCTCTTTCTCAGTTCATGCAAGTGTTATCATGACTCACGTGAACATTTTCGAACCGAATAATCGACGCGAAGCCTGAAAATTCCAAGCGTTCATGATCCGAGACGAATGAGTGAGTCGCCTTTATATATATATGCACGAATGTATGTGCGAGGGTGCAGGGTGGGAGAGTCTGCTGAGGTAGCGAGAGGTCCTTCTTGTGTCCTTACTCCGTCTGTTCCCTCAACCGCATCTCTCCCCTCGCCCCACAAAACGTCGACTCCGACGACAACGAAGGAAGCTTGCAAAGCTACTGCCACCGTTTCCTCACTGGACGTATCCTTACGTACTTACCTTTCCTACATACATAAACACATACGTGCACGCGCATGTGCATATACCTATCGTACATGCATATAATAGGGGGAACGTGCGGGCTCGTTCACGGGCCCGAACCAAGAGTGTCTTTCTCCTCTGTTCGACCCCCGCTCACCGAGAACGACCGATGTATGAGACAGGCAGCGAGACTACGGTGCTTGCGTGACAGTGACACATATAGGCGGCAAGGCAAACAGTGAATCGCTCGGGGGCGCCTTAATTACATGGCGGCTTTTTCCTTTAGCAAAGAGGTGGGAGGAGGAGGGTCGGGGGGGAGGCGAAGAGTGAGCGGGCGGCGAGGCTAACGGGGGCGGAGGGGAACGATTTTACTTTTACGACTGACATACGGACGACAGTCGGACAGACGTACTAGAACGACCGCGCTGTGCGCTCCTTCCTGTGCTGCCACGGCGCGGACGAATCTCTAAACTATACCTCCATGTATATATATACAGCTTATCCCATTTTAATTTATCGATGGAAATAAGTCGAAACGCAGTTTGTCACTGTTGCGGCATTTGAGATCTTTAAACCATGTTCCAGTGTTGACTGGATAATTAGCCTTTGCCGATTGGATAATAGTATTACGGGTGGTCGATTTTCAATGGTATATTTTGGGTTCTAAAGTGGGTTTACGTCTGATCTTACGCCACGCCCCAGATCTCGTCGCTCTGAAGGACGATTTTTCGTGTAGTTGCACCATTTATAAAAATTCAAAGTGCTATAAATCGGTGGTTTTTAAAGCTAGAAACATTTTTGTTATTCGTTGTATTCATCTTAAGAGGCAGTATTACAGGCAACCTATTCTTGGAAAATTTGATCAGTAAACATACGAGCAATAAAAAACCAATCAGGTTAAAAATTCGGAGGGACACAGAGAATTATGGCAAAAAGTGGCTCTTGGAATTTGTTTTAAAAATATTTGCAATAATTCTCTAGATACCCACAAAACTTTAACCCTCAGTACCGGAGAAAGTACAGATGGCGATTTCGAATCGCTCGTCGCCAGCAACACTATTTTCAAAATTATAGAAAAAAAATACCAAGCGGAACTTTTTGCCATAATTCTCTGTGTATCTGCCAATTTTTAACCTAATCGGTTGTTTAGTGCTCGCATGATTGCTGATCAAATTTTCGAAGCGCTCGTCGCGTGTAACAAAATTAGGCGCACCTTCTCACGGGTTAATGTCACCTACAATACGGTGTAGTAAAACTTGATAGACCCTATTTGAAATATCGACGATGTCCTTTGCGTGACTTCAACGCTTCCGTGAACCCAAATTTGAATAAAATCATAGTACGATCCTCTTGAAACCATCAAACTTATGTCCATCGATCAATTAAAATGGGACGTCCTGTATATATATGCATCTCATTTCTCCCTCTTGGTCGCGCAGTTCGCTTTGCGACCATCTCGGGCATGGTCTGATCACCGGCACGAACCTCACTCGTGCTCGTATTCGATTTTTTTTGTAATCTTTTTTCCTTCCTCTTTACATTCTCTCTACTGCTGTTTGCGCTGTATCTCTATACATATATATATATATATATATATATATATATATACATGGCCCTCGCCTTCGCTCCAGAACGATCTGCATGCACTGACCGCGGTAGATTCGCCCGATGCGCCTTTCGGTGATACGTGATGCGATGCTTTCACGTGCACCGGACATATACGCGACTCCGGGGGGCTGGAGCAGAGACATCTCCGTATACCTCTTTTCATTTCCTATTCATTTCCTATGCGTTTATATATACTCGCGTATGTGGGAGAAGGTATGTACATGATAACAGCAGGATATGATGGCACGCTTTGTGTCCCCCTCGCGCGTCTTGTGTACCCACGGACCCCAATGAACCCCGCAACAAACGAGAATACTTTTTCAAAAGCGAGGCGGGACAACGCCGTGCATTGTTCCAATTAAAGCGCGAGATGATCCAGATTACGTGGGAAATATTTCATTAAATTAAAGCATATTTGTCTGTCAGAAGCGAAACCTATCGAGAAATATTTAATTTTGACGAAAAAAGATAGCAAACGTTTGAGCATCATTCAATACTTGTCGGCTTTCCACCGGCGAAAAAAAGTTTTCTTTTTATCTTGTAACGCCACTCGTATATTATTAATTTAATTTTAATTCAATAGAAAATTAATTTTTCATTTTATTTTTTCCATGGAGCTTTTTTTACGGGTGACGAATGAATAATTTTTTGAGTTGTGAATAATAATATAGTACGACCCCACTCGTAGCTCTTTTCCCTTGTCACGCTACCTTTAACGGCAAGTGCCCTTATTTTCCTACATATTTCTACGAGTAACGCCTTTCATTTCCTAGCGACGCTGCCACGTGTAGCGCTTCATAAAGTCAAGTGCTACGTGCCAGCTACTAGCACGGACCTAAGTGGCCTAGAATTTAAAATTTCGTTATTCCGTCTTCCCAGCGAATATTCTTCAATTGTATTTCATTGATTGTGTATCCTTTCATTTACAAAGTTTAAAATATCGTCACCATCCGGCTACCACTTCTTAAATATTTCGATTAAAAACTTACGTTACACAGCCTGTAGACTATTTTTAATATTAATCATATAGAGTCAGCTGGCAACCATCGTTCGCGCCTCCCTTCAGGGCAAAATTAACCCTTTTCAATCCCTCGAATCGCCACCTCAAAGTATTTCGTCGGAATGAACAACACGTCGTCAAGGTTACCCCGTTAATGTTGACGACGTTGGACAGCCAGAATTCGGCACTCAGCACGCAATTCGTCGAATGAAATAATCCTTAGCCCATGGACGGCTGTCGGACGTGCAAAATACGCCACGTCAAAGGAAAACGATAATAATAGCGGTGTAGTTCGCTATATATATGCGCGTCTAGTTAGTACGCACGTTCATTGCAGACAAGTTACCCTTGCGCTTGTGAATATATATAAGTTCGAAGGGTTATACGTTGTCAGAAGGGCGGATGTAGGACGGGATTGTGCCACGTGGACTAAACTCGACTTCCTTGCACCCCGGAGCTTGAGGTGGGGGGTTAAATCCGCCCTCCGTTGCATATATGGTTCGAATATTATACCTATATACACGTAAATGTCGTTGCGCTGTCAGTTCTCGGGTGCGAGACGTTTCTCTCCCTCGGTCGCTTGCTCTCCCATTTAACCCAGGCTCTTCTTCCTATGGGCTCACGTCCATCGGATTCAACGTGCAAACACGTGATATCGTTCGCACGAATAACACCCTGCTACATGGACGTTCGAATTTGCTGCAGTCCCGCGAGAAAAGGCAGCTACCATCGTCGACATCGAACACGTTGCACCGCATTTGTTATCCATGAGTCATGCACAGGGTGATTCAGAAATTTGACAAGTTTCTTAATAATTACGTAAAATTTGCGGCAGAAACAAAATGAAAATTCAGTTTTCCTAATTTTTGACTAATTTTAGGAGTTTTTTCAAATATTGTATACTTTCCGACTTTAGTCTTCGATTACTCGATGGTACAAAGTCACCGATCGAAGGCTTGTTGAGACAACGATATCTCTTCTTTAGCCCTTGAAATATTTATTGAATTTATAGAATTTATTAATAATTGACCGGAATTAGACTTTGTAAATATTGACTGGATGGTGCTGATAAACTCACTCAAAGGATTCAAATATTTAAAAAGTTACCCTTAAAGAAGAACTCTTAACTTTCGCGGAACTAATATAGAACTAATCATTGATCCGTTTCATTAGGAGTTTAAACTTTTTCGGTGTGCGCGATTTAAGTATAATTTTTGAACTTGTACTTAATTTTCATAAAACTTGCATCGACCTATGACAGCTCATCTATTCCATCAATTGTATGAATATTTTGGAATTATGCATGAGTTGAGTACCCGTTTTCCATAAACCACCCTTAGTTCATGACTTTGCACTGAGATTTAACAAAACTTACCCCTAATTAACAATTTATTAGTTTCACGAAATAGTACACGAAAATTGGGCCAATCCCCATGAAGGTCAAAGAATTTTGAGTTTCGGTCTGTATAACCTTGTACACAATGCACCCATTTTGCCATGTGATGTCTGTTTGCTCGGATCTAACTGACGCGAGGATCCCCCCATTCGCACGTTCTACGTCGTCAAGCTCTGCCGTGCTCTCTGTCTTGTTTTGTGTATAACGTTGGAGCTCTCTCTCTCTCCATTTCCCTCCCGTGGATATAGTTTCAATGACGTGCGATTAGCATTGAATGAAATGCGAGTGGTGGCCTGAGGGGCATATGAGGAGGAAGTGGAGAGGGTAAGCTTTTGTACGTCAGTCACTTTGAATTCGCGCTATATTACATGATGATATTATCCGATCATGAGCCAGTGTCAGGGCAAGAAGACAAGGATGGAGAGTATAGTGCGATGGGGAAGGAGATATACACGAGATACGGATGAAGGAAGACCTAGAAAATTCCGGTCATCGCACACACGGTTCATCGCGTGAAATCGGCCTTTGTTCAACCGCTGACAAACGTTTCGTTGCAATATTATTAGTCGGTTATTTCTACGTGGTGTTATATTAACGGTATACATGTATATACAAATTAATATCCATGTGCGACCGTACATAAATCGCATCAGCATATATGACATAACTTGTCACTTTGACCAGATGTACTATCTCAATTAGAACTTGGTCGATATACTAATACATGCTAGATATACTGGCCTAGATTTGACACGTTGATGCTCCCACTCAACTCGAGTTGTTCGTACGGCTTACATTAACGGAAAATAGTCGGTTGGTTCGTAAACAGCAGGAAAACTAATAAAGCTATATAAAATCAGAACAAAAATTTTAATATAAAATAAGATTGGATTGCTATTGTCCTTTTTGTATCGTACTTTGTGCTTAAAATTTTGTTTTCTCGTTAAAGAATGCCATTGTAAGCAAATGTACGGTTGTTAACGTTATAACGTTTCTATCTAAGACATTCGATAAACAATTACATTTTTTCTCATCTTGACCCATGTTCTAAGGTCGCCAATTATGAGGAGTTTCACGCTGTTTTCAAATTATATGAAATTTCTGTCGAAAATGACGTACCGTAATCAAGCTGAAACCCCCGGTGTAGAACATAACACCTACACGGTGACACGTACAAAGCATCGAGAGTACAGGTATCAGGTAGTATCGAGCGGGTAACAGTCCGTAAGTTGGCTCGATTTTACAGGGCCGCATGTACATCGACATCTAACACACGTGTGTCACGTAGCAAGAAAAAGTGGCGCTGGATATGGACAAAGTAAGTAAAAAAAAGAAGTAGCCAGAGTCATTTTTTATCATTACGAAAAGTTACGAGGCTCCCAGTGTCATCTCTGACATATGTATACTTTCTACATACAATATTTGTGAGACCCAGCACACACGCTAGACCTATGTGTATGGGTATACGTTCCATCGCAGCGTTATAAAACGTGTAAATACATGGGTACAGAGGAGAGAGTCATACTGTGGCTAAAGGCTATTTCATACCGGTGATATGGTCGTCAGTCGATGTTTGAAATGTGTGTGTGCGCGGTCCGTTTCTATGTGACAGGCGTGCGCCTCCTGACAATATATACGTATACTATATGTATGTACTATAGCGAGACTATTGGTGTCGCGATGTGGTGATGGTCGATTTTAACGTGTGTGCGTGTGTGCTGTTAGCCCCGGGAACGCGCGCGACGATCGAGCGGATGTCCCGGCAATGACAATATCGCTAACGAGCGATTCGGAGCCCCCTTCTCCTCCCACCTTCCCTTTGCCCACACCCCTCGCACCATTCCCTTTTATACCCTTCTCTATCAGTCACTCATTTTCCATCTCCCTCGGTCACTGATTCTCGCATCCCTCGCTCATTCCATCGTCTGTCTCGTCCCCTCCCACTCTCTCGATTCGACTCTCCCCCACCCATTTAACCCACCTCTTTGTCGACCTCTTCAATATCATAAATCAAATAAAAATCACGGCACGCGCCACGGTCCATTGACCGGTAATGATACCACGTATATTTCAGCACACATAGCTCACAGGTGCCTTTTATATGTATATAGTATATTACAGTCAAATTTCTCATAACTCAACTCCTATTTGCAGTTAGTCGTGCTTATTAGCCGTTTGGTGTTCAGCCGTTCTTTCGAGCGCAGACGCTGCTCTGTGATTGGCAGTGTCGATGAGCGTGAGCGCCGATTGGACGTGCTCGGCGAGGAGCGCGTTGATTGGGTAGCACCCACGCGCCTCCAGGCTCACTGGATAACGTCCAAACGCCTCAGCGCTGATTGGGCAGCGATCAGACTCACGCGCAGTGATGTAAAGTTTGTATAGTTTTAATTTGTTTTCGTTTCTTGCTTTCTCTTATTTATGATACAATTTTATAAACTTTATTTTCAGTTTATTTGTTAAGCGAGCTCGCTTTCAGCAAGGCTTGAGCGAGCCTTGCTGAAATGCAAACACTGTCTTATATAGATATGTATAAAACATGAATGCAATAAATAATACAACTAAGGGAGACAATGTTAGTTGCCAATAAACTGGCATGCTCGCCGTAGACGGGAAGTATTTTATAATTGTCGTGGGCGGACGACGTACGAAAGTTGGCTCGATTTTCGAGACTTATTTAAGCGATAAATATAGATATATATAAATGTGTGTGCATACTAAAATGGGCGATGCCTCCGTTGATGCATTGCAGTGTGGCTCAATGATGGATATGATGGATAATCATCCCCAATGGTTGGTAATAGACGAGGATAAGATGGTGTGTCGATACGGCGGTCGCCATTCACGCTCCTTAAACACTTTGCCCTCGTCGGACTCGTACGTCGTGATGATTCGAATACTTTCACCGGTCTGAATCTTAATCGGCGTGGAGAGAAAGATTTTCCGAATCTCTCCACTATTTTCGCATATAATTAAGCTGGTCGATACTTATTTACGTTTACTAGGCCATGCCTATTGCTCGCTTACTGTGAGACTCGAATTTCATTACAAGTTCTTCGACCGTATTCACGATGATCTCCGTTGAGGCCGAAAAACAAAACTTATGAACATTAAAAATACTCATCTGCCTTACCGAGGTGGGCTGATGTCGACACTATACGCCCTGATCTATCCTGTCAGTCATGTCGGATTTGTGCCGCCATAACGAAAATAAAATTAAAAGATTGAATTAAGGTTGGAAATATCGTACTCCAAGTTAATCAGTAAAATGGAACGTGGCTCTACTATTTTTTCTCGACTTGAGTAAAGGCCGCAGCGATTATAACCAATTTGCATTTGGCTTAAAGAAGGTTTATTTCTAGGGTAGCCTAAATGAAACCGAGATTTTCCCTAATCCAAATAAACTAAGAAAATGTGCGGACAATTGCTATCGTGATCTCTAGAATTAATACAACGCAAAAAAAACTCGATATATAGTATTTAACAGTTTGCCTTATCACCGGAATAAAACACTATAAAAACGCCCCTGAATACGAATCCTTGAGGGTACAAAACTCGACGGTGAAAATACGGTTCGAAAATACATTCGCGTGATCGACGTCGATGTATCGATGACGTGTTCCATTAATATCGCGCTTGAAGTATATGCTAAAATTGATAGCAAAAAAAGGCTGTCACCGCAGGACAAGAATAAAAAATGGGAATTGCCGGAGAGTATGGTCTTGTAGGGAAAGAGTTCGAGTTTGGGTTTAGGCGCAGGATAAAATGAAAGGAAGAATAGCGAACAAAAGCTCGACGTGGTCTCGGCAGGGACCACGAAAGTGCCGAAAGCACGGATTGGGAATGTTAACGTCGGAATGTCACGCGAAAGATACCGGCACACTGGCTTACTCGGGTTGTGCGCCCATTGGTGGTAAGTGCTGTGTGTGTCATGGGATGCGAAAGAGGTTTCGCGCTCCATCGAAAATTCTGTACGTCCGATCTGGCCTTTTTGTTCTCCATGCCGCAAACTATACCTCCCTCTTCATAACGAGTACAAGCGGACGCGAAAGGAAGAAAGAAAGAGAAAGAAAGAGATTTTTGGACTTTGTACGAGGGGGGCAATAAATCTCCGGGTCGCCATCCGAATCCTTTTATATTACCACCCCCGCGCTCGCCGCTTTTATTATATCACTCGTACTTCAACGAGTTATTTCTCCTGGCTTCCTAACCGGCTGCCTAAATATTTGAGCGTCGCCAACTACGAGGACGACGAGGTGAAATTCTCGACCCGGCCAACTATTCATACCATATATATCTATATGGTCTACAGTAGAGGGCGGTGGCCCTGCTACGGCGTTTCGCCTGGCCTCGTGAACGCGATGGTGGTCTCTAAGCATGAATTTCCGCCGATAAAGCTTATCGGTACCGCGGTCCCGTTCGTGACTTCCTCGGAATCTGCGATCTACGCGTTCATATATACATACATACATATATATATGTATATATGGGGCTATAACGCCCCACCCCTCTCTCTCTCTCTCTCTCTCTTTTGGTCCCCCATTTTATTCACCGTTTCTTCTTCTCTCTCTCTCTCTCCTACTCGCCATATGCCTCTACTACAACTTCACAAACAGCCCACCGACTACCTTTGTGTATATACATATATCGATTAAGTCACTTGGATTCCTCTGATTTAGTCAACACTCGACGACGTCGACGACGAGCTGCTATTTAACAGTCAACCAGAGTGAGTTACGTGAGTCGCACCTACTAATATTCGCGGTAAACGAGCGCTTAACTCTATCGAATCGTATATATCTCGGGCAGAATGATTTAGCACGTGTTTTCATTGTTTTTATTTGGTATTTTTTCGCTTTGCAGTATTTGACTTTGATTAATATCGTGCCGATTGAACGATACGACGAGAGATTTTTGCGGGGATATTTTCGAACAATGATAAAATGGTAGTTCGAAAAAACGTGTTTTGTAATTACTCGAAAACGGTGCGAGCGTGCTTTTCGAAAGGCCTTTGAAAAAGATCTAAACAGTTGAAAATCTCTTACACAGGAATAGTCTATAATATATAATAGTCATTTCCTTTAATATTAAAACATAATACGGTCGGCCCAACAATTTATGTAAAATTTTGTTTTATTTTTTTAATTGATCGTCATCGTTCCATCCATATCGGGGATTTTTTAATGCACTTTGTCATTTTGTTTCTGAAAAACTCATTAACTTCATTAATCATGGATGTTCGAAATGTTTCCATTTCGTTTTATTTTATTGATTCGCGTTCGATGGAAAGTTATATCACATTTTTTTTCGAGTACCTACTCGGTGTCGAAACAGAGAAACAATATATTGCTCGCGTCGAATGTAATAGCCACTATACGATGTACTCGGTACACTATTTCAATGTTCTAATGGGATGCACCCTTTCGTGCATATTAAATATGTGATATGAAACCATGCAATACCGGCGACTTATCATGCACTGTCGCTTGTGTTTTCCAAGGCAATTAAAAGATTTGTATCATTGCAATCATACGCTCCCTCCCTCTCTCTCTCTCTCTCTTTCTTTCTCTCTCTCTCTCTCTCTCTCTCTCTCTCTCTCTCTCTCTCTCTCTCTCTCTCGCTCTCTCCTTCTCCCTCGTTCTGTCCGCCTCTCCCCTTTCTCTCTTTGCTTAATATATACAATGTACATTTATATTTTGATGTATCCGTCTGGTAACGCATCCCCTGGCCAGCTTTTGTAGTATACCCTCTTGTTTCATAACGGAGAAAACAGTTTCCGCATTAAATTATACACGCGACGGTAAAATGAATTTTCGTGCGACTTATATTTGAGATTTTTACGTATAAATGCTAGCGTACAAAAATCCTGTGCGCGTCACTAACGAATAATTGAAACACTCATACATATGTTTATTCGAAACGTAGAAATATGAAAGGAAAACTCGCTCGATGTACGAGCTTTTATTGCATCAGCTGAATATTAAACAGTTTAACTTTTTGTAGGCTCGATCAATATTATACAGATTCCGGTACTTCTAGAATAAACGAAAATTTAGATCGTTTCCCTATTGCTATGTTAAGGGGTCCAATTTGTCCCGCTTTACCCTAAATGGACACCAAAAATGGTGCTGGTAAACAATTTTACTGCACGATACAAAACTAACGAAATGTTAGAAAAATTTCGAATTAATTCAACTGCCATCGGCTCCATTAAGCGAATTAAGCTTTTCAGAAAAAAAAGATAGACTCGACAAGCATGTTGCCAATGTACTTATACACATATCGCGCGTATTTATCACGTCGTACTTTATAACTGGAGCAGCATCGATCCGAAGACTATACTTATGTTGACCTGCTGTTATGAAAACAATAATTATAATTGAAAAATTTCATATGAAACTTTTCATTAACCGCGATCGTACGAGGGATATTATTTTTGCGTCGCGATTAATTAAATATTAATTACAGTAATGAAAATATAGAAACGCAATTGCTTAGATTGAATTAAATACCTATTATTCGAGAAACTGCATACTCTGGCATGAAACAAATATACCGGTATGACATTGTTTAATGGAAATTGAAAAATTGAAAATATTTTCCTTCCGATTAAGGGGGTAAACTACTCTAGAACTTTCGGAAAATCGATTTTTGTTTTATTTAAACTGTACCTTAATATTGTAAAAATCAAGCGGCAAAATTTCATGCACGGGAAAAATCTGTAAGAGCTCGCATTTTACACGAAGCGCGGTCCCTTTCACTTTTTTATGCGAGTGTTTAAAACTTAAAACGCGTTATTCTCAAAACAACAAATTCCAAGGCGGCTGAACCGTTATCTCGAACAATTATTGTTCGATTGAATTAAAATTTTTAGCGTATATTCAAAACGACTTTCTCGTCGACACTAAGTAGTATTCTTTTTAAATATTGCATAGTTCAATAGTTGCGTTTTCTCGATTTTCTTTCAACAACACGCCACATTTGCAAAAATCAATTTGAAAAAAAATCCTACGTAGTGTCGAACCTGTTATCATACTATATCGAATGCTTTTTCGTTCATTATTGTATTTTTGAAATTGCAGCATTTATGGGTACAGCCACGCAGAGATGAGAAAACGACTCAGCTGCGAAAATGCTGGGGAGCCGCCATTTTGTTTAGTACAGCTCTGATAAAATTTATAAACAATGTTCAAGACTTGTATAATAAAAACCTTTGTACAGAATTTCGATGTGTTATTTAGTTTTTGAGAAAAAAATTGCCAAAGTTTGTTCTATTTTTCGACTTCTAGAGTGGTTTACCCCCCATTGGTCGAAATTTGAAAAAAAAACAATCAATAAACATTTCTGGAATAATTACTCCTTAATATAGCGATATATGTACAAAAACTACGAACATCGTAAACATTTATTTATCCATTGGAATAACCAATTTTTCGAAAAAAACAACTTATTTCTACACAATTGTAAAAAGTATTACAACAATTACTTTAAACTATTTCCCGAAGCGATTTTCCAAAACGTTTCAAAACGTCCGATATCGTTTTAAACTCAACGCTATTTCCTGAGTTGTATACATTTTCGTATCGAGACCCAATGTACCAAGAACCTTGATCCGTCTTACCCCATATAAAATTAAATCTCCCGACGCTATGACAAAGCCGATGGTCGCGAGGAAACCACACCGGCGAAAGATTTTAAATTCACCCTCGACCAAGGTAACACGTGCTGCTACCCTTTCGAATTGGTTTTACACCCCTAAATCGTCCCGAAAAAGATGAAAAAATTTCGAACCAAAAAGTCGCTCTCCAAAACCATACATTTTATATCCCTCGTAATAACGCCTCGAATATTATTTCATCCGTTCTCCGATCATTATGACTTTTACTCCGGACAATAAATATTTCACTGTGAAAATTAAACTAAAAATTACGTTCGTGTAATTGCCACGATTTTTTGCCTCATTTTGACGGTAGCTTCGTAGCATTATTAAAAACGCAAGATGTTATAGTCTCGACTATTCGTAAAATAATACCGTGCGGGAGAAGGAACGGTAAATGCATCCATCAGGTCTGCAATAACGGAGGACCGAGCGCAAAGGTAAAAGGCGTTGCCTGCTCTTCTTCTCTCTCTCTCTCTCTCGATCTCGTCGGTGTTAGACGGAGAATTTCCACTAACCGGTGTTCTCCACTGACAGCCTCGAGGCCTAGCAAAGCAGAATTCACGCACGCGTAATAGAGGAAGTGAAGTTTATGTACCAACTTCTTACACCACTGGCAACACCGTAAGTCTGTATAGTGCCATTAGTGTACGCGTATATATGTCTTCCATAGCGAAATGTATGTGGGAAACTTCCCGGCACTTTAGTTATTGCCGCAATGCAACGTTTCAAACCTACCACGTGCTTGTGAAACTTATCGACGCTGGCAATTGAGAAATCATTTTATTATACTCCACAAGTCGCAAGAAAATGTACCGGTGTATGCGCGTGTGAACCAATAAAAAAGAACATGTTGTTTCCGATAAGTATTATTTTTATGTTCTAAATGATATTTTATTTCGACAAAAATCATTCGACACCAGAAAGTGCCCCACAGACAACAAATTTTTGTATTAGGTAATCCGGAACTGTTTTGTCGAATGTCGACTTGTCGTCCAAATATCTTTTCGAAAAACATTCGATGGTGCAAGTACAATAATTTGTCGACCATGTTTTGTAGGTTTATTTTGGTTGGAGACAATGTAACAGAAATTCTTATACCTAGAGGGTTTTTTTTTTTTATAAAATAATCGATTGACAAATGTGATAGAGAATGCTACTTTTCAAACACTCGAAAAAGACACTCGGAGCTCTCATCAATCGATCGCACTTTCAATAAACTCGCGATAATATAAGAATTGAGCGATATTCAAAATTTCAAACAACAAATTATCACAAATGTCTTCCGAAGTAGTCAAAACGAGTAGCAAAAATTAAAAATTGAAAAACTAAGGAGAACAATCCATTTGTAAATATGTAGTAACTTAAAAATTAAATCCTGTCGTAACTCTTTCGTTGAAAAATCGAGCTCGTTTTCCACAAGCTGCTATTTTATGAAAACATATCCCAGTGCAAAAAAAAGTCAAACACTTTTTCTAAACTCTCGGTAATTCATGCTTACCGGCTCGGATGCCCCGAGGCCTCCTATTAACTAATAAAAAAAATATCATTTTTTTCCAATGCCAAACGAAAAAGTCAAACACTGAGCACTCTGGGAACAAACGAACTCTCCGGGAAAACAAAATCGTACGTTTATCCATGCGTATGATAACGGACATATAAATTATTATACAGCATTAATAATTGGCGCGAGGATACCAGTGCTCGTTCCTAATAGCCTCGAGGAACCAGAGAACAAACTGGAACACTTTCACTGCGGTTGATAAACGAGGCGTGGTGTTTATTCACACACCGCTACGTGTAATCCATGACATCGATATATATATAAGGTGTACAAGTAGATGTAATAACCAATGTGTAATATGGTCGAGCGCTCGCCCAAGAAACGCCGAGGTATTGTGGTAAGCAGCTCATTTTTCTCCTTGATCCGGTTTAAATTTCTGCTGGCTTTTGCCAGTCACACGCGGATAAATACACGCGACACGTACCCGCACACAGACGAATAAATACTGACGCTTAAAACGCCTGACCACAGCCACATAGCACGCTTCGGTCCGGAACATTATGCAATTGAACAAATAACTTTCGGTTCACTTGTCATACATCCATAACCGCGATTGTTTTGTATCTGTTTTTTATTTCATTTAACAAATTTGTATCATTCTTTCTTTTATCAAATATCTGTCGTGAGCGGGTCTAGTTATGAACGCATTTAATGACTCGACATCGGCAAAGTGAATATTATTCGCCGTTCCTTCAATATTGGCATTACTAAAACGCATCCGACAATCCTGTGGCAATGAATATTCTAAATGTGAGCCACTCCGCGTCAAATTGACCACTTTTGAACCCGACGCTTTTTTATTTTGCTGAAATTTTTATGTCATACTACCTAACTAAAAACATTTTTGTGATTTTTTTCAAATTTGTTTACCCAACCGAAAAAAAGTTGTGAATTTTGAAACTAAACTTCAACAAAAATTTGATTGAATGTGACTTGAATATTTTTTTTTTAAACCGCGTTTTAAAACGAAAAATAAAAAAAACGCCTCCATTAAGCAATTTTTGAAAAAGTTACCTGTGTTTGATTTTGCATCATCCTTCACTTCTTGCCGTCATAGTACGTGCTCCATTTTCATAAGTAAAAAATCAAATTTTCTGTGCATTTTCCGCCATCTTGAAAAAAGAGTCCACTCTCCGTCATGATACGAACATTTCCATTATATACTTTTTCGTTGATTTTTTTACGCTCTACAATTAAGGTCCTATGAATTTTTCACCGACCATTGATAGCTGTTGATCGAGCGAGAAAGTAAAAAAACTTAAAGATTGCCACGAGTTTTTTGCTGGTTCTCGTTATACATATCGATTTAGCTCCTTTGTTGTGATTTGTTTTTTTTTCAAATGAAAACATATATTTTTCATTGCGGATTCTTAATCTACGACTTGAAACAAATAACTTTTGTTTGAAACAATTTTTCTCTCAGTCACTATTTTTTCCAATGTTAAATTTTCAACAACAAAAAATACGTTTTAACGGAGAAAATTATTTCATTAATGATAATATTGTACAAAGTAGTGAGCAAGAGAAAAATTGTTTCAAACAAAAGTTATTTGTTTTAAGTCCTAGATTGACAATTAGCAAGGAAAAATATATGTTTCAATTTGAAAAAAAAAACAAGTTATCGTGAAATGACCTTAAAATCATAATGCTAATTGAAAGCGGATGTGACTGCTGCATCAATCCGTTCATAACTTAAACTTTTTACTTTTTTTCATTTTTTTAATCATTTTTTTCTTCGGGATTTGTTGTTAGAGTTCGAGATATTCAGGTGTTCTGTTTCTCGTGCCTCACCCTGTGTACAATCACGCGAGCTATGCAATCGAAATTTCGCGCGGACTCGCCAACTTTACGGCGTGATAAAAGTCGAGTTTGATGATAGCCATTTTCCTATATGTAGCGCGAAAAAGGAGCTAAATCGATATGTATCACGAGAAACAGCAAAAAACTAGTGTTAACTCCTAATTTGTTACTTTCTCGCTCGATATCTCAACAACGATCAACGGTAGGTGAAAATTGTATAGCGTAAAAAAAAGCAATACAAGAGTATATAATCGAAATTTTCGTATCATGACAGAGAGTCGAGTTGTTGCAAAAACTAAATTTAACCCTTTTTTCAAGATGGCGAAAAATGCACATAGAAAGTTTGGTCGACAATTTGAAGTTAAGCTTATCTAAACCCGGACCACCCTTCCACCAATATACAAAAATCAGCTTTCTCGGTTCACTTGCATTTCTACGGTGTGTTTTTCGGATATAATGACTGGACTCATAATTCCCTCGCTTTTGAAACTAGAAACATTTATTTTTCTTTATTGTATCCGCCTTGATCACGTTTACATTGTGACGGAGGGAAATAACAGGTTCCTATTTAGAAAACTGATGATGACTTTCAGCTGATCTTACTGCCTCGACGAACTGAAATCTCAATATGACAAGGGATAATACATCCCTTCGAATCCATAAATCTTTCATGGGAAATGTTTTTCGTACGATTTCTTTTTTGTGACTTATTTTCATTGACAAATTAAATTAGAACACCCTGTATAGCTAGTGGCGTATTATCTATATATGTTGCTGAAAGCGACTGGACATAATATCGATAGGGTTCGGATCTGCCATACAACCTCGCGAATTGAGGTTAGGACCATCACAATATGTCCCATCCAGTCCCATAGCCCCTCCTGTTTCAATCCTGCCCCACATTCTCGTCACGCCAAGCCTGAAGTAGATTGAACGTGAAATAGCCACACAGACCGCGAGAGCACAATCAATAAAACGTCCACGTTGAAAAATTCAACGAACGAAATATATTTCAACTTTCGTACCGCCCCCGTCCCCTCCCCCATTCGCCATGCGGGGAAAGGGGAGAGAGGGCGTCGCGGGTCAACGACGTCGACTATGGCGCGTACGTACGTATGAACGCGATGAAAAAAATCACGTCGAACGTTGCCACGACCGTGTCTACCTATAGCGTGTAACGCAAAAATTTCGATGCAAATTGATTTTCACGAGACGCTGCTATATTTTGTCACCACTGTGCAGAGGAGGAAGGCTAGACGAGATTTTACGAGATGCTTCATCTTTCCGTTGGACGCAATGTCAGGACTTTTTTCGTTGTTTTTTTTATATCGAAGTTGGTAAATACAAAGTTAAGCGAGGGAGTAGACAATTTTGTTAGCCAAATTTCGAGAATTATTCAAACTCGTACTACGAATATATTTATTAAAAAGCTCGTCCCAGATTTTCTCCAGTTCTGTTGTCATAAAAGAAAGTTTGATCTTTTTTCCACATTTTATGAAAATATTGTCTAAATTAAATTTAGTCGACAATTCTTTTGATTTTTCGCGTATCTTAAGTAAATTTCGAGTTTTAAGTTAAACCAAATCCCGTATTATCGCGGACGACAAACCCTTCGTGCATCCCTCGTGAGCCTGGCGAAGAGATTGACACGAATGATTGAATTGTACACCATTGAGGTTAGTTGCCACTAACCTCAATTTCGTACGAGCCTCTCGAACTTTTATCAGGCTCTTTTTTTTAATCTGTATTTGAGCTCTACCAAACGATGCAATAGAGCTGAACAATTGTCCGCAGAATAATCCTATTTAAACTTCCGGTAATAGCACAGTATTCCCGAACGTTAGTGAAGTTTAACAAGAGGGGTGCGGTAGGTGCGATAGCGATTGATGGAATTTCTCCGATCCGGCACTTCTGGTTGCTGCTTCAATAGCCCGTTTCGTAAAGAAATATGAAGTGTATGGCTAAATATTCCATTCAAGTGGAAGCTCGAAGGTCCAAGCCCTCCGCCAATTACTAAATAATTTAATATTCACCGAAACCGCATCTTGTGTGCTGCATAAAAACGCATTCCATTGAATAGTGTCGAAAAATAGATAAAAACAGGAATGATCGTCGGAGGTTCGCCATTTTATCGAGTACACGAGTACCATTCCAACGCACATTATACCGATCTGGACAGCGGGCTAAGAATGTCATAGCGATCGGGAAGGTTGGTGACGCTATTCATCCCCCGACGCAATTGTCCCCGCCTGCCCCTATGGATATAGCCTTTTCAATATTTTGGCATATGATCGGTCGATGCACTACCCATCTATGCAAACACGTAGAGAAATACACATACAAACATACACACACACACACATATATATATATATATATATATTCAGGACCAATTAAAGCACCACCGGTGGCTGCCTCTGCTGCAACCGGAACTTCTATATCCGTCAAAGCTCGACGATACGAACATCGAAAAGGTACCTTTACATATATATATTTATATTTATACGTAATATATATAACGTGGTGCTATCCGCACGGACGGCTGCAAATCAGACTCGAGTGGCATTCGAGTATAGATTGCCATATCAAGTAGGTACCTTCGAGTCGTCGGACGGATGCCATGATATACAGCGGCAAGCGGGAGAGACGGTGGAGGGTGCAGAGACTGTGGAACATCGAGTGAGCAGGAAAAAAAGGGGTGAGATAAAATTTCTCCTCGCTACCGAAGAACCGGATCCATATAAAATATATACACACTTTGTTCATTAATATTTTTCTCCCTATGTTTTGTGCCAAGCGCATGTATCGCCTATATATAAATCATACCAGAAGTTGAAAATTATGAAAAGCACAAATTTTAGTTTCAACCGGTTTAACGCTAAATGAAGGAAATATGGTGCGATGGACCATTTTTAAAGCCAAAAGTCGAAGGGAATGAACCACGGGTATTATTATAATATACCTTTGACTTTATAAAGTGATTATCGAAGTATAGGGCTAACATATACACTTCGGGATCTTGCGTAAGTTATACGGACGTAGTACGTACCTAACAGATTACATAACAGATCCGTCCGTTCTAATTCGCCCCATCCACCGTTGGTTCGACGAATCATCGAGTCAATTGAGTCAAATCCATACTTATATAGTACATATATATTCTTTCTTTATATTTCACACTCGAATCGAAGTCCCTACTTGTCAAGAACGGTCGATATGAGTTGGTCATTTACAGCCACAATACAATGGCCGCCCTCGCAACATTTACACATACACGCGTTTCCGACACGATACAATAATTAGAATTCGGGATAAAAGCATCACATCGCGACTCGACAACGCTCACTGCACAAAACGGATTTCTATTAGTTAATTACCTACTAAAATATGCACTGAAATTATTTCTTGAACTTATCTTCCCAATCATCTCCTTTCCATTAATCTCTTCGAATCTCACGAAACTCTCAACAGCTGTGAATCGAAGAAAGTGAAACACCTATAAAACTCTCGAAGTGTCCAACCATATAATAACTATTTTTTTAACCATTATCTGCCACATTGGGGTAACCTATATTTTGCCACAGCCTAATTCAGCGTTAGCTTCTAAACCATGTCGCGTTATTTATCAAGACACGCGCAGCGTGTCAAGCCAAGTTCAAACCAAGGAACTGGCGACGCAGCAGCCATGTGTATATTTACACAAACCATTTGGAGCCACTTTTAACCCCTTAATAACTCAAAATCTATTTAACATAAATACATGAAATTTGGTTTATTTATTAAAACTCCTTAGATTAACTAAGACCCCAAATTTCAAAAACCTAGCTCAAACGGTTATTGAGATATTAACGTCTAAAAATCGACATTTGTATCACTAACTGACTGACTGACATATAGATAAAAAATCTAACCCACTTCCAGATGACCTAGAAAGTTGAAATTTAGCATCCAGCTGGGCAATTGTGTGTATACAAAGGAAACAATCAAAAAGAGTGAATTTTTACGATTTGAAATATTTTCCAAACACTCGATTTTTATTAACATCTAGCGCCTTTCGAAATTATAAAATATTTAACTTACGAGCTACAACGTGTCAAGTCCAAGTTTCGGATACTAAATAATGCATATGATCACCGGGAACAATTTGCTGGATAGGAATATCATATGATATTCCTATCCACAACTGACAAGGCCTTATTGTTAGTCTTGACAGCGCTCTTCCCCACATAGGCACTTCAATATTTAACAGAGGGTAAGATTACGTTGCACTCTAGAGTTAACACACTAGACTGGGTACATCTTATCAATCTAGATCCTAGTCCAATTAAAACACAAGGAAGTTCTATATTGGAATACAACCGCCTCCAAACGTTATACTGCCCGCCTTAGCCAATTTAAGCATAAACAGAAATTGCAGAAAACGTTCAAGAAAATGTAGAAAATAGCATCCAGTGTAAACGCAGGAAAAAAGAATAATTTTAAAGTTCTGAAAGTTATTTTAGAATGTTGTATGTTCTTATAAATAAATTTCAAGATTATCTACAGAACTTGGCACCCATTTAGATCTTAATTCTTTTGTCGGCGAAGTCGACAGCTATGCATTTTCTAAAAAATGAACTTGGCTCTCATTTTCACATTTATGTTTTTGATGGGATTTCTTTTTCTTCGTATATTTTTATTTATTTTTCATTATTAATTAAATATTATATTATCTAATAAATAAATAGTATCTAATAAATAAATGAGTTCACTTTAACCAAATTTTTTACTAGAAATGCCTTACTTCAAATTCGAATATAAATACTTCTTCTAAACGACGACTATCAACGTAACTTTGTATTTAGACTTATATATTTCAAGAGCATCTTGAAAGATTTTCCCCATTTTTGCAGATTCTACACTTTTTTAAATACTGAAGATTATTTCGTAATAATTATGATAAATTAACCTATACTGTTCCGGGTTCCCTTCCTCTCGTAAAGAGGTACCGGAAACATGAGCGAGACCGACCGGGCGCGTTCTCAGGTGGCGGATAGAGGGACGTCCAGAATATGAAATGACTCCATGACGGCCGGAGGAACGGGGCGCCATACGACAACCTGTGCCGGGGGGGAATGCTCTGGACAACGGGCGATATAAGGAATCCGTCCGCCGTAAAACCTGGTCGACGTGACCGAAGGCCCCGCCGTGGACCACTCCCAAAGCCAAGCTGGGAGCCATCGCGCCAGCCAACTACCCCAGCGCCACGCTCGACCGGGGGCAGGATGAACTGGTGGCTCTGGTGCTTCTCAGGTCCCTGGGTTCCATCCCCTTGGGACACGACGATCCTCTCGACGTGCTTCGAAGGGACTCGTTACGGCCAGAGAGTCCTCTGGGTTGCGGCCAGGGAGTCCTCCACTTGCTCGGATGACCACTCGGATGACAGGGTGGCTACGGGATATTGTCCCGAGTCTAAAACCCTGGGAGAGCGCCGAACTCCAAGTCTTGGAGAAAGAGGGCCTCCCTAGGCTAATAAGAATGGCAGCGGTGTTCAGCGGTGCTAGCGAGGATTTGTATGTCTTCCTCGCTAGGATGCGCAGAACCTGGAACTGCACACTCCCATGTGGAGAGTGTGGGACCGGAAGGGGGCCGTCGATGCGGTGTTGGGGGTTGACACCGTTTCCCTTGAGAGGCTGAAGGAGCGACACCTCGCCCATCGCTTCGGACTGAGTCGGGCCCGTTTCTACAAGGCGCGTGAAAACCCGGAGTGACGCGGCAGGAGGGCACCCCCGCGGTCACTCAAGGGGAGACGGGCATGCTGCGCGAGGGTTCTGCTGATCCAGCGACGGACATCGAGATCGCCCCCATCAGCAGCACTATTTCCCAACCGGAGAGGGCTCAGCAGGAACCCTCCAATGCGGGACGGGCGACTACTACCGCGGGGCCCGTAAAGGTGGGTGACCGCTCCAACCGACCGGACAAGTGAGCGATCAGGGCTAGATGCAAACCGTCGAAGGCCCATGACCTATCAAGGATGGGCCTAATAGAGACGAAGAGGGGAGTCCAGAGGACACTCGAGGAGTCTCTGGCGGGATCGTCCAAACCGCCTCACGGAATTGCTGAGAAATCAGCGGACCCTGAGGAGTAAGTAGCGAGGGTAATGGCGGGCGATAGAGCGCATGGCCCCTCTCCCCCTCATCCCACCCCACAACCAACCCCCTCCCCCCTCCCTGCACTAAAAGGAGATGGTCAAACCTCGCAGCCACTATGGATGCAACGTGCACCTATTTCTCCCAAATTAACTTGCAACACTGCATTGCGGCCTCAGCTATGCATAGCCGGGACCTTGCGGTGAAGCAGACAGATATATCCCTTATATAGGAACCTTGGAACAAGGAACAAGAGGCTGGTGAGGGGGATAGACCAGAGAAACGGAACGCTGATATACGAACTCACAGAGCCCGGCCGAAGGGCCTGTGTCTTTGTATTTAAAAGACACATTGCCCTGAAGCTGAGCAGATTCTGTAGTAGAGATCTGACGGTAGCATCGGTGATACTAAAGATGGGCGGGGGAATGGCAGACCTCACCGTCGATTCGGCGTACCTGCCCTACGACTCGACCGAACACCCCCCTACGGAGGAACTGAGGGCAGTAGTGGAATACTGCCGAAGGGAAGGGTACCTCTGGCGATAGGAGGCGACGTGAACTCGCACCACCTCATCTGGCACGGACACAAATGAGAGGCTCGGCCCTGCTGGAATACTTCTCGACAACCAACCTTGAAATACTAAACAAGGGATCTAAGCCCACCTTTGTCACCATAAGAAGACAAGAGGAGATCGACCTCACGCTGGGCTCTCCAAGAGCTGCACAGCGACTAAGGGAATAGAGGGTGGACGATAAGGATACGCTCTCGGATCACTGCCGTATAATGTTCAGCTTGGAGGCCGAGGAGGCCCAGCGCGACGCAGTGACTTATCGCAACCCCAGGGCCACCGACTGGGACCTCTACAAGAGGGACCTAGAAGGCAGGCTCGGGAAAACGGGGGGCTGGCTTAAAACGGGACGCAGGATTGAAGAGAGAGTGAGCTCGCTCACCTCTTCCATCATCCGCGATTACGAAGTTGCGTGCCCCCTCAAGGCACGCAAAGAGGGGAAAGGGTTACGTGGTGGAACGAGGAGCTGAGCAGACTACGGTCAAGCTTTCGCCGCCTGCTCACTAAAGGTTTGAAGACAAAGACTGAAACGGACTGGGCAGTCTATAGGAGTCTATAGGACTTACAAGAAGTCCATAAAGAAATCCAAATTGGACGCCTGGGGAAAATTCTGTAATGAGGTTGAAGCTCTGCCCACAATGCCCAGACTTCGCAGGGTTTTCGCTAGTGACTCACAATCTAAGCTTGGTGGAATCACTCTCCCGAACGGAGACTTGGCAGAGACACGAAGACATACTGACACACCTATTGGAGGTGCACTTTCTTGGATCGAGATTGGCTGAACAGGGCTCCCCAAGCGGGGACAAGCTCTCTGACACTAGACCAGGTGACTGGGGTACCGCCGCGAAGGTGGTCACACACCGTAGAATCCGATGGGCACTGGACTCCTTCGATGGGTACAAGAGCCCAGGGGTCGACGGGATCTTTCCGGCCCTCCTTCCGGGGGGAGAGGAGAGCCTAGTCAGGCACCTAAATTTTATCGTCAGATCCTGTCTTGCACTGAGATATGTGCTCTCCATAGCCTGGTCCGCGAGATAGAAGGCGCCCTCAATAAGAAGGAAGCCACCCTATGCGTCTTTCTAGACGTCGAAGGAGCGTTTGACAACATCTCGTTCGAAGCGATCTGCGAAGCGGCGAGGGAGTTCCAAGTTGAAGACACGGTCATCGAATGGATGGACTTCATGCTCCGATCGCGAATTATTACTGCCAGCCTGGGCGAGACTGACGTCAGGGGGCACGTCGATAGAGGGTGCCCACAAGGTGGAGTAACCTCTCCCCTGATGTGGCTCATGGTGGTCGATGGGCTCCTGAGCAGCGTCGTGCACCCTGACCCGCACTGCAACTGTTCTCCAAACGGGGCTGGTTGCCATCAGGGCTTGTGGCCGCAGTATCCTGGACAAGGGTTACAATGGCAAGCACATCTACATATGCTGCGTTCGGGTTCGGGCACAATGGTTCACAGATTGAGCGCCCGGCTAAACGCCAATAAAAAAAACCTATACTGTATGTTAAAACATCTCTTGAAAACAAACATACATTTTTTTAAGTTGGAAAAGTCAATAGCTTTTATTTTTTGTTTGTTTTTCTTAATTTATATATATGTATATATTTGTCAACACTGGTTATTTTCTTTCATATATATTACAATTCAAAGGTTGCAAAGTAAACATATTAACATCGGTTTTAGAATTGAACCCGTCATTGCAATTTGTATAGCAATTTATATCATCGTCACAACTTTCAAACGATTCAAAAAACTTAATACTCGTTGTTTCACAAGAATTACTCACTTGCAAACAAATTTAACACTACCGAAATGTAGGAATTGTTAACCCTTTGATTCACCATGAGACGTTCAGTGCTCCACCGTTTTTTTACAATGTTTTGTTTATTAAAATACCGATTTTTGCGGTCGCAAAAATTTTCGACTGTGGCAGTTTTTAACTAGACTATAACGGAATATCGCTGCATGCACGAAACGATAGAAAAAACCTGCCACGGAGAGTGCGAACGGCATAGCCATATAATGCGTCCCGCTCTGACAGTGATCCTCAACCCGTAATTTGGCTTATTGGATTCATGTTTGGGCGTCGTTTTTCGGTACTTATATAGTAAATAAAAAAATATTCCTCTGGAAAGTTAGAATAGCTCTTACTAAAGCAATACGTTTAAAAAAAATCCGAGATATATACGAATTTGATATTTTTTGAAACTTCGAAGTTTCGCCCGCAAATGCAATGGTTATTGGTTTTTGTCTCCTTTATGTTTAAAGATACGAAGGTCAACGTAGAATACTTTTTTAGGTATTTTCTTGTGAAGAACAACTTTCATTCGACATATTTTTCGATAAAGTTATTAGATTGCACATTAAACAGTTTTTAGACATTTAAACCTGTTTTTTTTAAATTTCCTGATGTCTGGTTGCAAAATTATTAGCGCCATTCGATTCAGCATCATCCAATTACTTTCAGAATAATTTTCCGTATAGTTTTAAGAAAGTTTCCACTTTCGGACTTTTTGACTGGTCTACGTTGGTGAGGGTCAGGTGAGGGTTTTTTTTTCGTGGAACAACGTATACACGACCGCATTACAGGGTTTTAGTTCGTATACCTACTTATTGTTAGACAACAAAAGAAATTCAAAAGCACGAATTAGTTCTACGTCACCAGGATTCGGACTTTTATCGAGCAAGGGCGTAGGTATGTTGCATCCGATCGCTTAAAAATTTTCGCCATGATTAATATTTATAGGAAACTAATTGTAAAATACTCGATTCCTACTTCGTAGACCCTCGAGACTTGACTTACATTAGAAGAGCTTCTAGTTCTGAAAATGAAGCAAACAAACGAATAAAAAAACAAACAACTTTCAAGAATACGAATGAGATTTATTAGTCAAATCGGCGTCTCGTTGTACGATAAGTACGGTCCTTGTAGATATTGGTCGCACACGAAAGATCTTCCATCATTTCGTTTCGATTTATTTGTAACAATAAAAATAAAGGGATTCCCCTCGGCCGACCATCAATCACAACAAAACGTATACGTGCGACGACAACGACGACGACGACGACGGGGACGACGACGGCGACATTTGCGCGACGAGAAAACGCCGCGAGAGGAATTGCAGATGCTATATACGCACGCATACACACGCAGCTACACACACACACAAGCATGGAATCACGAAAAAGCGAAACGGAGCTAAAGAGAATATACACACACAAATATATATATATATATAAAGCGAGAGAATAAAAGAGGGAGCGAGAGATTTATTGATTTAGGAACTGAAGAACCGAAACGAACGCTTCGACAACCTCGCGTTATATTATCCAAATTGAAGGTTGTCCGAGGTCTGTGGAGTGGAATTGGTAAAAAAAAACATGAATCCGTTTCGACTCACCGATCGAATATTCCGGATGCGAGAGAGATAGTGGTAATAGCATCAGTCCTACAGAAGAATCGCTGACTTCGAATCAGAACCTTTCTTTCTATATATGTCGTCCAGACAAACATATATATGTATTTACGGATTCGATTGTCGGCATTGCGCCTTTGAGAAAATATGTGCAAGAAATTCAAATGAAAATGAAATAGGCATGTCGAGCGAATCATTAGTAACATCGTAAATTCGCTTGTCTCACTTTTACCGATCGATTCATCTCCCGAATAAACTTATATATTATACGTTTACGTTCGACGATCCAAAGCGAACCAGGACGATGTGCTGAAGTCGTA